>CM073133.1:52750064-54170235 GCA_037039145.1 Fundulus diaphanus
GGTCTGGCCAATCAGGACGCAGGGCTGGAGTTTCATAGATGTGACGTAGTGGAGACGCGACCATGACGTGAGACTGTTTGGATAGCAATGGCAGCTCGTCGAGGAAGCAAGCGTTAACATTGATGCTGCTATTTCTTCCGTGTTGTCCAATCTACCTAATATTGTTTCATTAAAAGAACATCAGAGAACGCCTCTGAAGGCTTTTGTTGGTGGAAATGATGTTTTCGCCCTTCTCCCGACCGGATTTGGCAAGTTTTGTTTTCCGGGGCGCGTCCGCCTCTGCAGCGGACGTGCAGACGCGGACGCGCCCCGGAGCGGTTAGCGGTTAGCGCTAACTATGTTAGGAGGCCTTTAGTCCTCAACGCGGTCGGCCCGGAATCGACTCCGACCCGCGGCGCTTTGCCGCCTGTCTTCCCCCCTCTTCCTGTCAGCTCACTGTCAATAAAACGCATGCCACTAGAGCCACAAACACATTATTATTATTTTTTTTTTTTTTCCTGCGTCGCTATCATCAGCGTCACGGGTTAGCTTCGGTGTGAGTGGTTGAAATAGCACGTCAATAAAGATGACAGACAAGTGGCTTATCCAATCATATGCAAGAATTTTTGATAAGGCCCAGCCTTCTGTAAAGGCAATTCCTATGGCGGTGTCCCAGATGTATGTGAGTGGAGCTAGGCGGAGCGACATACAGCTGGCTTTTGTCAGGTTAGGTTTATGTAACCAAACCAATATACTCAGAGTCCTGATAGCAGTTTACTATCAACCAGAATTTATTAATAAATTTCTGGAACAGAAATACACCACACCCCAGTATTCTTTAACATTTATTAATACACAATAATAAAACAATATTGTGGATAAGGACCTTCTAATGACATCCAGCGCTGTAATTCACAGAACAACTTGAAATCTTCTAGCAAAGGAGATAACTCCTGTAATTTTAATTATCAGGAAATATTGTCCTTCCTTTCTGGAGAATCTACTCCAAAAAAAAATATAATAATAATACACCCGTTCAGGAGTCCAACAAAAAGGGCTCTTAACTGTTCTTTCAAAAATAAAATAAAATAAAATAAAAGCTGGCCAGCAAAATAAAATAAATTAGAGCTCTTTTTAGGTAGTGTTCACGTGTATGTATTGCAGAGGGGAGTTTGGGAATATGTCTGTGTGTTGCCTGCAGGATAATCAGGAAATTTCCAGACGTCCTCCGTGAGCACCGGGGCACCTCAGCCAAACTCTCTCTCTCTCTCTCTCTCTCACCCGTGTCAACCGACCGCCGTATCTTTGGTCGCTCTCTCTCCCTCTGTTGTGTCTCCGTGACCGCCGCCACTAACGATGAAAAAGTCACAGTCGTGAACTGGAGGAGCACAGATGCGTTGCTCTGGTATCTCCTACGTTGCTTAAAGCCCGCGATTTTCACTCGGGGCAGCAAAACCAGCAAACCGTCCATTAATATATATATATATATATATATATATATATATATATATATATATATATATATATATATATATATAACAACGGAACAGCATAAAGAAATCAACATTTCTAAAATGAAATTACATATAAAACATTACATCCCATCAACAAATACATATCTTTAATTCGGCCATTAAACTCAGCCTTATTAACATTAATAACGTTACCCAGTACATGTTATTGCTCACCTAACGATGAAAAAGTCACAGTCGTGAACTGGAGGAGCACAGATGCGTTGCTCTGGTATCTCCTACGTTGCTTAAAGTACTTCTTGATTCTGAGATCGACCAACTCGGAAATACATGCATTAGTGACCATATTTTCAAAAAATGTAGCATTAAGATCGTGATTGCGCCGTTAAAAGTTTTTTTAAGGACTTAAAATTGTCCCTCTGCGACCGCTAGGCTGAAAATCCACACTTTGGGTCGATGACGTAGTTGTGGGCGTTGCCCAGGCTACGCTACAGAGAGTTCAATGAAGTACATCACGAGAAGTTCAGATGGCGATTCACAAAGTGATGATTTTAACACGAAAGACAGCGCAAGCGTCTGTTACGACTCGGGTAAGTCTGAGAAAAACATTTTAGGAGAATAAACGGAATGGTTTGCTAATGTATAATTGGAATTGGTGCTCATAATAATGGAATAATTTTCCATGGCTGACCGTTCGGATGTAAACACGGAAACAACTCGTTGAAACTCGATTGTCTGGCATCGTTTATGACGGCTGAAATCCGCCAAAACAGCACATAAAAAAGATGTACATTTAGCACAAACCATAGCATTAATTTCAGCATTATGTGTTCCCGGAATTTTACTAAATAATCTAGACGTGAGCGCTCTGAGAGCGGACGCACATTTATCTGTTGCGCCGTGGCGCTCATATTCTCCGGGGGGGGGGGTTCCGAACCGAAAGGGCTGTGGGGATAGACCCATAGCCCTTTCGGTTCGGAACCCCCATGCCGCTCACTACCTCTCAGGGCAGCAGCGCCGTGCAGAGAGGTAATGTAGAGAGCATGTTGCTTCTCAGCAAGCTGCTGTGATGACGGCGAGATTTCTCCGCTTCACTGCGCGATGAGCTGCCTGAAGACAGCATTTATTTATTTTTATTTTACAATTTTGTAAACAACAGCTGCCGATTAAACTGAATGTTACAATCTTGACATGATTATATGAGTTGTTTTACCGAGAAACCGATCAGAAGCGCCGTAAAACCCCGCCTCTCTGGCTGCAGCTCCCGACACAGAGGGGAACAGATTTGCACAGGGGAACTGAAATTCGCACAACACCGGGACTTTTTGGGTTCGGAAATGTGTGTAAAAAGACATTATCCTTGTTGGTATTTGACCAACCATAAGCCACACACTTTTTAGTCATGTTTAATCCGTCTATTTGTCTTTGAGAAAGCGAGTTTGCAACCAGGAAGTATCTTGTTACCATGTCAACAGATCAACGCCTACCCACATATTACGTCATCGGTCATGCAACATTTTTTTATGAGCCTTGAGCTAAAAAGCCTTAAAAATCCACTTTTTCATCGAATTTTCTAAAAAAATTTCCTCAGGTCATAATAATATGTGAACTTTCTAACATTTAGCAACTTGTATGATCTCAGAATCAAGAAGTACTTTAAAGCCCGCGATTTTCACTCGGGGCAGCAAACCGCCAGACTTTCGCAAAACTGTCGTAAATTGTTGCAAACTGTCGCAACAGTGCAAAAAAAAACGATTCACCTTGAACGCACCAAAGAGTAACTCTAGTTACCTCTGGGTTACATCCTCCCCCACTTAGACTGTGACGTCCCCGTCACTACTACTTGCCATAGCATGTACTACCCAGGCAAGTTGCTGCTGCAGAGACAAAAACAAACAATGCAATAGTTCCTGCTGTGTGTGGGGATCTACACTGTGGTGTGTACAAAATGCTCTGCCACCTACTTGGTAGTCACTAAGGTAAGAAGGCGGTACCCTACGTCTCTGTGGTCTACCCTGTGGTGGAGTAGAATCAACCTCTGCATTACTTTCTGACAAATCCGCTTGCCCTGAAATAAATTCAGGGGCTGCAGGATTCAGAGACTTATCAACTTGAGATACCGACTGTTCAGGGACTCCAGGCATCAAGTAATGGGACTCCACATTTATATTGTCCTCCACAAAAGACAAAGCATCCACATCACTCACTTCCTCAGGTGTCTCCGGCACCTGAACCTGACTGCCCAGCACATCATTAACCTCCTCAGCCTCCCTCACAGCTGCTGGTAAAAATCCACAGGGAAGGAGCATGTCACGATGCAGAACCCTCTCTCTTCCTTCTCCATCTTCCGGCTTTACTACATAGACAGGGATACTCTCATCAGGCTGTTTGACGACGACATGAACAGTATATTCCCACTTGTCTGAGATTTTGTGCTTCTTCCTGAGACTCAGATTCCTCACCAAAACTCGGTCTCCTACTTCTAAGGGCAGAGCAGTCACTCTAGCATCCCAGCGTCTTTTGTTCAACAGCTGTCGCTTTTCTGCATTTCTCGACGCCAGTTCATATGCATGCCTGAGTCTTTTCTTCAAATCTCTCACATACTGTGTGTGTGTCTTGGGATTGTGGCCTGGAGGGCTGATGCCGAAGCAAAGGTCGATGGGGAGGCGTGGCTCCCTCCCAAACATGAGAAGAAAAGGAGCTTCTTTGGTCACATCATGCTTCGTACAATTATAAGCATGCACGAGAGGTCTGACATACTTCCTCCATTCCTCTTTCTTTTTCTCCTCCAGAGTTCCCAAAAGATCAAGCAGTGTTCGATTGAATCTTTCTACTGGATTCCCTCTCGGATGGTAGGGAGTTGTCCGAGATTTTGAGATTCCAGCATTCTTACAAAGCTCTGCAACAACCTCTGACTCAAAACAGGCACCCTGATCGCTATGCAGTCTGCAGGGGAAACCATAATGACTAATGAAATTCTCCCACAACACTGTAACAACAGACTTTGCCGTCTGATCTCTGGTTGGGTACGCCTGTGCGTACTTTGTGTAGTGATCAGTTACTACTAGTATGTTCCGAGTGTCTCTTGAGTCAGGTTCCAATGTCAAAAAATCAATGCAAACTAATTCCAAGGGAGCTGTGACCTTGATGTTAACCAGTTTGGATGCCTTTTGAACCCTAGACTTACGCCTCACACATCTTTCACAACTTTTGCACTTACTTTCGATGTATTTTGACATCTTCGGCCAGTAAAATCTAGCTCTGGCTAACTCCAATGTTCTTTCTATGCCCATGTGACCGACATCATCATGAACACCTTTGAAAGCCCTCTCTCTGTGACTACTGGGCATGACAAGCTGATTATAAGCCTCACCCCTTTGGTTGAGAACTTTACGAAACAGTACACCATCTACCAAAAGTAACTTTGTCCTCTCCCTCAAAAGGAGAGCTACCTCTGGTTCCTCTGACCTTTTGTCTACTTCCTCAACATCTAACTCCGCTTCTAATATCTCAATAACTCTCCACAAGGTGGCATCTTCCCTCTGCAACTTATGCCAATCCTCCATAGTCATTTCCGGCAAAGCTGAGTGACCCGGACCTGGGACTGGGTCTTCTAAATCATCCGGAACAGCACTTTCATCACACAGAAGTGTCTCAACTGCTGGTACCCCATTTGCAGGATCTTGCTCATTTTGTGTGACTGTATGGACATAGATGCTGTGACGCATACAAAGAGTTTGAACTGTCTCTTCATCTAAGAACCTGAAATCCTCAGTTGCCAGGTTAGCACGATCCATCATACTAGAGATTCTTCTGTCTATCTCTTGAGACTCTTCATCATCTTGAGACTGCTCCTGAGGTCTCCTAGAGAGCCCATCAGCATCAACATTCTGCTGACCACATTTGTAACGGATGTCAAAGTTGTATAATGACAAAGCAGCCAGCCACCTGTGGCTTGTGGCGTCCAACTTTGCGCTTGTTAACACATATGTTAACGGGTTATTATCTGTCATAACAGTGAAACTAGCCCCATACAAAAAGTCATGAAACTTCTCACTAACCGCCCATTTCAGGGCCAAAAACTCTAACTTATGCACAGGGTAGTTTTTCTCACTTTTGGACAGCCCACGACTGGCATAAGCTACAACTCAAGTTTGTCCGTCTTGAACTTGATATAGAGCTGCACCTAAACCGGTTGTGCTGGCGTCAGTGTGAGGCAAATATGGTAGCTGCCAGTTGGAAAAAGCAAGCACAGGTGCTGAGGTCAATTTTTCAATTATGAGCTCAAATGCTGCTTGGCACGTAGGAGTCCAATCTGCTCCAAGAGGTTGTGACTGTTTCCGCAGCCAGTGTTTAGGGCCTTTGTGCCTGGGGGCTAAGTCACCTTTTAACAAATCATTTAAAGGTCTGACAATTTTAGCATAATCCCTGACAAAGCGCCGATAGTAACCAGTGAAACCTAGAAATGATCTGAGCTCTTTGGCTGTTTGAGGCCGAGGCCATTCTCTGACAGCTGCAACTTTGTCAGGGTCAGGCTGAATACCCTGAGCAGATATCACGTGGCCTAAGTATTTCACTGAGGTCTGGAAAAACTTGCATTTGGAAGGAGACAGTTTGAGACCAAAATCTACAATACGTTTAAGAACTTTCATAAGTCTTTCCTCGTGTTCCTCCAGCGAGCTGGAGAATATTATGAGGTCGTCGAGGAAAGCAACAACCTCCTGGAGGTTAATGCCTTCCATCACCTTCACCATAGTTCGCTGGAAGGTTGCTGGGGAGTTGGTCAGGCCCTGTGGCATCCTTCTGAATTGCCATGTGCCAAAAGGAGTTGTGAATGCTGTCTTTGGTCGATCAGCTGTTTCAACCTCCAGCTGGTAATAGCCGCTCTTAAGGTCCAAGACAGTGAACCATTTTGAGCCCGATAACAGGGTGAATGTCTCCTCTATACGAGGCAATGGGTAAGCATCTTTTTTTTTGTCAGATTATTCAGTCTGCGGTAATCTACCACCATCCGCAACTCTCCATTTTTCTTTCTAACAAGAACAATTGGAGAGGCGTAGGGACTGTGTGATTCCTCTATGATGCCTGCGGCCAAAAGGTCTTGAAGATGCCTTTTCAAATCATTAAAGTCGGCAGGTGAAACACGTCTGGTCCGCTCTTTGAATGGTTCATGTGGCTCTAGCTCTATCCGATGAGTGACTCCTGCTACACTTCCCACATCCAAATCATGTCTTGAAAATGCACTGGGGACTTCTTTATTTATTCTAGCCTCTATGTGCTCCTTTAACTGTGGGGGTATGGGGCTCTCATCAAAGTCAAGATGGAGAGTGTCTGCTCCAGAACTGTTTTTCTCATTATGGGAGACCAGCAAAGACTGTACTTGCTGCTGAGGCACCTCCGAGTGGACGTTTGGATCGGCGGGAAGAACAGGCACCGCCCAATCAATGGCAGAACACTCAGCAATGACAGTCTTTGGATACAAGATGATGTCATGTTGAGAATCATTTTTGATGGCAAGCTTAAGCCTACTGTGGGATTCAGTTTTTACCTCAACTACCTGATCATAGACAATCAGGCCTCCTGGTGTGGGAAACTCCTCTGCACCGCTCACAAGAGCTTGGAAACCACCACGGCCAGGTTTAGTGTGACAGATGGCTTTCAATGTGTAAAGCATGCCGTGCTTCAGGCGTACGGGTACTTTGCTGCTGAGCGTCACACACATGACTTTAGCATCTTTGTTTTGGGAATCAATCCGTTTATGACACTCTGCATATGCCATTTTCCAATTAGCTTGGATGGGCAAAACTTCAAGGAACTTTGGTCCACCCTGCTTTATGCATTCTTGTCTCATTGGGCATAGGATGTTTGTGCCAACTAAAAGTGGATACTTGGCATTATATGACTGATCTGGGCTCACTAAAGCCAGAATGTGAAAATATTGGTCCGTGCCACACACATTTTTTGGAAACTGGACATCAACTTCCACATATCCCACATAAGGGACCTTCTGTCCGGCTGCGCCTTCGACAGCCAGTGCCCCTTTAACGGAGAATAACTGCCGGTGAGAAAGATACTTGGAATAAAATGAATGAGATATGATTGTAACTTGTGATCCTGTGTCAATATTGCAGTTGCACTGGATGCCATCCAGCCAGGCTTCACTGTCACAAAGTTCTCCCACAAGTCCGTCTGGAATGTCACTAATTTCTGTCACATTTGCGGGATGCATGGAATGACTCAAGACAGAGGAACTAGTTTGACAGCGAGCTCCTGCTTGTTCCACAGCAGGAGCCCCTACATGTTTAAAGGCAGGTGTGATTGGAGATGTGTTTGTGATGAGTTTAATGGTTGTTGATTTTGTCTACTCTGATGTCTCTCACAAAGTTTATTTTGTACTAGCACAGCATTAGTGGGATTAGTGCATTGGGGTAGCATATGTGAGTCTTCACCACAGTTGTAACAGAACTTTCCAGTTCTTGTGAGGGTTTCAGCAGGAACAGTTGAGACTGGGGGAGCTAGAGTGCTGCTTTTAGTTCTTTGGGGAAACCTCCGCCCTGCTCTTTCATTTCGGATTGAGGGGTCATTTTGAGCAGGAGTATTCTTCCGCAACTCAGCCTCAAGTTGTCTGACCCTCTCCTCAAGCTGCTCCCTAATAGGGTCTGACACTATGGGAACATTGGTGCTAGCGGCCTCAGCAGCAGCTAAATGTGCCTTAGTAAGGACTTTGGTAGAGCTTCCCCCCAGATGTCGTTTTCTCCGCATTTCCTTTAGTTGGCTTTCTTTCTCGTAAGTTCTAATTCTGAATAGCAGTTCTGAGAATGGGATATTCCTCTTGGGAGTGCCAGTCAGGGGTTCTTTTAGGTGCAATGTGGTTAGCAACGTGTCATCCCAACAGCCCCTGAGAAACTGCTTTAATAGCTGAGAGTCAGCATCTTGTTTGGTTACTCCATTACTTTCTACAACTTCTTGTAACAGCGTTTGAAGTCGACGCAGATAGTCAGATGCTCGCTCCCCACTGTTCTGATGGGTTTCTAAAAACTCCTGTTACATTGCCATAAGCCTTGTCTAATTCTTGTAAGTAGGCACTGGGTGAGGCTTGTGCTCCAATAGAGAGAGCCACTGTTAACGCAGGGGCTAATAAACTATCAAGCAGTGTGCGGCGCTGCTGTACCTCTGGAATACTGGGGTTGTTTAGTACCTGCTTAATCCGGAGCCGCCACACACCATAGTCCACCTCAGAGGGGGGCTTGGGGAAGTTACCCGAGAAAAGACGTAACTCTCTTGTAGTAGGAAGATGCACAGGTGTGTCGTGTTTCACAATGTGCTCTACTATGACTTTCTGAACATCTGCTGGCAAAGGGTTGATAAGGAGAGAGTCATTAAGAGTTTGTTTACTACCACATGGCTGATTAGAACCACTGGAGACTACTACTTTTGGATTGTGAGAAGACTGTGGTTTGAGTACAGCAGCTGGGGTCGACGCTATTGGCCCCTTAGGATGATTAGTTTTTCCACAAATCTGAGTCGCTGCTACCTGATTCAAAGTAACAGAGCTGACATTATATACCGCAGCTAACTCATCCATTTGTGCCTTAAAATGGACTGTCATGTCACCAATAGCTTGGGCAAGGGGTACTAGACCATCTCTAAGTGGCTCACTATCTGGCTACTGTGGAGAGAACTCATCAATCTGGATAATCTCCCACCGTGAATCATGAACTACATGCTCATTGTCCAGTAACAGTGGAGTTATAGACTCACTGAAGTGGCACAAGATGGTGTGACGAAGATTATCAATGGGTTGCACTCTAACAACATCATCTAATGTTGCAAAGGCCTCTTTTACTTCCAGTAGTCCCAATTTATCTGGAGCACCCCTTATAATTACAGAGAACTCGGGGTCAAATCCATACATGTCACAAAACTCCATTGTTACCCTGAAATGGTTAAAGTCTCAAAAATTTTACAGAGGAAAAAAAGGTATACGAGGTGGATGCACTTCTGGTCCCTGTTCGGGCGGCAATTTTTCTTATTTCTTTTGTTGTAACCAAACCAATATACTCAGAGTCCTGATAGCAGTTTACTATCAACCAGAATTTATTAATATATTTCTGGAACAGAAATACACCACACCTCAGTATCCTTTAACATTTATTAATACACAATAATAAAACAATATTGTGGATAAGGACCTTCTAATGACATCCAGCGCTGTAATTCACAGAACAACTTGAAATCTTCTAGCAAAGGAGATAACTCCTGTAATTTTAATTATCAGGAAATATTGTCCTTCCTTTCTGGAGTATCTACTCCAAAAAAAAAAAAATAATAATACACCCGTTCAGGAGTCCAACAAAAAGGGCTCTTAACTGTCCTTTCAAAAATAAAATAAAATAAAATAAAAGCTGGCCAGCAAAATAAAATAAATTAGAGCTCTTTTTAGGTAGTGTTCACGTGTATGTATTGCAGAGGGGAGTTTGGGAATATGTCTGTGTGTTGCCTGCAGGATAATCAGGAAATTTCCAGACGTCCTCCGTGAGCACCGGGGCACCTCAGCCAAACTCTCTCTCTCTCCCTCTCTCACCCGTGTCAACCGACCGCCGTATCTTTGGTCGCTCTCTCTCCCTCTGTTGTGTCTCCGTGACCGCCGCCACTAACGATGAAAAAGTCACAGTCGTGAACTGGAGGAGCACAGATGCGTTGCTCTGGTATCTCCTACGTTGCTTAAAGCCCGCGATTTTCACTCGGGGCAGCAAAACCAGCAAACCGTCCATTAATATATATATATATATAGACAGTGTTGGGTAAGTTACTTGTTGACGGTACTTGTTAATTGTAGTGTAACTTTTTCGATTACTTTTAAAAAGTAATGTAACTAATTACTTTTGATTACTTTTTGATTACTTTAAGGTTTTAATGAGTATTGACCCATGTTCAACATTTAATTTTTGAGAACTGAATGTGAACCTTAAAAAAGCACTAAGCTGAAAGGGAACTGCAGACAGGCAATCACAGGATGTCCACAAGAAGAGATGCCAGCACCAGGCATGTAAGATTTTCTCAGACTCCTCTCATCGGGCCATACTCTTTTCTGCTTCTCCCCCAGGCTCTACCATTTACACAGTTTGCAGACTAACACAAGCAGGTTCAGAAACCACTTCTTTCCTACAGCGGTTACCTTATTGAACGCTTCCCAAAGACCAGTCTTTCCTTCCCCTCTATCCACAGTAAATGTGCAACTGCAGTAACATTTATCTTTGTTTAAATGAAAAATTAATATACGAACAAACTTAAATACACTAGGTGAGTTGTTTAGAATACAAGAAAATCTAAGTTTGTTGTGACAATTACTTATAAATCTAATGGAGAAGGCATCCGTTTAATGAAAAAGTTTCATGTGTGTGTGACAATTTTTAAGTTTAAAACAAGGAGGATGGATTTTTCGGCAACTCCTTGCCAAAAATTGCATCCCCTGCTATCTCAGAGGAATTGACACTTGTATGACTCTATTCCTGTATATCCATCAATAGTTAAAGGACAAGAGTCAGCAAATGCAAATTCTGCCCTGTAAAACAATGACAGCAAAATTGTTGCTGTATGATCTGAAGCCCCATTTGGATCTTTTAAACAGGCTTTGAAAAACTTTGATAATTTGCTGCTGTAATATTATAGATTTTTTAGAATAAAAAGCTAGCAGATGTGCATAATCAAAAATAACAGAAATACAATTATAGAGCATTCAGTACTGTAAGAAAGCCCACACTGTTTCTGGATAAATACATTATTGTATGAGTTAAGTTCTGTTCCGTTTTCTGCCTTTTTCGTTGTAAAACTGAAATGTCCGATGCTCCTGAATGCACCATAGCTTTCCGACGCTCACGAACGCAACACTGTGAACGCTGAGCTGTGTAGAACCCGCGCGTTTGATTTTCCGCTTAAGACAAAGTTTTGCAGTTTCACAACACACGTCGGCTCTCACGGTTTATTGTTGTGTGTGAATAACAAGAGACTGCATGATTGCAAAGCGCCTTGTTGCATCTTTCTCTTCCTTAAAATGAAGCCAAACTTTGGATTGCTTTACCCGATGGGGCGCCTTTTTTTTCTTTTCTAGACTTAAATTTCCATTGCTTGAAGGCTGTCATTTTTGATGCGCTGCTTGAGCTGAAATAAAACCGTGAAACGTCCGCTCGCTTGCTGTTCTTTCAGAAGGCTCCACCAGCACAGGATGGATCATCAGAGTGATAGAGACAAGGAGCCGTAGCGGGAAACGGCGATACAGGGCGCGAAGCAATAAAAATATCATTACATATTTCGCAAAGGTTTCTCTTTACATTTTTTAAAAAATGTAACTAAATTTGTAATTCTTAATATTTTCGGAAGTAACTGTAACTGAATTACATATTTTCTCATTGTAACTGTAACGAATTACAGTTACTCTTTTTTTTGTAATTAAATTACGTAACGTCGTTACATGTAATCCGTTACTCCCCAACACTGTATATATATATAACAACGGAACAGCATAAAGAAATCAACATTTCTAAAATGAAATTACACTGTTCCACAACATGGCTGGGATTAGCATTCTGTTACCTTTTTGTCACATTTAACAGACATATAAAACATTACATCCCATCAACAAATACATATCTTTAATTCGGCCATTAAACTCAGCCTTATTAACATTAATAACGTTACCCAGTACATGTTATTGCTCACCTAACGATGAAAAAGTCACAGTCGTGAACTGGAGGAGCACAGATGCGTTGCTCTGGTATCTCCTACGTTGCTTACAGCCCGCGATTTTCACTCGGGGAAGCAAACCGCCAGACTGTCGCAAAACTGTCGTAAATTGTTGCAAACTGTCGCAACAGTGCAAAAAAAAAACGATGCACCTTGAACGCACCAAAGAGTAACTCTAGTTACCTCTGGGTTACACAAACATTTCCCAATAAACCTTTTTCTTCACCCTCAGACTGCTGCCCAACCTGTTGGTGCCTTATGTGTGAGTTTTGTCCACTTTGGCCGTTCCAGGAAGAAGCGTTGAAGGAGGAAATGGTTGGCTAGTGCTAGCGGGCTAGCGCTCGGTTCTTGGCAGGCTAGCGTTAGCCTTGCAGCAGCATGTGGCTAACGGCGTGGTCTGGGTTGGAGGCCTGGTCCTCCAGGCAGACTCTGACCCCGGTTGCAGTCACAATTTAAGCAGATCTCTCCTCGGCATGGGGACATTGCTTCTGTGCCGGCTTTTCAGCTCTGCGTTGCCTGGAACCAGCTCCGTCTGTGGTGCGCTCAGAAAGCAGAACAAAGCTGGCATAGACGGATTCCTTCACTTCGGCATCTGTTTTAAGCAGAAGTGAGACTTATCTTTGAATCGGCTGGCAGTTTCTCCCTATGCCAGGGAGGAACTGAGTTTCAGAAAGGCTCATTCCCTTCTGCTCGCGACCTCTTCCAGGCCCCATCGATGGTTCCCGGAGGCCTTCAGTCACATGGCTCCCCCCTCTCCTTGAGTGCTGGTCCTCAGAGGGTTTGGAGGTGTGTGTCTCAGCAGCTTGGAGTCAGGAGAAGAGAGTGAGCAGAGGTGTGCTGTGGCTTTTGTCTGTAGGGAGGTGGTCACAGCTGACCTCCTGCTGGGAAAAAGGGCCCTCAGGAGGGGAGAGAGAGAGGATAGAGGCCGTCCTTCCGGCCATGTCTGCAGCAGGACAGTCACCTCTTCCTTACTGTTCAGGATCCAATCTGAGATCAACTATTTATCATGGCATAACATATATATATATACTGACAATTAATTGATTAATTTACAATCTAGTCAACAAAGTTATTTATTTGAAGCAAAATTATTTGCTATGTAATATTATTGCAACAGAACACCTGAATAGCAACTTGTTTTTTGTGTGCTTTGCTTTGCCATTCCAAATGTTCTATTTTGGAAAAAAGAGGTGAAAGTAACATTTTTAGTACAATTGATCGAAAAAATAATCAACCGATTAATTGATTATTAAAATAAGTTAGTTTAAGCCCTACTAAATATTATTCTGATTCTTAGTGAACAAATATATACAATTTTTAGATTTCTGGTTTGTGTTAAAATTTATGGGAGCATTGATGGGAGGCCCTTGGTTATGTACGGGCCTTAAGCGGCTGCTTATTTGGGTTTGCTCTGACTAGTATATACACTTAAAGGTAAAACAGTTAAGGACTAAGAAACCAATGACCTATAACAGGAGTGCCCAAGTCCAGCCCTGGAGAGCTACTGCCCTGCAGCTTTTAGATGCATCCCTTCTCCAAGATACCCGAATCAAATGAAGGACTCATCACAAGGCCTCTGCAGAACTGAATGACCAGATGCTGAACAGGGAATTCAGCTATTTGATTCACGTGTGCTGGATGAGGGATGCATCTAAAAGTTGGAACAAAGTAGTTTTTTAGAAGGGGTGGGCACCCCACATCTATAATAGCCATAATTCAGTAAACAGTTTTACACATTTCACTTTGAAGCCAGGTCACATCACACAACTGCCTATTATGCGGTGAATGCATTACAATGGCAGGATATGGGAAACGAGATCAGAGCATTCACACACCTCACTTCGCCTGCCATGTGGTCTGAAGATCTGAAGACCAGTGGTGACTTGTCAATAGGTTTTTCAGCATTTCCATTTCGGGTTTATTTGTTTGTTTGTTTTTTGTGTAGGCCTCCTAAATGTAATGTTTTAAAGCTGACAGATGCCAGACAAATGAGATTGTATGTATGCTTGTAACCTCTTGGCTTCCATGTGACTTTATGCTGATCTCTAATTGGTTAGTTCTCCTCAGGCACAGCTCTCTGTGCCCATGGCCAATCTGTGCTTTTTGTGTCATTCTTCCCCAAATCAAATTAATTGATCATAACTGTCAATCAAAGTCACAGCCCTGGCAGCTCAAATATGCGGGTGCAAATGTCACTCAAACATACAGATCTAAATGGACTTTCAGACACTAACAATAAAGACAGGAGACAATGGTACACTTAAAGGAAATTAGGTAATTTTTTTTTACAAAATATTATTTTCACAAGGCTTCCACTAGAGGAAAAAAAGCAGATAAGGGAACTTGAACCAGATTGACCTGACTTAAAATTCAGCACCAGCAAAGTGACCATGGACAGATTAATATTCAGTTAGCGTTCATAATCTCCAACCTCTAGTGTAAATACGACACATAATACTTCGTAACTGTTAATGGGCTTCAGGCCAAAGTGTCTATCCAACTTCTCCATATATAAATAATAAAAGGCACTTTCTCTGGCCAGGAGTCACTGAGTCGGACTCTGACTCAACAACTGTAGCTTGGGATGAGTTCTATGGAATAAAAATTCAGAAGTTATACTTTACTGGCGGTATGTTCACTTTTTTCCTCTTCTTCATTGTTGTCTGGGACTGAAACAATATAGTGTCCTCCAATCAGCCATGTTCCACTTGCATAATAAGAGAGCCCAGCCCTGTAATTGGCAAAATTATTAGTCATTAAATCCATCATATGCTAATAAGCTCGTAAGTTAATTTGTTGGGCCAGATGAATCCCAGCACCCACTCTGTGTAATTAGTCTATAATTCCTCTGTATCTTGTGGAACAGGGGACGGCGGCAGTCCTGAAGAGCAGAGGGAGGGACAGGGGACTAATTAGAAATATCTCACAAGAAGCATTTCTGTATTAATTACAACATTTTCCTTTCTCTGATACTTTTTCCTTTCGTCTCCCCATGATCAGGCTGCATCAGAGGAGGACAGTATAAAACCAACAAGGAGCCATCTGCTGTTTAATCAAAGATGTGGCTCCTTATTTGCATTTCTAATTGGAATTAATTAGGATTGCCAAAATACTGTGTGTGTGTGTGTGTGTGTGTGTGTGTGTGTGTGTGTGTGTGTGTGTGTGTGTGTGTGTGTGTGTGTGTGTGTGTGTGTGTGTGTGTGTGTGTGTGTGTGTGTGTGTGTGTGTGTGTGTGTGGACGGATAGATATAATTGCTTACAGAGATTTCTTCTGTTATTGGAAGATGTCTTTATCAACATCAGAACCTCTCAGTTTGGGCTGCTTTTTTTGGTTCTCCCTGTTTGTGCAACATTCTGCTTGTGCAAACCTTCTTCCATACAGTTCAGCAAGCGGAAACTCAGAAGGACACTGGTGTTACGTGAGCGCATCAGAATGATTGGCATGTGGGACAACCAATAGATATGGCGATACCCCCCAAAACTTGAGGTACAGAGGGGTGTGAGTATATAACGTCTATAGGTGAGAGCAGGAATAAAACTTTGACAAATCCATGCCCTTCTGACTGAATAGCAGAGATTGGTTATAGATTTTACAGGCCTGCAGTTCCCACAGAGAATGATTTTTATAACGTATTTTTTGTGAATACATAATGTACAAACTACTCCAGTACTACAAAGTGTTTCTGAACTGGATTACCAACTATAGTTTTAAAAGTCAAAAAGTCCAATGGTGCGTTTAGAACATCATCTTGAACAGTTATCCCTAGGCACAGCTCTCTGTACCCTTGGTCAATCTGTGCTTTTTGTGTCAAACTCGTTATACTCACCATAAAGTTTTATAAAGCCTACTGGGACATTCCAGAAGAAGACCTACTGGATGCCTACAATGACAGTTTGGCCTCTGATTCACTCCTACTTTCGTGCCACAGGGCAGTCATCACCTCCTGCCTAAAAAGGTAAACCTACAGGACATTAAGAACTGGTGCCCTGTGTCTCTCCTCTGCACCGATTACAATATCCTCTCAAAAGCTTTGGCAACTCAGCTGAGAGAAGCTATGGAGCAGGTCATCCACCGGGATCAGACCTACTGCGTCCCCGGCAGGCCCATGGTAGATAACATCTACTTAATCCGGGATGTTGTGGAGATCTCCAGTTCAATGGGTCTAAGAACGGGCTTGATGGCATTAGATCAAGAAAAGGTGTTTGATCGCGTCAAACACAACTTCCTCTGGAGAACATTGGAGAAGTTTAGGTTTGGCGCTAGCTAATCGCCAGGATCCAGGTAATGTACAGTGGCATTGAGAGCACGCTAAAGATTAACTTTGGTCTGTGTGCTCCTTTTAGGGTGCGGTGTAGAGATAGAGGTGTTTGGCAAGGCTGCGCACTGTCCGGGATGCTCTACGTGCTCTCCTTGGAACCCCTGCTTGAAAAGATATGTTCAAGTGTTCACAATTTGGTTTTACCTGGTTGTAATAGCAAAGTGCTTTTAGCTGCCTATGCTGATGATTTCATCGTTTTTACTAGAAATCAGCAGGATGTTGACCGACTGACTGAGATAACCAATACATTTTCTATTTTATCTGCTGCGAGGGTGAACTGGGGAAAAAGCGAAGCCCTAGCTCCCGGTTTTCAAAAAAGAGATGTTTTTAAATATCTTTGACTTTTTTTAGGGGATGAAAACACTGACAAAAAGAACTGGAAAAATGTGGAACAGAAAATAGAATCCAAGCTGGCAAAGTGGAGATGACCACACTCTCACATGTCTTACAGAGGAAGGGTATTGGTTTTAAATAACCTTGTCGCATCACAGGTGTAGCACAAACTTTCCTGTTTGGACTCACCATGTGGTTTGTTGGCCAATATACAAGCCAAAATGGTAAATAAAAATTGGAATGGGTTTCATTGAGTGCCACAGTCTGTGTTGGTTTTACCCAGAGAAGGGTGGGGGGCAGGGCCTTGTCCACCTGGCCGGGAGAACAGCAGCTTTTAGATTACACTTTGTTCAGAAATACCTGGCAGGGCCCCCTTACTTAGTGTGGAGGGACGTGGCCAGCTGCATTTTTAGACGTGTAAATAATTTGGGGCTGGATGCTGCTCTGTAACAGATGTAAATCTTTTGAAGTTAAGGGGATTGGCTAAGTTTTATCAGGGTGTTTTTAAATCATGTGCCCTAAAATAAGAACATCCCAAATGTATAACTCTCTGCACTGGCTTTTACAGGAGCCTTTAATCTGTGGTTCAAGCCTGGACGTGTGTGATTTTGAGGGCCAAGGCTGTTGGAGGCGCTGGACCGATCCAAGATAACAACCGTTAAACAGCTGGCGGAGATCGCAGGGCCGTCCCTCTCCAACATCGAGGCCACGGGTTCCGTGATGGGGGTACGGTCTGCCAGGCTGGTGTGGCGCTTCCTGGACCTTCTGAGGGGAAAATTGTCAGCCAAGGAGAGGAGCCTCCTATGTGAGTACTGTGAGGGACAAAGTCAACCAGATCCAGCGGACTCCGTTCCTGGCCTGATCCTGGATCCTGGATTTACGGAGAAAAGTGGACGTCTGGGGCCCGTTCTTCATACGTCGCTATGAGTTAGCTGGATTTGATTGTTGACAATTTGGCATGATCTTGGATCGTTTGGTTCTTCGAAAGACATCCTGCACTTGTTGTCATAGCAACATGTGCGCAAGCTTAAGCCTGCTCGTGAGCTTATTTCATGTAAACAGGATTAGATCACAGCTTTATAAGCGGAGGAGATAGGGAAGTCTGTCATATCCATGTCATCCATTTTTACGACTGCAACCTGTTGCGGAAGGTGCAAGAATAATTTCAGAGCTTTTCGAATTAATCGCGTATTGCGCAATAGACAGGATCCTTTAGCACAGCGCGACAGTGTAATTTTTCTTGGTGGCTGTTATGAACAGACAAACCCATCATTTAACAGTGGTTTTTAAAGAGGAAAAAGTGGTGTTAGAGCCATAAATAGAAAATATTTAAGTTATTTGTATGATGGTTTGCTTTTTATTTTTATCATATTCAGTAAGACGATTTGTTCAGGCCATTTTATTGTGAAGTTTAGTTTTAGACTAGACTTAGACAACTTTATTTGTCATTTTGTATTCACAGAGTGCGTACAGAACGAAATTTCGTTTGCATACAGCTTGAAAAACTACAGTAAATTACAGGATAAGGTGCAGCAGATTTATAGTAAACAGTTTAAATGTAAACAATGTAAACAATGCAGGAGAAATAGACAGTGTGCGATCACAGTGTACAGGTGAGTATTATTAAAAAACAGATTGTATAACAGAGTTCGGCAGCATTTGTAATGCTAGATAAGGATGCAATGATGCAAATGTGCAAATATACGAATGTGGCACAGAGTCCATTTTGTGGACTCAGCAGTTCAACAGTCTGATGGCATATGTGCAAATGTGCAAGTATACGAATGTGGTACAGAGTCCATTTTGTGGCTTCAGCACACAATTTTTACTTTGAAAGGCTTGCTTCCTGTTGAGCCATATATTGTATTAGAAAAAACTATGGACAGATTATCTAGACACGGAGCAATACAGTTTTTGACCGTGTAAACTGTGTATGACTTGGAAATGGTAAAACTTCATTTTTTATAGATAAAGAATTTTTTGTTAAAATTCCCGGTTTGCACGTCACTTGTCCTTTACTTCCAGTGTCTAATGACACCGATATTGGATCTGTTGCCATAACAAGTGGCTTTTTAAAATAAAGTATAGTAATTAAAGGCTACGATTTTGTAGAATATTCTTGTACTTCACTTTTACTTGTCCTCATGTTCTAGTGGGTCCTGTGGAGGCTCTGACATAAAAGAACAAAGTAAATATGAAATTAATAAATGCAAAAATACATACTGTAGAAAGTGATAGAAACATCTAACATGGACAGCACTTATGCATTTAATTTGTCTGCTACTTTTTGCCAGCCCTCTCTCCTGGCTTTAGCAGACTTTGAGGTGTTCCCTGTCGTTTTAATAAATGACTCAAATTCAGCATAACCTTCCATTAAAAGCTCGTGTTCTGCTTGGGAGAAAAACTGTGCGCGTTCTTTGGCCATGCTGAACAGCCAATAGCAGCATTGCTGATCATTGTTTCTACTATCGATACATTTCCCCTTTTAAAGTGACGCATGAACGCGCAGTTATCTCAGGTAACTCAATCCAGCCATACTAATCATAAACAACAGGTGTGTTCGAAGAACCCAATTAGCCGGATCATGGTTAGCCAGATGAAATCATCTTGGATGTCTCATTTGATCTTGGATGTTTTAAGCAACGTACGAAGAACGAACCCCTGCTCTCCAGCCTGGACTCAAAGAAAATGGTTTTATTCAATATGGACCAGAAAGCCATTTACTAAGGTGATAAACCAAAGAAACATCCAGAACTGAGCATTTGGAGTCACGGACCGCGGAACGGGTAGGGCCAGTAGGGCCGCGGCCCTACCTACTTTTGATGATCAAACATGTAAAATAATATATATAAATAAAATTCAAATATTCAATAGCTATTTTTTTCAAATGCACAGTAGTCTATGGCAGCAGCATCATTCTCCAATGAGAAAGCGATAAATCATCCCATCTAAAAATGTATTGGCTGATTGTGTCATGTGATGTAAACAAAAGTTTTCCCACCTCTGCGCTGCTTATGACCGCTACTTCGTTAGCTTCGTTTGCTTCGTTAGCTTAGTTAACTGTGTCCACTGCAAGTGCTGAGAGGTGTTTCTCGTCCCTCCGTCGTATCAAGACCTATCTGATATCAGCAATGACCCAGAAAAGACTAAATAGCTTGATGTGCGCCCACACACACAGGGATCTTTTGACCACAGTGGATGCTTTGAGGATAGCCAGGGACTTCATCCAGCATAAAGACAGACGGAGACACTTTTTCGGGAATATTTAGAGCAGGGGTGAGTTTGACTTTTCTCTTTAAAGTATTTTTATTCTGTAAATATTGTGTAGGCTGTAATATAATGATTGTAAGTGGAAATAAATCCGGGGCGTGTGTGCTAGAACGTCAGAAAAAAAGTTAAATAAAAATTCGGTGCCGATTTTAATTATAACATGGCAGACACATTTATCATGCTCAGGGACCACAGCCTATGAGAAAGCAATAAATTCTGGTGTCTAAAAATGGATTGGCTTGTCTTGTGTCATGTGACGCAAATCAGTTGCGTGATCAAGGGGATGCTGGTGTTTTATGTGTATGCGGGCGCGTGCGTATGTGATGGGTAGTGGTATTGTGAGTATTGCCTGATGGGCCCGACCAATTTGAAATGCGTTCCGCGGTCCATGTTTGGAGTGATAAACTTGCAGGAAGAGCACCCCAGTGAAGGACTTTGTACAAGCATCCAAAAAAAATGGATGGATAGACTGTGGCTTGATGGGTTGAGTAGTCGTCTGGCAATCAGAAGGTTGTGGGTTCGATTCCAGCTTCCCCTTGCCACATGTCGATGTGCCCCTAGGCAAGGCACTTAACCCCAAATTGCCTACCGAGCTGCGTCTCGGTGTATAAATGTGTGTGCGTTAGTGAGAGCGACTGGGTGAATGTGGCTATAGTGTACAGCGCTTTGGGTGGTCAGCATGACTGGAAAAGCGCTATATAAGTTCAGTCCATTTACCATAGACAAACCCATGGAGGATTTTACATATTGCCACAAACTCGTTTTTATCGGTTATTAATCAGGGTATTTTTAATGTATTTTAAGTGTTTCTGTGGTCTGTCTGAAAATGTTTTTCACGTTTTTACGGATTTTATGAATTGCCCAGAGACTGCTTTCTGCAGGAGTCGTGTTGCTGTTTTGACTGCAGACTCAGCCGTTTCTTTGTGGGTATCCAGGTGGAGACATTCTGTGTTCAAATTCCCACTTTCAGCTGAAGGTCTTAAACTCCTTTGATGAATACTGTGGCCCATTATCTAAAATCAGCACATCAGGTATCTCTTGTTGAGCAAATTGTACTTTCAGCTTGTGTTTTATTGTGGTGCTCAACTTCCCAAAAGTTTGAATAACAGTCCACTGTTACCATGTGGTCCTTGTGATGATATGAAAACACATCATTTCCCACCTTTGACCAAGGTCTGTAAGAAACATCATGTGGCTGCAGTCCCGTTCTGTTGTTTGGGATCACCTGACCTGCAAATGTCACATTTAGATACAAAAGTCCTTATCTGCTCACTCATACCCTGCCAGTATACACACTCATGAGCTCGTCTGAGACATCAATCAACTCCCAGGTGTGATGGGTGTATACAGTCGGTGAGGTCAGTCCTGACCATGCCTGGGATAACTGCTCTTTTTCCCCTGAACCCAAAGCCATCCTGGAAAATCAACTCATGCTGAAAGGTGAAATAGTGTTGAATGTCTTGAGAAAGGTCTCTTTTGTTCTTTGGATAACCAGTTAGGATCAACTTTATCACTTTCTGTAGCTTTGCATCCTCTCTTGTGGCATCTCGGATAGTGGACAGTCTTTCAGCAGAAATGGGCTGGTAGGCTATCATGTTTACCGTCTCTGACTCCCTGGCCCCTTGTCTGGTAAGTACGCTCTGCTCAGTGTGTCAGCTAATAGCATGGCACATAAGCCACAGTTATATCATACGCAGTGGCGGCTGGTGCTAAAAAAACTGAGGGGGGCGCACACAAGCAAACAAATGAAAAACAAACAAAACAAATCTTAAAAAATAGCACTATTTGAACATGAATTTTGCCCTCCTTTCCTTCTGCCCAGCAAATTTCTCAATTATATTCTTGTTAAAGTCAGTCATCTCTGTGACTAGTCTTTTCTCCATTGACAACATGGCCAATGCATTCAGCCTGTCCTGAGTCATTGAGTTTCTCAGAAAAGTCTTGATTCTTTTCAGAGTTGAAAAGCACCTTTCAGCTTCTGCTGTGGTCATGGGTGTGGTGAGGAGGATCTTCAAGAGCGTGACAGTTTCTGAAAAGACTTCTTCTAGATTGTTTTCCTGATTTTAATAACATTTGCTGCCATTTTTTAAGGCTGTGTTATGAAATGTGTTACAGCATTTTTGTGGGACAAGATTATAAAAAATTCAGTAACCAAATGTTTTATTCCCCATAAACTTCAGTATAACTTAAATAATAAAATATCTTGCTGACAAACATTATATCAACATACCTACACAGCATAGACACAACTAAAGGTATTTCTAACTACAAAGCACATCTTCCTAATATATTAAAGAACATTACTATAAACCAGTGCAGGGGCGTGCATACATAGACACTAGGTGGTGCTAAAGCACTAGGAAGTTTGCCCTTTATCAACGAAAATGCCCTTTTGAAACTCGTTTTTTTTTTTTTTTTTATTAATATTCAGGGCAGTCAAAAGTAGCCGGTCAACATTTCCCTGATTATATAATGGAGCGATATTTGTGCCTTCTGGGTGAGCGCGGAGCAGACCCTGGACTGGAAGCCGTCTTTTTCTTTCTTTTTCTTTTTTTACCTCGGAGTGGCCATCCTCCTTTTAGTACTATCTTTGATGTGTCAATCATACAATTTAACCAATCAAATCAACGACTGAAGGCAACATGCTAGCCAATCACAGCTGGGGAGGGGCGGGACACTGAGTCATAGCCTTCAGTCTCCGCTACAGTTCGGCTGTGGTCACCGTTGGTGTCGGTAGAGCGGGATGGAAATTTGGTCTGATTACCAAACAATTAAAAGAAGTGACAACAAAGCAGAGAGCGAGCTGGAAGGAACGCTATTAATTTATGTTTGAAATGTCAGCGCTGAAGTCTAAACTGGAGTAAACATTCACGCTAGGAGGGTTAGCTAGGGGACAGCTAGCAGGGTGAGCTAGGACAGCTAGCAGGGTGAGCTAGGACAGCTAGCAGGGTTAGCTAGGGGACAGCTAGCAGGGTGAGCTAGGACAGCTAGCAGGGTTAGCTAGGGGACAGCTAGCAGCACAAGGAGCAGAACCAAGCACTAAAACTGCCAAACTGAAGAGATTTGAGTTACTTGCAGGTAGAAGGGAACTCTGCTTTGTTCTGATCCTTGTTCTCATAGCTGCTGTAATTACAGAACCTGTTCTAGTCAGAATTGTTACTTCAGTCAGTGTTCAGCCTTACACCAGCGCTCATGTTTATTAGCGTGTAGCTTATGCTGGACTTTTGAGTTAAGACACAGCACTACAGGTTACCCTAGGTCACTGTTAGTTTCCAGTAACCCAAACCAGCAAAAAAACTGCCCAACTTAAAAGAAAAAACAAGGCCAAATCTCAAACTCTCTCATGTTAAAAGCAAAGAACTATTAAACACATAAGAACATTCCATTAGCACACAACTGAGCTGAAGCAAAGAAAAAAAAAACTGCGCATATGGGCTCCAAACAAAATGTACAATCAGACAACCAAATAACACACAGGATCTCTTTAACAATCAGGATATTTCACCCAGAAAAAATAAATTATAAATAGCTTCCCAACATGAGTTGTAAATCTACCTTTAATATGAACTTAATTTCTCTCACTATAGCTCAATTAAACATTTCTCTTACACGCAGTTATGAAATATTTTTAAGTATATAAGTAGAACTCAACCCCTCTTGGGCGTTTACATTGACCAAACACTTGATTAACCATTATTCTTTTCTTGTTTTATTATAACAATCAATATTATTCATTATAACTAATTTTCATTGACGATGTCAGATCGACAGATTCAACATATTTAAAAAATAAATAATGACTATTTTGATATATTTTGTTAGTCATTCTTTCTAAAAGCCCAACAAATGTTATGAAAAGCTTACGAAATTTTTTACAATCTACCCAATCTCTCAATGTGTTCAAAAGCCTTATTGGTTGGAAACCTGCCTAATTTGGCAAGACCGACTACACTATTGCTATTTGTTTGTTACAGTAGTCACAGAGCCACTGTTCAGTCTAAAGTATATATATATATATATATATATATATATATATATATATATATATATATATATATATATATATATAAGTGCACCCTCCTACCTGGTAGTGTGTAGCCTGCCACTGTAAAAAAAGTTTGACTGCCCTGAATATTATTAAGATCTTACTGAGGTCGGTTTTGAAATTATCTTTTGAAAACCTGAGCCATTAAAAACGACTGAAACAATGCCCCGAAATGAGCCACCTCCTTGTGCACACCCGACCAGCCTATCTCTCTTCCTTTGTCACGTGAACTCGCGCGGTCGCCTGCATCTTCTATGGAGAAGATGAGGAGCAGCTTAAGACAGAACTAAAGGTCTTCCACTCCAGCTTTACTTCAAAGAACCTATAAGAAATATGTTCAATACTGAGGGAAAACAATGGCCAGCTGATCTTTCCTGCCTTTGTCAAAATGATCCAAATATATACAACATTACCAGTGACGACAGCTTCAGTTGAAAGATCATTTTCCAAGCTGAAAATCATCAAAACTAAACTAAGAAGCCTGTGTGGAGAAGAAAGGCTCTCTGACCTTCTTCTGCTTGCCATTGAAAAAGACATTGAGGTAAACCACAGCGAGGTCATCAACATCTTTAAAGACATGGCACCAAGGAGGATGCTGCTTTAAAGTAGTACGCTTTAGTCTGTTCTGTTGGTGGTGTGACTTTTTTCCATTGAAAACTCACATTTAGAGAATGTTACAAATAAAAGTCAAATTTCATTCAACATGCGTGTATATTTTATTATTATTTTTTTTATAATTAAATGTTCCACGTGCGCTAAAAAGTGCCCTCCCCCCCCCCTCCTGAGCACCTGCCCCCCAAAATGTCTGTGCACGCCACTGAACCAGTGTAACAGTGATTTTCCACAACAACTCACCTCTGCAGCAATCCTTTCATGGTCTTCTACACTGAGTGTCCAACGCTTCTTCACTGGCTGACTACTACTTACACTGCTTTGTCCAACCATGGAGTGGAGAGATCACTTGCCTGCTGCTGAATTTGTAAATTAAGACGATCCGGTCCAAGCTCCTTTATCCTGTTTTTTTCTTCAAGTGAACGCCTTGTAAAAGCATTTTTTTGTAAAGACAAAACAGAATTTTCTCTCATTTTGAAACTACTCCACTTTGCAAGCATAACCGTGAATCGACCTAACGAACTGCAGCTGCGCTGAGTCGAATCGGGGATTGTCCAATCACACAATGTTTTTAAAAAAATTAGCCAGTACTGACACTCTACCAGTAATGACACAACAGAATGGGTGTGTCCGGGACGCAGAGCCCTGCGCCCCTATGCAAAACCCTAGATAACCAATTAAAAGTC
The DNA here is from genome assembly GCA_037039145.1 of Fundulus diaphanus. Classification (NCBI taxonomy): domain Eukaryota; kingdom Metazoa; phylum Chordata; class Actinopteri; order Cyprinodontiformes; family Fundulidae; genus Fundulus; species Fundulus diaphanus. The sequence continues at coordinate 52,775,524 of CM073133.1, forward strand.
AGCCTCAGATCACGTGCTTGCCCAAGTTGCTGCGCCTACATTCACTCCCATTAGACCGGCGCCCTGCACATAGGAAAGGAGGAAGTGTGCACAATGTGAGCAACTAAATAGAATTATGTATTTACTATTTTAATAAGTTCTAACATGTCTATTGGACACACAGTATGAATAAATACATTTTTAAGTACTTTGCCGTTCAGAAATCATTTATTATCTAAACGATTTAAAGGGGGCGGCGCCCGAGCGCCCCCTACTGGCCAGCCGCCACTGATCATACGTCTGCAGTAGGGTGACCAGACGTCCCCGATTTCCGGGGACTGTCCCCGTTTTGGACCACTTGTCCCCGGCTAAAGCTGTCCCCGGAAATGTCCCCGATTTTACCGAGAGGAAAAAGGTTGTTACGGTAGAGCTGTTGCGCGCAGAAACAGGTGTTACGGTAGCTGGTTGCGCTGCTGATAATATAAAGATGAGTTATAGAGCGCACCACTAGATGGCGGTAATGATCCTTTTGGATGTCAGCTGCCATTAAAACACGAAGAGGAAGAAGAAGAAGACGAGCGCACCACTTTTAAAACAGAAGAAGAAGAAGTGGAAGTTAGTTTTTGATGGGGAGCTGCCCTGAGTTATGGTAAGTGTGTTAAAGGAGAAGTCCGGTCAAAATCAGAATTCAAACTGCTGAAAGTACTTTAAATATAAAACTACTACATACTGTGCAAAAAATTATAAGTTTTTTTAATTAATAATAATTCTCATTTAATCATGTTTATGTGGAGGAATCCATCTTGGTCAAGAATAGTACTGTCACCTCCCATTTTCTGACGTCACTCGGCGGACCCGCTGTTGAGCAAGTTTCAACGCTCTGTTTGTCACGGCGCACTATTTTCCAAGATCAAACTCAGTCGGGTCCTACAGTATATATCTATACACGCGTGTGTGTGTGTGTGTGTGTGTGTGTGCGCTCCGCGCAGCACGGCTTTGCCGGGGCTGCAGCGGAGCGCGCGCACACACACACACACAGCGGAGGAGAGATCGCTGAAGTGACTTAAGTTAGCTGATTATTATAGTATAAGTATTAAAATATAAGAGCATTCCAGCACATGCTGGGCTGAGCACGGCTTTGCACCGGCGCTGCAGCTGAGCGCGCACACACACACACACACACACACACACAGCGGAGGAGAGATCGCTGAAGTGACTGTGTTGAAATAAGCAATGTTTTTTCCTCTTTTACCAGTTGTGTTGGAACATCCGATGGCCATGCACGTGGGCATTGTTGCTTCAGCAATAGCTCTTGGGAATGTCAGCGGTGAAGTCCTCTGGAAATCCGAAATAATTATTGATGATCGCAGCTGTGTAGAACGGCTCCTATTGACTTTGCATGGAAAGCGGAGAGAAATACTGTCGCCGCTTCCGCTCTTCCACGTCGCAGGATGTGATGTCAAACGCCCCTTACTGCCCATATTTGGGCAGTCATGTCAGCCCCCATACACAGTGATTCAGACGACAATTTATGTTTTTATTTTCTTATTGATTAAAGATAAGTTAATTAAATAACCACAAATGTATAAGTTTTAGTTATAGCTAATGATACCCTGATTTTTCCTTGTTGACCGGACTTCCCCTTTAATCGATTCATTTTATTTGGATCGGGCTGATCCTGTGATGAATGTTTGGTTTGTGTCCAAGTTAAAAAATAATCAATAAAAAGTAAGACAAGACCTCGAGTTGCTGCTCACATCAGTAAAAGACACTCTGATAAAATGTAACAGAATGATTGAAAGCTGTTTGTAAGGCGCTAATCTGGTACGCTGGTTCTCCAGGGATCAACAAGGGTTTGTCTAAAGATGTTTTAGAACTGATTGGTGACCTTTAGTTTATATTTCAGATAGTTAGTTATAAGTAGAGTTATTACAAGTTGTTTTGCTGATTTATGGTTGTGATTTATGAGCATAGACTTCCAGTTTTAGCTTTTCTACTGCTCAGTTTGGATATATGAAAGTTCCTCATGAAAAAATAGGAGTCAGTAACAGGAGAACAAGATCTGCATGATCTGAGAACAATGGAGGAAGAGATAACCGCCTGTTTAATTTATTATGTTGTTTTTGCTTGTAGCTCCTATTATGGTAATATTATGGTAATTAGATTTTTAGTATTTAATCAGATGAGATAATAAAAATAACAATAATTGGAAGTTTTCATGTTGTACATTCTAATGTTTTTGGAAGTGATTTTAATTATATAAAGTCTGTTTTAGAATAATGTAAGATTGATACAAGAGGAGAGAGGAAGAAGATAGGAAGTCAGAAAGGAGATTAAATGGGTGGAGGAAAATAGGAACAGTGATGGAAAGAATGATTGATGAGAAGGGAGAAATATTTACTTAGAGTATTAATAAAGTTCAAGTGATAAAGCGTTGACATGATTTAAGTGATAAACTAACGTATTGAGTAATGTAGTGTGTGAAGTATGCTATGTAAAACAGAGTGGCTATATACTCAGGTTTGAGTTGAGAAGCCCAATTGTCTGAGGATATAACCTCTTTCTGAGTCTCTGCACTGAACCTGAGTTTCACTGCACTTTCCTAGCTGTGGCAGAATGAAGAGGCAGATTAGTTGTATTATTTTCTTGTGTTTTAAAAATTTCTGTTCTGCACATAATACATCTTCTTCTCCTCTTATTTTATCCAGACCTCTGGATACCGTGGCTGATGGCTCTTCAGACACAGAAGGCCTTGAAGAAACCAGAGATGATCTCATGTCAGCTGACTCACTGACCGGAGTTAACTCACCTTATAGGAGCAAACAATATACTTACACATCAACTACTACCATACACATAATGTAGTTATAAACACTTTATGTAAGTTTATACATGCTCATGCTGCACTATCCACTCAATCGCTTGCATTCATTTCAAGGGGATTTCCAAGTCTGTGCTTTTTTGAACATGTTTAACACCTTTTCACCTCACATCACCACAACAGGTGTCAGCAGCTCCTTTGTTTCCTGCCTTTCATTTCTGGTCAAACTGATTAATCCAGGTGTGTCTGACCTCAGTAACCAGCCAGACACACCTGGATTAATCAGGAAACAAAGGAGCTGCAGACGTTCAGGAAGAAGTGGAGCTGTGCTTATAGCCCATTAGTGAAATAAATTAATCTGCTTCTTAGAGATGCAAAGGCCTCTGATGCTGTGGGCGTTCTTTGGACATGCTGAACAGCCAATAGCAGCGTTGCTGATCATTGTTTCTACTATCGACACATTTCCCCTTTTAAAGCGACGCATGAACGCGCAGGTTTCTCAGATAACTCAATCCAGCCATACTAATCATAAACAGGTGTGTTCGAAGAACCCAATTAGCCGGATGAAATCATCTTGGATGTCTCATTTGATCTCGGAAGTTTTAAGCAACGTACGAAAAACAAACCCCTGGTATTAGACTCTTAATGGATTAAACATGAATGGGACTTTTGTGATGGAAATGAACTACTTGAAAAACACTGGACTTGAACCCAACCTGTTAGCTTTAGAAAGTGGCTCGAGTAGACTTCTTGTGCTGATTTGCACTCTTAACTACTGAACGTGGAACCACAGGCTCTAAAAGTCATAGGTTTGGACCTTCTGAAGACAGCAGATTGGATGAAAACACTGAAGGTTGGTATCAAGTCCTCCATTTGGTTCGCGATTTAAAACAGCGTGAAAGACGTGAAATTACCTAAAACTGAAATAAACCAGCTAGTTAAGTCTTTGAATCAATGTGAACAGACTCGAGTTAACATCACAAATCTTGTTCATGTAAATAAATGTCAAACAAGCAAAGATTATTTAGCTCATGACCTTGGCTCAGATCGTCTCCCGTTTGGAGGGAGTTTTTGAGGGCAGCACCGCAGGCAGCTCCACAGCCCAACCCATGCACCCTCCCCCAGATGACCCTGAGGCTATCTGTCTGACAGCCAACAACTGGAGCTTTACAAGTAACTACCCCAGACCCTCATTAACAGTTAATTAAATCATGTCTATCAGGAATTACCCACTCCAAGCCTTGAAGAATGCCTTCAGGAACAAAGTAAGAGACCTTGTTCTCAAACATGGAGCCCTTTCACAATGTCACTGTGGGACTCAATACTAAAACACGTCTGGGTTTATTTACCCTCATCTAATACAATAAAGAGACGGCATCATGAAAGCACCACCTCAGGATCAGGAAAGCTGCAAACAATTTACAGAAATTTTTTATTTTGAAAAAGCAGCGTGTACAAGCTGAAGCTTTTATACAGTTTTTTTAAAACAAGGAAATGGATCAAAACCCATAATTTAACCAGTCATTTCACAAAAATACAATTCCTTTTATTTATTTTAAAAGAAGTAACAAAAGCTAAAAAAATTAAGGAAGCTATCCACAGATGTCTAAGGAGACGTCGATGAGGTTCTTCTCACTTCATCAGGTGAACTTATATGTGTGACTGTTAAGGAAAAAAAACACTTCTCATCACCCACTGACAGTCACTGTGCCGTTTACCCTGGGTACAACAGGTCATGCTTCACTGCAGGGTTTATACAGGAATAGACCAGTTCATTGTTATTTTTTGATTCGGGTTTTTCGCGCATGCGCGCTTGACTGGTAGGCAAAAGGCGAACACAATGGCGGACGCAAACAAAGAAACTGATGAGTTCTCGACGTATTTTTCTTCTTTAGATAACGTATCACAAGATTGTTATAAGAATAAGTTGGTGGTTGATGGTATCAGATTGCCAGATCCACACAGCAAAAGCCTGAAGGGACGGAGCGAGTCTGTGAAATGCTGGCCACGTGTTCCGTACGGCGACATATACAGCTACCTTATAAACATGGCAGGCCAGTACACACGAGAGAGCATGAAAGCCATGAAATCACTTGACGGCTACAATGATTTCATATCGGCACATGTTCAGACATGTTTGTGTAATGTCCGAAAGCGGAGTCGGACACAGACAGCGCCTCAGCAGAGAGGAAATGAAAAGGATGCAGGCAGACAATCCCAATGGACTGTGGGAGCCATCATACCACGACAGAATTTGCAGTCTACACTTCATCTCCGGTAAATACAACTTAATTTTGCACTAGTCATTGTTCTACTTAAATAATGATATAAATAAAAAATTAGGATATATACTTAAGTCAAGACGTAAACGTTCGTTTCGTAATAATATACGTACATGTACAATGTATGCAAACCCTCTGGCATGAGTCTGTGAAAAGGATTAATAAGACAAAAACACCAAAATAATCCTTAGTGAACAATGTTTTTTTAACCTACCGGTGGCGGGTCTTCCTCTTTGCTGAGGCGCTGTCTGTGTCCGACTCCGCTTTTGTATGTTACACAAACATGTCTGAACATGTCCTGATATGAAATAATTGTAGCCGCCAAGAGATGTCATGGCTTTCATGCTCTCTCGTGTGTACTGGCCTGCCGTGTTTATAAGGCAGCTGTATATGTTGCGGTACGGAACACTTGGCCAGCATTTCAGACTCGCTCCGTCCCTTCAGGCTTTTGCTGTGTGGATCTGGCAATCTGATACCATCAGCCACCAACTTAGTCTTAAAAGGATCTTGTGATACGTTATCTAAAGAAGTAAAATACGTCGAGAACTCGTCAGTTTCTTTGTTTTCGTCCGCCATTGTGTTCGCCTTTTGCCTACCAGTCCAGCGCGCATGCGTGAAACAACGGGATCAAAACAATAACAATGAACTGGTCTATAGCAGAGTTGAATTGGGGGGGGGGGGTAGTGTTTGTGGATTCACAGCACTGACCCATGATGATAGCCCATCTCTCAAGACTCAACTTTACCCAACTTAGTCGGCTTTGTCTTGACTAAGACCTCACGCACATAAATATTCCAAACTCATTCCCAGAAGACTTGGGAAATGAGAATTTTTAAGAATTTAAACAGAACGCAATTACATTCACATTTCAAAAGCCAATGTTCCCAATAGAACATTGATAACATGACAAATGCTCAAACTAAATAATTAGCGGGAAAAACATCGAGCAACTAACTAAAATCATCTGCAACCCAGATAACAGATGTGAACATGCTCCAAAATGAAGAATCCAAGGCAATTTTAATAAAAGTGATAAAACCTTTCCAGCCGATACCATTTCATATTATTGTCAGATTGAGATGAGTGAAAGAGAGCGTACTGTGGGGAGTAAGAGGGCAGAGGAGAGAAGAGAGACAAAGAAAGAAGATTAACATGTAAAAAATGTGTCAAAGCAGAGAAACCTTTCAAACAAGCTAGGCAGCGTGCCTCGAGGAAAACAGAAAAACCGATCAGCAAACTTTTGATCTAGACTGCAGCCGTTACTGAGCCACAGCGATCTGGAAAAGGATATGATTCATAGTCGAGTTTTTGGGTGAGAACTCCCGTCAAGATGAACTCTGCGTTGTGGACATCTGGAAAGAGAAAAGCAGAGGTAACATCACAGATATAGGGCGGGGATTTTATATACATGGGTGCGTGTGAGACCCACCAATGTTTTTCATGAAATATTCTCTGCACAGGTGGAGATCATTATCACAGGAAATTAAAATGATCTCGGGAAGGTTCTGTAAAAGAAAGATAACAGAACTGATGTTTATGTCTCGTGGGTTCTGCCTTGATAAATTCTGTAATCCTTCATCCCGAGTCCACAATGTTTTTTAAAGTGGATATTAAAAACCACAGGTCGTTAGAATTATCACTTTAATAGAAAAGGAGCCTATGAGCAGAGTTGTTTGGTGTGAGGGTGTAGCGCAGGTCACAACGGGACTGCATCTCTGACGAAGTACCTTGTTCTGTTTGTGCTCCATGATCTTTCTATATGAGGGCTGTTTGGCCAGCAGTTTTCCTCCTGCACTCTCCAGGATGGCCTTCATGGTACTGAGGCTGGGGCAGATACCCGGAGTGAGGTAGAAATACTTCCCCTTCATCACAAGGAACACAGAAACACATTAAAGACACACCAAAAACAGAAACATGACTTTGGTGTTTTTTGCTTTTCTTGTTACTGCTGCTAACACAATAACTACTGCGGTTCCATTTCTAATCAAAGGTAAATATAATTACTTTGAGCTGTTAGGGTTTACACATCTGGAAACAAGAACCAAATTTAACTGAACATTAGAAGATACGGCCACCTAAATGAAACCCGAAATCATCACAATTTGCAGCTCTGAAACAGTGAAGAGTTCATTAACATGTTCAGGAGGAAACAGACAAGTCCATCCATCAGTCTGGAAAAGCTGCAGCGTCCAACAGAGAGCTATTCAGAAGGCGTCAGGTTCATGTTGGCAGCCGGACTGGACTGTGGCTGAGGCAAATATTTCAAGCTTTCAGAAAACAGCATTTACAGGTTTGACGGGTGACTGAAGAAATGAAATTGATTGGTGAGTTGATGAATGGACTAGTGGGTGGGTAGATGGATGGGAGGGTGAATGCGATGAAAATTAAAGAGATCATATTTCTCTTATTTTAACTTCCTGCCATTGGCTTCCTGTTAAACCCAAGTTCCCATATTTTGTTACATGTAATAAGTATTCTTGTACATACTCAAAAAACAATAAATGGAAAAAGGAAAATCCAAAATAGAATTTAAAAGCTCCATCATACAGAGCACTTCGCTCTCAGACAGCAGGTCTACTTGTGGTTCTGAAAGGTGGTTCTCTAAAAGTAGAATGGGAGACAGATCCTTTAGTTGTCAGGATCCTCTCCTGTGGAACCAACTGCCAGTTTTGGTCCATGAGGCAGACACCCTGTCTACTTTTAAGACTTTCCTTTTTGACAAAGCTTATAGTTAGAGTGGCTTAGGTTGTCCTGTAGTTATGCTGTTATACATGGGCGTAACGGACGGACTTTGGGGGGGGTTTGGCTACTTGCCTCGTAGATGTCAGAGGCTCATTGTGTTAACTCAACCAGAGATTGGCAGCTAAAACTTTAGATTTTGTTAAGTTAAAGAACTAAAGTTGGTCGCCTGTGCTGCACTGTTGCTGTTGGTGATTATGTTGTTCCTTAGCCACTGGAGAGGTGCGAGAGGATGATAAATCACTCAATAGGCTTCAAAAAATATGTCCCCATCACTTCTGAGAGAATGGTTACAGGCGTGAATATGCTTACCGTTACACTGTTATTAACCACCAGGGAGCAAAATTACTTGATTTTCATTGGCTTTCCTCTCCGACTTCCAGTTAACCGAACAGACACTGATCACTCAGGAGACACCTCATCGTTCTTCTTTTTAGAACATGTATATGTTGTTTTCTTATCCACTTTTCATCCCTACATGGGGACAGCTGTGAATATTTTTACAGCATGGCTCTAACCTTAAACAGAGGCGCACTGTGGGCTCTCTTCAGTGACTCCTCCAGGCTGAAGTTGAACAACACCTCTGCTTCTGCGTCCCTCAGGGTGAAACTCTGCTCATCTGTAACACACGGTAACTCAATGCCAATCACAGCGCTCCGAAAAATCAGGTATTAGAAAACAATGAAACACAGCCAGAAGAAAAAAGCCACGCAGGCGTATTCTTCTGCATGAGCACGGACTCACCCACAAACTTCTGGCTTCTCCAGCTTTCCTCCAGCCACTCTGGTGTGATGATGTATTTGACCACAGACATAGCAGTGAGGAACTTGACGGTGCGTGTCACCTTACTGGCCAACAGGTGTGTGGCTTTCTGACTGCTCTCTGCCACCTCACCGCCTAAAGCATGAAGTCTCTGAAGGAAAAAGACAGGCACCATGGAATAAATTCAGCAGAAAGCATCCAGCTGTGTGTTTCTGTGATCCAGATGACATTACCTTTGTGTATTGTTGTACTTGCATAGGCTCAAAGCCTGTGAACATAACCCGTGGAGTGGACTCGGGGGGAAGCTTCCTATTGGGTGATTGGATCTCTTCCAGTCTGTACAAACAAACAAACAAACACACACAATGTTGAGCAAAACAAGATCCAAAAAGGGACCCATTTCCTTCTTAGCCATAGCAGAAAGATGGAAGCAGATTTTTCTTGGCAGACCTGGCCTTCTTGTTTGAAGGTGCGTTGGTAGAATCGGTGATCTTCTGCTTCTGAAGCAGCTGGAGGCTCTACACAACGCAAACATAACAAAAAGACAACTATGAGGGAGAAACACAACAATACCTGTTCCTCTCTCTTGTCTGGAGTGATGAAAATGTAAGGAAAACATTTTTAAATCCAAGTGTTATTTGTGTCGGAGGACATGTTGGACATTTAGTTATCTTAAAGCACACTAAGATAACTCAAAAAAGCTACATTTATGGTAGACATTTTAATATCATCCACTTTTGGATGATATTTCCAAAGGAAACAAGATGTACAGTGTGGTAAAAAAAAGAATTGCTCCTAATTGGTCGTGATAATTGCGCTGCCATACAGAGAAATAAACAGCATCTAATCTGTACGGATGGTTTATTTTGACACAGAGAAGCAGAATATCAAATTAAAATCTGAAAGTTGCTGAATGAACAGCACAGTTCCCCAAAGATGACATGGCAACATCCAACTCCAGGATACTTCTCTCTCCTGGTTCCAGCAATTCTAAATGATTTGAGTTTCTCGGTTGCTACTTGGCAACTTGAAGCTTCGACTCCTTTAACCAACGTTCTGTAGCGCTCAGGTCTGGGGAATTGCTGTTCAACTCTCTGACCTTAGTTTGTTGCCTTAGTGGTATGTTTTAGATGCTGGAAGACGCAGCCACAACAACCCTTCAGTATTCTGGTTGAGGGAAGTCCATCTCAGTCCTATTCCAAGATTTTCTAGAGGCACCACCCATCAGAGCCATGAAGTCTGTTTTCTTCTTACCTTACTTCGTCTTGCTATGATGTGGTCTTAATATTGTCGGCTCCCGTTGCCCAACAGCTTTCTAATAATAAGGGGAGATGTCGGCCGGTATCCGCGTTTTTTTCCTTTTCTTTTCGAGGGCTTTTTTTTAAACAAAGCTTTATTGAACACTTCTAGAAACAGTTACATTCACCATTATGTCCTCAAACAGTGCACTGCTCTGTGACGGCTCTGTGACGGCTCCTTCTGTTATCTGCATTTGTGGGTCGCTTTGCGGTCTTTAACGGTTCAGACAGAAGTCTGTTTTAATAGTACTATGAATGGCGACCTGTACAAAAAAAACAAAAAACTATTTCAGCAAAAGAAGATTGGAATTGAGAATCAAGACCTCCAGTGTGAACATAGCCTGAGAGATTTTGGGCAGCTGCTAACTTTGTGGGAACAGATTGGTAACAGCCAGTTCATTTTCCAACATGACTACGAACCTTGTTTTGTCCTCTGGTGCAAAAAGACATGGATGAGAGGGTTTGGTGTAAGACCTTTGACTGACCACAACCTGACAGAACACCATTGTGGACACCGAGACCCAGGCCTTCTCGTCCAACATCAGTGTCTGACCTCACAAATACACTTCAAGAAGAATGGTCAAAAATATGAACACACTCCAGAACCTTATGGACTGCCTTCCCAGAAGAGTTGAAGCTGTTATCGCTGCAAAGGTTGGACCAATGTCATGTTGAACCCAATGGTTTAAGAATAGGATGTCACTAAAGTTCATATCAGATCATGCCAGGTGAGTGAATACTTTTGGCAATATAGTGGGAAGATAAGCAATATATGGGAACCAGCATTTTGACTAGATAGTGGAAAACATAATTTTCCACTATGATGTGAAAATTGTTTTTCACCTGATGAAATGCATTGTTTGTGTACATCTGGTTGATATTCTGAGCTAAACATCAAAATGAACCTACCATAAAATTTGGACATCTCTGTAAAAGAGCAAACAGTGATCTGCTCATAGAATGTAACTTTCTAAAATAACAACAGTTAAAAGGATTAGCTTAGTTGAACTTGTTTATGTTGCCGGGCGTGTGGAGATAGTTAGGATGACTGAGCTTTTTATTCAGAGCTGATGTGAAGCGTACTTACCACCAAGGCTTCATTAGTTACTTTGATTGGAGTTCTCCAAGAAGCTAAAAAGACCAAAAATCAATTCAGTATTCAGCTGGAAACTGTAGATCATCATTGAAAACATCCTTTCAATGTGTAATCTACTCCTGTTATTTACACCAAGCTGGAAGGCTGAAGGGTATCCCAATCAAGGAAGGAGGGTGGGGTTTTCAAGCCAACCGAGTAACAACACCATAACCACTATGATCTGTTAGGGTAAAATGGGATTGTGGAACGAGTAGGGATGCAAACTGATAACTAACATACAACTGATCGCTGATTAATGGTTTATTGGATTAAAGTTTGTTCAATCTGTGGTTGGCACAGTTGTGATGATAGGAAAATAGATAATTGCGGTGGTAACCTTTTGTTCATCGCCTTTATCTTTTAAACCAAGTTTGAATATCGTTTGCGGACTGGTTATTGTCCGTTTTTTTGAGTTTCGATTAGGGCTGGGCGATAATTCAATAACAATATATATCGATCGATAGACGTGTGGCGCGATAGGAAAAAATAGGGTCGATAAAAACTTCGATAGACAGTTGTACTTCCTTGCTACAGTCGGCACGCCGTCACTAAGCGCCGCTCTCTCAAACCACAACACAGAGCATGTGAATATGTCGCAGCAAAGAGCAGCGGAGGAAACGGTCCCAAAATGGGGTTTTACTAGTTTGCCAGCCTGATAGAAATAAACCAGTGATTTGTAAAACTTGCAAGGAACCGGTAAAAGCAGAGTCTGGTAACGCAACCCACCAGTATTCATCACGTAAGCCGCTCACACCCGCAGCAGCGTGAGCTGTGCGGCTCTGCGTCGTCGTCGGAATTTTCTGGAACTTCTTCCAAAACAAAGCAGGTATAGCAGCTAAACTTGGCTCCCTTCTTTGTGATAAAATGACAAAGCGTCCAAGCGGCATAAGGACATAACGCATGCAGTAACGTGCTTCATAGTGATGGATATGTCTGCTGTTCTCTGCAGCTGAAAAACCTGGCTTCAAACAATTACCTGCCACTCTTGATCCGCGATATAAAGTTAAGTTATTTTTCTTAAAAAAAATTCGGTTATGGTTAAAAAAGTTGGTTAAATAAATATTTAATTGGAATTCTGTGTTTGTGTTCTTTATTTAAATCAAATCATTTAGCGATATCATAAAATGTCCAGGCAGAGCTGCACATAAAATATGGTTTTAAATATTTTCAATAATTATCGATATCGATCAATATGCATTTTTTTTTTTATCGATAAGCTTTTTTTCTATATCGCCCAGCCCTAGTTTCGATAACTAAGTACAATAACGTTCACAACAAGATATTAATTTGCCGTTTTCGTCACTGTCCTGGCTCTCACTACACATCCGCAGACTTCTCCACAACAGTAAGAGTCATGGCTTCACAAAAAAATTTAAAATAAATAAAAATTTAAAAAGCTGTGCCGTTTTCATCTTACCTTTCTCCCATTACTCAAAAACATTAACACCGGTATCCACATTTTTTTCTGCCAACAGTGCGCCGCTGTGTGACTCTAATCCCTTTAATTAGTAGTGGAACCGAGCTTTCTGTTTGTTACCGGCACTGCATGAAGTGGAAGGAGACTGGACTTGGAACTGGGTTTTTGGGTCACTGCATGGCTCAGTGGGACCCTTTGTTTTTTCAAACACCTCCTTTAAAATACCGGGTAGCTGCTCAATGGCAATTCTCGAGGCACATTTAACCAGCATGTATAAAATAGGAAAAACTAGTTTCTGCACAGCAATGATGAAATTGATTTTTATTTATGCTTTTCATTTAAAAAATGAACTAGCACATTAATATATATCACTGAAGTTAGAATAAAAAGTAACCCTAAACCTCATGATTTATTTCACGTTCATGATGATAGAGAGGAAAGGGGACCTCCAGAACCGTGTTCCATGCTTCACAGTGTTGCCATGTCTGCTTATTATCAGCGACTTCGGATTTGTTCATAATATAGTAAAATTTAGGGCATGCATCCTTCAAAGGACCAATCTTAGCTTCCTCAAATTTCTTTGTCTTCAGTTTAACGGTTGCGAAGCTGATATTTTTGTTTGCAGAATATGCGTTTTCGAAGCTAACTTATTAGTTAGCTGTGTCTGCCCACCACCGTGTCCAATGTGAGAAACCAGTGATATGCAGAAGTTCACCAAAGTTCCCAGTTCCTCCGCTGCACTTAGCAGCAGGGATGAGGTGCCGTCTGAGAATTACATCGATCAGCTTAATCTGATGCAGGTAACATGCTGAGCATGGCAGGATATTGTGGGAGTAAAATTATGAGAAGCGTTGCTTTGTTTACCTGTCAGTGATCATAATGTCATAACTGAGCTTTGTGCATACAAGAGCACTCAATAGCCTGCTTTATTATGTGGTAAGTGTTGTTTTCTTCATCCTTTGCACGGTTTGTGTCAATCATGGCGGATTCTGTTGGACATACCTAGCAGATTCTGGACCAGCTGAGGGTTAGGCATCAGCGGCTCAGGCTGAGTGTACACAGAGTATCTGCTGTGCTGAATCTGTCGCAGTGCTTCAAAGTTGCCCAGCAGTATATCACACAACCACTGAGCGTTGACACATGGGATCTTCCACTCCTTGGCCTTTTCGTACTTCATCCCACTGGGTCTGAGGAGAGATGAACCATCGCAACAAAATGTGGCTTCTCTCACACAACAGTCCAGCTCAGTAGCGCATATCTTCTAACAATCTTGGCCGCCTTACTCTTTGCAGATTAGGACAGTGTTGCCGCGGCACAAATACCCTGTGTATCTGGCACCAGCTAGGTAAGCCATCAGCTTCAGGTCATCCCTGTCCGCATCGACAAAGCCCGTCACCGAGAGGATCTAAAAGAAGACACAAAGAACATTCAGACAACACATACAGGAGACAGTGGTGAGAAGCTGTTATACCAAAATCCATATCATCATGGCAATTTTCAGCAATAGTATTACTGAAGTACTTTCTTGCAGCCTTGAACCAAATAATAAATTAGTTAAATTCAATTCAAATAAATTTTATTTATATAGCGCCAATTCATGATACATGTCATCTCAAGGCACTTTCCAAAGTCAAATTCAATCAGATTATACAGATTGGTCAAAAAGTTTCCTCTCTAAGGAAACCCAGTTGATTGCATCAAAGTCTTGACAAGCAGCATTCACTCCTGGGGTCCGTTCTTCGTACGTTGCTTAAAACATCCAAGATCAAATGAGACATCCAAGATGATTTCCTCCGGCTAATCATGATCCGGCTAATTGGGTTCTTCGAACACACCTGTTGTTTAGGATTAGTATCGCTGGATTAAGTTATCTGAGACAACTGCGCGTTCATGCGTTTGTTTAAAAGGGGAAATGTATCGATAGTAGAAACATTGATCAGCAACGCTGCTATTGGCTGTTCAGCATGGCCAAAGAACGCCCACAGTTTTTCTCCCAATCAGAACAAGAGCTTTTAATGGAAGGTTATGCCGAATTTCAGTCATTAATTAAAACACCTCAAAATCTGTTAAAGCCAGGAGAGAGGGCTGGCAAAAAGCAGCAGACAAATTAATGCGTAAATATTGTCCATGGTAGATGTTTCTATCACTTTCTACAGTATGAATTTTTCCATTTTAATAATCTCATATTTACTTTGTTCTTTTATGTCAGAGCCTCCACGGGACCCACTAGAACATGGGGACAAGTAAAAGTGAAATACAAGAATATTCTACAAAATGGTAGCCTTTAATTATTATACTTTATTTTAAAAAGGCACTTGTTATGTCAAGAGATCCAAATTTCAGTGTCATTCCTTAGACACGGGAAGTAAAGGACATGTGCAAACTGGGAATTTTAACAAAAAAAAATCTTTATCCATAAAAAATGAACATTTTCCTTTTCCAAGTCATCCACAGTTTACACGGTAAAACTGTATTGCTCCGTGGCTAGATAATCCATCCATAGTTTTTTCTAATACAATAAACGGCTCGACAGGAAGCAAGCCTTTCAAAGTAAACTAAACTTCACAATAAAATGGCCCGAACAAATCTTCTTACTGAATAATATAAAAATAAAAAGCAAACCATCATATAAATAACTTAAATATTTTAGATTTATGGCTCCAACACCACTTTTTCCTCTTTAAAAGCCACTGTTAAATGATGTGTTTGTCTGTTTATAACAGCCACCAAGAAAATCTCTCTACAATTACACTGTCGCGCTGCGCTAAAGGATCCTGTCTATTGCGCAATACGTGATTAATTCGAAAAAACTCTGCAAATTATTCTTGCACCTTCCGCAACAGGTTGCAGTCGTAAAAATGGACATGGCTACGGCAGACTTCCCTATCTCCTCCGCTTATACAGCCGTGATCTAATCTTGTTTACATGAAATAAGCCTGCTCTCGAGCAGGCTTAAGATGGCGCACATGTTGCTATGACAACAAGTGCAGGATGTCTTTCGAAGAACCAAACGATCCAAGATCATACCAAATCGTCAACAATGAAATCCTGCTAACTGAGTTAGCGACGTACGAAGAACGGACCCCTGGAGAAGCGTAGAGCCACAGGGAGAGTCGTCTGCATTGTCCATGGCTTTGCAGCAATCCCTCATACTGAGCAAGCCTGAAGCGCCAGTGGAAAAAAAGAATCCCCATTAACGGGAAGGAAAACCCTCCAGCAGAACCGGGCTCAGTATGAACGGTCATCTGCCTCGACCGACTGGGGGTTACAGAAGACAGAGCAGAGACACAAAAAGAGAGACAAAAAAGCACAGAAGCAAACATTGATCCAGTAATCTTTTCTACATTATATGGTAATAGCGGGTGATCTGTCTTCCCTGGATGATGTCACAGTTAACAGAACACCAGACCAGGTGTACCTTCTATGAAGGAAAAATGACAGAGAACAAAAAGGTAAAAGATGAAATGACGACAAACAATGCAAATTGGAGTAGGAGAACTCAGCAGAGTGAGAGAAATAGGCCCTGATGTCCTCCAGCAGCCTAAGCCTATAGCAGCATAACTATAGAGGTAGCTCAGGGTAACATGAGCCACTCGAACTATAAGCTTTGTCAAAAAGGAATGTTTTAAGCCTAGTTTTAAAAATAGACAGGGTGTCTGCCTCATTGACCAAAACTGGGAGTTGGTTCCACAGGAGAGGAGCCTGATAGCTAAAGGATCTGCCTCCCATTCTACGTAGTAGATCAATCAATGACTCTGGCCTTCAGCACCAACATGTTAACAGCTCTAGGAGTTACACCTGATCTGGTTTGGTTGATAATTCAGATATAGTCCACTGATTACTAACAAGGGAAGGAGACCCAGTTGTAGGGAAAGATGTTTGAAAGGAGCTTTGAACTTATTAAAATAAGAGCAACAGGTAATAAGAGTAACATGTGATTTCAGGCTACAGCAAGCTCAACTTACATGCTGAGAGCAAGGTTTGGCTCCAGGAGGGAAGGCAAAGGGCAGATGTAGAGTCCGATGAGGAGGAACCATTTTCTTCTTCTTCAGCACCGTGCTGAGCCAGTGAGCAGTCACACAACGCTTCCCTTCTCGAAGGGCCTTTGAAAGGAAACATAATAAAATAAAATAAAGACACTGCATGTTCCCTTCATAGACACATGTGGCCCATCACTAATCTGATGTTGTTCAATCAGTGCTCGTGATTCACCAGCACATTCCCTCCTCAAGCTGCCTACACTGACATCTGGGGCTGGTGCCGTACTTCGGCGCTCATTGGCCAAGAGGCAGGGTACAGCCTGGATAGGTCACCAGTCTATCACAGGGCTCAAGCAAAACCTTTTATTCATTCATATATATTACTAGATCGGACTTTACGTGACTACGCCATGACACGCAGGCGCCATTGCTATGCATCTAATCTAGAAACAAACAAACAAATAAATTGTTAAAAATAAATTGACAGCATGGTGATCTTTATAGCACAGTGGGTATGCCTGCAGGGTTTCCCCTTCGTATTATAAGCGAAACAGGCTGCAAGGCTTTACTCACCCCCAAACATGGGGGCATTTCAAATGCAACATAAAACGGTTAATTCTCCTGGCCACTAAAAGCTAATGCTAGCTGTTATTAGCTTGACGGACACTACGGTACCCAGTTATTGGGCTAAATTTGATAAAATATCGGATAAGAATTAGGAAAGCTAAGCGATGTGTGCTCATTTTGCATTAGAAAAGCACGGTTTTGTGGACAAGACTGCGCACAGCAATGGCGCCTGTGTGAGCATGTTTATGGCTATCAGGGTCTATTTCACCGAATCCAATAATACAGGGGTTTTCAAATTCATTGAATGTGAGCCTCCCCTTGGAATAGGTAAAGATAACCACGACAAACCTACCGCACACAGGTCCCTGCAGTAAATGCATCTTTCTTTTGTGTTCCTGGAACGCTGTGTTTCAAAAACAACTGATAGCCCAACACAGGTTTTTTTATTGTATTTCTTTTAACAAAGTAAATTCATAAAAAAGGCCTATTCATATAATATCCATCCAAATATTTCCATTTTACAGGCTACTTTTACTGAAACATCACGGATAGAGGGCCTAGTTTTAAAATTGAACTGTCAGAGCAACTTCATAAACAATTGTTTTCAACAGCAGTCAAACTGAACTAAACAGGCGCTAATGTCAAACTGAACTCACGTCAACAGGAGACGTCAACTGAAATAATAATAAAAAAGAAAACCTGAATTTAACAGACCTCAACACGTTCCATATTCCGATTTACTTTTTAGGTTAATTATACACAATTTAAACCTATTGCTATTTTAACAACCAAACATTTTATTAGATCTTATCTCTTATCTGATGTATTTCTGATGTTTGGCACTTTGTTTAACCTTTTGTTAAAGTGCTCTTTAAAGGAGAAGTCCGGTCAACAAGGAAAAATCAGGGGATCATTAGCTATACCGAAAACGAATATGTTCGTGGTTATTTAATGAATTTAACATTAATCAATAAGAACAAAAAAAAGCATAAATTGTTGTCTAGATCACTGTGTGTGAGGGCGGCCATTACTGCCCAAATATGGGCAGTAATGGCCGCCTGACATCACATCCTGTGACGTAACATCGCGGAGAGCCGACGGCAGTTCGCCACGCTTTAATTTAATTCAATTCAATTTTATTTATATAGCGCCAATTCATGAAACATGTCATCTCGAGGCACTTTACAAAGTCAAGTTCAATCATATTATACAGATTGGGTCAGATTATACAGATTGGTCAAAAATTTTCCTATATAAGAAAACCAGTCCTGCATATTTCTTTGCTGAGCTAACGAGCCTTTACCTGCAGCAGCAACAGTAGCTTGGCTTGTGGTTGTGGCAAGCATGTTGACGAGTACGTCATATGCTTCGTTGATCTGATTGGTTTATTTGGCCCGTCTATCACCAACATAGGCCAATCAGCTAACCAGTATTTTCGCCCCTTCCCAAAATTACTCCAACGGAAGGTTTCCAGATGGATATGCGGAGCAAATCTATCTGGCGGCGTCAGGTTAGTAGCCTAAGCCTATAGCAGCAAAACTATAGAGGTAGCTCAGAGTAACATGAGCCACTCTAGTTATAAGCTTTGTCAAAAAGGAAGGTTATAAGATTAGTCTTAAAAGTAGACAGGGTGTCTGCCTCACGGACCAAAACTGGGAGTTGGTTCCACAGGAGAGGAGCCTGATAATTAAAGGATCTGCCTCCCATTCTTTTAGAGACTCTAGGAATCACCAGCAGACCTGCAGTTTGAGAGCGAAGTGCTCTGTTAGGAACATATGGGGTAATCAGAGCTCTGATATATGATGGAGCTTGATTATTAAGGGCTTTATACGTTAGAGGAAGAATTTTAAATTCTATTCTTGATTTAACAGGAAGCCAATGAAGGGAAGCTAAAATAGGAGAAATATGATCCCTCTTGTTGATTTTCATCAGAACTCTTGCTGCAGCATTTTGGATCAGCTGAAGACTTTACAAGCAAACTCAATAGGAGCTGTTGTACACAGCTGGGAACAGAAACAATGATTTCGGATTTCCAGAGGACTTCACCATTGAAATTTGCGAGAGCTATTGTTAAAGCAACAATGCTCACGTGCATGGCAGTTGGATGTAACAATACATCGGGTAAAAGTGGAAAAAAACATTAGTTTTTTTCACCTTTCCGATTCATCATCCACCATGGACTGTTTTGCTGGATTACCAACATGAAGAGGGAGGATTTACCATCGAACTTCTGGCCAGAGAGAAAACCCGTCGTCTGCAGCCAACATTTAGAAGAAGAATGTCTTCAAGATGACATGAGAGCAAGACTTTTTGGTAGGTTTCTCTTTTTTATAATGTAGAATTTGCCGGAACATTTGTTTACCCGATCAGAGCGGCGGAGGGATACGACACACTTAGAAAGTATGCTCACTGTAGCGAAGCCCACTTATTTTATGCAACTTTGGTCTTATTTTTTCTAAAGTCACTTGTAACTTTCATGAGTTGTGGGGTTGCAGTTTTTTTTGGGCTTGTTTCTGAAAGTGTAGTTGATTGTTTGGGGTCTAAACTAAGTGACGCTGAAATATCCCTCCGCCTCATAACGCGCTGCAGCTCCTCCTCACAGCAGCAGAGAGTAAACTCAGAAGGCGCCGCTCTGCCTGTATTTTCTGCAGTTTACGGTTGCAATAACTGATGATAACTGCTGGAAGTAGATTAGGCGGTGCAGATCACCATTTTGAGCAGAGATTGGTTCCAAAGATGAGTTTTATACTCATCTTATAACATTGCAGAACCCAACCCATAAACCGTCCTTTAATGCTTATTTGTTGTCTTTTTATGTCTCTAAAATGTAAAATTTGTATTAATTTAAATGTAAATGCTTAATACCATGTCTATCCTTGTTTAAGGGGTTAAAAAAATATTTTGGCATGAAAACGGATATTTATTTACTTACAAGGGGACAGATAGGGCATTGGGACTTGCTCTACAGTCGATCCCGCGACAAATCGTCACAAACTGGGAGGTGCCAGTACTGTTCTTCACCAAGATGGCGGCCCCCATAAAAGGACCTTCAAATGAAAATTACTCTTAATTACAAAAGCTTATCATTTATTGAACAGTATGTAATAATTTTATATTTAAAGTACTTTCAGCAGTTTGAATTCTGATTTTGACCGGACTTCGCCTTTAAATATTGATGACAATGATGATGATTATGATCAGAATAAACTTTTGCATCACCTCCCAGAAGCTGGAAAGGAAAGAGACAGAAATATTTTTCACACCTCACTTAGTAACTAATATTTTAGTCTAAACATTTTAGCCTAAAATATTTAACTTTTTATTTGTTTTTCTTTTTTTTCCTTCAATTCCAACGTAATGTTTAGTAATTTCTGACAAAGGCTGAAGCATTTTGATTTAATCCATCTAAATGCAGTATTTGCAAGCAATACTCTGATGGAAAAAAACCTGTCTGTGATTGGCTGGTGGAGTGGACAGTTTTGAAGTCGTGAGTGCAGAAACAGCCGAGCGAGCGCACAGCTGGTATTGAGCGTGGAATGAGCAGGTGCTCGTGAGCAGAGATGGAATTGAGCGCGAGGACAGTGGGTTGAGAAGTTTTTCAGGGTTGAGCGCCAGACCGGTTTTGAGCGTTGAGAGTTGTCTCACTGCACGCTTGGATCAGTTCCTGCATGCTCAAACAGAAGGCACGAATATCGCTACATATTTTCACAGAGTTGAGCGGCAGCGCTGTCTTCTTTGCCTTCTTCTCTGTCTGCTCGCTCCTCCCCTGTGACTCTTTGGCGCCCCCCAGGGGAGGCGCCCCTCACCTATTGAAAACCACTGCAATAATATAAATCAATGCTTTTTAATACAGTCATTTTGCTAAATTTCAACAAATGACAAATTTGCTCAGAATTTTTTTTTTTATATCACAGCGACTGTGCGGATTTTATTATAAAATAAAAATGCAAAGATAAGAAGAAACAGAGAAAAAGCTCAGCCTTAATCTATGTTGGACAAAGTTAACCATCAGAATGGTCCGACCTAAAAGCAGAGCGAGTTCTGCAGAAAAACTGCATCTTCCATCTGTTCTCCAAAGCAGGGCTGAATGTGGGATCGCCGAAGGTTCACACTGCGAGACCGGAGTCCCACAAAGCATTCCTACCTGTACATACATGTTGCTGACTTGACTTTCACACAGCAAGTGAGTGCAGCGGCTGGTCAGAGTAGGGTCAACAACACCTCCACATGCCTGGATAACCTAAAGCAGAAGGTCGGAAAACAACTTAAATGTAACATCGTTAACAACCATTATGCCTCCGCAGCAAAGAAGTCCTACCCTCTTCCATGTGGCCAGGAGTTGCTTGTCAGCCATCTGCTCAGGGTAGTCAGCAATAGCAAACACGCAGCCCAACAGAAAGGCATCCTGCGGAACTGAGGAGAGAGCAGAACTATGGCTACGTTCACACTGCAGGCCTTGATGCTCAATTCCGATTTTTTTGTGAAATTGGGTTTTTTGGGTGTCCGTTCACATTTCCAAATATATGCGACTTGTATGTGATCTCCTGTGTGAACTGAATTCATTCAATTTATGTCTCCCGCATGCGCAGTCGAGGACGTGATGACGTCACACGCAGCGAGCGTCCTCTGTGTTTGCGGAAGTAAACATGGATTATAATGCTGGCGCGCATTTTGCTGTCATTAATTTATTTTCTAACCGGAGCTTTCTCTCCATTGACTGCTCTCCTCGTTGTAGTCCGCTATGAGTGTCGTTTTTCTTCCCGCTTCTGCATGGCAGGACGCAGAATTGTGACGTTTGTCGAGTATCGGCGACGTACAGGTCGGATGAATGCGACCTGGCCGTACAGACACAGGTCGCATTTGAAAAGATCAGATATGTATCGGATTCAGGACCACATATCCAAGCGGCCCGAGTCGCATTTGAAAAAATCCGATCTGTGTTGTTCAGACTGTCATGAAAAGATCAGATACGGGTCGCATATGGGCAAAAAAAATGGGAATTGGGTCACTTCAGGCTGCAGTGTGAACGTAGCCTTAGGCTCTGATAACTGGAGGGACAGAGGTTAATCTAACCATTTAGTCCAGACTAAGGTAGCATTTCATTCTGGACAGAGAGGTGTGGGCAATAAGGAACTCTTCCTCTGGTTGTACTCACTATCTTGGCCCAGCTCGTGTCCAAACAGCTGGGAGATGTGGGGGGGCTGCTGTAGCGGAGGGGGCAGCGTTGTGGATGTCGGCTGTTGATGATGCTGTTGCTGCAGGACCTGTTGGTTCTGATGCTGCAGAGTCTGCTGCTGATGATTCTGTAAGTGCTGCTTCTGCATCTGCTGCATGTGTTGCTGCTGCTGCTGTAGGAAATGCTGCTGCTGCTGCTGCTGCTGGAGATGCTGTTGGTGAAGCTGTTGCTGATTTTGCTGCTGCTGTAACATCTGCATGCGCTGCTGCTGTTGCTGCTGCTGCAGCTGCTGTTGCAGCTGCTGCTGCAGCTGCTGGAGGCCCGGTCTCAGCAGCTGCTGGGGTCGCAGCTGCTGCTGGGAGAACATCTGCTGTTGGTGCATCTGCTGATGCTGCTGCTGTTGAAGAAACTGCTGCTGTTGCTGGGGCAACTGTGGGAAAGCTTGCTGTTGCGCAACTTGTGACTGTTGTTGCTGCTGCAGCTGCATCATCTGCTGCTGTTGGAGGTGTATCATGGGATGCGGCGGTTGCTGCGGTAACTGCTGATGCTGCTGGCCAGCCTGATGCGACTGGTGTTGCAGGAGCTGTTGCTGCTGCTCTGCTGTGAGCGGCAGCCTGGGAAGCTTACTTTGACTAAACTGAGGAGTGTTGTTACTGTTCAGGGTCTGAACGTGGCTCTGATTTGTCTGCTCCACAGGCTTGGTCTGATTGCTAGCAAAGTTCTGGATGATCTGCAAAAAATAAATAAATAAATAGATAAATAAATAAATCATAGAAGAATGTCAAGTATTAGAGAAAACACCTGACTAAGGTTTCAACAAGCTCAATGGTATCAGAGGTGGAACGTTTGTATGAGCGGTCTCTGCATTATCCCTGGGCTACAGCCTACAGTTCCGCACAGACGTTCTCTGGGCAGTTTCCCCGGAGGACTGGTTCACTTCAGTCGACTTGAGGGACGCTTATTTCCACGTGCCCATAGCCCCACGTCATTAGCGGTGTCCCCGCATCACCTTTCTGTGGAGCCATTTTTAGTTCTTCCCTTTGGCCTCTGTCTCCTTGGGTGTTCACCTGATGCATGGTGTCTCCTCTGCAAGTTCAGAAGTTGAAAGTCCTCCCCTTCCTGGACAATTGGCTGATCTGTGCCCCCACTCAGGGTCAGGCCGCGGGCAACACACGTGTACTTGTCGGTCACCTCGAGCGGTTTGGCCTGCGCGGGAACCAGGAGAAGAGTCCCCTCCGTCTCAGGTGATAGTTCTCCTTGGTGTGGCCCTGGATTCAAGGACTATGACTGCTCCCCCCTTGCATCAGCATGTCGCAGCTCTCCCATGCCTCTTCCCATGCCTCTTCCCCCAAGACCTTTCTTTCTCAGCTGGTATTGTGGGGGGGACCTTCAGCTTTGGGCTTGGCTACTGCGGGGCCCAGCAACGCCTTTGTGTAATATGGGTCCCAGGTCGACCACACAGTAAGCGATGCCAGGACTCCTCCATGCGTCAGCTGTATGTTTGAAGGTATTTGACGCTTTGCGCTGTTCCAGGACTGTTGATCCTATTCGTTGACCAATTTCAGATGTTCTGGACTTCCTCCAAGAGCTTCTTGACCGGGGGTCGGTCCTCCATCCACACTCCATCCAACATACACTTTAGTGTATGTTGCCGCTGTATCGTGTCTTCTGACACTTTTATGAGATTTTACAGGGTGAACCTGGCTTCTCCACATCCTTTGGAGGGGATTCTGATGCAGCACCCTTCTTCATCTCAGTAAGGTGGGCAGTGCTTTCGTTGGTCTTTTTCTGGTTTGTAATACCTCGGGACTCTGTTGGTATTCGTCATGCAGTTCTTTAAGCACCGCCTCTGGTGGTCAGTAGGGATGAAATAGAACGAAAGCTACAACTTTAACTACTGTTCTATGAATCCTGGATGACCACCAGAGGGCTTGGTCCCTATGTATTATCGTGCTTCTGCAAGAGGATTGAGGGACTGAGCTACAGGTGTCACGTGATTATATAGAGTCACCGGTATTTACGGGATCACACGTGACTTTGTTGACATTAGTTCTTGACCTGCGCATACGCAATGATGATCATTGAGTGCTTTAAGCACCGCCTCTGGTGGTCATTCGGGATTTATAGACCCACAGTTACAGCTGAAACCTTCGTTTTCTGTACAGCACTGAAGGTTCTGTCTGCAAAAGGCGCTTTTAAACTACCTATTTCCCTTTTAACAAAACACTGCCCATAGTGAGATAGCAGCATGCTGTCTAAAGGAAATAAACACCGTATCACACATTGAATTTTAAATATTGGCATCAGAATAAAATCAGACACCTAAAACAAGGCAGATGACGGGCACTACCTCTAAACTCAACATGCCAATGGAAGATTTTCTCAGTCTATCAGTCAATGTACAGGATGACAATCCATCTCACTATAAACAAAAAAACAAATATTTTTCCAACATCGGCTCAGAGATCGATACCCGTCTAGCAAGTCAGACCCAACTCATCCTGCAAAGCAACCATATAAAGACACTGCAGCAGGACTTATGAGGTTTTCTTTGAGGGAAGTCCAAACTGTCCAACTGCCTTCAGGATTCAAGCAGTCAGGAAAGCCAAACTGTAGGCTGACATTTAATCATCAAACATAACTCATGAGCCTCGTGTGAACCCTGAAACGATATGAAAAACAACATCCGGCGAGAGAACAGCGATCCACTTTGATTCCTTACGTGTGCGACGGCGGGGCGATTTGCTGGCTGTATGTCAGAGTTGTTGGTGATGTTGCGGAGCGTTCTCATAGTTGGGCTCCATCCAGGGATTCCCTCGGCACCAGATACACCTAGTACAGGGAGACGAAACCTTTATTAGCAGGTCTTCCTGTTAAGAACAACAGACACATTGACTACAGGTGTCCACTGTTAACACATGTGGAATGTATTAACTTTGATCCATTTTTATACACTCTTATGAAGGTTTAACATGCTTTTATATGCTTCAAGGCCGCGCCTGTTGGTCAGAGGAATATAATGTGAATAGATTAGGGTAAAATGCGCTGTTTGCGAGCAAAGTAGCAGAAAAGAGTCTCAAGGCCAGTTCCCTGGCAGCAAGAGAGAACAACTCCATATATGGTAGAAGATCATTTTTAGGGAGTAAGAACCGATAAGGTGTGTGCGTCATTTGTTGTGCGACTCTGTGAAATCCTCCTTGTATTGAAATTAATAAAACGAGCCTGAACGGGGGAGAGAGCGAGAGTCAGAGTCGCGGCCCGCAGATGCGGCGGGCGCACCTGCTCTCCCTTTGCGAAGGTGAAACTGAATATTTTAAGAAAATATTATTTGTTTTTAGTTCCGTTTTTGCAGTGAAGGAAAAGCAAGGCAGCTTCTTGGTCAGTTTTGTGCTAAGGAATTCTCAAATATTAGTACCTGGAATAGAATGTGCTGCTTAGTTGAAAACACAATTCTGCCGAACTTTATGTCCAATAACACACACACACACACACACACACACCCTCCTCTGAGGCAGCAGAAAGCTGAAGGGGTCTGGGTGTGCTGACCTTGCTGTGCAGCACGAGACTCTGCAGGTAACGCTCCTCCACTGCCAGGCACAGGAGGTACCGTAGCGCACAGGTTAATCAGCCCGCTGCCTGCAGAGGACACTGGATCTTTGCAGCTGGCCAGCCCGACCCGCCTCCTTGCCATGCCACCGGGTATAGAAACGGCTGGCACTACAAATTCAGCCGGGGTCCAGTTAAGGTTGGTACCCTCCTTCTCTGTGGACGAGTCGTCGTCAGAGTCATCGAACATCCTCTCACTACGGAGCTCGGGTTTTCGAGGAGACGTCGGCGAGACGGAGTTGAGCCGTTTGGGTCCCGGCCGCCTGCGAGGGCTGGACTCCTCGCCGGAGGATCCGCCGCTGGAGGGTCGGGAGTGCCGGGGGCTGTAGCTACCATTTGAATGAGAGCGCATGTCATACGACTCTGCTTCGCTCTCCTCCTCCGGCTCCACATATGTGAGTCTGGGGTGATAAAGAGTCTCATCCTTCCTGCTTTTATCTAAAGAAAGGAAAAAAGAATTAGAAGTAAATGAGCCACAAGTCTAACAGCTGAATGAATGATCTGTAATCACAGTAACTACGGTTGCAGTTCTATGAGCGTACAGTCATATGAAAAAGTTTGGGCAGCCCTATTAATCTTAATTATTTTTATTTCTAAATATTTGGGTGTTTGCAACAGCTATTTCAGTTTGATATATCTAATAACTGATGGACACAGTGATATTTCAGTATTGAATTGAAGTTTATTGGACTAACAGAAAATGTGCAATATGCATTAAAACAAAATTTGACATGTGCAAAAATATGGGCACCTCAGCAAAAAAGAGACATTAATATTTAGTAGTGTTGCACCAATACCGATACCAGTATGGGACGGGGCACCGATCCAGCACTAAAATGGTGGTATCAGTATCGGCGAGTACCAACAAATAGGGCACCGATACCATTTTGATGTTTGTATGTCACTTGAACGCAGCCTTCTCTCTCCCGACTAGTATTATACATGTTATATAAGTTCATGAAAGTTGCACTATTTTGGCATTTGAGAGCCAAAACTCAGGGTTTAAAAGAGATTATTCAATTATTAATGTAATTTTACTGTCTTACTGTTGCACTACTATTATACATGTTATAATTTCACGAATGTTGCACTATTTTGGCCTTTGAGAGCCAAAAGTTTATTCAACTATTGTCACCCATTGCAGGTAGGCAATAAAAAGTTCTACTACCCTAAGTAGTATGCAGTTCTTCATATATACACAGACATCAATTTCAAACAGATGGTATCGGCCAAAACTGCACAGCCAGGTATCGGGTATCGGGGCCAAAAAATGGCATCGGCGCAACACTAATATTTTGTAGATCCTCCTTTTGCAAAAGCAACAGCCTCTTGTCGCTTCCTGTAGCTTTTAATGAGTTCCTGGATCCTGGATGAAGGGATTTTTGACCATTCCTCTTTGCAAAACAATTCCAGTTCAGTTAAGTTTGATGGTTGCCGAGCATGGACAGCCTGCTTCAAATCATCCCACAGATATTCAATGATATTCAGGTCTGGGGATTGGGATGGTCATTCCAGAACATTGGAATTGTTCCTCTGCATAAATGCCTGAGTAGATTTGGAGTGGTGTTTTGGATCGTCTTGCTGAAATATCCATCCCCGGCATAACTTCAACTTCGTAACTGATTCTTAAACATTATTCTGAAGAATCTGCTGCTATTGAGTGGAATCCATGCGACCCTCAACTTTAACAAGATTCCCAGTGCCAGCATTGGCAACGCAGCCCCAAAGCATGATGGAACCTCCACCAGATTTTACAGTGTTTTTCTTGGAACGCTGTGTTTTTTTGCCGCCATGCATAACGCCTTTTTTTATGACCAAACAACTCAATCTTTGTTTCATCAGTCCACAGGGCCTTATTCCAAAATGAAGCTGGCTTGTCCAAATGTGTTTTTGCATACTTCAAACGACTGTTTGTGGCGTGCTTGCAGAAAAGGCTTCTGTCGCATCGCTCTCCCATACAGCTTCTCCTGGTGCAAAGTGCGCTGAATTGTTGAACGATGCACAGTGACACCATCTGCAGCAACATGATGCTGCAGGTCTTTGGAGGTGGTCTGCGGGTTGTCCTTGACCGTTCTCACCATTCTTCTTCTCTGCCTCTCTGATATTTTTCTTGACCTGCCACTTCTGGGCTTAACAAGAATTGTCCCCTGGTCTTCCATTTCCTTACTATGTTTCTCACAGTAGAAACTGACAGTTTAAATCTCTGAGACAACTTTTTGTATCTTTCCCCTGAACGACTATGTTGAACAATCTTTGTTTTCAGATCATTTGAGAGTTGTTTTGAGGTGCCCATGATGAATCTTCAGAGGAGATTCAAACAGGAGAACAACTTGCAACTGGCCACATTAAATACATTTTCTCATGATTTGATGAACCTGGCTATGAAGTTCAAATCTTAATGAAGTTACCAAACCAATTTTGTGTTTCAGTAAGTCAGTGAAAAGTAGTTAAGGGTATTCGAATCAATAAAATGATTAGGGTACCCACATTTTTGCACCTGTCAAATTTTGTTTTAATGCATATTGCACTTTTTCTGTTAGTCCAATAAACCTCAATTCAATACTGAAATATTACTTTGTCCATCGGTTATTAGATATATCAAACTGAAATAGCTGTTGCAAACACCCAAATATTTAGAAATAAAAATAATTAAGATTAATAGGGCTGCCCAACCTTTTTCATATGACTGTACATGCTCATCGGTGTGCAAAAACATCAGGGATTTAACATAGGCCACTGAAAAAGAAATCTGCAGGCAGAGGAAGCATCTTATTATGATTTTCAGTAAATATATTTGCATCCATCAGGGTTCCAGGAGTCTACCTTTAACAGAATCCGTTATCCAGTCTGGAGTTACGATCTTGATGCCCGGGTGCTTCAGGGCACACTCAAACTTTGCCTGGAAACAAGCAAATCACAAGACGGAGGGTAGTATAATGTGTGATATAATGTCATCAGAGCAGACAGATAACTGTTGCCACAAAACACAAGTGACCACAATGACATTAGAATTCAAAAGTACTTCCACAGGATTTGTTTCACTTTAACTTTTCCACATTTTGTCCCATCTCAACCACAAACCTCTAAGTGTTTTTGAAGTGATGCTGAAGCATCTCATGGAGATCACAGGGCCCTGTGCTGGGCCCCATGCTAGGCCCCTTCTGTTTACTAACTGGGCAAACAGGTCAGCAGATGACAGTCAACTTGGGACTACACTTCATCCTGCGCTTCTACCCGCCAGGGACGTACGCTAGGATCCTGTTTCTTGGACTTCAGCTCGGCTTTTAAAACCATCAACTCAGTCATCCTCCACCAGAATCTCACCAAGCTCACAGTCTGGTCCCCAGATTCTGCTGCAGACTGGCCGCAGCGAGGTGAGGCTAGGAAGCATCTTCTCCTGCTCGAGAACCATCAGCCACGGTACCGGCACCTTAGGGGTGCATTCTCTCCCCTCTCCTCTTCTTCCTGTACACAAATGACTGCACCTCATTGGACCAGTCTGTGAAAGTCCTAAGATTTTCAGGTGACCCCACTGTCATCGGTCTGATCAGGGACGGCGATGAGTCTGCATATCCACAGGTGGATGATCGACTGGTCCAGAACCACCTGGAGCTCAAGGCTGTGAAGATGATGGTAGATTTCCAGAGAACAATCCCCCTCACTGCCTCCCGTCACCACCCTCAACAACACCACTTCTGCTGCGAATCACTCCGGGTCCTAGGAACCACCCATTCCTGGGACCTGGAACGGTCCTCACATGGCTTGGTTTAGCCGGGCTCTACTCGGCTACGCCTGCTTGCAAGCATTTCAGCTGCAGCTTTTTCAGGGCCTCTTTGGCTGCATGTGTAGGGCTTGGGTCCTGCTGGAGGGACAGTGTCAAGTCATCTCCCCCGCAAACATCCGTGGAGGCGTCAAGCTGGGCTGCAAAGTGATAAAGACTTTCCAACGCATCAAGTACACTTGCCTGCCGGACGGCCTTCATGGACATACAATACTCCACACAACACGCACACACTACTGATGCTCATTTATCTCATGAACTTACACACGACAAATCTCCAATGTTAACCTTCTGCTTATATGTGTCTCGTTTATATTTGTGCTTCTTGTGCAATGAGTTTTTTTTGTCCGATATCTCACACTGTACCGTGACAGGATAGGGTGTGATACATTTGTCTTTTTTTTTCTTTCCTCTCCTTCCCTATTGTGAAAATCTATCCTTCCACAGAGTCAAGGGCAGCGCCCTGTGGGCACCGTGTAAGGCAGGGTCCGGGGCAGTTTGGAGGGAAGCGCCTAACGGCTGCACCGAATGGCAGTGGCCGAACTGGCTGTGTTCCTTGGCAACGCAAGGCCTCAGTCAATCGTTCCCCCAAAATGTTTGTTGATGTATGTGATGGACGGTTGTACTGGAACTGAAATTTCGATTACAATGCAAATTGTAGTTGACAATAAAGATTGATTGATTGATTGGATTGATTGATCTGTAGCCTCTAACAGGTTTGCTTCCAAATTAGGCATTTAGCTCCATTAGTCTTCCCGTTATCTCTTGAGCAGCTCCCTGCCCAGCTGTAGGAAAGCAGCATGGTGCCGCCACCACAGTGTTTCATGTGGTTCAAAGATTTGGAGAGTTAGCTTTCCACCACGTAGCTTTTTGCATGTTGGCCAAAGATCTGAGTGTTGCTGTCATCTGGTCAGAGCACCTTCCTCCACATGTTCGTTGTGCCCCATGCATGACAGGAGGCAAACTGCAGAGCCGTCCTCTATGGCTGTTTCTTAGCAATTCAGCATTCTTGCCACCCATTCAGAGCTCAGATTCAAAGGATTGCATGACCCTTGTCCTAACAACAGATTCTCCCACCTGAGCTGAGGATCTTTGCAGCTCCTCCAGAGTTAACACTGGCCTTGAGGCTGCTTCCCTGAGTAATGCTTTCCTTGCCCAGACCGGCAGTTTATGCTAACGGCCATGTGTAGGTAGGTTTGTGGTTGTGTCATTAGCCCCATTTCCACTACCTTTGTTAAACCGATCCATGCCGAGCTCAATCTGAGCTTGGATCAGTTAACCAAGCCGAGCTTGGTTCTGACGACCATTTACACATCACGCTATCTCGGTTCCTCGCCTTCTAGTGACGATCTGTGGTACTACTGCTCTCTGGGATTGAAGGCGGGACCAAGCAAATCAAAATGGTGGTGCCCGTAACATTCATGAAGATATGTTTGGTTATATTTCGTTGTTTGCGGAGAGTCAGGCGAAGACGGCAACTTTTGGTGAATTTACTTGACAGAGTCGGCTTTTGGGAAGTGGATAAGACAAATGAACGTCTAATAAGTATTTAGAGATGCAGGAAACGACAGACGCTGATGTTCATCCCACTGCTAAGCAGAATCATCACTGGAAATCGTGTGTCACGGTAGCGAAGCTAGTATTTTTATGAATGTCTGAAATGTCAGCTGACTGTAAGGAGATGACGCGGTCTGCTCATGCGCCCTTTGTTATTAGAGAACCGAGCCACTGAAAAACCAGGCCGAGCCCACTTATTGAACTGGTCTGCATTTAGCGCGGTCCGGGTGTGTCTGGCTTGGTTCAGTTCAGTTTGCGTTCCATTTACACTCGATAGTTATCTCGGTTACCGAGCTCGGACTGGTCTCGGCACGGTTAAAAAGGGGTAGTAGAAACGGGGTAAGTGTTTCTTTAAAATAAGCAAGATGATATATGGCCCTCTCTGTTTAATGATTTATGCTACAGGTTGTAGCGCTTATCAACTTTGACAACAGCTATAAAATGTATGCAAGTAACCTGCTATTTCCATAGGAATCCTCACATTAACTGGTGACTCACAATACTAATGAACTTCATCTGATCCTCAGTGGAGTTCCCTAACTTTGCATTTATTTCTGCTCATAGTTCAAAGAGCCAGACAGTTTTACCACGTATAGTAGAGCAGCAGAAGGTCGATGACAAGAGTGGTGGCCTAGTGGTTAGAGCATTGCACTTATGTCCTGTGGGTTCTGGGTTCAACTCCCACAGGGGGTGGGTTGAATGTGGAAAACAAATTTCATAGGAAAGTATTTTGCAATGACAATAAAGGTAATTATTACGAGCTGTTACAGCGTTGACAACTAAATGAACAATATACATGACCCTTTCAGCAGGATAATCAAGGACATCAGCCAGCAACTCCTCCAGGAAAAAAGAACTAGCATCCGCTGTGGATGTTCGGTGACTTTCCGGTTAAGAGACGGAACAAAGTCACCACACATGAAATATCGTTCATGAATGTGCATGTGAAAACGGCGAGCAGAGTGTGCACTTACGCCTTTTGGCTCCTTCACCACCAAGTGGGTGACCTTCTTGTTTAGGTTCAGCTGACATTCACCACCATAAAAGGTAAGGAACGCCCACAGGGCGTTCAAGTCGTCTTGAAGCTGTGTACAAACACACACAGCATTTTAGGATTAATACAAACCTTCTGCTACATGGAGAAAAACAAGGGACAAACCAAAGCAACACTGAACTGTCGTACTGCTATAAAAAACTAAAGATACTTACCCTGGGAAGACAAGCTGTCACACCAAAAAATATCTGTCCTGATTCTGGAGAGAATCCAGTCACACTGGAGTTTCCACAGTCACAGAAAAACAACTGAGGTAAAAATGCAAGAATTAACTGATCTTTTAAACTACAGAATGTTCAAAAATGTTTAGATCCTCTTAGGCTACCTTCACACTGCAGGCCTTGATGCTCAATTCCGATTTTTTTGTGAAATCTGATTTTTTTGCGTGTCCGTTCACATTTCCAAATATATGCGACTTGTGTGTGATCTCCTGTTTGAACTGAATTCATTCAACTTAAGTGTCCCGCATACGCAGTAGAGGACACGATGACGTCATACGTAGCAAGCGTGCTCAGTGTTTGCGGAAGTAAACATGGATCGTAATGCTGCAGCGTATCTTGCGTTCTTTACATTATTCTCCCTCCGGGGCCAGCACATTACCGATGCGATCTTTTTAAGAAGATCGAAAAGAAAGAGCCAAATTTTTGGCAATGGCGTTTTGTGGGGCAGTAACGTCCATACAGAGAAACATGTTGGTGCGGAGTCGAAGCCAGGAATGGTGGGATAGCGATGTGAGCGGCTTTATTGATACGGATTTCATTCATAATTTTCGAATGACAAAGGCAACCTTTATGTGCGTCTGTGAACGGCTCTCTTTAGCGTTCTCACGTAAAAACACACATCTTCGGCGGCCATAGCAGCGAGTAAACGCGTTGCTGTGGGGCTGTATTGACTTGCAACTGGTTCTTGTTACCACACAATAGCCAACCTCTTTTTTTTTTTTTTTTTTTAGCCAACCTCTTTGGCATAGCCAGGTCCACCGTTAGTGACGTTTGTCAAGTTTTAATGACGTGTAGGTCGGATGAATGCAACCTGGCCATACAGACACAGGTCGCATTTGAAAAGATCAGAATCAGACATACTTTAATAATCTCAGAGGGAAATTAGATCAGATATGTATCGGATTCAGGACCACATATCCAAGCGGCCCGGGTCGCATTTGAAAAATTACGATCTGTGTTGTTCAGACCAGGGTTTCCCGCAGCGCTATTTTGGCGTGGCGGCCGCCACGCCAAACTCACGCTACCGCCACGCCAACATTCCCAAAAAAAAAAAAAAAAGTGACGTTAACATGCGGTTTGTTGTTGCTTTCGCGCGTGCGTGAATGGCAGGGAAAAAACACATGGATACCCCCCGCTCCGCGAGTCGGTCCGCGTGCAACGTGTCCCCCCCCCCCCCCCCCCGCTCCGCGAGTCCAACCGCCTCGCATAACCAAATTCCTGCGGGAAACACTGCAGACTGTCATGAAAAGATCAGATACGGGTCGCATATGGGCAAAAAACATTGGAATTGGGTCACTTCAGGGTGCAGTGTGAACGTAGCCTTAGATTTTATTTAACAACACCAGTCTGAGGTAATGTGGACTTGACAGTAAAAAGATACGGTAACAGGTCTCCACAGCGAACCGACAGAATCACCCAGGATGGCTGCAAAACACAAAGAGTTATTTTAATAGACACCCATGTGACTCCTACTGACTCACAGTTAGGTCAGCCCAGTTTCAGCTGTAGCCATTGGCTGGCTCTGCCTGAGCTACTCTTTCAAAACAGACAAAGCAGTTCAAGCAACTGATCAATCCCTTGATTTTTCAAAACTTCAAAAGGCTGTACGAACCCAACAACTACTTGTGAACCATCTGAGATGTTTCCCTGATCTGCCCACCCGTTACCTGGCTGTCTTCAGGCAGAGGTCCGAATAGATTATGCGTTATCCTGTTCTAATCCCATTTCACTGCACAGATAATGTTCGGATCTAAATTACTCACATTTAAACAAGACATAAATAAATGCAAGTATTTTTAAAAGTTGCAGAATCAGATGGATTCTGATTCTCTCTATTAAAACATTTGAATTAAAAGGTGTTCTATGAACAGACTTCTTCCTAGAGTTTAACCTACGGCTACAGTATTTTTTTTTTATTTACTGACAATCCCAGCTGACTGTCTGAAAACATTTTATTTGTAAATGGATATAATGACGGCCTTGTTTTATGTACTTGTCACACAAGAGGTTTACACTGCATATGAATCAAACTTTGAAAATGAAAAAATTGTTTAAATTAAAAACGAAATAAAATTAAACCTAAAATAGCTTTTTTGAAGGAAGGAACAACAATTTAAGACAATAAATGAATCAAATTCAGATATGTTAGTGGCAGCTCTACTAACAATGTAAACATCACTATATAAGCATTTATTTGCAACCTTTAAAGAGTACTTTGACATGTTTACAACTTTAATGCAAAGAAGTCCCATTAAAATCTTAAACATTAGGGCATATAACCACTTTGTCACAGCATTAAAGGCTGCCTCTAATGCTGTGACACAGGGCAAGCAGCTGAACTCAGAGTCAACACAACTTTACAACAACAATTAGATGGCTGGAGGAAAATTCTGCGTACCTTAACGACAGGCAGATCAAACACCTCCCTCGATTCGCTCACTTCAGGGTTGTCTCCATCCTCTGCAATAATGTGAGTGGCCAAAGCATTGTAGGACACCTCCTTTCCCTTTCCTGCTTTCAGGAGCTGCACCACCTGCAAAATGAGCACAAGAGTCAGTTTACCAACGCTTCAGTCCACAGCAGCTTAAGCATTATTGTGTTTCTGCCCAGTTCTTGTCCGATTACTGTCAATAAATGCCACTGGTGCCTCAGCATCTTTAAAAATAAATGACAAAACTTTGAACTTCAGGGTTAAGAAAGGTACTGAACCGAAGCTGAAGGTATATAATTGTATGCCGTAGGGGATTCCGATTTTTGGAGACATTTTACTACCATCTAGTTAGATGTTCTGTTTGTCTTTTGAGATTAAATTGTTTGTTGGACATACAAGTCACATGACTTCTAAAGAACCAGCAAGGACAGCTACAGGTGGGCTCGTTTTTAAACAACCAACGCATTCCCGGTAAGCAGAAGGCCCACGCGCTCGGCTGCATCGTTACACGGCGACGCCGCATCGCCTGTTGCTCTGTCAAAAACGCTGCAGGTGTCTCCGAAGGCTGGCGGCGGCTGAAATAACCGGGACGCGTGCGCACTGAGCGGCGTCCGGCTGCACAGGATGACGGTAACAGGTTGATGTAAACAGACACGGTGGAGACCTTTCCTATGTGCTCCTCAGCCTGAGGAAAACGCTGTCACTGCGCCCAGGCAGACTGAACGAGGATTTACATAAATGGGAGTTAAACGAACGGCGGTGATCCTGCGAGCTCTGATCCAGAGTCTGCAGCCTGGAAGCTAACAGCTAACCTGGGAAACTCCTCTCTGAGTCTACAAGCTGAGCTTGAGTTGCGGATCTAAAGTAGATTCAACACGCAATCAGTCATCGGCCAGCGTCGCGGACAGCGGCTCACAGCGTTATTAGACCGGTGACAGATGGAATCCCGCTGCTTATCATGTAGCATGTAGTCCTGTTAGCCTGCTAGTTAGCTTCATCTGAACCGCCCCGTTCATTCTGAATGCATTTGGTTAGCATATAAGCAACACAGCTAACGACAAGCTAACCTCCCGGTCCTTACCTTTGGCTCAATGTCCCCTACAACGTAGAATTTGACGTCCTTGAAAAGTTCCTCGGGGACTTTGATTTCCTCCTCAGACATGACTGTCCATGAAGGGTAGAGGATTCCAAAGTTGTTTGAAATGTGTGAGAGGAAGTCTGTGGCGGACTTGCTGCACACTAACCGGACAGCGAAGCGCCAAATCGCTGAGCGCGCCTTGGACCGCAGCACCGTGTCTGCAGTCAGAGGGGGCGGGAAAAGGCAAGAGCTCCGTGTTCTTGTCCCTCAGGTTTATCCCTCACCCAGCTACGATCTGTCTTGCATAGTTTACTTCAGAAGGAATACACGTTGATAAAAGCACGCAAACTGTACATCCAAAGGGTGGGAAAAGGTTATCGCACAGCCAGTGTACACCCCCATCCATCCAGACTTGGTATTTTTCTCCAGCCTGCACACAGACCAGACCCGGCTGCAGAAACAAATTACAGGGGGGCATTCCATTTTTTTAGGGGGCACACTTTTTTAAAAAAAATGTGTATGCTTCAGGCTGAACAGTGGCTCTGTGACTACTGCTACAGTGCAGAGAAAGAAATTCTCAATAAAATCCCAAAATCTAAAAAAAAAACAAAAAAAAACAAATAGCGTGTGTAGTCAGTGTTGCCAGATTAGGCAGGTTTCCACCCATTTGGGCTTCTTTTGAACACATTGCGCTGGAACAAAAATAGCTTATGGGCAGGTTCAGAGCCATGGAGAGAAAGAGTCACGGCACTCCCATTGGACTATGGCGTTGGACATCATTCACTTCCATTGCTGACTGTCGAGTAACTTCTGAGGTAAGTTGATTAAATAGCTACCTGTTTTGAATTGTCAACTGTCTATATTGTATCATAGGCCATTTATGATGCATATACTGATCTTTTGTTGTATGTACACAGCGTAATTATATATATGTTTTATCTTGGTAGACGACCGATTGCCTGCTAGTTTGTTAGCTTGACTTGCCTTCTGTGAAGGTAACGTTATATCCAGGGGTAAATTGATTAAATAGCTACCTATTTTGAACTGTCAACTGTCTATATTTTATCAGAGGTCCTTTATGATGCATATACTGATCTTTATTTGTATGTACACAGCGTAATTATATATATATATGTTTTATCTTGGTAGACCACCGATTGCATGCTAGTTTGTTAGCTTGACTTCGCCCTCTGTAAAGGTAGCACTAACGTTATATCCAGGCGTAAGTTGATTAAATAGCTACCTCTTTTGAATTGTCAACTCTGTATGTTATTTAAATAGGCCCTTTATGGTGCATATGCTTATATTTATTTGTATGTGCACAGTGCAATTTATATATATATTTATATATATATATTCTTAACTTGGTAGACAACCAATTTGCCTGCTACTTAGTTATCTTGATTTTGCCAGCTGTGAAGAAGGTATCGCTGCACCAGAAATTACGAAGTTCATTAGTGAATCTCTGACATCTTTTATTAAGTAAGTTATTGATGTTAGATTACTAGGATCATTAAGGTTGACTAGGACGTTTTTTTTAGGTTGTATCTGCTGAACCTCGCGGTGTTAGTAGAAATAAGGTTTGTTTAATTACACGCTTGAAAGGGCTGTTTAGTTGGATTGCATGTAGGAACACAAATTACCACACAAAAAATTATCATAAGACATGATGAGCTTTAAAATGTTTATTACTGAGACAGTAGTGTGACTAATTTGTTCCCCAACCACTGCTGCTGCTGCAGGCGGCTGCTGCTGGAGGCGATGACTGCTTGAGCTGGCTGATGTTGGCGAAGGATGGTGATGGCGGCTGCTGCTGGTAATGGTGGCGGCTGGTGCTGGCTGGTGCTGGCCATGGCTGCTGGTGGTGTCTGCAGGTAGTGGCTGCTGGTGGCGACTGCTGACTGCTGGAATAAGAGGAGACTGGAGGCTGTGGAGACTGCGGACGGTGTGCCGGGAATGGAGAGGCCGAGTACATCCATGGTAACCAGTAAGGTGTTCGGCAGTGGCCTAGATGGTCTGATCTTAGGTGAGGAGGTCTGCTGTGTGGAAATCGCCTTCTTGGTCTGACTCTTGCTGCCAAGGTACCCCTTATTACGGCTGTTTGCCTTCCTCTCAGCTCCGATGCACTTTGAGTGAATCCTTAACCTCAGCCTGATGTATGTTGAAAGGATTTTTTTTTTCAGCTCATGGCATGAGGGAAGGTTGCTGTCCAGACTCATGGCCTCTCTTTCCAGCTGTTCCACTACGTTGGAGGATTCCATAAGGGAATCACTCGTCTTGGAACAGAAGAGCTGCTCCACGTGCTGCAGGAGAGTGAACAGCTCATCGGATGGCCGGTATAATGCACCCCTTTTAAATTCCTTTAACTGTAGTAAAACAGCTCTCTCACTTGTTGTGTTTGTTACTTTTTCAACCAGTGCATACTGGCATTCCTCACAGAGCGAGAAGCTGATGACCCTCTTCACTATGTATCCTGCCAGGTGGTAGAGGACACAAGACTCGGTCTTTGTGAGGTCAGGTGGTGATGGGTCTACCAGCTGCTCCACTCTCACAACCTCAGAAGCACTGCAGTTGCTGTCCAAGAAGTCCGCCAAGTGGTCTGATGCATCATCCAGGTAACTGCCAGTATGCGTTGTCGAGAAGAACTGCCCTACAGTGACAGCCCGTAGTGCATAGTGGAAGTCCACAGGTGTCGGGACTGAGTTCCTCTGACGTATGCAAGAAAAAGTATTTTCTAGGCAGTCCTGAGTGAACCGGCTTGTTAGGACAAATTTGTGCCCCTGTCTCAACAGATCTTGCTGGACCTCCAGGATCGTTGTTGTGGCCATCACCAGTCCTGTCTGGACTGGTTTCCAGCTGCCCTGGGGACCGATCTTCAGGCCCTGAAAAAGATGGATCGAGTCATGGAGGAAGCTGATGGCCTTTTCATACTCTTCCATCTTGAAGTGACTGTGGGCAGTGACAACATTGCGGGACGACATGAGGTCAAACCAGTGGTCCATCTTATCCAAAAACCATGCCGTTGTAAGGTAGGACTCTGGTCTGCGCTCCTCCTGTACCATGTACCTCAGGGCGGCACTTGTTGCTTTGCTGAACACATGCATTGCTGAACTCACCTTAATTTTTTCTAAATGGCTAGGCTCTAGGACACCTCTGGACAAATTGGGTGCCATCTTAAGTGGCATGCCCTCTTGGAAGGACACCAGATCCTTTAAAGGGGCAACAGAGACCTCACTGGACGCCAGCTGCTCCTTTTCCACCACATCCTGAGGTATGGTGATGATGTGACCACGGATAATGGCACTCTTCAAGTTTTTGACGAGATGAGGAACGTCAGGCATGAAATGGAGGCGCTGGTTTGGCTCAACAGGATGCTGGATCCATGGTTTGTCATAGGTCACCCCAAAGGACTTCCGCATTGCTCTATTGGGGCTCCCCATGTCTGTGGTGATGTTAAGCACATGAAGCCCTACAGATGCTGCCGCTTCAACAATGCTGACTATGATGGGCCGGTAAACTGCACCATTGGTGGAATTGCCGCTGTAGTGGTAAGCCACGACTTGTTTCCACCGCGTTGTAGCTCCAGCCAGCATAAACACTAGTGCATGCGTCGCTTGTCCTTGGTGGTCAGGCAGCGTGATGTTGCCAAATAGCCTCTCCGTTCCCAGATGGAGCTCCACGCCTGGAGTAATGGACATTTCATCTAAGGAAAGCACACACTCTCTCTCCATTTCACTCATGCCACTTGCCTTCAGCCTCAGCATCTCAAACACTTCCCCCAAAACTCCCGGCTCCAGCTTTACATGTTGCATCCTCCTTTGCAGCGTGCGGATGTTAGGCAGTGGAATTTGCATTTGCTGGAGGGTTTTATAACCGGTGGTGCCAGCGGTAAATCTTATTTTTATAGCTTTTTTAATTGTCTCCTTTCCCCACCGTATTCCTCTCTTCTTTTCCTGTCCAAGGGCTGTCATTTGGTCTTTGTTAAACATTTGGGTGAACTTCTGATTAACTAAATTGTTCCTCTTTTTTAGCGCCAAATTAATTCTTTTTTGCTGTGCTAGAGCCCTCTCTGCTCTCCTTCTCATTAACTTCTCCATTTTAAGTTGCCTTATTAGGTCCTGCACAATTGCACTATTAGACCCTGGCAGTCTGGTCCCTGGAGCACCTGGCCCTGGCAAAGTTGGTTCGTCGTTGCTGGTTCCTGACTGACTGGCCCTCGGCACACACATCCCTGGATCACCTGCCCCTGGTAAAGTAGCCTCTTGGTCGCTCTCTCTGTCTCCTGTCATGTCCCTTTCCTTGCCCTCAAAATCCACCTCAATTTCTCCCTCAACCTCTGTAACAATAACAAGGTAATGTTGCTGTTATATGTATTTTGCCTTTGCATTTGCACCTACTGTTATCTTCAATAAAAGGGTACACTACACTCCTATAGAAAATAAATTAAAGCGAAAAATTACTGTAATGTGAATCAAATCATCTGCCACAATCAGAAACCAAAAAAATTTATAAACTCATCTACTGGCAATGGTTAATTTGGTAGAATTTTTTAGATTATCTACATTCTGTATGCAAATCCTCAGAGAATCCCTGAAGCTGGATGTACTAATATGAATGTAATGTCTCATTAGGAGTGTAGTCTATCCTTGAATTACATTAAATGGGGAATATTGTTGCATTGTTGCTGCATGTATCATACCGAAGTTTAATTTGCCGTATGTGTGGTCTGTTATGCTTTGGGTTGGTGCTGGTGGCACCATTCCAGAACGGGGTTTCCTCCTCTTCGGCTTAGGCCAATGAAGGAATATCGTTGGCACAGCATCTGGCCTCAACTTCAACTTGCCTCCGGTTTTTGTGGCAGTGAATTGGTCATCTTCACAGTGTACCTAATGGTAGGCTTGTAAGATCAGTTTCAATTGCACTTCAGATATCAGCAAAGTCATAATTCTCTACACTTAGAAATATGATGCCCTTTAAAATGCTTGCAAGTGATGTCACCTCTGAACATTACTTACATGACATAGTTTTCGGCTGTTGCTGGTCCCGGTCATTTGCAGGTTTTTGCGGCTGACCATTGTCATCCATCTTTTCAATCGATCTTTGTCCTTGGGGAAGCCATACATGCGGTAACCCT
Source organism: Fundulus diaphanus (assembly GCA_037039145.1). Taxonomy (NCBI): domain Eukaryota; kingdom Metazoa; phylum Chordata; class Actinopteri; order Cyprinodontiformes; family Fundulidae; genus Fundulus; species Fundulus diaphanus. The sequence continues at coordinate 52,816,542 of CM073133.1, forward strand.
TCTCGGACCGATTGGTGCATCCAAATGCTGCACATCCAACCATGGTATGACCACTGACCTACAAAATGTTAGTTGTAACCAATGAACCACGATACCACTGAACATCACAGAGAGCGGGTGACAACTTTTCATCAACCACCTATGCCCTCTGACTTTTGAGAATAGGTAAGAGGTCTGAGTTCATAACCAAACAAGGATCCTCCCTCCCTCTCTCTCCTCAACCACTTTTGAATTTGCTCAGGGCTATTATAGGTGTGGTAAAGTATAGTATATTTGCAACATTATAATATGCTGTGAATGGTTTGCCCTATATATAGTGTTACCTGCTGTGTCCATTGTTGAATATATTGTCGCCCTATTTTGCTTCATCTGCTTTTTAGTGTCCAGGACACAGATGAAGAGGTTGTTAGTATGCGTTGTCGAGAGGAACTGCTCTACAGTGACTGGCCATAGTGCATACTGGAACTCCACAGGTGTGAGTCTGATGTATGCAAGAGAAAGTATTTTTCTAGGCAGTCCTGAATGAACTGGCTTGAATGAACATATTTGTGCCCCTGTCTCAACAGATCTTGCTGGACCACCAGTATCGTTGTTGTGGCCATCACAGGTTTCAGTGGAGCACCCCCCCCCCCCCCCCCAAAGAAAATGGTTCTTAACGCCTGTTTACACATTTGTTGTTCTTGTTCACACATACTGTACATATGTTTGTTGATATTATTCATGCTTGTTCCCATTTTTTTGTTCCACACTGTTCATTTTTATCTTATGCCAGGTACCTTTATTATTAATGTTGTCCTTCCTTTCAGCCCTGATGCACTCTGAAGCCTGATGTATGTGGAGGATTTTTTTAAAAATGTATTAATAACTTATAATATTCCTCCCTGTTCCTTCACTTTGTTCTTGTTTTTCCAGTTAGATACACACATTTACACACACACACATACATCTTGTTGTCTCAATTCAATTCAATTCAATTTTATTTATATAACGCCAATTCATGAAACATGTCATCTCAAGGCACTTTACAAAGTTAAGTTCAATCATATTATACAGATTGGGTCAGATTATACAGATTGGTCAAAAATGTTCCTATATAAGAAAACCAGTTGATTGCATCAAAGTCCCGACAAGCAGCATTCACTCCTGGAGAAGCGTAGAGCCACAGGGAGAGTCGTCTGCATTGTACATGGCTTTGCTACAATCCCTCATACTGAGCAAGCATGAAGCGACAGTGGAAAGAAAAAACACCCGTTAGCGGGAAGGAAAAACCTCTAGCAGAACCGGGCTCAGTATGAACGGTCATCTGCCTCGACCGACTGGGGGTTACAGAAGACAGAGCAGAGACACAACAAGACAGACAAAAAGCACAGAAGCACACATTGATCTAGTAATCTGTTCTACATTAGATGGTAATAGTCGGTGATCTGTCCTCCCTGGAGGATTTCACAGTCAACAGAACGTCAGACCAGGTGTACCTACTATGAAGAAAAAAGAGAGAGAACAAAAAGTTAAAAGCTGAAATGACAGTAGTCATTTCAATGTAATGCAATGCAAATCTGGAGAACAGTAGAAATCAGCAGAGTGAGAGAAATAGGCCCTGATGTCCTCCAATAGCCTAAGCCTATAGCAGCAAAACTATAATGGTAGCTCAGAGTAACATGAGCCACTCTAGTTATAAGCTTTGTCAAAAAGGAAGGTTTTAAGATTAGTCTTAAAAGTAGACAGGGTGTCTGCTTCACGGACCAAAACTGGAAGTTGGTTCCACAGGAGAGGAGCCTGATAGCTAAAGGATCTACCTCCCATTCTACTTTTAGAGACTCTAGGAACCACCAGCAGACCTGCAGTCTGAGAGCGAAGAGCTCTGTTAGGAACATACGGGGTAATCAGAGCTCTGATATATGATGGAGCTTGATTATTAAGGGCTTTATACGTTAGAAGAAGAATTTTAAATTCTATTCTTGATTTAACAGGAAGCCAATGAAGGGAAGCTAAAATTGGAGAAATATGATCCCACTTGTTGATTTTCATCAGAACTCTTGCTGCAGCATTTTGGATCAGCTGAAGGCTTTGAACTGCATTTTGTGGACTTCCTGATAGTAAAGAATTACAATAGTCCAGCCTTGAAGTAACAAATGCATGGACTAGTTTTTCAGCATCACTCCTGGACAGAATGTTTCTAATTTTGGCGATATTCCGGAGGTGAAAAAAGGAAACTCTGGAAACCTGTTTAATATGGGATTTAAATGACATGTCTTGGTCAAAAATAACACCAAGATTTTTTACTTTATTACCAGAGGCCAAGTTAATGCCATCCAGATTAAGTGATTGGTTAAGTAGTTTATTTTTTGAGGACTCTGGCCCAAAGATTACAACTTCTGTCTTGTCAGAATTTAGATGCAGGAAATTTAAAGTCATCCAGCTTTTGATGTCATCAAGACATGACTGCAGTCGAAGTAATTGATTGGATTCATCAGGATTTATGAATAAATATAGCTGAGTGTCATCAGCATAACAGTGGAAATTAATCCCATGCTGTCTGATAATTTTGCCAATCGGAAGCAGTAAAGAGAATTGGTCCAAGGACTGAACGCTGTGGTACTCCACAGGTGACCCTAGAGTTTGAGGAAGATTTATTATTAACATGAACAAACTGGAATCTGTCCGACAGATAAGATTTAAACCAGCCTAATGCTTTCCCCTTAATCCCAACAGTATGCTCAAGTCTTTGTAGGAGAATATTGTGATCAACTGTATCAAATGCAGCACTGAGATCTAACAGGACAAGTACAGACACAAGTCCATTATCTGAGGCCATGAGAATATCATTAGTGACCTTCACCAGAGCCGTTTCAGTACTATGATGAGCTCTGAAGCCTGACTGAAACTCCTCAAGTAGGTCATTGCTTTGTAAATGTTCACAAAGTTGATTAGCAACTACTTTCTCAAGAATTTTAGATAAGAAAAGAAGATTAGATATAGGTCTGTAGTTTACTAGCTCATCTTGATCAAGAGAAGGTTTCTTAAGTAAAGGTTTAATAACAGCTACTTTAAAAACCTGTGGTACATATCCATTTACTAAGGATAGATTAATCATGTCTAAAATAGGACCACTGATCAAAGGGAATACCTCCTTAAACAACTTGGTTGGGATTGGGTCTAACATACAGGTAGAAGGTTTAAATGAAGCTAAGATTTTAGATAGCTCAGAAAGCTCTACTGCTTCTAAACAGTTCAGACACAGCGCAGGTTCTAAAGATTCCTCCAATGCTGCCTTACTTACTGGGGATGAGGTAATCATGTTTGGGAGGATGCCAATTATTTTATTTTTAATGGCATCAATTTTATTTATGAAGAATCCCATAAAATCATTACTACTAAGAGCTAAGGGAATGGATGGATCAACAGAGCTGCAGCTCTGAGTAAGTTTGGCAACTGTACTAAAGAGAAATCTAGGATTATTTTTGTTCTCCTCAATTAATGATGAAAAATATGCTGCTCTAACTCTGCGAAGGGTCTTGTTATACAACAATAGACTGTCCCTCCAGATTAAGTAGGATTCCTCTTGGTGTGTAGAGCGCTATTTTCTCTCCAATTTCCTAACATTGTGTTTCAAGGAACGCAGCTCTGCATTAAACCAGGGAGCCAGCTTCCTGTGAATTATCACCTTCTTTTTCAGTGGAGCTACATTATCTAATGCAGAACGCAATGAGGAAGTCACACTGTTAGCAAATGTTTCTATTTGTGAATGGGAAGAAACAGCATTGCTGCCATCTACAGGGCATTTCTGCAATACTGAGGATATTAAGAGGGGGACAGACTCTTTAAGTTTTGATACAGCATTATCCGATAAAGATCTACTATAATTGAACCCTCTTTTGGGGGTGGAGAAATCAGTTAGATTAAACTCAAATGTTATTAAAAAATGATCAGATAGGACAGGGTTGTGAGAGAATACTGTTAATTCTTCACAATCAGTGCCATATGTCAGCACAAGGTCCAAAGTATGGAGCCGAGAGTGCGTTGGCTTATGCACATTTTGAGCAAAACCAATTGAATCTAGGATAGTTTTAAAGGCTACACTAAGGTTATCACATTCAGTGTCAACATGGATGTTAAAATCACCCACTATAATAACCTTGTCAGTATTTAACACCAAATCAGATAAGAAGTCTGACAGCTGATCCAAAAACTGAGTGTAAGGGCCTGGTGGACGATACAAAACAATAAACAGAAGAGGTTTTATTGCTTTGCAGTTTGGATGAGGGAAACTGAGGGTTAAATGTTCAAAAGAACTGTAATTATCAATCGGCCTGGGACTAATTAATAAATCAGACTGAAAGATAGCCGCCACTCCTCCTCCTCTTCCCACAGATCTGGGAATGTGTAATGTTCTGTTGTGGTTCTGGTTATTTTTTCAGTTTAGGATTATTTCTGTTTCTTGTTTTGGATCTATCCTTAGCCTATTTTTGTTGTCTGGCCTTTGTTGTTAGTTTTTATTTCACCCTGTGTCCGTTTAGTCTCGTTCCTTATCTTAGGTTTTTGTTTATTTATCTTATGCTCCCTTTATCACCTCCACCTGTTTTTGTTAATTAGACCCGCCCTGCTCTCCTGTTCTGTTGCCTATTTAAGCCCGCCTTCGTTTTTGCTTAGTTGCTGGATTATCTCGTCTCGTCCCTGTCCGTTACCTCATGGTAAGAGCTTTGCAGCCTCTGTTTATGTGATATGTCGGTTACCCTGAATTATCTGTCCTGTTTTTTGAGTCTGTCCCAGCCTTTTTGTCACCCTGGAGGATCCGTCATCTTTTTCAATAAAAACCCTTTTTTTTAGCATTAGCTCCGTGTTTGGCTTTACTTTGGATTCACCACATCAATTCATTACAGAATGTGGAAATTTGAATAACTGGAGGGAGTTGACTCATTTATACTAACGTAGTCCTCTTGTAGCCAGGTTTCTGTGAGACAAAAATCAATCTGATTATCGGAAATCAATTCATTAACTAACAAAGTCTTTGGAGGGAGAGACCTTATATTTAATAGACCACATTTAATTCTTTTATTTTTTGGTTCAAAGTGATCTGTATGGATTTTTATTAGATTTTTATGATTTGTTCCCTTGAGATCAGTTTTTGATCTGTTAAGTTTTGGCCGTGGGAAAGACACCGTCTCAATAGGATAATGGGTGGGTAACAGTACAGAAGCTGCAGAGAGGTGTGTTAAACTACGGCTCTGCTTCCTGGTCTGGACCCTGGGTTGTCAGCATTTAGGAGAACTAATAAATCCGGCCAGATTCCTAGAAAGAAGAGCTGCACCATCCAAAGTGGGATGGATGCCGTCTCTCCTGATCAGACCAGGTTTTCCCCAGAAAGTTTGCCAGTTATCAATGTAGCCCACGTCGTTTTCTGGACACCACCTAGACAACCAGCGGTTGAATGATGACATGCGGCTAAACTTGTCATCACTGGTCAGATCAGGCAGGGGACCAGAGAAAATTACAGAGTCCGATATTATCACTCAGTATTTTTTATTAAACAATATTTGATTCATTCATGCAAGCTTAATGAGTTGTTATTCTTTAATATATTTGATTCTTTGTGCATGGCTTAGTATTAAAATTATCATTGTTGTGTGGTCAACTCCTGCCTCATCAGAAAAAGTGGGTGTAAATGCTGAATGGACTGAAAAAAGCAAAAAGCAACAACGGAGTCCAATGGGAGTGTTGCCTGTCACTGTTCTCTATCACTCTCTCTGCAGCTAACCTTACTCTTACTCTGTGCATTAACCCAGAGACGTAGAGAAAAATCTTAATAGCTCTACACTTACCTATAGACCCAAACATATCAGCATAATGCTTTTGATAATATGTGAATGGCTTAATCTTAAAAATATTCTTAGTCTTAACATGATCATGTTTCACGTTGTGGTCTGGGGGTGACCTAGGGTGACCACCCTTCCCACGTAACGCGTGCGCGCACAGCGTTTGAAGCCCAATTCATGCGTCCCGCAAATTGAGACCGTCTCACGCATAATCAATGCTTTCTCAAAAAAAAGTTGGTCGCTCTATCCACCTTATTTTCGAACGCGGAAGTAACTATGGCCAGAGCTTCAAACTATTCATGACTGAGAGGATGACATGAAGAAGTGGCCTCATAACGTACGAGGACATTTTAACCTGTTTTGTGTCGTCACTTGGTGCGGATGGCTCTGCAGTGCGACTTTACCGAAGCGAACCTCCGCAGTGAAAGAGTTGGATCGGTGTTAAATATCAACAAGGATAACCTGGTATTCATGGAGGCTGATGGCCGTTCAAGTCAAAACTAGTCCGACGTTCACTCTGCTGGATCCTGACTGCATCAACCGGCTCTACCGAGACGACCGGAGCGCTCTGGTGCTGCGGCTCCAGGGGAAGCCTTCAGTCATGCATCTGCAATCTTATGGAAGGTAGGCTAATTAATGGTCTGATTCAGAAACATTCTGGCTGTTGGCTCGTTGTGATTAGATTGCTGGTCAGTTAATTTTGTAATGTTTTGGATTAAACTGATGTTATAAGTGGGCATCTAAACATTCTGCCCACTTCATGTTTTGGCTTGAAAAGGTTTGAGTCCTAAAGGTGACCCCAAAGTCCTAAAAGTGTCCCCAGAACACTGAACAGTTTTTTTTTCCTGCGCCTGCCTTTACCAACATCCAAGTTCACCATCCTTCCTCCCCCTTCTCGTTCTGTGAACCTCTGGAGTCGTGAGTTAAGACTTTTTTACAGTTCCTGTGGTGTAGAGCAACTACTGTTAATCCTTTAATTTTAAATTATAATATATTTAAAGTGAATAAATTGTAATGAAAAATAAATTAAATAGCTAAAGTAAATCGGAATTGGAAGTGCATCTGTTCATTGAATGTTCAAAGTATTATGAATCTTTATTTAGAAAGAAATACACATTGGTTGGCCTATTCATGAGCATACATCAGCAATTACACATGTTTATGGGAATAGGGCATTATTAATATACCATGTAAGGTGGTATGTGCTAGAAATGTGTAAACCACTATCAGTGAGTCTGCCCGTGAGGTGGGGGCATCGCCGCGCCAAGCAGTGTCCCACTTTGTCCCTCAGAAACATACCCCTTGTCCCCCCTTGGGCTTATTAGCAGGTGGTCACCCTAGGGCCTAGGGTGACCACTTATCAGAAGTGAGCTAGCTGCTAGGCGAATGCTGAATGGACCACGGCAGACCTAACGCTACCACGAAGGTAAGCTAATGGCTGAATCGTAATTTATAAGCAAAATCACGGTAATCAATACAGCCCAGTCGCGATAAAATGAAAATCATGAGACATCTGTCATCACATGAATGATATGTAAAAGAAAACTTAAGTTAGAGCCGTTCTAGCCTGTACTCCTGTCCATACGAACATGAACATAAGCTTTTCCCTCCAAAAATGTAAAACGTATCTAAGTAATATACAGCTTTTCGTTGTCACCCTGCCTCTCAAAATGGAAAACTGACATTAACAAATATGTAATCATGCAATAACAGTTGAAAAAATAGTAGGGTATATGTTTATATATATATATATATTTACCGTTAACGCAATCGCTGCTGTCTGTCCCATAGAAGAACATGACAGCCAGCGTATGTTTTGGAACTATAGTGGTTTACACGAACCACGTGACTGCCCTGGCGGTGACATCAAAGAGTGTCGCGACTCTTTCTCTCCATGGCTCTGGGCAGGTTGTAAAAGATTTGGGAAGCTTTTCACAACATTACTAACAAAATATATCAAAACAGTCATCTAGGTCTGGAAGAAAACTAAAACCATTTTAATAAAATGCCATCTCCTTCAACTCATTTTATTGGTCAATTTATTTTTTAAATAAGTCGAATCTGTCGAATCTGACATCATCAATGAATAATAGTTATAATGAATAATATTGATTGTTATAATAAAACAAGAAAAGAATAATGGTTAATCAAGTGTCACTATGAAATTGTATTGTTCAATGTAAACGCCCCAAGAGGGGTTAAGTTCTACTGATCAACTTAAAAATATTTCATGGCTGTGTGAAAGAGAAATGTTTGATTGAGCTATATTCTGTAAGAGAAATTAAGTTTATATTAAGGTAGATTTACAAGTCATGTTGGGAAGCTATTGATAAAAGTTTTTTTTTTTTTTCCGGTTGATATATCATGATTGTTAAAGTGATCTTGTGTGTTATTTGGTTGCCTGATTGTACATTTTGTGTGGAGCCCGTATGAGCGAAGTATTTTTCTTTGCTTCAGTTCAGTTGTGTGCTAATGGCATGTTCTTATATATTTCATAGTTCTTATGTGTTTAATAGTTCTATGCTTTTAACATGATAGAGTTTGAGATTTGGGCTTGTTTTTTTCTTTTAAGTTGGGCAGGTTTTATGGTGGGTTTGGGTTACTGGAAACTAACAGTGGGATAACCTGTAGTGCTGTGTCTTGACTCAAAGTCAAGCATAAGCTACAAGCTGATAAACATGAGCGCTGGTGTCAGCTGAACACTGACTGAAGTAAAAATTCATACTAGAAGAGGTTCTGCAATTACAACAGCCAGGAGGACAAGGATCAGAACAAAGCAGAATTCCCTTCTGCCTGCAAGTAACCCAAGGTTCTGCAGTTTGGCAGTTTTACTGCTTGGTTCTGCTCCTGCTGTTTTGTCAACAGTGGAGAATGTTTACTCCAGTGTTGACTTCAATGCTGACGTCTCAAACAGAAATTAATAGCACTGCTTCCAGCTCGCTCTCGCTTGCTTCTTTGTCACTTCTTGTAATTGGTAATCAGACCGAATATCAATCCCGCTTTACCGACACCGACGGTGACCACAGCCGAGACGCGACGTTTCTCAAGGCTATGAAGGTATGACTTAGTGTCCCGCCCCTCTCCAGCTGTGATTGGCTAGCATGTTGCATTCAGTCGTTTATTTGATTGGTTGAATTGTATGATTGACAGATCAAAGATAATACGAATAGAACGATGGCCACTCAGAGGTTAAAAAGAAAAAAGACAGCTTCCAGTCCAGGGTGACACTGTGCTGACTGCTTACCAGCAGTGTGGATGACGCTGGACTCTCTCAGTCTGGTGGAACAACATCATTATCAAAGCCTGGCTGGATAATTAGGGCCCCCAGGAACTTGGGGGCCCTAGGCAACTGCCTAGTTTCGCCTAATGGTAAATCCGCCCCTGATGGTACGTCAATATCCAATCCAGTTTAATTAATTCAATTACAGTTAAAAACCAAAAATTAACCTCGTTTTACTCATTAGACAAAGGATTTTAACTTTTTGTTGGAAAGTTTAGTTGGTCCACTCACAGAGGCGTGTCTAGAATTGTTGCCTTGGGGGAGGAGGGGGTACACCAAAACAGCAGCCTATTGGGTTAGCCCACTGTAAAAATAGCAATGGAGAACACAACAAATGCTGGAAGTAAATTTAGGAATATTACACTTTTATTAACAGGAAATCAACTTTTAGAAAGCTTTTAGGTGAGAATGTACTAGTTTAAATCTCGTATATATCTGCTCCGTTTATCAATATTTTGCTTACTTGCAATATTCTTCCAATGGTTTTTGGATGTCCGTAGGTGCTGCATTAAACACCCAGCTCTGCTGGCCAGCTGACCAGGCACTTGTTTAGAAATGTGGAGAAATGTGCCATAGATCTTTAAACACTTTATAATTAAACTAACAGATTTTTTTTTATTATGAAATAGTGTTTTTGACAGTAGGAGTGGATGAATACATTTTGAAATGTAAACAAATCCCAGGGCAAAACTTAAAACATTTACAAACATTTAAAGCATTTGTGTTTTTAGGCATTTGCAAAGAAATATTTTACAATTTTTTTAAACATTAACTTGAGCGTCAGGAAGAATAAATGGCGATTCTCAGTATAAATCCTAAGCAAGACATGCACTCATTTGTTATTTGGGGACCAAGGAGTAAACGACCCAATTTATCAAAATTAGAGGTGAAAATTAAATTGTCACCATAGCTTAGAGGTACAATAACATCCTATCCAGCCGTCATCTCTCTAGTTTTATTAACCCCCATCCGCTACAGAACCCACGTTTTCATGCTCCTCTTTCAAGTCATCCAATTAAATTAAAGTAACAAAAAGTTGGTGTGCGCCCGGCTGTGAAGCCTTTCTAGCTGTCTTAAGTTTGTATCCAGGGACTTTTCTTCTTATTTTCTGTATTTGCCAGGTCAATCCTGAAGAAGATGGACCTTGAGGGAAGACAAAAAAGTGGGACAATTTAAAAAAGAAAAGAAAAACAATCCACCTTATTTTCGACAGAAATACGGAGCCAGCGAGTTGCCGTTTTTTTGTGCGAGACTTCCGGCCGCTCACTTCCTGTCACTGGGTAGCTAGCTGAAAAGCGACTCATGCAGCTACTTCGTCTCAAATTACTCGTCATTATGACTTGGAGAAAGAACGGGATCGTTTGTCCAGTTATAGGCTATCATAATAACGTGTGTAAAAGAAAGGTTTACGTGGAGCAGGAGTGTTTTAATCATCGACTGTAAACAAGAGCTGCGGATATGAGGCGCCCTACTTCCTTCACCCCCAGCCGAAGAATGAGATATCCCTTCGCCTGTGGTTAAAAGCTTAAGATTTGAAGAAACCATAGAAGCGACCGTATGTTTGTTCTTTTCATTTTGTGGACAAAAGACTGATAGAAGAGCACATGTCGCCAGAAAAGTGGCTGGGCTACGAAGTTCCATTAAAAACAAAAACAAGGAGGCAAAGAGGAGAGCAGACACAGGTAAACTAAGGGATTTTTACGTTAGCTAACTTTAATTCCTTAGGTTGTGCTGCTCCTGATTAAACATACGCTGTCACATGAAGCCTGCCGTCTTTTAGCTTTGTTCTCTCTGTAAATTATTATCTGGATATGTTTCATCCCTGCTGGTAGATTTATGGGGTTCTGTTTGTAAAGTTATATAATGAAAGATTTTGATACACTGTACATATGTGGACACACTGTACATACCTTATACCTTATGCACCTCTCCTACCTTTGGCACCTTCTTTTTGTTTATTAAGCCGATGTGTGACAAGTAAATTTCTCCAGTGTGAGATCAATAAAACCCTATCTTATCTTATCTTATCTTATCTTATCTTATCTTATTTTACAGCAAAATATATTTAGCCTGTCATAAGAGATAAAAGGCAGGGTTCATTATTCATACTTTTGTTATTCATAAATCTATAAATAAGTCACAGTTCCAAGTTAAATATTTAAATAAGCTTAATATTTAGCCCCAAAATAAAAGTTTAGTTTGTAAACTAAACATTTAATTTTGAGTTAAATATTTAATTTAAAAACTAAATCCTTGGTTTGCATCTCAATATATAGTTTACAAACTAAATATTTAGCTGTGTAATTAAATATTTAGTTTGGAACTGTGATATTTACAAATGTATAACGTGGTGAAATCTGACTTTAAAAATGAAAACCCATTTATTCCCCCCTCTTATCACAGTAAAGAACCCAAAGTTTTGCAGTTAGAATTTAACTGTGTAATATTACAAATGGCATCCCAGATACAAGCACAGGCTGTTTTTAAAAACTGGAAGGGATGTGTCTGATATGAATATTTGAATGAGTAATGATGCAGGTGCTGCGCTATTAGCTTGGTGTTAACATGGTTTTAAGTAGTCTTGATATGTTTTATGCTGATTAATAAACTGATTGCGGTCTTGTGTTTGACAGATGATAGCCGCTGTGATGCATAGGCTGACCAGACCACTCCATAGTCAGAGTCACCTATGAATAAAGATGCTGACACTACAGGCACTGATGATCACACCTGGGAGAAAAGAAGAAGAAGAAGAATGTATGTGGCTGGGATAACACTGGCTTCCTGGAGAATCTTTGTCCTGGCGATGAAGTGATGGCAGACAGAGACTTTACCATCGGAGATCGGCTGTTTGAGAGGAGATTTAACCTTGTTCTACCAGCATTCACTTATAAAGGAGAACAGTCGTCTGATCAGGATGTAACTGCCACAAGGAGGACAGCAAATGTCCACACACATGTGGATAGATTTATCAGGAGGCTCAAAGTTTTCACAATAATCTCCCAGACTGTACGGTTTTACCTTTGCTTTGTTCCTTAAATGATAAAAATGACTTAACTGAGGTCCTTTTTTTGACTGTCAAGTTTAAAATCACCGTCCATTTTAAAATAGAGGGGCTAAACATTCATTGTCGGTGTCTAAATCAACAGGATCAACAGTTCTTTGGGTGTTTCAACTGGCATATTTGACAATTCATGATTTGCAAAGACAGTGATTCGAGTTTTGATGTTCTCCTCGTCACTACCTTTATCTCTTTCTATAGATTCTCTTTCTCATTCAATTCAGGACTTTGCATTCGCCTTTTCATCTAGGTCTATATTGAAAAACCTACAGTAAAGTAATGAAATGTTGATTCTGGATGTAGTGTAGGAATTCCTTCAATATAAACCAAAGAACATTTTACATTACCTGCCAGAAGCTGGATAAAATCTTTAAAAAAGAGACAACAGTATTTTCACACCTCACGTAGTAGCTCGAGGAAATATTTTAATCTAAACCTTATTTTCGAACTTCCGCGTTCGAAAATAAGGTGGATACAACGTATGCAAAGTTTTAGTGGCACAAGAAAATAAACATACATTTAATAAAAATTTCTCTGCTACTGTTTTTCCATCCATCCATCCATTTTCTGACCCGCTTAATCCCTCATGGGGTCGCGGGGGTTGCTGGTGCCTATCTCCAGTGATCACCAGGCGAGAGGCGGGGTACACCCTTTGACAGGTCGCCGCTACTGTTTTTGTCAACTGCAATTTTTGATTTCCTCTGCCTTTGGTCAGGAGAGGGAGTCAGTGGGAAGCCCACTGCTGCTATGTCCTGGTTTGTCCTTCCATGATTTCCTCTATCCCTGGAGACCCTCCAGGGCCACGTGCAGCAGTGGGTGACCAAGGGGAAGATGAGGAAGAGAGTGAGCCAGCAAGAAATAGGGGTTAAAAAAAGGCAGAGGGTCAGAGAAGATGAGCTGATAAGAGTTGTTGAAAGAGGACATGAGGCTACAAAGGGAAGCAGAGGAGAGAAGAGAACAGGAAAGCAGGGAGAGGTTGGAAAGGTTATTTACAATTTTGGAGAAATACCCCCTTGAAATACTTTTCCAGATATTGTCACATTACAACCACACACAAATATATTTTATTGGAATCCTTTGTGAAAGACCAACACAAAGTGGAATACAATAAGCAAGTTGCAGATTTCGGTTTGTGTGATGCATTATGGGTAAGTTCCTTTTTTTGGCTACCAAAAAAAGTAGCCAAAGGACAGACCGCAACTGAACTGGCCCTCCAGACCAGCTTGTCTAATCTACTCCAGTCCTGCTCGGTGCAGCAGTTTACCCAACAGAACACAGCATAGATTACTGCAGGGGCTAAAAAAGTATTGTAGAATATATTGAGCAGATCCCTGCACACATTAAAGGACCTGAGTCTCAGCAAAAGGTGGAGGTGACTCAGGCCCTTATTGCACAGGGTGCTTGTGTGTATGTGGACCAGTCCATCTTATTGTTGAGGTGAACACCCAGGTACTTATACTCCTCCATATTCTCGATGTGCAAGTCCTGGATGCTCACTGATGAGGTGGGAGTGCTTTACGTGCAGAAGTCAATCACCATAGTCTTATTGATGTTGATGCATAGACAGTTTTGTGTGCACCAGCCGGCAAAGTCTGTGATGACCTCTCTGTATTCCAGATCATCCTTCTGGAATTGTGCTGCTCAAGGTGGCTGTATGCTGGAGTAGCTCTGTTGTTTTTATTCTGCATATGTTTTTAAATGAGCAATAAGCAAAAATGTAGATCAAAACAAGACGTGTAGCAAGCCATGCCTCTCTCTACCCCCAAAATCTAAGCACCAGACCAGTTATTTGTTTCAATTTTACATAAAAAAAAGAATACCCTAAATGTACACAAGGATCATGGTGGCCAGCTCACAAGCCCTCATTAAACAACGCCAACTGTGTTTGCTGGGCTACCGGCTACTTGCCTCACAAAACAGTAACGCCTGGCCCATTGTTGGTCAAACTCCAACAATTAACCCACATGCCACAATTGTAACATTACATTGAATTGAATCAATCAATATAGCAACACAAGTCTAACAACACTGTAACACCAACAAAAACAAACATTTAACTTCATGGTGTTACTCACCTGTCTGATCAAGATGACGCGCTGAATTACCGAGTTGGGATTGGGAACGCCACTACTTTCCAGTTATTAGCAAGTAGCCATGGAATAAGAAGCCTTTACTGAATATGAAGAAATACTGGCATATTTCCTGGGAGTAGTGGTTATTCAATCATACCATGAACCTGAATCTTCAGCTGGATGTCCTTAATCAAGTGACCACTTTTCAGTGTTTATGAAGACTGTCATGCCCACCATCAAAATGATGTGCCATGGGAAAGAGCAGACTGTACGTCCTGAGGAAGCTTAGGTCCTTCTGGGTTTGCAACTAAATGCTGCATGCCTTCTCAAAGTTTGTTGTAGAGAGTGTAATCTCCTCTGCCATCATCTGTTGCGGTAGGAGCATCAGAGCACCTGACTTGTGGAAGCTCAACAAGCTAATAAAAAAGGATGATTATTTATTTTAATACTAAACTCATTTTATAGCCAGTCTTAATGTGTAACAATTAAAAGGTTCTAAAACATCAAAATGTTTTATTATATACATTTAAACAATGAAAATAATTATTATCATTCAATCAGTTGATAGATGTCTTGGCTCTTGACTCACTTGATCCAAAACACACTAAAATACTATATATTGATGTATAATACACAATTTAATTGTCATGCATTTTAGATTTGATAATTGAACTCTATAGTATTTTTAAGTTCCAAAAACAGGAAAGTCATCCAAGTTCATTGACATATTAGATCGTTAAAAAATAACTGCACAGGTACTTTGTCTAGTAATGAGTTACTTTGATGCAGCGTGCTGCAGTAAAGGACACTGTCATCTACATGCTTCAACAGGCTTTTTCCTGAGAGCACTGTGAGGATCATGTTGTTTTTAACTTACTCAGTCATAACTGATTTAGTTACTCAGTTACTTTTTGGGAAACATAACTTGCAGCTATAACTTTTTAAGTAAGCTGCCCAACACCGGTAGATGATGAATAGGAAAGTTGAGAGGACAATTCCAAGTGGAGCCCCTGTACTGCAGACTACCACATCCGATACACAGTCGCAAAGCCTAACATACTGTGGTCAATCTGTGAGGTGGTTGGTGGTTCATGAAGCAAGAGATCTATCCACTCCAGCATTTTGCAGCTTCCCCCTCAGCAGTGAAGACTGAATGGTGTTGAAAGCACTAGCAAAGTTCAAAAACACAATGAAAAGGTCATTGAAGGATGCGGTGGCGCAGAGGTTAGGGAGTTCGTCCTGTAATTGGCGGGTTGCCGGTTCAGTCCCCTGCTTTGACTGTCTTTGTCATTGTGTCCTTGGGCAAGACACTTCACCCGCATTGCCTGCCTGGTCAGAGGGCCCGGTGGCGCTGGCTGCCACAAGGCATCTGTGGCTACTAACATAGCACACCACCGTCAGGGTGTGAATGGGTGAATGACTAAACTGTGGTGTGAAGCGGACTAGTTAAAAGCACTATATAAGTACAAGCCATTTATAATAATAATGTTATTTGTATAGCACACTTAAAAATCATGTGACTTCTCAAGGTGCTTCACAGTTCTACAATAAACAATGTTTAAAACAATCTAGAATAACAAATCCTAAAATAATGAAGATTAAAAACATGACAAATCTAAAATCATAGTATTAAAACAATGGCCGACAATTGCAGTTAAGAACAAGGAAATCATGGGGGAAGTCTTACTTGTTGAAGGCAGCATGAAACAAATGAGTCTCCAGGCTGCTTTTGAATGTTGTAAGGGAGTCTGCCATCCTGACTGATTCAGGCAGCTGATTCCACAGCCAAGGCCCCAGGGAGGAGAAGGCACAGTCACCCGTGGTTGATAGCCTGGTACGTGGGACAGTGAGGAGATTTTGGGTGCCAGATCTGAGTGACCGAGACGCAGACTGAGGGAAAAAAAAGGTCCTGGAGGTAGGTTGGGCCAGTTTGATTGACATTCTTTTAGACCAGCAGGAGTTAAAGGTTACCGCTGGTCGATAGAGAGCAAGTGGAGATAATGGAGGACTGGGGTGATGTGGATATGTCATTGATGGGTTTTTGAATTGCATGCTTGCCTGTTAACTTTGTTTGCTGAGGCCAGGCAGGAGCCTCCACCACCAGGCCAGGCAGCAGCTTTCAACACCAGGCCAGGCACAGATGTGAGCTGACTACCTCGCCTCGGTGTAATCTGCCGCCCTGGTTGCTGGGACTGCCACCTTGCTCTATCTCCAACCATGGCCACCAAAAGAGACATGTAGGAGCTAAAACGAGCACATGAGGAGCTGCGGAAATCAGTGGCGTTCATGGCACACCAAATGGAAACTATGGCAAGTAAGCAAGATTCTCTGATGGGCTTGATGAAAGACATTAAAGAACTGAAAAAGCAAAATGAGGAGAAATATGCTAAGATTGTACAAGGCAGATTATCTGAGTTAGAGCAATATACACGAATGAATGATGTTATTATTACAGGACTTTCAACAAGACCCTCTTCATTTGCTATTGCAGTGAGGTCTGGGGTCCAGGGTTTTTTGCCTATGGACCAGGATTTGGACTCTGTGGAGCAACAGGTGGTGAATTTTCTCCACGGAGAAGGCATTAGTATAAGTCAGGAGAACATTGAAGCTTGTCACCCTTTACCTCAAATAGACAAAAGCAAACCACCTAACATCATCATGAGATTTGCAAACAGAAAATATAAAGTCAGTGAGGATCATGACAAGCCAAGCCAAGAAGCTAAAAGGTTCAAATGTTTATATTAATGAACATTTGACCATGAGCAATGCTGACATTGCAAAGAAAACTCGTTACCTGCGTAAAGAATACAGGCAACATGGTCCTCAAATTGTAAGATTTATATAAAACTTAATGGTGCACCTGAGCAGGCACGGGTTATAGTAGTCAGGAGCTCAAAGGATTTAGAAAAATTAGTATGAGTCTGTGGTTTGATGTCATGCTGTTTTTAGTTTTTATAGTTATATATATTTAATGTTCTTTTTGATAGCGCATGACTGTGCCCAAAAAGATATGACTTGCGTTAAGTTGAACTTGCATAAGTTGGCTCACGTGAATGTATGTAGTTTACGTTACAAGTACCTTGATGTGGAGCAAATTGTCAGAGATAATTGTATTAACATCATTGCTGTTTCTGAGACCCAGCTTGATGATTCCTTCTATGATTAGAAGGATAAATTCCGGCCAATCTTCACCTTAACTCTCACCCTCATTCGGGTGATCAAAACATTGTTCCTTTAAGCCAGGCCAATAACAACCCTAACGACTCCTCGTTACAGAGGAGTGGACCAGTTTCGGTCCAATCTGCTGGCTTAATGGCTTTAACGACCGCCCATTACTAAAGGGTGGACCTGTTTCGGTTGAATTTGCATGTTATCTGAGCCATTACAAGGCCTTTGTTTGGCATTGGTATAAAGCTGGTTACTCCACATTACTCCAGACTTTTTGAATTGAGAAAGCTTCCTGGAGAGGAAGCGAAACGTCTTCTACTACGGATAACAAGTCCAGTTGCCTTGTTTTTTACTTTTTTTGGAATTCCTTCTATGACTGAAGCATAACCATTGATGTTTTTTCTGTTTTTAGGAAAGACAGAAATAGATTTGGGGGTGGAGTGGCTCTTTATGTACAAAATAATTTACCTGCCAAAATACGTTTTGATTTGATGAGGGACATCGAAGCATGCTGTGTACAAATACATGTGCCTAATTTAAAACCACTTGTTGCTTCTACAGACCCCCTAATGTACAGTAGATGCTGTATATATGACTGGGTTGTGTGAAATGTTTGATAAGATATCAGATAAAAATAGAGAGATTTATCTGCTGGGTGATGCAAATGTTGACTGGTTGGTGCAGTCTTGTCCCAACAGGAAAAGGTTACTCTCTATATTGAATGCATGTAGTCTGTCTCAAATTGTTGAAGTCCCCACAAGAATAAATATTGGTAGTGATGGAATTATTTCTGGGACATGGATTGACCACATCTACACAAATGCTGCTCTGCAGTGCTCTAAGGCAATCTCTGTGCCTGTAGGTTTTAGTGACCATAATATAATAGCTATTAGTAGAAAAACAAAGATTCCAAAACCTAAAGCTAAAATCATTTTAACACGGTCCTATAAGCGATTTAATGAAGGTTTATCTATAAGTGAAATCGCTAATGCAAACTGGGATATGGTTTGTAGTGAGCATAACCCTGAAGCGGCACTGGATTTATTTATGTCAGTGTTTATGGATGCTGCAAACAAATATGCTCCCTTAAAAAAGTTCGTCAAAAATACGTCTGCCCCTTGGCTTGACCTTAGTCTTAGGACGCTAATGGCAGAGAGAGATTCAGCTAAAAAAGTCTTTGCGCTTTCTGGATCTATTGATGGCAGGCGGAAATACTGTTCTCTACGTAAGCAAGTCACAAAATTAAATAAGGTAAAAAAGGGGACTACTTTAAACAAAGGTTATATGAGGCGAGGCACAATACTAGAGGAATATGGAATGTTTTAAATGAAATCAATTAAATTTTATTTATATAGCGCCAATTCATGAAACATGTCATCTCAAGGCACTTTACAAGTTAGGTTCAATCATATTATACAGATTGGGTCAGATTATACAGATTGGTCAAAAAATGTTCCTATATAAGAAAACCAGTTGATTGCATCAAAGTCCCGACAAGCAGCATTCACTCCTGGAGAAGCGTAGAGCCACAGGGAGAGTCGTCTGCATTGTACATGGCTTTGCTGCAATCCCTCATACTGAGCAAGCATGAAGCGACAGTGGAAAGAAAAAACACCCGTTAGCGGGAAGGAAAAACCTCTAGCAGAACCGGGCTCAGTATGAACGGTCATCTGCCTCGACCGATGGGTCGAAAGGGTGCACACCCTTTGTTGAATCAAATGGATTTGTTCTCCCAAAGCCAGGTGATATTGCTAATCATTTTAATGACTATTATACTGAGAAAGTATCTCAATTAAGGCACACTATGAACACTTCACACAACATTAGATCCTATGAATGTATTAAGAACATTATAATGAACGATAAAAGTTGTGAATTTTAATTTCAACAAGTTGACGTCCATAAGGTGGAACGTTTGCTCCGTTCTCTTCCTGACAGTAAGATAGCTGGATTAGATAACCTGGATAGCAAACTGCTGAGAATGACTGCTGGTGTCATAGCAGCTCCCATCTGTCATGTTTTTAATAGTTGCTTGGATGTGGGCCTGTGTCCAAGTATCTGGAAGGAGGCTTAAGTTATTCCTTTACCTAAGGATACAAAATCGGCTTTTAATGAGGGGAACTCTAGACCAATAAGTATTTTACCTGTTTTAGACTTAGACTTAGACAGCTTTATTTGTCATTTTGTATGCACAGAGTGCGTACAGATGAAATTTCGTTTCGCATACAGCTTGAAAAGTTACAATAAATAGCAGTGAATTACAGGATAAGGTGCAGCAGTGATTTCCTAGTAAACAATTGAAATGTAAACAATGTAAACAGTGCAGGAGAAATCAACAGTGGTAACTGAGAGTTCGGCAGCATTTGTAGTGCTAGATAAGGATGCAATGATGGAATGTGCAAATATACGAATGTTGTACAGAGTCCATTTAGTGGCTTCAGCAGTTCAACAGTCTGATGGCAACAGGGAAAAAGCTTTTGCAGAACCTGGTGGACCTGCAGCGGATGCTGCGGAACCTCTTCCCAGAGGGCAGCAGGGAGAACAGTCCATGGTGGGGGTGTGAGGGGTCCCTGATGATGTTACGGGCTCGGGACACACAGCGCTGAGATGAGATGTCCTTGATAGAGGGAAGAGGAGCCCCGATTATCCCTTCTGCTGTCCACACCACTCTCCTCACGTTCTTCCAGTCGGAGACATTGCAGTCTCCACACCACACGGCGAGACAGCTGGTCAGAATGCTCTCTATGGTGCTTCTGTAGAAGGTCGTGAGGATGGGCGGGGGCAGGTGGGCTCTCCTCATCCTCCGCAGGAAGTACAGTCGCTTCTGTGCCCTCTTCACCAGTGACGTGGTGTTCACAGACCAGGTGAGGTTGTCCGTAATGTGCACCCCCAGGAACTTGGTGCTGCTGACCACCTCCACAGCTGAGCTGTTGATGAGTAGTAGAGCGTGATGAGGCCGGTTCTTCCTGAAGTCGACGATGAGCTCCTTCGTCTTTTCCACGTTCAGGATCAGGCTGTTGTCTCTGCACCAGCCCACCAGCTGCTCCACCTCCTCTCTGTAGTCCTGGTCGTTGTCGTCTCTGATCAGGCCCACCACCGTTGTGTCGTCTGCAAACTTCACGATGTGATTGGTGGTGAACCTGGGGATGCAGTCATGAGTCATCAGGGTGAACAGCAGGGGGCTCAGGACGCAGCCCTGAGGGGAGCCCGTGCTGAGGGTGATGACATCAGAGGTGTTCTGTCCGACCCGGACTGACTGAGGTCTGTTGGTGAGGAAGTCCAGCAGCCAGTTGCGAAGAGGTGTGCTGAAGCCCAGATGTTCCAGTTTTCCTATCAGGTGCTGTGGGATGATGGTGTTGAACGCTGAACTGAAGTCCAGGAACAGCATCCGCACGTGCGTGTTCTTCTCCTCCAGGTGTTCCAGGCTCAGGTGAAGAGCAGAGGAGATGGCGTCCTCAGTGGAGCGGTTCCGCCAGTAGGCAAACTGGAACGGGTCGAGTGTTGGGGGGAGACTGGAGACGATGTGTTGTTTCACCAGCCTTTCAAATCACTTCATCATGATGGGAGTCAGTGCAACAGGCCGGTAGTCATTGAAACAGGTGACTTGAGGTTTCTTCGGCACCGGAATGATGGAGGCCGACTTGAAGCATGCTGGCACTGTGGTTTGGTCCAGCGAGGTGTTAAAAATGTCTGTGAGGACACCAGCCAGCTGACCTGCACACTCTTTGAGCACCCGCCCAGGTATGTTGTCGGGACCTGGGGCCTTCCGCGGGTTGACTCTCCTTAGAGTCTTCCACACGTCGGCTGTGTCAAGGCAGAGGACCTCCTCTTCCTGATGGGGAACAGCCTTCACTGCTGGAGTGCTGTTTAGTGCCTCAAACCTCCAAAAGAAGTTATTTAGTCCATTGAGGAAGTCAGCATCAACTTCACCCACCGGGGGGGAAGGACGTGTTGTATTCGGTGATCGCCTGTATGCCTTTCCACATGCTCCTGCTGTTGCTGGGAATGCTGGCGTATGAAGGACAGAGGAATAGACACTAACCTGGAGAGTCGGGAGCGGGGTACTCCGAGCGCCGGCTAGTAATGAGGAAGCGGGGCTGATAAACGGGGGTCCGGGGAAGGAGCCGAGGGGTTAGAAATCCAGAGAGGGTCCAGAGAAGGATCCAGAACGGGTAAGGGTCCAATCCAGAATCCTGCTGTTTACAGACGCACTCAGGGATTAGACAGAAGCGGTACTCACAACAGAATCGGGGTCGGGCAACGGGCAGACAGTCCAGTTCAGGCAGAATCAGAAATCCAGAGAAGGTCCAAGGGATTGTCCAGAGCGGGTCAGGGTCCAGTCCAGGTCCAGAGTCCGGCTGAGTTCAGAGGCACACAGGGGTTTGTCAGATGTGGTTACTCACAAACAGATCGGGGTTGGGCAACAGGCAGGCAGTCCAGATTCAGAGGTCCAGGATGAGTCCAGGCCGATGCAGAGGACCACGGGCTGATCGGTGGGTGTCCAGACAGGCAACAGAACTTGAAAGGGGTTAGGCAGACTCAGAGACAAAAAACAGATCAGGTCGGGCAACAAACAGGCAGGCAGATAATTGAGAATGCTGGATAGTCTCACCGAGGTGGCACAAGACGTTCTGGCACTTTTGCTTGGACAGAAGGCTGATTAAATAGAGCTGGAGACAGGTGATTCTAATTGAAGACGTGGCAGAACTTGGGCAGGTGTGTAGAGTGGATGATCAGCCCAGCATAGCCCTGGGCTGATCATCCTGGGCTAGCATCATTCCTGCCCCCCCCCCCCCCCCCCCCCCCCCAAGGGCGGGCAGGGCCTTGTGGAACTCCCGGATCAGGGACTTGTCCAGGACAAAGCGGGAAGGGATCCAGGACCGTTCCTCTGGCCCATAACCCTCCCAGTCAACAAGGTACTGGATGCCCCTGCCCCACCTCCTGGATCTCAGGATGCGCCTCACCGTGTATGCGGGTCCCCCATCGATCAGACGGGTGGGAGGAGGGGGTCCGGAGGCGGGCACGAACCTTGAGACCTTAGCCGGCCTAACTCGAGAGACGTGAAACGTGGGGTGTATCTTCATGGCCTGAGGCAGGCGGAGACGGACGGCCACCGGGTTCACCACCTTGGAGATAGGGAAGGGCCCGATAAAGCGAGGTGCCAGCTTCCTGCTGTCTACCTTCAAGGGCAGGTCCTTAGTGGAGAGCCAAACCCTCTCACCAGGCTGGTAACATGGGGCTGGGACCCGCCGACGGTTGGCCGCTCGGGCCTGTGCCTGGGTTGCGTGGAGGATCGCTCTTCTTGCCCTTCTCCAAGCACGATGGCACCTCAAGGCAGACAGGTGGGCTGATGGAACCCTTGACTCCCTCTCCTCAATGGTAAACACTGGTGGCTGGGACCCATATACCACATAGAAGGGGGAGAGGCCGGTAGAACTGGAAGGCGTGGCGTTGATTGCATGTTCCACCCAGGGAAGGTTCTGTGCCCACTTGGTGGGATCAGACTTGCAAAGGAGGCGGAGTTTGGTTTCCACCTCCTGGTTAGCCCTCTCTGACTGACCATCGGTCTGAGGGTGAAACCCAGACGAGAGGCTGACAGAGATCCCCAGCATGGAGCAAAACTCCTGCCAGTAATGTGACACGAACTGGGGACCCCTGTCAGAAACTATATCAGCCAGCAGGCCGTGCAGACGGAAAACCTCTCTGGCCAGAATATTACCCATCTCCTTGGCTGACGGGAGTTTGGGAAGGGGAACTAAGTGGACCATCTTCGAGAATCGGTCCACGATTGTAAGAATGACTGAGTGACCCTCGGAAACTGGGAGGCCAGTGATGAAGTCCATGGCTAGGCTGGACCAGGGTCGGGAAGGCACAGGGAGAGGGCGCATAAGGCCAGAGGGGGGCTGCCGGGAGACCTTGGCCTGGTTACACTGTATGCAGGCCGCAACAAACTCCTTGACGTCCGCTATCAAGGTAGGCCACCAGAACTGGGACCGGATGATCCTGATGGACTTTGTGACTCCCGGGTGGCAGAACAGACGGGAGCAGTGGCAGAAATCCAGGACCTTCTTAATTAGGGGTTCCGGGACGTACAGCTTGTTATTGGGGCAGGCTTTGGGGATTAGTGCTCTGTCCTAGAACGTTCTAACCTCTTCCTCCAGAGCAAGCCTAGTGACAGAGCATCTGACGCTTTCAGGCAGGATGTACCCCTGTTCCTCATTGGGGTCCTTCTCCCCAGCTTCAAACTTCCGGGACAGGGCATCTGGTTTAGTGTTTTTGGACCCCGGCCTGTAAGACAGGGAGAAGCTGAAACGTCCAAAGAACAGAGCCCACCTGGCCTGCCTGGGGTTTAGTCTCTTGGCTGTCTTGAGGTACTCCAAGTTTCTGTGGTCAGTCCACACTAGGAAGGGAAGCTTGGATCCCTCCAGCCAGTGTCTCCACTCCTCCAAGGCCAGCTTGACCGCCAACAGCTCCCGGTTGCCTACATCGTAGTTGCGTTCTGAACTGGTCAGCTTCCTGGAAAAGAAAGCACAGGGGTGAACACGGCCATCGCTGGCCCTCTGGCTGAGGATGGCCCCGACCCCTGAGCTTGAAGCATCCACCTCCACAATGAACTGTCTTTCTGGGTCAGGGGAAACCAGGACTGGAGCTGACGTAAACAGGGATTTTAGTGTTCTGAATGCTTTATCTGCCTGTTCACTACAGTGAAACTTAACTTTACTGGAGGTCAAGGCGTGCAGGGGACCCGACACCTGGCTGTACCCACGGATAAAACGCCAGTAGAAGTTTGCGAAACCCAGGAACCTCTGGACCTGAACCTCTGGACCCAGGAACCTCTGGACCTTGGCTGGATCCATGGCGACCTGAGCTGGAGACACCGTGAAGCCCAGAAAGGCCATGGAGGTCACGTGGAATTCACACTTCTCTGCCTTCACAAACAGTTGGTTCTGGAGCAGGCGGAGAAGTACGGTGCGGACCTGTTTCCTGTGGGTAGAGATGTCTTTAGAGTAGATTAGGACATCGTCCAGGTACACGAAAACAAAGTGGCCGATCATGTCCCTGAGAACCTCATTAACGAGGTTTTGAAACACCGCCGGGGCATTAGTTAGACCGAAGGGCATGATCAGGTACTCGTAATGTCCAGAAGGTGTATTGAAGGCCGTTTTCCACTCGTCTCCCGCCCTAATATGGACAAGGTGGTAGGCGTTCCGCAGGTCCAACTTAGTGAAGAACTTAGCCCCCCGGATCTGGTCAAAGGCAGTGTTTATTAGTGGGATTGGATATCGGTTCTTTACCGTGATTTCATTAAGCCCCCTGTAATCAATGCAGGGCCTGAGGGACCCATCCTTCTTCCCCACAAAGAAGGAATCCACACCGGCGGGAGAGGAGGATGGGCGAATTATTCCGGTCTCTAGTGAGTCATTGATGTACCTTTGCATGGCCTGAGACTCCGGCAGGGACAGGGAGTACAGTCGACCCCTGGGGGGGGGGGGGGGGGGGGGGGGTCGTTCCGGGCAGCAGATCAATGCAGCAGTCGAACGGGCGGTGAGGAGGCAGTGCTGTGGCTCTAGATTTGTTGAAGACCTCCTTTAGATCGTGGTATTCAGCAGGGACTTTAGACAGATCAGGGTAAACCTCCTCCACCTCATTTTCTGGTGCAGGAAGAGGCTGGGCAGACAATAAGCAGAACTCAGAACAAGAGGGTGCCCACCCCATTACCTCCACTCTCTGCCAGTCGATCAGAGGATTGTGTTTCTTGAGCCAGGTGACCCCCAAGACAACTGGAACCTGTGGGGAGTCAATGATCATGAAGGTGAGTTTCTCTCTATGGTTACCTCCGACCAATAGCTCAACAGGCTCCGTAACCAGGTGGGAGTGACTCAGCTTGTGACCATCCAGGGCGAGGATGCTGTGGGGTGATGGGCCGGGGAGGAGTCTGATATTTAATCTCCTGGCAAACCTCTCATCTATGAATTCAGTGTCTGCCCCTGAATCAATCAGAACAGACAGGTTAAGAGATGTGGTTGTGGTTGTGGTTGTTCAGAGCTGCCGGTAAGAGGAGGTCTGGGGAGACAGAAAGACTCGTACGGCTCAGAAAGGTCCTCCCCCCTCCTACTGAGCCAGACCTTTTACTGGACAGTTAGCAACGCGGTGACCCTCCCCTCCACAGTAGAGGCACAGAT
This sequence comes from Fundulus diaphanus, assembly GCA_037039145.1. Classification (NCBI taxonomy): domain Eukaryota; kingdom Metazoa; phylum Chordata; class Actinopteri; order Cyprinodontiformes; family Fundulidae; genus Fundulus; species Fundulus diaphanus. The sequence continues at coordinate 52,842,119 of CM073133.1, forward strand.
TTAGCCGTTGCCTGCGCTGGTGTTCCTCCTTTGTCAGCTTGGTTTTGCCTAACTGCATGGGTTCAGGATCAGTTGCACTGCTGAGCGATGGGAGAAGAGCGGGAGTGGATGAGGGCACCCTAGAACGAAACGGGGCGGTTGCACGTCGCTCCCTTCTCCGTTCCATGAGACGGAGATCTATCCTGGTAGCTAGATCTTCGAGCTGCTTTAAAGACTTAGGATAGTCCCGAGTAGCGAGTTCATCCTTGATTTTATCATTCAACCCTGTAATGAAGACATCCATTAGGGCGTGCTCATTCCAGGTACTCTCTGCAGCCAACAGGTGGAAGTCAATAATGTACTCTGACACTGACTTTTCGCCCTGCCTGAGAGGGTAAAACGGGGCTGAAAAGCCTGATTAGTTCGTGGGAGAAGTCATGATAGGAGTAGCAGATGAGGGAGTCATTCTGCCACTCAGAAGTTTCCCACAACCTTGCCTTGCCTGCCAGCAGGGATATAACATATGCAACCTTAGAGCGGTCAGTGGGATAGGCAGAGGGCTGTAATTCAAAATGGATCTCACATTGCGTGAGAAATGCCCGACATTGATCAGGATTGCCCCTAAAGGGCTCGGGCGGGGAAAGACGCGTGCGTGACGCTGTGGCGGAAGCTGACGCATGCCGAGGGGCCGAGGAAGCCTGACTGCGAAGATGGGATAAAATCTCACTAACGCCAGCCTCCAGCTGGGAAATGGATCTTTCTACGCCAGCCCGCCACTGACTGTCTGGTATTGGGTCCATGGGGCCAGAACGTAATGTAATGAACCGAGACTGGACCCAGTAAACAACCAAGACAAGGTCAGTGATGTTTTCAAGTATTTATTTAATGGCGGTAGCACGACAACCCGAGCGGCTCACGTCTGCAGGAACCCTGGAGGCAAAGCAGCTGGTTAATGACCAGGGAATGCTGGCGTATGAAAGACAGTGGGGAAAATGCATAAACTAAATACTGTAAAGGGCTTCTATAAAGGGAACAGGGGTACTGACAGATCTGAGATGAAGCCCCTGATGTTACAAGTTCTTTAAAATGACCCTTAAAAGTGCGCACCAAAATTACATGTAACGTAATTTTGCGCACCTGAATTAAAGTGCGAGGCAGCAGCTCACCGTAGCGCCACTGATTCTATGTTGTTAAAAGCAAAAGAACATGAAACACAGCTAGTAACTCTCCTATTGAATTTAACTGGCACACGTTGCTACCGATGTGAGGACAAGTGATTCACGTTTTGAATGGTGATAAAAGCACCTGCTCCGAGGGAAAGGAGGGGGGGAGAGGAGCAAGCGCTGAGGCACAGAAATACGGTGCATGTAGTTAAAAAATGCAGAATTAATAAAAACGAAACTTATAAACAGACTAAGTGGCGTTTTAAACTGCATCTGGTTAGCAGAACTGTTTTATGATCCAGCCTGCAGCCATAACTGGTTCTTAATGAACCGGTCATCTGGCAAAATCTGAGCCACTTCCCGAAGCAGTCACGTGGTACAGCCGGGCAGCGAGGCTGCGGACGTCATCGTTTTCGGCTCCTCCCCTAAATGAAGCAAGCTTCGATACGCGCTTTACGGAAACACCCCCTCCATTACTCGACAAGCGCCTCGAAGCCTCGGCACATCACGTAACATCACTACTGTTTACTGTGAGTTCCAGCTGTTGGTTCTACCTGTTCCGGTGGTTTTCCAGCCCGCACCGCTCAGTTTGGTCTGTCCCTACCTGCCTAATCTGGTCTTCTCCAAATCTCTGCCTGTCTGCATCATCTGCCTGCATTGACCTGCCAAGCCTATCCAAGGCTCATCTGCCTGGACTGTTACTGCTTATCTGCCTTATCCTCCTTCAATTAGCTGTTTGGAACGCTTTCTCTGTGTCCGGCTGAATATCGGGTTCACCTGCATAATCATCACAAGGGTAGGACTTGGACCTTCTTGCTGCATGGCAACAGCGCTACCCACTGGGTCACTGCAGCGCCTCATTTTAAACCCTAGTACAAAATTTCCATTACATGTAGTTTCCTTTCAATGAAATTATCCTCTCAACGGATTCATAGTTGATTAACTTCTGTCATGATTTCGGCACTGTTGCCTAGTCTAATCTCTCATGTCACACACCTGTTTAGCTCCGCCCATTCCTCATCACTTCAGATCTGTTGCACCTGCTCTCACTAGTATATAACCAGCTCTAAGACCAAACAACAGTGCCAGTTTATTCTGTTAGGCTCAGAACAGGTGGACCCAGAATTCAAGGCAGACATAGTCGTTTAAACAGTTTATTAATCTCAGAAACAGCTCGGTGGCGTCAGCGTCTACAGCGGGAACTTCTGCAGCAGGAGACAACAGGTTAGTGACCACATTTAGCCTAGAGCAGTGGTTCCCAAACATTTTCAGCTCAAGACCAAAAAGAGAAATTTGGTGTCTCCCAAATTTACACAAATATACCATGAATTACTGTAAAATCTACATTTTTAAACAGTGGACAAAAGACGGAACAAGCCATGAATTTAAATGTATATGAAATATATTTATTCGCTTATAAAAGTGAACAAAAACAGAAAAGTTTTCTGTTGTCCTTTCTGTGTTTTACCCCTTTCTCGGCTCATTTTCGTATCCCCTCCCATCATCCCTGAGTACAGACACCAACATTTTTTTTTAAATAATGCTGACTTGAATTTAATGAGATGTATGTGGCTGGTTAAAGATTTCAACCAGCTGATCTATTCTAGGCTCGGTTTTTGAAAGTGCCATTCTGAAGTCATGCTGAGCATTTAGTCTGTTTCTATATCTATTTTTCAGGTATGCTAGAGTCGAAAAGCCAGATTCACACAAGTATGTGGTGCCAAATGCGGTACCGCGCGCGAGCTATTTTTAGAAACACAACGTCACGATGACGTCACATCACGTGGTACGCAGTAGGGCAAACTCCCAAACCGCCGCTGTTTTGCTGTGGAAGAGACGTGCGTTAGCCTAGGTTTTACTCGGTAAACGACTGCTTTTTCCAACATCTAAGACCATGGTTTATAAACATTGTTGCTATGGGACGTGCAACAGCGACTCGAGGTACGCTGATCGGCCGCATATGAAGGATGTTTTCTTCATTACTTTCCCGAAACTCAAGAGTGCCAAGGAGAAGTGTGTGCGTTGGGTACACTTGTGCGGGCGGCCTACACAACATTTCAACCCGGAAAAAGTTACCAAATTCACCTACATATGTAGCAAGCATTTTGTCGGTGGAAAGGGTGATGATAGCATATAGGCTAGCATGTTAGCAGGCGCTAACCGGGATAGCTTACTCAAAAACAAACGCCCTGAATCTCTTAAGCGAAAGATTCTGAGATGTGAACAATCGTTTTGTAGCTACCTATTGGCAAGATATACAGATTCCTGGACGTTGATTGCAAACAAACAAAAAAGGCCGACGTGAACGGAGCACGGTGGAAATCATAACAAAGGCATGAACGCCGAGCAGGGAAAAAAACAAAGCTTACCGTTGAATCAACTCGGCCCGTCTTCCGGTTTTTTTGAGCCCTCGACACTCAAGCCACCGTTTCAGCTGAAGGTTGGTGTGCTCTTCCACAGTGCGACCAGTAAACCGTGCGCCTGGGACATCGTCTTGGTAAGTTTAATGGCTGCAAAGTCGGTCATATCGCTGGTTCTGTTGCGCTTGTAATGGCTGGTTTGTATGTGCGTTCTACGACTGTTTGCCCTACCGGTGCGGCAAAAGGGGCGTTACTCTTAAGGCAGTGACGTCACGTGCGCGGTACCGCATTGAATCAACACCTCTAATGCTTTCTTAGCTAAGCAGGAGAACTCCACCTGCTGGAGATGAGAAATCCAAAACTGTGACAGGGTGGTTGACTCAAATAGCATCTTACTGCCACCGCTTACTTGTAGTGTGACCAGTGCCTCTAACTCTGTCTGACTTAGGCCAAGCTCTAGTGATTGCACAGCTTGGAAAGGATACCTGACCCACTGAAGGTTTGAAGATCCCTGAGAGTCAGGGAAGTACCGCTTAAAGTTCTCCTGTAAAACAGACATGTGCTCAACAATGTTCTGTTTCACAGAGTCACTCATGGGAACACCTGTGTTCTCTAGGTAGGCAGAGAGGACAGGAAACATTGCCAGTTCTCCTGCACCCAGCTGAGACTGCCATAGACCCAGGCGTGCAATGAATCCTTGAATAGCATCTTCCAGCTCCAAGATGCTGTTGTCCTTTCCTTGAAGGCTTGTGTTCAGTGTGTTGAGCATGGTGAAAATGTCCACAAGATAGGCAAATCTTGCCAGCCACTGCTTGTCCTGAAAATGCTTGGCAAGGTTTGGGTCTTCATTCTTGAGATAGGCCATGACTTCTTCTCTCAGCTCCCACACTCTCTGCAAAACTCTTCCCTTGGAAAGCCACCTCACCTCACAGTGAAATAGCAGGTGCTCTTGCTCTGCCCCCATTTCCCTGCATAACTCTGTGAAGAGCCTTGATTGTAGTGGTCGCTTTTTTATTAGAGTCACTATTCTCACAACCATATCAAAAACTTCTCCAAGGTCACGCTGAAATGCTTTGCTGGCCAAAGCTTCTCTGTGAATGATACAATGGGTCACCTTCACAGTTTTTATCACACTACGAACATGGGCCACAAAACCAGACCTGCACCCAGTCATGCTTTTGGCACCATCAGTACAAATTCCAATACAGTTCATCCATTCCAATTTGAGGTCTTTCAAATTTTTGTCCACCACTCTGAAAATGTCCTCTCCCCTTGTTGTCGTGTGTAGGTGGTCACAGAACAGGAACTCCTCCTTGATATCTTTACCACTGATGTATCTGACAAAGACCATTAACTGGGGAATCCCAGCCACATCAACAGACTCATCAAGCTGCAGTGAAAACATTTTATGTTCCAATATTTCCTCTGTAACTAACTCTGTAACTAACTTTTGTTACTCTGTAACCAAGACAGAGAGACACACATCTTTCAAACATGGTTTTATCAGCTGCTCTCCAATGGAATGGGTCTTCTTTGCCTTGGCAATGTGGAGGCTGACTTGGTATGATGCCTTCAGTGCTGCTCTGTTCCCTTTGAATGCCTGGTAGATAACAGGGAGAATCATTAAAAATGACCACTCTCACTAGTTCCCATTACATTAGTCTCACACACTGCATTTCACCGGCATATACACACTTGAGTAATACAAACACAACACCCACGTTACTGACTTTTCCACCATCAAAACAAGGTTGAAAACACACTTTGCAGCCTAATCCACATTAGTAACAAGCCCGCCATACAGACGGACAATGGCGGCTAACAATGACATGTTAACTAGCTAGCAATGCCGTCACTATTGAACTGACACACAAAAATAATATTTAAAATACTAATGTACACCAACAAAAAAAATGTAATGACTTACTTTTCCGCTGTCAAAACACTGTTTCTTGAAGGATTCTTCTTTGCATAGGAAAAATTCTTTGGACTTTCCCCGATACTGTGAATGTTTTGTTTGAAGATGTCTGTCCAATTTATTGAATTTAAAACTTTCATTACGGAGTACTTCCCCACGTACAACACACTGAGGCCTTTCTTCACCATTCCGAATAGTTTTCGTAAAGCCAACATTAATAAAATCGTCCTTATATTTTCGCTTGGACATAGCATAGTCAAAGATCAGGTTAGGGCGAAGAGAGAGAGAAAACCTCACACGGCATCTGAGCTGAACAGCTGAAACGCTCATTCACATAAGATTGATAAGGATTTTAATCTGCCAATTGGCGACCCAATAAAACGGGTCTGCGACCCATTTTGGGTCCCGACCCTAAGTTCGGGAAACATTGGCCTAGAGTGCTCAGACAGATTAATGTTCAGTTCTGGTCTGGGAGTAGAGGTAGACGCTAGCTGGCAGATAGCCAACCCGGTGCGGCGGTTGCCGCTCAGAGTTCCCGGCGGAGGTTATGCGGAGGTCGGAAGACAGGCAGGAGGTCAGAACGGTGAAGACAGACGTGAGCAGGATGATCAGGAGGACGAACCAGAAGCCGATGTCGGGGACGAGATCCGAGGTCAGAGCCGGGTGGTCAAATGTCAGATGAGGTGCCAGAGGGAGATCCAGGACAAGGTCGGGACACAGATCCAGGTTTGGTATACAATCAGCAGACAGACTTGAACGAGGGCAGGCAGGCTCGGTAGTCAAAGGACGGATCTGGTCGGTACACAAACAGCAGAACTCAGGCAGATAATCAGGTCAGGCAGAAGTCAGGAATCAGATCAGGCAAAACAGGATCAGAAGGGAACAGGCAGGCTCAGAGGTCGAAAGGCAAACAGGTCAGGATCAGAAGTCAGAACAAAATAACGCTGGAATAAGTCTCACAAGTGCTCGAAATAAACTGGCACTGTTGTCTGGTCTTAGAGCTGGTTATATACTAGTGAGAGCAGGTGGAACAGATCTGAAGTGATGAGGAATGGGCGGAGCTAAACAGGTGTGTGACATGAGAGATTAGACTAGGCAACAGTGCCGAAATCATGACAACTTCAGTGTTTTTTCAGTCATGATCCTCAAGAGTATGTACTCCTTGCTTCCTCTTACCTAGCGCTAGATTATCTGATTTTATTTATGAATTCCTTCCTGCTACTCAGTTCCTCCGTGGCACTCTTTTGTTCCTGTGCTGCAACATTTTTTTTATTTTTATTTTTTTTATTAATTAAACTATTACTTTCACCTACCTTGCATACAAGCCTGAGTCCTTCAATCCACCACCAAACTTGACATAACGAGCCAGCCTTCAACTGGATCAAGCAGATGCATTTTCAGAAGTGGATTTTACCATCTTCACCCACAAGGTGAGATCTTATTATGACATTGTGGCCCAACCTTGGGAGATGTTTTTCGCTTTGGCCATTTGTGTCCACCTAGTGGGTCATTGGAGTCTCAGTCTACCTAGAATGGGTCTAAAGGAGTAGCTGGTGCCAGCGCAGGGCAATTACCAGGAAGCCTGGTCTGAGATTGCCCTGCATTCCCCTTCATCTCAACGGTCAACTCAATGATCTCCACCATTTGCGTCACCTCCTGCTTCTTCCCTCCTCTGAGATTAAGCCAGACATTTTGCCTACACTTCAGCTGCTCAGCCGCAGACTCAGCTTTCCTCTTGTGCCCGACACAGACAACGTTGTCAGCTGGTCGCTTCAACTCCCGTCGCTAGAAAACTCTCGACACCTAAGCTCCTGCCTCCAAGGGTCAGCCAGATGCCTCAGCGGCCCAAGCTGAGAACTCTATTGTCCAGTCTGATGTTTTCTGCCTGTCTTCGCCAGCTACACTACTATTTCAGTCAAGTTTATTTGTATAGCACATTTCAGCAGTAAGGAAGTTCAAAGTGCTTTACATCATTAAAAACATCAAACACATCAAAACAGTCACTGGTTGTGACATCAATAACAAACGTTAAATTATATCAAGTGAAAACATCAATACACAGATAAGATAAGTTGGTCAATGGCCCTGTTATTATGGGCCGAAAGCAACTCTAAACAGGTGGGTTTTGAAGACTGAAAACCCACCTGTTTAGAGTGAACTAAATGCTGCTTCTCCATGTTTGGTTCTGGTTCTGGATATACAGAATAGACCAGAATCAGAAGATCCGTGTTGTCTGGAGGGTTGATACAGCAACAACAGGGGCCCGTTCTTCGTATGTTGCTTAAAACATCCGAGATCAAATGACACATCCAAGATGATTTCATCCGGCTAATCATGATCCGGCTAATTGGGTTCTTCGAACACACCTGTTGTTTATGATTATTATGGCTGGATTGAGTTATCTGAGATAACTGCGCGTTTATGCGTCGGTTTAAAAGGGGAAATGTATCGATAGTAGAAACAATGATCAGCAACGCTGCTATTGGCTGTTCAGCATGGCCAAAGAACGCGCACAAGCAGAACATGAGCTTTTAATGGAAGTTAAATTAGATTAATTAAAACGACAGGGAACACCTCAAAGTCTGCTAAAGCTAGGAGAGAGGGCTGGCAAAAAGTAGCAGACAAATTACATGCATAAGTACTGTCCATGTTAGATGTTTCTATCACTTTCTACAGTATGTATTTTTGCATTTAATAATTTCATATTTACTTTGTTCTTTTATGTCAGAGCCTCTTTATTTTAAAAAGCCACTTGTTATGGCAACAGATCCAATATCGGTGTCATTCCTTAGACACTGGAAGTAAAGGACGCGTGCAAACCGGGAATTTTAACAAACAATTCTTTATCTCTAAAAAATGAAGTTTTTCCTTTTCCAACTCATACACAGTTTACACGGTCAAAAACTGTATTGCTGTCTAGATAATCCATCCATAGTTCTAATACAATATACGGCTCGATAGGAAGCAAGCCTTTCAAAGTAAAACTAAACTTCACAATAAAATGGCCTGAACAAATCTTCTTACACTTCAACCAGTGCCAAAACAAACGATAAGCCCAGTACAGCCCGAACAAGCCAAGATAAAGATGACACAGAAAGAGGCTACGTCAGTACTACAGGAGGATTCATCCCAGATCTCAGCAGGACAAAGAGAGGACTCCCCTTTAACTCCACGAACACCGGTCCAGACTGCACCCACCTCCCCTTCTTCTCCACAAAGCCCAGATGTTCCTTTTCTGGAATTTTCTCACAACATGAACAAAGTATTCAAGATTGGCCTACAGTTGACATCCTCTCTGCATAGCCATTCAGCCAACTGCAGCTCTGTGACTAAATCAGCATCTTCTAAAAGCCTCAGAGCCTCCCCCTCAACGTATCACGCAACGTTCCTGCGTTCAGGACCTTCAGATAACTTCTCTGTGATACAGATCGGGCCCTGGCAGCACGTTTATCAGACATGACAGTTTCCAGCATCAGCTTGGGCCTTTTGTTGGAGATTATGGAATATATGTGATGATACGTGGCAGAAATAAGAAAACCAGAAGGATAACAAACAGGAACAAAAACTTAAAAGTCATAAACTGTCAGATGCAACCTGTCACAGAGACATCAACCACTAAGTCATATAAACTGGGTTTACTAAACATTAGATCTCTGTCAGGAAAATCCCTTTTAATTATTGATTTCATTATTGACAATAATCTTGATGTAATGTTTTTAACAGAAACATGGTTACATGAATTTAATGAAGCAGCTATTCTATTGGAGACGACTCCTCCAAACTACAATTTTCTTTGTGAGAGCAGACAGCAAAGGAAAGGTGGAGGAGTGGCAACATTATTTAATGATTCACTAAAGTGTAAACAGGTGTTTTTGGGAAAATTCGACTCTTTTGAACATTTGGCTCTCCAGGTAAAGAGCCCGGTACGATCTATGTTCCTGAATGTTTACAGGCCTCCTAAGTCCACATCAAACTTTTTTAATGATTTTAGTAACCTCCTGTCTGTTATATGCGTTGACTATTACTGTTTTACTATTGTGGGAGACTTCAACTTTCACGTTGAATACCCTGAAGACAGAAGTGCAAAAGAACTGTGTGACACACTTAGAAACTTTGAGTGTTGATCACTCAACATGTTAAACAGCCAACACACAAACAGGGACATATTTTAGACTTGATCATCACTAAAGGGCTAAAGATTTCTAAAGTCAATGTAACTGATGTGTCCTATCTGATCACTTTTCTGTTACCTTTGAAAGCCTAATTTCCAGTGACTCATTTAGCCAAAGGGACATCGTAAGAAAACGCACCTTTAAGGACAATGCCATGGAAACTTTTATTCAAGCTTACTCTGCTACTTCAACCTTGGGCTGCAACTCAGTAGATGAGCTAGTAGATAACTTTCAGTCCAAAGTCTCAGATATTATTGACTGCATTGCTCCAGTTAAAGTGAAAGTTCTTTCCGGGAAGAAAAAATCTCCGTGGAGAAGTGCTCCAGCAGCTAGAGGCGAAAAAACGGAGTGTTGAAAAGCTGAACTCAGGTGGAGAAAGACCAGACTTCAGGTTCACTATGACATCTATAAAGAGAGTCTTTACAGATATAACTTACAATTGAAAAATGCAAGGGAATCTTTCTTCTCTGAGATCATCAAGAAAAATATTAATAATGCTCGTGTCTTATTTGCCACAGTCGACAGGTTAACAAATCCTCCTGTGTCCGTGGCTTCCGAACTCCACTCCACCAGGGCCTGCAATGAATTTGCTAACTTCTTTACTGAGAAAATCTTAAATATTAGAGGATCAGTTTGTACATCCATACCAACTCTAGAACCAAAGCCGTATTCAGCTGGAACTTATCCTGACAAAATGTCCCAATTCAGCCAAATAAACTACAAAAGCTTAGAGGAGATCATTCAGCAGCTAAGTTCCTCCTCCTGCTGCCTTGATGTTCTCCCCACAGCTTTCTTTAAGAAAGTTTTGCCTGTCATAGCGTCTGATTTGACTCAGATAATAAACACGTCCTTTCTGTCAGGTGTTTTCCCCCAGTCCCTAAAAACAGCAATTATCAAACCACTACTGAAAAAGAACAATTTAGACAAACTTCTACTCCAGAACTACAGGCCCATCTCAAACCTCCCCTTTATCAGTGAGATTATTGAAAAAGCTGTATTTCAACAATTAAACACTTTCTTAACAACAACCAGCCGCTTTGACGTTTTCCAGTCTGGCTTCCGTGCTCACCACAGTACAGAGACCGCCCTTGTCAAGGTGTTTAATGACATCCATATAAATACTGATTGTGGAAAAACCACAGTGCTGGTTCTGTTGGACCTCAGTGCAGCATTCGATACTGTCGATCACTCCATTCTGTTAGAACGCCTGGAGCACTGGGTCGGCCTCTCTGGTACAGCTCTCAACTGGTTTAAATCCTACTTAAAGGACAGGGACTTTTTTGTATCAGTAGGTAACTTTACATCAAAGATGACAAAAATCACATGTGGGGTTCCCCAAGGGTCCATTCTGGGTCCCCTCCTCTTCAATATCTACATGCTCCCCTTAGCTCAGATCATAAAAAACAACAACATCAGCTACCATAACTATGCAGACGACACACAGCTCTACATCACCATGTCACCAGGTGACTATAAACCAGTTCAAGCACTGAGTAAATGCCTAGAAAAAATCAATGCATGGATGTGCCAAAATTTTCTTCAATTGAATAAAAACAAAACTGAAGTAATAATCTTTGGACCAATAGAGGAGAGATCAAAAGTTAGCACACAGCTTCAGTCGGTTCAGCTAGAAACCACTGATCAGGCCCGAAACCTGGATGTAGTGATGGACTCAGACCTGAACCTCCAAAGACAATTACAAGGTCAGCTTTCTATCACCTGAAGAACATTTCCAGGGTTAAAGGACTAATGTCTCAGCAGGATCTGGAAAAATTAATCCATGCGTTTATTTTTAGTCGAATTGATTACTGAAAAGGTGTTTTCACAGGTCTGCCTAAAAAGTGGATCAGACAGCTGCAGCTGATCCAGAACGCTGCTGCCCGCGTCCTCACTAAGACTAAGAAAGTAGAGCACATCACCCCAGTTCGAAAGTCCTTACACTGTCTCCCTGTATCTCAGAGAATAGACTTTAAAATCATTTTGTTAGTCTATAAATCCCTGAATAGCTTAGCACCTAAATACATCACAGACTTGTTATCAGTGTATCAACCCTCCAGACCACTAAGATCTTCTGGCTCCAGCATATTCTGCATACCTAGAACCAGAACCAAACATGGAGAAGCAGCATTTAGTTCCTATGCTCCACTTATCTGGAACAAACTTCCAAAAAAGTGTAAAAGTGCTGAAAGCCTGAGTTCCTTTAAATCAAAATTAAAAACACATCTGTTTAGGATTGCCTTCGACTGTTCTAATTGAACTGTATTACTGAAATATAATTAGTTTACTTTGTATTCCACCTGTTTTTACTTGTTTGCCTTTAATTTTTATTTCCCCATGTTCTATTTTGTTTCTGCATTTTATTCCTGCTTGCTTTTATTCTGTTTTATTTTCCTATATTTTAATCATGTAAAGCACTTTGCATTGTCTCTGTACTGAAATGTGCTATATAAATAAATTTGCCTTTGCCTTACTGAATATGATAAAAATAAAAAGCAAACCATCATACAAATAACTTAAATATTTTCTATTTATGGCTCTAACACAACTTTTTCATCTTTAAAAGCCACTGTTAAATGATGTTTGTCTGTTTAAAACAAGAAAAATCTCTCTACAATTACACTTTCACGCTGCGCTAATTCTATTGCGCAACACACGATTAATTCGAAAAGCTCTGCAAATTATTCTTGCACCTTGCTCAACAGGTTGCTGTCGTAAAAATGGACAAGACATGGCTACGACAGACTTCCCTATCTCCTCCACTTATAAAGCTGCGATCTAATCCTCCGTCCGTCCGTTTTCTTCCGCTTATCCGGGGTCGGGTCGCAGCAGCTTCAGTAGGGAGGCCCAGACGTCCCTCTCCCCAGCCACTTGGGCCAGCTCCTCCGGGGGAATCCCAAGGCGTTCTCAGGCCAGCCGAGAGAAATAGTCCCTCCAGCGTGTCCTGGGTCTTCCCCTGGGCCTCCTCCCGGTGGGACGTGCCCGGAACACCTCACCAGGGAGGTGTCCAGGAGGCATCCTAACCAGATGCCCGAGCCACCTCAATTGGCTCCTCTCGACTTGGAGGAGCAGCGGCTCTACTCTGAGTCCTCCCCGGATGACTGAGCTCCTCACCCTATCTCTAAGGGAGAGCCCAGACACACTACGGAGAAAACTCATTTCGGCCGCTTGTATCCGGGATCTCGTTCTTTCGGTCACGACCCAAAGCTCGTGACCATGGATGAGGGTAGGAACGTAGATTGACCGGTAAATCGAGAGCTTCGCCTTTTGGCTCAGCTCTCTCTTCACCACAACGGATCGGTACAGCGCCCGCTTCACAGCAGACGGCGTACCAATCCGCCTGTCGATCTCCCGCTCCATCTTCCCCTCATCCGTGAACAAGACCCCAAGATACTTGAACTCCTCCACTAGGGGCAGTACATCCTCCCCAACCCGGAGGAGGCACTCTACCCTTTTCCGGTTCAAGACCATGGTCTCGGATTTGGAGGCACTGATTTTCATCCCGGCCGCTTCGCACTCGGCTGCGAACCGCTCCAGTGAGAGCTGTAGATCACGCCCTGATGAAGCCAACAGGACCACCTCATCCGCGAATAGCAGAGACGCAATCCTAAGGCCACCAAAATGGATTCCCTCAACACCTTGGCTGCGCCTAGAAATTCTGTCCATAAAAGTTATGAACAGAATCGGTGACAAAGGGCAACCTTGGCGGAGTCAAGACTCGTTTTCACCGGAAACGAGTCCGACTTACTGCCAGCAATGCGGACCAGACTCTGACACCGGTCATACAGAGATCTGACAGCCCTTATTAAAGGGCCCGGTACTCCATACTCCCGGAGTACCCCCCACAGGATCCCTCGGGGGACACGGTCGAATGCCTTCTCCAGATCCACAAAGCACGATCTAATCCTGTTTACATGAAATAAGCCTGCTCGCGAGCAGGCTTAAGCTTGCGCACATGACAAGTGCAGGATGACTTTCGAAGAACCAAACGATCCAAGATAATGCCAAATCGTCAACAATCAAATCCAGCTAACTGAGTTAGCGACGTACGAAGAACGGGCCCCAGGTCTTCAATGTATTTTGGTGCTAAGCCGTTCAGTGATTTATAAACTAACAGAAGTATTTTAAAGTCTATTCTCTGACATACAAGGAGCCAGTGTAAGGACTTTAAACTGGAGTGATGTGCTCTATCTTCCTGAGTTTAGTGAAAACACAAGCAGCAGCGTTCTGGACCAGCTGCAGTTGTCTGTTTAATTTTTTGGGCAGACCTGTGAAAACACTGTTGCAGTAATTAACGTGACTAAAAATAAACATGTGGATGAGTTTCTCTAGATCTCATTGGGACATCAGTACTTTAATCCTGGAAATGTTCTTCAGGTGATAAAAGGCTGACTTTGTGACTCTCTTTATGTGTCCTCGAAGATTCAGGTCTGAGTCCATCACTACACCTAGATTTCGGGCCTGATCACTAGTTTGTAGTTGTAATAACTGAAGCTGCATGCTGACCCTAGTTCGTTTGTATTTTGGTCCAATGAAAATAACTTCAGTTTTGTTTCAGTTCAGCTGAAGAAAGTTTTGGCACATCCATGCATTGATTTGTTCTAAGCATTTGCTCAGTGCATGGATGGGTTCAAAGTTACCTTGCTACATCATAATGTAGAGCTGTGTATCATCTGAGTAGTTATGGCAACAAATCATATTTCTTATAACTTCAGCTAGAGGGAGTATATAGATTTTGAATAGAAGGGGTCCTAGGAATGAACCTTGGGGTACCCCACATGTGACTTTTCTCTGCTCTGATGAGAAGTTACCTATTGACACAAAGAAGTCCCTGTTCTTTAGGTAAGATTTGAACAAATTGAGTGCTGTACCAGAGATTCCGACCCCACTCTCCCGTCGGTTTAATAATATATAATGATCAACAGTGTTGAATGCTGCACTGAAGTCCAACAGAATTAGCACTGTGGTTCTTCCACAGTCTGTATTTATGTGGATGTCATTGAACACTTTGATGAGTTACCAATAAATGGCAGGTTGGAGATTGGCCTTTAATTCTGCAGATGTGATTTATCCACATTACTCTGTTTTATCAGTGGTTTAATAACTGCTGCTTTTAAAGCCTGGGGGAAACATTTGATGAGAAGGATGAATTTACTATTTGGATCAGGTAAGATGCAATGACTGGCTGTACTTTTCTAAGGAAGGTTTTAGGTAGGATATCAAGACAGCAGGAGGAGGCGCTTAAATGATTTATAATTTCTTCTAAGCTTTTATAGTTGAGTAGATGAAATGTACTAATTTTCTCTGCAATCTTTTTTTTTTTTTGATAGTGTCCTGTCTGGAAATGTGGCAATAAGAATTGTTGTCTTAATGCCAAAAAGTAACCAACAGATTTTACTTTCACACGCGAAGCCTTACCGCATTCGCCATATTGCTCCGCTTGATTTATACATGCAAGAAGCTTTTTTAATGCAGGGAATATTTCATGTTATATGGACACTGAAACAAGAAGGTAGAAGAGAAGAGAGAGAAAAAAAGGAGAAAAGGTGACAGAAAAAGAGGAGAGAAATGGGAGAGAACGATACATCCTCAGTGTGCTTCTTCACCTGCAAAGAGCCGATAAAGTATTACAAATACAATCAATTAATGACATGTACAAAGTGACAGCTGAAGATAATAATGGGGGTTTTCTGTATGGAAGTGAGTCTGTAAGTACCTGGATACAAGCACTCTCTGAATTCCTGTTTGAGCATAACATTGGTACTTGATTTGACATGGATGTGCAGATAAACCCTCTAATGTTTTTAATTTTCTTTGCAAAGTTGTTGGCAAATTCATTGTAGGCCCTGGTAGAGTGAAGCTCCGGTGGTACAATCACAGGAGGGTTTGTGATTCTTTCAACTGTGGTGAATAAAGCGTGTGCATTGTTGATGTTTTTGATTTCTGTGAAGAACGTTTCCCTTGTATATTTTAGCGATGAGTGTTGACTTTGCAGCTGAGTTTTACGCCATTTACGTTGAGTCCTACGTCAAAGTTTTCTTTCACATCTCACTTATGGGGCATTTTTCCATGGAGATTTATTCCTACCAGAGACAACCTTCACTTTAATGGGAGCAATGGAATTGATAATGTTGGAAATCTTAGAATGGAAATTATCTACTAACTCATCTATTGTGTTACAGCATTGAAATGAGGGATATATTTGATTAAATGGTTGGGCTGTTTTGTCTAAGTGGTGTACTGAAAACGACATAAACACCATTGATAACCATGTCATGTTTTGAGTTTCTGCCTCAGTTTAAGTTTTATTGTGGTTTGATTTTGTACTTTGTTTTATGTTATCAGTTCTTCTGGCCTGCTCCGATCACTTCTGTCACCAGCCTTTATTCAGTTCACCTGCCAGCATTCTTTCACCTCTTAGTCACCACCCTACTTGTCTGCCTGTCACTCCCCTGTCACTTGTCAACCAATCAGTTCGTTCCTCCTCTAGCCACCACCTTTCCTCTGATCATTCTCACCTGCCTACTGTAATTAGCCTTCACTCAGGTTCACCTGTTCACCTCACTATTTAATTCAATTCAATTCAATTCAATTTTATTTATATAGCGCCAATTCATGAAACATGTCATCTCGAGGCATTGGTCAAAAATGTCCTATATAAGGGAACCAGTTGATTGCTTCAAAGTCCGGACAAGCAGCATTCACTCCTGGAGAAGCGTAGAGCTACAGGGAGAGTCGTCTGCATTGTCCATGGCTTTGCTACAATCCCTCATACTGAGCAAGCATGAAGCGACAGTGGAAAGAAAAACCACCCATTAGCGGAAAGGAAAAACCTCCAGCAGAACCGGGCTCAGTGTGAACGGTCATCTGCCTCGACCGACTGGGGGTTACAGAAGACAGAGCAGAGACACAACAATAGTAGTAGTAGTAATATCTTTATTGTCATTGAAACATACATTGAAACATACATTACAACGAAATTTGTTCTCTGCTTTTAACCCATCACCCTTGGGGAGCAGTGGGCTGCCATGTGTGGCGCCCGGGGAGCAATCTGGGGTTAAGGGTCTTGCTCAGGGACCCAGAGTGCAGGTGCTGGGTTTTGAACCGGGTACTTGCATCCTTCTCTGAGTGCTCTAACCACTAGGCCAACACTCCCCAACAAGAGAGACAAACAAGCACAGAAGCACACATTGATCCAGTAATCTGTTCTACATTAGATGATAATAGCAGGTGAGCTGTCTTCTCTGGATGATGTCTCAGATAACAGAACGTCAGACCAGATGTACCTACTATGAAGAAAAAAAGAGAGAGAACAAAAAGTTATAAGCAGAAATGATGACAAGCAATGCATAATTGAAGAACAGTAGAACTCGATAGAGTGAGAAAAATAGATCCTGATGTCCTCCAGTAGCATAAGCCCATAGAAGCACATCCCCATAGGTAGGTCAGGGCAACATAAGCCACTCTAGTTATAAGCTTTGTCAAAAAGGAAAGTTTTAAGATTAGTCTTAAAAGTAGACAGGGTGTCTGCACCACGGACCAGAACTGGGAGTTGGTTCCACAGGAAAGGAGCCTGATAGCTAAAGGATCTGCCTCCCATTCTACTTTTAGAGACACTAGGAACCACCAGCAGACCTGCAGTCTGAGAGCGAAGTGCTCTGTTAGGAACATACAGAGTAATCAGAGCTCTGATATATGTTGGAGCTTGATTATTAAGGGCTTTAAACGTTAGAAGAAGAATTTTAAATTCTATTCTTGATTTAACAGGAAGCCAATGAAGGGAAGCTAAAATTAGAGAAATATGATCCCTCTTGTTGATTTTCATCAGAACTCTTGCTGCAGCATTTTGGATCAGCTTCCAAACTTCCTGATAGCAAAGAATTACAATAGTCCAGCCTTGAACTAACAAATGCATGGACTAGTTTTTCAGCATCGCTCCTGGACAGAATGTTACTAATTTTAGCAATATTCCGGAGGTGAAAAAAGGAAACTCTGGAAACCTGTTTAATATGGGATTTAAATGACATGTCTTGGTCAAAAATAACACCAAGATTTTTTACTTTATTACCAGAGGCCAAGTTAATGCCATCCAGAACTTTATTTTTTGAGGACTCTGGTCCAAAGATTACAACTTCTGTCTTGTCAGAATTTAAATGCAGAAAATTTATTCCTGCTTCAGTTACCTGCTCAGTGCCAAGCCATTTTACGAGCCTATTGGTGAGTTTTGTCCAGCATTCGCTTTCCTGTTTGTCCTGTTGATATTACCCCGATTGCCTCTTGACCTCTGAGCCAGCCTGATCCCTGATTCTGTTTTTCCTGCCTGTTAACCGTCTACCCGACCTAGCCTGTCTTTGGATTTTGGAGTTAGCCTGTCCCCTGTGTGATTATTTAGTATGCCGTTTGTCGGCTCTGGACTATTTTTGGTTTTTGGACTCAGTCCTTCCGTTTTTGGCTTTATGCCCTTTTTTTTGTTCCCGCCTGTTTGTTTTCAGTTTAATAAATTATCCTTTGCCTAACCTCTGCTTGTCTGGCTGAATACTGGGTCCATCAGTCCCCGTTCATGACAGGCAAACTTTCTGGGAAATCTGGCTAGAGTCATAATTTAACACACCTCTCTGCAGCTTCTGTACTGTTACCCACCCATTACCCCATTGAGACGGTGTCTTTCCCACAGCCAAACCTAAACAGATTAAATATTGATCTAAAAGGAGCAAGTCATAAAAAAACTCATAAAAATCAATATGACTCAACTTGAACCAAAAAATAAAACAATTAAATGTGATTTATTAAATCTAAGTTCTGTCTCTCTAAAGACTTTGTTAGTTAATGAATGGTTTTCTGATAATCAGATTGATTTATTTTGTCTCACAGAAACCTGGCTACAAGAGGGCTGCGTTAGTATAAATGAGTCAACTCCCTCTAATTATTTAAATTTCCATCTTCCCAGAACTACAGAACGAGGAGAAGGAGTAGCAACCATCTTTCAGTCTGATTTATTAATTAGTCCCAGGCCAATTAATAACTACATTTCTTTTGAACATTTAACCCTCAGTTTCCCTCATCCAAACTGCAAAGCAACAAAACCTCTTCTGTTTGTTGTTTTGTATCGTCCACCAGGCCCTTACATTCAGTTTTTGGATCAGTTGTCAGACTTCTTATCTGATTTAGTGTTAAACAATGACAAGGTTATTATAGTGGGGGATTTCAACATTCATGTTGACACTGAATGTGATAACCTTAGTGTAGGCTTTAAAACTATCAAGGTTAAATTGTTTTTTCTCAAAATGTGCATACTTAGGACCTTGTGCTGACATATGGCATTGATTGTGAAGAATTGACAGTATTTCCTCACAGCCCTGTCCTATGTGACCATTTTTAATAACCTTTGAGTTCAATTTAACTGAGTTCTCCACCCCCAAAACAAGGTTTCACTGTATTAGATCATTATCAGATAAGGTTGTATCAAACTTTAAAGAGTCTGTCCCCCTTTTAATTTCCCCAGTATCACAGAAATGCCCAGCCAATGGCAGCAATGTTGTTTCTTCCCATTCACAAATTAACGCTTTCGTTGCGTTTTGCATTAAACGATGCAGCCCCCTTGAAAAAGAAGGTGATTATTCACAGGAAGCTGGCTCCCTGGTTTAATTTAAAGCTACATTATTTGTAACACAATGTTAGGATTGGAGAGAAAATGGCGCTCTACACATCTAGAGGATCCTACCTAATCTGGACCTCAAGACAACAACAACAACAACAACAAAACAAATAGACCTCATAAGTGACTTTAGCGATGCAAAAAATGTTGCACTATGAAGGCCTCAAAAATTAACAATGAAACCTTGAAGATGATATAGCATATGTAGCACCTGTAAAGCAATACAAGGATCAGACAGATCTGCCGATCATACTCGTGTTCAAGATGATTTCCAGTATCTATTTGATTAACAAAATTAACACCAGTATGCAGCTTGCACCAAAATGAAAGAAAAACTAACCAAATAATTTCACAAGATAAAATACACCTGCAAAGAAAGCAGCAAAAACTAAAAAAGCAACTCATCATTCAATCAGAGCACTTAATTGTGTTACACGCGTAACCATAAAGAAATGTCTAACTCTAATAAGTGTGTCTTTACCAGGTGATGAGTCTAAGCATTAATGTAGCTGTCACACGGTTCATCTAATTAGTGCTGCCATGGCAGGTTTTAAGATTGATCAGGGGAAGGAGGGGGCAGGGAAGCAATGGATTATGGGAATAAGGATCAAGAATGATAGTGTGTATAATAGCAAGAAGCGTGTCGAAAGTAACATCTACATTTCATCAGACAGGGTCAACATGCAGCCATCTCTACCATTAATGTAGATGTCAGAAAGCACCTCTATCTACCCCCACTCAGTTGGTCAAGTCTACACCAATAGATTTTTCGTCATAGTCGGTTAACTATGGTTCACCATAAAATTTTCAGAGCACCTGTGTGTGTGTGTGTGTGTGTGTGTGTGTGTGTGTGTGTGTGTGTTTGACAGTCTGTTTGACAGCCGCTAATTAATTAAGTAATTATGCACTAATCCTAACCCTAACGGTAAATTATACGATATGTGAAAATTAAAACAAAACAGCCTTCAGAACAGTTAGTTGTCGCAAAATGTGACAAAATACAAAGCCCAAGTGATGGGCATGGTCATCACAGTACAATATGTTCAACTATAACATCCTCAAGTAACACATATTTTAGGATAAATGAAGTCGATCAATGTGTGCAACATCTGGGATTTCTATTTGCTATTTACTGAAAATTACTTTTAGGAAGAGTGTGGAGAAGATTGTAAACCCAAATTCAGTGAATTGTCATTCATATTTTGGCAGCTTTCCCGTTCTCTCCATTCACTTCCTCATCTATTTTTCCTTGGTGAGTAAGATCAGTATTTTATGGGTACAGATGCAGTGGCAGGCAGCCAGAGATTATAGCTCCTCTGTGACTTTTATTCCCACAAGCTTAGTCTAAGGCTCTGACATGGTTGAAATTATTGCACTGGTTGAGCTGATTACAATGTATTCATAATGTAGGAGCCATAAATGTATTATGTTTATTGTCACATGGTGAATGGTTGCTATGGTGATGTGTAGCGTGTATGTCATGTGACACATTTGGTGAAGGGGGCTGGTTGCTTCAAAAGAGGCGTGCTTACCTGTACAAGGTGTGACAGGTGAGAGGGGAGCGGGGTAGCCGTAATTTTTGTTGACCGTTTTGCCGTGCTATGAACTACAGATCATGTAACACCATATAGACCTATTTCCAACTGAGTGTAAACAACGTTGAATGCCGCTGAATAATAAATCATTCACGATATAATCCTGGATTCAGTGCGCTTTTCTTCTTAAGCGACGGCAGCGCGTCAGACAAACAGGACCCTACCTTTCCCTCTCAAGCGACTAGGCTGATTCTTTTTGGAGTCGCAACACATAAGTTTGATGTAAACTGCAACAAATGTCAAATTCAATTTTTTATGTGCACCATATGTGCTTGGAGTGAATTGTGAGTATTGATGCATTTAGTTTTGCTTTGAAGGTTTTTGTTTTGTGCAGGAAACCTGAAAGCTTGTGATTCATAGAAAGTGAAGAAATCACCCATCTTAAAGCAACTCAGCAACACCCGTTCTTTGTGTTTTGCATGCAGTTAGTTAAAACCACAAAGCAAAATAGTTAAAGACTGAAAAGTATCATAAAACCAAAACTGCCAAGTCACAGATATGTACAGTAAAGAAAAATGAAAGTTCACACAAATGCTGGACAAACTTCGCTCAAATAAACCAAGAGTGAATTTAATCAGAATCAAATATGTTCAGGACATAATGGATCGTTTTAGCACAGTATATTAAGTGAAAAAGCAATAATGACCCGAAACATCCATAGTAAAGGGGAGGAAGGTTGATAATTTCTATTAGAAAACTTCCCCAGGGTTTCACAGACAATGGTAGTTACTGTCACTCAAATTCAATCAGCAGCATTCGATTAAAGAGACGAAGCACCAGAGTTTTAATTAGGGCATTTCAAATTACAATATATAGCTGAAATTATAATAACAATAGATGGTGGAGTGCAGAGAAAGAGAATTTGATGAAAAGTTAAATACCAAGATCAAGGTCATATTATGATAAAACTTCATGGTGCAACAAAAGTAACTTTTTTGTTTTGCTCTTTTGAGCTAAAGTTTATTCAGGAGCCCTACTTCCATTAATAATTCTCAGAAAAAAAGAACATTTACAACTTATGATAACATTATAGTTTAGCTGATCATTTCCTGATGCATTGGAAATAACACTCGTGTTCTTGGCAGATATCTAGGGATGGGTACTAAATTCTGTACTTAGTAGTACGGTTGAATTACATAATTACCAACAGAATTATGTAATTCCGTTGGTACTACTGAGTTCATGTAAAATTAAACAGTACCATGTTTCGGTACCTAAACGCATCATTGTGATACTGAGGGGGTGGAAGAGCGGATGATTTTCTATGCCTGGCATGAACATGGTATTGAACGCTCAAGAACATAATGATGTCAGTAGCTGCAGGCCTAGTCAATGAAGTAAGCTTGGCTGACAGAAAACGCTCAAAAGCATTGGCCCCACTTTTCAAAATGTGATGCAGATTACGCTTGCTGCAGCATTTGTGACACGAAGTGCAAGGCCAGCGAAAGGAATACATCTAAAGCCGGGCATACACTGTACGATCTTTTCAATCGTGGTACTCATATACAGCTCAAACTGTACGACGAAACCACAGGGTTCAAAAGGTCACAGCTCACGATATCTGTTCTTACACTGTGCGGCCCGATGTTCTGATGCGACCTGACTGCTCACACTGTACGTTCAAAAACCACACGTCGGACTCAGCCCCGTAGAGAGATGGCGCTACTCAGACTCGTCTACCCGGGTGCCAAATGTCAACAGTAGAAGAAGGAAAAGGCGGAAGTGTCTATGCTCACCGTTAAATATGAGACTCACTGGAACGAAACGCGCTGCCTTGGCAAGTCTACGAGTTGCTCCTCTGTAGTTTGACTCCATGTCACACGTACCGCCGTCATGCTTCTCTCTGCTCCTATGTTTTCGTTTGAGAAGACAAAGAAGAATTTCCTTGTTTGCGCATGCGCAGTGCACGAGGTTTAGGGAAATCGGCTTGTAGCTCTGCTTCAACGGCAGGACGCCCTCACGATCGCTCACGGGCGCCGACTGAATTTCTAACATGTTTGATTTTCAACCGACCGTCCGATTCATGATCGGGAGGTGGTGGTGAGAGGCGAATTGCCCCTCGTTACCCCCCGTATACTATACGACGTAATTAACAACAAGTAATTAATTATTACCAAAGTTACCTAATTAATTTATTACCACATAAACACACAAAAGTATGGGGAACAACAGCCATGTTTTTTTTTCGCTGGCGGAAACATGATAGTCACGTGAGATGATTGCAAGTCAATGTGAATGAATAGGCTAAATAAAACGTAAGACTGAAGCATATTGGAGAGACAAATTTTAACAATAATACGTTTCCCCCTGTGCATCAATGTGACTTTTACGCATTTGTTAGATGGTGACTTTGCTTAGATATCTGCCTTTTATTTAATAAAGCTGATCAGATTAATACAGACATTCAAATATAAAATATCTTTTACCCTATCAACGTTAGGATTCTGGTGTGTTTGGTTCCTTGTATGAGTGAGTTCCTGTTTTAGAGAAGATCTCTGCTGGAGAGGCCCGTCAGGTCTGGATCCTGGACACCTGGAGCAAATCTCCTGATCAGGCTGACTGGGGCATAAATGAGCTGTAGGATCATCACTCATTGCCGGATGATTACCTATGATGGTATTCCCAGCCAGTTCTCGCGTGTTAGTGGTGTTTCTGTGTGAATTCCCACATATTTGATTGTGTTTCAGACCCTTTTTGATGATCGCTGGTTGTGCTGCCGTTGCAGCTTTATGGTGTCCTCAGTCTCCTTTACTTGCCTGCCCGCTCTCTAACATGTTGCTCACCCACAAGAAAGCAACTTTACCGGAACTCACTCTCGTTCTCTTGGACCCTGGACCATTCCCTCTTCACCAACACAGAATCCTAACTCCCTCCCCTGCTCTTACCAACAATGCCAAAGTAAGTCCTCTCCTCCTGTCGTTTTCTGCACCTGCCCCCTTACAGACTGTTAACTCATCTCTCTCCTCTGTAGACATACCCAAAGCAGCTTCTGCAAATGCTAAGGTGACCAGATTTCTGAAATCAAATCTGGGGACATTTCTAGCTCGTGGATAAAAATCAATACATCTCATCAAGATGAAATTAGGAAACGGGGACAGTAATGGTTTCATTTATTTTTTGATATTTATTAATATTTAAACAACAAAAATCAAGTGTTAAAGCCAGGAATGTGCCTCTCCACACTTTTAGTATATCCTAAGATTAATAAAATGAATACATCAATAGTATTATTAATAGAAAACTAGAACCGTGTCTCTGGGTTGGGGCAAAGAGGTGGGGGTGGGAGTGGATTGGTCAAGGGTGGTTAGCAGGGCTTTCCAATTTTGTGGGACCCAAAGAGCTCTGCTGCCTCCTAAGGGGAGAGTGACATGAGGAAAAGAAAAAACAGTAAATACAAACATTTAGCCTGTGGCTTTCTGTGGAGACAGAGTTCCCCCACCTTTTCAAAAAAGTGCAACTTATTCTGTTCACGCCTACATACCTATGAGAAATAGGTTTTTCTGCATTAACATCAAAAAGAAGCAGTGGTCAAACCCGCAGGTAAAGGATGATACATGTTTCCTACTGCCACCTGGCCTCATCAGGGGCCTGTGCATCTCAAAGTAGCAGATTAATTTCTTTCAATAATGGGCTATAAGCACAGCTCCACTTCTTCCAGAACTTCAGCAGCCTCTTTGTTTCCTGTGTCTTGCTGGTTATTGAGGTCAGACACACCTGGATTAATCAGTCTGTCCAGTAATGAAAGACAGGAAGCAAAGGAGCTGGTGAGGTTCAGGAAGAAATGGAGCTGTGCATAGAGCCTGCTTGGGATGAGAAAATAGGTTTTGGTGATGTGAGGTGTTAAACATGTTCAAAAAAAGCACAGACTTGGAAACCCCTTGACATGAATGCAAGTGATTGAGTGTGTAGTGCAGCATGAGCATGTATAAACGTACATAAAGTGTGTATAACTACATTATGTGTATGGTAGTAGTTGATGTGCTACTATATTGTTTGCTCTTATAAGGTGAGTTAACTCCGGTCAGTGAGTGGCCTTCTGTGTCTGAAGAGCCATTAGCCACGGTATCCAGAGGTCTGGATAAAATAAGAGGAGAAGAGGATATATTATGTGCAGAAAAACACAAGAAAAAAATACAACTAATCTGCCTCTTCATTCTGCCACAGCTAGGGAAGTGCAGTGAAACTCATGTTCAGTGCAGAGACTCAGAAAGAGTTTATATCCTCAGACAATTGGGCTTCTCAACTCAAACCTGAGTATATAGTCACTCTGTTTTACATAGCATACTTTACACACTACATTACTCAATACGTTAGTTTATCACTTAAATCATGTCAACGCTTTATCACTTGAACTTTATTAATACTCTAAGTAAATTTGTTCCCTTCTTGTCAACCGTTCTTTCCATCAGTGTTCCTATTTTCCTCCACCCATTTAATCTCCTTTCTGACTTCCTATCTTCTTCCTCACTCCTCTTGTATCAATCTTGCATTATTCTAAAACAGACATTATATAATTAAAATCAGTTCCAAAAACATTAGAATGTACTACATGAAAACTTCCAATTATTGTTATTTTTATTATTATATCATCTGATTAAATACTAAAAATCTAATTACCACAATATTTGGAGCTACAAGCAAAAACAACATAAATGACCATTAAACAGGTGGTTATCTCTTCCTCCATCATTCTCAGATGGTTCTCCAGTTACTGATTCCTATTTTTACATGAGGAACTTTCATATATCCAAACTGAGCAGTAGAAAAACTAAACCTAAACCTGGAAGTCTATGCTCATAAATCCCAACCATAAATCAGCAAAACAACTTTTAATAAACCAAAGGTCACCAATCAGTTCTAAAACTTCTTTAGACGAACCCTTGTTGATCCCTGGAGAACCAGCGTACCAGATTAGCGCCTTACAAGGAGTTTTAAATCATTCTGTAACATTTTATCTGAGTGTCTTTTACTGATGCGAGCAGCAACCTGGACACAAACCAAACATTTTTCACAGGATCAGCCCGATCCAAATAAAATGAATCGATTAACACACTTACCATAACGGTCCGTGTATCTTTTGGTCATTGGATTTTCGTTTCAGACACAGGAATTGAAAAAAACAAAAACAAATGGCCGTTTGATTTTTGTTTTAAAATACGAAAAAGAAAATCGAAATACAAAGCGTTTCTCTTTTTCATTGTCAATCAGGGCAAAGTGAAATTTGAAAAATGATTTGAATTTCATTTTCCATTTCGGGTAAGAAAAAACAAAAATGGTTTAAAACATAAACGAAAAATAGGCTAATTTGTTCATATTCTGAGACCGGAAGTGGTCACTTATGCGTTGCAAAAGCACCACATTTTTCAGAATAAAATGTCTTAAGAACCTTACGCAGATATGATTTTAGACACGACAAAACAAGGCTTGTCATCCATACAAATCTCAGTGCAGATATCCCAGGTGAGAGGGGGAGTAAGACGATATTCTCTAAGAAAAGTGAGGCGATTTTCCAATGAACATAACTGAGTTTACTGAGGTCAAGCCAGCCGCCACTGGGGACACGGCAGTCATGCCAGCCCTCCCTTGGTTTTGTAGATCATGCAAGCACCATGCATTACGGTAGTAATGCCTGAGACTACTTTCCAAAATAAAAGCAATGTGTTTGACGTGTATCAACCTGTTCTATTCTTTGTTTTGTTGCACATATGGACTTCAGTTAGTTGAAGTAATTTCTTACAGCTTTATGTAATATTTCTTTATTATTCAGGCCTGCTGGTGAATATGGAAATATATATTTTGGTCATAGTCACTGTTTAGCCTGAATAATTACTAAAAAAATAGCAGACAGCCTTAAACAGGCTTGCTGTTGCGATGACTCGGATAACTGAGAATTTGCACATATTATTATATATTATATTATATTAAAACAATTGTTTTTTCCAAGTGACTACTTTCACTTACAGACGACAGATTAATATTTTGAGATGTTACTCATCAAAATCCGTATACATGATGTGGAATTTCTAAATGAAAGCCCTCCGAAATCTCTACATTAAGTCAATTTCACCTAAGTTGCTGACAATGTCGCTACTAAACGGTACATTTTCAGGGAATACTGTCACTTCAGCCTGACAGTATAACACCTCCAGATGTTGCTCAACAAATTTCATCCACATCTGATGTGGAATTTCAAAGTGAAAGCCCTTCACAATCTCTCTATATATTCACTTTGACCTAGGTTGCTGATCATGTTGCTACTAACCCGTATGTTTTAAGTGAAAATTTTTGATTCAGCATAACAGTAGAACACCTCCAGAGGCTGCTCAACAAAGCTCATTAAGATTAGATGTGGAATTTCAAAATAAAAGACTGTTCCAACATACAATATAGTGTTCCAATACACTATATTGCAAAAGTATTCGCTCCGCCATCCAAATTATTGGAATCAGGTGTTCCTATCACTTCCATGGTCACAGGTGTATAAAACCTATGCATGCAGAATGTTTTCACAAACATTTGTGAAAGAATGGGTCGCTCTCAGGAGCTCAGTGAATTCCAGCGTGAAGCTGTGATAGAATGTTTCGAGACGTATCGGCCCGTTCCTGTCACTGCGGCCCGTCTCATTCATCCCATTTCGGACATTTGGCAAGAAGAGAAGAGAGTGAATTCAGAGGCAAAAAAACAGTTTAACATATATTTATTACAATTTGGAATTCCAAAAAGGGAGACACTTACAAGTTTTATCACCGACGCAGATATTCTAACCTTATCCCGAAAATGCTGTCCATGAGTTGTAAAGATGTGTCTCATCGCTTACACCTAGAACAAGCCTTTTTACCCCATGGGTGGCTCCAGAAGGGGGCCGGACCAAACCCCCTCCCCAAATCTAAGTGCAGCCTCTAAGTCTGGCTACAACCTGTGTTTCCTGACATTTGATCGTTAAATGTAATCTATTGCCTAGTGCAATTCCTGGGAGTTAGCTAAGATAACATGAGACCTTGAGAAAGGAATGATAAAACATTATCTGCTTTAAAAACACTATCTGCTCTGCTTCCTAAGGCTCTCATAAATGACCGTTCAGCACTGTGGCTGGTACACGCTCGCTGAAGTCTAAGGGCCTTTTGTGTTCTGCACAGATGTTCATCCCAAGCTTTACTGGATTTAAAGTTAATATCTGCATAACTGTAAAATACACTATTATCATATAAGTGAATATATATTTCCATAACAATTGCCAGCTGACAAAAAATCCAGCTGTCAACTTTCCTCGCTCCTAAATTTTCTTGAGTCAACTGCTGTATCATAAGAAAATGGAAGTTGTAATGACTACTTGTCTATGGAAGAAATTAAAAGTAAACGAACAAAAATTAAATGTAAATCAAATAGTTACTTGATGAATAGTGGGTTTCCGGGTTTACGCAGTACAAAAAATTCTCAAAATACGTCAAAAAATGCAGTTCTGAGAGTTTATTCCAGGCCTCTTCAGGGAAAAAATAAACATGATACAAACAGAAAACCTACTTGCTGCCTTGGCTGCCCTGGTTTCAGCCTTTGTGCTCGCTTCACCTGCTACTCACTGACTAACCAGGCTGAGTGACTTGCTTCCTGAAAGGACTGGTAGACTGCCCTGGTTGCAGCACTGGAAGACTGGTAAAAAACCATAAGCCCACCCACTTTTCATCCTGAGCTACCTGGAGTCCATGTATTTATACACCAGACACACCCAAAACCCACACAAAATCAATTAACTAATTAAACAATTTACTAAGAAATAATTGTATTCTAAACAACTGTATTCTAAATGCAACAAATAACCAAATAAATACAAATGAACTAAATAATCTGAGTTCTAAAACAAAATAGAGAAATGGCTCCTACAGAAGTGTTTGGGAACGACAGCAACTCAGCCATGTAAACTGTCGGAGCGGGGTCAGTGGATATTGAAGTGCATAGAGCGTAGAGGTTGCCAACTTTCTGCAGAGTCAAACACTACACACCTCCAAACTTCATGTGGCCTTGAGATTAGCTCAAGAACAGTGCAGAGACCTTCATGGAATGGGTTTCCATGGCTGAGCAGCTGCATCTCAGCCATACATCACCAAGTGCAATGCAAAGCGTTGGAGACACGTTCTTTGGAGTGACAAATCACGCTTCTCCATCTGGAAATCTGATGGACGAGTCTGGGTTTGGCGGTTGCCAGGAGAACGGTGCTTGTCTGACTTCATTGTGCCAAGTGTAAAGTTTGGCAGAGGGGGGATTATGGTGTGGGGTGTTTTTTCAGGAGCTGGGCTTGGCCCCTTAGTTCCAGTTAAAGGAGCTCTGAGTGATTCCACAGACTAAGACATCTGGGACAATTCCATGTTCTCAATTTTGTGGGAACAGTTTGAAGCTGGCCCCTGCCTCCTCCAACAGGTCCATAAGGACATGGATGGAAGAGTTTGGTGTGGATGAACTTCACTGGCCTATACAGAGCCCTGACCTTAACCCGATAGAACACCTTTGGGATGAAATAGAGTGGAGACTGAGAGCCAGGTCTTGTCGTACAACATCAGTATGTGACCTCACAAATGCGTTTCTGGAAGAATGGTCAAAAATTCCCATAAACACACTCCTAAACCTTGTGGACAGCCTTCCCAGAAGAGTCGAAGGCAGGTGAGTGAATACTTATACAATACAATATAGTGTATTTTAGGTTTCTCAATGCATTGGAAATGAAATACTTTTTGCCATACACAGAGAAAAATAATCATTAATAATAATTTAAAAAATTCCTAGCCAGTCTAAGAAGAAAGTACACAGAACATTTTTGTTGTTGTTGTGATCTTTCTTATAATTTGGACAAAAGAGACTCTCAGTGGAACTTTGTCTTATTTGTTATTGGCTGAATGAATGTATCGCTTAAAGCCTTGTTTTCTGGGAAAGAAGGATGTCCAAGAATCAGCGAGGGTAAGTAGGCCTATGTCTTTAAGATAATACAACAGTTAGATTCTGTGTCTTATTTTCAATATGAGAAGCCATATCACAAATGATGACCAAATTTTTATGAATACCGGGCTTGTTGAACTACAACATAAGAACATCGTCCAGCTATTTTGTATATTTGTGATATACACAAATATTACACACACACACACACACACACACACACACACACACACACACACACACACACACACACACACACACACACACACATCACACACACATACACACACACACACACACACACATACTTTATGGTTGTTTTATGTTTTTAATCCAATTTCAAATTTTTAAAAGTATCAAATCTGTTATCAAAAGAAAAGTATTTATTGAACCTGAATGTTAAGGTGTGTTTTACATTGATCGCATTCTTCTTCAACAATAGCTGCATGCTACCCTTTCAGAATTAACAGTGGCAACATCAGATGTGGATGATATTTGTTGAGTAACATCTGGAGGTGTTCTACTGTCATGTTGCAGTAACAGTATACACTGAAACTTAGGTCAAACTGACTTAACATAGAGATTTTGGAGGGCTTTTATTTTTGAAATTCCACATCATGTAGATGGATTTCGATGAGTAACATCTCGAGATCTTAATCTGCCATCTGTAAGTGAAAGTAGTTACTTGGGCAAACAAATGGTTTTAGTATCCCTGTGCAAATTCTTATTTATCAAGGTAATTGCAACAGCAAGCATGTTTAAGATTGTATGCTATTGTTTTAGTAGTTATTTAGGCTAAACAGTGACTCTGACCAGAATATATATTTCCATATTCACCATAAAGCTGAAAGAAATTATATAAACTAACTGTAGTCGACATGTGTAAAAAAAAATAAAAATAAAAAATAGGCTGATGTGGGCCAAACATATAGCTTTTATTTTGGAAAGTAGTCTCAGGCAGCAGGAACCACTTCCGGTTTCCGGAATATGAACAAACGAGCCGTTTTTCCGTTTCTGTTTCAAAGCATTTTTGTTTTTTGTTACCCAAAATAGAGAATTAAATTCAAATAATTTTTCAAATTTTACTCTTCCCTTTTTGACAATGAAAAAGATAAACGCTTTGTATTTCGATTTTATGTTTTGTATTTTAAAACAAAAATCAAACGGCCATTTGTTTTTGTTTTTTCAATTCCTGTGTCTGAAACGAAAATCCAATGACCAAAAGATACACGGACCCATAACACAGGGAAGCTCCCCATCAGTTGCCGCAGGTTGTGAAAAACGAACTTACGCTTCTTCTTCTTCTTTTGTTATTTATTGGCGGATGGCAACCAACTCAAGGTGCATTTACCGCCACCTACCAGACTGGAGTGTGGTCTTCAATGATCCCAGAGGGAAATTAATAATACAGTACCTCAATGGTATGCTAAAATGCTCAAATTAACATCCATACACACACATACACACTCTAAATACGATTATATAACCCAGTGTTTTTTAAAAATCTAATTAATTAAATTCTAACAAAATTTGATTTATTTCCTAAAAGATTTATCATCGAAAATCCTATTTTCTCTCTATTTAGTACCAACTTTAAGTGCTGACGTCCTCTGAATACTTATTACATTCAAATAACACATGTTCCACTGTTTCCATATGACTACAGTAATTACAAGTGCCTGTTTCATGTTTCCCTATTCTGAAAAGAGATCTATTAAGTCCAGTGTGTCCAATAATAAGTCGAGATATGACTACTTCTTCCTTCCTCCTTCCATTCATACAACTATTACCCCCCACATTCTTTTGAATTTTATATAAATCTCTACCAGTGTCATGACTATCCCATTGCTCCTGCCAAACCTTACTGATTTTATTTTGAATGATAGATTTACCCTCAGCTTTGCTTAACGGAATACTTAAGTTAATAAGATCGAATTTCAGGGCCTGTTTAGCTAATATATCCACTTCTTCATTTCCTTCTATACCTACATGAGCAGGAATCCAGACAAAACAAACAAAACATTTTTTATTATATAGCTGAACTAATAATTGATATATGCCTAATAATAAATCTAATCTACAAGATTTGCCAGATTTTATACTTAATAATGCAGCTTGACTGTCTGATGCAATTATACATTTACTTCCTTCTCTAATATTATCATCAACCAACCATTCTAGAGCTAACATAATGGCAATTAATTCAACTGTAAAAACTGCTAGATGATCTGTTGTTCTCTTTTTAATCATGACCTTATAGTGTGGGATATTCACAGCTGCTCCTGTTCTGCCACTATTAGGATCTTTAGATCCATCTGTATATATAATTATACTATTTTTAAATTTTGCAAAATAATTATTTACTATAACCCATTCTGGAGTATTTCCCTTTTTAAGAAGTTTCCCCAATTGTAGATCAACTTCTGGTGTGATAAATAACCATGGTGGAATTGGTGACTGTGTAACTGTAAAACTGTATTTGAACTGAGTCAAACCCAAATTTTGAGCTTTGATGTCCCCAATCCACCCAAAGCTGTTACAATTAGATTTATGATGTTCCCAACAGTCCTGCAGCACCGCCTTAGTTGGATGATCATTATTATGTCCCTGTAGATTTACCCAATACGTATACATTAACTTCAATCTTCGTAACCTTACAGGAAGCTCACCAGTTTCAACTTGCAAAGCAGCTAAAGGAGATGATCTAAAAGCTCCGCAACATAATCTTAACCCTTGTGTTTGTTCACTGTCAAGTTTTCTCAAATGACTGTCAGCAGCTGCCATATATGCTATACATCCATAATCCAAGGAAGATCTCATTAGAGCTTGGTAAACTCCCAACAGCGCACTTCTTGAAGCTCCCCATTCCTGTCCAGAAAGACATCTCAACAAATTATTCACTTTTTTACATTTATTTTGAACTAATTCTATGTGCTGTTTCCAAGTTAACTTTTCATCAAAGATGACCCCTAAAAAGACTGTTTGGATTATGCATGCATGTTAGTGTTGTCTCCCAGCACCACACACACTGACAGTCTATGGAAACACTGATTCAATTCAATTCAATTTATATAGCGCCAATTCATGAAATTATTTTAAATTCTATTCTTGATTTAACAGGAAGCCAATGAAGGGAAGCTAAAATTGGAGAAATATGATCCCTCTTGTTGATTTTCAGCAACAATCTGATGTCTACATTATATGCACAACTGTGCATATAACTGATTGTGTTGTTATATTTTACAGGTCTAGGAAAGTGGTGTTGTCCAGCGAGGAAGAGGATGACAGCCCTACACCTCCACTGCCTCCATCTACCCTCGGGTATGTACTGACACCTCCACTACCTCCATCTACCCTCGGGTATGTACTGACACCTCCTCTGCCTCCATCCTGCCTCAGCTCTGTGCTGACACCTCCTCTGCCTCCATCCTCCCTCAGGTCCGTGCTGACGCCTCCATCGCTGTCATCCTCCCACAGACCTACACCTCCTCTGCCTCCCTCCACCCACAGGTATGTACTGACACCTCCACTACCTCCATCTACCCTCGGGTATGTACTGACACCTCCACTACCTCCATCTACCCTCGGGTATGTACTGACACCTCCTCTGCCTCCATCCTCTCTCAGCTCTGTGCTGACACCTCCTCGGCCTCCATCCTCCCTCAGCTCTGTGCTGACACCTCCTCGGCCTCCATCCTCCCTCAGGTCCGTCCCGACGCCTCCATCGCTGTCATCCTCCCACAGACCTACACCTCCTCTGCCTCCCTCCACCCACAGGTATGTACTGACACCTCCTCTGCCTCCCTCCACCCACAGGTATGTACTGACACCTCCTCTGCCTCCCTCCACCCACAGGTATGTACTGAAACTTACATTACCTCCATCCACCCTCGGGTATGTACTGACACCTCCTCTGCCTCCATCCTCTCTCAGCTCTGTGCTGACACCTCCTCGGCCTCCATCCTCCCTCAGCTCTGTGCTGACACCTCCTCGGCCTCCATCCTCCCTCAGCTCTGTGCTGACACCTCCTCGGCCTCCATCCTTCCTCAGCTCTGTGCTGACACCTCCTCTGCCTCCCTCCACCCACAGGTATGTACTGACACTTCCATTACCTAGAGCCACCCTCAGGTCTGTACTGATGCCTCCATTGCCGTCATCCACCCACAGGCCTACACCTCCTCTGCCTCCAGCCCCCCTCAGGTCAGCCCCGACACCTCCTCTGCCTCGATCCATCCTCACATCCCATCCTGACAGTAATGCGAGAGAAACTGATTAGAATGTGTACTTTTCATTTGGCCTGTTTAATTGTCTGATTCAGGTGTCTGTGCTGACATCTCCTTTGCCTCTATCCAACTGGTCTACAATGAAACTTTTTTGCTTTTACTCTTCCTTAGGTCAGCCATGTCACCACCCGAATCCCTGCCAATGAGGGACATCCTTTTACGCATCCTCGAACTTCTTGAGGAACTTAAAGAAGACAATCGAGCCACTAGAAGGATGCTACAAGCGCAGCGTGGCAACACCCTTTCTTTTATCCCAGATGGTTTCCCCCTAAAGACAGTTAGAGAAGTCGAAGAAATGGAGAAAAAACTGTCTGACCCAAGCTTCATGTCTGACCTGGTATGTATGTATGTAAAGTCTAGGCTAGTGAAATTTCATTCAGTTTTTTTGGGGGGGTGGCAGTAAATCTGATTTGAGCTGCAACAAATCGTCAATAAGTTGAACAGTAATCAATAATTCAATTAATTGGCTGTTATAGCTTTGGTAAAGCAAAAAATTCCTAATTCTATTATTTCAGCTTCCTAAATAAGAATATTTCGGTCTTCTGCATTTCGGTTCATTCGTGGCCATAAACTGCCACATGTCTCTCCCCTTTCTCCACCCCTTTCCTGTCAGTGTACTGTCAATAAAAGCGAGCCATTAGAAGGTGCAAAAAAAAAATAAAAAAAATAA
Organism: Fundulus diaphanus; assembly: GCA_037039145.1. Taxonomy (NCBI): domain Eukaryota; kingdom Metazoa; phylum Chordata; class Actinopteri; order Cyprinodontiformes; family Fundulidae; genus Fundulus; species Fundulus diaphanus. The sequence goes on from CM073133.1 coordinate 52,876,836, forward strand.
TTTAACTTTCTACTGACTCTGTTCTCCCTTAGATCACAGCAGTGGCAGACATTGGAGGGAGCACTGTGGATGAGGCCACAAGACGGATGATGGTCTTCATCATGGACCATGACCTGTCAAGGCTGTATAATTTTGTGGGCCGGAATGGCAAGCGGGAATTCCGGTCTTTAAAGCTGTTTGAAGTTATATTTGGTAAGTGCATAATGGATAATTAATAACTGTAATATAGTAACTTTTGTCAAGATAAATTTACACTCATTTATTGGCTATGGTTATTACTGAAATGCCATTTCAGTCATGCTAGAAAGCTTAATTTAATGTAATTGGAATATTAAAGTGATCAGTTTTTGGTGATTATCACTTCAACATGGTTGACGTTACAATCCTTGATGAGAGTGTTGTTGGCACATGTGAAGTGACCGTAACATATGTTTCCTGCAGGAGCTTTAAAGAAGAACAGCCTAACCAGCCAGATCACCAGGAAGGATGTGGAGAGGGCAGTGTCAAAATGGCTGATTGTATCAAGGGACAGGGGAGGCAATAGACAGGCCAGACAGGTCCCTCCTTCTCCCACTAGATCCACTTCTCGCTCAGCCGAAGAAAATTTGTTATGGGACCATTTTTTTTTCTGTTTCATTTTTTGTCTTGTATAATACTTTCGTAATCTGTATCATATTGTGTGTATTATGCATCTGTAAAATACATATTATGCTTCTGAAATAATAAAAAACCTTGAACAATGACATGGCCTTTTTATTTATATAGTGCATAGAGGCAACTCGCAGTTGACTGCATCAAAGTCTTCACAAGCAGCATTCACAAAAAATAATACATATTACAATAATAACACAAAATGACCCCCTCCAAAATTAAATAGCCTGTAATAATAAAGGCTATACAGTGTAGGACATAAGGACCCATAATCAGCCGAGGGTCCAGTGTGGGTCCCATGTGGGTGAAAACTGGGTTGCCCATGTGAAACCCACCCTCAGCCCAAGTGGGCTTGCCCACAAGGGGCCACCATGGAACCCACTGACAAAACTAGCTGGGCCCCAGCTGGGCAGCCCAGCCCGCATGGGCCCCTCATGGGTGTGTTGGCAGGGATGTACGATCGCAAAGCACGTGGAGCACTCCTCAGGCCTGGAGACAGGGTCCTTCTGCGGAACCATCGCCCAAGAGGGAGGAATAAAATTCAGGACAGATGGGAATCAGACCCCTTCCTTGTGGTGGCACAAAACCACCCTGATATGCCAGTTTTCACCATTAAGCCAGAGGCTGGCGGCCCTACACGGGTAGTGCACAGGGATCAATTGAAACCCTGCACTTTCGAGTGCCCCAGGTTGCAGAAAAGTTCCCGACCCCGTCATTCACGTTGGGCCTCGGATGAGTCCACGTCTGATGATGCTGATATGATTTATGTGCCACAAAGCCCTGTACCTGCCCCTCCTAACCAACAAATGCCTAACACTCAACAGACGCCTCAAATGCTGCACGCACCCACCCGCAGTACATCACGCAGTACAACATGCAGAGACACTGACACAAGTGGGAGGGAAGGAAATAGTGAACATTCGGGTATAATGGAAAACCACTGTACTGAAGTGGAGTCAGATGCATCTTTTGACAATGCAGACGAGTCAAGTATTGATGGTGAGAATCAGCCTCTGCCTACTAGGCCCCAAAGAAGTTCTAGGGGTCAGCTTCCCCTTAGATTTAAAGACTATGTCTTGAAAGTGTATGTTCCGTTTTGCTGTTACATGTTCATGTTCTTACCATGTATGCTACTTTTGGTGTATGTTTGATGAAAAAAAGAGAAAGCTCTCCTGTGGCACACCTGGACTATAGTATGCAAGTGGACATTGATCAACATGGTCCGGTGCTGTCAAGAAGTCTTGGTAGTGGCAGGGTTTGAAAGGGGGGAATGTGGGGAAGAACGTGACGTGCCGTCAGCCAATGAGAGGCGGGGCGGAAGAAGAAAAAGAGCGTGGATGAAAAACATGGCAGCGGGCGTCGGCGACCAGAGGAGCTTGGTGCAGTAAAATTGCATGTTTTGCAAGCAACCTTGTCTGAAGCAAGTTCGGGTGTTGGAACCGTGCGAGTGGTGATAGCTGGCGAGTCTCGGCGAAAAGACGGCGCTGGGGTCCATAAACATTGGTTTGCTCCGATCCGAACAGTTCGAACATTTTCTCCTCCATCCTCCCTTCCCCCCCTCTTACGGGACTGTGAGTATACCCTGCCACCTGACTTCACTGAAGACAGCATTGCTTTAAGGAGTCCTTTTACCACTTTAAAGACAGAACTTTGTGCGCCTACTGAGCAGAGTCCCACAGAACGGACAACCGGTATTTGATTTCAAGGAACTGAACTTACAGTTGTGTTAATGGACATTCGGGACACGTGACGTTATTGCCTGTGTGTGTTGTTTTATTGCATGGTTGTGATGCATGTGCATGCCTGGACTAACAGTAACCTTGGTGGTATTTCATTTATGTGGGGGGTAGCTTCCTCTTAGTAGTTCTATTGGGTAAATTGAGGTTGGCTGGTTTATACATTTCTAACCAAGGTTAACGATTAAATTACTCATTATTTTATTTAAGTACGGTCTCAGGACATATCTGATAGCTTTGAGTTTACAATCCTGATTTCAAAATAAGAGTTCAGATTCATAAGGGGCTGAGTATGTTTAGGTGCCTCTGAAGGCTATTTGGTGACCTAATTTTAAGTTAATTATTCAGGACTAATTTTTATTTTATTGTCCGATTGTTTTATTTGAAAAACTATTTTATTATTTCATTTACATTCACCACTCTCTGAGCTAATAAAATATCATTGTTTATCCAAGGTGGTTTCCTATTCTAAGTTGTGGGGTGGGAAACATATACATATCACATTACCACACACTCCTATAGGCACATACCTCAGGTAACCCCTACTCTCCCTGGCAGTGTTAATGACTACAGGATAGTAACTCTCATGTAAGTTCAGGCTCTTACATATAGATATCTTAAAAGCAAATAATGACTATAGAGACTGGGCCGAATCTCGGCTAGAATCCTGGTCTTTGGCCTGCCACTCTCGTTGCCTACTCTCGGCTCGGTCTATTTCTCACGCCCCTGCGTCATCTCCGAGCACGCGGACGAGATAGATTTGTCTAAGGTCCCTAAACTTTATCATGACCTGCGTCCGGTTTTTAGCAAAGATCGGCCGTGCTCCCTCCCTCCGCATCGCCCATACGACTGCGCTATAAACCTGTTACCTGGTGCTCCACTACCATCCAGTCGCCTGTACAATATCTCGAGGTCTGAACGTCAGGCGCTCGAGAAATACATTGGTGAGTCTTTAACGGCTGGATTAATTCGGCCATCATCTTCCCCTTTAGGTGCTGGGTTTTTCTTTGTGGGGAAAAAAGATGGGTCCCTTTGGCCATGTATCGACTACCGAGGCCTCAATCAGATCACTGTAAAGAATAAGTATTCACTTCCCCTCCTATCTTCTGCTTTGGAACCAGTCCAGAATGCCACGATTTTCACTAAGCTTGACCTACGCAACGCTTACCATTTCGTGCGAGTCAGACAAGGCGACGAGTGGAAGACCGCTTTTAAGACCCCTTTGGGGCACTTCGAGTATCTGGTTATGCCGTTTGGTCTCTGCAATGCTCCTTCCGTGTTCCAGGCTTTGGTAAACGACGTCCTGCGGGACTTTCTAAATGATTTTGTTTTATCGTCTACTTGGACGATATACTTACTTACTCTAGTAACCCCGAACAACATCAGCAGCACGTTCGGCTCGTGCTCCAACGCCTTTTAGAGAATTGTCTAAGATCAGACCCTGAAAAGATTAAAGCTGTAGTAGAGTGGCCTACCCCCGGATCTAGGAAACAGTTACAGCGATTCCTCGGGTTTGCCAATTTCTATAGGCGTTTTATTCGCAACTACAGCTACATCGCTTCACTCCTGCACGCACTCACCTCCTCCAAGGTTCCTTTTATTTGGAGTTCCGAAGCCGAAGCAGAAGATAGATGCTTCAGACACTGGTGTGGGTGCAGTATTGTCACAACCCTCTGACACTGATAACAGACTTCACCCGTGTGCGTTCTTTTCACGCCGGCTGTCTCCAGCCGAGCGTAATTATGATGTCGGGGATCGGGAACTGCTGGCCATTAAGATGGCGTTAGAGGAGTGGCGGCACTGGTTAGAGGGATCCGAGCAGCCCATAATCATCTGGACCGACCACAAAAACCTAAATCCCCGTCAAGCTTGCTGGTCCCTATTCTTCACCAGGTTTAACCTTATTATAACTTACCGTCCTGGCTCCAAGAATGTTAAACCTGATGCGCTTTCGTGACAGTTTGCCTTCCATAAGGAAGAAGGGGACCAGACACCCATCCTGCCTCCCACCTGTACCGTGGGGGCCTTACGGTGGGAATTGGAGGATCGGATCAAGCAGGCACAGAGACTAGATCCTGACCCTGGTACCGGTCCCGCGGGACTTATTTACGTGCCCCAGGCTATGTGGCATGACGTCCTCCACTGGAGCCACGACTCGAAGTTTTCTGCCCACCCGGGCATTTTTCGGACACAATCCCAGGTTTCTCGTCGTTTCTGGTGGCCTTCATAGACTAAGGACGGCTTGTCCCGTATGGCACTGTTTGTTGGTGCGCTAATTCTGCTTCACAGGTGGTTCTAGTTTGCTGGGGGGCATGACCCACACCTGCGGCTCGTTTAGAGTGCGGATCACTGACTTCTTAAGGAAGACGCAGACAGATGGAAGACGCCGGAGCCTTACCCAGTCGTGGTACGACGTGACCTTCGACCCTATCCCGTGAACCTGAACCTGTGAGTTTTTCGTACATGGATTTTTTGTCTAACTGTGGATTTTCTGCCTCTTGCAGTTTGTGTTTTTTGGATTACTCACCCTTTTGACGTCTTGCTCGACGAACATGCAACAAGGAATCTCAAGGCTCACATTTTGCTCTGGCGCTCCCCCTCTTGCTCCCTTGATGTTACCAAGCCGGGCTCGAGGTTCCCCCTTTCCGGATTCTGCTGGTTCCCCCGAATCCTCTGGTTTATCCATCTGTCTCATCGTCAGTCGTGGCTCGCCTTGGATCCCTCGCCAACAAACCATCAGTCCGCCCTCCAGCTGCTAACCACCGCCTACCCTCGAGAGCACACGGCCGCAGAGTTTCCTTCACAATCCCTCCCTGGTTAGGTCCGCTCGCACTAAATGGTAAGCAGCCTGGCTTCTGGAGACTCTCCCCTGGTTTGTCTTTAATTAACATCTCCCTTCTCTCTCCTGCAGTTTCCCCAGCACTGACGTTCAGACCTCGATCGTTTCCACCACCCTGAGTTATCCTTGCAGCCTGAACTAAAACTTCTTAAACTGCGCTCTGGTCTCCGTATCGTGTCTGCATGTGGGCTAAGTATATTAAAACCATGACAGACTAGACAAAACTAAATTAAAAATATCTTGAATTGTAATTTTGACTAGTCAAAATTCCTTTTAAGATAGCTCTAAATGAATTACAGATATCTTAAATTATTCAGCTTTTCCATTAAAGATATCTTAAATTGACATTCTGACTAGTCAAAATGACGTTTGTTATGCAAGAAACCTGTTTGATTATGATTATTATAATTAATTATAATTTGCTATTATAATTTTAATAATAGGTCATTCAAACTCAAATGGTAGCTAAAACACATACAGTTCAAATGGTTGTGATCCCAGGGCTATAAGCTTGTAATGATTAATACCAATAATGCATTTATTAATTAGCTGTTATGAACTTATTTATACTGGAACAGGGGGATCTTACCGGTTTGTGACCGATGAGATTTATCCAGCAAGCGTTGATAACTGAAATTATAACTGCAATTGGAGTTTAATCCTTACTCATTTACCACAAACCAATGAGAATTTTTCTGTTGATCTCAGATGTTAACTCAAAAAGAGGTAATTCTGTACTCTGAAAGACCATGCAACTCTGGATCAAAATAAACACAAACAATTTCTATTCCACACGTTATTATTTATTGAACCAAAACAGCTTCCTGTCACAGTAATTATTCTAATTCAATAACCTAGGAAACTCTACTCACTACTAAAATAAACATGCAAAAGAAAAATAAATGAAATTGATTAAAATGAGAGGTAGCAATTCTTAGTTCAACTCACAGTTGTTTAAACATCACTTTCAAGACGTCGGCACTTGACGTAGCAGCATTGAAAGACAAAATAGCTTTGAGAAACCAGATGGACGCGTCAGTGTTTCACTACAAGCAAGCTAACCGCTCAGCTACTCTGCACCTTCCCAAGATGGCCACTTATGACGACACATAACCTACGACCTTGCGTGATGCGTGAGGGGGAGGTCTTAATGACGCTGGTGAAGATTCTCAGTCATCCAGGTCATGGTCAATCCAAAAAAAGGTAAAAAAACAAAGCAACTGGACTTATTTTCCGTAGTTGAAGACGTTTCGCTTCCTCTCCAGGAAGCTTTCTCAATTCAAAAAGTCTGGAGTAATGTGGAGTGCCAAGGTTTATACTCCTGCCAAACAAAGGCCTTGTAATGGCTTAGATAACATGCAAATTCATCAGAAACAGGTCCACCCTTTAGTAATGGGCGGTCGTTAAAGTCATTAAACCAGCAGATTGAACCGAAACTGTTCCACTCCTCTGTAACGAGGAGTCATTAGGGTTGTTATTGGCCTGGCTTAAAGGAACGATGTTTTGATCCCCTATATGAGGGTGAGAATTGAGGTGATGATTGGCCGGAATTAATCCTATCACTGGATTGTAAGTTTTTGAGAGTTGGAACCTAAGGCCTCCTCCTCTGTTTAAGGTTGTTTTTTCTCTCTTAACGTAGATGGCTTCCTTCACGCCCCTTTCAAACCATCCGTCTTCTTTGTCCAAAATGTGAACATTTTGGTCCTCAAAAGAGTGTCCTTTGTCACCTCGAGGACAAAGTAGTCCTTAGTACTGAGTAATAAATCGATAACGTTGTTTTGCTTTCACAGCTTTTTTACAAGATGCCTCGTCGTTGTGTCGCTATGTACTGTTCCCGTGAAGATGGAGGATTGCATGAGTGGCCAAAAGACACACTTAGAGCCCGTTTGTGGATCGTCATTTTAAAGACGACAGCCTCGGTGCTCCGGGGGAGGAGGTCTTTGGCTCTTCACAACCGCTATTCTTCCTCTTTAGATTTTAACGGCAGCTTGCATCCATCATTGTTGCACTACTGCCATCTATTGGATCCTAATATCTTTTCCTCAAATTCTCTGATCCCAGTATTTTTTTTAAACCTAAAAATCTTCTTTTTCACCTAAATACTATTTAGCTTATAAACCACATTTCTCAAATTTAAATTCCTATTAAAACCTAATTCAGTTTTTAATAATCTTTGATTTACATGTCTTCCACAATTAATAAAAACATGTTCTATTCTTTCTACATCATGACACCGACTACAAAAACCAGTAAGATGTTTCACCATTTTACAAAGAGTTCCATTTAAAAAAACTGTGACCGGTTCTTATTCTATTTATAATTATTTCCTCCCTCCTGTTTATTCCTCTAATCCTTACTACATCAACTGTATTTTGTATCCTATATAAGTGCCTTCCATTTATTATCCCACCTACTTTTCCATATCCTCTTGCTTTCTCTCCAAACTATACTTTTGCCTTCAGATTTGGATAACTTTACTGGCATATCAATATATTCTTTTTTAATAGCCTCCTTAGCCAACCTATCTGCTCTTTCATTACCCAAAATACCTACATGAGCAGGAGTCCAAAATAATATTACATTTTTATTTTGTTCACATATTCTATGATGAACAGCCATAACCTCATATAATATATTTTGATTATTATTTGTACATCCCTTTTGAATACTCAATGCAGATAATCACTACAGATTATTATTTTATTTATATTAGTATCCTCCACCCATTCTCAAGCTAATATAGCACATAATTCTACTGCATATATACTGACATAATTAGATGTTCTTTTTTAAATAATCTTTGTCAGGAATCACCATAGCTATACTAGTTGCTTCAATCTTTGTCTTTTTATTTTCATGTATCTATGTCTACATGTGTTGTCTCTTACTTTCCTGTATCTGCTTATTCACTTGTGTGTAAATGCACCCCAGCAATCAAAAAAATGTTATGAGAAATTTTACTCACTGCTGCTTTTTGTTTCAGACTATGTAGATGACTGTTTCGAGATGCTGCTAGCAGAGCTGGAGAAAATAAAAACTAAGCAGGTTGATGCAGCATCAGAGCCCCCATCACTGACAAGTTCATTTGTGAAACCAACAAAAGATGATGCAATCAATCTCTCATTCAGTCGATTTTCAAAAAGACCATGAAATCATTTTATTAGTAATTGCTTATATTACATAATAACCACAACAATTTTGTTTACATGCATGTTTTAGATTTTATTCTTTCAGCTTGGGTATTTTTTTAACTGCCAACAGGTGACCTCTAAAGGCAGTGTGCGATTTGAAAAAAAAAACAGAGGGGGGGGATCATTTCAAAAGTTAGCTAGCAGGTGCTCTTTCAGGTAGCTAGCTAGGTCCAGAAGGTTAGACTATTGTTTTTAAACTTGCGCCATCTACTGTCGGGACTTGGGAGTGGGTATTAGTTTACTTTAACCGCTTTGAGCAGAAAATAATAATACTCTTTAATAACAAACAAAAAAATTAATTTACAAATGTGAAGGACACAAGACATGTATTAATATAAATCCATAATATTCAGGGGTTAAATTTGACTGAAAATTTTTCGTCAGCCCATATATTCCTGGGCCGTGGACGTCATGCCACCTTAATAACCTCATTTGCTTATTGTGCAAAGTCCTCTTTAAACAAATCTGGTAGTTCCATTGACAATTCCTGTATCTCTCCCACCTTTCAGCTTCAGAGCCTTGGCGCCATCCTGGACAGCCCTCTCCATCAGTGGCGTGCACAGACATTTTGGGGGGCAGGTGCTCAGGAGGGGGGGGGGAGGGCACTTTTTAGCGCACGTGGAACATTTAATTATAAAAAAAATAATAATAAAATATACACGCATGTTGAATGAAATTTGACTTTTATTTGTAACATTCTCTAAATGTGAGTTTTCAATGGAAAAAAGTCACACCACCAACAGAACAGACTAAAGCGTACTACTTTAAAGCAGCATCCTCCTTGGTGCCATGTCTTTAAAGATGTTGATGACCTCGCTGTGGTTTACCTCAATGTCTTTTTCAATGGCAAGCAGAAGAAGGTCAGAGAGCCTTTCTTCTCCACACAGGCTTCTTAGTTTAGTTTTGATGATTTTCAGCTTGGAAAATGATCTTTCAACTGAAGCTGTCGTCACTGGTAATGTTGTATATATTTGGATCATTTTGACAAAGGCAGGAAAGATCAGCTGGCCATTGTTTTCCCTCAGTATTGAACATATTTCTTATAGGTTCTTTGAAGTAAAGCTGGAGTGGAAGACCTTTAGTTCTGTCTTAAGCTGCTCCTCATCTTCTCCATAGAAGATGCAGGCGACCGCGCGAGTTCACGTGACAAAGGAAGAGAGATAGGCTGGTCGGGTGTGCACAAGGAGGTGGCTCATTTCGGGGCATTGTTTCAGTCGTTTTTAATGGCTCAGGTTTTCAAAAGATAATTTCAAAACCGACCTCAGTAAGATCTTAATAATATTCAGGGCAGTCAAACTTTTTTTACAGTGGCAGGCTACACACTACCAGGTAGGAGGGTGCACTTTATATATATATATATATATATATATATATATATATATATATATATATATATATATATATATATATATACTTTAGACTGAACAGTGGCTCTGTGACTACTGTAACAAACAAATAGCAATAGTGTAGTCGGTCTTGCCAAATTAGGCAGGTTTCCAACCAATAAGGCTTTTGAACACATTGAGAGATTGGGTAGATTGTAAAAAATTTCGTAAGCTTTTCATAACATTTGTTGGGCTTTTAGAAAGAATGACTAACAAAATATATCAAAATAGTCATTATTTATTTTTTAAATATGTTGAATCTGTCGATCTGACATCGTCAATGAAAATTAGTTATAATGAATAATATTGATTGTTATAATAAAACAAGAAAAGAATAATGGTTAATCAAGTGTTTGGTCAATGTAAACGCCCAAGAGGGGTTGAGTTCTACTTATATACTTAAAAATATTTCATAACTGCGTGTAAGAGAAATGTTTAATTGAGCTATAGTGAGAGAAATTAAGTTCATATTAAAGGTAGATTTACAACTCATGTTGGGAAGCTATTTATAATTTATTTTTTCTGGGTGAAATATCCTGATTGTTAAAGAGATCCTGTGTGTTATTTGGTTGTCTGATTGTACATTTTGTTTGGAGCCCATATGCGCAGTTTTTTTTTTCTTTGCTTCAGCTCAGTTGTGTGCTAATGGAATGTTCTTATGTGTTTAATAGTTCTTTGCTTTTAACATGAGAGAGTTTGAGATTTGGCCTTGTTTTTTCTTTTAAGTTGGGCAGTTTTTTTGCTGGTTTGGGTTACTGGAAACTAACAGTGACCTAGGGTAACCTGTAGTGCTGTGTCTTAACTCAAAAGTCCAGCATAAGCTACACGCTAATAAACATGAGCGCTGGTGTAAGGCTGAACACTGACTGAAGTAACAATTCTGACTAGAACAGGTTCTGTAATTACAGCAGCTATGAGAACAAGGATCAGAACAAAGCAGAGTTCCCTTCTACCTGCAAGTAACTCAAATCTCTTCAGTTTGGCAGTTTTAGTGCTTGGTTCTGCTCCTTGTGCTGCTAGCTGTCCCCTAGCTAACCCTGCTAGCTGTCCTAGCTCACCCTGCTAGCTGTCCCCTAGCTAACCCTGCTAGCTGTCCTAGCTCACCCTGCTAGCTGTCCTAGCTCACCCTGCTAGCTGTCCCCTAGCTAACCCTCCTAGCGTGAATGTTTACTCCAGTTTAGACTTCAGCGCTGACATTTCAAACATAAATTAATAGCGTTCCTTCCAGCTCGCTCTCTGCTTTGTTGTCACTTCTTTTAATTGTTTGGTAATCAGACCAAATTTCCATCCCGCTCTACCGACACCAACGGTGACCACAGCCGAACTGTAGCGGAGACTGAAGGCTATGACTCAGTGTCCCGCCCCTCCCCAGCTGTGATTGGCTAGCATGTTGCCTTCAGTCGTTGATTTGATTGGTTAAATTGTATGATTGACACATCAAAGATAGTACTAAAAGGAGGATGGCCACTCCGAGGTAAAAAAAGAAAAAGAAAGAAAAAGACGGCTTCCAGTCCAGGGTCTGCTCCGCGCTCACCCAGAAGGCACAAATATCGCTCCATTATATAATCAGGGAAATGTTGACCGGCTACTTTTGACTGCCCTGAATATTAATAAAAAAAAAAAAAAAAACGAGTTTCAAAAGGGCATTTTCGTTGATAAAGGGCAAACTTCCTAGTGCTTTAGCACCACCTAGTGTCTATGTATGCACGCCCCTGCTCTCCATAATCTTCTTCACTTTCCACATCCATAACATCACCTGGTTAACTTTCATATTTACAGCATCAAGCAAGTTCTTCCTTCACACTTTTGCCAAACCGGTCCACAGTCCACTCTCCTTTCCACTTTACAATTTCAAAACCCTTCCCTCCTTGTCCCCCGGAAAACCCTCCATAAACTGCAGCTAATTCAAAAGACAGCAGCTTGCATCATTACATCATCTTCTTCACACCTGTACATTAACTCCACTGTCACATTCAATATAAATCAATCCTATGATCATACAAGGCCAACAACAGCCATGGACAAAGAGGGACACAAAACCAACACGACACAGATCGCACATTACAATAATCAGTCTCTGGTTTGCCCGTTATTGCTCACCAATTAATTATCACAACTCATGAGTTAATAAAAAGGCATTAACTTTTTTTTGAAGTTTATAAAAACGGTTATATTTTAGCACAGTGACATGTCCAGGATGGACTCTGTGTCCCCACCTCTCGCTCGTTGACTGCTGGAGATGGTCAACAGCTCCTCCACGATCCTGTGTTAGGTCAAGCCGCGTTTTCCAATCAGATACGGCATGACGTAACACCTGTACGGAAAAGCAGGTATAGAAAATCCATGGATGAGAGGTTCCATTTTTAAAAAGTTTAATAAAATTGCTTAAACTTTATCAGAAAAAAAACCTAACTTGCTTTCAAAGAACATTAAAAAAATGTTATTAAACTTCTGCTAAGTTAAATATTGTTTAAGGTAATCTTGGCTGGTTTAGCTTGTCTGTCTGGCAGGTGTTTTGGGTTGGAGTAAAATGAGTCCATAGATTCACAGGAGTCTATTTAACATGTTTCTGGTGCGACTCGCCTCACATCACGCTCCACTCCGTGTAAAAATAACAAATAACTACAAAAACTCTGAGAATCGCCTTTCTCTGGTCTCACACAGTTAGAACCCGTTCTCCAGTCCATGTTGTAGCTGCAGTTTATTTGTTTATTTTTGATGTAGTTTCCTTAATAATCTGTATGCATCAAAATCCTTGTCATTTTATTTAACGAGTGTCCTGGTTCAGCTCCTCATGAGGTGGAGGCTGCTGCATACTGACTGACAGCCGCTCTGACTGCAGCTCTGCCTTCTTTGTTACAGAAAAGCACGTCATGCTAAATTAGTCGAGCTAGAGCGTTAAGTTACTCTTTCAGTTTCAAATAAAACATAACGGTGAATCATGAGGAGATCCCTGGTTAGTCACTGCGTTTATCAGCCAAAGTACTGGAAGCGAGGGAATAAACACTGACAGGCGACATGGCCACAGGTGGAAATAATTCATTAATTAGCTGCAGGGGCAGCAACAGACATACTTACCGAGGGAAGTTGTTGTCAGCTGTTCTATCCGCTGAACTTTCTGACCTGCTGGTTCACATAAATCCAAAGAAAATCTTTGACCATCGCTACTTTCATTCATAGCATCTGTGGTCAGTTTGAGATGTTCTTCCAAAAGTTAAAATGATTAAACACCGATAACACTCAGATGGGAGACCTCCGCGTTGCAAAGACCCGCCCTACTCTCTTTCTGATTGGCTAATGTCCTGGCTCTGCCAGATTTCATTGGTTGAGCGGAGCTTCTGTTTAAAATCTTGAATAAAAAGTCTACACAGAACATTTTGCGCTCATTTTCCAAATGACGGAAATCTGTCGCAGCGACGGAGAACTTTAACCCCTGATGATATTACTCATTCAGATCAGAGGGGGGAGGAATGTATCCCCCCCAGGGATAAAACATGAATGACCAGAGGGGGGGACATCACAACCAGAGGGGGGGAAAATCCCCCCGATCCCCCCCAGCAAATCGCACCCTGGAAGTGGGCCCTTATACAGCTGACTGCACACAAGGGTACCACAACCCTGGTATCTTTGCCTAAATAGTCCCAACACCATCTCACAAATTGTCTATAGGCTATATGCCTATGCTGTTGCTTGTATTGGGACCAAGCAACCTGCAATGTCCAAGCATTTAGACACCGCTTCCATGCCAGGATGGTCTGTGATACAGCCAGGGATTTCTCCATCCATATCCTCTCTGGCTTCTTCCATCTTAGCAACAACCAAGCCGATTTCCTGGCAACAGATGCACTCTCTCACAGAATCCATTATTGGCAGTGAGAACAGGAACACCTAAAAAAATAAGATTGATTAATTGTATATTTGTATATGAATTACACACCATAACTGATTTGCATTTAAAATAACACAAAACAGCGCAAGAAGACCTCATTTATTTATTTTTATTTTATAATTTAGTAAACAGCTGCCGATTAAACTGAATGTTACAACCTTGACATGATTATATGAGTTGTTTTACCGAAAAATCAGTTATAAGCGCCGTGAAAACGGCTGCAATGCGCACTCCCGACAAGGGGGGGGGAACAGATTTTCACAGGGGAACTGAATTTTGCACAACACCAGAATTTTAGCCATTAAATATCTATGGTGCCTAAAAGAAAATGATGTCAACATATGAAAAAATATTTGAACTGCATAGTTAATGAAAAAACGTGTCCTACCATTCATCTAATCTCCCGACGTGCAATCTCCACTCCTTGTCCGACTCGGAAGGCTGTTGTTCGTCCGCTGCCTTCTCTTCATCTGAAACGTCTGGGTCGAACATGTGAGGCTCGAGACACAAATATTCTTCCTCTGATACATCAGAATGGTCACCTGGTAGGAATCGCTCGGTTGAAGTCGAAATTTCGCTTTCAGATTTCTTGTTTTCGCTATCGCATGTAGTGCTGTAATCCGCCATGTTTAAATGAACGTTCACGAAATGACGTCACGACTTCCGGGTTGGAGGGCGCTTGAAATTTGATCAGAATCTTTTCCGATTTTCTCTTATATGTGAAAAAAAAAAGAAAAATTCGGTATAATATTTATTTGTTCATATTTTGCTATATATATACATAAGGTTAAGTCAAACTGACGGACGCTTCATAACCGGTTTAAGGGGTTTAAAAAAATGTTTTGGCATGAAAACGGATATTGATTTACAAGGGGACAGATAGGGCATTAGGACTTGCTCTACAGTCGATCCCGCGACAAAACGTCACAAACTGGGAGGTGCCAGTACTGTTCTTCACTAAGATGGCGGCCCCCATAAAAGAACCTTCAAATGAAAATTACTCTTAATTAAAAAAGCTTATCATTTATTGAACAGTATGTAATAATTTTATATTTAATGTACTTTCAGCAGTTTGAATTCTGATTTTGACCGGACTTCTCCTTTAAACTAATTCCTAATAGGTTCTGCCCAGGCACAAAATATATCACCTTATGGGTGAAAAGAGAAATAAAAGGGGGAAAATCCCATTTTACTTGTGTTGTCTCAGGGGGTGTCCCAGCTCAGAATCTGCGGGCGTCCTGGAGCACTTCGGCAAGCGCAGGTCCGTCAGGCAGCATGGAGGAGGAGGAAAATCCCTTCGGTCTCTGGGCGTTTCAGACGCTTTGTTCAGCCAAACAAAAGCGAGGTCCGACGATCACTGGGAGATAAGCGGCTCTCAGTCTAGTGAAGTGAATTCAAAGTACTTTTTAAAGTTGACCTGCTGCATCGGCAATGCAGGGATGAGTTTGCTTCGGAAATTCTCGGTCCAGCGAGAAATCGAGCACGTGCCACGTGGGGGAATCCTAGCTAGAGAATGGGAAAATGCTAATTTCAATAAAAGTGGGTGAAAAAGGAGGAATTCGGGACATGGCTTCAGCCTGTCGACGGTAAAGATGATGAAGGATTTTGCCGTGTTTGTAAAAAAAGTTAAGCTTTGCACAATGGGTTTCAATGCTTCACGATCTCACATGAAGTCGGACAGTGTAGTCCAGGGTATACGCGGGTATACGGCGTATACCCACTTATTTTTCAGTCAGAATTACGTATACCCACTTCTGGAGCGATGTTTGTGTCTTTTGTTTGAGCGCGCAGTGAGACAGGTATTCAGCGTTTAAACATCACGCGCGCGCTCAACTCTGATAAGCTCCTCTCAACCCGCTATGTCACGCTCGGTTCCGTGTCTGCCCGTGACCTGCTGCTTCCACACTCAAAACCAGCTGTGCGCTCGCTGGATTCTGTCTGTGTGCTCGTGACTTCAAAAACTGTCCACCTCACCAGCCGATCACAGACAGGTTTCTTTCCATCCAATCAGAGTAGGGCTTGCAAATACTGCATTCAGATGGATTAAATGAAAATGCTGCAGCTTTTGGCAGAAATTACTAAACATAACAGTGGGATTGAAGAAAAAAAACAACAACTAATAAACAGTTTAATATTTTAGCCTAAAATATTTAGCTTAAAATAATTCCTTGAGTTACTAAGTGAGGTGGGAAAAATCTTTTTGTCTCTTTTCTTTCCAGCTTCTGGGTGATGATGCAAAGGTTTCTTGTGATCATAATCATCGTCATTGTCATCATTATTTAAAGAGCACTTTAACACGAGGTAAAACAAAATAACATATAATAAAATGACTTGAGTAAAGAATCAACAGTTTAAAACAACAACAACAATAATAATAAGCTGTTTAAATCCTTAAAAAACAAACAGAAGTTCTTTAAACTGAACTCTAAGATAAACAGGCAACCAGTGAAGGGAGGCCAGGATCGGGTAATGTGCTTTATTTTATGTTTTTCCATTAAACATAATGTGCAGCAACGTTTGAACCAGCTGCAGACATTTGAGTGAGGACTGACCGATTTAGAGATAAAGAGAATTATACTAATCCAGCCATGATGAAATGAATGCTTAGAGTAGTGTTTCCATATTTTTGCCTTGAAAGAATAGGTTTTACCTTTGCTTTGTTCCTTACATGATAAAAATGACTTAACTGAGGCCCCTTTTGACTGTCAAGTTTAAAATCACCGTTCATTTTAAAATCGAGGGGCTAAACATTCATTGTCAGGGTGTCTAAATCAACAGTATCAACAGTTCTTTGGGTGTTTCAACTGGTATATTTGACAATTCATGATTTGCAAAGACAAAGAGATTTGAGTTTTGATGTTCTCCTCGTCATTGACTTTATCTCTTTCTATTGATTCTCTTTCTCATTCAATTTAGGACTTTTCATATGCCTTATCATCTACGTTTATATTGAAAAACCTACAGTAAAGTAATGAATTGTTTATTCTGGATGTAGTGTAGGAATTCCTTCAATAGAAACCAAAGAAAATTTTACATTACCTGCCAGAAGCTGGATAAAATCTTTAAAAAAGAGAAAACAGTATTTTCACACCTCACATAGTAGCTCAATATTTTAATCTAAATATTTTAGGCTAAAATGAGTAAACCCTAGTGATGGATTTTTGGGTAAACTAAATAGAGCAGTGTTACATGTCATTTTTTCTAAAACGGCATTTTTCTGAGCTGCTTCTAAAAGGGCAAACATTGAAAGTATACCCACTGCTCCAGGGACCACTACACCACTGCAGACAGCCACAGATCAGCTGCAAGGGGCAGACAACAGATAATGTCAAGTTACTTTTCTGTAACCAACGCAGTCATTTCCGCATTAGCTACTGCAAACAGCACAGCAGCAGCTGGAGCAAGCATTTGGATCCAATGCAACACTGCATGCGGAGGTGCTCTGTTGTCTGAACACAGCCATCAACCAGTACTCATATGAGTACTGGTTGATGGCATTAAAATTATTTCTATGAGCATTAAAAGAGCATTAAAAAGCATTAAATTAGGGTTACTCATTCCTATATAAACCCTGCAATGAAGAAGGGAGATTTCAGTGCGCCCAGCACTTTTATATCCTTCTCATAGCAACAATATCTCGTTATGGTCGGTGGCCATTTTGGCTGTTTTGCATGATGGGAGTCGGTGGCCATTTTGACCATATTGCATCATGGGAAATGTGGTCTGTCATGTCCTGAAAAGGCATAACACGTTACTGATATATTGAATTATAAAACTGCTTGCCATATTCGTCACAGATTTACGTAGCATTTTGCTGGACAGGTTGTAAGGCATTTTTCAATGCATTGTGTGTGTCGGCAGAAAGTAAATCAGAAATTCTCTGCAAATTTCTTAAGCATTCTTCAAGTACACGATTTTCGCGCTCTCCGCATATCCCATACTGAAAAGCTCTTTCTATATTGTGGCATTTTCTTACAATTTTGTCGAAAACTGCCAGCACCATTGAATGTTCAGGCAATTATTTGGACTGCTTAGTACAGCCAAAAAGGGGCTTACACACAATCTCTCACTTCAGATATCTAAAACTGTAATTCTGACTAGTCATAATTACGTTCGAGATATCTTAATTTATAATTATGGATGTGTAACGCTTTCAATGACGAATCCGGTGATGTAATTTGAGATATCTTGAAAGGGATTTTGACTAGTCAAAATGTAAGGCAAGGCAAGGCAAATTTATTTATATAGCACAATTCAGTACAAAGACAATGCAAAGTGCTTTACATGATTAAAATATAGCAAAATAAAACAGAATAAAAGCAAGTAGGAATAAAATGTAGATAGAAAAAAGAACAAAAAAGTGGTGTTCAGTTAACTAGAATAGTTGAAGGCAATCCTAAACAAATGTGTTTTTAATCTTGATTTAAAGGAACTCAGGCTTTCCGCACCTTTACAATTTTCTGGAAGTTTGTTCCAGATAAGTGGAGCATAGAAACTAAATGCTGCTTCTCCTTGTTTAGTTCTGGTTCTAGGTATGCAGAGTAGGCTGGAGCCAGAAGACCTTAATGGTCTGGATGGTTGATACACTGATAACAAGTCTGTGATGTATTTAGGTGCTAAGCCATTCAGGGATTTATAGACCAACAGAAGTATTTTAAAGTCTATTCTCTGAAATACAGGGAGCCAGTGTAAGGACTTTAGAACTGGGGTGATGTGCTCTACTTTCTTAGTCTTAGTGAGGACGCGGGCAGCAGCGTTCTGGATCAGCTGCAGCTGTCTGATCCACTTTTTAGGCAGACCTGTAAAAACACCGTTGCAGTAATCAATTCGACTAAAAATAAACACATGGATTAGTTTTTCCAGATCCTGCTGAGACATTAGTCCTTTAATCCTAGAGATGTTCTTCAGGTGATAGAAAGCCGACCTTGTAACTGTCTTTAGATGCTTTTGGAGGTTCAGGTCTGAGTCCATCATTACACCAAGATTTCGGGCCTGATTAGTGGTTTCTAGCTGAAGCGACTGAAGCTGTGTGCTAGCCTTTGATCTCTCCTCTATTGGTCCAAATATTATTACTTCTGTTTTGTTTTTATTCAACGGAAGAAAATTTTGGCACATCCATGTATTGATTTCTTCTAGGCATTTACTCAGTGCCTGAACTGGTTCATAGTCACCTGGTGACATGGTGATGTAAAGCTGTGTGTCGTCTGCATAGTTATGGTAGCTGATGTTGTTGTTATGATCTGAGCTAGAGGGAGCATGTAGATATTGAATAGGAGGAGATCCAGGATGGACCCTTGGGGAACACCACATGTGAATTCTGTCATCTCTGACGTAAAGTTACCTACTGACACAAAAAAGTCCCTGTCCTTTAAGTAGGATTTAAACCAGTTGAGAGCTGTACCACTGAGGCCGACCCAGTTCTCCAGGCGCTCTAACAGAATGGAGTGATCGACAGTGATCAAATGCTGCACTGAGGTCCAATAGAACCAGCACGGTGGTTCTTCCACAGTCTGTATTTATATGGATGTCATTAAACACCTTGATAAGGGCGGTCTCTGTACTGTGGTGAGCACGGAAGCCAGACTGGAAAACGTCAAAGCGGTTGGTCGTTGTTAAGAAGGTGTTTAATTGTTGAAACACAACTTTTTCAATAATCTTACTGATAAAGGGGAGGTTTGAGATGGGCCTGTAGTTCTGGAGTAGTAATTTGTCTAAATTGTTTTTTTTTCAGCAGTGGTTTGATAATTGCTGTTTTTAGGGACTGGGGGAAAACACCTGACAGAAGGGACATGTTTATTATCTGAGTCAAATCAGACGCTATGACAGGCAAAACTTTCTTAAAGAAAGCTGTGGGGAGAACCTCAAGGCAGCAGGAGGAGGAACTTAGCTGCTGAATGATCTCCTCTAAGCTTTTGGAGTTTATTTGGCTGAATTGGGACATTTTGTCAGGATAAGTTCCAGCTGAATACGGCTTTGGTTCTAGAGTTGGTGTGGATGTACAAACTGATCTCTAATTTTTAGGATTTTCTCAGTAAAGAAGTTAGCAAATTCATTGCAGGCCCTGGTGGAGTGGAGTTCAGAAGCCACGGACACAGGAGGATTTGTTAATCTGTCGACTGTGGAAAATAAGACACAAGCATTATTAATGTTTTTCTTGATGATCTCTGAGAAGAAAGATTCCCTTGCATTTTTCAGTTGTAAGTTATATCTGTAAAGTCTCTCTTTATAGATGTCATAGTGAACCTGGAGTCTCGTCTTTCTCCACCTGCGTTCAGCTTTTCGACATTCCCTTTTTTCACCTCTAACTGCTGGAGCATTTCTCCAAGGAGATTTTTCTTCCCTGAAAAAACCTCCACTTTAACTGAAGCAATGCAGTCAATGATGTCTGAGACTTTGGACTGAAAGTTATCTACTAGCTCATCTACTGAGTTGCAGCCCAAGGTTGAAGTAGCAGAGTAAGCTTGAATAAAAGTTTCCGTGGCATTGTCCTTAAAGGTGCGTTTTGTTACGGTGTCCCTTTGGCTAAATGAGTCACTGGAAATTATACATTCAAAAGTAACAGAGAAGTGATCAGATAGGGCAACATCAGTTACATTGACGTTAGAAATGTTTAGACCTTTAGTGATGATCAAGTCTAAAATAGGTCCCTGCTTGTGTGTTGGCTGTTTAACATGTTGAGGTAAACCAAAGTTTCTAAGTGTGTCACACAGTTCTTTTGCACTTCTGTCTTCAGGGTTGTCAATGTGAAAGTTGAAGTCTCCAACAATAATTTAACAGTCATAATCAACACATATCACAGACAAGAGGTCACTGAAATCATTAAAAAAGTTTGATGTGGACTTAGGAGGCCTGTAAACATTCAGAAACATAGTTCGTACCGGGCTCTTTACCTGGAGAGCCAAATGTTCAAAAGAGTCAAATTTTCCGAAAAACACCTTTTTACACTTTAGTGAATCATTAAACAATGTTGCTACTCCTCCACCTTTCCTTTTCTGTCTGCTCTCACAAAGAAAATTTTAGAACAGACATGTTCTTTTGTCCTGGGACAGTTCTCTGTAGTATCGGCCAGTTTCCTTTGTCTAGGTGCGTTGATCCTTTGGTCTTGCACCCAGAGTGGTCCAGGGATTCTCATTTTCCTCAGAGATCTGTTTGTTCAGTGAGTTGCTGGGCTGGTGGTCGCCGTTTGGAGTCGCAGGCAGGGTTGTTTCATTTCCATACGCGCCATTTACATCATAATTCAGTTCGAGTCGGCATATCTTCTGTTATATAACAGCGATCTTCTGTATTAGCATGTCAAGGTCCACTGTGGTGAAGGTAGGCATCTTTCCAAAATCAAAAATAAAAAGAAAATAAATAAAATAACTAAATCCAACTTTCCGTGGTTTTGGCAAAGAGATAAAAATTAAAGGCAGGAAAATGCAAGCAAGCAGGGAGCAGAGAAAAAAAGCGTACGCTCAGGAGGAGCTTCAAAGCAGTAATTGAAGATATCTTGAATTATTATTCTTCCTAATCACAATGTAAATACAGATATCTTAAATTACCATTCCGGATAGTCAAAATTTAGTTTTGTTTAGTCAAAATGCATTCTTAGATATCTGGAATGTGTCATGATTTTTCTTGGATGAACCTAGAATTTACACCATACACACGGAGCTAAAACTGAGAGTTTATTGAAAGGAAGATGAGTAGTGACAGATGAAACTAGAGAGGCAGGACTGGACTGGAACAGGGGTGTAGATGTGAGCAGAAGCTGATGGCCCAGAGAGAGTCCTTGATGGCAGAACCGCTGGAGCACTGAGGAGGCAGGAACCCAGCGGCTAGCAGCACAGATGAGGCTGGTAATTTCCACAGCTAGAAGAGGCTAGACGCAGAGAGGTGGTAGATTAATCCTGTCGCTGAAGCACAGGTGAGGCAGGTAAATCCAACAGCTAGGCAAAGGCTTGAAACAGAGAGGTGGCAGAATAATCGAGCAGCAGGCGGAGACTTAACTTGAGACTAAGAGGTGAGACAGGAAAAATCCAGCAGCAAGCAGAGACTTAACTTGAGACTCAGAGGTGACAGGATTTCAACAGCAAGCAGGAGCAATCCAGGTAGACAGGCGAGGAGAGAGTGGAGTCTGATGACCGACCGGCAGGGAAGAGAAGACTGAGGGAGGCTTTTGTAGGGAGGCTGGCAGGTGGAGTGAGTTCTGACTAATTAGTGACCAACAGGTGTGACTGATAGCTGGGGGAGTGGATGGTGAGCTGAGTGAGAGGAGGAGGAGGAACTGAAAACTAACAGGAAAAAAAAACAGACTAAAACTAAACCATGACAGAATGTAATTGTGGATAGTCAGACGAAACTGAATTTATGTTAAATCGGCTTGCCATAGAGTCTGGAGCATAAGCTGAATGCCATGTCTGCAGTGTTGTTGCTTGTTAACCCCTTGTTTGCTCTCAGGCTGTGCTGCCCTGGGGTCCGTTCTTCGTACGTTGCTTAAAACATCCAAGATCAAATGAGACATCCAAGATGATTGCATCCGTCTAATCATGATCCGGCTAATTGGGTTCTTCGAACACACCTGTTGTTTAGGATTAGTATCACTGGATTGAGTTATCTGAGAAACCTCCGCGTTCATGCGTTTGTTTAAAAGGGGAAATGTATCAATAGTAGAAACAATGATCAGCAACGCTGCTATTGGCTGTTCAGCATGGCCAAAGAACGCCCACAGTTTTTCTCCCAATCAGAACAAGAGCTTTTAATGGAAGGTTATGCCGAATTTGAGTCATTAATTAAAACGACAGGTAACACCTCAAAGTCTGCTAAAGCCCGGAGAGAGGGCTGGCAAAAAGCAGCAGACAAATTACATGCATAAGTGCTGTCCATGTTAGATGTTTCTATCACTTTCTACAGTATGTATTTTTGCATTTTAATAATTTCATATTTACTTTGTTATTTTATGTCAGAGCCTCCACGGGAGCCACTAGAACATGGGGAAAAAAGTGAAGTACAAGAATATTCTACAAAATGGTAGCCTTTAATTATTATACTGTATTTTAAAAAGCAACTTCTTCCTCTTTTTTAAAAGCCACTGTTAAATGATGGGTTTGTCTGTTTATAACAGCCCATAAGAAGGCTGAAAAATGGGTTATTTTTACTTTTGTTGCATGAGGCATGTTTCACCCTTTTTTCCCCAAAATGACACAGGGTGCCATCCGTTCGTTATATAAACGGCATCTTCAACAAAAAAAATGTATTTTGTCCGGAAAAAAAACACAAATTAAGAGGAGAAATTGAACTCCACAACTTGAAAAAGAGAAGAATTGCACTAGAGATCGAGTTGCTTCAAAAGGACC
The DNA here is from genome assembly GCA_037039145.1 of Fundulus diaphanus. Lineage (NCBI taxonomy): Eukaryota > Metazoa > Chordata > Actinopteri > Cyprinodontiformes > Fundulidae > Fundulus > Fundulus diaphanus. Next base: position 52,899,862 of record CM073133.1, read on the forward strand.
TTCAGAGTAAGTTCTAATACACCATTTGACAGTAGTATTGCTGACTTTACATAACTCTCTTATTGCAGGCAAAATATGACTTGCTGGCTTTTCTTTATAAAGAATTGTTTAAATAAAAAGACAGGAACTAAGCATTATTTGTTTCGTCTTTTATTAAACATTAAAAAATGGTGTTCCACAATTCTGTCCCGTCCTCTGCCACTAGGTGGTCCAAGTGCACTGGCTGGATATCCCTATCTCCTCCATTTATACAGCTGCCATTTAATCCTGTTTACATGAAATAAGCCTGCTCGCGAGCAGGTTTAAGTTTGCGCACATGTTGCTATGACAGCAAGTCCGGAATGAGTTTCGAAGAACCAAACGATCCAAGATCATGCCAAATCGTCAACAATCAAATCCAGCTAACTGAGTTAGCGATGTACGAAGAACGGACCCCAGGACAGAGAGCCATCTCACCTTTATTAAAAAAATTATTACTAAAGTTTTGGAACATTCATGTCTAAATTGCAGCCAAGGGACATGATAGTGTTTTTTTATGTCTTAATATAAAGATGGTGTGGATATCATCTGATATAATTTAGACTCCTTTTTATCAGGCAAGATAATTTATCGAAACACCAAAATATAACATCATATAAAGGTTGGCAGGAGTAAAGCACAGAAACAAAATGAGCTGCAAATGAGTTCTATAAAGACAGACTTCATATAGCTTTGTTACTTTAATGCTATCTATTAAGAAAAACCACGAGACAGATACTACAATAAATAAGACCCGAGAAAATTCAATTTTGAACATAGACTAACACGTTTCTTTTAATTAAAGCCGAAGTTTACGCTGTTTGATTTAACTCTGAATTGTGATTGGATGCTGGGCTGAACGTGGCTTCTCTACACTGTGGCACGTAGAACCCCGCCAGCAGTAAAGCTGGAGGAAACAAGGTGAAATGAGAGCGGAAAGAGAGCTCAACATTCCAGCCACACCGAGTTCAAACGGAAACCGGGACACTTGTGAATGCTTGTAAATGTTCTAAATTAACTAGTTGTGCTCTGTTGTATGAAGGACGTTTAGTGTCACATTTAAAAGAGAAGCGTTAGTATACTGACACTTTATTTTGAAACGTCGCGCCGGAACATGAAAAGCTTCCTGGTTGTGTTCGGGGCTCCAGCGGCAGATCAGGAACACAGGGGGAGCGTCTCCAGGAGAGTCTGCTGCCCGCCGGCTGTTTGGAGGAACTGAACTGTGACACTTTGTGCTGGGAGTCCGAGAGAAGCTTCAAGCTGCTGCGGTTTGTTCTCTGGTCAGGTAGGAGCAGCCATGCCTGATGATCCGTCCAACGAGGCCATTTCAGTGAATATTCTGTTAGAGCGGTGACGTGTTTTTACAACATTTTTCAGTTTGATCTGACAGCCATAAGTTAGACTGACGAAGCAGCCCGGTCTGACAACACAGGAACTCATCAGTTCAGCTAAAGTTGCCCTGTACCAGTCTCAAATAAAACAAATTCTTTTAGAATGAATATGTAACAATAACTATTATTTGTTTCCATAAAAAAGTTAAAGTACAATGTGCTAAAATAAACCGGGGAAGGCAAAAAGTGTCTGTCATACAACACCCGAGTCAGGAGGTGCGCTCCTTGTCCGCCAGCCGGGGGATGACGCGGAGAAGCATGACGAAGCGGAGTGGGAGCATGGCGCCTTCAGAAATGTTTCATTGAGGGCCTCTTAAACTCTTGGGGTGGCACACTGAAACTAAAAGGCATAAATTCAGGATTTATTCCACGGTTGTAGTAATACTGTCTGTAGAAAACTCTTAAAGCCTTAAGTAAACGCCTACTAATATCTTTTAGTTTGTTTGATTTTTAATGTTACTAATGATCTAATGTGCATTGACCAATAACAGTACTGTTAACATATGTGTGTATATATATATATATATATATATATATATATATATATAACATTTTTGCTATTAAAAAAAAAAAAAACAATGTATTTTTATGTATTTCTGTTGTTTAATTTTTAGAATATGCAATATTTACGCAAATACACAGATATACAAAAAGAAACCTCCGTCCTGAAAAAAGACAAAAGAATAAAAAAGTTGGAAAAACTAAATATTGCCCACCGGAAGTTATTCTGTTTGCGCATGCGCAAATGAGCTGATGGAACGGATCGTGCTACCGGTACAGATCCACTGATCTCTATTATACACTGGAGTGCTAATAGCCCGCTGTTAGACCGAGTCGCTTTGAAGCCACCAGCCGCCGTATTGGTACTCCCTATTTTCCCCCAGTAACTAGGGAATATGTGCGCTACAGCATCGAATAACGAGGATTTTCTCATGTTCGGGGGGCTAAAAACTTTTAAAATGTCAAATGCCATATACTTTTATGTTATGTTATCTTATAAGTATCAAGTACTGCTGAAATATTTTGCATGTTATATATATACAGTGTTTCCCGCAGGAATTTGGTTATGCGAGGCGGACCGACTCGCGGAGCAGGGGGGGGGGGGGGGGGTGGACGACACGTTGTCCGCGCACCGACTCGCGGAGCGGGGGGTATCCATGTGTTTTTTCCCTGCCATTCACGCACGCGCGAAAGCAGCAACAACAACAAACCGCGTGTTAACGTCACTTTTTTTTTTTTTTGGAATGTTGGCGAGGCGGCCGCCTCGCCTATATATATATATATATATATATATATATATATATATATATATATATATATATATATATATATATATATATATATATATATATATAGTCTAAATATTTCAGACTAAATGTTTTTAGGCTAAACTGTTTATTTCTGTTTCCTGTCAAAAGCTGCAGCATTTTGATTGAATCCATCCGAATGCAGTATTTGCAAGCAATACTCTGATTGGATGAAAGCAACCTGTCTTTGATTGGCTGGTGGTGTGGACAGTTTTAGAAGTCGCAAGCGCAGAGACAGAGCCGAGCACACAGCTGGTGTTGAGCGTGGAAGGTGCAGGTCGAGCACGATTGCAGAGCTGCGCGTGAGCAGACACGGAGCTGAGCGCGAGGACAGTGGGTGGAGAAGAGTTTTTCAGAATTGAGCGTGTGTGATATTTAAATGCTGAATACCTGTTTCACTGCACGCTCATATTGGTGCCTGTGTGCTCAAGTCAATGCCACAAATATTGACTTGCCATATGCTACCAGCAGCAGTCTAACCAGAGACCTCATAATGAGGTAAAATGCTCTGTAGGGAATGTTGTCATGACTATAGTTGATTTAAATGGTCTTGTGTTTAGTTGGCATTTATATTTTGAAACCATAACTTTTGAGTCCGAGACTCGAACTCGAGTCCGAGTCATTAGCTAAATTTAGAGACTCGTGACTTGACTTGGACTTGAGCACTGATGACTCGAACTTGGACTCGGACTCCTACATTCAGATCATTCTGACTCGGAAATTGAGAAAAAGACTCGACTTTTTTTATATCATTAGGCTATAATTTTAATATGTCATTAGAATATTATTTGGTGTATGATTTTAATATCTAAATGGCGCAACCGCGCACGTGACGTCACCATCTCATGAGCAACGCCCCTTGCCGCTAAGGTAGGGCAAACAGTGTGAGAGCGCACGTAGCAACCAGCCATTACACATGCAACAGATACAACGATATGACCGACTTTTCCGCTGTTAAACTTTCACAAGAGGATGTCTAGGCGCCCATTTTACTGGTAGAACTGTGGAACAACATACCAACGTTCAGCTCAAACGATGGCTTGAGTGTCGAGGGCTTAGACTGGAAAACGGGCCGAGTTGATAGAACGGTAAGTCGATGTTTTTCTCCTGCTCGGCGTTCATGGCGTCATCGGCCGTTTTTTTCTGTTTGTAGTCACCGTCCAGGAATCGGTATAAATTGTGCGGCCCGCCGAACAATTTAGTCCGGTCCGGTGGCCAAATGCATTATCATTATCCAACGGCTGTATCTCCTCGCTGCATCTGCACCAGATTTTTTGTGAGTCATGTGGGAACGCTGCCAAACGCGTTTGTGTGAATCGCCCGGTGGACGGGCGAGGAAAATGCGTGATAGCATCTGCGGTGGCGGGCGGCCACCGCCGGCCGCCGGAGCCGTGGCGGTGTGCGAACCCCGCCGGCCGGCACCGCGGCGGTGGCCAATAGGCCGAAGCGCTCTTGGCTGCGAGGGCCGATCGACGCCGCTTGCGGCTTTAACATCCTTCATATGCGGCCTATCAGCGTACCTCGAGTCGCTGTTGCACGTTCCATAACAACAATGTTTAAAAACCATGGTTAGGAGATGTCTTAGACTTAGAAAAAGCAGTCGTTTTACCGAGTAAAACCAAGGGTAACTACAGCGAAAGAGTGGAGGAAAACGCATATTTGCCCTACCTGTACGTGATATGACGTCACGTTCTAAAAATAGCTCGCTAGCGGAACGCCATTATTAGTGCAATGGAATGTTACTGCTTCATGTCATACATCACACGTCACGGCATGTTCCTACAACAAACTTGGATCAATAGTGACTCGACTCGGACTTGACTCGGATGAGTAGTGGACTTGACTCGGACTCGACTCGGATTTTTTTTTTTAATGACTTGGACTTGACTCGGACTTGAACACTGGAGACTCGAACCTGGACTCGGACTCGAGGCATAGTGACTTGACTACAACACTGCGACTTACTCATGAACTGGATCCAGAATCAGCTGCTGCTCGTCTTCGTCCTCTTCAAAATCCGTCAAATCTGAGTCAAAAGATTCCTCTATATCAGCATGACTCTCCCTCATAATTTCTTCCAAAGCCTCCTGAATGGTACATTTCCTCTTGTGCCATCACGACTGCAGATGTTCCCCTGAAAAATCCACACCTCCGAATAGATGAGCAAAAACAAGAAGCCGGCTGCGTCTTCTGCATGCGTAATGCAGCACGTGCGCAAAGCAGCTGCGGCTGTGAGTTGTACAGTCTCCGGTAGGCAGGGCAGTTACGTCACCGAGACACATCCGACAAAGACCTGCTATACCTTGTTGGATAGGCCAGAGTCTCTAGTTTGCAACAGCATGTCCGTGCAGTTAAGCATTTTTCTGAGTCAGCAACTTTTGATAGACATTTAAAAGGCATCTCCTGTATTTAAAGTGCTGTAAAACCCAAAACTATGTATGAAAATAATTAGCGACTTGTTTTATAAACTGTAAAGCCTCTTTTGTAGAAGGATTTAGAAAAGAAAGTGACAGTTTTTGACCTAACTTTAAAGCTGGACAAAAAAGGGGCATAGCCCTGCCCTTAGCGGCCCATACCGGTACCAGTATGGGTGGGCTTAAGGGGTTAATGTTTCTTATGATCATAGCTGAAGAAGGAGTCATATCGGGCTTTACTGGCCCGTGGGACTCCGGAAGCAACTGATATGTACCGGCAGTCAAAGCGGCAGGCGGCTCGGCTGGTCGCTAAGGCAAAAAACCGGGCGTGGGAAGAGTTCGGAGAGGCCATGGAGAAAGACTTCCGTACGGCTTCGAAGCGACTCTGGTCCACTATCTGGCGTCTCAGTAGGGGGAAGCAGTGCAGTACCAACACTGTTTATAGTTTGGTGGTGTGCTGCTGACATCAACTCGGGACATTGTTAGTCGGTGGGCGGAATACTTCGAAGACCTCCTTAATCCCACCAACACGTCTTCCATTGAGGAAGCAGAGCCTGAGGACTCTGGGTCGGGTTCTCCCATCTCTGGTGCTGAGGTTGCTGAGGTGGTTAAAAAGCTCCACGGTGACAAGGCCCCGGGGGTGGATGAGATTCGCCCTGAGTACCTTAAGGCTCTGGATGTTGTGGGGCTGTGTTGGTTAACGTGGCTCTGCAGCATCGCGTGGACATCGGGAGCAGTTCCCCTGGATTGGCAGACTGGGGTGGTGGTCCCCCCATTTAAAAAGGTGGACCGGAGGGTGTGTTCCAACTACAGAGGAATCACACTCTTAAGCCTCCCTGGTAATGTCTATTCTGGGATTCTGGAAAGGAGGGTCCTGGATACAAGCGGCTGAAATGAGTTTTCTCCGTAGTCTGTCTGGGCTCTCCCTTAGAGATAGGGTGAGGAGCTCAGTCATCCGGGGAGGACTCAGAGTAGAACCGCTGCTCCTCCACGTCAAGAGGAGCCAGTTGAGGTGGCTCGGGCATCTGGTTAGGAGGCCTCCTGGACGCCTCCCTTTTGAGGTGTTCCGGACACGTCCAACCGGGAGGAGGCCCAGGGGAAGACCCAGGACACGCTGGAGGGACTATGTTTCTCGGCTGGCCTGGAAACGCCTTGGGATTCCCCCGGAGGAGCTGGCCCAAGTGGCTGGAGAGATGGACGTCTCGGCCTCCCTACTGAAGCTGTTACGATCCGACCCCGGATAAGAGGAAGACGATGGATGGATGGATGGATGGATGGACAGCTTAACAGTGGTGTCATAAAATATGGAGGGCAAAGAAAAGCACCCTCCAACAATGTTGAACTCCTGAGTAAAGGATGTCAGTTTGTAGGGCAGCTAATACACCTCACCTACAAAAAATTAAAAATACAGTTCTTGATAAGCAAATCTAATCCATGGGTTAAAGTTCTCCGTCGCCGCGACGGATTTCCGTCATTTGGAAAACGAGCGCAAAATGTTCCGTCTAGATTTTTTTTTATTCAAGATTTTAAACTGAAGCTGCTCTCAACCAATGAAACTTGGCAGAGCCGGAGCATTAGCAAATCAGGAGAGTGGGGCGGGTCTTTGCAAAGCGGACATCTGCCAGTCTGAGTTTTATCGGTGTTCAATCATTTAAACTTTTGGAAGAGCGTCTCAAACTGGCCACAGATGCATGAATGAAAGTAGTGGTGGTCAAAGGTTTTCTTTGGATTTATGTGAACCAGCAGGTCAGAAAGTTCAGCAGATTGAACATCTGACAACAACTTCCTTTGGTAAGTATGTCTGTCGCTGCTCTTGCAGCTAATTGAGTTATTTCCACCTGTGGCCATGTCATCTGTCAGCGTTTATTCCCTCCCTTCCAGTAATTTAGCTGATAAACACGGCGACCAACCAGGGATCTCCTCACGATTCGCTGTTATGTTTTATTTAAAACTCAAAGAGTAACACTCTAGCTCAGGCTAATTTAGCATGACACGTTTTTTAAGAAGGGTCGGAATGTGAAACAAAACAATGTCCCGCATTTGACTGGGTCCGATTCGTAAAAAGTGAAATAAAATATTCCACCTGCGCTTGTCTGAAACAAAGAAGGCAGAGCTGCAGTCAGAGCGGCTGTCAGTCAATAAGCAGCAGCTTGACCTCATGAGCCACTGCGCTCCAGGACACGTTAAATAAAATGACAAGGATTATGATGCATACAGATTAAGGGAACTACGTCAATAAATAAAATAAAAAAATAAATGCATCTACAACATGGATTTGCGAACGGGTTCTAACTGGGTGAGGCCAAAGAAAGGCGATTCTCAGAGAGCTTTTATGAAGTTATTTTTTTATTTTTACACGGAGTGGAGCGCAATGTGAAGCGACACTATAGAAACAAGTTTCACAAGAAACAGCTGAAAAAGCCTCCTGTCTGTGGATCTATGGACTCATTTTACTCTAACCCAAAAACACCTGCCAGACAAGCAAGCTACAGCAGCCAAGATTACCTTCAACAATATTTAACTTTACGCAAAACTTTAATAACATTTTGTAGTTAAAAAATGTTCGTATTTAAAAGCACGTTAGCTTTTTTGTCTGATAAACTTTGAGCAATTTTATTAAACTTTTTAAAAATGTAATATCCCATCCATCCATCCATCCATGGATTTTCTTTACCCGCTTTTCCATACAGGTGTTACGTCAAGCTGTGTCTGATGGGGAAATGCGGCTCTACGTGACACAGGGTCGTGGGGGCAGGTGACTCTCCAGCAGTCAGCGGGCGAGAGGCAAGGACCAGAGTACATCCTGGACAGGTCTCCTGTCACTGGGCTAAAATATAACAGTTTCATTAATCTTCAAAAACTGATTATTGTAATGTGCGATCTGTGTTAAATTAAAATATATGACGTCATCATAGTGTTGGTTATGTGTCCTGCATTGTCCAATATTGTGGTGGCTTTGTATGATCATAGGATTAATTTATACTGAATGTGACAGGGAACCAGTGGAGTTCAGGTGTAAAGTAGATGATGTAGTGATGAAAGCTGCTGTCTTTTGTACCAGTTTCAGTTTATGGAGGGTTTTCTTGGGGACAGGGAGGGAAGGGAGCTGAAATTATAAAGTTGAGAGGTGAGTGGACTGGGAACCATTTTGGCAAAAGTGTGAAGGAAGAACTTGCTCGATGCTGCAAATATGAAAGTTAACCAGGTGATGTTATGGATGTGGAAAGTGAAGGAGATTATGGAGAGGCTGTCCAGGATGACGCCAAGGCAGGTGGAAGGTGGGACAGAGATACAGGAATGGTCATTGGATATTTTAAAATGACCAGATTTGGTTTACGTTGACTTTGCACAATAAGCAAGTGAGGTAACTAATGTGGCATGATGTCCATGGCCCTGGAAATAAATGGGCTGACATGAAAAAAAATTTCAGTCAAACTGATTATTGCTTTAACCCATGATCTAATAAATCTTAAAGGTAGGGCCGCCAATTTTGTTCCGGAAATTTCCACAAGTCCCATTTTTTAATAACTGCACATTTGTTGCAGCTGTAGTAGCAAGGCTTCGTGTGTCATAATTTTCGTCTCCTCCCTTAAACGAAGCAAGCCTCGACACCCGCTTTGTGGAAATGCTCCATTACGCGCCCCCGCCCCAATCAATTAAGATGTAGGTTACTTTAATTTATTATTATTGTAATTATTGCTGCTGTTATGATTATTATAGTTTTGTATTTATCATGAATCTTTGACAGCATTAGTTTCCAAGAGAACATCTTCCATGTTCCATGATTTGTGCTTTCACATTGTGCTTAATTCATAGACATGTTAAAGTGGATGACTTTAAAGTTTGCCACACCAATTTCTAAAGGTGTGTTCACATTGGCGCCACAATGTCGCCTCTTTTGGTTGCTGTCACTAACCCCACGTCACAGCCACATCCAGTTCCTGATTGGAACTGGATGTGGACGCACAAAAGTTCAGCTTTTTCAACTACAACTGTTGCTTCGCATCCATCGCAGGTGTTGTGTCATTCTGGATTTGCCTTAATCTCCAAAATTGCCCGTTTTGCGTTGCTAGGATTGCCTCTGTGGCTTTGCATGGCTTTGCATAGCGTCGCTCTGCATCACGTTGCTCCTGTGTGGCACTTGTGCATAAGGATATCATGTAAATCTGTCACTCAGCCTGCCACATTTGCACTCAATGTGAAACGCACCTTTTAGCTGCAGAAAGAATTCCAGCAGTGTCAGCTGACATCAAGCCGATCTAACACCGGCTGATGGTGTTGCTGTGATCAGAGGCGGGTATAAATTCAGTCCCACTAATAACAATAATAATAATAATAATAATTCAAAGGGTTGTAACAAAATATAATATAAAAAAACATCACAAGGAATGCACTACACACAAACACATTAAGTGACTTAATCAATTTATTTCTATTTTTTCTTACAGAACAGGAAGACAAGCTGTATATTTATTCAAATATTAACACAGAGTTTCTCTGGAGATGTTTTCTTTTGCAATAAAAAAACGTGTGCCTTCTCCTGGTTAGCCAGTTTGGACTGACATTATTTGTAATTGATAAAGCAGATTAATTATTTATACATGTAAGGTTAAACATAGCTGATTGCCTTTAATGCTCTTTGTCCCCTGAAAACATCCAAAATAGAAACCTAATCTATGCCAAGTCTGGGATGGTAGGGAGTGTTTGCTAACCTGCTGCAGCTATGCTGCTTGGTCAAGTGTTGTTCTTGGCATGGCTGACTCTAATTATGCTGATCTTGGTCCCTCTTAAAAAGGTAGGTTAATTTTGAGGCACTGGCTGCATCCTGCACAAACTTTCTCTACTACACCCATCTCACCTTTTTTTTTAGCATCTTTATTAATTTAACCCACTACCCTTCTTTTTCTTCAAATTTGGAAGGCTGTTCACATCTTCGCTTACAATGAAAACATCATATTGACCCAGTCTGACATTGTATGGGATGTTGTATTTGCCCGTGCAGCAGCACGACTGAATTTTATGGGCTAGAAATGGGGAAAAAAACAGACCACTGGCTGGTTCGGCCTGAAGGAGGAAAAAATTATTTTAAACATTTGTGCTATAATTTACATATGACCTTTCTGAGTTAAATGAAATGAATTGAAACCCTTGGTGAAAAATATTTTGTAGTGATTTATTGAGTTACATCTAGCTTTGGGCATACAAATGCATACCGCATTTTTCGGACTATAAGGCGCACTTAAAATCCTTCAATCTTCTCAAAAAAAAAAGAGCCTTATAATGCGGTGCGCCTTGTATGTGATTAAAGTTGTGCTTACTGTCCGATTTTATGTGGTACAATGCGCTCAAAAGTCTATTCAAATGTGGAAGTACGACCGCTCCGCTCAATGGACATTCAGAGCATTACAGTACACTGTGCCAGTACCTGATCGGACCCCTGAGCAGTCTACAACACTGCTTGACTGTAATGTTGTAACTAGGAGTGCATTCATTCAAGGCAGCCCGCACTAGCAACAATAAACCAAGTAATTTAATTCAATATGAAAGTTCAGTTTATTTTGGCCTTATGTTAGAAACAGGGCAGTGTCGTCCAACTACTCTGTCCTCCCAGCAGAGACGGATAGCTCTCCCTCTCAGGAGAGGGCTGTGTTAAGGAGGTTCTTTTTAGCTGCCAACGATTTGTATTTCTTTCAACGCATAAAAAATATGAATGCTGTGTTTCATGTACGTAAAGCCACAAGAAATGTGGACATAAACCAAAAATTGGAAAAACTCATCACTTGGTGGCTAGTAAACCAAATTCAAATGTTTTCAACTTTCCTTGTGCATTTCTCTAACAATATTTGTGTTATTAGGGTATCACTATGACATCGTGGATATTTCAGATGACCGTGATGGTGCTTTCTACCTTCATTAGCAGCAGCCATGGCAAGAGGGACAAAGTGCTCTACTGTTCTGGTAAGACGCAATAATGTATACCATGGACGGTTCTAGACAGGGGCCAATGCCCCTGTAGAACAGGACCTGGCCCCTGCTATAGCCCCTGTTCTGAAAACAATACTAAATCAATTGATTATATACACTGGCACAGGAACTGTAACTGATTGGTCCCTTGGACCAACTTTTTTTTGCCTTTACAGTTTTACTTTAATAGCGATTTAAAAATTGAGGTGTTGCACTTCAGCCATATTGAGTTAGGGTCACAGTTTTCATTTGCAGGATCAGGGGTCTGAAACCTGTTCACATATTCACAAAGATCCTCAGAGTCCTCTCAGAGAGCTCTTTCTTAGCCCAGAAATTCCTAGCGAGGAGTTTTAGCTTCAGAGGGATTCAGATGCTGCTGAGAGTGATTCTGAGGAAGGAAATGACAGAAATGTTATCTTAGAGAGGAGGTGTGGTTGACCCCATTGCTAGATGTGATGCTGTCTTTCAAGAGCTGTGATTGGTTGATAGTACAAGAAAAAAAAACCAAAAAACATAAAATCCAGTAACACCCAGTCATACTAATGAAAAGTTAATGAACACATTTGACTGCATTGAAACAACAAAACCTATAGTACATACGTAATCTGCAAATAATTGCATGAAACACTATTTTTAGGCTTTTTCATATAACATAAGAGCTGTCCCTTCAAATAGCTATTTTCGCTTCTACCCTGAAAAGTCCGCCTGTTAAAGTCATGGGTATCTTTATTAGAGAAACAAAAATACACTCCTGATCAAAATCTTAAGACCAGTCAAAAAATTGCAAGAATTTGCATTTTGCAATATTGGATCTTAAGAAGGTTCTAAGTAGAGCTTCACAATGTTAAAGGGACAAATCAGTGCAAGAGACAAGAACATTTGAGCAGGGAATTGTCTGAAAACTGCATTTATACTCAAACATGATTTTTTCAGCTGATCAAAAGTTTAAGACCATAGTCTTTAAAAGCCAAAAGCTGTGCAAACATCTGGATTCCATGCCATTTTCTGTGAAGTCTTTACACTGTCAAGACCTCCTGATGGCAAAAGCAAAAAAGCTCACTGACTTTGAACGTGGTAGGATTGTTGAGCTGCATAAGCAAGGCCTCTCACAACGTGCCATCGCTGCTGAGGTTGGACGCAGTAAGACAGTCATTTTGCATTTTTTAAATGATCCTGAGGGTTATGGAACAAAAAAGTCAAGTGGTAGACCCCAAAAAATTTCACCAGCTCTGAGTCGCAGGATCCGATTGGCTGTCCGTCAAGACACGGGACGATCCTCTACCCAAATTAAGGCCATTACTGGTGCTGACTGCAGCCCAATAACCATCAGACGGCATCTGCGAGAGAAGGGCTTCAGAAACAAAAAACGTCTTCATAGGCCACGTCTTCTTCAACGCCACAGAATTGCCCGTTTGGACTTTGCAAGGACGCACCAAACATGGGACATTGAAAGGTGGAAGAAAGTTGTCTTCTCTGATGAGAAAAAATGTAACCTTGATGGTCCTGATGGCTTCCAACGTTACTGGCATGACAGGGAGATCCCACCTGAGATGTTTTCTACACGGCACAGTGGTGGGGGCGCCATCATGATTTGGGGTGCGTTTTCCTTCAATGGAACAATGGAGCTTCAGGTTGTGCAGGGGCGTCAAACAGCAGCTGGCTATGTGGAGATGTTGCAGCGGGCATCCCTCATGACTGAGGGCCCTCGTCTGTGTGGTAATGATTGGGTTTTTCAACAGGACAATGCTGCAGTTCACAATGCCCACCTGACAAAGGAGTTCTTCCAAGAGAATAACATCACTCTTTTGGACCATCCTGCATGTTCCCCGGATCTAAACCCAATTGAGAACATTTGGGGATGGATGGCAAGGGAAGTTTACAAAAATGGACATCAGTTCCAGACAATGGATGCCCTTCGTGAAGCCATCTTCAACACTTGGAGCAACGTTCCCACTAGCCTCCTGGAAACACTGGCATCGAGCATGCCTAAACGATTGTTTGAAGTCATCAACAAGAATGGTGGAGCTACTCATTACCGAGTCCTTTTTTTTGACATTTTGATTTCTGTTTTGGGGGGTTTTCGGGGTTTTTTGAGCTATGGTCTTAAACTTTTGATCAGCTGAAAAAATCATGTTTGAGTATAAATGCAGTTTTCAGACAATTCCCTGCTCAAATGTTCTTGTCTCTTGCACTGATTTGTCATTTTAACATTGTGAAGCTCTACTTAGAACCTTCTTAAGATCCAATAGTGCAAAATGCAAATTCTTGCAATTTTTTGACTGGTCTTAAGATTTTGATCAGGAGTGTATAATAAAACAGCACATCTAAATAGTAAAAAAATTTTACCATTTATGTTGATAATAACAAATATTATTTATGTATTAAAATTACAATGAAAAGAGAAATGCTTGATGGGTAATCACGTTAGATTACATCATATTACATACGTCAAATATCAAACCAACAGCGGCAATTTGTCAAAAATACTAGCAATCAAAATGTCTAAAAGACAGTCCAATTTACTTATTTTTTGTTAACAAAAAAGGCTTATCATTTTAAGAGTAAACATCCGAGAATGGAAAAAGAGTCAGTGGCAATTAAGTTATTACCTGAGATGGTTTGAGTGGTGTAGCTGACTCCCAAGCTAACTTGGCTATCGCAGCAGGGCTGGAGCCCACAGCCAACTGCAATGAACAGCCTGAGGAGGTGCCTGATGTTTCACATATGGAGGAGGAGGACAAGAACTTGAGGGAGGAGAGTGAATTCAGCGAAGAAGATTCGGGATTGACACTGTCAAGTGCGGGATGCACAAAAATATGGACATCTGCCCAGTTCAAGGCCAAGCAGGTTCACTATCCATGGGTTTTAATGGAGAAATCAGGTTTGGGATGCTCTACATGCAAGGTAGCTGGAACATTAGGACCAGAGAAGACTGGTGGAATGAAACTGGCAAAAGAATGGGTGTCATGTTTAACAACTTCATCTGCTTCTGACATAAAGCAGCAGCAAGCACTCCGTAAAAAAATATTGGAACATGCTCGGACCAAGAGGCCCTTAGCAGCAAAAAACATACTTGAAAAAGTCAAAGAAAACAATTTGGGACAGGCTACAGAAAATGCTCAGTCTGAAGATATAGTGCATAAAAAGAACACACTGCATAAAAAGACGCTAAACGCTACGTGCCAACACATGGATTTGAAAGAGAAATTTATTGTCAGGTGTTAAACAGACTTGATATGGGCAGAATACTGCATTCTAATGTTGCCTGTGCAAACATACAACGATACATTTAAGTAGAAATGAAAACTATTTGGTTGTATTTTGGAGTTTGTGCGAAAACTTGGCCTCTTGCTGAATGAGTCCACTAGTTTAAATACAAAAGTGCACTTATTATATACATAAGAACACAGCTTCCAGACATGGACAAACCAAGTAACATATTTACTGAACTATTTGAACTAGATGATTTATCTCCAGTGGGTATTGTGCATTGTATTTATTATCCGCACTCGAGCACTTGCATTTGACTAAGGAGTTTCTATCTAAAATGCTTATCGGGCTTACATGTGATGGCGCATCTATTAGTATAGGATGGAGAAGTAGTGTCGCGAGTAGACTTCAAGCTATTTTCCCTCATATTAGTGTATGGCACAGCTCTGCTCATAGACTCCAGTTTGCGGTAAATGACGTGGGGAAAGAGATGGGAGCAGTCAATCATTTTAAAATACTGATGGACAAGCTATATTCTCTTCATAACTTCTAACAAGAACCAGATGGAACCGAGAGAGTGTGCATCCAGTTTGGATGTCCAACTATGCAAAATCTGTTTATTAGACACAAGGTGGGTGGCCTCCAGTTTTAGGACAGTGGAAGCAGTTTGGAACAACTATCCAGCGCTTTATAAACTTTTTAAGCTGGCATCAGAAGATCCCACCCGTGATGGCCTAACTAAGCAAATGTACAATGGTCTTGTGCTACGCATAAGCTCCCGTGCTTTTGTGCAGAATCTGGGTATGGTGTGTGATGTACTGCAGGAGTTATTGGAACTTTCACTGGAACTGTGTTTGTCCCATAGTGGGCACCTGTCTGACAAAAGTGCCTATGGCTATGTACATCTAATTTTACCAAAAACTTTGTACTCAAAGCCATACACATTGATCAAGGTGAAAAAGTGATTCAAACTGTGTGGTAACCAGGTGATTATTTTAGTGCAACAGTTACAGAGAAAAAAAGAGACTAGATTAAAACAATATGTATTCCGCTTTGTAATCTAGGGCGGAATCATCGGCAGCTTTGCGCATGTTTTATAACCCTGTCTTATCTGACCATGTTTAATGACATTTGAGTTCAATTTAACTGAGTTCTAAACCCCCAAAAGAAAGTTTAATTATCGTAGAGCTTTATCAGATAATGCTGCATCAAGCTTTAGACTGTCCCCCTATTAATTTTCTTCAGTATGCTCAGGAGATGGTAGCAATGCGTTGCGTTTTGCATTAGACAATGTAGCCCCCTTGAAAAAGAAGGTGATTATTCACAGGAAGCTGGCTCCCTGGTTTAAAGCTGCGTTCTTTGAAGTACGTTAGGAAATTGGAGAAAAAATGGTGTTCTACACATATAGAGGAATCCTACCTAATCTGGAACAGCAGTCTACTGTTGTATAAAAAGACCCTTTGCAGAGTTAGAGCAGCATATTTTTCATCATTAATAGTGGAAAATAAAAATTATCCCAGGTTTCTCTTTAGTACAGTTGCTCTGTTGATCCATCCATTCCCTTAACTCGCAGCAGTATTGGGTTTATGGGACTCTTCATAAATGAAATTTATTCCATTAAAAATAAAATCATCGGCATCCTCCCAAACATGTTTACCTCGTCCTCAGTAAGTGAGGCAGCATTGGAGGAATCTTTAAAACCTGGGGTCCGTTCTTCGTATGTCGCTAACTCAGTTAGCTGGATTTGACTGTTGACGATTTGGCATGATCTTGGATCGTTTGGTTCTTCGAAACTCTTCCTGGACTTGCTGTCATAGCAACATGTGCGCCAGCTTATTTCATGTAAACAGGATTAGATCGCAGCTTTATAAACGGAGGAGATAGGGAAGTCTTATGGAGTCTGTCCAGCCAGTGCACTTGGACCACCTAGTGGCAGAGGACGGGACAGAATTGTGGTTACACCATTTTTTAATGTTGATCTCGGATGTTTTAAGCAACGTACGAAGAACGGACCCCTGATCGGTGTTTGAACTGTTTAGAAGACTTAGACAACTTTATTTGTCATTTTGTATGCACAGGGTGCGTACAGAACGAAATTTCGTTGCATACAGCTTGTAGATTACAGTAAATTAGGTTACAGTATGAGGTGCAGCAGTGATTTAAAAGTAAACAATTGAAATGTAAACAATGCAGGAGGAAAAATCACAGTGTACAGGTGAGTATTTCTAAAAACCATTTGTATGTGCAGAATTGATTGTGCAAAGGACATTTGTGCAAGAATCCATTTAGAAACTGAGAGTTCGGCAGCATTTGCCTAGAAACAGTAGAGCTTTCTGAGTTATCTAAAATTTTAGCTTCATCTAAACCTTCAACTTGTATGTTAGACCCATTCCCAACCAAGTTATTTAAGGAAGTATTCCATTTGATTAATGCCCCCATTTTAGATATGATGAATCTATCCTTAGTAAATGGATATGTACCACAGGCTTTTAAAGTAGCTGTTATTAAATTACATACCTATATCTAATCTTCTTTTCCTATCTAAAATTCCTGAGAAAGTAGTTGCTAATCAAGTATATAAACACTTACAAAGTAATGACCTATTTGAAGAGTTTCAGTCAGGCTCATCATGGCACCAAAAGAGCTATGATGAATATTCTCATGACTTCAGATAATGGGCTTGTGTCAGTACTTGTCCTGTTAGATCTCAGTGCTGCATTTGATACAGATGATCATAATATTCTAGTAGAAAGATTTGAACATACTGCAGGGATTAAGGGAAAATGCATTAGGCTGGTTTAAATCATATCTGACTGACTGATTCCAGTTTGATCATGTTAATAATAAATCTTCTTCAAACTCTGGGGTCACTTGTGGAGTGCCACAGGGTTCAATTTTCTTTTTTATATATATATATATATATATATATATATAAATCCAATCAATTACTTCGACTGCAGTCATGTCTTGATGACATCAAAATCTGGCTGACTTTATATATCAGAGCTCTGATTACCCCATATGTTCCTAACAGAGCGCTTCGCTCTCAGACTGCAGGTCTGCTGGTGGTTCCTAGAGTCTCTAAAACCAGAATGGGAGGCAGATCCTTTAGCTATCAGGCTCCTCTCCTGTGGAACCAACTCCCAGTTTTTGTCTGTGAAGCCAACACCCTGTCTACTTTTAAAATTAGGCTTAAAACTTTCCTTTTTGACCAAGCTTTTAGTTAGAGTGGCTTATGTTACCCTGAGCTACCTCTATAGTTATTCTGCTATCCACTTTATTTTCGAACGCGGAAGTAACTATGGGTCCAACTTCCGTTTTTTTTCTGCGGCACTTCCGTTTCAGCGCTTCCCTCGGCCAAATAACATTAGTTTGACAGAAATGATAAACTGTCGCGGCAACATTGTCAAAAATTGCAGAGCGATCGAAGTGGCAGATCAGTGCCACATTCTCAAACTATTCATGACTGAGAGGATGACGTAAAGAAGTGTCCTCATATAACGAATAAGGACATTTTAACCAGTTTGTGTCGTCACTTGGTGCAGACGGCTCTGCAGTGCGACTTTACCGAAGCGAACCTCCGCAGTGGAAAAGTTGGATCGGTGTTAATTAATATCAACATGGATGACCTGGTATTCATGGAAGCTGATGTCCATTCAAGCCAAGGCAAGTCCGACGTTCACTCTGCTGGATCCTGACTACGTTAACCGGCTCCACCGAGACGACCGGAGCGCTCTGATGCTGCGGCTCCAGGGGAAGTCCTTCAGTCATGCAGCGGCGACTTATAGAAGGTAGGCTAATGAATGGTCTGGTTTAAAACATCCTAGCTGTTGCCTCGTTGGGATTAGATTGCTGCTCAGTTAATTTTACAAAGATAGCAGTGCTAAATGTTTGGGATTGAACTGATGTTATAACAGTATATCAAAACATTCTGCCCACTTCATGTTTATGCATGAAATTTAAATGGATAGTTTAAGTTGTCACTATAAACTATCCATATTTTTATATAAACATGACACCAGGGACTGTAATTTAAAAACCTTACCTGTGTCTCCTCTCCTCTTGACGTCTCCTTGTTTTTGTTTTTAATGGAACTTCGCAGCCCAGACACTTTTCTGGCGACGTGTGCCCTTCTGTCGGTCTTTTGTCCACAAAATGAAAAGAACAAACATACGGTCGCTTCGGTGGTTTCTTCAGATTTAAAGCTTTTAACCATAAGGTGAAGAGATTCCTCATTCGTCGGCTGAGGGTGAATGAAGTAGGGCTCCCCGCATCCGCAGCTCTTGTTTACGGTCGATGATTAAAACACTCCTGCTCCACATAAACCTTTCTTTTACACGCATTATTATAACAACCTCTAACCGTACAAACGATCCCGGTCTTCCTCGAAGCCATAAAGACAAGTAATTTGAGACGAAGTAGCTGCATGAGTCGCTTTTCAGCAAGCTACCCAGTGACAGGAAGTGAGCGGCCGGAAGTCTTGCACAAAAAAACGGCAACTCGCTGGCTCCGTGTTTCCGTCGAAAATAAGGTGGATAGGCTTAGGCTGCTGGAGGACATCAGGGTCTGTTTTTCTCACTCTGCTGAGTTCTCCTACTGTTCTCCAATTTGCATTGTTTGTTTGTTATTTCAACTTTTAACTTTTTTTCTGTCTTTTTTTTCATAGTAGGTACACCTGCTCTGGCATTTTTTTCATCCAGGGGAGACAGATCGTCTGCTATTACCAAATAACAGGCACAGGCAGCTGCCTCGTCCTGAAAGCCCTGCATGCAGTCAGAGCAAAGAGAGCAGTGAGGAGACCTGCTCTGTTATGACATTGCAAATGTATAACGCAAATCTGCTGATGATTCCACCCTGGATTACAAAGATGGATATAAATATAATAAATATAGTTTTTAATCTAGTCTCTTTATTTTTCTCTGAAACTGTTGCACT
Organism: Fundulus diaphanus; assembly: GCA_037039145.1. Classification (NCBI taxonomy): domain Eukaryota; kingdom Metazoa; phylum Chordata; class Actinopteri; order Cyprinodontiformes; family Fundulidae; genus Fundulus; species Fundulus diaphanus. Next base: position 52,919,101 of record CM073133.1, read on the forward strand.
AATTACAACACACCTTGAATCACTTATTCACCTCGTTCAATATCTGCGCCTCTGATCACAGTTTTCGGCAAAAAGCTGTACATAGTGTGGATTCAGGCAATGCATACAAATTCATACATTATTTCATACAGTAATGTTAACGTATGTTGCATTTCAATGAGATTTTAATAACAGAGCCCCCTTCAGGAAACCCTGATTTTGAAGTTACACAGGTGAATTGAAGCTTTTCCTTAGATTCAATTCAATTAAATTTTATTTATATAGCGCCAATTCATGAAACATGTCATCTCAAGGCACTTTACAAAGTTAAGTTCAATCATATTATACAGATTGGGTCAGATTATACAGATTGGTCAAAAATGTTCCTATATAAGGAAACCAGTTGATTGCATCAAAGTCCCGACAAGCAGCATTCACTCCTGGAGAAGCGTAGAGCCACAGGAAGAGTCGTCTGCATTGTACATGGCTTTGCTGCAATCCCTCATGCTGAGCAAGCATGAAGCGACAGTGGGAAGAAAAACTCCCCATTAACGGGAAGGAAAACCTCCGGCAGAACCGGGCTCAGTATGAACGGTCATCTGCCTCGACCGACTGGGGGTTACAGAAGACAGAGCAGAGAGACAAACAAGCACAAAAGCACACATTGATCCAGTAATCTGTTCTACATTAGATGGTAATAGCGGGTGAGCCGTCTTCTTTGGATGATGTCACATTTAACAGAACGCCAGACCCGGTGTACCTACTATGAAGATAAGAGAGAGAACAGAAAGTTAAAGCAGAAATGACAACACGTAATGCATAATTGAAGAACAGTAGAACTCGATAGAGTGAGAAAATTAGATCCTGATGTCCTCCAGTAGCCTAAGCCTATAGCAGCAAAACTATAAAGGCAGCTCAGAGCAACATGAGCCACTCCAGTTATAAGCTTTGTCAAAAAGGAAGGTTTTAAGATTAGTCTTAAAAGTAGACAGGGTACTAAAACTAGCTCATTTAAATTAAGGGGAGACCAAAACATAATTGATTAATCTGATTTGGTATAACAAAATGGGAGATTTAATTTTAAGCCATATCGCCCAGCCATGCATATGGACCGAGTGCTGTACGTTGACCTGAAAATCATTAAATATATCTTAAATTAAGCTAATTCCTGGGTCAAAACTTACATGGTGCAGCTTTAAAGTTAATTTAACAGGAACTGCATTTCATACTGTTGATCCTATTTTTATTTGAACTGTTTTTGGGTTGTTGTGCATGATATCCTCCTGAGAACCAAAGAAAAAAAGTGTCAGCTTGTAGGCTGCATGCTGAGTCTCTCTCCCACTCTCTCTTTCCTGCGCAGCCTGATTGGTTCCACCTGTCAGGCTGCAATCAACCTCCAACTGCTCCCACCTGGTTCCACCCTTATTTAAGACTCACCTCATTCTGCTCTCGTTGCCAGTCCGTAGTGTTCACTCCCGCTCAGTCTCTGCCAGAATCCTTTGTCAGCTCAGGTTTTTGTTACAGTCAGCCAGAAGACTTCCTTCAGCTTGTTTTTGTTACAGTCACTGCCTAGGTCCAGCTCAGCTCTGTTCCCACTCATGTTCTCAACTCCTGGAGAGCTGTTCCGGTCTCAAGCCCTCGGCGCTGACGTTCTGGTCTCAAGCCCTCGGCGCTGACGTTCTGGTCTCAAGCCCTCGGCGCTGACGTTCTGGTCTCAAGTCCTCGGCGCTGACGTTCTGGTCTCAAGCCCTCGGCGCTGACGTTCTGGTCTCAAGCCCTCGGCGCTGACGTTCTGGTCTCAAGCCCTCGGCGCTGACGTTCTGGTCTCAAGCCCTCGGCGCTGACGTTCTGGTCTCAAGCCCTCGGCGCTGACGTTCTGGTCTCAAGCCCTCGGCGCTGACGTTCTGGTCTCAAGCCCTCGGCTCAGATGCTCCGTCCCGGTCTCAAGCCTTCGGCTCCAGAGTTCCTCCTGGTCAGTCACCTCACACTCCTCCTGTCAGCCAGCTTCTGCACCCTTCATCTCCGTCCATAAAAGACTCTGGTTCCTCTCGTCATTCACCTTCCATCCTGTTCAATAAAACTCACTTTAAGAACTAGCTCTGTGTGTGCGTGCTGTGTCCGGGTTCATCCAAAGACAAATCATGACAATTACGGACCGGCCAAAAGGATGAACCCGAGCACGCACAGAGCTTGGTGCAGAAGTTGGCAGGGTCTGCTCCACCTCTGCTCGGGGACTTCATGGATGCCCCGCCCGTGGTCCGTCTAGTTTGGCTCGCTGTGTTGCGACGTCCACCTCTGACTGTGTTTCCGGGTTCGCTTTCCGTGCGGCCCACCTCGGACGTAGCCTAGCGTCACTTCCTGTTGCCCAGCGTTTTCTAGTTTCTGTTTTGTTTTGAATTATTTTTTGGGTCCTTGTGTTTTGAGTTACTTAACGTTCCTTAGTTCTTCAGTACCCCTTAGATTTCTTAGAGTTCTTCAGTTTCGGTTTTTTTGTTTGTGTTCAAGTCCCGCTTTAGTTCTAGTCCTGCCTTTTGTATATTCTTTACTTATTTAGAAGATTTGTTTCTGCTTTCTGTTAATTTATTTAGGCTTAAACCTTAGTTTTGGTTTACCTAGGATTTTTTGTTTTTGACTTATTTAGGAGTTTTTCGTTTTCTTTAGAGTATTTGAGTTTCTATTTTGCTTTGGTTTTTCCAGTTCTGTTCTAGGTTAGCCTTTAGTCTCCGGGTTTAGCTTTAGAATTTTAGTTTTTACCCTAGTTTCCCGGTGTTTACTTGTTATTTGTAGGTTAGTGATCTAGTTTTACATTAGTTACCAGTATTTTGTCCTTGTCTCCCGGTTTTGTTTTATAGTTTCTCTCTGGTTTTTGGGTTCTCTTCCTAGATTCTTGGTTTTGTTTTGATTTTCTAGTTTTAGTCCTGTGTACCTGAGATTTCTTAGAGTGATTTTTAGTTTCGACTTGTTTTGAGTTCAAGTTCTGCTTAACTTACTTGAGTTTTTGTTTTGCTTTTGGTTTTATTTCTTTTCATCTCTGTTTAATTGTTCTAGGTTTGCCCTTAGGCTTTCGAATTTTGGTTCAGAATTTTAGTTTTCACCTCAGATTTCCTGTTTTTCTCGTGTTCTTATTTCTAGCTTTAGTTATCTAGTTTTTTTTAATTAGTTTAGCTGAACCTGCCCTCGTCCCCCTGTTTTGCTTTGTTTATAGTTTAGCTCTAGGTTTCGGTTCCCCTCCTAGTTCTCTGGTTTTGTTTTGTTTTCCCTGTCTAGCCCCTGCAGTTCCTCTCGAGTCCTGTCTTAGTCTAGTAGCCCCTGTCTTAGTCTAGTAGCCCCTGTCTTAGTCTAGTAGTCCCTGTCTTAGTCTAGTAGTCCCTGTCTTAGTCTGGTAGTACCTGTCTTAGCCTTGTATCCCTGGCCTTGTCCTCTTGTCTTCCTCTGTGTTTAGGTGCTGCCAGAGCCCTCCGGAGCTTCTAGTCGCCGGCTGAGCCCTCTGGTGCGCCAGCCTGTCGCTGCCCAGCGCATGCAAGCCGCCGCCAGAGCCCTCTGGCGCGCGCGGCCAGTTGCTGCTCGGGGCACTCCCTGTGCCCTGGCGTGTTAGGACGCCCTCCGTTTGTGTTCCCTGGCGTGTTAGGACGCCCTCTGTTCGTGTTCCCTGGCGTGTTAGGACGCCCTCTGTTCGTGTTCCCTGGCGTGTTAGGACGCCCTCTGTTCGTGTTTCCTGGCGTGTTAGGACGCCCTCCGTTCGTGTTCCCTGGCGTGTTAGGACGCCCTCCGTTCTTGTTTTCCCCGGTTGTTTCCATACACTAGTTCTTTCCCCAGGCGTTACCATACACTAGTTGTGCTCCAGCGTTTCTACACGCTGTTGAGCCCTAGTGTTATGGTCCGCCTGTACTTTTCCCCTGGCGTTTCCATACGCCAGTTCTTCCCTTGGCGTTTCCGTACGCCCGTCCTCTCCCCTGGCTTTTCTGTACGCTAGTTGTGCTCCAGCGTTTCCGTACGCCGTTGAGCCCTAGCGTATCAGTACGCCTGTCTTGCCTCTCTAGTGTTCCCGTACGTCTGTCTTTTCCCTGGCGCTGTGAAGCGCCCGCTCCTTTCCTCTTGGCGTTTTCGTACGCCCGTACCTCCCCCTTGGCGCTGTCGTGCGCCCGTTCCGCCTCGGCGTTTCCCTCACGCCCTGGCAACCTTTCCCTTGCGCCCCGGCGTTTCCCTCACGCCTCGGCGATCTCTTCCCTTGCGTCTCGGCGTTTACCTCACGCCCCGGCAATCTTACCCTTGCGCCCTGGCGTTTCCCTCACGCCTCGGCGATCTCTTCCCTTGCGTCTCGGCGTTTACCTCACGCCCCGGCAATCTTACCCTTGCGCCCCGGCGTTTCCCTCACGCCTCGGCGATCTCTTCTCTTGCGTCTTGGCGTTTTCCTCACGCCTCGGCAATCTTTCCCTTGCGCCCCGGCGTTTCCCTCACGCCCCGGCGATCTCTTCCCTTGCGCCCCGGCGATCTCTTCCCTTGCGCCCCGGCGTTTCCCTCACGCCCCGGCGGGTTCCTGGCGTTTCGTTTCACTAGTAGTGCTCCAGCGTTTTCGTACGCTGTTGAGCCCTAGGGTTTCAGTACGTCCGTTCCTTTCCCCTGGCGTTTTCGTACGCCCGTTCCTTTCCCTTGGCGTTTTCGTACGCCCGTTCCTTCCCCTTGGCGTTTCTGTACGCTAGTTGTGCTCCAGCGTTTCCATACGCTGTTGAGCCCTAGCGGATCAGTCCGCCCGTTCCTTCCCTTTGGCGTTGTGTGCGCCCCTTCCTTCCCTTTGGCGTTGTGTATGCCCGTTCCTTCCCTTTGGCGTTGTGTATGCCCGTTCCTTCCCTTTGGCGTTGTGTATGCCCGTTCCTTCCCTTTGGCGTTGTGTACGCCCGTTCCTTCCCTTTGGCGTTGTGTGCGCCCGTTCCTTCCCTTTGGCGTTGTGTACGCCCGTTCGTTCCCTTTGGCGTTGTGTGCGCCCGTTCGTTCCCTTTGGCGTTGTGTGCGCCCGTTCGTTCCCTTTGGCGCTGTGTAGCGCCCGTACCTTTCCCTGATGTGCCGCGCCCTGGTTGTGCTCTGGCACGTCTGTGTTCTCTAACCCCTTTGGTTCCTCCGTGTTTCTTGGCCCCTTTGGGTCCTCTGTGTTCTCTAGCGCTTTTGGTTCCCAGTGTTTTCTAGCCCTTTGGTTCCTCGTGTTTTCTAGCCCTTTGGTTCCTCGTGTTTTCTAGCCCTTTGGTTCCTCGTGTTTTCTAGCCCTTTGGTTCCTCGTGTTTTCTAGCCCTTTGGTTCCTCGTGTTTTCTAGCCCTTTGGTTCCTCGTGTTTTCTAGCCCTTTGGTTCCTCGTGTTTTCTAGCCCTTTGGTTCCTCGTGTTTTCTAGCCCTTTTGGTTCCCAGTGTTCTCTAGCCCTTTTGGTTCCTCGTGTTTTCTAGCCCTTGGTTCCCCATGTTCTCTAGCCCCTTTGGTTCCTCCGTGTTTTCTGGCCCTTTGATTCCCCGGTGTTCTCTATCCTTAGGTCCCTAATGTTCTCTGGTCTCTGGTCCTACGTGTTCTTGGCCTTTTGGTTCCCTAGGTTCTCTGGTCCTCTGTTCGCTGGCTCTTTGGTCCCTCAGTATTTCGGTCTTGACTCTTGTCCGCCTTCCTGGGCCCCCTCCACCCACCCAGCGTGGAGATTCTGGGCCGTCCGGTGTCCGGCCTTGGGGGGGGGGGGGGGGGGGGGGTACTGTCAGGATGCAGCTTGTAGGCTGCAAGCCCAGGATGTCCTCTACAGAACACTATAGGGCTTGATAGGGTAACTCCAGATACTTAAGGGAGATACAGGTGGACAAAATGTCCACTATAATGGACACAAATGAATGGGCCGGGTCTCAGGAGGATATTTAAGGATTAAAATTGATCTCAAAACATTTGAGTGTATAGAATTTATATAGAATATTTAGATACAATACTTGCTACCCAAACTAAAGCTCACCTTACTTAGGTTATATTGCCTTACTACTCTGTCTCCGCTTAACCAGAATCATGAAATTGAGGCATTGGGAAGACCTTGAGTTTTCAAATATCATGAAAAACAAAAATTTATAAAAACTTTGGCATTAAAATTTCCTTGCTCCTGAGGTAAAAAAATCCAAAAAAAATCTTATTCCAAACAACAGATTTGCTTTAATTGATTTTTTTTAGTCATCATTAGCTACAACTGAAACTGTCTTTTTTTTTTTTTTTTACTTTTTTTTTATCCCTCCAGCATGTAAGGCAATTTTGGATGAACTGAACTACTCCATCAGTCAAGTGGATCCAAAGAAGACAATTAACGTAGGGAGCTTTAGACTCAACCCTGATGGAACCATCACAGACAAAAAGGTAGAGCCAAGCTACTGTGCATATACATCTTTGTTTTAACAGAAATCTTTACATGTGCATTTAAAACATTTCTCTCATCGACCCTTTGCAGAAGGCCTTGATCATGACTGTACATTGGCCTAAAATTATGTTATCCTGCAGACTTTGTTCCTATGCAACGCAAAGCATTGTTGGAAAGTGCTATATAAATAAAGCAGCACTCAATGAGAAATAAATATAAAGAAAGCTCAACTGGACCAAAATGTTCCAAACGGAGATCTTGTTCTACAGTTACCTCAAATACTGCCTCATTAATTCATGTTAATTTTATTTTTAATGAAGGCAATTACATTTATAAAGAACACATGAAGTCATTACTGCAAAGAGCTGAGGGAATGGATGGATCAATAGTGGTATGACCCTTTTCTTCAATTGCATTCATGATGGTAGTTTACTGAAATGAGAAATTTGTCCAACAAAATAAACCCCTATGTGGTAATACTAGTTGGACAAAAATGATTCTCCTTCTCCTTGCAACCATGTTAAAGCTGCATATCGCCACATACTGTATATGGGTGAAGTAAGAAGTATGATTTTATTGTTAAATATAGTGGTGTGAAAGTAATATGTTTCCCAAAAAATGGTACTCAAGTAAAGTACAAAGTTCATGTTTCAATAATAAAGCTATACTATTTTGGAAACTAATTTTTCTGAAAAGGTGCTGACACCTTTTCAGAAAAAAGTCTCAGGGGACCTGGTGGTTTTGAAGAACTTGCTGCTGGCCTAGATGAGCTTTTCCTTCTGAAAACTCATTGGGGTTATTACAATTGTAGTTTTCAGGACGTCAAAGATGGACTCCTCCTCACCCCAGAGATGACACCAACCTCCACCTGTTGTATTGTTTGGTCATTCAAATTGTCCTGAGCCACAGAAGCAGTCAAACCTTGATCCCATGCCCTCTGGCCTCCCTCCTTTTCAGCAGCTTTTGACCTAGTGTGAATCAGAGAGGATGGGATGTCACAGTGTAGATGCAATCAGTGTGGAGGATTTTCAGGTTTTAAGTTTGCTCTTTGGCCTTCTCACAGTAGGACTTCCTGGGGGCATGGAGCTGTTCTGTGGCACAAAAGTTAAACCTGCCTGACATAACAATGGCACATTTCAGGCATCTAAAGACATTGAACTTAGAGGGAGCGCGAGTTGATCTCATACTGACCAGTGGGAAGTCATGCATTGAGAATGAGAGGATGCACAATAGCAGGCTGACAGAGTGACACATAATATCATGGACTAGAAATAGAAGGGAGGGAGAGATGGGTTTTTACATGCAATGTTGGGACCAGTTCTGTTTCTCCACACATGGTAATAATGTAAATTGTATTGCACCCCAGGTTTTATATCCTCTTTTCAAAGGGCCAGCTGCCCATTGACCTCTTTTTTTTTGCCAGATTACGTATCAGTTTGGTGGCAGACTTTTTCAATTTCTAAAGATAAATGTTTTGATATGTATCCCCGTTGCCAACAACCAAAATAACAATTTTTATCCCCAGTCTAATACCAGATTCTTTTTCTAAATGATCTAACTTCTTTTCAGCAGTGTACTGCTCATCTGCTATTTGTCCTCTGTCAAACTCCTATCACTATCATGCCTTAGGCAAAAATGTAATGCTGTTCTTATATATAGTGTTAGTGCTGGGAAAGTGTTTGCCCTCACAGATTTCTTCTGTTCCTGTTTTTTTTTTCTCACATCAAAGTTTCAGATCATCAAACACATTTTTAATATTTGATAAGGATAACCTGAGTGTTTATTACTCTTTATCACCGATAGATATAAGCTTTAAATTTGAATATTTATGTTCAAAATATATTTCTGTATTCCTCCAGTCACAGCTTTCATTATTAATATTATTAATTTTATGGGTTTTCATTGGCCTGTGTGAGAAGGACAATGAAATTGAAAGGGTCCTGCCCACAGTGGCTCAGTAATGGCTCCCTGCCCAATGGGAATTGAATGGAGGATAGCATCCCTGAGAAGCCTATTCTCTGGTCAAACTGGTCACACCCTGCCCCATTCTTCAAACAACGCTGTGACTGACAGCTCCCTTTCACAGGGCTCTGGCTGCCGAGGAAGAGCCTTAATTCCAATCCATTTTGTAACATGGCTTGATAATGACTGAGACCTAAGCCCACGGGTTGAAGATGGACAAACGTGCTTCTATTGTTCAGTGGAGGAAGAGGGGTCCTTTTTTGTCTTTGTTTCGTTTAGTTTGGATGAGTTTGTGAAATTGTTTACATTTCAAACACCAAATGTATAGTAAGAAATGCTATGTCAGATGGTGGGAAAAAAAACACTAATGAAAGTAAAAATGTCTGTTCATTTGTGTTTAATGAGGATAAATTGCAGCCTATTATAACGCAATTGTCCTAACGTTTTTCTCAAACATTAAGGCATTTTCTTCTTTTCAAACCCCCAAGTCAACGACTCGATTGCTTACATTGTTGCTGACTTTGCAATACCGCATACAGAGCATGCATGTAGTGACAGTGGAGAGGAAAACTCCCCTCTAACAGGAAGAAACCTCAAGCAGGACGAGGCTCAGTGTGAACTGTCATGTGTCATGACAGACTGGGTTCTTTTTAGAAGACACAGCAGACACACACACAAAAAAAAAAAAAAAAACACAGAAGCATTGTTCCAGGAGTACTTTCTATTTGAGAGGAAAGTAAAAACGTAATGGGTTGAATTCTATTGGGTTGTATACCAGAATGGTCAGGGAAACGGGTAACTTTAAAGGAGTTGGCAACTACTGGCCAATAAGTCAAAGATGGTAGAGAACATTGTCTCAGAACCAGACGTGGGTGGTAACTAGTTATATTTACTCAGTATCGCTATTCTTACTTGAGTAACATTTCTGTAAGTAACTTCATGAATAAAGAACAGATTTGTTTTAACCAAAAACACACCAGAGACAAAAACCTCAAGTTTATGTTGGTCAGAATTAGTTCTGATGAACCCGGACATAACCACACACTGAGCTTTAGTTTTAAGAGTTTTTTTGAAGTTAAGATGAGTTGTGGACAGAGAACCAACCAGTCTTGACTGTGCAGACGCAGGAGGATGTAAATGGCAGACAGAGAGCTGGAGAGCTGTGGGTGCAGCGCCGAGAACCAGCAGCTCAGCGGAGAGAGTTCTTGGAGGTGCAGGGGCTGCTGTAAAATCAGAGGTGCAGCAGAGAAAGTTCTTTGGACGCAGGGGCTGCAGTAGATCCAGCAGCGCGGCGGAGAGGGAGTCCTTAGAGGCGCCTTGGAGTTGTAGGTAACCCAGTAGTACAGCAAAGAGGTTACTTGGAGCGCTGGAGTGCTTGAAGTTGCAGGTGAGCCGTCAGCACAGCAGTGTGATTAGTTGGAGCGCGCTGGAGCGCTGAAGTTGCAGGTAAGCCGGCAGCACAGCAGCGTGGTACTTGAAGGCAGCAGACAGGTGTGGACGTGGGAACCTCAGGCAGGGAGACGTAGGGGAACCACTGACATACAGACATGGGGAACTTCTGACAGACAGACGTGGGAAAATCTCTGACTGACAGACGAGGCTAGGGAGAAGAATGACGACAATCCAGCGGGGAAGAGAAGACTGAGGAGGGCTTTTGTAGAGGGGTGAGCAGGTGGAGCGAGTTCTGACTTGATTGGAGCCTGACAGGTGTGACTGATTGCTGTGGAGTAGAAGCTGGGTGTATGGAAGGAGGAGAGTGCTGAAAATATCCAGAGGAACCTGCCAGGCCAAAACTGTATCATGACAATGTTAAAGTAAGATTTCTTATTTGTACACAAGCTTTGCTATTTTAATGTTATTTTCTATCTGCTGAGCTCAATGAGCCATTTGGAGGTGAAATTAACTTATGGTAAACAGTAGATATTGTTATTGGAAGTACTTTGCATTGTTCTAACATACTGTATATACATTAACTGCTGTATGTATTGCTTTCAAGTTTAATATAGAAAAATGTATTTTAAAAAAGTGTTTTCGTTTGTCTTTAATTTTTACATAACCTTATATTTTTGTCTGTCCGATTACGTAATTTTAAAATGGCAAATCATCAGCTGTTATGATTAGTCTCTCAGTACTTGAGTCACCTTCTTACTGAATGCTTTTTAACCCTTGAGTAATTTCTTGGCTAACAACTTTTTTCTGTTACTTGAGTAAAATATGTTGAAGCAGTGCTACTCTTGAGTACAATTTTTGGCTACTCAACCCACCTCTGCTCAGAACCATGACTAAAATATCTTGAGCCTAAAAACCTTTGACATCCTCCAGGGTTTCCGCGGGTCATTAAAAATCATTAAAAGTCATTAAATTTTTTTTTAAATTAAGGCCTTAATTGGCATTAAAAGTCATTAAATGTGATTGTCTGTGGCATTAAAAATGCCTTATTGTTTTCTAAAAAAAAAATACGTTCATAAAAACAGTTTCGTCAGATATATTATATCAGATATAACTGATTCCGCGTGTTTGCGCGGAACCAAACACGCTGAACTGCTTCCGGTTGATCGTAAGGCCGTTTGTTTTTGCAATGTTCGGAAAAGAAGCTCGAGGTGGAGAAAGAGCTAGAGTATGGGGAAAATACAAATTTCAACAAAAGTGGGTGGAAAATGAGGAATTCGGGACATGGCTGCAGCCTGTCGACGGTAAAGATGACGAAGGATTTTGCCATGTTTGTAAAAAAAATTAAGCTTTGCACAGTGGGTGTCGATGCTTTACGATCTCACATGAAGTCGGACAGGCAGCGGTGTCGTCCAGGGTATACGCGGGTATGCGGCGTTTACTCACTTATTTTTCAATCAGCATTGCCTATATCAACTTCTGGAGCGATACAGCGTTTAAACATTGTGCACGCTCAAATCTGATAAACTCTTCTCAACCCAGTTCAGTTCCGTGTCTGCTCGTGACCTGCTCATTCCACGCTCAACACCAGCTGTGTGCTCGCTCGGCTGTTTCTCCGCTCGCTGGACTCTGTCTGTGCGCTGCGCTCGTGACTTCAAAAACTGTCCACCTCACCAGCCAATCACAGACAGGTCTCTTTCCATCCAATCAGAGTATGGCTTGCAAATACTGCATTCAGGTGGATTAAATCAAAAGGCTGCAGCTTTTGGCAGACATTACTAAACATAACGGTGGGATTGAAGAAAAAACAACAACCAATAAACAGTTTAATATTTTAGCCTAAAATATTTAGTCTAAAATAATTCCTTGATCAGTGCCTCCAAATCCGAGACCATGGTCTTGAACCGGAAAAGGGTAGAGTGCCTTCTCCGGGTTGGGGAGGATGTCCTGCCCCTAGTGGAGGAGTTCAAGTATCTTGGGGTCTTGTTCACGAATGAGGGGAAGATGGAGCGGGAGATCGACAGGCGGATTGGTGCAGCGTCTGCTGTGAAGCGGGCACTGTACCGATCCGTTGTGGTGAAGAGAGAGCTGAGCCAAAAGGCGAAGCTCTCAATTTACCGGTCGATCTACGTTCCTACCCTCATCTATGGTCACGAGCTTTGGGTCGTGACCGAAAGAACGAGATCCCGGATACAAGCGGCTGAAATGAGTTTTCTCCGTAGTGTGTCTGGGCTCTCCCTTAGAGATAGGGTGAGGAGCTCAGTCATCCGGGGAGGACTCAGAGTAGAGCCGCTGCTCCTCCACGTCGAGAGGAGCCAGTTGAGGTGGCTCGGGCATCTGGTCAGGATGCCTCCTGGACGCCTCCCTGGAGAGGTGTTCCGGGCACGTCCCACCTGGAGGAGGCCCAGGGGAAGACCCAGGACACGCTGGAGGGACTATGTCTCCCGGCTGGCCTGGGAACGCCTTGGGGTTCCTCCTGAGGAGCTGGCCCAAGTGGCTGGGGAGAGGGACGTCTGGGCCTCCCTACTGAAGCTGCTACCCCCGCGACCCGACCCCGGATAAGCGGAAGACAACGGACGGACGGACGGATTCCTTGAGTTACTAAGTGAGGTGTGAAAAATGTTTTTGTCTCTTTTCTTTCTAGCTTCTGGGAGGTGATGCAAAAGTTTCTTGTGATCAAAATCATCATCATTGTCATCATTATTTAAAGAGCACTTTAACACGAGGTAAAACAAAATAACATCTAATAAAATTACTTGCGTAAAGACTCAACAGTTTAAAACAACAACAATAATAATAAGCTGTTTAAATCCTTAAAAACAAACAGAATTTCTTTAAACTGAACTCTAAGATAAACAGGCAACCAGTGAAGGGAGGCCAGGATGGGGTAATGTGCTTTATTTTATGTTTTTCCATTAAAAGGTGTGCAGCAGCATTTGAACCAGCTGCAGACGTTTGAGTGAGGACTGACCGATTCAGAGGGAATTACACTAATCCAGCCATGATGAAATGAAGGTTTAGAGTAGTGTTTCCATGTTTTTGCCTTGAAAGAATAGGTTTTACCTTTGCTTTGTTCCTTAAATGATAAAAATGACTTAACTGAGGTCCTTAGTTGACTAAGTTTAAAATCACCATCCATTTTAAAATCGAGGGGCTAAACATTCATTGTTGGTGTCTAAATCAACAGGATCAACAGTTCTTTGGGTGTTTCAACTGGCATATTTGACAATTCATGATTTGCAAAGACAGTGATTCGAGTTTTGATGTTCTCCTCGTCATTACCTTTATCTCTTTTTATAGATTCTCTTTCTCATTCAATTCAGGACTTTGCATTCGCCTTTTCGTCTAGGTCTATATTGAAAAACCTACAGTAAAGTAATGAGATGTTGATTCTGGATGTAGTGTAGGAATTCCTTCAATATAAACCAAACAACATTTTACATTACCTGCCAGAAGCTGGATAAAATCTTTAAAAAAGAGACAACAGTATTTTCACACCTCACGTAGTAGCTCAAGGAAATATTTTAATCTAAATGTTTTAGGCTAAATATTTTAGGATAAAATGAGTAAACCCTAGTGATGGATTTTTGGGTAAACTAAATAGAGCAGTGTTACATGTCATTGTTTCTAAAACGGCATTTTTCTGAGCTGCGTCTAAAAGGGCAAACATTGAGAGTATACCCACTGCTCCAGGGACCACTACACCACTGCGGACAGCAACAGATCAGCTGCAAGGGGCAGACAACAGCTAACAATGTCAAGTTAGTTTTCTGTAACCAACACAGTCACGTCTGCATTAGCTACCACAAAGCAGCTGGAGCAAACTTTACTGCCACTAACGTCAGGAAATCAGACGGTCTTCGAACAACATTTGGTTTCAATACAACACTGCATGCGGAGGTGCTCTGGTGTCTGAACACAGCCATCAACAAGTACTCTCTCTCTCTCTCTCTCTCTCTCTCTCTCTCTCTCTCTCTCTCTCTCTCTCTATATATATATATATATATATATATATATATATATATATATATATATATATATATATATATATATATATATATATATATATATATATATATGAGAGTCGTGGGTACTTGTTGATGGCATTAAAATTATTTCTACGAGCATTAAAAAGCATTAAATTAGGGTTACCCATTCCTGTATAAACCCTGTCCTCTAATTTTTATTAGATTGCCACCTTTGTTGTTGGAACAACTTAAACGATCTAAAAACGATAAAATGTTTAACCTTCTATTGTGCAGGGATGTTCTTAAAGTCAATGATTCTAGCAAACCTGTCTTATGGAGCTACTGTTGAGCCAGGCTCACCAAATCACTGGGAAGTCTTTACACTACATTACGTTCATACTGAACCTGGTTCTGCTGGAGGTTTTACCTTCCTGTTAATGGGTAGTTTTTCTTTGCTAGCTCAGTATGAGGGATTGCTGCAAAGCCATGGAAAATGTAGATCGCTCTCCCTGTGGCTCTACGCTTCTCCAGGAATGAATGCTGCTTGTCAAGACTTTGATGCAATCAACTGGTTCCCTTTATATAGGAAATGTTTGACCAATCTGTGTAATATGACCCAATCTATAATCTTATTGAATTTGACTTTGGAAAGTGCCTTGAGATGATATGTTTCATGAATTGGCACTATAGACCAGTTCATTGTTATTGTTTTGATCCAGGGTTTTCGCGCATGCGCCCCGGACTGGTAGGCAAAAGGCGAACACAATTGCGGACGCAAACAAAGGAAACGACACGTTCTCGACGTATTTTTCTTCTTTAGATAACGTATCACAAGATCGTTTTAAGAGTAAGTTGATGGTTGATGGTATCAGATTGCCAGATCCACACAGCAAAAGCCTGAATGGATGGAGCGAGTCTGTGAAATGCTGGCCAAGTGTTCCGTACGGCAACATATACAGCTACCTTATCAACACGCCAGGCCAGTACAGACGAGAGAGCATGAAAGCCATGAAACCACTGGACGGCTACAATTATTTTATATCGGGACATAGGCACCAGCAACCCCCGCGACCCCATGAGGGATTAAGCAGGTCATAAAATGGATGGATGGATGTTCAGACATGTTTGTGTAACATACGAAAGTGGAGTCGGACACAGACAGCGCCTCAGCAGAGAGGAAGACCTGCCACCGGTAGGTTAAAGAAACATTGTTCACTAAGGATTATTTTGGTGGTGTTGTCTTATTATCCCTTTTCACAGACTCATGCCAGAGGGTTTGCATACATTGTACATGTACGTATATTATTACGAAACGAACATTTACGTCTTGACTTAAGTATATATCCTATTTTTTATTTATATAATGATTTAAGTAGAACAATGACCAGTGCAAAATTAAGTTGTATTTACCGGAGATGAAGTGTAGACTGCAAATTCTGTCGTGGTATGATGGCTCCCACAGTCGACTGGGATTGTCTGCCTGCGTCCTTTCATTGAAAATATCCATTTCTTTCGTCTTTCTTCGTCCTTTGGTAAACGACCAAACGTACATCCGATGATTTGGAATTGCCTCTGTGTGCAACCGGGAGCACAACAAGTCGTAGGCATTGTTTAGATTCCAAAAATAAACTAACTAAAAGTACGCTCTAAATCACCCGTTTTGTCATGTAGTAGACGAGAACAGTACTGTTTTTGCCTACCCGCGGGACCCGGATGTAGCGCTGACGTCACGCGTGAACTGGTCTATATAAATAAAATTGAATTGAAATTGAATTAAGCCCTTGAAGGTTATACACCAAAACCCAATCAGATGTCATCACTGTAATATTTTAACTAAGTTCCGTATTTTAGATTTGATCAATTTAAGCATTTTAAAACTGATGTTCAAATGTCTTAATGGACTTGCGCCTAAACCACTAGGGGACTATCAATAAACTGCAGGGCTATAGCAGATCCACCATGGCAGCCTCAGATGGCAAATGTAAAGTTCCTTTCAGTCGAGCTTCTTTTGATCAAAGTACTCTCTCTGTGAGACGTACTGGACTTTGGAACTCACTCCCTATCAGTTTAAAGTCTGTAACCAGATTCAGCATTTTTTTTTAAATTGTACCAAATCTGGGCTGTGCCAAAACCAGCATTGCAGCAAAGTAGCACTGCCATGATTTCATCCCTCTGCTGTATTTGTCTGTATCTAAATATCCTGTTTTTATCACTGTCAACCATTTGGTCATTGTTAAATAGTTCTTATATACAGAAGAACATGAAGGTTAGACAGACGTTTGTTAGAGAATCTAGATAAAGACCAGGACTTCTGGACTCATTATTTCGAGAGATGAGTCTAAAATGGAAATATTTGGATGCCAAGTCTGGCATGAATCAAATATATTCTTCTAGGAGAAGAATGTCATACCAACTGTGAAGCTTAGAGTTGGAAGTTTCATGTATGGGGATGTTTTTCTGGAGCAGGACTCTGCCACCTCACCATTATAGAATACTCCCTGCTATGTATCATCTATTCAAAGTAAATGTAAGATAACACACAGAAAAAAATAAATAAGCCAAACCTGTAACAGTGACCCAAAGCATACCAGTACATCTGCCAAGGACCGATTGAGAACTATAAAAGAAGTCCTTGGCCTAGTCAAAGCCTAGATCTTTATCTCAGTGAAATGCTGAGGGGTGATTTAAAACTAGGTGTACAGTCAGGGAAGACATGTCTCAGCTGCAAGTGAGGGCTTTCCTCAGATCGATGCCACAGACTGGTAGATGGCTGCACGAAACGCCTCCCTGACGTCAAAGGGGTCACTAGCTAGTTATGTGGTTGGATGTTCTAACCCCCCCCCCCCCCCCCGAATATGTATTTCTATTGTGTTTCATCTAATGAGTAACAATAAGTTTGTTTTTGGTGTTTCCCTCTAAGTAAATAACTTCCCCATAGAAGTTTCATTTATGTTATATCTTTTGAAAGAATTAGAAATAAGGTTAAGATTTTTGCGTAATAATGGAAACTTTAAAATATGTATGCATTCAATGTAAATAGGCTTTAGAGTCATAAAATTAAATGTAATGAGAAGAAATGAAAGAATGATCTCTAATCATTTCTGTCTCTAAAGACGTGCTGATGAATCTCAACCCTGTAACAGATAAAATGTGAAACACATAATGTAAAAAGAATATTTTTTTTTAAATATGCATGTAACCTAGTTAGGTATAACTATAACATTCATTTATATGCTAGAATATGACATAGAACAAAACTATTACAATGTTTTATAATAGTGTCTTTTTTTGCACCCATTTCTAGCAAGTTGCCTCAAACTGCTGTACAGAAACATATTTTGATATGAAAACTGTTACAGTCTAGTTCTATCTAGGTATAACTGTCCAAAATAGTACAGTAAAAATAATCCAGGAAACATCCAAACTTCAGTTTACTAAAAACTATCAAAGTAATCCCAAGAAGATTTGATTGATGGGTAAATCTCATAATTTAGTCAGCATCCCATCATTGGTCAACAGCCTGTTCAACCTTTGAACCTGAGCTGAACTACCTTCCTCCTCAGCTCATCACTGCTGAGCTCAAGCTTTGCAGTTGCCCATAAAGGCAGAGGTATTGCTGATTGCTTAGATCCAATTTTCTTTTAGCATTGGGTCAGGATCATTGATAGGCAGACTTCTGTGTTATGAGTAAACATTGTCTGAATGTAATATTCAGAAAACAAATGAAAGCTCCAATAAATCATTTGACATTGTTGCAGAACACAGAGACTCTTCCCATTCAGACTCCCGGATGCCTTCCAACACCCCCACCCTCCACTATTTATACCTTTGATCAACAGAGGATGGAAAGGAGGTGAAGAATGATAAGAGACAACAGGAGCAAAGCGGGGGCAATAGAGATAGGCTGTTTACCCTGCACTTGGCTACTGGTGAGCTTGCCTGCCACCTCCTCCTTCACCAATTCCCCCTTCCCCCATTTTTAAACCTAGTTGGAGGTGTAAAATAGCAGCGACCTACCCCCTCTGATTTGCCCTTTTCTGTGCCGCCTTCTTGCCCCCTCACCTCCCGGGTGTCACCCTGTCACATCATATACTTCCGGAGATGCTGGGATTTGGGCACCTCACCTATTTTGACCTGTCTAGACAACACTGCCTCTCCTTTTTATTCCAATAGAGCAGTGGAGGAAGAGAACTGTGGTGGAGATGTGGGGAGGCAGGTTAAAAGTCAGAGTTGCAGGGGACGTTTGTTACCATGCAACTAATAAAACAGAGCGGAAGCAAGAGGTCACGCTGATGACCCACCCAAAGCCCTGTGGTGTTGCTCTGCTGACTTTGGGTCAACCCAGACCCAAGCTACAACTACCAATATATGGCTACTTTTTTCCTTCAACATAAGCCAGCACTTTATGCTGCTCGTTATGCGCCTTGTGTATTTTCAGTTTGTGCCACATCGTTTATACATTTAGGTAAATCTAGAACCCTTGAAAATCTTGGGGGGCATTTGTGGCCCTCAGAATAATTTTGTGTGACACCCAATTTTAATTCAAGAATGGTACAAATTTCACAGACAGTGATATTTGATGAGTTGCTGCAACCATTTTTGAATGAGTGACGCAAATCCTGTGTCTCAAAGTGACTCAAAAACATCTAACAAAAGGTCTTATATGTCTTTCTAGTAAAGTGTGAGAGCATTTTTATATTTCGGATCTAAAATGAATTACTTATCCATTTTCTACTAAAATCCAACAATTTTGTTTATTAAAACATTCAATGTTTTTTCATTGTTGAGCATCTAAAAGTAAAGGGAAATCACAGTGAAAATATTTTTTGTGTTTTTATATAAAAATTTAATATTTCTGGCCTGCAAGGGGGGTACAGCATGGTATAACATTTGGACACCACTGATGCCACATAACATATAACTGCACAAGAAAAATAGCCAGCCAGAACCAGGAAACAACTCTCATGCGCTCTCAATTTATTCCTCCTTTTATTGTGGCTAGGTCCCATTTGCTCGCTCCGAAACACACCTCAGTGAGCTCCTGGACGGGGTGTGCAACAGCATGAGCGACTATGCTCTGTACGTGGACCCGGATACCCAACACAAGCAGTACAGGAGATTTGCTCCAAGAAGCAGTGGATCCTCGGAAGACTTTCCAGACTTTAAAAACTTCCAGTTTGATGGACCCGAGGCATCCAATAACCTGAAATTTGCAGTGAGTACACAAGAGCATCATTGAACAGTTGAAAAACGAGTGGTGACATATATGATGGTTGTATTCAAGGAAATTGGAGTCATTTGCTTAGTAGGTTCTGGTTTATCTGTTAGGTGAAAAATTTACCCGCTGCTGTTTGATTTGAGACATATCTCTCTGAACTGATTTAAACTTGAAGGTGTTGATGGTTCTGATCCTCTGTCTCAGTTGATCCACAGAGGAGGCAGGAAGTTCTATAAAGTTCTAAGCTGACGTTTCATAATGTTAGAAAATCACCTGCCATACTTTTTTGAAAAACTTGTTAGATTTGCTATAAGTTTATTTACATATAGAAAGTAATTTTATTTTCAATTTACTTTAAAGGATCTAAAAAAAAAAGGCATTTAAACATTTTATGTGATGTTTTTCAATGGCTGGGCCTGCCGCCTACAGTTTAACTAGAAAAAAGTGATATACTGTGCTCTAATAGTCAGACTATCTGTAGAGGCTACACATCAGCATGTTTTGTGGAGTTTTGGCAGAATATATTCATTACAATTGATGGTTCTGATCCTCTGTCTCAGTTGATCCACAGAGGAGGCAGGAAGTTCTATAAAGTTCTAAGCTGACGTTTCATAATGTTAGAAAATCACCTGCCATACTTTTTTGAAAAACTTGTTAGATTTGCTATAAGTTTATTTAGATATAGAAAATAATTTTATTTTCAATTTACTTTAAAGGATCTAAACAAAAAAGGCATTTAAACATTTTATGTGATGTTTTCAATGGCTGGGCCTGACGCCTACAGTTTAACTAGAAAAAAGTGATATACTGTGCTCTAATAGTCAAACTATCTGTAGAGGCTACACATCAGCATGTTTTGTGGAGTTTTGGCAGAATATATTCATTACAATTGTTATTAGAGAATTATTTCACAAATAATGTCAGAAATAAAACAAGTTTACCAACATTTAGCTGCCCCAATGGCAACGCATTGCAACATTTTCAAATACATCACCTCAACTGTAGAATGGTGATGTGTGTACTTGTGCATGCAGCTGAACGAGAACATTTTTGCTCATTTTACTAGTAAAGTGAGGACTTTGATGGCAAGTGAGGACCTTTTTTATGGTTCTCACTTTTTTGGTGGGCTAAGGGTTAGGTTTAGGACTAAGGTGTCAATTAAGTTTAAGTAAGGGTTAGGGTTATACTTAGGTCAGAAAGGGTTGAAAATGAATGAAAGCCAAGGCACGGTCCTGACTTTGTATTTTAAACAAGTGTGTGTGTGTGTGTGTGTGTGTGTGTGTGTGTGTGTGTGTGTGTTTGTCCACCTTGATGCCATAACAAATACCTCGGAACTCATGAGGTTGTGAGAAACTTCCCGAGCTTTTCCACTTGCATCCACATTGTGGAGCAGACAACTGGTTCTGTTGTCAACCTACAGGGTGCTGCATCTTACTCCTTGTATATACTTAGGCGGGTATTTATAAATATGAATATCTCCCCCATATAATTTTAAAAAATACCGTACACACAGGGTCGTTTTTAGAAAACTTTTCATCCATACAAACCTGTGTAAATTCACCATTGACCATTGTTTTAAACATGCCAGACACATGGGGTCTGTCAGCCAGACAGAGTCCTTCAAAATAAAGGTTATGTTAAACGGCATTGTGCCTGTGTAAAACAGCTGACGTTCAAGCGCTTCTTTTCCTCTGCGCATAAACATATTAGAGCAGTTGGGCTTGGAAAAACAAAAGACAAATAAAAAGCCTCTGAACAAGCTGTAATGTTCCATGTATGCTTTTACTTTGAAGTCTTGATACCAAGGCCAAGACAGTAAATGCTGTGCCATGCAGAGGAATAAACTACCAGAGATGCGTAGGTTAGTGTACTTGTCCAGTTTTACATTGATTAGACACATATTGTTAACAGTGAATCACAACAAAATAGAAATCAGCTCCTCTCTGTCACCATTAATTTTTTACTCCACTATATGGTCAAGTCTATAACAATGGCCGCATGTCAACGCCGTGATGCGCCAGACTCTAAAACTCCTTCTGGTCTTGTACACATGCAGGCTCAAAGACATAGTTTTAAGAAATCTCCACTTTGGCTGGAGTTTTCAGTTTTAGGCAAGTAAAATGCCGTTTGTGTGGATGAAAGGCATAACTGCATAAAAATGTGTCCATTTACACAGACGAGGTTTTAGTCCTTGACCCACAAGTGTTCTGTTTATTGTGCTGTGTTAATGTTTTTAGGTTTTTATGTCTGTTTTGTCCTTTATTTGTTTTGCAGCACTTTGGTCAACCATGTGTTGTTGAGTTATGCGTATATTCTGTTTTGTGCAGACCTGCTATAAGCAAGGATTTTATTTTTATTTCTTTTCAGTTAAAAAGTGTAAACATGAGTGTCGGGCAAAAAACGTGTATCTCCATTTTCAGTTAGAATCAGCTCTGTTGCTTACCCCTCATACCTTTGTGTGGTTTTATTGATTGATATGCAACTTTTCAGGAAATTAAAAATACATGTACGCTTTTGAATACTTTTCATTGGATGTTTGCTGATGCAAGCTTTCTGATAGCAACGATGTGTAAAATAAATCATTGGGATGAGGTCAGCAGTGTACTATTGAACCAAGTGTTCTGTTTATTTATATATTTTATTTTTTTATTTAATCAATGTCAGTAAAGTCGACACCAAGCACATGAAAAATGGAAAAAAGTATGTCATCATGCCTTCTATCTATCGCTGGGACTGTGTTTCGATTGACCAAAAGGATTCTGCTCTATTCTAACCCACAAAGAAAACTCTGAACCAAGACCAGTACAGTGCATTCATACTGTCATGGTGACTGTCTGTAACTGCTGAAGCCACAAAAAATGGACTCTGTACCACATTCGTATATTTGCACATTTGCACATATGCCATCAGACTGTTGAACTGCTGAAGCCACAAAATTGACTCTGTTGAACTGCTGAAGCCACAAAATGGACTCTGTACCACATTCGTATATTTGCACATTTGCATCATTGCATCCTTATCTAGCATTACAAATGCTGCCGAACTCTGTTTCTAAAATGCATTCTTGCACAGATGCCCTTTGCGCAATCATTTCTGAACATACAATCGTTTTTTTAATAATACTCACCTGTACACTGTGATCGCACACTGTCTATTTCTCCTGCATTGTTTACATTGTTTACATTTAAACTGTTTACTATAAATCACTGCTGCACCTTATCCTGTAATTTACTGCAATTTACTGTAATTTTTCAAGCTGTATGCAAACGAAATGTCGTTCTGTACGCACTCTGTGCATACAAAATGACAAAGTTGTCTAAGTCTAAGATTGACCACATTGTCACCAAATGCTTAAATTGCTGAACAGATTGGGAGACAGACGGGCAACATGGCCACCGCCCTGTACTGTCATACTCTCCATTGTACATAAAGGCCTATTTAACTTTGTGTGTATGTATGTGTGTGTGTGCACGTGCAGCTGAGCAAAAACCTTTTTTGCTCATTTTACTATTAAAGCGAGGACTTTGTTGTAAAACGAGGACCGAAAAAGGTCCTCACTTTTTTCTGAGCCATTGGTTAGGTTTAGAACTAAGGTGTCAATTAGATTTAGGTTAGGTGTAAACTGATAAAGGTTAGGGCGAGGTTCTAGCTTAGGCCATAGAAAGGCTTCAAAATGAATGGAAGTCTATGGTAGTCAAGGAACGGTCCTCACTATGCACATTAAACGTGTGTGTGTGTGTGTGTGTGTGTTTGTGTGCTGTTGTGTGTGCGTGTGTGTGTGTGTGTGTGTGTGTGTGTTTGCTTGCATGGCAGATCTAGTTCAGCTCAGTATCTCTCCCAGGCTGAGGCATATCTCCCCTCTGTGTGTTTCTCTTGGCAGTGTGAAACACTGGTGGAGGAGCTGGAGGACGACATCATCTCTTTACTCGGCCAGGATGAAGAAAATGTGCAGGAGGAGTTATGCTACAGAGTCTCAGGTAGCTCATATTTTCTTTATTCGTGTTACTGTTCTCCCTTTGCCCTTTGTGTGAAGTGGAACCTTTTTGGAACAGTGTTTGAGGTTCCAGATCTTGGTCTGATTCAATGCCATGACAAATTGATTCAAATAATTTTTTTCTGCTTGTTTACATTTACTGCATTTTTAGTTTCAGGGTTTTCTCTAGGCTTTTCATTAAAGGGGAGATATCGTGGTTTTCAGTTCTTCCTTTTCACGTTGAGAGCATTCAGTTGTGGTCTATTTAAAATTGAACTGTAATGCTTTGTCTGAATTCCTTGTTATTTTCCCCCCAACTTCCCCCTTTTTACCCCTGTTCAGAGGTGCGTCTGAGAGCAACTCATTTTGGTATTCTTTAAATCTAAAGGAGGCACTTCACACCCCACCCCCTCGAGGTTGCAGACCGTTCCACTCCACGCTGTTGAGCCATTTTGTAGTATGCTGGGGAACAGTGTAATGAAAAACCGATGACTTATCCACTTGTAGCTTCGCTATCCTCAAGCTTGGACTACAAATGCACTCTGAGAAATAAAAATGCTGGTTTCGCAAAATTGGTAAGCCAGAGGTCCATGACCTTGTTTAGGAGCTCCGTAGCAAATACTGTGATGTAAGTGTTCAAAAAACACGATAGACAATACAGAAAACTGAACGGCTTGAAAAATATGACCCGAACAGAATATGAAGATATCTACGCAGGTCCTGGACAGGTTACATTCAGATGTTCTGCACTCCAAGAGACTGCAGGTACAGAACAAAATGGGGTAAAAAGAGGATCGTGTGTGATATACAAACAACAGGTTTATGGACATGTGACTGTCTCTTCAAGTACAAAGTAAAACGAGAAAAATAAAACGGAATTAACCCAACAAAAAATGTAACCTTTTGTAACCTTTGAGTTGAAAAAAGTAATTTCCCAGTATTTCTATCTGTGGAGTCAATCAAAGTGAAACAATCACAAAAAGAGGTGTTCTGGTTAGAAGTTTCCATTAAGTCATCGTTGGTCTTAAAATTATGTATTTGAACTATTCCTTTCCAGGGTGGAATCATTATACAACATGCAACTGCAGTGGTTTTACAGATGGAGCCACAAGTTTGAATTTGTTGTACATTCTGTTTTATCCACACAGGGTCAGAATTACACATACAGGCAAGACAGTCACTTTTTTCCGGTGTCTAAAACACAGGTCTTACTGTCATCATGCAGCTTCATCTGACGCTGTCTTCCCCCTCCCACTTCAGTCATTCCCTGAAATATGACACAAGTTTTGGTCAAGCCTGGCTGTTGATTGGCTACTGCCTCCCTTTTTGTGGTAATTTATCAGTGAGAATAACCTAGGTTGGTGGTTTAGATAGGTGTCGTGCCAAGGTAGTACCCACATAGAATCTGTTTACCCAGCATTGGGAGCATCCCCTCCACAGGAGGAGTAGCAAATACTCACCTTAAAGGGCTTATGTAAACCCTAAAAGTAGTTTTTCTGATGTCACTTCCCTAAGTACCATGTACCAGGCTCCCAGTCCTGTCACCTAGGTTAGAATCAGAATCAAAATTAACTTTATTGTTCAAGTGTGTAAGTACAAACAAGGAATGTGACATTGGATTCCAATGCTTGGATTGTGATAAAGCAAGACAGACAAGCAGAACAGCAGCTGCATTTTAAAACAAAAAAGCCAAACATATTTTCCAGGGAAGAAAAACTCTTTTTCAACTTAAAAAAGAATTAAAAATTAAACTCCCCACTGCCTCTTAGCTAGAAAATGTATGTAAGAAGCAGTAATAAAAGTGGCAGAGAAGAAGATAGACACCTCATCATAAAGCCTGCAAGTGAAGTTGAAAGGAAAAATGTTGACATTAAATCCTTAGAGAGAAACCATAACATTGAAAAAAAAACAGTTGAGCTGACAAAGATGAAGCTGTCTGGTGACACAGACTTAAAAGTATGTTTGGAGGAGTCAGGTTGAGGTGTCCGAACTTGGGAGCACCAAAACAGCTGGTGGCCTCATCCTGTTGGGCGGTGTTACCGCCAGTTTTACCAGCACATGACACAGTGTGGATAAAATATTGAACAAGGATCTCCAAATCAACCCATTCATAATGCAAATTCTGAGTTAAACAAAACATTATTTGAGAAAATAAAATTTTAAAGAATGATTTGCTCAGTGAAATTCAGTACCTTTTAAGACACTTTTATTAATGCAATTATTCCTCCGGGAAGCTAGGGGCACAGTAGCGATCAGTGGCTTGATGGGTTATTCCTTAAGTTATACTAAACACCTTTGAATTGACATTAATGTTCCATATTAATGTCGTAATAACGATCATAGCATTATCGAATTATGGCGGAGTTAAACGAAAACAAGCACTATGTTTAAAACAAACCATAGTTGCAATGACTTGGTGGTAGCACTAATGTTATCCGGGAAGCTAATAGCACTATGCTAGTGGACATTCAGTGCTAATTTAAAAAGACTTTTAAGCCATATCTTGTGGTAATGAGCAGACCGGACAACACGAACATTAATATCCCATCAGCGTATAAAACCCTTCTGGAAATGAAGTTTTTCATAGCCTTAAAAAAACACTGGAACCACATCAGCATAGCATAGTTTCCAAGCTGCTAGCGGAAGCTATCGTGTTAGCGTGGCCAAGCTTTGAAAACAGTGAAACATTAAGTAAACCATTCTAAACTTTCCCTGTTTATTTCTCTGCCAAACCTCTCCCGTTGTCTCTGGTTGTGGCGACGGGACGTCTGGTTGCAGTGAATTACTCCAAGGCAAAGCTGGTTATCTCAGTAGCGAGCAGGTGGCTAGCTCGAAAAGGGAAAACAGCCGTCGTTTGGGAACCAGACCTTGCTGGACGAGCTGTACACGGCTCAGAGGAGGGGGTGCGCTCGGCCTGCGAAGGGGGTCGCAGCATGGGCTCTCTGAATGGCCTCTCTGCATGGCCTTTCCAGTATTGGGCACCTCCGCATAGCCTTGCCCGGTGTGGCTATGGTTTCACAGCTTTCCTGCAACAGCTGAGAAAAATCTCAAGGCTGGTTTTGGCATAGATGGATTATTTACTCTGGTGTCTCATTACACAGAAGATAGGCTACAGACTTAGCTTCGATCCAGCCTGCAATATGTGGCGGTTCTCGTTGGATCCTCTGCTCTGCAGAGGGAGATGAGTGTTCTCCCTAACGCTGCTAGGGCAGCGGGCGAAAAAGAGGGTGATTAACCTGGGAAGCAAGTCTGTATACAGTGAGCCCCCCTGCTGTGAGAGGCAATGGGATGGGATAATGGTGTGGTCATGTTTTTCTTGAGTGCCGATAAATCTTTAACCATATCTTTGCAGTTTCACAAAACAGTTGTTTGCAACTTTAAGGTTTTACTTTTGGAAGGCTGTTGGGTGTAATTTATTTAAAGGAGCAATAAGTGAAATGTTATTGTTTTAGATAGAACTAAAAAATAGTGATGTGAAGGACTAACGCTAATATTTCAGATGGACTATGGTATGACGTCACACCGCATCTCTCTGCTGTTCTCCAGTCTCTTGTTTACATAGCCGGGCAGGCTGCGCGCGCATATACGTGCATGTAAACAACTGCCACTCAGGGTTTAGCTCCTCCCTGCCCTAAAATACCACCATCAGAGCAGCGCAGCATTGGAGCAACATGGCAGAGAGCACCCCCAGCAGATGAAAATCTTCTCTTGCTAACAGCATTATAAAGTTACTAACTTCTCCACTAGAAATTTTCCTCTGAAAGGTGATCTTTTGCTGTGTTTTTATCATTTACAAATATGTGCATAGGAGGCTACACATGACAAGGGAAAGGAGGGGACGGGTGTCAGCTATAATGTAGGTAGAGAGAGGCCCGGCTTGTCATACATGTTGTTTTGGTCTACAGACAGTGCTCAAGCACCATCTAGTGGTGAAATATCACTAATTGCTCCTTTAACTTTTTAAACCCATCTGGCCCCATCTTGCCTATTTTATCACGCTTTAAAAGTAGATTAGAAATGGTCACATTTCTTTCTTCCCTAAATACCACTAAGGAGGAGGCTTTAATGTTTAGAAAATTCAATTCAATTCAATTTTATTTATATAGTGCCAATTCATGAAACATGCCATCTCAAGGCACTTTCCAAAGTCAAATTCAATCAGATTATACAGATTGGGTCAGATTGTACAGATTGGTAAAAAAAATTCCTATCTAAGGGAACCCAGAAGATTGCATCAAAGTCTTGACAAGCAGCATTCACTCCTCCTGAAGAAGCGTAGAGCCACAGGGAGAGTAGTCTGCATTGTCCATGGTTTTGCAGCAATCCCTCATACTGAGCAAGCATGAAGCGATAGTGGAAAGAAAAACTCCTTATTAACGGGAAGTAGTGATGGGTCGATGAGGCGTCATGAAGCGTTTCGACACATTGCCAAACTGTATTGATACTGTGCCGATACTGTGTCACTGAATACTGACACCTGCTGGACCTTAAAAATCCCTAAAGGCAACCTGGTTGACAGAGTTAACTGACACTGATTTGATGACCAAGTACAATTTAAATCATTGTATGTTGCATTGTATTTTTTTATATTTTCATTTGAATTAAACATATATTTGTTTTTTTTTAGATACAGTCAATAAATAATGTGAACTTGTATCATAATATAATAACCTCTAAGTAAACATGTTGTGAACGAGGATGCTTGTGGACTGGCTTTTTTATTTTATGTTTTTTACAAATTCTTTGCTGCCATGTCCTTTCAATCTGTTCTGAAATCGGAAATGCTGAGTATGACAAAGGGAGGAAGAACTACTCAGAGTAGCAGCTTTCTACTAAGGGTAGATCAGCCGTTTTTTTCTGAAACGGCGCTCAGAACAAAGACGCACAGCGCAACCTGCCCAACAATAAAGGCGTCTGCCCAACCCATCCATCAGTGGTGCGCTCCGATCAGCACATGGCGCTCACAGAGCGAGACTGTGGTACACCATCACACCAGAGTTGCAAAATGGTTAAAAACTAACCATTATTAACCGTTATTTTGTTTACAGTTCAGCTTGGACTTTATTTACTGCGAAGCATAGCTTTGCTGTGCGCGCTGCTGTGCGCGAATGCACACGCGAGGCAACAGAAACAGTTTGGCGCGTCAGTCAGTTCGAAACAGTTCCTGTATCGTTCACGTGACTTTCCCATGTCGATACGCGCATCGACACGGGTTTTGCTCTATGAGCTCGACACATGCGCCGACGCATCGGTGTTGCCGGACCCATCACTAACGGGAAGGAAAAACCTCCATCAGAACCAGGCTCAGTATTAACAGTCATCTGCCTCGACCGACTGGGGGTTACAGAAGACGGAGAGAGACACAAGACAGACAAACAAGCACAGAAGCACACATTGATCCAGTAATCTGTTCTACATTAGATGGTAATAGCAGGTGATCTATCTTCCCTGGATGATGACACAGCTAAGAGAATGCCAGACCAGGTGTACCTACTATGAAGAAAAAAGAGAGAGAGCAAAAAGTTAAAAGCTGAAATGACGACAAGCAATGCAAAACTGGAGAACAGTAGAACTCAGTAGAGTGAGAAAAATAGGCCCTGATGTCCTCCAGTGGCCTAAGCCTATAGCAGCATAACTATAGAGGTAGCTCAGGGTAACATGAGCCACTCTAACTATAAGCTTTGTCAAAAAGGAAAGTTTTAAGATTAGTCTTAAAAGTAGACAGGGTGTCAGCCTCACGAACCAAAACTGGGAGTTGGTTCCACAGGAGAGGAGCCTGATAGCTAAAGGATCTGGCTCCCATTCTACTTTTAGAGACTCTAGGAACCACCAGCAGACCTGCAGTCTGAGAGCGAAGTGCTCTGTTAGGAACATACGGGGTAATCAGAGCTCTGATATATGATGGAGCTTGATTATTAAGGGCTTTATACGTTACAAGAAGAATTTTAAATTCAATGGGAAGGATATATATAGTAAAGAGAACTGGCCCAAGGACTGAACCCTGTGGTACTCCGCAAGCGACCCTAAAGTTTGAAGATTTATTATTAACATGAACAAACTGGAATCTGTTCGACAGATAAGATTTAAACCAGCCTAATGCATTCCCCTTAATTCATGTAGTTTCGCAGTGTTTATTTTGAAAAATATTTAGGCGAAGCTCAGAAAATTTGATTTTTCCTTGGTTTAATCACCTATAAATCAGATATAGTGATATTTGCAATAATGGTTCCCCTTGCAAAATATTCTTTAATGCCTTAGTGTCCCACAAATACTAATATTTATATTTAAATTTTATAACTTTTGAGCTGTACTTGATTTCTATCAGATATGTAATTTCAGGTGGAAATTGCTCCTAAAACCCTCTTGGCTTAAAGGGTTAAAGGAGCAATAAGCTAAATTTCACCACTAGGTAGAGTGTTGAGCACTGTCTATAGATCAAAACAAGAAATTTGGCAAGCCACACCTCTACTTGCCTCACAAAACAGTAAGGCCTGGCCCATTGCTGGTCAAACTCCAACAATTAACCCACTTGCCGCAATTGTAGCATTACATTGAATTGAATCAATATAGTAACACAAGTCTAACAATACTGTAACAGAGACAAACATTTGACTTCATCCTATTACTCACCATTCTGGAGGAGAAAAGGTAGCTTGGAGTCAAACTGAAGCCACTTATGCTCTCAAAATGCTCTCCACCTTGAAAACACGAAGCCAATGTTAATCCTCGTCTCTTTCCTTATCTGATAACCTTTTTGACAAACACCGTTGTTTTTTTGTGGTAATAATGGGTTCTGATAATCTTCAAGTGAATTCTCAGATAATATAGCTTAATCTGCTGACAAGGCAACTAATAATTGTGTATTTAGACCTGCTTGCAAAACTTGTTTCGGAAAACTAACAGCACATCACCCTGTACACACAATCTCCACAGTGAAAACTTCACTGAGTAAGCAAAAAACATTGGATGCGTGGATGTCTTTTAAATTAATGGTCGTATTTACAATAGTTAAAATCTTGACTCTTTTTAATAAAGCCAGTTTTTGTGTGTTGTCTTGTTCCTTGAATCTTAAAAACCTTGTTACAGCTCATCAAATATTGCGTCCTGTCCAAATTGATCTAATGGAAAGCCATATTTTTTTGTATTTCTCCATCGTTTGGCTGAACATACACTTCTCTTTTTTTCTTCTTTTTGTGCAGATTACTGTGAAGAGAACAGTCAGCCAAACGACGAGCTGTAGTGGTTGATATTTTCCTTGACCTTGGTGGGACCAGTTTTTTCCGAGATCAGTCGGAAAGCCTGATCATTTTAACAACTAACTTTTGAAAACAAATAAAAGATTGGATTTTGAAAAACAATGTTTTGTCTCTCCTTGCACACATTGATCAGTGATGTCACTGAAGGATAATGTTAACCTTTGTCCTCTTTTAGTCAGATCTGCACACTGCACACACATCAAATATTGACTGGTTTGTAGAATTCAGACTTACAACAGTTGGTGTCTTTACATAGCTGCACGACATGTTCAAATCACCAGATTACTAGTATAGATAAAAAGTATTTTTTATTGCTTACACTGTAGGAACCTTTTCAGGAGCCAGGGTAGTTTTTCTGGGGATGTTATTTCCTTTTCTTGCATTTCCACTGGTGTAACCAAGAGTAACAAAATCGATTAGAAATCTACCCTGTTAACAGTCCTGCTAGGGAGGTATGCCTTTTTCGATGGACCCAGAACTATAGATGGGAAGGCGCTAAACGTTTCTCATTGTCTGAATGGTTCCAGGATTAGTTTTATTTCACTGATTATTCTCATTCTGGACTGTTCTGTTGAACAGATTTGTACCCAGACAGCAGTGGAGAAGGACCCGCTTGGATTCAGGGACCAGTATCAACATACACTGCTCAGCTTTTCAGTGAATGAAATATTAAAATGTTCACAAAAAACATCCTGGGTAGTTCAAATGTCTTGGGAAATTAAGGTCCAGAAAAAAAGACGATCAGGAACCCATAATGGAAACCCGCCTTCAGAGACATTTTAAAGATGTCTATAAAAAACACAAAAAATGTGCCTCTTCATTTCTTTTCAGTATATCGGTGTTTGTCTGTATAATGACACAATAGGGGGTTTTCAGTGACGTCACTGGCCAGCTTCCGGTCCGCCATCTTGGGTGGCATATTATCATATCATATCGCGAATGGATAAGTACGCCAGCACGCTACAGCCACCAGATAAGGACGTATATCTGAGGAAATGTTCCGTGATCGACCATGTGGACCCCTATGCCCTCCACGGTGCCTTGTTTAGCACTAATCCAGATGATTGGCCAAATGTAGAGCACGGCGACATAGTGCATTACCTGGTGCTCAGTGAAAACCCTCTGCACAGTCTTGAGGAAATGAGAGCTTACAAGGGTCTAGAGGCTCACAACCAGTTCACATCTGGTTGGGTACAAGATGTAGAAGTTATGTACATGAAGGAAATCGCCATCATACGTGGACGGGTGAGTTTTAATAAGATGGTAAAAATGTAAACAATCCGACGCAAATGCGACGAAAATGCGTGACAGCTTCTGCGGTGGCTGACGGCCGGCGGCCGGCGGTGCGCGAAGGCGCTTGGCTGCAGGGCCGATCGACGCCGCTCGTGGCTTTAATTATTTAAGCAGAACAATGACCAGTGCAAAATTAAGTTGTATTTACCGTATTTACGCCGGCGTAACCCGGAAGTAGCACGGACGTCACTTTGCATATCAGACGTCTTCGGCTACCTTGTTTGTGGTGTGAGCGCCTATACTTCAGAACAGTTCTGAAGCTACAAGTCCTTGGAGCCTCATGTGCAGTTTACGAATGGATGGGTTCAGGAGCTGCAGATCTTAAAGCCAGCAAACAGTGGGAACACAGTAACTCGTACAAAGGTAAGCTGCGCTCAGACGGGCTCTGGCACCTGCTAACCGTTAGTGCTAACAACCACTCACGCATGTAATGTACTTTTAACTAGCTGCTATGTGTTTCAAAGGTTTAGAACACACTGTCATTGACATCGGGATACTGTGGAAAGTTATGTTCGGTCGTCTTACAGCCACGATCCAAGCGAGCCGACGACACTTCGTTATCTCTGACACTTGTTCTCCGTGGTTGCGCCTCCAGGCAGGAAAGCCGTGGAAAATTAACCCATTTCTATGTTTTTCCCATGGCGATCATGTGTTGCGCTGTTACAGCCCACAATACAGCAACGGTTTACCATGGTTGAAATCAAGTTAAGGTGAAATTAATCAAATTAAAACACGGCTGAGAGGGAGTACAGTACGCGGTAGTCATAGGCAGTAGTCTGAGTAGCGGCGGCGGAGGCAGTCAACATGGCGGCCACGGAAAGTAATACGTCATGACGCCCAAGCCCTATTATTAATATATTCTTACATGTTTTAAATGCTTAACAGTTAATTACCTGTGACAAAGTGAGCACCACAGACTCTGGCGTATTCCAGCTTAACACCGTCCAAATCGGACCTGGATATCCGTGTCAGCCACAGGTGACGCCGTTGTTCAGATAGCTGTTTTGTTTTTTCACATTGATTCACGATTACGGCTGGTAGGCGATAGAGCGTTGTTCTCCACTTCCACGGGCCGTGCAACCAACCATTAAACACGTTTTCCCCATTGTTCACTTTCAATACTGCCTAAGGCGTCATACAATGCAGGGTCAACGGTGCGAAACGACTGCCACCCAATATGGCGGACGCGCTGAGTAGTCACCTGAGCGTGACGTCACCTGAAAACCCCCTATTATGTTGTGATGCAAGAGTAGATTTGGCTTTCGTATTTAAAATTTTGATATTTCTTTTAGCTTCCAAATGTTCAAAAACACAACAGAAAAGCTCAAATTGTGCGGCAAAGTTGCTCAATTGTTGAGTTGTTATTAATTAGATGTTGTGTCTCACACAGTCTTGTGGTTGTAAAAGCTGTGCACACACTGACAAACGTTACCTGGGCTGGAAACGGCATGTTGGTCATTGGTTAGTTGATGCGTTAAAATGCCACAGCAAGGTTTGTGCGCAGTAATAGAGTACATCATATTAGACTTGTTGGTGAAAAACATTTCAGCAAAGCTTAGGTTCTGGAGTCCAGAGGAAGGCTCTCTGAGAGGTAGTAGATAGGATACTTAATAAACTAGCCCTCATCGTAGGAAATACAAAGTCATCTGAGACAAACTCAGTCAAACTGTAAGTCTTCCCAGTGTTGAATTAACTTAGAAACTGTGATTTAAGAAGCTAAAGTGCTGGCAGCATTCAGTTGAACCTAATTTCTGCTCCAGTTAGCACCAGCTGTGTTACCCTTGCCAGCTCATTTCACCTGCCAACTGTCGCATAACCAGTCTGCGTTTTACAGGTGAGACTTTGGTAGCACTACAGTTGTCAGACAAGTTTTGTCAGTTTTCTCTCTTCTTCTATCCTAAGGAATCAAAAGGTATTTTTGCTTGGAAAGAAATGTCAAATGCTTTCTTTCTTGTTTGTCTCTGACAACAAGAAACAAAACCATCTTGCTACAGCTAATTGTAGGGTGTTCAAACAGATAACGAGATCCATAGACATCACTAGATGGGTTGTACTAAGGGGACAAAAGTAAAAATCCTGGTTAAATATCGCATCCTTTTAGCAAGAAAAAATTTTTCTCACAAATTCCTTTGTTCATTTTGATGGACTGGCTTACTACTGCTGTTGCCATGGCAAAAACTGTTGTGTTCCAATCTCTTAGCTTTGGGTTGTTGTCTCTCTTGAAACCGATCTTTCAATTGCTCCATAACTCTGTTACAACAGAAGTGTTTTCAATGAAGAGACTGTAGTGGATGAGGAGAAATCCATGATATCTTCACCTATTTATTTTCATAAAGCTTGCAACCATGATTCCTGCAAGCTGCACAGTGGATCTTTAGAAAAACAGAGTGCTCACTCTGACAGTCTGTCAGTTTTCTCTTTAAAACAATAGACTGTAGCTATTCAAAAGAAGATACCATCATACTGTGCCTCAGAAAAGTAACACGGAAGAAACACTTCATTCAGTTGTGGTCTACGTAAAGTGGAACTGCAATGCTTTGGTTTGAATTCCTCATAAATTTTCCCCCATGGTCCCTGTTTTTATCCCTGCCCTATTCTGAGATGCCTCTGGGAGCAACTTGTTTTGGTGCTGTCTCTTTAAATCTAAAAGAGGCACTTTACACTCACCCCCTTCCAGGTTGTAGAGCATCCATCCATCCATTTTCCAACACGCTTATCCCTATCGGGGTCGCGAGGGATGCTGGTGCCTATCTCCAGTTGTCAATGGGCAAGAGGCGGGGGGTACACCTTGGACAGGTCGCCAGTCCATCGCAGGGTTGTAGAGCAATGGTCCTCAATTCCAGTCCTCGAGGCCCGGTGTCGTGCAGTTATTAGATGTGTCCCTGGTCCAACACAACTGAATCAAATGGCTGAATTACTTCCTCTGTCTGCAGCCAATTTCTCCAGAGTCTTGCTAATGACCTGATTATTTGACTCGGGTGTGTTGAAGCCAAGTCATGAATAAAAGTTGCAAGACCTGCCCTTGAGGACCGGAATTGAGGACCACCATTGTCGAGCGTTCCACTCCATCCCGTTTGGCCATTTTTGTAGTACGTTGGAGGACGGTATAATGAACAACTGATGACTTTTCCACTTGTAGCTTCGGCGTCCTTCAGCTTAGACCACAAACTCGCTCTGAGAGATAAAAATGGCAGATTCACGAGACTCGTAAACTGGAAGACCATGACCGTGTTTAGCAGCTCTGTAGCAAATACTGAGCCATAATGGTTAAAAAAAAACACAATAGAAAACTGAACGACTTGAAAACTATGACCCAAACAGAATATAGATATCTACGCAGCTCCTGGACAGACTACGTTACATTTTCTGCATTACTACAGACTCCAGGTACACAGCAAAATGTATTTATGGCCCGAGTGACCAACTCAGTGTCCAACCATCAGTTTGGAAGCTACATTTCACATGGCGACATTATAGCTGATGTTGCTTCCAAAAAAGTCAGGAGATCCGCAATTTGCTGAAGATTTCTGTTAAAAGTAACAGAAATTTTAAAAGGGAAGTAATTTTGCAGTGATGTTTTTATTGTATTTATTTAGAACTGTAAAAAATGTTTAAATATAAATATATTGATATTTAAACTTTTTATTTAGACTTTTCTTTCTCTAAAGGGTTTTATTTATTGCTAATTGCCTTTTATTTTTTGTAAATGTCTATTATGTTAAGATTAGAAGAACAATTTTGTTTACTTTCTGACTTTATGTTTATTTCTTTAGAGAAAATTCATTTGTGCAGTTTTTACCTTGTTCATCTTGTTGAGCTTTGATTGTGTGTCCTATTTGGCACTAGTTAGAACAGTTTAGTTTTAAGGATTGTTTCTTAGCATTTTTGTTTTGTTTTTTTCTTACGTGGTCTGTCACCTGTTATAATTTATGAGAATTAATAATAAAACCTACCATAATAGTTATTGGATTCCTTTTTATTTTATGAGATGGCCACTAAATATTTTATGCAAAACGTTATGGGTTTGGAGACTAGTGGTCAAATTTGGTTAGCATTTACCATTACCATTTAACACAAAGCACTATTTAGGCCAACAAATGGTAAATGGACTATACTTGTAAATCTCCTTTCTAACCAACCAGACTACTCAAAGTGCGTTACAACCCATTCTGTGCCCTTTTCCCAACATCCACTCTTGCAGCATTTTCAGTGGGTGCTCAGTTAGCAGTCAACTATCATACACCATGGTCATAGAGGTCAAATGTAATGCATAACATATAGAATTGCATACAGCATTTGGTTTTGAATATCTTTAATTGTCTAGTTATGGTAAAGTAGGGCCCAAAAATATTCTGCTCAGGGACCCCAAATGTCCATGTCCTGGCGTGTTGGCAGATACTTGCATAGGAGGAAGATTTTCTACAAAGTTAATGACTCAATGGAGCTGGCTAGGCTTCTGTAGATTTACCTATTGGCCTTGGAGGATCTACTGAATCTGACTGTATGGTATCATCTGGATTGAATTGGACCATATGGAAATGGGTCTGAATCTATAGGCCCGTTTACACTACACCAGGGCCGTGCAGAGACCGTTGGAGGGGCAGGTGCTCAAAGTTAAAAGAGGGCACATGGGGCACGGATTTAAAACACGATACAGAAACATACCTTGCTATACAACCGGCTGAACTGTACCAACCCATACTATAAAGAATGTGACATGGAATCAAGGGTGTAGGTTTGATTTGAACTTTGGTAGGGACACTATTGGTCCAAAGCTTCATTGTTCCTATGCAATATGCATGCTCCTATTTTTTGATGCTTGATTTGAGCATTAGGATGCGTTTTGCCTGTCTAAAAAGAAAAGGCAGCATTATTTGCTACATTTATACAAATTTTATAAGCACGACACACACTAGATGCTGTTTGTTTATCTTTAAAGCATCACAGGATCTGATCAATGTCGAATTGGGACTTTTTCCCACTTTGAAAAAGTTTGCATTTGTTTGCATTTGAACTTACCAGCAACAGAGCCAGACGGTAAATACGTGCCTATTAAACCAAATATATTCAAAATATGTCTGTTGTCTAGATTTATCCTGTATTTTCTTTTGAAGATATAGAAATGTGCAGAGATAAACCCCACCCTTATTCTTTTTTTTAATCAAAGATACTCTGTCAGCATCATAAAACACAGCAAAATTATACATTCAAGGGACTGCAAATAAATGTATTGTATTTACTTTGCACTGGAAGTAGAAGTGTCACTGGCACTGACAGCATTTCAAATATTAAATTCAAACTTCAACAAATGTACTACAGGGTTGTAGTTGTTCTGTGTAGCCCATTTTATGTAATTTATCTTAACATTCCAAACACATTTCTTACATCATATATCTGAAATGTAGATAACAGCTTCTCTTTACCTACATCCTCTCAGACAACTAATTATTTCCCTAACAATAGTGAGTTGTTAATGTTTAAATGTGCAGTAAATCTTAATACATAAGGAGCATGGAGGACCCAATACTGTACTTTAAGTAAGATTAGTGACACTAAAACTCATCTATGAGTGGTTGTCCATTTCATCATTGAAATGAGAACATATTAATATACTAGAGGCATATACTAGTAAGACTATTAAAGAACAGCAGATTAAACTTTAAGATATGTAAAGGCCTATATTAAATTAATTTTGCAACCACAACAACAGATTAAATAATTGTAACTTTTTTGGTGTACCAAATTACCCTCGTAATGATGAAATATGTTGTGGACTAAATCCCTGGTGATGAGAATGTCTAACTCTGCCTCTGGTTTGTACTCATTTACTAATGGACAGTGTGGAAACCTTTGTACAATAAAACCAATGTAAATGGTGTTCCTCGGTTTTATTTGTCTTTATTCTAATTATGTCTACAATCAATGAAAGCAACAATAACAACGAAATATGGTAAAAAGGAAACCCTCACCTTTTCTTTTTCAGACAGCTGTGGCTAAGAATCTGACTTTTTAATAGCCTATAGACCAGTTCACGCGTGACGTCAGCGCTACATCCGGATCTCGGTGGTTGGCAAAAACAGCGCTGTTCTCGTCTACTACATGACAAAACGGGTGATTTAGAGCGTATTTTTAGTTAGTTTACTTTTGGAATCTAAACAATGCCTACGACTTGTTGTGCTCCCGGTTGCACACAGAGGCATTCCAAATCGTTGGATGTACGTTTCTGTCGTTTACCGAAGGACGAAGAAAGAAGAAAGAAATGGATAATTTCAATGAAAAGAGCGCAGGCAGACACTCCCAATGGACTGGGGGATCCATCATACCACGACAGAATATGCTGTCTACACTTCATCTCCGGTAAATACAACTTAATTCTGCTCTAGTCATTGTTCTACTTGAATAGCGGCAGAGGGGAGGTGGCGATCGCTAGACGGGGCCGGGAGAAGCGGAGTCGATGCGCTGCAGCAGCAGCAGCAGCTGCATTACGCCCCCGTTCACGGGCGCTAGTACTTCTGTGTTTACGCTGCAATGTCGCCGACACCCCCACCAATTTTAACAAGACAAAAACACCAAAATAATCCGTAGTGAACTATGTTTTTTTTTAACCTACCGGGCGGGTCTTCCTGTCCGACTCCGCGTTCGTATGTTACACAAACATGTCTGAACATCCATCCATCCATGTTCTGACCCGCTTAATCCCTCATGGCGTCGCGGGCGTTTCTGGAGCCTATGTCCAGATATAATATAATTGCAGCCGTCCAGTGGTTTCATGCTTCCATGCTCTCTCGTGTGTACTGGCCTGCGTGTTTATAAGGTAGCTGTATATGTTGCGGTACTGAACACTTGGCAGCATTTCACAGACTCGCTCCGTCCCTTCAGGCTTTTGCTGTGTGGATCTGGCAATCTGATACCATCAACCATCAACTTAGTCTTAAAACGATCTTGTGATACGTTATCTAAAGAAGAAAAATACGTGGAGAACTCGTCAGTTTCTCTGTTTGCGTCCGCCATTGTGTTCGTCTTTTGCCAACCAGTCCGGCGCGCATGCGCGAAAAACCCGAATCAAAACAATAACAATGAACTGGTCTATAGTCTTTGCTTTTCCATCTTTCCAGCAGTCTTCAGAACTCCTGCCTGGCACAGAATATTTAGTTTTATAAAACAGATTAGGTTTCTGTTGATAAATGCATTATACTTCAGAATTAGATGCTATTTTGAGCTGCTAATGTTGGTTACTTACATTTCTCAAGTTCCACAAATCCAAACAGTCTCTCCTGCTTCTTTACAGAACTGCACTCAGCAGCTTTCACCTATTTTAGTGCTGATAATATTTAGTTTTTTAACTGGGACTAGTTTTGTTGTCAAGTAATTGTGGTAAAGGCAGTATCCCTGTATGAATTGAAATTTAAATATTGCGCTCCAAGCAAACAGGCACGCACACACGCTAGAAATCAGAAAGCGGGATTTAAGGCAGTACAACCAATGAGAGTGGAGTTTAAAAAAAAAAAAAAGCACAGAGCACAGTCACGTGTGCTGCCGATTTAAAGGGGCAGGCAGTCAGACAGCGGCAGCAGCAGCCGCGGAGCTGCGAGAGGAGAAGAAGGGAAGAGTAAAGGTAACAATGTGACCGGAGGGCTTATTGTGTTGTTTTTCTTGCAAAAAAAAAAGATAATAATAATAATTTCAGTAGATGTGTCAAATCAAAAAAAAAAAAAAAAAAAAAATGAAAATGAAAAAAAAAAAAAAAGGACCAAAGGGGCACATTGGGATCATGGAGCAAAAGGGGCAGGTGCTCAAGCCCCCTTAGCACCCCCCTCTGCACGTGCCTGCACTACACTTTTTTAACCGAGCCAAGACCAGTCCGAGTTCGGTAACCGAGATAACTCTTGTGTGTAAACGGTCAGCAGACTGAACTGGACCGCGCTAAACATAACCGGACCGCGCTAACTGCAGACCAGCTCTTGAGTAGGTCTCGGCCTGGTTTTATTTCTGGCCCAGTTTTTTGATAAAGAGCGCATGGGCAGACCGCGTCATCTCCTTACAGTCAGCTGACTGTCCACGGGTTTTCCGGCAGTCTGGCTGCACGTCCCGATTCACACTCCATTCAGACAAATTTCAGACATTCATAATAATACTAGCTTCCTTACCGTGCCACACGGTTTCCAGAGATGAATCTGCTTAGCAGCGCAATGAACCTCGGCGTCTGTCGTTGTTTCCTGCGTCTGTAAATCCTTAAAAGCCAACTTTCTCAAGTAAATTCACCAATGGTTGCCTTCTTCCCCTGACTCTCCGCAAACACCGAAATATCACAATATCAAGCATAACTTCCTGAATGTTACGGGCGCCGCGCTGTATTGTTTTGCTGTTCCGCCTTCAATCCCAGAGAGCGGTAGCAGGAGCAACCAAGGAACCGAGATAAGCTTTGTGTGTAAACAGGTCGGCTTGTCTTGGATAACTGATCCAAGCTCTCTCTCTCTCTCTCTCTCTCTCTCTCTCTCTCTCTCTCTCTCTCTCTCTCTCTCTCTCTCTCTCTCTCTCTCTCTCTTACACACACAGAAGAAAATGAAAATGCAAAAATAAAAAAGTGTTCTGGTACACAGAAACGGTTACAGTGCCAAATCCTGAAAAGACCATCAGGCGTCTTTTGATTTCCACCGGGCCTCTCTTCCTGCTGTCTGTGGTTTTGTTTGGAGTCCTGGTTTTTCTGAGTCTGCATTCTGACCTTGGTTCTTAGGGCCGGCTGCTCCTGGGTCAACAGACACCACAGACCTGATCACGATTAAGAAAAGGAGTTAAACACTTGAAAAGGAAACAGCATCCATGGATATATCTAGATGTGGTTTAAAGCTGGTCGGGGTTTATTAAATATGATAACCAAGCCTGACTTTCCAATATTTTTCTTAAACTCTGTCCAAAACCCTTTCACTTGTCCTCCAGCAACACTCTTTGCAGAAAACAGAAATGTTTTCTTTAAGAACTAATTTTTTGAGATGCATGAAGTTTTGAAGCACAGCTAGTGTCCATTCTGTTTTTCTGTGTTGCAGAACCCACTAAGTACCACAGCTGTGGGCCAAAATTAACATCTTCTAGATGATCTTTTTAATGCTGGTAGCTCCGTTTCTGAGAAATGTTGCATACATTCATCTGAGTCTGAATATTATTTTAAGAGTCCCTCATCACAGCAAACAGGAGGACGCCATGGCACATATTCCAGATGCACTGAGCTTCTGATAGAGCACTGTTATAACTGCAGAAAGATGGCTACTTTACAATTGAACTATTTTTATTCTGACCCTGAGAATAAGCTTTGAAACAAAGTATTACACCAAAAAGAGTCATGTATTGTTAAATGTGCACTGTTTTCTCATAGGTTTGGTCACTGAAGTTCAGCATTAAATTGTTTTCTAACAAGATTAAAAATATATTTGTCCTGGAGATTAGCATAGCTAAGTCTCCTATTTTGGTGGGTGGGGTGGGGGGTGGGGGGTTGCGGCCTCTTAGCCATCTGCATCAGGCTTTGATCAGTGTAGTGCAGCGAGGTCCGGGCTTGGCCTGGCCATCGAAGGCCTAAGTGTGAAATTGGTCTGATGTCATCCCCCTTTCTTCACCATCACCAGTTTTTAGTGGCTGTAATTATATTTCCGCCACAAAGCCCCTGTCCTCTTCATTCCATATTCCAAGTTTGACTAGGAAGCGTTTAGAGAACTGTGGGCAAATCTCTCAGTGGGGGGAAGGGGGACTGGATGGGCAATCTTTTGTTTGACTGAGACACAGGAGACATCAGTACTTTGTGATATGTACTTTTCTTTTCTCTGCTCGTCTGCCCTTTTCCTCTACCTGTTCAAGAGGTGAAGTTTATGACAAGAGGATGTCTGAACTTTGGATAAATAAGACAGAGCTGTGTTTTTATTTATTTTTTGCTCGTATTTAACAAGGGATGAAAGAAATATGGCTGAAATGTTACGATTCACAGAAAACAAGACAAATGTGCTTGATTTAACCATACTAAATAAAGCCCTAGATACAAGTCAATAGACCCAAAATGAACTTTTGAGCGGTAGTTAACAAAACCTCATTTCCATCTGTTCTTTAGTTGATGATAAACACCGCAAAAGACTCTTAAAAGCTTATGTGAGGTTAGAAAGGGTTTTTATATTTTTATGACAAAAACTATGTCATAAAAATATAATGACATGTTTTCCAAAAGCATGGTACAAAATGTGACACTAAAATAATAAATGCTTTCTGCAAATTTAGAAATTAGGATTTTTTGTGAAATTAATGCCAATAAAACTGAAATAGAACACTCAACGGCAGGGGATGTTCTGGTTTGAAAACCATTGGATTGTTTCGATTAACTGAGAAGTGCCTGTACCTGATGTGCCCTACATCAGAGCTGTCTAAATGACAGTGTGTGGGTCATCTACATTTTAGGGTGAGATTTCTATTGATAAATTAGGGTTCTTTAAATGGGAAATATTAGATACAACATGGGTGATTTGTCTTTTCATAACCATGCTTTTAGTTTTATTTTTAAAACATCTGGCAGCGTATATTCAATTGCAGACGTAGGCCATTGATTAAACTTGGCTAAAAACAGCAAGCATTTCTGAATAAAAACATGAGCCATGTTCTATTATTGTTGCTAAAAATTGTTTTTGGACCGAGAGGATAGAAACCAACGGCACCAAAGTGTTCGAAATGAATAGAACTCTTTCTAAAAAAGGTAAAAATGTGACACCCTTTGTCATACATATTCTACAATCATTTACAGATGCCTTTTTCTTTTTACAAAAATCTGATTACTTTATTTTCTTTAAAATACTAAATGTTTAGTGTATGGTTGAGAAGGTAAAAGTACAGAAGTGATCAAAATAGAATTTGATTGCTTAATATTTTTTAAGACTCAGAATTCGTTGGGCCTGCAAGCAGTTTCGACTTGATGATTTTGAGCAGCACGGCAAAAGTTTTGGCCCCTGCTGCAGGGTATCCTTTCTTTAGGCTGGCATTCATTAAAGGACAAATGATGTGTCAAACAGATGAGGGACCCGGATGGTTGCTTTCCTCTTTCACATCTCCAGGCTTTCATGACAACACTCTGCGATTCAACTCAGTTTGTTTATATGGCACAAATTCAAATTGCTTAGAAAGAATAAAGGTGCCATAACTTCCAGATCTAGAACAGTAACATTAATGCTGACCCATAAAAAAACAAGTGTTCAAATGGTACCATGTAGGTATTTATTGTGGCTGGGAAGATCCTGCTGAGGTAATTCTTGTTATGGTGAAGCAGACCAACAACCAGAGTTTCTGTGATTTCTGTCCTGGTCCAGGTTTTTTATTACTCTTTTGTTGTTGTGCCATGTTAATTGTTCCAGTGTCTATTTACTATTGAGATTCTAACAACTCTCAACATTAATAAACGCTGCCTCCTTTTTCAATTCAATTCAATTCAATTTTATTTAAATAGCGCTAATTCACAATACATGTCATCTCAAGGCACTTTACAAAGTCACATTTGTGAACACATTGCTTTTCCACAAGCAATGTGATGTAGCTTTTCTTTACACCATACGATGTAGCAGGACGAGTCCCTCTGTGGTGTAGTGCTCTTGGATGTGAGGTGACCCGGGTTCAGATCCCAGTTGCATCAGAAAAGGCACCTGCCATAAAATGTGGTTGGACATAAAAAAAACAATCTAAGCTGGAAACATTTGCTTTCAAAGGATTTCAGAACTAAAATTTCCTAATCAAATGCCACCCGAAAAGCTTTGTGGGTGTTCCAACTTCTGATGCAGGAACAGCATTGGTACATTGAACCTCTGAATGGTTTCATATATAA
The DNA here is from genome assembly GCA_037039145.1 of Fundulus diaphanus. Lineage (NCBI taxonomy): Eukaryota > Metazoa > Chordata > Actinopteri > Cyprinodontiformes > Fundulidae > Fundulus > Fundulus diaphanus. The sequence continues at coordinate 52,962,343 of CM073133.1, forward strand.
TGTCAAAAGCATGCTTTAAGTTTTAACATCAATTTAGATGTCATGTTTTTGCTGTAACTTTCTTCCTCACTTGTTAAAACTAGTTGTTGGAGAAGAGAAGAACAAATCTGTCGGATTTTGTCCCGAGTGTTGTCATTTCCTGCTTTGTGTGTAGAAATGTGAAATAGTTTGACCTTGTTCCAGGTTCTGTGGCCCCCCCCCCAGGGCCAAACTCTTCAGCTATCAACCCCTGACAGTGCGTAGAAACTCAGCTCCCAGCCTTTTCTCCTAAGTCAAGAGCAGCTGAGCTCCTCAAGTCAGCGACCGTTGGGCATTACTTCCACATACAAGCCAGCTAAGAAAGGAAATGCAGATGAGGGCCTCTGCAGCCATTCAGATCCCCGCTCGCTGCTGCTATCACTGCCAACAGAAAACACCGTGGATCTTCCTCTGGCCTTCAATTTTATGTCCTCTTCTCTTGTTTCCCCTGTTCTCCTCCTCTGACAGGCAGATGTTGCACAGAAGTGCCGTGGTTTAGCACACGAGTTTCACTTCACTGCTAAACATGCCATTCTGGTCACTTTTTGTGATTGTTTTAATCTGCAAATATCTGTCATTTTGTTTTAACCAAGCCAAAAGAACTGTTGCAAAAAAGAGAAACAATATTGATGTGCCCAAAGAGGGATGGTAGTTTTTGATAGTTTTTGATAGCACTTTGTCAGGTCTGTGGATAATTTGTACCAATAGTTGATCTGGGCTCTCTTGACCTGCTAGAAATGCACATATTCATTTGAAGAGAAGTAAACATGAAAATCTTCCAATCAAGTCATACTGTTATGCATAATATTCAATTGAGCTAACACTGATTGGTTAGGACTTATTACAATCAGGTTGGCTTCCTCAACACATAACCTTTGAATTATTTACCAAATGAGAGTTATTACCTCTTAATAATAGTTATTTGCATTGTATTACAACTACAATTAATTTGGTATGAAACACAATTAGAACCTGTCTACTTGGCTAGATTGGATTATTTGCTTCTATATATAAATTGGATCTGTCTGTATAAATAAATAAACTGAATTAAGCTGAATTTATTTCAAGTCTGAGTTGTCAAATGTCCTGCTTGCCTGCCTTTGTTTGTGCAGTGCTTAATTAAATGCACATTTTTGTCCATTTTCTTTAGATGTCTTTAACCTGTTTGATTTAATTCTTTAAACCGTAGCAAGGATTTGATTCTAACCTGTGAAGACTTTGGCTTTTTATTCAAAAATATCCTTAATGGAAAATATTCATGTCCTGAGTAAACAGTGCTGCTGGCAGCATTTAAGCTTTCATTCTACTTTTAAACAATTGTATGAACTGAAATATAACAAACAAAGCACCTGCTTTCATTGTGCTTTGAAAGTAGCGCCTCAGTCAAAGGAAATGTAAATATTCCTCAGTAACTCTGACTGATGAGATATTTCCAACTGATGAGGCACATTTCTTGTGTTTCTAATTAAAAAAAAGATGCAGCGAGTGAATAGCAGTAGTTGAAATGGAGACAGTGGTCTGAAGACGGGATGTCCTGCCTGCACATGGTGAGATGCTCAACTTCAGGACAGTCTTTTTTTTTTTCTTAAAGTGTGTTCTGTTACTGGTGATCTTGAAATAAAAAGAAAAATCTAAAAAGTCAGATTTGCATTGTTGTTTATTTACACATCATCTAGAAACTATTTGCATGCTGTATGAAAAGGAGAACAAAAAAACAACAACAACTAGAAACATAACATTTTCATTTGGAAACATAGAACCAATTTAAGGAAACAAAGAAAAGTTCACTGCATTGTAAGGCCAACATTTGGTTTGGATCCACATTAATCCGATCCACCAAACACGTTGCATTCAATAAAACGTTTCAGTAGAGAAAATAAGTTATGTAAACATGTCAGAGCCCCTTTGCTCTGGATCCTGGCGGTGTTTGATATAAATAAGAGAATAAACCCATAAAATGATCCTTCTCATTGAAACCAACTGCTTGGTGGAGAACTGGCCCATGGGAACCGCGGTAAGGCAGCACGCGGCTGAAAGATGTGCGTTCACTGGAGCCACAGATCCAAAGGCATTTCCGGTCACTTTTAGGTCCATAAAATGATTGAAATCATGGGAAAGCCGCAGCGCTTCTGGCGCCCGCTGCTTGCGCCTGATCAGCTCTAGAGAGGAGTTACGGGAGAATACGAAGCTTTGATTCCACAAAGAACCAAAGTTTTATTGTAGCAACAGAACTACCAACAGAACACCGCATAGTCATGATGCGGCAGCTGAAGCGCTCTTTGGGTTTCAGCAAATGGTTTTAAAAGCGCCCCCCCCCCCCCCCCCCCCCCCCCTGTCAGTCAGTGCGTGCAGGCAGGGGCTCTCCTCTCCGGACCGGGAGAGACGCTTCTGGGTTGCAGATGACGTAGTGTGTACATCTGAAACATTTGCGGTGATTTGTCTCTGAACCTGCCTCAGCCTTGATACTTGGCTTTGCTGCTGCCTAGCACGCGCTGTGTACTGCTCTGTGCGCGCGTGCATTGAACGCGCGCAGGACAGTGCGATGTCAGGTTATGGCGTCTGTCTCCTGGATGCGCACGCCGGGTGTTCTGACGGCGCACCTTCAGTCGCTGTCGGAGCGGGCCTCCCTGCCGGCGGAGTGGTTGTACAGTCCCTGCGCCATCAGGTGCTGCGCCAGAGAGTTTTTATTCCCAGATGCCTTTTTGATCTTGGCCCGCTTGTTCTGGAACCAGATCTTGATCTGAGACTCGTTGAGGCTGAGCTCCAAGGCCAGGCTCTGCCTCCGCTGCTCGGTGAGGTACCGGTTCTTCTGAAACTCCGCCTTCAGTCGCTGCAGCTGCTCGGCACTGAAGGCCGTCCGGGGCCGCTTGTCCTCCTGCCTCGGGCTGGGGGCTTTCTTTGGTTTGCGCGATCTGGGTCCTTGTGTGGGAGGGAAGAACACGACAACATCCAGTTACATTGTTTTTAAGATATGTAAAAAAAATTTTTTTTAAATAAAATAAAAAAACTATGTTGCACAGATAATAATAATAATCTGTAATGGATTGGCGACCATGGGTCCGTTCTGCGTACGTCGCTAACTCGGTTAGCTGGATTTGATTGTTGACGATTTGGCATGATCTTGGATTGTTTGGTTCTTCGAAACTCATCCTGGACTTGCTGTCAAAGCAACATGTGCGCAAGCTGCCTGCTGGAGAGCAGGCTTTTCATGTAAACAGGATTAGATCGCAGCTTTATAAGCGGAGGAGATAGGGAAGTCTGTCGTAGCCATGTCTTGTCCATTTTTACGACAGGATCCTTTAGCGCAGCGCGACAGTATAATTGTAGAGAGATATGGTTTTTCTCGTGAGGCTGTTATTTACATAATTAATTTGTTGGAACCACACATTAAGTGTTTAACACGGAGGAGTGACTTTTTTATGTTCATCCAAAGAGTTTTTTTTGAGTGTATTTAAAAGTGGCTTTTAAAAAGAGGAAAATGTGGCTTTTTAAAATACAGTATAATAATTAAAGCTACCATTTTGTAGAATATTCTTGTACTTCACTTTTACTTGTCCCCATGTTCTAGTGCAGGAGTGTCAAACTCATTTTGGTTTAGGGCCCGGATACAGCTTAATCTGATCTCAAGAGGGCCACACGGGTAAACTCATTGAAAGATTAAATAGAACTAATTAAAGTGGACTTGTTGTTGATTTTTATATTAAATGAATTTCACTTTTACTGAATATATTATGAATAACCTCAGCGTTTTTAAGAAAAGTATGTGCAATTTCAACGATACTTTTACTCAGTTAAACATTTACTTGTGCATTATGCATAAGAACTGATCACAGTGATTGTACAATGTTGAAAAACATTTATTCACATTTTTTGGAACTTAAAAACACTGCATGACAAAATACATCAAACAGATAAAAATTAAGAAATGATTTAAAATCAATTTTCCACATCTGAAGCTCAGTGCTACCATCTGCTGATTAAAACACAGCTCCCCTCATGGACAATATAGGAACTGCAGATTTTCAATTAAACGAAGTACATGTTTTTTTCAATAATTGTTTTATCATTATCTTCCTTTTATCTCCTCTTTCTTTCATCTTTTCTTTTTTTCTTATTGTTCTTCCTTTCATCTCCTACTTTCCCATTGTAGTGTCCATATCATTTGAGATATTCCCCGCATGAATCATAATAAAACTATTCACATTCATAAATCAAGCGGAGCACTATGGCAAAAGCAGTACTGCTCCACTTGTGAAAGTTAAATCTGATTCAACAAAGATTCTTTTGTTAAATAATGATAATACATTTAGCCACCGGGCTGGACTAAATTGTTCGGCGGGCCGGAGCCGGCCCGCGGGCCGTATGTTTGACACCCCTGTTCTAGTGGGTCCCGTGGAGGCTCTGACATAAAAGAACAAAGTAAATATGAAATTATTAAAATGCAAAATACATACTGTAGGACAGCACTTACGCATTTAATTTGTCTGCTGCTTTTTGCCAGCCCTCTCTCCTGGCTTTAGCAGACTTTGAGGTGTTACCTGTCGTTTTAATTAATGACTCAAATTCGGCATAACCTTCCATTAAAAGCTCTTGTTCTGCTTGGGAGAAAAACTGTGGGCGTTCTTTGGCCATGCTGAACAGCCAATAGCAGCGTTGCTGATCATTGTTTCTACTGTCGATACATTTCCCCTTTTAAACAAACGCATGAACGCGCAGTTATCTCAGATAACTTAATCCAGCCATATTAATCATAAACAGCAGGTGTGTTCGAAGAACCCAATTAGCCGGATCATGATTAGCCAGATGAAATCATCTTGGATGTCTCATTTGATCTCGGATGTTTTAAGCAACGTACGAAGAACGGGCCCCAGTCGGGTGTACTCTGCGACCCTCCAAGGATAAGCGGTATAGACAATAGATCAATAATAATAATAATAATAATAATAATAATAATAATAATAATAATAATAATAATAATAATAATAAAGGTCAATGTATCCCAAAGCGCGCACATTCGCTCAGAACTTTGTCAAGAATTGTCAACGATTCACAGACTGCTAATTATTTTTAAGCAGATCATTTCCCCCCGAACGGGTTATGCCATGCCATGTGGGTAAAACAGTTTAAATCAAACTGTAGAAAGGCGGACACGGTTTATTATGAAACAGATCAGTCTTCTGAGATAATAGCTCAGACGTTTAGACAACCATCTTTGATGGAAAACCTTGCATCTGTTCTTTAACCCGATATGTTGGGTGGTAGGCTATTTTTGGATCAGACGTTTTCAGGGACCTCAGTGATTTCCCCATGGCAGCTTCCCAAAACATGCGAGATGTTTAGGGTTTTCGGCTGGATGGTTTATGTCTTGTTTCTAGCCCAACCAAACCACGGAAGGGGAAAGGCCGTTCGTGGGGGCTAGGGGGGAGGGGGGGGGGCAGATGGATGCCTGTTTTACTCAAGAGATTGCATTTTAACACGATTTTGAGAAAAGAGAAAACCAGCCGAAATCCCCGTGGCTGCAGTTTTACTGGATCAGACGGAGCAGAAACGGAGGATGAAAGTGAGAACAATACTCAGACTCCTCTACGGACAGCACTGGATCAAACTGAACGAGTCACCAATAAATCTGTTGCATCGCTGCATGTTAAACTTCCCCTGGGCTGTGCTGCAGGAGGGGGCAGGATGAACCGTGGCCTTGTTTCACAATCCTTTCAGCTGACTTTAGGCCCGCACTTGGAATTTTGTTTTCACGCAACAAAACCAGCAACGTCTGCGCCACTTTTATCGAGACTCCGTGCATTCCACTTTTATTGTGTTTCTTGTTTTAGTTATTTAATTATTTAATATATGAACAAATCACATCCTTAAATTACAACTGAAAAATATGTGACATGCAGCCAACTTTCACTCAGCCCCCTCCCCTAAAAAAAAACTATCTATCTAGTCAATGCAGTATGAAAATGTTTGGGATTTTGGCTTTCTCGGCCCCTCACTTTTTACCCTCCAACCCCCACCCCCCGTTCCTTTTGTTAGAAAAAACATGCAAATGGCAAAAATAACAAAGAAGACGGAGAAACAATGGCGTTAAACTTGCTTTTACTTCAGTATTTTATGTTGTGGATTTGGAGCGCATTTCTTCCAATTTTTACTTTTATTTTAATAAAGCATCGTGTGACCTTTTAACACAACATTATGAACGGAAAATCAAAAGTCAAAACATCCAAAACGGTGGAATTTAGTTCCAACAGTTCATTTTGTGAACATAATGTTGCATATATGGCCTCCCTCTTTTCAATAGTTTAATGTTTCGTGTTTATATATTTTTTTTATCACGGCTAAATAATTCCAATGACGTGATAAATTTAACACACCTGCTGTGCTGGTGCAATAACAGCTCAGCCTTTGTTAAAAGTGCTTAATTTGGTCTACAAACTATTGTTCATATGATACTTATTATACTACTAATTTAAAAATTGCTCTGCACGCGTTATGAAGTTAAAACGAGGCTTTTAAGCTTTTTATTTCCTAACAAAGGAAGCCGCCGTTTCTTCCTATTTCATCTGTTTTAAGAGATATTTGTTTTTTTCTTCTAGAATTCGAATTTTACTAAAGGATACCAAATGATTGTGGTTGAAATTAACGAAACATTTTCACCAACCTGCGGAAGGCCGATCGGAGTACCTGGTACAATAAACCCAAGCCGGCCACAGCATGGGCTTGGCTGCAGGGGCCACCGGGGCCTCGCTGCTCCCGGGGCTGCGGCAGGACTCCCCTCGGCCTGGATCACAGGCTGTCAGTTCGGGACCACTCTCCCCAGTCTCCGCATGCTGCTGGTCACACACGGGCCGCTTGTCTTCCGTCCCTCCTGTCCCCCCAGCGTGTTTTGAGCCAGTTCTGGAGGGTTTCCCCCCGGACACTTCGCTCCTTTCCTCCAGCGCGTATCCCCCCAGAACACAGATGCCATTCTTTTTCTTTCGGCCGAAGTCCGGCCTTAAGATGTTGTCAATGTAGAAGTTGGTGACCCGGCTGGCCTGCTGGTTCCCAGGCTGCTGCAGGAGAGGCAGAACGGCCCGGTTCGACTCCTCTCCGGAGTTCTTTGGGCGCTGGGGTTCCCGTTGAACATTCTCCTCCATCATGATGATGACCTCAAGCCCCAGAGAAAGAAATCCAATATCTGATCAGTCTTTGTCTCCTTCTAACGGTTATCTGGAGCGTTTAGAACCTCTGGAAAACAGAAAAGCAGGCGTTCTTGCAGCTGAGTTGAAAGTGTTCAACTCTGAAAATGCGCATGTGACTTTTGGCCAAGAACAATCATATTTCCTTTGTGAAGAGAGCATCCCTGGCCAGACTCCTCTCGCCTCTTTTTTTTTTTTTTTTTTTAACCACAGCAGAGACGATTTGTTAAAAAATAAATGCACAAGTAAACCAAAGTGTGAAGGTTCCAGACTTCTTCTGGCTCCCTGCGTACAGTTGTGGACGCTTCCTGCGACGCAAAATGTTCTTTAATGAAAATGCCGCTCAAACCACTTCCACTAAACATTTTTGGATCTGATTTCTGATTGGCTGCTGGCGTCGTACTACGAGCCTCTCGGACACGTGTTTCTGACCAATAGACTCACAGGGTGTATATCATGTGGAATTCCAGGAATTCCCTTTTCTAAGTGGCAGATCATGCATATGGATCATGTAGCCTTCTTCAGCCAGTAGCAGTCTTTGGCACGGGCGGCACTTTTTTCAATGACACATAAGGGGCGGCACGAGCAGTAAAAAAAAAAAAAAGAAATAAAAAAAAAGAAGAAGAAGAAATTCAAGATAATCTGCGCCTCCAAAGTGGTTTCCCATTATCTATCATATGACAAGCGCCCTTTGCCGCTGCAGGTGCTCTGCTTGCTGTGAGAAGATGCTGCAGCCCTGCGCAGCACAGAGGCTGACAGGCTGGAGGCTTCTAAGGCCATGAGGAGGAGCAGTTCACCTCTGGGTCTCTCAAACGGACCGCCGGCAACTGGACTGCGGGGGATTCACTTTACAGTGCAATTGTCTAACAGAATTAATGGCGCCTTTCAGTGGTACCAACTCTAAGCTGTGGCCAAAGTCAGTCACACCAAGGCGCAGGGTGGCCAGGGAGTTTCGGGAGGATTCCCAACCGGCCAGTCTGTTTCAGGCCGAAGCGGTCGTCGGTCGATTGTTTTAATTCTTCTTCTTCTTTCTACCCAATAATAAAACGCAGCCGCGGTGATGCTCGGGCGAGGCCGCGGGTGGCACAGTAGAACAGACTGAGTCAATCTGATATTATGCGAAACACAACCGGCCCCTCATTATTCAAGAAGGAAGAAAGAAACTGGAGTGACTTAAAGTAGCAAAGATGCTGGAAAGGAAGGAGTGGAGTAGAGAAAATGTCTACGGGATGCAGCCTGTGCGCAAAATGAACCAGTTAAGTCTTTACCACTGTTTGTTGTTGTTGCGTGATTCCAATCAGCCAGGGGTTCGTTCTTCGTTGCTTAAAACATCCGAGATCAAATGACACATCCAAGATGATTTCATCGGGCTAATCATGATCCGGCTAATTGGGTTCTTCGAACACACCTGTTGTTTATGATTAGTATGGCTGGATTGAGTTATCTGAGATAACTGCGCGTTCATGCGTCGCTTAAAAGGAGAAATGTATCGATAGTAGAAACATTGATCAGCAACGCTGCTATTGGCTGTTCAGCATGGCCAAAGAACGCGCACAGTTTTTCTCCCAAGCAGAACAAGAGCTTTTAATGGAAGGTTATGCCGAATTTGAGTCATTAATTAAAACGACAGGTAACACCTCAAAGTCTGCTAAAGCCAGGAGAGAGGGCTGGCAAAAAGTAGCAGACAAATTAAATGCATAAGTGCTGTCCATGTTAGATGTTTCTATCACTTTCTACAGTATGCATTTTTGCATTTAATAATTTCATATTTACTTTGTTCTTTTATGTCAGAGCCTCCACGGGACCCACTAGAACATGGGGACAAGTAAAAGTGAAGTACAAGAATATTCTACAAAATGGTAGCCTTTAATTATTATACTTAATTTTTAAAAGCCACTTGTTATGGCAACAGATCCAATATCGGTGTCATTCCTTAGACACTGGAAGTAAAGGACGCGTGCAAACTGGGAATTTTAACGAAAAATTCTTTATCTATAAAAAAATGTAGTTTTTCCTTTTCCAAGTCATACACAGTTTACACGGTCAAAAACTGTATTGCTCCGTGTCTAGATAATCCATCCATAGTTTTTTCCAATACAATATACGGCTCGACAGGAAGCAAGCCTTTCAAAGTAAAACTAAACTTCACAATAAAATGGCCTGAACAAATCTTCTTACTGAATATGATAAAAATAAAAAGCAAACGATCATATAAATAACTTAAATATTTTCTATTTATGGCTCTAACACCACTTTTTCCTCTTTAAAAGCCACTGTTAAATGATGTGTTTGTCTGTTTATAACAGCCACCAAGAAAAATCTCTCTACAATTACACTGCGCTAAAGGATCCTGTCTATTGCGCAATACGCGATTAATTCGAAAAGCTCTGAAATTATTCTTGCACCTTCCGCAACAGGTTGCAGTCGTACAAATGTACAAGATACGGCTACGACAGATTTCCCTATCTCCTCCACTAATAGCTAATCCTGTTTACATGAAATAAGCCTGCACTCAAGCAGGCTTAAGCTTGCGCACATGTTGCTATGACAGCAAGTGCAGGATGAGTTTTGAAGAACCAAACAATCCAAGATCATGCCAAATCGTCAACAATCAAATCCAGCTAACTGAGTTAGCGACATATGAAGAACGGACCCCGGGCCAGTAATGGACATGGCATCATCCCAGACTTGGCTGATATTATGTTTTCTGTTTAGGATGTGTTCAGGGGATTTAGCTCTTCATTCCTTCACTTTCTCCAAAGCTGGTGCTACAGGAAAGCAGAGAGCCTGCACTGTGGCAAAAAAGGTTATAATTAATTCATTTAAAATGCCAAAAACATCCGGCGAAGATTTTTACATTTGATATCTGGTATTTGTAGCTATTCCAACAAAAATGCAGGTGGTTCCTAGAGTCTCTAAAAGTAGAATGGGAGGCAGATCTTTTAGTTATCAGGTTCCCCTCCTGTGGAACCAACTCACAGTTTTAGTCCGTGTGGCAGACACCCTGTCTACTTTTAAGACTACAATTTAAACTTTGCTTTTTGAAAAAGCTTATAGTTAGCGTGGCCTGAGCTATTTCTGTAGTTATGCTGCTATAGGCTTAGGGTGCTGGAGGACATCACAATCTATCTTCCTACTGTTCTCTAATTTGCATAGTTTGCATAGTTTGTTGTTATTTCAACTTTTAACCTTATGTCTTTTTTGTCTTCATAGTAGGTACAATGGTACATGTTACCGTTAGAAAGAACCTGTCCTACACATCCTTCTGGCATCCACATTGTTAAATCACTAGCCAGTGTCTGCAGCAGTACTGTTGGAACAGAAACCACTGACACATTTCTAACTGAGCTTAAAGACATTGCAAAAATGAGTGGGAAGGGTTTTGAGGATGTTTTAAAGGAGGAGTTGACCAGAATCACTGAAACCTTAAAGATTCAAAAGGGAGAGCGGAACACTGATGAGGAAGAAGAAGAACACGACAAAATTCCCCTCTACCATCATATATTGGAAGCGTAGTATGGGATAGTGACCCTATCCCATACTGCCACTGCTGAACCAGCTGACATGCCTGATTACCGTGGCTGATGGCTCTTCAGACACAGAAGGCCTTGAAGAAACCAGAGATGATCTCATGTTAGCTGACTCACTGACCGGAGATAACTCACCTTATAGGAGCAAACAATATACTTGCACATCAACTACGACCATACACATAATGTAGTTATACACACTTTATGTAAGTTTATACATGCTCATGCTGCACTACACACAGAATCACTTGCATTCATGTCAAGGGGATTTCCAAGTCTGTGTTTTTTGAACATGTTTAGCACCTTTTCACCTCACATCACCACAACCCATTTTCCCGTCCCAAACAGGCTCTATGCACAGCTCCACCTCTTCCTGAACTTCATAAATGGTAAATGGACTGAACTTATATAGCGCTTTTCCAGTCATGCTGACCACCCAAAGCGAACTTCAGCAGCTCCTTTGTTTCCTGCCTTTCATTACTGGACAGACTGATTAATCCAGGTGTGTCTGACCTCAGTAACCAGCCAGACACACCTGGATTAATTATCTTATCCAGTAATGAAAGACAGGAAACAAAGGAGCTGCTGAAGTTCAGGAAGTAGTGGAGCTGTGCTTATAGCCCATTAGTAGGAGAAATTAATCTGCTTTTTTGAGATGCACAGGCCCCTGATGCGGCCAGGTGACAGTAAGAAACATATATCATCCTTTACATGCAGGCTTGACCGCTACTTGTTTTTGATGTTAGTGCAGAAAAACCTAATTCTCATAGGTATATGTAGATGTGAACAGAATAAGTACTTGTTGCACTTTTTTGAAAAGGTGGGGGAACTCTGTCTCCATCGACAGCCACAGGCATAGGCTAAATGTTTGTATTTACTGGTTTTTCTTTTCCTCGTGTCACTCTCCCCTTAGGGGGCGGCAGAGCTCTTTGGGCCCCACAAAATTGGAAAGCCCTGCTAACCACCCTTGACCCCTCCACTCCCACCCCCACCAGTTTGCCCCAACCCAGAGACACAGTTCTAGTTTTCTATTAATAACACAATCGATTTATTAATTTTATTAATCTTAGGATATACTAAAAGTGTGGAGAGGCACATTCCTGGCTTTTACACTTGATTTTTGTTGTTTAAATATTAATAAATACGTAAAAATAAATTAAACCATTACTGTCCCCGTTTCCTAATTTCATCTTGATGAGATGTAATGCTTTTTATGTACGAGCTAGAAATGTCCCCAGATTTGATTTCAGAAATCTGGTCACCTTACCGTAGCCCAAATGGGCTTTGTTATCTTTTATGCGTGAGAAATGCGATATATTGCGTGCGAGCGTGTGAAGTCAGTGAAATGCGTGTGTCACACGGCCAATGCATGAGAGGTCAGAGCTCTGACCATGTGCTTGCTGAAGAAGTCATGCTAGCGTCTTGCTAAAACTAGCATTTTGCTAACAGTAAATCTCGGGTGGATTTTTTTTTCCGTTAAAAGCCCTGAACATTTTATTTCTGTTAAGGTGTGGCTTTACCAAATAAGATTTAAATTCAAAATAATATAAGGAAGCATTTTAAGTTCTTTTTGTATTATTTTTATTAGGTGAATGTGATGTTTGTTGATGTTCAACGGACCCTTTTATGGGTTATCAGGAGAAAATTTAAAGTAGTTCATAAGTAGTGATGAACCCAATAGCACAGATAGGGTTCTACTGATACAAGGGATGACGATGAAGGACTGTATTGGAGCTAGAAAGATAAGGTGATAATTTAACTGTATTTCATGTTATCATTTACAAAACCTTAAAACAGGATTTAAGAATCAATGATTCAATGGGTAATATAAGGAATGAAGGTAAAAATTTGCTATAGCTGTAAGAATTGAAAGGAAAATGGGTTTTACTTAGCTGAATGCAATAATATCATTATTGTGTGCAGCAGGCAGTAGGTTTTTAGTTTGCTGATTAAAAAGCTGGATCAGATCCCTGGATTCTCTCTGGAAGGAGATGGCGAGCCTGAAAGGAACTGAACTTGAGACCACATTTTGACTTGACTGACAAACTGAAATATTGAGATTAATAGGACTGTTTTTATATTTTCATTTTGACATGCCGGCTTGTTGTTGTTCTTGTTAAACTGATTTTTTTTTTCTGTAAAATAACAATTTTTGCTCACTTCTGATTTATCCTAAATTACATGCTGAGTCCAAGGTTACACTTGCACCTCCATTCTTGCCTCCCCACCCCCACACACAAACCTGCCCACCCACCCACTCCTCTCACACACACACACACACACACACACACACACACACACACACACACACACACACACACACACACACACACACACACACACACACACATATACATATATGCATTGGTAAGATTTCTAATTAATCTCCGTTTAATTCAATCCTATGGGTAAACATTGCATGTAGCAAAATAATCCATTCTGTACATACTGTCCAGTGGAGCCTCAGAGCCAGCAACAAAGAAACCCCTTTTCGATTATCAGCAGGATCTTTGTCATAGACAGCAGAGTGATAATTTATTTAAGTCACCTAGACTTAAAAGCTTAAAGAAATTGATGTTTAAACCACTGTCCCAACCAGACTGTTAATCAACTCCTCCATTTTATTTTTGATGACAGACTCTGTGTTAGAGACTCTGGTTTGCTTTAATCAAATATGTACTAAAAATGTACTGAAGAAATGTTTTACCTTCACGTGTTGGCTAGTTACAGTTGAAACCAGATATTTACATACACTGTGATTTGGTTCTAATCTTAACTGATTTAAGTTAGGCTAAGTCTCAATTAACGTCAGACAGTGGCTGTACATACAAAGTGTAGTCCTAGATCCAAGCCAATGGTTTACCAAATGGTACACTCACTTTAAATTTTAAAATAATGATCATAATAATATCCAATAAGCTTATGTAGTTCCCACAGTCCCAGGCCTGTGTGCACCCAGTGTTTACTTATTCTTATTTATATCTCAGCTTGCAACCAGCATACTGACAGCAAGGGAAAAGAAATGGAGGTAAATAAGATGATGAAAACAAATAACTAACATGCAGATTTACACATTATGTCATCAACCATAAATTAACACGATCTTGTTGAAGTATGTTAACTGACTATTTACACAAATTACTTTTACTCTGAAGTTCAGAGGTGAGACAGGAAACATCCAGCAGCAGGCAGAGACTTAACGTGAGACTCAGAGGTGACAGAATAATCCAGTAGCAGGCAGGAGCAAACCAGGTAGACAGGCGAGGAGAGAGTGGAGTCTGATGACGGACCAGCAGGGAAGTGAAGGCAGAGGGAGGTTTATGTAGGGAGGCTGGCAGGTGGAGTGAGTTCTGACTAATTAATGACCAACAGGTGTGACTGACTGCAGAGGGAGTGAAGGGTAAGGTGAGTGAGAGGAGGAGGAGGAACTGAAAACTAACAGTAAAAAGGCCCGATCAAAACTAAACCCTGACAAATATGGATTTCTAATATCAGTGACAAGTCAAACTGATGTAGACTGTGCATTAATTCATGTGTGTTTGCATTTAATAGGACAACAATTTATTTGAATCTCCTGTCCTGACTTCTCAAACCCCCATCAGCCTGCCTTAAACCCTCCTTCATTGTGCCTGTGTAAAAAACCAACCATCATCTACCTCAATGATTATCGTTCTGTTGCTCTGACACCTGTCATCATGAAGTGCTTCAAGAGGATACTCCTAAAGTACATCAAGGAGGCCATCCCTGCTGGCCTGGACAGCCAGTGTAGTGAAGAAGAAACCTGCAGTTTGCCTACAGGGAGAATCGCTCCACAGAGGATGCTGTCTCATTGGCACATGACTGACTCATCTGCAGCATCCCAACATCTGTGTCAGATGCTATTCATGGACTCCAGCTCAGCCTTCAACATTGTGCTTCCGCACTTGCTTGCCCTGAAGCTCCTGCACTGCTCTACTCCTGAATCAGTGACTTCCTCGCTAACAGATCCCAAGTGGTGAAGTTAGAGATACTTACATCTGTCCCACTGATCCTCAACACTGGCATACCGCAGGGTTGTGTTCTCAGGCCTGCCCTCGTCACCTTCTTCACAAACGACTGCTCTGCTATCCACCCCACAGACATGGTTGTGAAGTGTGCGGAAGACATCAATGACGAGACCTGCTACAGAGAAGAAGACCACAATCCTACTCAGTGGTGCTCCATGAAGACTGAACACAATCCTCTCTGTATACATGGAAAGGTGGTGGAACATCCACATGCTCCACCAACACCACCTCTATGGAGACCTCCATAGATAAATGCAGTCTACAAGATTTATACTACAAGAGTCCAGAAAATGGCCAGATGTATAACCACATATACTATCGCACATGCTAATGTCGATTTGCACACTTTTAGCTTCTCGGGGAGTGTTTGGTTGGACTTCTTTCAAATTGCACAGTTCTTTAACTTAAAGATTTAAATTTTTGCTAATGACTATTTGCACACTTTAATCTTCTCCGGGAATGTTTGTCTAATATATTCAACTCCCTGAAAATGTGACCAAGCTGGTCTGTGTCATCGACTGGCTGAAAAAAGAAGAAATAAGTCAAGCGGTAGCTGCTTTGTCATCTGTAGCCTACTAGAATTAATTCCTTCATGTTAATTCAGTTTTTTATTTTGTGATGATGAACAATGTTATCTCTGATGCGCTAACTTACACTACCATAATTGATGAGTCTGCTTTATATATCTTGTTTGAAGCAGAACAAAAGCTTCAAGTTCAGTGTTCAATGCTTGTATCTTTCAGAAACGCATTCATTTTTTTAAAACTTGTTACCTTAAAGCAATTAATATGTACCTGAGATTTTATTTTGTTTTTATTTTCTAAAGAAAATGGCAATATAACCCCCCCCCAAAATTTTTTTTGAAAATTGAAGGTTGCAGGTAGCACTTGGGCCTAGTCTCAAATACAGCGGAATGTAAAAGGATAGTATTGCATATGGTTTAATGCAAGGTTTGAATGGTGGAAGATGGGAGAGTTGTTCTGGGGACTGGTCGGCTGCGAAAGGTCTGGTCACAGACTGTGGGTAAGTGTAAGGAATACAATTGAGCACCACCAACAAGCAGGATGGCAAGATGGTTTGGGAGAGGCTGACGTACCCGCAATGACAGGTTGTCTTTGTGGAGGTACGGGTATGTTGGAGAGTGGACAGGCTTGGTGGTGATTGGAGTAGCGGTCAACTGAAGTGCAAGGAAGGTTCTTGTAACTTGTAATGGATCAGAGTGGATGATCTTCAGAGGAGTTCGGTGGAGTCAGATGCAAAAGTGGATGTACCTGAGAGAAGAATAAAGATAGTTAGCCAGGAAGAACAAGAAACCATGGAGAAACGAGGAGCAAGGATCTGGTCAGGAACTGTTATGGGTGAGCAAATTAAGCAGAGGGAGAGAGTAATGGTACGGAAGAGACAGGAACATACGCTATTTGTATTACAGTTATTTGAAGGATTTGAACTAATATGATGAATCTAATTTTTGGGATCAAAAAAACAAGCATGGGGTACAGGCACAGTGGGTAGCACTGTTGCCTTGCAGCAAAAACGTCCTGGGTTTGAGTCCTACCTGGGTCTTTCTGCATGGAGTTTGCATCTTCTCCCTGTCCATGCGTGGGTTCTCTCCAGGTACTCCGGCTTCCTCCCACAGTCCAAAAACACGACTGTTAGGTTAATTGGCCTCTCTAAATTCTCCTTAGGTGTGAGTGTGTGCGTGAATGGTTGTTTGTCCTGTTTGTCTCTGTGTTGCCCTGCGATAGACTGGCGACCTGTCCAGGGTGTACCTAGGGGTGGGCGATATGAAGAAAATCTAATATCCCGATATCTTTGGGCTATATCACGATACACGATATATATCGCGATATGTTCAAATAACCTTGAATAACAAATGTTTTTAGCCAAATAGTGCCTAAAGTTGCATTGGTATATCTCATATTAACGTGTATTTTTTTTTTGTTTGAAAAATTGCTTGCAAAATAAAAATAAATTAAAAATGTTTTATTTGAGCCATTTTTGTCCACCACAGCTGCACATAGAAGCTTTTCACAAATTACAATATTGTCACATTAAAGCTCTTTCATGGTCAACACTGGACCTTAAAAAACAGAACATCCCAGCGGCCAAAAGGAACACCAAGGAAAAATCTGACACAAAATACACCTGAAATAAAAGGTATAATAAATATGTGACAATCGGAAGGCAAGATGGCGTCGTAGTGTGAGCACCTCGTCTGTGGAGCTCCGGTGGAGTTAGCTGAAATATCCGTCTAAAACACGTGTTCACCTGGTAAAACGTTATAAATGTGCGCGGGAGTAGCTCTATAATGAGCCTGACTGACTACTTTTTGAAAATGCCTCGTGTCAAATCTAAGAGAAATACTGCTTCGGGGGATCAACCCAGCGATGCTTCGGGGCCTACTGCTGTAGAACCCGAAAACACTAACGAAATGGATGCCGCTGCTGAAGTCGCAGAATATGAAAGTGACGTCGACCCAAATATCCTTTTGGCTTTGAGCAAGATAACTGATAACATCACAAAGTTACTGGACGCCAAAGTCAACACCGTGTTGGCTGCTATACGCGAACAAACGTCCCAGATGCAGGCCCTGGTGACGCGCGTCGGGGAGGCTGAGACACGGATCTCGAGCGTGGAAGACACGATGGACGCGCTGCAGGCTAAAGTGGTGAAACTTGAGAAGCAAACATCCGACATGGCAGATCATATTGATGACCTGGAGAACCGCAGCCGCAGATGTAATCTTCGATTGGTTGGACTGCCCGAGGGCACGGAGGGAAAAGACCTAGTCACTTTCATGGAGACGTGGCTCCCCTCCCATCTCAATCTACCAACAAAATCCGGGAAGATTAAGGTTGACCACGCTCACCGCTCCCTAGCACAGAGACCGGGCACTAACCAACGCGCAAGACCCATCATCATAAAACTTCACAACTTCGCTGATAAACAACGAGTGATGACGGCAGCTCGGCGCCTCGCTACGGAGCCGAATCAGCCAGCGGATCGGATTAAAGTTTCCTTTTTCAACGATTACTCGGCGGCGGTGGCCAAGAAACGCAAGGCTTTTGATGAGGTGAAGGTTTCCCTCAGGAGGAAGAATGTGGACTATGCCCTCCTTTATCCCGCTATTCTGAAGCTGTCTATCAACGGTACAGTGAAGAGATTTGACACACCGGAGGCAGCCGCCACTTACGTGGCCTAAACATCTGTAAACACCGGATTTATGTTTCCCAGCACCGCGTCCGAACAGTGCCCTATGGAACGGTGTGAGTATCAGTCGAACTCAGAAGGGCAATGCCGTGCCTGGTGTTTTTCTTCTTTTTTTCTCCCTCCTGCTACTTATAATAACGAGGTGAAAAGTAATGTTCAATTCTGCTCTGCCGTGTGCTTAGCGGACTGTAGTGTGTTTATGCCTATGAGGAGATGCGCGGTGAGCGCTTGTTGCACCTGCTGGCTCCCAGCGGCAGGCAGGAGAAGTTTTTCCCTACATGTTTAGTAGGATTGTTGCCAAACTGTTGTTTGTTAAATGTTTTGTTGTACAGATCTTTGTATCACTTTTCTTTATTTCTCTTTGTTCACCTACTCAACTCTTACTCAGTGCACGGTGGTTCACATGTCTTAATATGGTTTGTCTGGATCATTAATAATACTAATAATGAATAAGTTACGGGTATGCACCTGGAATGTACGGGGTGTCCACAGCCCTATTAAGCGGAGAAAAATAATTACATGCATAAGGAAAGATGACATAGATGTTGCTATGTTACAAGAGACGCATCTTGATGATATAGAGCATTTAAAGTTACAACAAGGGCCATTTGGCCAAGTGTTCTTCTCGTCGTTCACATCGAGAAGCAGGGGTGTAGCAGTGTTGATAAGAAAGAATTTACCTCTTATAGTATCTGACAGCGTTAAGGACTCGAGTGGTCGCTATGTGATAATCAAAGGAACTTTGCATGGTCAGAGTATTGTAATGATGAATGTGTACTTTCCACCTGCCCACCCAGTTAATTTTCTAACCAAAATGTTTCTGGACTTGGCTCCATTTCTTTCTAGTTCCACTGTCATTGTTGCCGGTGATTTTAACTTGATATTAAATCCGCTTATTGACAAATTTCCGCATAGTAACGTACCCCCCTCTCCTCAGGCCAATGCGCTCCGTGCTCTGTGTGAGGAGCTCGGGCTTATAGACGCCTGGAGATGCATCCACCCCTTTGGTAAAAAATATACATTCTTTTCCTCCCCACATAAGTGTCAAACTAGGATTGATTACTTTCTCCTCCCAAAAACCGCCTTACAGTCAGTTTTATCATGCGACATAACCAGTATAATTATTTCTGACCACGCAAGAGTAATTTTGGAACTTCATCTTAAAACAGAGTTATATCATTCTCGCCACTGGAGATTCAACACCACTATTCTTAAAGACGAGAAATTCACCTCCAACCTTTCTAGTGAACTTAAAATGTTTTTTGAAATTAATGCTCCATCTGCCAGTAACGCCTCTGTCTTGTGGGAAACATGCAAAGCCTATGCCAGAGGGTTAATTATTTCGTACTCTGCAACAAAGAACCGCAAAAGACAGGAGAAACAAAAATCTTTAGAGAGTGAATTGGTTGATAAAGAAAAAGTATACATAACCTCTCCATCACCACCACTGTGGCAAGAAATCACGACAATTAGAACAGCTTTAAATTGCCTTCTCACCAGAGAAGCAGAAAAGAAAATCAAATACTCAAGACAGAGGTTTTATGAACATGGAGACAAAGCAGGCAAATGCTTGGCATATTATGTGAAAAAACGCACAGAATCCCAAATTATTGCTGCTATTACAGACAAAGGTGGCCACAAGGTATACGAAAACAAATTAATAAATATTTGTTTTAAGACTTTTTATGAAAACCTCTACTCTTCTGATCAAAATCAGGAGCAAGGGCAGCTCATGGACAACTTCTTTGCTCAGATAGATTTACCACGTCTGTCAGAAGAGCATAGAACTGCCCTCAATAGCCCCATAACTAAAACTGAAGTAATTAAAGCTATCAAAGCGTTACAAAATGGGAAATCGCCAGGCTCTGACGGATTCTGTTCCGAATTTTACAAACATTCTCAAAATATCCTAGCAGACCCTCTTCTTGACATGTTCAACCACTCCTTTACTACAGGAGTATTCCCACAGACATTGAAGGAGGCCAATATATCTTTGATCTTAGAAAAGGGGAAGTGTTCTGACTTATGCGGATCCTATAGGCCCATAGCTCTTCTAAATGTAGATAGGAAGCTGCTGTCCAAGATCCTGGCCACTCGGTTGGAAAGGTTATTGCCAGCATTGGTAAAAGAAGACCAGACAGGTTTTGTAAAGGGTCGGAGTTCAGCTTCCAATATAAGACGCTTGTTAAATGCTATCCTAGCTTTCAAGCAGCACTCTATTAGTGGACTGGTGCTTTCTCTAGACGCAGAGAAGGCTTTTGACCGAATTGAATGGTCTTTCTTGCTCTATACACTGGACAAATTTGGATTGGGGGTAAATTTTATAAAATGGATTAGGATTATGTATACTGAACCACAGGCAGCAGTTTTAACTAATGGACTCAAGTCCGAATACTTTAATACTCATAGGGGAGTGATGCAGGGCTGCCCTTTATCGCCTCTCTTATTTGTTTTGGCTATAGAGCCACTTGCAGAGGCCATTAGGACGACGCCCACGATACGTGGTTTGGAGATTGGACAGCTGTGTCACAAAATAACCTTATACGCGGATGATATTCTGATCCTCCTAACCGACCCTGAAACATCTATACCGGGCCTTCTCGATGTGATCGACCGATTTAGTTGTTTCTCCGGTTACAAGATTAACCTAACTAAATCTGAGGCGATGCCTCTCGGCATCCTTTCAACAATACCATTTACTACACCTCCCTTTCCTTTTAAATGGTCTCCCAGTGGATTTGTGTACTTAGGAATCTTCATCACCCCATCCTTTGATCAATTATATAAAGCCAACTTTCCCCCACTATTTTGTAAAATCAAACAGGACCTAGAGCGATGGATGTCACTTCCCATTTCCTTCCTGGGACGCATTGCTCTGGTCAAAATGAATGTCCTGCCTAGGTTACTGTATCCTATCCAAATGATTCCTGTGTTGTTTTCTAAGCGGGTGTTGAAGGATATAGATGGTTGGCTTAGCGCTTTTATCTGGAGCAAGCGCAGACCCAGGCTTAAGTTGGCTGTGTTACATCTACCAAGCACAAGGGGCGGCCTAGATCTGCCTAATATTAAAATTTACCAACTTTGCGCCCATTTGAGATTTGTACAAGAATGGGTTACGGGTAAAACCTCAATTTGGATGGACATTGAGACAGCACTGTCACACTGCAGACTAAGCGACCTGTTGTTTTTTAAAAATTTTACAGAAATCAAAACCCTCTGTGCAAATCCGGTAACAATCAATACTCTAAAAGCATGGCGAATTACCCGGCGCCTTGAGAAAAGATCAAATATCACATCCATTTTTACCCCAATAATAAATAATCCTGCTTTTCCCCCGGGCTCCTCGGACCCTGGTTTTCGACAATGGTCTAACAAGAACATCAGATCCCTTAGTGACCTATTTGCAGATCATAAGCTCATGTCATTTGAACAGCTTGCAAACATTTACAATCTCTCCAAACAGGATTTCTATCGTTTCTTGCAAATAAGGCATTATATTACTCACAGCACAAGCCTCATTGACCACCCTGAAACATCTGCTGTTGAGAAAATTCTGTTTAATCAACAAGTGAAAGCGTCTCTGAGCTCATTTTACCGTGTGCTGAACGGGATTTCAGCTACTGATGGGCGGGGTGTCAGGGGTGTGTGGGAGAGGGAGCTGTCTATAACCATAGATGAGGATAAGTGGGACATTATTTGGTCTCTTGCAAAAGGGATCTCAATTTGTACTCGGACAAGAGAAATACAATTTAAGATCTTACATAGACTACATATCTCCCCTCATCGAAGGAGCCTCTTTAACCGCTCTCTTTCCCCTCTCTGTCTCAAATGCAAAATTGATGTGGGAACTCTAACTCACTGTCTTTGGTCTTGTCACAAACTTCAAAGATACTGGGTCGAAATAATAAGTGAAATGGTGAAAATATTTCATGTTAATTTAGACATGGATCCCACATCGTTGATTCTGGGTTTGCCTTGTGTCTGTCTGAAAACAGCAGCCAACAAAAGACTGTACAATATCTTAACCTTTGCAGCTAGAAAAAATATTCTTCTGCAGTGGGTCAGCGACAAAGCTCCTTCTGTCTGTGGTTGGCGTAAAATCATTTTTGAATTAATTCCTTTGGAATATCTAACTAATGTCATGCATCACAGTGAAGACCGGTTTTACAGAGTATGGTGCCCATTTTTGGACTATATTGGACCGGACCTTTCCTCCACACTACTAAGAGGCTTGCTGCGGGCCTGAACAGTATATGTGCATCATGGGACTGATCAACCACCTTTTGCACCATATTTTATGTTCATCTGTCATGTAAGAGCTGTCATGTAGGTTTTGTTTGTTCTGTTCTGTGTCTAATACGTCAGACACTGTTTGTTTAAACACTGAAAATGCAATAAAAAAGAGTTAAAAAAAAAAAAAAAAAAAGTGACAATCCCAAAAACAAAAGCTTGTATTGTGACTATAAAATCAACTGACTAGTTGCAGCTACATATTCAGAGCATCTCAAAAATATTTCCGTTGCTCTTTAGGTGCTGGGAAATTTTAAACAAACGTTTTTTTCTGTCATATGGGATTTAGCAAAAGAAGACGCCAGTTTCAACAGTTTTATGGCTGGTTTAATTAAAGTTCCCTTCGGTGTGTGTGCATGGGGGGGCGGGGGGGGGGGGGGGGTCGACACGTGGAGTTTACAAGAGTCTTCATTCGTGCTACTGCTACCTTTTGTGGCAGTGGTGTTACGGCATGTTTTGCAAATTACCGCACTTTGTTCGACATCCTTCCACTGCCTGAAAGGTTCACTGTCGCCATAGTTCTCGCTGTCTCGTCAACGTTAAGTAAGCGCACGGGTTCGTTGTTGTATGCGCGCGCCAGAGCGCTTTCTGGTTTGGAGGAGTAGTGAGTGATGCGTTCACAGCATGTGGGAAAAACTAAACTCACAGTGAATTAAATACAGCGGCTCAATCTTGCCATGAAAATTTACACGCGATGGTCGTGATAAAGTAATTTTAACTATCGCGCGGAGGAAAACTTGAGATACATCGAGTATACTCGATATATCGCCCACCCCTAGTTGTACCCCGCCTCTCGCCCATTGACAGCTGGAGATAGGTACCAGCACCCCTCGTGACCCCAAAAGGGATAGGCGTGTTAGTAGATGGATGGATGGATGGATGGATGGATGACCAAATATAACCACAAAAACTCAACAGATCAACTGTACTAAGAACAGGTAGGCAGGAAAATAAAGATCTATCAGAACTACTAAAATCATAATAAAACGAAACAGACTACGACAGGAACTGAAACTAACAGATTGATGAATAAATAAGGTGCAAACACATAAACCAATAACTGCAGAAGCCCCAGGAACCTAACACTAAAAAAAATCTACCTCATGGGGATCCTGACAGTAGTTTTTCTTCCACCCTAGAGGTGGCAGCAGTGTACCAGATGGTGATGGAAGAGGTAAAGATGGAGTCATTGAAGGCGGTGTAGGAGGGCATCATCATTATCTTTGGCAGGTTAAACTTCTTTAGCTGTCGCAGGAAATACATCCTCTGCTGGGCCTTCTTGGAGATGGAGTTAGATGTTCAGTTCCCACTTGAGGTTCTGAGAGATGATGGTGCCCAGGAAGTCCACAGTGGTGACTAGGAGTTACACAGGATGATGCAGAAGGGCGAGACTGTGCTGTTTCTAAACTCCACAATCATCTCCACTGACTGTTCTAGCTACAACAGTGTTATGTTTGACAAGAACCACTCATCTTCTGCTACTCTGTCATTTTTATTAAGGTCACTCTGCTCAGGGTGTAGCCAAACAAATCTCTTTACAGGTGCCACCAGTAGGGACATCATGAAATGAGCCGAGGCTTCGCAGTGTGTGTTGAGTAGTGGAGGGGGCGTTTCCACAAAGCGTGTATCGAGACTAAATTCAGGTCAGGTTTTTCATAGCATTTTGATAGCTTGACAGTAGAGTTTGGATAGACTTTTCAAAGTTTGGAGGCAGTTTGTAAAGTGTAGGTGAGAGGAGAAACTTGGAGATTGAAGAAAGTGAGGAGATGATAGAGGATCGAGCCATCTAGGAAGAGGAGGATTTCACCTATGTGAAGATATTTGACTTGATTTCTCCCAATAAGCAGTGCTTTAAGTGGGCCAGTATGCACAGGCACTTTATTATTACTATTTTACCCCCTCAGACTTTTTTCCAGCGTGTGGCGCTAGAAAAAGGACTGTGGCATACCGGGACTTCTACCCGCATCCCCACCTCCCGCCGACATCTCCACAGTTCAGAGTTTGTTGCCTATTTCTTGATTAAAAAATTGCTTAGGTGCACAATGCTTGTAAGTTCAAGTGGGTGTAGGCACTTCGCACAAGAATGGAAAAGTGGAGGTAAATGATCACGGCTGTGATGTTTACTTGGCTCCAAGAGGCTCAAAGAGGACCTGAACTGCAGCAGAGTTGAATGATAACTCTGAACAGTCTTTCACTACACAAGAAAACTAATACCAGACTCTGCTGGTATTTGTGCATCCAACAGGGAACCTGCTGCTGCACAAACACCTCGATAAAATCATGAGTGGTGCTAGCCATTTGAGGGGCTTGAGCACAAATGCTGTGTGGTCCATTTTTCACTACTCAGTTACATATTTGGCTCATGGAGGGGAGACGAGAGAGATGTCAGTTTTTTTCTTGAGCAAATATTTTCATAGTACTTATATATAATAACATGCTTCAAACATTTTAAATATGCTGTTATTATGACTATTATGATTATCAGGCACAGCTGAGGTGACGAGTCGGAGGTGGGTCTATTTATGGCCATGTTCATGTGTGTGTGTGTGTGTGCGTCTTTGTGTAAGTATAAGCCAGTGACTGTCCAGTAGCCCCCTCTAGCCATTAGTGTTTGATGGTGTGTTTATCAGCCATTTCAGTAGAACACTGTTCCAGGTCACAGGTGTCATGGAAGGGTGGGTAGCTGGGGCAGTGCATCTTGTTTACATAATATCCAGGAAGGTTTGAGATTACCAGCATTCAAGGCTGGCATCGGGTGAACCAATTCATATAGCAACAAATTGTTTTCGTGCAGGCTGACTGTGGAAATTCTTTCTGGTATGTCTCAATGGCAAATCCAAAAAGCCAAATTTGTGGTCTTTTCGCTGACGCAGAGCTTAGCACTTCTCCAAGACCTATTTCAACCCGCCAGTGAGTTTGGACCACTGCCGGCCTGCAGATCACAACCAGCTTGTGATTATGCTCACACAGCATTTGAGTCTGAGATTTCACAGCCCAGCTTAACCCTTCACATATTCCCGGCAGCCTCATCATGACCAGAAGAGCTGCAGAGATTTTCAGAAGTTGTCGCTATCCCAGGTAAACGCCAGCCCCAAAAAGCAGAAATCCTGTTATCATAAATCCAATGTTGTACAGATTTTGGAAATCGTCGACCAACAAAACAGACAGACACATAATTCTCCACTGCTCTCAGGAGTCTAGTGTGTATACAGCTTCAATTGTCCCTTCGGGACACGAAGGCTCTCCTTTGCCTTCTCTTCACATTGAGAAAATTTGATCGATTGCGTTGAGCAACCAGCTGAACAGATCCATTGTTTGAAATTCGGATGATTTGCAGAAAGAGTCTCCAACAAAGTTACAAAGCAACATAAGACAGAGAGCACAAGCAGGGAAGATACGAGAGGGAGAGTAAAAAAAAAAAGAGTCTGCCTTCACCGAGAGCCGGAAGAAGTCTGTGACTGAGGTCAGGGCAATGAGTCTGAAGTCATATAGTTCTGTGGTATTTGGTTTTTTGAGGAGAGGAATGTTGGTGGGGGCTTTGAAGCAGGCTGGCACATGACTTTTTAAAGTGCCTTGAGATGACATGTATGTGAATTGGTGCTATATAAATAAAATTGAATTAATTGCATTGTCTTCAGCCTATTCCATTTTTTGTAAATTATGAGTTTTGGACAGATTGGTTAAAAGGTTTTCTGTCTAAGGAAACCCAGCAGATTATATTGAGTCTTTGACTTGAAATGTTTTTGTTTTACTTTCTTTTATAACATTAATTTACCAAAAATAAAGTGACAGTGTGCCAAAAACTAACAAGATTATTTAAAGACTAGCCAATTGTTTTGAACAGGATGGTGAAATAACTAAAGGAAAAGATATAAAGATAATTAAACGTATGGAGGAATTATATTAGAATTATTTGAAAGTCTGGAAGAAGAAAAAGAAAAACATGGAGATTGTTTGGAGAATTAAAAGGGAAAAACTATGGGAAAAAGAACACCAGCCTGTTTACAGAACAATATGATATATGCAATATGCATGATAGTACAGCAGCATTTCGAAATGGCTAAGGCACATGCAAGTGTACTTCAGCATCTGAGAGGTAGTGTAAACGATTCATGATCAGATGAGAGTCCGTGCGACCATTAGCATGTCGTAAACACTTATTGAGTCTATTGTCAGCAGCAACTGAGAGGAACGACCTGTGAAAGCGTGCCTTAGACCATGGACATTGGATATTCGTGCTCTGCGGCTTCAGCAGACAGAGAGCGGCAGCCCCAGATCAGTCTCCCTGTATCGGCTCGAACAGGAATAAGACTCCGCTGAAGCCATGGAGCGCGAATGTCTACTGTCCAACCTAAAACTAACTTAACCGTTTTGGGAACCCTGGGAAATCTCATAAGACTGCCTGAGGAACCAGGAAGTAAACATGGGCTATGAGCTGAACCTGTAAGGATTTGTGATCAGAAGATGAACCCGGTATTCAGCCTGACACTTGAGCTTATGGTTAACAGGATTTATTGTCGGGGGAGGATCAGGCAGGTATACAGAAAACAATCCACATCCAAGCGAGGCAAAAACAAAAACTGACAGGAACCGGGCAGACTCAAAAATAGGCAACGGGATCAGGGCAGGAAATGAGACAGACAGATAACAAGAATGCTGTAGGGCTCTGTTGAGAATAAAAAATATATATCTTGGTTGGGGTTACTGAGGAAAGCAGAGTGGTGTCTGTCTCTCCCTGCTCCAGGGTAAGATAAACATAACATGGCGTTTTATTGCCCTCGAGGGAGGTGGTCAGAAGGACAGGGGTTTCTTTGTTCCAAACAGATGGGCTAAAACACCCTCCCCCTGAGCTTAGCAGGAGGAGCTCTAAATTGATAAAAAGAATGTTTTTCCAAAACTTACTTCAGACAGACTTCTACATCGCGCTGTGAAATCATCTTATAACGGTAATATAATACTCTGTCTCCATATTTAATTTTCTAATAAATTAAATATGCATATTGCAATGTTTTACCTCTTGATCAATGTTTTCCTCACTTATGGCCAAATCTGGAACCGGGGTAAGATGGGCCTTCAATAGATATGTAGGAGCAGGCCGGTGTACCGAATCTTTAACAGCTCTTACCAGTGGACAGGTGAATGAGAAAAGACGTTCTGGCAGGGAAGTGTTGGCAGAGGCAGGCTTAAATAGGCTGGGGCACAGGTGAGCAGAGTGAAAACTAATTAAGCAGAACAGGTGGAAGTGATCAAGGAAGAAGGGCTGACAGGACAAGTGGCAGGAAACAGAAGCTAAGCTGGACTGAACAGAACACAAGCACATAATGGAAACCAGAACAACTACTTGTCATGGTTTAAGTTTTGTCTGGCTTCTTTGTTAGTTTGTAGTTCACTTAGCTCTCCCTTGCTCAGCTTTAGTCACTCCTCTGGACACTAATTAGTTTTCATTCCCGTCACCTGTCAGGCAGCAATTACCCCTGATCTGTTGCCACCTGTGTTCACCTCTTTATAAGACTCACCTCATTCTGTTCTCGTCGCTGGTCCATAGCGTTCACTCCCGCTCAGTCTCTGCCAGTATTCTTGTCAGCTCCGTTTTTGTTACCGTCAGCCGTAAGACTCCTTTCAACCTGGTTTTTGTTACAGTCAGCCTTTAGACTTTTTCCGTCAGCTTTGTTCTCTCCAGTGCTCGTCTCAGATGTTCTGCTCTCCAGTATTCGGCTCAGAAGATCTGCTCTCAGGTCCACGGCGCAGACGCTCCGGTCTCAAGTCATCGGCTCTGACGCTCCGGTCTCAAGCTCTGACGCTCTGGTCTCAAGTCATCGGCTCTGACGCTCTGGTCTCAAGACAAGCTCTGACGCTCCGGTCTCAAGCTCTGACGCTCTGGTCTCAAGTCATCGGCTCTGACGCTCTGGTCTCAAGTCATCGGCTCTGACGCTCTGGTCTCAAGTCATCGGCTCTGACGCTCTGGTCTCAAGACATCGGCTCTGACGCTCTGGTCTCAAGACATCGGCTCAGACGCTCTGGTCTCAAGTCATCAGCTCTGACGCTCCGGTCTCAAGTCTTCGGCTCCAGAGTTCCTCCGGGTCAGTCTCTCCACTCGCATCCTGCCGGCCAACTTCTGCACCCTACACCTCCGTCTGTTGAAAGACTCTAGTCCCATCATCATCCATCTTCCACACTATTCAATAAAACTCATTCCTAAGAACTTGCTCTGTGTGTGTGTGCTGTGTCCGGGTTCATCCTCGAAAAATATATCATAACACTACTAAGACAGGATATGGAACGTAAATAACCACTAAGACTAAAACTAATAATATGCCAGGGTAAACTAAAACAATACACAAGCTATAACAGAAACCAAACAAGACAGAACTCAAGACAGAAATAGAACCTAAGACAGGGAAGTAAACTGACTAATCAATTAACAAACATAAAACAAAACAAAACCCAGAATATGACAGAACCAAAGTAGTTATAGACACTACATCTATGTGTGAAAGGAGAAAAACTTGACAAAGACATTGTTGATGGAAAGGGCAAATTGTTTATAGGGGAGGTTACTTCCATCCCAGGTGAGAAATTAGAATGATTTAGATTGATTTTTCAGTAAATATCGTACTTATAGGTCCTTTAACAAAGGAAAAACTTGGTTGCAGATTACATGCTAATCACATATCTATAGCAAGCTGTGATTCATAAAATATAACAAAAACAGAAAATAGGTGTAATTAACTAAATAAACTAACTGGACGCCTGTGCTTAAAAACACAAAATGAATACCAATGTACTCTGGAAATGTTTCATATCTGGAATTATTTCCAGCTCCATGATCCATGTTACAACTGTGTTCCAACAGTTTAACAGAAGTCAACTGAAGTGTCATAACTCTCCTTAAACATCTCTTGTTCAGTCCATATATTACGTTAAGGACAGATGGGGGCTTTTTCAAAATGAATGGCTACTTTAAGAACACAGAAAGCAACTTGCTCAATTATAACACCACCACCACCACCAAAAAAAAAAACAGTGGATTAATCTGACATGTTATAACTGCAATTTGGAATTGCAGTGATCGCTCTACTGCATGTATTCTGAATACAGTGTACCTGCCCTTGGTAAAGGGAGTGGTAGCAATTACAGGGCACCGAGCCAGATAGCCAAGGTGAGTGAACAAGAAGAAACAGAAAGGATAGCTGAGGGGATGGCAGAGGATGCAGACTGCTGAGATGGGCTAAGGACTGCCTGTATTGAAATGTTGCTTCAAGGACCTTTTCCATCATGTGTCAGTGTCCTGTGGAGAGAAACGTGCTGACAGCAGGAAAATCTACTCTGTGAGGTCAAAGTCTCTTGCAGATTTGCTGCAGGTTGTTTCAGAGCCAGTGACCAACTGGGAAAGTCTGACAGCTGACAGAACCAAAAAGCAATCTGTTGTTGTAAACCAAAACTTATGACTGCATTGCAAAACTGAAACTAAGAGCTCACAAGGTTAATATCCGCAATTGGAAAAAAATGAATGAGATGTCTGGTGAGAGGTTCTTCAACAAATCTACCAACATCAGTGACCCCCAGCATTATGTGTACTTAACAGGTCGACATAAAAAAAATAACTCCATAACCCTCCACACTGTGCTCCTTCTGGGAAAAAGAAGGATTTGCACAACTGCTGTTCGGAGATTACAGTTACAGGTGCGCCTCAGTAAAAGTTTATTTCAGTAATTCAATTCAAAAAGTTAATCTCATATATTTAGCAAATTCATATCATACGGTTCAAAACAATTGTTTCCGTACATTCTTACAGCTTATGAAAACCAAAACTTCTAAGTCTTCTATATATAGTACAATTGTGGGTTTACTGAAAGTATGTCCATCTACTGTACAGTACATGCACTCAATACTTGGTCAGGTCTCCTTTTGCATGAATTACTGCATCACTGCAGCCTGTGGTTCTACTGAGATATTTGGAAAGCCTCTCGATAACTCCCCACAGATTCTCCATAGGGGCCAGTTTTCTGGCCGATCCACCAAAGTGACACCATGCTCAATAAAGCAGGCAATACTACTGGCACCGCAAGCAGGTGTCGAGTCCTGTAGGAGAAGGGATTTAGGATTTCTATTAACCTTGTAAGCGGAAGGGAAGAGTTAAGTGCTTTAAAATGTTCGGGCAAGAGGCTGTGCTGATTTGGACTTCAATGGACCTCAATGGTTTATTCAACTCGCGATAGTTGGATTTTATGTCTTTGACAAAAACATGGTTTCATGTGGGTAAGTTTGCTCCATTTTAATAACTCTTTCCTCCTGGCTGCACATTACATAGTTCCCCCGGACCAGGGAGAAGGCCGTGGATTAGCTTCTGCTCGCAAAACCAGTTTTAACTGTCGGCTGATTCCATTTCATATTTTCTCCCGTTTTGAGCTGCAGCTGGAGGTGAACTTCCTCCTCCACTGCTATGGGCTGTCATCTACCGTCCAACAAAGCGCAATAAGGATTTTATCAAAGATTTTACTGATTTACTGGCAGAACTCTTAAATAAATATCATCAACATTTAATTTTGGGTCATTTTAATATTCAAGTCTGTTGTGAAGCCGCACTTTGACTCAAAGTGTTATTTTAAGGAGAAATAAGCAATATTTTACCACTATGTGGTGCTTGAGCACTGTCTGTAGACTAAAACAAGCCGCGCCTCTCTTTACCTGGGTGTGCTCTCCGCCATGTCGCTCCAATGCCGTGCTGCTCTGACGGTGGCATTTTAGGGCAGGGAGGGGCTAAGCCCTGAGTGGCAGCTGTGGACATGTATGTAAATGCTAGCGGGCGCACGTACATGCACACATGGCCGGTCTAGCTATGTAAACAAGAGACTGGAGAACAACATAGAGAGATGCGGTATGACGTCATACCATAGTCTATCTGAAATATTACCTTTAGTTTTTCACATACCTATTTTTTAGTTCTTTCTATCTAAAATAATGAAATTTTGCTTATTGATCCTTTAACATTATTGACTGTTTTAATCTTACACAGTGTGCAAGATGAAAAAACAACGTCAAGTTTTCCACACGCAGTATTTTGGTTTCTAATCCTTCAACCTCAAAGTCTATTTACACAATTATGAAAGACTTAGTTCTTTGGAACTTGCAGCAGTGCTCTGAAATGAATGTTTAGGAACCTTCAAACTTTTTGTAGTCCACTCCCTCCGACACCTTACACTCTGTTGCTCCACTGAAAACCAAACTCAGCAAACCATCATGTCAGCAGTTAAAGGAAAAAACTTGCTCTCTCAAACCTGGCTAGGAGAAAATAGAAAAAGGACAAACCTCAGGTCTCTTAAGAGATATTAAGTGACTGTGAAAGTACAAAAGGGCTGTAAAGGCTGCTAAACTGCATTTCTGTCCAACATAGTTTTAAACAACAGCCTCACACCTCAGGTTTTGTTTGATGTTTTTAATTCAGTTATTCAATTCAATTCAATTTTATTTATAATTCATGAAACATGTCATCTCAAGGCACTTTACAAAGTCAAAATCAATCAGATTATACAGATTGGGTCATGAATCCATATCCCTCATTCTGTGGTGTCCTTTACTTTGTGTGAAAGATTTTAATAATTCTTTGTTGAAAAGATTGCTATTAAATTCAGTTTATTTATATAACACCAATTCACAACACATGTCATCTCAATGCACTTTACAAAGTCAATTCATCCGGACAGATTGGTTAAAAGGGTTTCTGTCTAAGGAAACCCTGCAGATTGTATCGAGTCTTTGACTTGAAAGCTTTGACTACTTCTGGATGTTCCATTCCAACCCATCTAACTGAAAATTGTGTAAGAGCCACGTTGGTCCATAGGGGGAAAACATAGTAATGTCACAATTTGGCTTCTCAATAAGTTTCAGTCTTATGTTTTATTTGACCTATTCATTCACACTGGCTTGCAACTAGGTCACCTGACTAAGAAGTTTTCCCTAGCGAAAAAAGAACATGGCGGCTGTTCCCTTTACTTTATGTGGGAAAGTAAACATTTAAGCAAAACAACTGTGTTTATATGCATTCTGATGACATTTCTAGCAGGAGGTATGCACATTATTTTCATAATCTTTGTTCAGTGGAAGGTAGACAATTTTTCATTTATTAGTTTTGCTAAAGATTTTAGTGCGTTCTCAGAAAGACGTGACATGGTTATGTTTTCTACTGTTGCTAGAGTGGTTGCCATGGATGCAAGGTTCAATGTCACTGACCTGCGCCGTCATTAAGGTACATGAAAACAACATTTAAGCAAAACAGTTATATGCAGTTATATGGATTTTTGATTACATCTGTAGTGAAATGTATGCATAATTTCTTTATAAGCTTCGTTCGGAGAAGGTAGACAATCTTTCATTTATTATTTTTGCCAAAGATTTCAGTGTCACCTGTTCTACGTGTAGGCTGGAGCCAAAACAGGTCTGCATTCCATTTAGTCTGTGTTAATCCCTCGTATTTACAGAGAGAACTTCAACATTTAAACTGTAATTATTTACATTTTGATGACATTTCTAGCAAAAGTATGGATAATATTTAATATTTTTCAGGAACTCTAGACAATATTTTGTTTAGTAGTTTCCCTAACCCCACCCAAACCTTTTGTTAAAACTGTTTCAATGAACACTGCTATCTTGTCTTCTTCAAAACGTTTATTGAAAATGATCAGAAATACAAAACAACAGTCTGTTCAAACGTCATCAAGAACATTAATCAACACAAAAATAACCCAAAGTGACAGGGTGTAGTTCAGGGTCTTTTTAAGGAGCTGCATCTTCTTTCTTGTGGCACTGTACACCCTGTTGCATCTAAATCAGAGGTCCTGCTAAACCAAAATATGATGTGCAGCACCAAATGGCAAGTGAGTATCGTAATTACATCATTTTGAAAGGTATACATGAGTCATAGCTTGATACATTTAGAGCCATGGGGTGGCCAAGGGTTCTTTTTAGATATAATACTGTCATGTCCCCTCATGCTGTCCTTGAGGTGACAATCTTACCATTAAACTCCCAGACACAAAGAAGTCTAAAGGTTATTTTAGTAAAGTGTCTACAAGAATGGACAGAGCGGACTCGACTTCACAGAGCA
Organism: Fundulus diaphanus; assembly: GCA_037039145.1. NCBI lineage: Eukaryota > Metazoa > Chordata > Actinopteri > Cyprinodontiformes > Fundulidae > Fundulus > Fundulus diaphanus. The sequence continues at coordinate 52,995,716 of CM073133.1, forward strand.
ACTCTGCTGCCTTATTTCAAATCCAGACTGGACCACACCAGAAGTTTTGTCAAATAGGAAAAAAATACATCGCTGAATAAATCTTCTGGATCTAAAAGCTGTCCCTTCTGAAAAAGATATAATGGGGCATTTCTCAAATGATGTCACATTTTTCCCGAGACAGCCCGAAAAAAAAGTTGTTGCGGGAGAGGGGCTTGAGTCCCACTCTCTTTCTGCGCGGTGTGATAACCAGAAAAAAGGTATTCTGTCTGAAAAAAAAAACGAAAAAAAAAGCAACTTCATGTTCAAAAACAATCAAGAAACCGCACTGACTCACAAAAGTTACAAGTGACTTCAGAGAAAAACAAACCGAAAGTTGCTGGTAATTAGACTAAATGCAACACTGAAGCTCACATGAACATCCCTCATGGACTGTATGATGTTTAAAGCCAAAAAGCCAAATAAACGTCGCCTATCTGCTCAGATGCTGCAGTTGCTGGTCTGGTCTTGACGTTCAAGTGTTGCCTCTCAAGACCGAGGAAATGCACAGACCACATTTAGGTGTCTTTGGTCAGATTTTATAGTAAACTCTTCTCTGTTACAAGCTCGTGTCCAACACTGACATTTCTCTGCAATCCTCCGGAGTTTTGGAAAATTAAAAAAAAAAAAAAAAAACTCTCTTCATATGATCATGATCACCCATATCGTTAGTCACTCCAGCAGATACAAACGCAGCGGTGATTTGTTGTTGCTATAATGTGTCTGTTGAGGCGATATTCAGGACAGATCTGTTCACTATTTGACTCATACAAGGAAACTATTCAAGCTTTATTACTCTGCTTGTATGACCACAAGATGGTCATGACGTATGGCTCTAAATTTAGTAATGTGAGGAATGCCCTATTCCAGATTACCCCAGAAAAAAGTCCATTACATAAATGACTGCATTATCGATCCAAAATCACATCCGTCTATCTCAGTCCTTGGTGTACTGTGAGAGTCAATGACACAGCGCCACTCTCAGTAAGATTGGCGTACTGCACGAATCAGGCAGTTCATGGGTCACAGTCATATTCACGCTGAACAAATCTCAGTCATTAGAACTGATTCATCAGTACAGTGGCAGTGCAGCTTATATTTCATCTAGTTTTGTGCAGTTTGATGCGGTCTTGCTTATATTTCATTTGGTTGGGCGCACTCTCATATGGTCTCGCTCACAATTTTCGCTGATCGGCCTTGCATGTTTCGTCCAGCTTCTGTCCTGTTTGCCGCTTCATATGGTTCTGATCCAATGATAACACGGAGGTTGTTAATGGGAGTTGTCGAACTGTTGGCGCTCCGAGGAAGAACCGTTGGTAATCCTGAGTCGGGGCCAGAGCAGCAGAACTGACTGATAGCTGTCGTCTATCTCTGACCGTTCAGAAAGGTACAAGCGCTTTCTAAATGCAGCTCCTACGCCCGGACTCTCAACACTCCCATTGTTATGTTGTTGTTTTTTCACAAGTAGCAGGTTTCTATGTTGCTATTTTTAGCGGATTTAATCAAGCCTTAAACAGGTTCTTTTGCTGCCAAGATTTGGTAAATTAGCATTTTCCGACGACAGCAGCTGCACTACTGTTTCCGTCCTTGGACCATCAAGTGTAGTGGTATGGACTAACCAATAACATGAAAGCTGATTGGCTGGATGTGTGTTTTTTGTTGTAAATACATTTAATAAAGCTCAATTCAGAGTCAAGGGAGCATTTCATTGTGCATTTGAGGTAGCGGTATAAGATATTTAAGACCTATAAAATATCATTTAACAATTGAACATGATAATTCTATGAATTTAAGATTTTATAAGGCCTTAACTTTTGATTTTAAAATTCAAGACTGTGCTGTTGCTATGAAGCCAAGCTACCCCAGAATTATCTTCCTCTATTGCCTGTGGACCGTTGAGGATAGATGAGTCCATACTGGGGAGACGAACAACCAATGCATGGGGCTCAGAGCCTCACAAGCATCTGCAGGGTCGATCAGGCTAAGTAAAGTCTGTTTTCTGTGAAACCCTTGTAACCTGTAGCAGCTGTTGCGGGAAAGCTGAGTTGAGACGGGACGGCACGGCGCGGTCTCCTCTCCTGCGACCAGGCCAAACTAAGAGAAAAACTGATCTGAAGTCTCCCGCTGCAACCTGCACAGGCCCTCAACAAACACAGCCACGGCAGGAAAAGGCGAGCGGAGGTCTCCGCTTCCACAGCCACAGCCTCCACGGAAATATGTACAACTCGCACAGGCCTGGTTTCCCAAACAACGGCTCTTTTCCCATTTTGACCTACCCACCTGCTCGCTGCTGAGATAACAAGCTTTACCTTCAAGAAGAGCTCTCAACGCTCACGCAATGACCGTGTGACACGCATTTCCCTGGCTTCACACGCACACACGCCACACATGGCGTTTCTCACGCATAAACTTAACAGTGGTTCATTTTGGCTGTGGATGATCCGTTCACAGTAAAAAAAATTATAGCAATAGTTTGGGTTATTTAGCATGTTGTGAGACAAATAAATGGGGGTTAATTTTTCCAACCCTTATTTTCACCATATCATTCGTACATTTAGAAATGTCACACTTCCAACCTAGATATTTAATTGGCAAACAAAATATTTAGCTCCAAATTAAATATCTAGTCTGGAGCTAAATATTATATATATATATATATATATATATATATATATATATATATATATATATATATATATATATATATAAGGCATCAGAAAAATTTATATTTTGACAAAACTATTACTTTCATGCAAACATATTACAACCAGAATAAATATTTAATAATTTTACTGTAGATAAAAAAAAAATCTCATAATGCCTGAACAGAATATGAGTTTGACTCATTTTCAGGAATTTATTTCTCCAAAATCCTGAGACATGATAACAAACTCTCTTCTTATTATCTTTAAGGGTCACTTATACTATAACCAGAAAAATATTTCAGAATTTTACAGGAGACTTTTGGAAAAATATTATTAACAATAACGTCATCCTTGAACACAAGTAGTTTGGCTTTATTCACCAAACAAAAATGTCATAAAAAACAGATTAACAGCCATAAAACGAATAAATATTAAGTTCCTCTCTTATAATGATTACCTCATCCCCAGTAAGTAAGGCAGCATTGGAGGAATCTTTAGAACCTAGTGGGGGGAGGGGGAAGGAGGGGGAGTAGGGACCTACTCAGCCTGGATGTCTACTGTCGAATGTATGGTGAGTTGTTTGAACGTTAGTGTCGGGGAGGGATTAAATCTACGGCGGGGGGGGGTGGGGGGGGGGGGGAACGTTCTGGTGGGCTTGTGTCCGGTCCGTGTCGTCTTCCGGTGCGGGTTTCGCTTGGGGGGTGGGGTTTGGGATGGCTCGTGCGGGCCGGCTGGCCAGGGTCCCCCCCTCTTATTTATTTATTATTATTATTATTATTATTTATTTATTTAGTTTTTTTTGGGGGGGGGGGTAAAGCCAGTAGGCTTGGTGGGTGGGCTGGGGGGGTTGAGGTGTTGGTCCTGGTGGGTGGTTGGCTGGCGGGCCCTGCGGCCTCTCCCTGGGCTACGGTGGTGCTGCTGGTGAGGCCCCCTTCTCTGGGTGGGGCTTTCGGGGAGCGGGGGTGCCAATTGGAGTCAGTAGGGGAGCTGGCTCCCTGGGATAGCTTCCCAGTCATTTGCTCCCCATCCCCGGACTCCTCCCTCTGCCTGCTCCATCACGCCGCCACACATGTAGGTCCTGGGGGAGAGGGCGTTACTGGAGGTTGCCACTTTCTGGTGACGCCCCTCTCCCCAATTTGATCATGCATTTTAGACACTTTCACTTCAAACATTTTCACAACGCACACTCATGTAGGCCATGGTAGGGGGGGGGGTGGGTGGGGGGAAGACGTCTGGGGGGAGGCTTATGTTGTGTGAGCCTCACCTCGGACGGCTCCCTTCACCTTCTCTCCCACTTAGACATTGAGGGTTCTGGGCAGTCGCCCGGAGGGGGTGCGCTGGCAACAGCTTCCTTCCGGAAGGGGGGTGGGCTGTGCCGTGCATCCCCTTCGGCGCTCCCAGTTTTTAAACGCACTTCAGAACAACATGCAACAACACAACATCTGAGCAGGCGTAGGGAGGATCGGGGTCTTCTGCACACCCCTGTTCTCCGATGGCGGCAAGGAGTCTGGGGCCTGGAGGAGGTGCGGGCCACTGTGTCCGGGGTCTTGGCGGGGGGCTGCAATGGGTAGTCAGCGGCTTGCCAGGTCTGGGGCTGACTCCTCCGCTCCCCCCAGGAGGGGCGGGGGGCAGGGGTGGCAAGGGTAAGATGGGGGAGGGAGGGGGTTTATTAGGTATTTAGGGGGTGAGGGGGGCTCTGGCTGGGTGGCTCGTACGGGTCGTGTTGGCCCGCCCTCTTTGGGGGGCCCGGTCCGGGGGGCGTCTGGTCCCGGGCCGGGGGTCGGGCACAAGCAGTCGTATAGTCGATTTGGGGTGACCCCCCCCCCCCTCTGGTCAGTGTTGGATGCGAGTGTTATGTGGGAATGTGTGTACAGCGTCTTTTTTTTTAAATCTGTGTGTGTGGTGAGTGGGGCACAAGGGAGGGATGGTGTGAATGAGTTTTTCCTTTTTTTTTTTTTTTTTCCCCAGGTATGGGTGTGGTCCGCTCCCTCTCCCAAGAACATCTCAAGTCTCCGCTAGGTGCGGAGCCCATCCCCCCACGTCCTGCCCTCCTCCGCTTCGTTGGCAGGTGCCTTGGCCCTCTGGCGCATTGGTTGGCTTCGGGTTTGGGGCGGGTTCCCGGGCGTGCGCCGGCCCACTCCCGGCGGCCTCTTCGCGGGGCCTGGCCCCTGGCTCGTCCCCGCGGCTCTTGAGGGCGTCGGCATTGCGGTGGATGGGGGATTTCCTCGGGTTCGTCTCTGCTCCTTCCTTTGGGGGGGGGGGGTTGCAGATATCCTGTGTTGGCCCCTCCTGGGCGACCTGCTTTAGGGACCCCTTTGGGAGTCCGGGGTTATGGGTCCCCTGACTCCTGCCTCTGTGCTCGGGGAAGGCGGGCCTTTGGTTCTCCACAACCACTATAGGTGAAGGAGCAGACGGAGAAGGTTTTATCATTCTCTCCCTTTTATCTCCTCTTTCTTTCACCTCTACTCTTTTTTTTCTTTTCTTTCTCTTTCACTTCTTGTTCTTCCTTTACTCTCCCATTGTAATGTCCATATAATTTGAAATTCTCCTTGCAGGAATCACAATAAAGCTATTTACAAGCATAAATCAAGTGGAGCACTATGGCGAAAGCTGTTCGCTCCACTTGTAAAAGCAAAATCTGTCGAGCTCTATCTGGCATTGAGACATCAATTCCTATTGCCACATTGCTAGACAGGACACTGGAAAAAAAAAAAAAAAGAACCTGCACAGGTTCTGAACTGTTTAGAAGCAGTAGAGCTTTCTGAGCTATCTAAAATCTTAGCTTCATCTAAACCTTCTACCTGTATGTTAGACCCAATTCCAACCAAGTTGTTTAAGGAGGTATTCCCTTTGATCAGTGGTCCTATTTTAGACATGATTAATCTATCCTTAGTAAATGGATATGTACCACAGGTTTTTAAAGTAGCTGTTATTAAACCTTTACTTAAGAAACCTTCTCTTGATGAAGATGAGCTAGTAAACTACAGACCTATATCTAATCTTCTTTTCTTATCTAAAATTCTTGAGAAAGTAGTTGCTAATCAACTTTGTGAACATTTACAAAGCAATGACCTACTTGAGGAGTTTCAGTCAGGTTTCAGAGCTCATCATAGCACTAAAACAGCTCTGGTGAAGGTCACTAATGATATTCTCATGGCCTCAGATAATGGACTTGTGTCTGTACTTGTCCTGTTAGATCTCAGTGCTGCATTTGATACAGTTGATCACAATATTCTCCTACAAAGACTTGAACATACTGTAGGGATTAAGGGGAAAGCATTAGGCTGGTTTAAATCTTATCTGTCGGACAGATTCCAGTTTGTTCATGTTAATAATAAATCTTCCTCAAACTCTAGGGTCACCTGTGGAGTACCACAGTGGAGTACCACTCTAGGGTCACCTGTGGAGTACCACAGGGTTCAGTCCTTGGACCAATTCTCTTTACTATATACGTATATGCTTCCGATCGGAAAAATTATCAGACAGCATGGGATTAATTTCCACTGTTATGCTGATGACACTCAGCTATATTTATCCATAAATCCTGATGAATCCAATCAATTACTTCGACTGCAGTCATGTGATGACATCAAAAGCTGGATGACTTTAAATTTCCTGCATCTAAATTCTGACAAGACCGAAGTTGTAATCTTTGGGCCAGAGTCCTCAAAAAATAAACTTCTTAACCAATCACTTAATCTGGATGGCATTAACTTGGCCTCTGGTAATAAAGTAAAAAACCTTGGTGTTATTTTTGACCAAGAAATGTAATTTAAATCCCATATTAAACAGGTTTCCAGAGTTTCCTTTTTTCACCTCCGGAATATCGCCAAAATTAGAAACATTCTGTCCAGGAGTGATGCTGAAAAACTAGTCCATGCATTTGTTACTTCAAGGCTGGACTATTGTAATTCTTTACTATCAGGAAGTCCACAAAATGCAGTTCAAAGCCTTCAGCTGATCCAAAATGCTGCAGCAAGAGTTCTGATGAAAATCAACAAGCGGGATCATATTTCTCCAATTTTAGCTTCCCTTCATTGGCTTCCTGTTAAATCAAGAATAGAATTTCAAATCCTTCTTCTAACGTATAAAGCCCTTAATAATCAAGCTCCATCATATATCAGAGCTCTGATTACCCCGTATGTTCCTAACAGAGCACTTCGCTCTCAGACTGCAGGTCTGCTGGTGGTTCCTAGAGTCTCTAAAAGTAGAATGGGAGGCAGATCCTTTAGCTATCAGGCTCCTCTCCTGTGGAACCAACTCCCAGTTTTGGTCCGTGAAGCAGACACCCTGTCTACTTTTAAGACTAAGCTTAAAACTTTCCTTTTTGACAAAGCTTATAACTAGAGTGGCTCATGTTACTCTGAGCTACCTTTATAGTTTTACTGCTATAGGCTTAGGCTACTGGAGGACATCAGGATCTAATTTTCTCACTCTATAGAGTTCTACTGTTCTTCAATTATGCATTACGTGTTGTCATTTCTGCTTTAACATTTTCTCTCTCTTTTATCTTCATAGTAGGTACACCTGGTCTGGCGTTCTGTTAAATGTGACATCATCCAAAGAATACGGCTCACCCGCTATTACCATCTAATGTAGAACAGATTACTGGATCAATGTGTGCTTCTGTGCTTTTTTGTCTCTCTTGTTGTGTCTCTGCTCTGTCTTCTGTAACCCCCAGTCGGTCGAGGCAGATGACCGTTCATACTGAGCCCGGTTCTGCCGGAGGTTTTCCTTCCCGTTAATGGGGAGTTTTTCTTCCCACTGTCGCTTCATGCTTGCTCAGTATGAGGGATTGCAGCAAAGCCATGTACAATGCAGACGACTCTCCCTGTAGCTCTACGCTTCTCCAGGAGTAAATGCTGCTTGTCGGGACTTTGATGCAATCAACTGGTTTCCTTATATAGGAACCTTTTTGACCAATCTGTATAATCTGACCCAATCTGTATAATATGATTGAACTTAACTTTGTAAAGTGCCTTGAGATGACATGTTTCATGAATTGGCGCTATATAAATAAAATTGAATTGAATTGAATTGAATGAAAATGTAAAAATTTCTCTAACAGAAACCACTGAATAAATCTAGAAGTGACCCAGTGAGCGGTCCCACATTTGCTCTTAAGATGTAGGATTTCAGCTGGATCCATCTGCAGGCTCTGTAAATGGTACCACTGATCGCAGGAGTCACATTGAATCTGGAAATATTCCCCACAAATGTAAAGTTAATCAAAACCATGAATAAGATAGCATTTTTTTGTTTGTGATTACTTAAGGTGTACAGTCTCTAACACAAATCTTTACAGGAGTTAGACACTGGCCTGCCAGTAGCCCTGCACAGATTAATAGGTGGTATAATAAGTGTCTTGATGGATGTCTGCAAGGGGTTCATATTAGGGCTGGACGATATAGAAAAAAAAAACATATCGATAACATAGAAATCATATTGATCGATATCGATAATTATCAGCAAATTCAAACATATATTTTAAGTGCACCCCTGGCCATTTTATGCTGTTGCTTAGCGACCTATTTTAAGATACAGACACACAAACACTCAATTCAAACTAAACCCTTTATTCAATCAACTTTTTGCAGGATTTTAAAAAATAACACGTCCTCTCTGAACTCTTTCAAGGGGGCGGAGCTTGTTGGGGGAGCTTCCTGGGTCTGTGTTGTGATTGGTTGGGAGGATGTAACGACTGTAATATTAACCTACATAGCTATGAATAAATAAGGAAGGAAAACTGTTATTCTGTTGAATTTTTTATTGACCCTTTTTTCTATCGTTGATATACGTCTATCGATCGATATATATTGTTATTGAATTATCATCCAGCCCAGTTGATATGTTATCAATCATCTATCTGTTAGGTTCAGCAGTTACTGGTCACATTTGACTTGTTCATAATCTTTTTGCTGTTTATGGGTATAGTGTAACTTGATTAATACTAAGGGAATTAATCTAGTTTATCTACATACTAAAGATAATGAAACTTTTTAATAATAATAAAAATTGATTCTGGACAAGCCTATGTCTATGACAGAAGGTCCTGGCATCAGTGGTTTGGAGGCTGAGCACATTGTACGGTTATCATTGATGTCAAACACTTCAAAGTATTTTCAACTGTTCTAAAGAAAAGTATTAGCTGCTGCATACTTTTCTTTTCACACTTGGCTATACTTTTTCTTTTTTTGTTATTTGTTTTTTAGCTCCAGGCACCATCAGGAACGCATCTATTGATAAAAATTATTAAGAAGATTATGATGAACAATAAGCCTAAAATGAAGGAGATGATGAGGAGGAGGAATAACAGGAAGAGGAGGAAGAATGAAATTATTTGGAAAACAAGAACTCTATATGGAAAAATTTATTAAGCAAAAAATTACCAAGCGAGAGGGTATCAATTTCAGGATGGACCACTAAACAGTAACTCTAACCCACTGAGTTATTTGGAATAAATCCCATAAGGGTATGATTGTTGTTCTTAGCAATTTGGAGAATTAAAATTAGTCAATAGCACATCCCAGATTGGCATTATGATGAACCTTTATTTGTTATTTCTCCAAACTACAGTAAAATTATGAAACATTTATTCTATTTATAGTATAAGTGTGTGAAGCTAATTTTTTTATAATAAATGTACATTTTCTGAGGGTTTTGCTTCTGTTTCTCTTTATTTATATATCTTTAAGGCCACCCCTACAGCCCTCTTACCGTAATGGACCATGTATGCGCGAAGCTAAACCTTAAGAGACAGCTGACATTGGCTCACTTGACCGCAATCTGGAAATCGGGGACAACTCCCTACTAGATCCATGAGTTATCGTCTTTAAAACGACTCGTCCTGTTTTCGGCTAAAATGCTGGACCAATGGAGAGGAAAAAGATAGATGATAAATTAAATTATGAGTGACTACTGAAGCGATGTGGTCTCGACAGGCAGCGGCAGGAGTTTATACAGATTGCAAGACCCAGCATTTATTCTGGTAGTCCACTTCCGCTTTTCGGCAAGGGAATTTGCATATCAGCTAAACATTTGGATCCGAGCTAAATATTTAGTTACAAACTAAATATTTAGGTTCCAACTAAATATTTAGGTCCAAGCTAAATATTTAGTTTGCAAATTAAATATTTAGTTTGCAAATTAAGTATTTAGTTTGCAAATTAAATATTTAGTTTGGAACTGTGACATTTATAAATGTATGAATGACATGGTGACAATATGACTTGGAAAAACTAACCCCCGTTTTTTTTCTTATAACACGCTAAATAGCCCAAAATATTGTTCATTTTTGACTGTGTAACTTTACAAATGGCACCCCATATGTTGGTGTGTGGCTAAATAGAAACTGTTATTCATGTAATGTCTCTCGACGCGTGTAAGCTGCTACTGTCATCTGGTGGTTGTCATAGCTCACAGCAAGTGTTTGCATGCAGCTAAATTCCTCCAGTGGAACGACTGTCACTCCACCATCACATGAGGTAATCCTCATACCAGGCATACTGACTTCACAAGGGGAATATTTAGCACACTTTTAGATCCTGTTAAAAGAAAGGCCCTGTCTAATTATACCACAGGACTTTCAAGGAGGATTTCCAACTTTAAACTTCAGCAAAGTTTACAGATTACCAAGAATTTTGGTTTGCCTTTACAGTATCTGGTGCTCTTCTGTGGTGTTCACGCTTGCTCTCATCCACATCACATTCTACAAAAATACTGTTAATATCTCTTTGAAGGTGGTAGATTTAGTGATTATGCATTATCCTGTAGTGTGTAGGAAGGCATATGTATTTATACGGCAGGATACACAGAAACTTTCACATTCACAATGTACATTTGAGAGAAATTCTGTACAAGGCTCCAAGTAAAAACAGAAGACAAAAGAGAAAGATTTTTATAAAAATATTACCGATGTTTCTGTCCCATATTTTCATAAAATTAAGGGGAGTACGGGCACATATTTCTTTCCAATTAAAGCACTGATCAGTAGGGCCGGTAGTCATCAGGCCTGGGTTTGCCTTGTAAAATTGAGCACAGCTTCATAATTTAACTATGACTTTTTCACACAGGGCCTGGTTGGCTTAGATAGCTTGTTTCCTTAGTAAATAAAATTATCAAACTGCTTTTGGTATTGTCTCAGGTTATCTTTATTCATTTACAAAATATTTTGCTTTTGTTGTGATCTGAAACACTGAAATGGTACAAAAATGAAAAACAGAAGAAATCTGTAAAGGGTCAAACACTTTTTCACAAAACAGGAGCTATAATTCATAGAGCATGTTCATATTTTACTTGGGAACAATGCTCCCATCGGACCAGGAAGGCTGGTCTGATCACAGAAAATTTTTCTCATTTCCTCCATCACTCATTCTGGCTGTTCCCATCAGGCAGAAGGTTGAGTAATTTATTCAATCTGAAATATCCACCATGAAGCATTTAAAATAAGAACTTTTTTCAACACACTTGTAACTGCTTTTTTAATGTGTTTTAATGTCCGTTTTATATGCGTTTTGAAGTGTTTATTTTACTTTTGGTGCCGGAAAGCTATTATTGGAAACCCCTATCAAAAATAATTTTTGTCACCATCTGGGACAGTGTTTTTTTTTGTTTTTTTTTTTCAAAAGTAGAGATGTAATAAAACTCAATTCATTTAAAATTTAAATACCACATTCAGTGGTCAACAAAGCTAAATGTGGAAGACAGTGGAAGAGAGTCAAATTTAGTCAATTAGATTCATTTTGTTGAGACAACTCAAGCATAAACATACTTCATACAGAATTATACATAAATACTGGAGCTCAAATCAGAATATTCAGACGTTTTTTAGGTGTTGCAAAATGATGTCTCCAAAAATGTTTTCCATTTACAAAATGGAAACGAAATCAATGAAACACAAACATTTGTCTCATCTTTATAACTATACTTCATACATTATACATATCAAGGTCAGTTATCCAAAAAATGTCCAATTGCAGCTTACACATTTACTAATAACAATCCAGATGTAGTAACTCAAGAGCATCAAATATGTTCAGCATCAACAGAACCCTTTTGAGTATGAAAAAATGTTTAAGCTGAAAAAATTAACAAGGAAAAAGTAGAGGGAAACTTAAGTTGTTATTCCAATATCAGACATGAGCCTCTAGAGTAACACAAACTGTCCCAAACATCTTCAGGGTGCAGGTGAAGTGGAGCCGCTGGAGCTTCAGCTTCTGTCAGATTGTGTGTCGCTTAGTGAATCGGCAGAAGGGAGATTTGTGGAGTACTTCAGCGAAACATCCAAACCCACAACTGGCCCCACCACGCTGAGCCAGGATAGCACATAGTTCACGGGCCTGTTGGCATGGACACATACAAGTCAATGGGTTAACATGATTCCATGCAGACATCACACGTCTTATCACATACGGCAGTTGACAGCTTTCCTTCTTGAGGCATTACTTGGACTCGGATTGAGATAATCCTAACCGTAAATCCCCAAAATGTCCCCAAAACCAATCAGAATAATTTAGAAATCTGTTGATGCTGAGACCCAGGCTGATACCTTCTTAAAATTTCACGAAAAACCATCTTATATGTCTTAAACTCGGACTACACTTCATTAGCATTACATTTACGCCTGAAACGTGCGTATGTCACTTTCCACGCAAAAGTTGGGATCTATAAAAAATAAAATAAAAACTTGGCGGGAAAATGTGTGGTCCTCACAGCAGCTCTGACCCAGGCGTACGCTCGTTTTGGAGACAGGGGAAATTGGAGACGGTGAAGTGGTGAAATGCAGCCAAACTGCAAACAATTTAACTCCATATTCAATTCAATTCAATTTTATCTATATAGCGCCAATTCATGAAACATGTAATCTCAAGGCACTATACAAATTCAAATACATATCAGACATATCAGAGGACCATATCAGACTTTAATCATAAAATGACGTAATTATAAGCATTCAAAACCGCTGTGTTATTCATGCTTGTGCTGATGACACATAACTAGACATAAGCACCCTTCAAATAAATATTGTATACAGGGTTTCACGGTATAAATTTATTAAGTTCCCGATCAGACAATAATACATTAGATCTGCAGAACCAGACCGGTGTTAAAAACCATCCAGGTTTGGACAGAAAAGGCCTGCTCATTTCTACAGGACTGTTTTGAAATCACTGACTGGGATGTATTTAAAGAGGACGCTGACTTAGAAAGCTACACATCATCTGTGCTTTCCTACATCCACTCTGCACTGATGCTGTCCTACCCACAATGAGAGTGTTTCCTAACCTGAAACCGTGGGTGGACAGCTCAGTGTGGTCCCTGCTGAAGGCCCGGGATGCAGAGTTCAGATCTGGAGACAGAGTGGCCTACTGCAGGGCTAAAAGTGAACTTAAAAAATGCATCCAGAAGGCCAATCAAAGGTACAAGCAGCACATTGAGGACTGCTACAGCAGCAACAATCCATGCGACATGTGGAGAGGCATCAGAAACATCACGGACTACATGTGATCCGGCTCTCCCTGACACCTTAAACAGCTTCTTTGCATGCTTTGACTCTCCAAGCAGCAGGGAGCCTGAACATCTTCCCTAGCCAGAGGATCACCACCAGCCTCTCGTCCTGCAGCTCCACTAAGTGACCTCTTCCCTAAAAAAAGTCAATACCAACCAGGCCACAGGTCCAGACATGGTGTCAGGTCGGATGCTTAAATTGTGTGTGGACCAGCTAGCAGGGGTCTTTCTGGACATCTTCAACCTCTCCCTGCAGCTCTCCATGGTTCCTGACTGTCTGAAATCATCTGTTATCATGCCTGTCCCCAAGAAACCAATCATCACCTGCCTCAATGAGTATCGTCCCATCGCTCTGACCCCCGTCATCATGAAGTGCTTTGAGATGATCCTCCTAAAATACATCAAGGACACCATCCCTGCTGGCCTGGACAGCCTGCAGTTTGCCTACAGGGAGAATCGCGCCAAAGAGGATGCTGTCTCGTTAACACTCCACTCAGCTCTGACTCATCTGCTGCATCCCAACACCTATGTTAGGATGTTATTTATGAACTTCAGCTCAGCATTCAACACCATGCTACCAGACATGCTGGCTCTGAAGCTCTACAACTTGGACTATCCACACCTCTCTGCTCCTCACCAACAGGCTTCAGCAATCAAAGATTTTTTGATCAATGATGATGACTGGCCAATATGCCATGTAGACTTCGAGCATTGCATTCTGCCATAACCGACAGGGGAGAGGGGCTACAACCCCCCAGTTTCTGGGTCCAAACACCAGAGCGCAGAGAAATGCATGCTCACCATGCAGCTCTCAGCCGAATGTTGTCCTGTAAGCTTTCTAAACTGCTTTTTGCATTTTTATTTGTTTGGAGGGGGGTTCTTTATTATCCTGGGGGATAATCTTCTGAATGTCGATCTGAGCACACAGCCTCAGAGGAATTTGAACACGGAGTACGGTGGTCATCCAACATTTAAAACTGCAATCACATTAACTTTTTAACAAGTTCTTTCAATGTGTTCAACATAACTGCTCCTACCTCTGATTTTCACATTTAATAAACTCCTCACAGTGATTTTTGTTCAAAATAGTTTTTTTTTCCTTCAAAGTATTTTTTTTTTTTCATGGTGAAATGGTTGCCATTTCACCATGAAAAACAACAACAATCAGCTGACCCATTTTTCACACAGGTTAACATTCATAAGGTGCTTTGCATTGACCATTTAGGGTCAACTCTGGGCGTGTAGAGGACAGAAAATGAGGAGGAACTTGGTACACACACATTCAGGCACAGCTGTGAGCTTTAAAGAGAAACTGTGCACTGGTGTGCGTGTGCATGATTTCATAAATCTGATTCTTTTTGGGCGTACGCCATTTTCTTTGCGTACCAACATTTTTAATATGGATTCTATGCTACGTTTTTTAAATGGAGGACCCCAGGACCTTTTTCTTGAAAGCAACATATTTAATTCCACCTGGCGTTCCTGCAGGTTAACCTCAATATGAGGCTCAAACCTAACTAACTTAGTTAAGAAAACCAATATAAGCTCTTAAATAGGCACAGTTTTATGATCTATTCCCAAAGATATACCTGACTCACATATACAACAACAGTCAATAATAAATTCACATCTTGCTAGTGCTAGTAACTGATAATTCAGCTTGTGAAACATTTCTATGTCGTTCCTGGAAAATAGGTTCACAAGTAATTTTTTATCAAGTTTACCAAGTCAAGTCTAAACCATTTTAGATGACTGAAGCAAGTTAAAATCCTCTGTTTCAGTCTAAATACAGCCAAGGTGGCCTCTGTGCAACACAAATTCTAATTGATATACAACTTTGCCAGATTTTGTTACAACTATTTTGCTAAACTACATCCAGTTCTTGAAAGTGGAAGTGTTTTCTCTGCAGTTTGCATGGTTATCCAAGTTGCTAAGCAAACAATCCGAATTTGTGGAATGTACAATAAAATGCTTTGCAACACAAACAAGTAGTTTGGTAGGATCGTTGAAAATGGAAGTCCTGGTTATAGCTGTCAAGTGTGCAACGATTAATTAAAGATTAGTTTAGATTGCAAAGTCCAGCTTCATTTTCTAAGAGCTGCCGTTCTCTATGATTATGATTTTTTTTCTGCTCCAGCACAACTGATTAATTGGTTCTCTCACGCAGCTAAGCTAGTGCTTCAACAAACCACGCCACAGAAGATGGCTGCTGCCACTAGAGTCAAAAGAAGGTCTTCAGGAGTGCCCCCTGCACTCCAGAAGACCTCAGCCTTCTCAGCAGGCAGTCTGTTAGCTAGTTTATAGTTTTTATTTGTATTTAAAATGCTGAAGATGACGTATGTTGTAATTACAATTCAAGCCCTATGTGATGAATAACAGCATTAATAAAATATATGCAGTTGAGACAAGAAAATGTTTTATTTATTAAGTGCCTAGTGTTGCTAATCAGTAGCATACCCACCTTTTTAAATATTGTAGGTGTATTAAAAATCTCTAAGAATTTCATTAAGCATTTGACATCAATTCAGATTTCTTTTCTTAATGCTCGCTCAATTTTTAACAAGTCACTGTTTCTGTGTGTTTTTTTAACTCATCAACAGTCTATGTTCCTGAAAAAATTTAAGAAATGGAAGGAGAGTTAATTTATTTATATGAACTTTGCCCCCATTTGGCTGATCTGCTAGCTGAATGCCTCGATTGGCAAAGACAGACAGACCAGGGCCATGCTTTTTAATAACCAAACAATATACTAAATAATCATCAAAACATATTGTAACTTAAAACTTTTCTAAACTCTGCTCTGAATAAATGAAATAAAAATAAAGCATCCAATATACTCCATAGAATATGGCTATTTAGAAAAGAAGCTAGGTTCTCTACTAGGGTCGATGGAGCAGGAGAGTTCAGGTAATGTTACACTAATATTATACCAGTATAAATATACTTCACCAGACTGTCATTTAGCTTAACTTAAAACCTACCTTTCATTTCACATCAGAAACCCACTTTGGGTAGTTCATGTCAACAACGGGCCTATTAGTAGGCCAATAAATGAAATAGAAAAATAACGGTTTCAAGAATAAAGAATCTTTATTATGTCATCAAAATTAAATTTTGATTAGACAGTCTTCACACAGAATTCACACAGACAACAAAATGTAATATTCAAATAGCTAAATGCACCGACAACACGTCCTCAGCAGCTGATAGACTTAAAATTTTTTAGTAAAAAAAAACAGTCAGTTTACAGAACAATTTTAGCTTCCCTTCATTGGCTTCCTGTTAAATCAAGAATAGAATTTAAAATTCTTCTTCTAACGTATAAAGCCCTTAATAATCAAGCTCCATCATATATCAGAGCTCTGATTACTCCGTATGTTCCTAACAGAGCACTTCGCTCTCAGACTGCAGGTCTGCTGGTGGTTCCTAGAGTCTCTAAAAGTAGAATGGGAGGCAGATCCTTTAGCTATCAGGCTCCTCTCCTGTGGAACCAACTCCCAGTTTTGGTCCGTGAGGCAGACACCCTATCTATTTTTAAGACTAATCTTAAAACATTCCTTTTTGACAAAGCTTATAGTTAGAGTGGCTCATGTTACCCTGAGCTACCTCTATAGTTATGCTGCTATAGGCTTAGGCTACTGGAGGACATCAGGGTCTAATTTTCTCACTCTACTGATTTCTACTGTTCTTCATTCTACGGTTCTCCAGTTTTGTATTGTATTACATTGAAATGACTGTCGTCATTTCAGCTTTTAACTTTTTGCTCTCTCTCTTTTTCTTCATAGTAGGTACACCTGGTCTGGCGTTCTGTTAACTTTGACATCATCCAGAGAAGACGGCTCACCCGTTACTACCATCTAATGTAGAACAGATTACTAGATCAATGTGTGCTTCTGTGCTTTTTTGTCTCTCTTGTTGTGTCTCTGCTCTGTCTTCTGTAACCCCAGTCGGTCGAGGCAGATGACCGTTCATACTGAGCCCGGTTCTGCCGGAGGTTTTTTTTTCCCGTTAATGGGTGGTTTTTCTTCCCACTGTCGCTTCATGCTTGCTCAGTATGAGGGATTGCAGCAAAACCATGTACAATGCAGACGACTCTCCCTGTGGCTCTACGGTTCCCCAGGAGTGAATGCTGCTTGTCAAGACTTTGATGCAATCAACTGGTTTCCTTATATAGGACATTTTGACCAATCTGTATAATCTGACCCAATCTGTATAATATGATTGAACTTGATTTTGTAAAGTGCCTTGAGATGACATGTTTCATGATTTGGCGCTATATAAATAAAATTGAATTGAATTGAATTGAATGTAGATTTCTGTGCAATTGCATGCATTTATTAGTTTATTGGTGCCGTGAGGCATGTCTGGGTGTGCCGTGGGATTTTGTGACAACCATACATTTGTAATAAGCTTATGGTAATATAAAACTACACAAAAATAATTATTTTTAATGTACTATATAAGTACTTTGTATGCACTCATTTCATAATGCAAACTATACTTAAAACAGTTATTTAAACAAAAAAGATCCTCAAAGACAGCCCGTATTTCACTGTTCGCGCCGTTGCGCAGGCTGAAATTAAAAGTCCGTGAGACATCAAAGGCTGCCGGACAACCTTAAAACACAAAACAAAGAGGCAAACTGGAGCGCTTTGTTGTGCAGAGCAAACCACCAACTCGCAGTGCAGGGACTACCGACAACTCACCACCGAAAGAAAGGAGGAAAAGAACTGTCGGCAGACAGTATCATGAAAGTCATCTTTCTTATCCACCTTATTTTCGAACGCGGAAGTAACTATGGGTCCAACTTCCGTTTTTTTGTGCGGCACTTCCGTTTCAGCGCTTCCCTCGGCCAAATAACATTAGTTTGACTGAGATGATAAACTGTCGCGGCAACATTGTCAAAAATTGCAGAGCAATCGAAGTGGCAGGTCAGCGCCACAGCCTCAAACTATTCATGACTGAGAGGATGACACGAAGAAGTGGCCTCATATAACGTACGAAGACATTTTAACCAGTTTGTGTCGTCACTTGGTGCGGATGGCTCTACAGTGCGACTTTACCGAGGCTAACCTCAACAGTGGAAAGGTTGGATCGGTGTTAATAAAATCAACATGGATGACCTGGTATCCGTGGAGGCTGATATCCGTTCAAGCCAAAGCAAGTCCGACATTCACTCTGCTGGATCCTGACTACGTACATTAACCGGCTCCACCGAGACGACTGGAGCGCTCTGGTGTTCTGGGTTTGGGGGAAGTCCTTCAGTCAGGCAGCGGCGACTTATGGAAGGTAGGCTATGAATCGTCTGATTCAAAACATCCCAGCTGTTGTCTCGTTGTGATTAGGTTGCTGGTCAGTTCATTTTACAAAGATAGCAGTGCTAAATTTTAGGATTTAACTGATGTTGTAACAGGATATCAAAACATTCTGCCCACTTCATAATGTTTAGGCTTGAAATTTAAAATTGCACAAATCTGATGTGTGGTCTCAAAGCTCTTGATGCAAGCTTGTCACGTTAAAATGTAAGTTGGCTTTAGGATGAAGCTGTAACTTTATTTCTAGTTTATTTGTTAGGGTGTTATCAGTGTTAAAGAGCTAATGAAAACATTGGCTTTAAAGCATTTGTGAAATAAAATTTGATATATGAAAACGTTTTTATTTTTTAATCAACAGATTGCACATCTTTTCAAGATAAGTAAAAGTCTGATCTCTTGTTCATTGATGCTGCGGGGGTTAAGGTCATTCAAGTTTGGGTAATATTCTGTCAGCACACCACCTCTTCCTGTCTGTAAAGGCAAGTCCTCCATTCTAATTCATAACAGTCTAATCTTTAATGGCAATTTGATATACATCAGGAAGGTTAGTAGAAAATATGGACAGTTTATAGTCATCACCAGTGTTGTATAGTAACGAAGTAAAAATACTTCACTACTGTACTTAAGTATATTTTGGAGTACTTTATACTTTTATCGAGTATTAAATTCTTTGATAACTTTTACGTTTACTTCACTATATTTCCAAACTTAATTGCATACTTTTACTCCGATACATTTTCAATGTTTGGTTTAGTTACTTGTTACAAAAAAAAGAGAGAGAGAGAGAGAGAGAGACGTGCCAGATGTGCGTACGTGCACAGTTTCGCCCGAAGCGCTGCTGTGGGCCAGCGGGGGCGGGCCTGGCGCTCCACGCAGCCAATCACTAACGCGCCTGGCCTTTGATTGACAAGGTAGACAACCCCCTTTAACTCCACTCTCATTGGTTGTGCTGCCTTAAATCCCGCCTTCCCTCTTCCTGATTGGCTGTTTTCTATTGCATGTGTGTGCGTGCTTGGAGCGTGAGAGATTTCAGTTTTGATTCATACTGGGACACAGCCGTTACCACAATTAAAACTAGACTACGAAACTAGTCCCCGTTAAACTAAATATTATCTGCAAGGCTGCTGAGTGCAGTTCTTAACAGAAGCAGGAGACAGAGTTTTGATTTGTTGAACTTGAGAAATGTAAGTAACCAACGTTAATATCTCAAAATAGCATTTCATTCTGAAGTATAACACATTTTATCAACAAAAACCTAATCTCTTTTATAAAACTAAATATTCTGTGCCAGGCAGGAGTTCTGAAGACTGCTGGAAAGATGGAAAAGCAAAGACTGCAGGTTATTAAAAATTCTGATTCTTAGCCACAGCCATCTGAAAAAGAAAAGGTGAGGGTTTCCCGTCCGTCCGTCCGTCCGTCCGTCCGTCTTCTTCCGCTTATCCGGGGTCGGGTCGCGGGGGTAGCAGCTTCAGTAGGGAGGCCCAGACGTCCCTCTCCCCAGCCACTTGGGCCAGCTCCTCAGGAGGAATCCCAAGGCGTTCCCAGGCCAGCCGGGAGACATAGTCCCTCCAGCGTGTCCTGGGTCTTCCCCTGGGCCTCCTCCCGGTGGGACGTGCCCGGAACACCTCACCAGGGAGGCGTCCAGGAGGCATCCTGACCAGATGCCCGAGCCACCTCAACTGGCTCCTCTCGACGTGGAGGAGCAGCGGCTCTACTCAGAGTCCTCCCCGGATGACTGAGCTCCTCACCCTATCTCTAAGGGAGAGCCCAGACACACTACGGAGAAAACTCATTTCAGCCGCTTGTATCCGGGATCTCGTTCTTTCGGTCACGACCCAAAGCTCGTGACCATAGATGAGGGTAGGAACGTAGATCGACCGGTAAATCGAGAGCTTCGCCTTTTGGCTCAGCTCTCTCTTCACCACAACGGATCGGTACAGCGCCCGCTTCACAGCAGACGCTGCACCAATCCGCCTGTCGATCTCCCGCTCCATCCTCCCCTCATTCGTGAACAAGACCCCAAGATACTTGAACTCCTCCACTAGGGGCAGGACATCCTCCCCAACCCGGAGAAGGCACTCTACCCTTTTCCGGTTCAAGACCATGGTCTCGGATTTGGAGGCACTGATTTTCATCCTGGCCGCTTCGCACTCGGCTGCGAACCGCTCCAGTGAGAGCTGTAGATCACGCCCTGATGAAGCCAATAGGACCACGTCATCCGCGAATAGCAGAGACGCAATCCTAAGGCCACCAAAACGGATCCCCTCAACACCTTGGCTGCGCCTAGAAATTCTGTCCATAAAAGTTATGAACAGAATCGGTGACAAAGGGCAACCTTGGCGGAGTCCAACTCTCACCGGAAACGAGTCCGACTTACTGCCGGCAAAGCAGACCAGACTCTGACACCGGTCGTACAGAGACCTGACAGCCCTTATTAAAGGGTCCGGTACTCCATACTCCCGGAGTACCCCCCACAGGATCCCCCGGGGGACACGGTCGAATGCCTTCTCCAGATCCACAAAACACATGTAGACTGGTTGGGCAAACTCCCATGCCCCCTCAAGAACCCTGCTGAGGGTATAGAGCTGGTCCAGTGTTCCACGGCCAGGACGAAAACCACACTGCTCTTCCTGAATCCGAGATTCGACTATCCGACGGACCCTCCTTTCCAGAACCCCTGAATAGACCTTACCAGGGAGGCTTAAGAGTGTGATTCCCCTGTAGTTGGAACACACCCTCCGGTCCCCCTTTTTAAATAGGGGGACCACCACCCCAGGTGAGGGTTTCCCTTTTACCAATATTTCATTGTTATTATTGCTTTCATTTATTGCCGACCCTTCGAGGCAGTTCAGGTATAAATTGCAGGTGTAATTTCTTTTGCATAATATACAGTATAAGAACACTAGATGCCACCTAAACAACTGCTATTCTTGTTTACACCTTTGTGTAGTTATAATATTATGATTAAGGTTCCACAAAATAATAGTGCTATTTATTTGACTTTTTCTACTTCTAGAATTAGGATAAAGACAAATAAAACAGAGGAACACTATTTACATTGGTTTTATTGTCCATTAGTAGATTAGTACAAACCAGGGGCGGAGCTAGACACTCATCATCGGGGGCTTAGCCCATAAAATATTACATCATTACGAGGGTAATTTGGTACACCAAAAAGTAAAAATTATTTAATCTGTTGATGTAGTCGTAAAATTAATTTAATATAGGCCTTTACATATCTTAAAGTTTAATCTGCTGTTCTTTAATAGTCTTACTAGTATATTCCAATAGTATATTAATATGTTCTCATTTCAATGATGAAATGGACAACCACAGGTTATAATTCAGTTTTGGTGTCACCAATCTTACTCAAAGTACAGTATTGGGTCCTCCATGTTCCTTATGTATTAAGATTTACTGCACATTTAAACATTGACATCTCTCTATTGTTAGGGAAATAATTAGTTGTCTGAGAGGATGTAGGTAAGGAGAAGCTGTTATCTACACTTCAGATATATATATGTTGTAAGAAATGTGTTTGGAATGTTAAGATAAATTACATGAAATGGGCTACACAGAGCAACTACAAACCAATTGTACATTTGTTGAAATTTGAATTTAATATTTGAAATGCTGTTAGTATCAGTTACACTTCTACTTCCAGTGCAGAGTAAATACAATAAATTTATCTGTCAAATGTATAATTGAATGTATAATTTTGCTGTTTTATAATTCAGACAGAGTATCTTAGATAACAAAAATGAGGGTGGGGTTTATCTCTGTGCATTTCTATATATTCTAAAGAAAATACAGGATAAATCTAGACAACAGACATATTTTGACTATATTTGGTTTAATAGGCACATATTTACCATCTGTCTCTGTTGCTGTTAGTTCAAATGGAAAAAAGTCCCAATTCGACAATTATCAGATCTGGTGATGCTTTAAACATTAACAAACAGCATCTAGTGTGTGTCGTGGTTATAAAATTTTGCAGGAAATGCTGATTTTCTCTTAAGACAGACAAAACGTACCCTGACCCCCAAGTCAAGCATCAAAAGATAGGAGCATGCATATTGCGTAGGACCAATGACGTCAGACCAGGGAAGGTTTGTTTGTAGGTGTCCCTACCAAAGTTCAAATCAAACCTACGGCCTTGCATGTTTGTTTCACAATCAGACCATCATGGGACCACAGATAAGCTCAGTAGATGCAGTCGTGGATTCAGAATGCCTGTCTGAAAAGTTAAATCTGAACTGTTTCTCTTAATCTGAGTTTTAAAAAAACTAAGTTCAGTATGCAAATTCATAAAGGATATCTGTAGGGATTTACTAACTTATTAGCAATTTGCTTGACAGAAGACATGGACTGGTCATGAGACTGCCATAATATATGGCAGGCTAATGTCTTACATGAGACTGCATACACACACACACACTCATACACACAAACGGCTAGATTGTAAGCAAGAGAGACAATTACTATTAAATGTAGTAATAGCAACCCTTGTGCATCAGGGCCCTAACCCTAGTTTTGTGTCTTTAGGGAAATGATTCCTCACTTTTATCAATATAGCTAGTCTAACTATTGCCATCATGCAGGTTTTACAAATGCACAAGGTTTTATCGATTGAAAACATTTCACTCTGTCACTGCTTTTGGATAGGCCTATATTGTAGCTTGTTTGACGAGCTTTAGCTCAAAAGTGTGTCAACTCTAAGAATCTTACATCTGGACTAAAAATGGAAAGCCTGTTGTTCATGCCAGGAATCACAGTCAACACTGGGGGCTGAGCACCCCTAAAGGTCAGATCCTAGAATCGCCCCTGATCACCACCAACAGGATAAGAAGCTGGTTCAGTAGTAAAGCAGGTTAAATTAACCTTGTGGTATAGGCAGAGCATAGAGCCGGGAGTCCTAATTTTCTTAACTAAATGATACCTGCAACCGCAGGTGTATCTATCAGCAAGTTTACCACTTCCTGTAGGTTAAGTATCACTTTATCACTTAACCATGTTCTTAGTATACACCCCCTTTGCCTGCACTTGGTGTATAATTTTAAAGTGCATAGCACTGACCTTACTTAAAGAAGGAAAACTGAAAGCTTACAAAAAGGTTGTATTTTCTGTCTAAACTTGGTCTAAATTTCTCCTGCACTTGGTTGTTTATATTATTTTAAGGGAATTTGACTTTCAAGGATTACCAACATCTAAAAAATCTAATTCAAACTGCATTTGCTTTGTTTTACTTGTTTTATTACATTACTTGAGTACATCTATTTTACAGTAATTTTCATACTTAAGTACAAGACATTTCGGATACTTTAAGACTTTTACTCAAGTAACATTTCAGTCAGTGACTTGGACTTTTATCAAAGTCATATTTTGGAGAGGTACTTATACTTTTACTTGACTCCGAGATTTCAGTACTTTATACAACACTGGTCATCACTATAAACTACCCATATTTTTATATAAATATGACACCAAGGACTGTAATTTCAATAAAAAGTAACCGTTTCTTTAACTTTGTTAAAAGGTGCAGTTTGCCGTGGCCAAAGGTCTGACTGGATTGTCCTGCACAGATGAGCAACGCCATTCCCAAAAGGCTGAAAGATGGATGTTTCCTTCCCCACAAATAATTAAATGGCCTACAAATATGCCACAAGTGAAATGTTTAAACTTAACAATGTAATTACATTTAGTAAAAACATAAATTCAATAAATGAAAAACGGTATCTTCTTGCCAGTTTATGTACATAAGATACACTTTAGTTCTTTACATGTGCTAAGTCAACATCCACTTGATCAAAATATGAATAAATACAAATTACATAAGAAAGTGAAATGGATTGCTAAATTTAATAATACACATTGTAGTTGGACACAATTTTTGTATAAGTAAACACTTAAACAGTCTGGAAATAAGGATACACAATACTTAAAGTTATTAAAAATGAAAAGTAATTCCAAAATGTAAAACCTCAAGGTGTTAAATAAAGAAATATTTAAGAGCAGAAATCCAAAATCCCTTCTTGTGTATTATAATTCCTCTGGTTTACTGTGAGCCTCCTGATAAATCTTTCCACATGTATGTGGACATTTGCAATCCTCCTTGTGGCAGTTACATCCTCATCAGACAACTGATCTCCTCTTATGAGTGAATGCTGGTAGAACAATGTTAAATCTCCTCTCAAACAGCAGATCTCCGATGGTAAAGCCTCTGTCTGCTGTCACTTGTTCGCCAGGACGAAAATACTCCAGGAAGCCAGCGTTTTGCCAGCCACATGCATTCTTCTTCTTCTTCTTTTCTCCTAGGTGTGATCATCAGTGCCTGTAGTTTCAGCATCTTTATTCATAGGTGACTGACTATGGAGCGGTCCGGTCAGCCTATGCATTACAGCGGCTATCATCTGTCAAACACAAGACCACAAGCAGTTTATTAATCAGCATAAAACATATCAAGACTACTTAAAACCATATTAACACCAAGCTAATAGAGCAACACCTGTATCATTACTCATACTCATTCAGATATTCATATCACACATTCCTTCCAGTTTTTACAAACAGCCTGTGCTAGTATGTGGGATGTCATTTGTAAGGTTACACAGTTAAATTCTAACTGCAATATTTTGGTTTCTTTACTGTGATAAGAGGAAAAAATGGCTTTTCATTTTTAAAGTCAGATTTTCACCATGTTATATATTGTAAATGTCAGTTCCAAACTAAATATTTAATTACAAAGCTAAATGTTTAGATTGTAACCTACATATTAAGATGCAAACCAAGCATTTAGTTTTCCAAATTAAATGTTTAGTTTTCAAACTAAAACGTTTAATTTGGAGCTAAATATTAAGCGTGTTATTTAAATATTTAACTTGGAACTGTGACTTATTTATAGATTTATGAATAACAAAAATATGAAAACTGAACCATTCCTTTTATCTTTCATTGAATAACTTTATAAACGGAACCCCATAAGCCCACCAGAAGGGATGAAAAATATCCAGAAAATAATTTAGAGGGAACAAAGCTAAAAGGCGACTGGCTTCATGTGAAAGCATATGTTTTATCAGGAGCGGCACAACCTAAGGAATTAAGAGTTAAAGCTGGCTAATGTAAACATCCCTTAGCTTACCTGTGTCTGCACTCCTCTTGGTCTCCTTGTTTTTGTTTTTAATGGAACTTCGCAGCCCAGCCACTTTTCTGGCGACGTGTGCTCTTCTGTCGGTCTTTTGTCCACAAAATGAAAAGAATAAACATACGGTCGCTTCGGTGGTTTCTTCAGATTTAAAGCTTTTAACCACAAGGCAAAGAGATTCCTCATTCTTTGGCTGGGGGTGAATGAAGTAGGGCTCCCCGCATTCGCAGCTCTTGTACACGGTTGATGATTAAAACACTCCTGCTCCACATAAACCTTTTTACACGCGTTATTATAACAACTTCTAACCGTACAATCGATCCCGGTCTTCCTCGAAGTCATAAAGACAAGTAATTTGAGACGAAGTAGCTGCATGAGTCGCTTTTCAGCAAGCTACCTACTGACAGGAAGTGAGCGGCCGGAAGTCTCGCACAAAAAAACGGCAACTCGCTGGCTCCGTATTTCCGTCGAAAATAAGGTGGATAGCTTCAGTTGGATTTGGTCAACTGTCCTCAGCCCGAGTGCTTCCTCTGTTGGGAGAAGTTTGCTAATGCTAACATGGTTCCAAGCAAGCTGAAGAGGCACTTAGAAACCAAACATCCATTTCATGTTCAAAGAACGCGGGATTTGAACCAGAGGCAGCGAGTTCGTTTGTTGGATTGTGTGAAAGTGTCTGAAAAGGCAACGGAGACTAGTTACATGTTAGCGGAGCTTATTGCAAAGCAGAAGAAGCCTCACACAATAGTAGTAGTAACTTTTATTTGTCCCAATATGGGCAATATTTGTGCAGTAGTAATAATAAACATTCACACTTCACACATAAAAACACAAGAAACACATAAAATATAAAAGTAAGGTAATAAATATATATAAATATGTGCAGCGCAGAGAATAAATAAAGCGAAGGCCTATATGTATGCAACGTGTGACTATCTGCTTTTCCTGGTAGTGTTTAGCAGCTGGACAGCAGAGGGAAGAAAAGAATGTTTGTATCTGTTTGTCGAGGATGAGCGTCTCCAATAGTGGAGACGCTCATCCTCAACGCTTGCAAAAAACAAAACAAAAAACACGTTGCCGTCACGCTGGGTCCAGATGCCGCAAATGAGCCGTCATATGATAATACAATCAAAAGAAAAATCGACGACATGTCACAAGACATTGAGCAACATTTGGCAGAGAAACTGCATGCGAGTGGCAGATTTTCCCTACAAATAGACAAATCTATTCACATAAGTGGGGCTGCCCAACTTCTGGCAAACATCAGATATGTTGATGGTGACTATTAAGGAGACTTTTTTTCTTCTGCAAAGAAATGCAAGACCATACTACGGGAGAAGAAATATTCAGGGCAACTAATTTAAACTAATTCAGGGTCAACTATTTAAAAGAGGACAGTCTGACCTGGAATATGTGCATCAGTCTTTGCACAGATGGTCCGGCACGCATGACGGGAAGAGTGAAATGATCTATGGCCAAGGTGAAAGCTCAAAACCCACATATTGATAAACCACTGCATTTTGCACCAAGAGGTGTTACGTGCCAAAACCATGCCCCCCCAGAGCTGACCGAGGTGCTGAATCAGGCTGTGCAGATGGTGAGTTATATCAAATGAAGGCCCATGAAATCTCGCCTCTTCTCCCGGCTGTGCGCCGAGGTGGGAGCTGACCACTAAAGCCTGATCCTCCACACAGAGGTACGTCGGCTGTCACGGGGGAAAGTCCTAACCCGTCTTTATGAGCTTCGGGAAGAACTGTTGCAGTTTTCACACGAACACGCTGTCCCACATAAGGACAAGATCTCGGATGAGAGGTGGCGCGCCAGGCTGGCTTAACCTCGCAGACATATTCGGCCATGTTAACGAGTTAAATGTCAGGCTTCGGGGCAGGAATGAAAACATTTTATCATCCAGACAAGATTCGGGGATTTATGAAAAAAACTTACCCTGTGGCGCAAGGCTTTGCAACAGGTCTCCGTGGAAATGTTCCCGCTGATATCAGCTGCGCCACAGGCAGCTAGGGAGCTCACTGTATATCCCGAACACCTTCTGACCTTAAAAGAGAGGTTTGAGCTCAATTTCCCATGTGTGGCTGACATCGCGGACTGCGACTGGATCCGAGACCCATTCAACAGGAATCCTCAACAGAAAAGCTCACCGTGAAAGAGAGAGAGAGCATTGCGCAGAGCTCCACGTGGACCGCACACTGAAACTCAAAACTGGATCAGTTTTGCTTGCCTTCTGCATCGGAGTACCCAAGCATCTCTCACCATGCGACTGAGCAACTTCTTCTTCTCCCCACTACCTACCTGTGTGAGTTAGCATTCTCTGCTCTGATCTCCAAGAACAACAGGTGGTCACGGCTCGCCATTGAACAGGACTTGCGAGTGGCCCTCTCCTCAGTGGATAAAAAAAAATCTGCGTGCTCCTACAGGCACATGTATCTCACTAATGTGTAATTACGCAACATATTTGTATGTGAAAATATTTATAATTGCAAGTTTCAACACTGATTCAAAATGTTACGGTAATAATTTGTAGGTCACCGCCATTGACAGTTCAGCTTCCTTGCAATGACAGTTCTAAGTGCTGAATCTTTGTGACCTGTCTGTTTTAAATGGGTGTGTTGCTGCTTTGATTAAGCCTAATTTAATCAAGTTGGTTATTTCTTTTTAGAGGAATTAATAAGTGAAGAAGAACTCTCAGATAACATTGGTTTGAGCTCCTCCCATATTGTCAGCAATATGGGAGAAGGCCAATTCCTGACACGTACCAAATTCTGCATCCAGCTAATATGAAGAAAATCAGTACACCAACAGATAACGGGAGTTGATATGGGAATATTTTGAGATATACCAAAAATAGTAGTGCAAGCGATATCATCTTGGCCTTTCTCGAGTCACTGTAGAGCACCCTACGAAGCTTTCTTCAAAGTATCATTTAAAGCTTTTAACAGCAAGTGCCTTTCTTGGATTGAGAACTCAGCCGTGACCCTACCTGCCTTGATCCTGAGCAACCTGCAGCACAGGTCCCATGAACTCCTCTGTTCTACAAGGATGAAGGAAAAAGAACGGTTGGCCAAGCAAGGGGTGTTCCTGTCACAAAGGCCAAGAAATAAGATTTCAGCACAGCTTTATAGAGACCCATGGGTACAAGTAAAAGGTAGTAATTCTTACCTGCTGACTTATTGCATTCAAAGGAGAATTCCGAAGACAAAGCCTGAAGTTTGGGTGGATGGTGCCCCAGATCTCCTCTAATGTCAGGCTCTTTCCCTCTGAGATAAGAGGACGAAGAATTGAGTAAAACACTAAGGGCATTGTTAAACACACAAAAGTTCAAATAATTATTTTAATTTCTAATAGGGCTGCACAATGTCATTAAAGTTTTTAAGTTTTTATTTTTCCTCCATTTTATCTAAAGGCCCTTGGAGAAATAGGCAAATCATTGTAAAGTATATAAAACCAAACAAGTAAAATTGTAGACATTTAAAATATCATTAAAGTCACTTACTGTACAGCCACAGTGGTATCTTTTGACTGACAATTGCTTTCACAGACATGCTGTGGAGCAAGATACCCAAACAGATCCAGGGTAGAAAACAGAGGACACCACAGATATCTACAGCTGCTATTTCTATTCAGTTCAATTGAAAAATACTTTCTTAAATCAAAAGTGTCACTAAATTTGGACACTACCCTGGTGCATTATTAAAAATATGACATTAAAAATTCACCTCCTGGAGTGGAAGTTGAAGGCTCCTACATACTCGCAGACTGAGCCACGCAGATGCCGAGCTGACCTTTTACCCTTCAATCGAGCAAACTAATTGCCTACATTTCTTGAGGCAAATTCCTACAACTCTCACACTTTTTGCCAGTGGGATGAAGCGGGGGAAGGAATGGTAAAAAGTTTGATTAGCTGGTTGAGCACTTAAGAGTCGTTTCTTTTCCAGCAGGCTCCCAACCACACATCTGTCACAGGGAGAGGGACTGTGATGGCGCGCGTCCTTGAGACCGCCTGCTTGGAGCAGCTCAGTGCAACGAGCTCAGTGTCACATAGAAAACAGTTTGACGTGAAAACTTCTTGACCCTGAGCAGTTTATAGTGTGACACTGTGTACGCAGTCGTAAAAATTGAGTTCTGCGTGTATCTGTCAGCGCAGAGTCTGCACGTTTTACAGCCCTAGTAAAAACACACTTGGAGAAGTCGGGATTCTTAAATAAACCCCCCTCCACAAATGTTAGAATTAGTGTTGCACCGATACCAGTATGGGACGGGGCCCCGATCCAGCACTAAAATGGTGGTATCAGTATCGGCGAGTACCAACAAATAGGGCACTGATACCATTTTGATGTTTGTATGTCACTTGAACGCAGCCTTCTCTCTCCCGACTAGTATTATACATGTTATATAAGTTCATGAAAGTTGCACTATTTTGGCATTTGAGAGCCAAACCTCAGGGTTTAAAAGAGATTATTCAATTATTAATGTAATTTTACTGTCTTACTGTTGCCCTACTATTATACATGTTATAATTTCACAGATGTTGCACTATTTTGGCCTTTGAGAGCCAAAAGTTTATTCAACTATTGTCACCCATTCCAGGTAGGCAATAAAAAGTTCTATTACCCTAAGTAGTATGCAGTTCTTTATAACACACACATCAATTTCAAACAGATGGTATCGGTATCGGCCAATACTGCACAGCCAGGTATCGGTTATCGGCATCGGGGCCAAAAAAATGGCATCGGCGCAGCACTAGTTAGAATTCCAATATGGCAACGGCCAGGAAAGCTATTTTGTTGTTAGTACCGCTTGTGTAACATTTATTCTAGACGCACTCTTACAACTGTGTCTTGTAAAATAAACATGTTTCATCAGAGCTTACCGCTGCCGATGCGAGGAGCTGCCATAGTGGATCCGACAATCGGCCATTAAAAAATTCTCTGAGTTTCCGAGGGGAAAGTCTGACTATAGCGGCCGTTACTGTTCCTTTCAATCGGAAGCCGAGATTTACAAGTTCCGCCTGCAAAGGGAATGCAGATCAATCCGTGTCGTACTGTTAGCTTAGCATGTAGCATTTCATTTTTCTTGTCTGTCTGCCTGGAAGAATAACTCTTTTGTGTATCTTGTCTGTAAAGAGGGTCGCGTGTTTTCTCCTGGTTGTACTCCACATGTTAGCAGACTTTAAAACTTCCACCAGCAGCTCATTATCTGGTCAGTGGAGCGGCTGCAGGGAGGAGAGGGGCTGAGTGTCTGTGCACTGTTGTCAGAAAAATGGGTCAGTTTATATAGATTTTGACGCAAACCATTATCTTTGAATAATTACATTTTTATCCATTATGTAGAGACATTGCTTATTTTGACAACTCGACTATATCCCATCTATGGTATCACTGTTGCTGGTGTATAAAAAAAATTAAAATAAACAAAACAAATGACTCTTAGCCTGGTGGGGGGTGGGGGGCAAGTAAAGCCCGGAGGCCTGCCAGGCTTATAATACAGTGGGGGAAACCTGATTTTACATTCAAACCAAATAGAATGCAAACCAAATGAAGATTTCCTCCATCTTCACCATCTCCACTTTTGCATAGCAGATTTCTCTCGTCTTGCCACTTCACAGTGGCCCCTCCACCCAGCACAGACCGACCCGTTTCAGTGACTGGCCTGAGTGTCAATGCTTTTGATAATACGTGAGAGTATTACAATATGCTTCAAGACTCTCCTTCAGTCTGAGACATGACTGTTTGATTTGCACTTTAGAGGGCTGACAAATGGGCGTTTCTGGCAACAGGAACCAAGATAATCTTGAAGTCTCTAGCCCCATTTCCACTACCCTTGTTAAACCGATCCATGCCGAGCTCGGTCCGAGCTTGGATCAGTAAACCAAGCCGAGCTTGGTTCTGACGACCGTTTACACATCACGCTATCTCAGTTCCTTGGCTCCTCCTCGCCTCCTAGTGACGATATGCGGTACTACCGCTCTCTGGGATTGAAGGCGGGACCAAGCAAATCAAAATGGCGGCGCCCGTAACATTCAGGCAGTTAAGCTTGGTTATTATTGTGATATGTCGTTGTTTGCGGAGAGTCAGGCGAAGAAGGCAACTTTTGGTGAATTTACTTGACAGAGTCGGCTTTTGGGAAGTGGATAAGACAAACAAACGTCTAATAAGGATTTACAGACGCAGGAAACAACGACAGACGCTGAGGTTCATCCCACTGTAGGGTGACCACCTGCTAATAAGTCCAAGGGGGGACAAGGGGTATGTTTCTGAGGGACAAAGTGGGACACTGCTTGGCACGGCAATGCCCCCACCTCACGGGCAGACTCACTGATAGTGGTTTACACATTTCTAGCACATACCACCTTACATGGTATATTAATAATGCCCTATTCTCATAAACATGTGTAATTGCTGATGTATGCTCATGAATAGGCCAACCAATGTATATTTCTTTCTAAATAAAGATTCATAATACTTTGACCATTCAATGAACAGATGCACTTCCAATTCCGATTTACTTTAGCTATTTAATTTTATTTATTTTTCATTACAATTTATTCACTTTAAATATATTATAATTTAAAATTAAAGGATTAACAGTAGTTGCTCTACACCACAGGCACTGTAAAAAAGTCTTAAATCACGACTCCAGAGGTTCACAGAACGAGAAGGGGGAGGAAGGATGGTGAACTTGGATGTTGGTAAAGGCAGGCGCAGGAAAAAAAAAACTGTTCAGTGTTCTGGGGACACTTTTAGGACTTTGGGGTCACCTTTAGGACTCAAACCTTTTCAAGCCAAAACATGAAGTGGGCAGAATGTTTAGATGTCCACTTATAACATCAGTTTAATCCAAAACATTACAAAATTAACTGACCAGCAATCTAATCACAACGAGCCAACAGCCAGGATGTTTCTGAATCAGACCATTAATTAGCCTACCTTCCATAAGATCGCAGCTGCATGACTGAAGGCTTCCCCTGGAGCCGCAGCACCAGAGCGCTCCGGTTGTCTCGGTAGAGCCGGTTGATCCAGTCAGGATCCAGCAGAGTGAACGTCGGACTAGTTTTGACTTGAACGGCCATCAGCCTCCATGAATACCAGGTTATCCTTGTTGATATTTATTAACACCGATCCAACTCTTTCACTGCGGAGGTTCGCTTCGGTAAAGTCGCACTGCAGAGCCGTCCGCACCAAGTGACGACACAAAACAGGTTAAAATGTCCTCGTACGTTATGAGGCCACTTCTTCATGTCATCCTCTCAGTCATGAATAGTTTGAAGCTGTGGCCATAGTTACTTCCGCGTTCGAAAATAAGGTGGATAGAGCGACCAACTTTTTTTTGAGAAAGCATTGATTATGCGTGACACGGTGTCAATTTGCGGGACGCATGAATTGGGCTTCAAACGCTGTGCGCGCACGCGCTACGCGGGACGGGTGGTCACCCTATCCCACTGCTAAGCAGAATCATCACTGGAAATCGTGTGTCATGGTAGGGAAGCTAGTATTTTTATGAATGTCTGAAATGTCAGCTGACTGTAAGGAGATGACGCGGTCTGCTCATGCGCTCTTTGATATCAGAGAACCGAGCCACTGAAAAACCGGGCCAAGCTAACACATGGAACTGGTCTGCATTTAGCGTGGTCCGGTTGTGTCTGGCTCGGTTCAGTTCAGTTTGCGTTCCATTTACACTCGATAGTTATCTCGGTTACCGAGCTCGGACTGGTCTCGGCACGGTTAAAAAGGGGGTATATCAAAATGTTCTACTGGACCGCTTCAAAAACACATTACGTAGTTTTTAAGAATCCTAAAAATGTCACCTTTATGCAACATGAAAAAAACAACAAAGTGAGTAAGATGCTGTTTTTTGTGTCTGTGACTAACCTAAAGTGAATGCTCTAAAGTACAGCACAGGAGCACCATAGCTACAGGAGTACAGGATGTGATACTCGTACTGCAGCACCCGGCTGCTGCTCTTAGTCACTGAGTAGCTACCATCGTCTTCCTCATCCATGTCATCTTTGAGAATGTCAGGACCAGTGGAGGTCACGGGGTCTGGCTGTGAAAGAACAGACACATTGTCAGACACGGTTATCTTTACCTGCTTCAAAGTGAACCAAATAGTTACCTTTTCAGGTCCAGTAGAGTCACAAGGGGTCTCTGGCTGTAGGTGTTTGAGAAGTGGACCCCAGTCAGCGGGAACTGACCTGAGGGCAGTCTTCCTGAGGTAGCCTTCCTCTGACCCCTGCAGCTATATTAGGAAGTGACTTAAACCATTGGGCTTCTAACGCTCTGACAGACAGCAGGCCTACACACCTGCTCACCTGAACGGCCTCCCAGCTCCAGCCATCCCTCAACTGATCCGAGCGCCGAAGGAGCAACTGGCAGCAGCGACTGAACTGCTCCTCATCCAGGACATGGCTGTTCATCTCTGAAGGGGACATGGAGTAAACTGTAGAACATGAGGGGCCGCACTTACCCACACATACATGCAGAAAATTATTTAAATCTAAAGATGTCGTTTTTAGAACGTTCCTATTAGGAAAGGATTTTTTTATTTTATTTTTTTGCCAAACCAGCAGACATGAGTGGGCATGCGCTGGTTGCCGGTAAAAGGATTTATAAAAATCTTCTGCTTCCCCACTTTAAACTCCTTTTAATGAGACATCAGAGAACGTTTTCTCCGGCTGTTTAATGGAGCATAGTCGCACCCACAGTGAGCAGCATGTTATACGTTTTACTCTTTGACGGACATAACGGGGGTAAAACGAGCACATTTACTGAAAAAACAAACTTCTGAACTGAAAACGAAATAAAAAAAAAACAAAACAACGGGTGATCAACCCAATACAAGTTTCAGCAAATATAATTGTTGCTTTTCTGCCGATATTTACTCCTCTTAAATAGATTAGAATCAAACATACAAAAATACCATAAACTGGCTGAATGGTCCTTTATTGAGAAGCTTCGGTTCCGACTGCGTAGAAAGAAGCGATCGAGCCGAGCAGCAGCAGCTCGCTGCTGAGTCGGATCATGTCGGAACACACGTTGACTTGCGGAGAACCTCAGCGAGTTCCGGCCGGAATGTCTTTTTACAGCAGATTTCTCTGGCTTCAAACCTAAAACTGTTACCTTTGTGAGTAAATACGGAAGACAGCGGCATATGTCTATGGCGGCACTCAGCGATGACAGTGCGACGTCATCGCTATACGTCGACGCCTCGTTGGGCGCGGGTTCGTACGTCAACGTCACCGCCATATTGTGCGTGGCAGAATATACGGTTCTGGTATAGTCAGATTAGGAACAGACGTTTTGGGGGAGTATTAAAGAGAAAGTTACTAATTTGAGGAAAAAAAAGTCCTAGGACAATAAAGTAAAAAAAAAAAAAGACAAAAGTGGTAATATTATGAGGAAAACGTCATATTATGAGAATTAAGGGGGGGACATTTCCAGAATAGTCACAGTTTGCAGAACTATTTCAGTCCTGGAGTAATAGGGACAGGTTAGATTCTTTTAATTATTTTTATTCTTTACGATTATAAAGTCAGGAGAATGAAGCCAAAGGGATACGAAAATAAACTTGTAATATTACAAAAATAAAAATATTACGAATATAAAGCATGTTCTGAGATTAAACTCCCTCTGATACTGTTTAAATTACTCAGATTAACTGCAGATTTGACACATTCAACATGGCGGACGCACTGACGCATTCGCAGCATAGGCAGAACCATAGATATCCATAATAAAGGCTAGATGTCTTACGGCGGAGTCTCAAACGTCATCACCGGCGGCCATCTTGCCTCAGGCAAGCTTTCTGGCGTGCTCTGTGGTACCTAATGTAAGGTGAGTGATCAGTACGAACACAAATACTCTTATCTCATTGAATTCTTGACGGATTTACAAACAGTTTGGTTTCTTACAAACGTTATGAACGTGGCTATAATTCTTGATGCTTGAACATGTCGAAATTGCAGATTTTCTTGTCGAAAAATGACTTAATCATGCAGCATAGTTGTGCATCACGGCTACTTGCGCAAGTTATCAAGGCTGAGACCACTGGTCAATTATATAGGTTTTACTGACACCAATAACGATTGTATGACAATTAATCTTTGGTGTAAATTTGAGGGAAATCAATCTCACAATGGTCCAAAAAGATAAATGTTCCCTTAATTTCCCCATGGTTATTATAAATTATTTTAATATACCAACTCTTATTTCAGGATTTGTTGTGCGACGGGCTCTGAAAAAGCTGTCCTGTGTCTGCTGTGCCAGCTTGGTAACAGATGCTGCATCTGCCATCAAGGACCAGAGCTACCACCTGCTGAAGTTAAAAAACAATGGAGGTCTGGTGATTCCATCAGAAGGCACAGTGATGGTAGTCAGGGCAGCAGAGTGGGTCATTCGTCAGACCTCATGTACCAGACGATCACAGCCCATCAAAGTGCTAGAGGTCGTGTACATTGTACGGAAGAGGATAGGGTCAGAGGATGTGTTTGTGCTCAGAGAGCACATCGGAGAAACGCAGTATGGCATAGACAGCCACCACCATACGCTGTTAACGTTGGTTGTGTCCTTGTTTTTTTAAGTTAAGGC
Source organism: Fundulus diaphanus (assembly GCA_037039145.1). Classification (NCBI taxonomy): domain Eukaryota; kingdom Metazoa; phylum Chordata; class Actinopteri; order Cyprinodontiformes; family Fundulidae; genus Fundulus; species Fundulus diaphanus. Next base: position 53,031,936 of record CM073133.1, read on the forward strand.
TGCACCACATTGCCAAAATAACTAACCTTAGTTTACAGAGCAACAACATGCAACAGAAGCTCAATAAAACCGTCCTTTTCAAAGGGCATTAGCCAAGCTATGTTATTTGGGTCATTTCTTAAATCTCTGTCTTCCATGTGTATACCATCACAGTAGTGTGGGTGGGGATTTCAACATGCTACATCTATATATACTTGTGAAGGGGACTATTGTACCAATTTTAATAGCAAATAAATGTCACTTTTATAATGATTTAAAAATAGGAACTTTTGTGTAATTACTCCTGATATATAATCCGAATAGTCTACATGAAACTTCAAGGTGTTACCTTTAATTTGAAACCTGGATTATGCTTCTACACCAAGAGGTTGCCACACAATAAGCTTTTTTTGTCAGTATTTCATATTTTATTATAACAGTAATATTCATATTATAAAAGTATGTATGTAAATATAAATAAATTAGGACTGTGAAATAATTAATCACACCCAAATAAAAGTGTTTATATATATATATATATATATATATATATATATATATATATATATATATATATATATATATATATATATATATATATATATATATATATATATATATATATATACACACTCCTGATCAAAATCTTAAGACCAGTCAAAAAATTGCAAGAATTTGCATTTTGCACTATTGGATCTTAAGAAGGTTCTAAGTAGAGCTTCACAATGTTAAAAGGACAAATCCGTGCAAGAGACAAGAACATTTGAGCAAGGAATTGTCTGAAAACTGCATTTATACTCAAACATGATTTTTTCAGCTGATCAAAAGTTTAAGACCATAGCTCAAAAAAACCCGAAAACCCCCCAAAACAGTAATCAAAATGTCAAAAAAAAGGACTCAGTAATGAGTAGCTCCACCATTCTTGTTGATGACTTCAAACAATCGTTTAGGCATGCTCGATGCCAGTGTTTCCAGGAGGCTAGTGGGAACGTTGCTCCAAGTGTTGAAGATGGCTTCACGAAGGGCATCCATTGTCTGGAACTGATGTCCATTTTTGTAAACTTCCCTTGCCATCCATCCCCAAATGTTCTCAATTGGGTTTAGATCCGGGGAACATGCAGGATGGTCCAAAAGAGTGATGTTATTCTCTTGGAAGAACTCCTTTGTCAGGCGGGCATTGTGAACTGCAGCATTGTCCTGTTGAAAAACCCAATCATTACCACACAGACGAGGGCCCTCAGTCATGAGGGATGCCCGCTGCAACATCTCCACATAGCCAGCTGCTGTTTGACGCCCCTGCACAACCTGAAGCTCCATTGTTCCATTGAAGGAAAACGCACCCCAAATCATGATGGCGCCCCCACCACTGTGCCGTGTAGAAAACATATCAGGTGGGATCTCCCTGTCATGCCAGTAACGTTGGAAGCCATCAGGACCATCAAGGTTACATTTTTTCTCATCAGAGAAGACAACTTTCTTCCACCTTTCAATGTCCCATGTTTGGTGCATCCTTGCAAAGTCCAAACGGGCAATTCTGTGGCGTTGAAGAAGACGTGGCCTTTGAAGACGTTTTTTGTTTCTGAAGCCCTTCTCTCGCAGATGCCGTCTGATGGTTATTGGGCTGCAGTCAGCACCAGTAATGGCCTTAATTTGGGTAGAGGATCGTCCCGTGTCTTGACGGACAGCCAATCGGATCCTGCGGCTCAGAGCTGGTGAAATGTTTTGGGGTCTACCACTTGACTTTTTTGTTCCATAACCCTCAGGATCATTTAAAAAATGCAAAATGACTGTCTTACTGCGTCCAACCTCAGCAGCGATGGCACGTTGTGAGAGGCCTTGCTTATGCAGCTCAACAATCCTACCACGTTCAAAGTCAGTGAGCTTTTTTGCTTTTGCCATCAGGAGGTCTTGACAGTGTAAAGACTTCACAGAAAATGACATGGAATCCAGATGTTTGCGCAGCTTTTGGCTTTTAAAGACTATGGTCTTAAACTTTTGATCAGCTGAAAAAATCATGTTTGAGTATAAATGCAGTTTTCAGACAATTCCCTGCTCAAATGTTCTTGTCTCTTGCACTGATTTGTCCTTTTAATATTGTGAAGCTCTACTTAGAACCTTCTTAAGATTCAGTGTTGCAAAATGCTAATTCTTGCAAATTTTTGACTGGTCTTAAGATTTTGATCAGGAGTGTGTGTGTGTGTGTGTATATATATATATATATATATATATATATATATATATATATATATATATATATATATATATATATATCTCATGTTGCCATTCCGTACACTGAGTTTTAATAGCATATATTGATTTAACATAAATACCTTGTGCAAGTGTATATTTATTGCACCTGTATGTTCTATTCAATGTTCTTTTCATATGAAATTCCATGGTTATAATTATTCATAAGTGTGCAGTGTCATAACTACATGTCTGACTTTTGTTTAACAAACCAAACAGTTTGAGAATCAGTAGACAATTGAGGAAGTTATGATTATTTAAGTACATGCGCCATTGAAACACAATGTTACGAATGAGCGAGCTGCCTGTGGCAAGATGGCCGCCACGTGCGGACGTCGACCCCCATTGGCCAGCAGCGCGGACGAAACATCTAGCCTTTATTATATATCTATGGGCAGAACCCGCACGACGAGGCGTCTACACACATAGACACACAGACATGAATACGTAGACGCCGCGTCCTCGGTTGAGAGGCGTGCCGACAGAGCGGCCATCTTAGGTCAGACCAAGCTGCAGTCAGACAGAATACAAGTCAATTCAGGAAAATGTACTTTATGTTTTCAGACACTCTGAATCCGGTGAATTCTCATCCGATTTCCAGATAAATCAACTGACTGAAAACGTACCCCCTTTAGGGGCTACATTGGACCAATTGATTGAATTAAATTATTGTCTAACTTAATAAATAATTTCGATTTTGTATTGAAAGTAAGCAAACTTCCAGAGCTACGTCCCAGGAAGCCCGACTTTTACTCCGTTTATGGGTGCACAAATAAAAGGACACTAGGAACCAGATCCTGGGGAATTGCCTTCCATAAGTAAGATTTTATGATAGATAATCCTCATGCTTTACAGTTACAGTTTTTCCCGGCATAAACACAATATGTGCTAATGGGTAGCAGGGATGGAAGTAGAGAAAAGTACATTAAACACCAAAAACAAACAAAATGGTCCTAAATTACTGGATAGACATGATTTGTAGGGGGGGGGGGTAAATATTATACAGTTTTTGCTATGATTTTGTAATGTATTTGATTCTAAGATGCGTTATTAGGTTTTTTGTTGATTTTTTTTTTTCCCAGATTGCGGTTTTTATTATATAACTTTTAAATGCTGTTATGGGCACCTCTGCTCTCACTTGTCTGTATATAAAGACAACGCGAGTACGGACTCGCGTTCTCGTCAAGTCCGGTCTTGGCGAGAACACAGGAAGATCGGACTTGACAAGAACGCAGCACGTATGGTGTACTGGAACAGAAGCGTACTTGTGACGTCATGAGACGCACAGTTCTTTAGCATTTCTTTAACATTCAAAACTATTTATATACTACACCACAATAAATCTTATTGAAAATTTTTTTAAAACAACATTTTTAATTTCTAAAAAGCCTAAAAATTATCTTGCCGCGGTGCATTCTGGGCAAGCGGTCAGTCTCAAGAACGCACAAGTCTGCTCTGATGCATGCTCGATAAAGAGGGCGGGCGAGAACAACATCCGGGGAATTCGGCGCGTTCTCGGTTTGGCGTTCTCGGCCATAGACATATATATAAAGAGTAGACTCCGCATCGACCGCTCTCGCCTATAGGCGCTGACGAGATTTAGGTGCGCCATCTTGGGGCGGTCGACAACTCAGCTCAGTGTAATGTGTTAACCAGGTGCAGAATCAATTTTAGTCAACTATACTCGCTGATTACTGAACTAATTTTCACGTTATTGTTTTCTGAAAACTTTAAAGCTATAGCTATTATAACAAATGGTTCAGTGCATTTAAATATTCTGACAGAATTTATGTATGCTGCAAAACACAGCCACCCATACTCATATTTTTTGTCATCATTATATACAAAAACACAGCCACCCATACTCATATTTTTTGTCATCATTATATACAAAAACACAGCCACCCATACTCATATTTTTTGTCATCATTATATACAAAAACACAGCCACCCATACTCATATTTTTTGTCATCATTATATACAAAAACACAGCCACCCATACTCATATTTTTTGTCATCATTATATACAAAAACACAGCCACCCATACTCATATTTTTTGTCATCATTATATACAAAAACACAGCCACCCATACTCATATTTTTTGTCATCATTATATACAAAAACACAGCCACCCATACTCATATTTTTTGTCATCATTATATACAAAAACACAGCCACCCATACTCATATTTTTTGTCATCATTATATACAAAAACACAGCCACCCATACTCATATTTTTTGTCATCATTATATACAAAAACACAGCCACCCATACTCATATTTTTTGTCATCATTATATACAAAAACACAGCCACCCATACTCATATTTTTTGTCATCATTATATACAAAAACACAGCCACCCATACTCATATTTTTTGTCATCATTATATACAAAAACACAGCCACCCATACTCATATTTTTTGTCATCATTATATACAAAAACACAGCCACCCATACTCATATTTTTTGTCATCATTATATACAAAAACACAGCCACCCATACTCATATTTTTTGTCATCATTATATACAAAAACACAGCCACCCATACTCATATTTTTTGTCATCATTATATACAAAAACACAGCCACCCATACTCATATTTTTTGTCATCATTATATACAAAAACACAGCCACCCATACTCATATTTTTTGTCATCATTATATACAAAAACACAGCCACCCATACTCATATTTTTTGTCATCATTATATACAAAAACACAGCCACCCATACTCATATTTTTTGTCATCATTATATACAAAAACACAGCCACCCATACTCATATTTTTTGTCATCATTATATACAAAAACACAGCCACCCATACTCATATTTTTTGTCATCATTATATACAAAAACACAGCCACCCATACTCATATTTTTTGTCATCATTATATACAAAAACACACACACACACACACACACACACACACACACACATACACACATACACACATACACACATACATACATACATACATACATACATAATTCACCAATGTCTAAAGCTCTGATGCCTTCATGGAGTAGATGCAATTTTGGAGAGACTAAGTCACAAAAACTTGGACGTGTAGACCTGTATCTCTCTATCTAATATTAGAAAAATCACATTCTAATATAAACAATATCTTTTAATCTTACTTGTGAAAAGTTATCCCTCGAGCCCTGACGTCAATAGTCCGTCGATTTAAACAAAAATACGCCGCACAGTGCTGAGGTATCATTAGTGTGTTCAGCTTGAATCAGCAGGTTAGGGTAGCAGGTCGACCGCCCCAAGATGGCGGCCGTAATTCCTGCGCTGCGACAGTCAATGCGGGGTCTACTCTTATATCATTGAGCGTTCTCGTGACACGTCATCAGCCTCAGCCCGAGCACTGTTCCGATTGCCGAGAACGGCAAACCGAGAACACGCCGAATTCCCCGGATGTTGTTCTCGCCCGCCCTCTTTATCGAGCATGCATCAGAGCAGACTTGTGCGTTCTTCAGACTGACCGCTTGCCCAGAATGCACCGCGGCAAGATAATTTTTAGGCTTTTTAGAAATTAAAAATGTTGTTTTAAAAAAAAAGTTCAATAAGATTTATTGTGGTGTAGTATATAAATAGTTTTGAATGTTAAAGAAATGCTAAAGAACTGTGCGTCTCATGACGTCACAAGTACGCTTCTGTTCCAATACACCATACGTGCTGCGTGCTCGCGTTCTTGTCAAGTCCGATCTTCCTGTGTTCTTGCCAAGACCGGACTTGACGAGAACGCGAGTCCGTACTCGCGTTCTCGTGAATTGAGAAACGGCCCATGTCTATGTTCTCGGCGATCGGAACAGTGCTCGGGCTGAGGCTGATGACGTGTCACGAGCACACGAGCAAACGAGAACGCTCAAGAACGCATATTGAGAAACGGCCCACATGTCTGATATGATCGCTACACTTTTCTGTCTTCTTCTCCCACTTTATTGGCGGATTGCAAACAATTTCAAGGTGCATACCGCCATCTACTGTACAGGAGTATGTAACTTCACGACCTCCACAAACTAATTTCTATTTTTCAGCTTAGTATCATGTAAGTATATGAATAATACTTTTCTAATATTATAAATATCTTCTTTGTCCCCTTCTGTACCTAATATTCCTTTCAAACTCCATTCTCATCCTGCCCTTTACACCCTTTAATTTCTCTTTCAGTTAGATATACTACACACATTTCATTTTCTTTTTCTGCACAAACTACACACTATTGATTAGTTATTTTCCCTATTCTATATAGAATGTAATTTAATAATGTATGACCCGCCCGTGATCTCATCATCATCACTTCTCTTCTATTTTTCTTCGTTACTACTGACTTTTGTATTTTATATAAGTCGCTCCCTTTCTTGTGTAACACGGGGAGATGGAGCCCGGACTGTGACAGAGGACGTGGCCCTAAAGCCAACTGGTAGACCTTAAATATCAAGTGGCCTAGGGTCTCCCAAATACCCATTTAGGTCTGGCTTAAGAATTATGAAACAGAAATGTATACAAAATATATATTTTATTTATACATTTTTTTACAATATTAAAAATAGACTATTATTCCAATCTAAAACCCAATAAAGCACAGGAACACAGGACAAAACTAGAAACAATCTGAGAATTAAACACAACCAACTGCAACCCAAATTAGTAGCAACCAAAGACACAAAACAATGTTAGATAACCAAAAAACAAAACAAATCTGAAACTGCATCAATCCAGTCCTGTAAAGCTGTGCCCAATTAGCCAATTAATAAAAATTAAAAAGAACCCTGCACTATTGTCTGGTTCAGTATTGGTGGTGCTACACTCCAGCTCTAAACAACAACCCCTTTTCTTAATTAATCCAGAGCATAAACCATGCACCTGGGTGAGATCAAAATATGCAGCAGCAGCAACCTGAAATACCCAAAAAGATGACAATAAAGGGTCTGCTAACAATAAGACATAAGAAAACAATGGAAAAACTGGTACCTTCAGATGCTGCAGTGAGAAGTCACTGAAATGATCCCAGCAACACAAATTTCCATGATACCAATTCCTGGTACAGCAGACTAACAGCTCCAGTAGTCAGCCAAGTGAGATCCAAATCCACTCCTAGCTTGGCAGGCACACCTGGTGCCTATATACACCCACTAATGAGCCCAACAATGCTGCAGGTGGAGAAATAGGGCACAGATGCATTCAGGGACATGAAATGGGTAGGAATTTACAACCACTCCATGTAACCACTGTTCCCGACCAATAAACCACCCGGTTACATCCTACTCCCCCTCTATGGATCGGTGGCCCACCGATAAAGTAAAACTACGACCAAGGCCGAAAAATGGCTGTAGCCATGCTGCTGGCACCTGGAACCCGAGGAACAGTAACCCTGCTATCTTCATTCCTGGCAGGTCCTGGAAGATGATGGGGATTGGAGTGTTTACCGGCGGTTTTACGAGTGGACCTTCTAGGGCCAGCCCTACTGCTTTGACGAGTCTGTGAAGCTGATGGTACTTCAACAGGTGTACGAGCTGGAGGGATTTCTGGCAACTCTGGTACCACAGGCATGGATGGATTACTGTCAGCCTCTCGGAACATCAGCCAAGATCCCGACTCCACATCATCCTCGTCACTGTTATCCTCAGGGGGCCTTTGGGGCCAACCATCATAGCAAGTCTATGTAGATGACAGGGCAGGCTTTATAGAGGTACGGTGGACTTGTCTAACAAGGTGAAGCTTATCAACTGGAGCAATTGAGTATACAACACCCCCTGAACTTGGCGCTCTCATGACTTGGTACACTGTAGACCCCCATGCGTCCTGGATCTTTCTGCGCCCTGGGCCAACATCACGCAGATATACTCTTTGCCCGACTTCAAGTGGCTCGCACCGGACCTTCTCATCATGCCTCACTTTCCTCCTGTGGGCTGCCAACTCCACTCTGCCTCTAACAACATCAACGGCCACATTTAGGCACCTCCTGTGCTCTGCCACCCAATCACACACTTTAGATGCTGTGGGCTCAGGAAGATGGCCAAGCAGAAAATCCACTGGAAAGTGGGGCTCTTGTCCAAACATGAGGAAATAAGGCGATTCACTTGTCGATTGATGGGCAGTGGTGTTATAATGGAAGACAAGTTGTGGGAGATGTTCAGGCCAATTTCCTTTTTCATCTGGTGCTAGGGAACGAAGCAGATTGAACATAGTTCGATTAAAACGTTCACATTGTCCATTTCCCTGTGGGTGGTAGGGCGTGGTGCGACTTTTCTGAACTCCGTACAACTCACATAACTGTTGTACCAGGACGCCTTCAAAGTTCCTCCCCTGGTCAGAGTGGATACGGGCCGGCACTCCAAGACGGTAAAACCACTCACGAACCAGGACCTTTGCCACCGTCGTCGCTTTCTGATCACAAGTAGGGATAGCTTGGGTGAACTTCGAAAACACATCTGTCATGACCAGCTCTCTTCCATCACGGGCTGGTTCCAAAAGTGTAAAATCAATGGCCAACAGCTGATTTGGTCTTGAAGCAAGAAGGTGACCCATAGGGGCTCGAACTATTGGCTGAGTGTTCTTAGCAAGGGTACACCGTTCAAACTGCTGGCACCAATCCTTTACATCTTTATCCACTCCTGGCCAGAAACATCTCTGCTTCACAACATCAGTGGTCCTCTCGATCCCCTGATGGCCATGGGATTGATGAAGTTCCTGCAACACCTCTGTTTTTAGACTCTCTGGGAGAAGAACCTCTTCTCCACCATCTGGGGCCTGTTTCAATAAGGGGGTTCAACCAACTGAGTTAAAACTTGAACTCAGAGTTGACTTATTCTGAGATGGGAAACTCTGAGTTTTGGGTTTCAGAACAGCTGAAATGAGTTAGTTCAATCAACTCTGAGTTGACTGACCGAGTTAAGCGCGTGCACCACAACTATAAAAAGCCATTATCAATGGAGCGCAGATATTACGAGTCACCATGACAACAGCGTCAAAAAAAAAGGTGTGCATATTTCTCACCAGCAGAACTGGATGTGCTTATGCAAGCATATGCAGAATTTGAACATGTATTTAAAACAAAAAGCAACACGGCTGCAGCGGCGAAGGAGAGAGAGTTAGCTTGGGAGAAAATAGCTGCTCGAGTCAATGCGTAAGTTTACATTTTAATTACTTTTATACAGTGTTGGGTGTAATTAAGTTACTAAGTCATCTAAATACTGTAATTAAATTAAAGACTATAAAACAATAGTGGATTTAATATCAAATTTTAAAAGGTATATTTTTAATTTAGCTTTCTCCCTCTAGTTACACACTTTGGTCAATTTAAGATTAATTCATGCAATTAAATATTGTTTATTTGAAAGCATTAGAAGTGCAGTTTCTTGTCTCTCCTTGTATTGTTCAAGTGGTTGAGGTTGATTTGGGATTTAGAAAGTAATTAATAAGTGTCATGTTTGACGTATTTGGCCCACATGCAGAGAGACACCTGGGACAACAATGAGCAGTTCAAAGGTTTTATTTACAGGAGCGGAGTTGGCTGATCACTGAATCTAAGAATCTGGGTTCAAGGCTGAACGGAGCCGGGGTGAGACGATCTAGGGAGAAAAACAAGAGGTTTAGGTTGGGTTGCGGTGAGGGGAATAATGGACTGAGGGGCGGGGCGCTTACCACAAGGCTCGGGGACCGGACCACTCATGGCAGCGTCGAATGTGTTGGTGCACGGAGGAGACGGCAATTTGTCGGACACTGGCGGGGAATAAAGGGGGCTGATAGCCAAGAGAGGCTTCAAAAGGGGAGAGTCCGGTGGCAGAGGAGGTGTGGCTATTATGTGCGTATTCCACCCAGGGGAGGTATTTACTCCAGTCCGCCGGGTTGGAAGATGTTAAACAGCGGAGGGCGGACTCCAGCTCCTGGTTCAGCCTCGCTGTCTGGCCGTTGGTTTGAGGGTAGTACCCGGAGGAGAGCGTATACCTGGCTCCGAGAGCTGAGGCAAACTCTCTCCAGACCCGGGAGATAAACTGGGGACCACGGTCGGACAGAATGTCTTGGGGTATACCGTGCAGGCGAAAGACATGCTTAACCAGAAGCTGGGCCGTTTGGAAAGCAGAAGGAAGTTTGCGAAGGGGGATCAGATGACAGGCCTTTGAAAATCTGTCCACTATAGTGAGGATGGTGGACATGCCTTGGGATGACGGCAGGCCGGTGACGAAGTCTAACGCTATGTGAGACCATGGGCGTTCCGGGACGGGGAGTGTTTGGAGGAGGCCAGCGGGTGGTCTGTTAGAGGGTTTATTTTGTGCGCAGGCGGGGCAAGCTAGAACAAATTCTTGGGCATCCCTGGACATGGATGGCCACCAGAAGTAACGGGAAAGGAAGGTGGTTGTGCGGCGAACACCAGGGTGGGCGGAGAATTTCTCTTTGTGGGCCCATTGTAATACATGGGGACGAACAGCAGGGGGAACATAGGTCCGATCAGGGGGTCCGTTGCCTGGGTCAGGGTCAGACTGTCGAGCCTGCTGGATTAAATCTTCTATCTCCCAATGTATTGCTCCAACGGTGCAGGTGGGAGGTAAGATGAGGGCCGGCTCTTTTTCGAAGTCTTGGGGTGCGTGCAGGCGAGAGAGGGCATCAGGCTTTTGATTCTTGGAGCCAGGGCGGTAGGAGAGGGAGATGTTGAACCTGGAGAAAAATAGGGACCAACGGGCCTGTCTTGGGTTGAGCCGCCTCGCGGTCTGTAGATAGGTGAGATTTTTGTGGTCTGTCCAAATAACCACGGGCTGCTCGGACCCCTCGAGCCAGTGACGCCATTCCTCAAGAGCGAGCTTAATGGCCAGCAGCTCCCGGTCTCCCACGTCGTAGTTGCGCTCAGTCGGGGATAAGCGCCGAGAGAAAAAGGCGCACGGATGGATCTTTTGGTCCCTGCTGGAATGCTGGGAGAGCACGGCCCCTACCCCGGTGTCAGAGGCATCGATCTCAACAATAAACTGCTTCGCAGGATCTGGATGAATGAGGACAGGTGCTTGAGAAAACTTGTTCTTCAAGTCATTAAACGCCGAGTCGGCGTCGGCGCTCCAGCGGAAAGGCACCTTGGTGGATGTGAGAGCGTGCAGGGGGGCAGCGATCTGGCTGTAACCTCTTATGAACCGGCGATAAAAGTTGGCAAAACCGAGGAAACACTGGAGCTGCTTCCGTGTTTCAGGCACCGGCCATTTGATGACAGCTTTGATTTTTTCAGGATCTGATCGGACCCGCCCACCCTCCAGGATGAGGCCGAGGAAAACTACTGAAGGCTTATGAAACTCGCATTTTTCGGCCTTGACGAAAAGGCGATTTTCCAGGAGATGCTGAAGAACTAGTCGGACATGATGTTGGTGTTCCGCGAGAGTCTTTGAATAGATCAGAATGTCGTCCAGGTAGACGAAGACAAAGATGTTTAGAAAATCCCGAAGGACATCATTTACCATGGCTTGGAAAACTGAAGGCGCATTGCACAGGCCGAAGGGCATCACCAGATATTCAAAGTGGCCTAGCGGGGTCTTAAACGCTGTTTTCCACTCGTCCCCCCGGCGGATCCGAACCAAGTGGTAAGCATTGCGCAGATCCAATTTTGTGAAAATTGTGGCGGACTGCACCGGTTCCAGGGCGGAGGAAAGAAGTGGCAAGGGATATTTATTTTTAACAGTTATTGCGTTCAGCCCTCGATAATCAATGCAGGGACGGAGAGATCCGTCCTTTTTGCAGACAAAAAAGAACCCAGCCCCAAGCGGAGAAGAGGAGGGACGGATTAGGCCAGATGCTAGGGATTCTTTAATGTATTTCTCCAGCGCCTGTCGCTCTGCACGGGAAATGTTATAAAGGCGACTAGAAGGCAGGGGAGCGCCCGGCAAAAGCTCGATTGCGCAATCGTATGGTCTGTGCGGTGGTAAAGATTCAGCCCGGGCCTTACTAAAGACTAATTTCAAGTCATGATATTGCTCGGGAACTCAACTAAAATCTACTGAGTCACCCTCAGCGAAAGACGCCGTGGAAGGGGGCCCCGCAGGGACAGCAGATTGCAAGCAGCGAAACAGACACGTCTGGGACCAGGACTCGACTCGCCGATCGGCCCAATTAATATGCGGGTTGTGCTTATTTAACCAAGCGAAACCCAGGACGACAGGAGCATGCTTAACTGGGAAAACAAAAAACGAAATAAAATCCCTATGATTACCGGAGATAACAACCTCAAGCGGCTTGGTCTGCTGAGTTACCTGGGGAAGACTGCCCCCATCCAGGGCAGAAACCTGGAGAGGGGTAGACAAAGGAACAGTTTCAATCCTGGCTCGCAAAACAAAAGATTGGTCAATTAAATTAAGGTCGCACCCTGAGTCAACCAGGGCGGAAAGAGCAAAATTCTTGTTAGTCGTTAACAGCGTTGTGGGTAACCAGAGCCTAGGAGATGCGGGGAGCGAAACTTCAGTGTGGTCCGCCGGCCTCCCCTTTACTGACGACGGACCCCCCCCTTTTGGCCGAGCAGGACAGGTGTTAACAAAATGCTCAGGAGACGCGCAGTACATGCATAGTTTGTCATCAAAACGTTGCTGCCTCTCCTCAGGAGTCAGACGTGCATGGGCTCCGGGGGGGAAGGAGGAGCGGCAACAGGGCGAAGGGGTACGCGGTCAGGTGTGGGAGGAGGCGGCCGGTAGAGGACTGGCCTCTCTGCTCGTCCCCTGCCTCGATTCCTTAATCGGTTGTCTAAACGGATTGTCAACGCGATCAATTCGTTTAGCAAGGCGGGTTCCTCGAGGCGGGCCAGCTCATCTTTGAGCTGCTCGTCCAAGGCTTGAAAAAACACGGTCTTCAAAGCGCGAGCTTCCCAGCCCGCAGCAGCCGCCAGGGTGCAGAACTCTATAGCAAACTCCGAGACCCGCCTGCCACGCTGCCTGAGGGCTAAAAGATGTCGGGACTGCTGAACTGGGTCGAAATCAGCGGAAAAAAACATTTTAAATTCCTGCAAAAATTCAGCAAAAGTGCAGCCGAAAAGCTGACAGTCTGGGAAGCGGGACTCAGCCCATCTTAAAGCTTTCCCAAATAATAAACGTAAAACGAATGAGATCTTTGCCTCATCTAGCGCAAATCTTTGCGGGGATTGGTTAAAAACTAACGAACACTGAAAAAGAAAACCAGCACAATCCGCACTATCCCCAGAGAATTTCTCTGGACTAGGGGCTGAGTTTTTTTCAGGTACAGATCGGGGAGGATCGGCAGATTGGGGCTCAGGGGCACCACTGGATGCTGAGCCGGACTGTAGTGCAGCGCGGAAAGTGTCAGAAAGTTGACTGATCTGAGCCGCCAGCCCCTGCAACTGGTTCTGTGTTGTTTGCACGGCCATATGGAGGCCGTGAAGCTGCTCCTGATGGGCTGTTAAAGTCGTCCCAAATGCCCCTGCTGGGTAAGATTGTTGGCCAGAGTGTTCTTCAGTCATGTTTCGGACGTATTTGGCCCACATGCAGAGAGACACCTGGGACAACAATGAGCAGTTCAAAGGTTTTATTTACAGGAGCGGAGTTGGCTGATCACTGAATCTAAGAATCTGGGTTCAAGGCTGAACGGAGCCGGGGTGAGACGATCTAGGGAGAAAAACAAGAGGTTTAGGTTGGGTTGCGGTGAGGGGAATAATGGACTGAGGGGCGGGGCGCTTACCACAAGGCTCGGGGACCGGACCGGGGGAAGTGGAGCGGAGGAGGAACTTAGCGCTTTCAGCTCAGATGGAGGTTGGTGACTGAGCGACGGTGAGCTGCAGGAGCAAGGAGGGGTCCGAGCAGCGCCCGAGGTGGTCGAAGACAGCCGGTGGAATCTGGTGAGTCTGACTGACTGGTTTTCATCCGAAGTCTGGCAAGTCAAGTGCATAGGCGCCACGGCTGGATCAAGGCATGGGGAACCTGGGAGGACAAGAGGCACTGATTAGATGCGAGCATGTAATCGTTGACAGACTGTGGCCACACAAGCATACCACTGATGCTAACACTCTGGCATCCACCGGCTGTCTGAGCGCTGCTCTTATGCTCCAGCGCTGACTCGCAGAATGAGCCGCAGGTGTGCGCGCCCCGCCCACCAGTCAGCTGCAGTCACCTGTGGAGAGAGCAGAGGGGACAGCGCCAGCAGAGAACTGCATGGTGCTGTCTGCTAAGTTCTGACAATAAGTAAGTAAAACAAATTAGTAAGTAGACCAATACTTTCTAGAGACAGTAATTATTACATTAATCTAATTAGACTTGTTGAAGATAAAATTTGTAGTTAGTAATTAAGAACTATTTTAGAGTAATTTACCCAACTGTTATAATATCAGAGGTGAAACTGGAAGAACAGTATTTTATTAAACCTAATTTAATTTTCATGGATAGGTGCAATCCTGCAGGCATCAAAAGAACATGGCAGCATCTGAAAATGAAATATAAAAACATACTTCAAGCAGGTAAGCCTTGAGCACATCATAGGAGTAGAGTAGCTACCTGGCTTTACAAACATATTAAATGACTAAATGGCATTCAGTATCTAGCAGTGCAGCAGCATTTTTGACATAGGTCTAAATGTTGACTTTTACTCACCCAACAGAAAGAAGGCAGAGGCTCATAAAACAGGGGGAGGACCTGCACCACCACCCCTGACAAATGCAGAAGAGATGGCCCTGAGCCTAAATGCTGGAAGGCCAATGGCTGAGGGAATTCCTGGAGGGACTTCATCAGAGCCAGTCACTCCAGAAGATTTAAGTGCCTTCATAAAATGTAAGAGGTCTACCTACAGTGTTATTTTTTTTTTATATATATATAGACTAAATGTGATATTTCCATTTATATTACTTTGGGTTGGGTTTTTTGTTGGTCCCAACAGATTTGGATGGTAATATCTGCCTCTTGGAGCCTCCTGTCCCAACAGTACCCCATACAGTTGTCAGTAGCCTACTCCATACACCATCAATTATGACAAATAGTATTATAAAGTGTACTCTATGAAATGCTCATCTTCACAGGATGAAGAAACCGTTTCTGCTGCCACAGACAGGCCTACAGAGGTAATTTTAATATTATATGTATGTCTACACATCAAACAATCTACACATTCACATTTATATGTGGAGTAGCCTATAGAATCCAAGTTTATATCTATAAATGTGGAAGAACAGCAGGAGGAAGGTCCATCAACTTCTGGTGCACAGATGGACACAGTTCAGTGATTTACAGTAAATGCCACAGTTTCATTCTGAATTTTAGACTACATTCATGATGTAACTCTAATCTAATGTATTTTCAGTTGCCAGTTAAGGAGTTATATAGACTTCTTCTTATTAAAAAGATAGAAAAAAACAGCAAAGAACTTGTATACTTGGACCGCCAGATCCAAAAGGCAGATCTGGAAATCGACATTCTGAAACTAAAGCTAGAGGTGAGTGTATGGTCACAGGTGAATTCTAGGAAGTATTGAAACTATTTTAAAATCTTTTTTTTTTGTTTTCTTTTTTTTTAGCAAATGAAGAACACCATATACAACACATGCCACAATAATGTTGCAGGCCCTTTCAGGGGTTACCCTGAGGTGACGTAGGCACTGGAAACGTGCTTTCAACAGGCCTATGGTCATCTCCATCCGGGCTCTCGTCCTGCAGTGTGCCACATTGAAGCGCTGCTTTGGGCCTGGTTCAGGTTATGGGTAAGGGGCCATAAGATTTGGTCAGCATGGGTAACCCCCATCTCCCAGCAGAAAGCCATCAATCTCTCCTGTAAGAAAGTTCACATTGCTTTAGAGCTGCATAGAAATTCCCCTGTAAGTGTTTAGTGCATACATTGAAATATGTGTATAGGATATACATTTACTTACCCCTTTCCAGTCTGTTGCTCAGGGTTGACTCCCGATAGATTCTTGAGTCATGAACAGAGCCAGGCCACTTGGCCTCCACATTTGTAATTATATGTGCAGCATCACATATGATCTTGACAGTGCAAAGAATGAGAGATGTTACAGTATTGTGGTGTAGTCTTTGACCATTAGAAACAGTAGGCTGTCAGTGTACCTGCACATTAATACTGTGGATGGATCTCCTGTTCACATAGTCCACTTCATTTTCAGAAGGTGCAATGATCGGAATATGTGTGCCATCAATGCATCCAACCACATTCGGAAATCCTAAAGGGAATTCTAATTATTAGGTTACTTCCAGGGGTCGCAGCAAGATATTCTTAACTGAATGCAATTTATCAGGTTAGCCTCATTTAAACCGATTTATACACCACTGACCTGCAATCCTGTGGAACTCCTCTTTGATGAGTCTCACTGGTTTGTGCCCAGGAAACAATACAAAAATTCTCAGAAAGCGCTTAAGAGCGAGGCACACTTTCCTTGCCGCTCTGCAAACAGTAGCCTTACTAATATGTTCAGCATCCCCGATGTTATAAAGAAAACTTCCATTCGCAAAGAAACGTAAGGCAACGCAAAGAATCTGCTTGGATGTAAGAGCACGGCCGCGATGGTTGATGTTTCTGATGTAAGGATGGATGAGATTATGGATGTATCTTATTGACTAAAGAAAAACGGTAATGCCCAAATAAAAATGGATAAGGATATGACAAAAAAAAATCCACTCTGGCCCTCAAAATCCTTTCCCGACGTAAATGTAACTCCTTACGAAATAATACAGCCTCTTCGTCAACAGGATCATCCATAAAAGGACATGCCATTTAATTCTCTTTGATGCGCTCTGCGTGACTGAAATGTACGCAATGAACATGTCCCCAAAGAATCAATGAGGTGTTTAAACACCACTTCCTCTTTAAAAAAGGGGAGGAGACCAAAATAAACTCTGGGTTTTCTGAAGAAAACCTGCTCCCGACCAGGTTAGGTTCACAGAGTAAATTGCCATGGTAACTGACTCTGAGTATAAGTTACCTCTCTTTCAGAAACGGGCTTGACTTACTCTGCTTTCTTTGGTTTAACCTACCTCCCTTTCTGAAACAGAAAACTCAGAGTTTCTCTCATTTCAGGGTTAACATACTCAGAGTTTTCACTTAACCTCCTTTCTGAAACAGGCCCCTGGTCCCACTGTTTCAGAAGTCCACGGGCACCTGGCCCTAAGCGCTCCTTTTCAGCCCGGCTCGGCACTCTTTGCTGCTGCCAAAACTCCAGAAAGGCTGAAATAGCCGGATCAGCCCCTTGAAGCAGGCAAAGATCTTCTCTGCTGCGGGAGGGAAGGGCAGTGATTGCCAACAGGGCAGCATCCTCCGGCACCCCCACAGACCCCTCACAGATTACTTCTGGAATTGCTGTCCCAGGGAGGTAGTGCTGAAGTTGTGTTCGATCCTCGCTTGTCGATTGCCTTGAAAGGGCGTCAGCATTCTCATTTACACGGCCTGGACGATATCTGACTATATAGTCAAATGCAGAAAGTTCAGCAACCCACCGATGTTCCGTTGCACCCAATTTGGCAGTGTCCAAATGGCTCAATGGGTTATTGTCAGTCCAAACACCACATCGGTGGCCCCACAGGTACTCTTTGAATTTTTCAGCCATGGCCCACTTCATGGCCAGCATCTCGAGTTTCATGGAGCTATAGCTTTTCTCGGCAGCATGAAGACTGCGACTGGCATATGCAATTGGTCATATTCGGCCACTCTGCTCCTGAGACAACACGGCTCCAAGCCCACTGTGGCTGGCATCGGTCTCTAAAATAAAAGGCAGTGAAAAATCAGCAAAAGCAAGAGTGGGTGCATTTACAAGCTTAGCCTTGAGCTCCTGGAAGCTCCTTTCACAGTCCTCTGACCACGCTCCTGCCAATAGTTTCCCTCGTCCTCGGCATGTCTTTGATCCAGCATGTGCTGAAACAAGACGGTGAAGCGGGCCAGCTAGTTGAGAGAATCCCTCGACAAACCTCCGATAATAATTGGCAAACCCCAGGAATGACCTCAGCTCCGAGACGTTGGTAGGGTGGGGCCAGTCTGACACTGCAGTGATCTTGTCTGGATCTGTAGCCACGCCATCCTCTGAAATAAGATGTCCCAGGTACTGAACCTGCTTTTTAAAGAAGTCACATTTTTCCAACTTGACCTTCAATCCCTCTTGTTTCAGGAGACTTAACACCACCTCCAGCCGTGCCAAATGCTGATCAACACTGGTTTGAATATGGCCTTTTCGAACCTCAGCCTGCTGACATAACTGAAAGGCAGGAAGCCAGGAAGTGGGAGTCCCAAAAACAGAAGGGAGTTTAAACAAATCAGGGCCATACTGGTCAAATAACTGAAGATAGTAGGCCTTTATTATATTCATCCCGATTATGCCCGGTATCTGAGGTAAACTGGCCTGGAGGGTCCCTAACAACAAGGATCCCTCTTCTAGGGATTACCACCCCACACACCTCAATATCAGGCTCAAGATAACCCAAATAAGGAATAGTCAAACCATTTGCAGCCCTCAACTCTAACCAATGGCATACCTTTAACTTATCTGGGAAATGCTTTTTAAAGAAGCATTCTGAAATGGTAGAAACCATAGAACCAATGTCAGGAATACACTGGACTGGAACTCCAGATAGTTTTACAGTGACTTGGGGGACAAGGTGCAATTAAACACTCCTTCACCTCATCTGCCTGGGGACTCACTGAGCCTGAACCACCCCCTCCTAATGTCTGGCTCTAACACTAGGGGGAGTTAGTTTTCCTGCACCTGAGAATGAGTGGTAACTTGGACTTGAGGGGCACCACTTGCACGTGGGGACTTAAAGTGGCCACGAGCAGTACAATACCGAGCAATGTGGCCTGGTTGCTGACATTTATGACAGATCACACTACTAGAACTGAGAGACCTAGCCACAGGAGACTGCTGCATAACTGCAAGAGATTGAGTAATCTGGTCCAACTGTTCCTGCTGTTTTTGTACAATTGCAGCAAGATTAGCGAGTTGTGAAGCAACAGAACTGGAAGGAGAGTCAGTTAAAGAAGGGGACCCACTGGCACTCTGTACAGCACAAAAAGAGGGGACAACACTACTTTTATTTTCCACCCCACCCTCACGCTCCCAGGTAATGGCCTCAGCCCTAACCTCCAGGAATGTAGACCGTGGATTATCACGAGCATAACGTTTTAGCTCTCTACGCAAGTCAGAGTTAACATTTTGAATAAATTGAATTGCATAAACGAAGCAAAATATCTGCATTTGCCACGGCATTGGGAGAATCAGATTTAACTTTGTCCAAGCAAAACAATGAATGAGAGAATTCCTGCAAAGATTCACCATCTAACTGTCTCCGTGAAAAGAAGTCCTCCTGTAATGAGACATATGACTGTTGGCAACCATACAGTTCCTTTAAAAATGGTGAAAACAGTTTCTGGATTCTCACGCTCGGCCGATTATCTATATTTAATTTCATCGAGCTTCACCTTCAAGATGGTCAAAAATGAAAGCAGCCTGATCCATAGGTCCAACATGGCGGACTCGCATGCTAGTGCGAACCTCTTCTATCCACTCCTCCACCCCAATACCATGAGTTCCTCTAAAGATTGGACACTTTCTCTCCCTTGGCAGGTAGATTATGCGATCAGTCGTCCCATTGTTCCTTTGAGCTCCACTTGTACTCAGGCCAGCTTTTACATCATCCTCTTGATGAGAATGTGCTAGTGCAGAATCCCTCTCCTTTATGGAGTTGGCTCCTTTCGGCCTCCAACTGCTGGACGTGAGCACCGAGTTCTTGAAGTAACTCAGCCATCTCACCGGGACGTTGATCCTTGTTCACAGCAGGAAACTTCCAGCCAGGTCTCGCGCTGTGCCTACTGTTGCACTATTATGCTCTCACCCTCTAAGCACTCCCATAAAACAGCAAGAATGCTCTGCACTAAAGCACCACAGAACCAGCACTGTTAATATAAAAAAAAAAAAAAAAAAAAAAAAAAAAAGAGAAATATATACACTCACCGGCCACTTTATTAGGTACCCCATGCTAGTAACGGGTTGGACCCCCTTTTGCCTTCAGAACTACCTCGATTCTTCGTGGCATAGATTCAACAAGGTGCTGGAGGCATTCCTCAGGGAGTTTGGTCCATATTGACATGATGGCATCACACAGTTGCCGCAGATTTGTCGGCTGCACATCCATGATGCGAATCTCCCGTTCCACCACATCCCAAAGATGCTCTATTGGATTGAGATCTGGTGACTGTGGAGGCCATTTGAGTACAGCGAACTCATTGTCATGTTCAAGAATCCAGTCTGAGATGATTCCAGCTTTATGACATGGCACATTATCCTGCTGAAAGTAGCCATCATGGGTTGGGTACATTGTGGTCATAAAGGGATGGACATGGTCAGCAACAATACTCAGGTAGGCTGTGGCGTTGCAATGATGCTCAATTGGTACCAAGGGGCCCAAAGAGTGCCAAGAAAATATTCCCCACACAATGACACCACCACCACCAGCCTGAACCGTTGATACAAGGCAGAATGGATCCATGCTTTCATGTTGTAGACGCCAAATTCTGACCCTACCATCCGACTGTCGCAGCAGAAATCGAGACTAATCAGACCAGGCAACGTTTTTTCCAATCTTCTATTGTCCAATTTCGATGAGCTTGTGCAAATTGTAGCCTCAGTTTCCTGTTCTTAGCTGAAAGGAGTGGCACCCGATGTAGTCTTCTGCTGCTGTAGCCCATCTGCCTCAAAGTTCGACGTACTGTGCGTTCAGAGATGCTCTTCTGCCCACCTTGGTTGTAACGGGTGGTTATTTGAGTCACTGTTGCCCTTCTATCAGCTCGAACCAGTCTGGCCATTCTCCTCTGACCTCAACAAGGCATTTCCGCCCACAGAACTGCCGCTCACTGGATGTTTTTTCTTTTTCGGACCATTCTCTGTAAACCCTAGAGATGGTTGTGCGTGAAAATCCCAGTAGATTAGCAGTTTCTGAAATACTCAGACCAGCCCTTCTGGCACCAACAATCATGCCACGTTCAAAGTCACTCAAATCACCTTTCTTCCCCATACTGATGCTCGGTTTGAACTGCAGGAGATTCTCTTGACCATGTCTACATGCCTAAATGCACTGAGTTGCCATGTGATTGGCTGCTTAGAAATTAAGTGTTAACGAGCAGTTGGACAGGTGTACCTAATAAAGTGGCCGGTGAGTGTATATACCCACACTGTATCCCGTCAACCAGATCCCATCAACAACGCCAGAAAATTGTAGCCCAGACTGTGACAGAGGACGTGGCCCTAAAGCCAACTGGTAGACCTTAAATATCAAGTGGCCTAGGGTCTCCTAATTAAAAGTACCCAGGTAGGTCTGGCTTAAGAATTATGCAACAGAAATTGTATACAAAATATATATTTATACAGTTTATTAAAATATTAAAAATAGACATTATTCCAATCTAAAACCCAATAAAGCACAAGAACACAGGACAATACTAGAAACAATCTGAGAATTAACACAACCAACTGCAACCCAAATTAGTAGCAACCAAAGACACAAAACAATGTTAGATAACCAAAAAACAAAACAAATCTTAAACTGCATCAATCCAGTCCTGTAAAGCTGTGCCCAATTAGCTAATTAATAAAAATTAAAAAGAACCCTGCACTATTGTCTGGTTCAGTATTGGTGGTGCTACACTCAACAACAACCCCTTTTCTTAATTAATCCAGAGCATAAACCATGCACCTGGGTGAGAGCATAATATGCAGCAGCAGCAACCTGAAATACCCAAAAAGATGACAATAAAGGGTCTGTTAACAATAAGACATAAGAAAACAATGGAAAAACTGGTACCTTCAGATGCTGCAGTGAGAAGTCACTGAAATGATCCCAGCAACACAAATTTCCATGATACCAATTCCTGGTACAGCAGACTAACAGCTCCAGTGGTCAGTCAAGTGAGATCCAAATCCACTCCTAGCTTGGCAGGCACACCTGGTGCCTATATACACCCACTAATGAGCCCAACAATGCTGCAGGTGGAGAAATAGGGCACAGATGCATTCAGGGACATGAAATGGGTAGGAATGTACAACCACTCCATGTAACCACTGTTCCCGACCAATAAACCACCCGGTTACACTTGTCTTCATTCCATCTTTTCTGCCATAATTCTAATTATTTTCTTTTGATTTTTATTTCTATTGCTTTATTTCCCAAATGGAATATGTAATATTATTTCCCTCTCTAACACCTTTTTAGCCAGGTCATTTCTTCTTATTTGTGGGAAGAGTGTGAGAGAAGGAGCGGAAGAGAAAGAGAGCGCAAGCTATATCTTTGAGTGCTTAAGTGCTTTTTTTCCCCCAACTTTTTTTTATAGTTCCACTGAGTGTATGTCAATTTTGTGTATATTGTTGTACTTGGGTTACTTAGTTTTTTGGTGGTTTTTGTAGGGTTTCTGCTTGTCCAGTGTTGCCCGGCAGTAGGTTGTCGTCTTTAAACGCCATGTTGGTGGTGGGGAGTTCGGGCACCTTCTCCACGCTGACGAGGAGGAATGGCATCAAGGTGGTGCTGGATCTCCGTGCAACGTAGAGAATGTCTGTTTGGTGATGGGTGAGGTGATTGGGCACAGTGCCATCAAGTCCACGGCCCATATGAACAGAGCTGCAGTTCTGTTTGTGGAGAAGGCGGAGCAAGGGAACCTGTTGGTCGAGTTGAATCTCGGTGAATGGCTCGTTCCTTCAGGTGTCGCCGCTCATGCAGCTCGCCACAAAGATTATTTTATCAAATGCCCTGCGTTCGTCAGTGATGAGTTCCTCGTCAAAGAGCTGTCTCGTCACAGAAAGGTGGTTTCCCCCATTAGAAAGAGCCTGTCAGGGTGTAAATCACGGTTGAAGCATGTTGTTTCATACAGAAGAGAACTCTATATGGTTTTAAAAAAACGTGATGAGGAACTCAACCTGTGCTTCGAGGTAAAAATAGACTGATTATTTCTTGTTCGCCACATCATCAACCATGAAGTGCTTTGGTTGTGGCCAGGAGGTGTTGTGTTTCATTAAGACAAGGAGGGAAAACGTTTTACTTTTTTATTGGATGACACTTTTATTTTGTTTGCTACATGGATCCCTTTAAACATTTCTGCCTTTACTTACCATATTTTTTGGACTACAAGTCATTAGAAAGGTTTGTGTTGGTGTTTGAAGTAGACAGTGAAACAGATATGAATGGAGAAAGTAATTTGTGTTCCCCAGATATATCATTTGCTCCATGAGGTTCTTCAACAGTTTCCTCTGTTTTAAGCAAACTACATCTGTTACATCTGATGATTTGCCCTTCCTCAGTTCTTACTGTGAAAGATTGAGGTGCAACTTCTTAAAGAACATTAGCTTTAGTAATCCATCCACCATGAGCTTCAGTCCTGACATTGCTGGTGAGAGTTGGAAGCTGCTTAGCTGTTTTGTCATACACGTTTTGAGTTTTTTGCTTTTGCTGCAGTTTTGGAACCTTGCCTTTGTTAATATAATATGGTAATGTGGTCCGCAATTTTCTGTTCATCAACAGTTCCCCAGGTGACAATCCACACTCCAGCAGGGATGCTCGATCGCTGCAAGATAAGGATCTGAACCACTATCAGCTGCTTTCTTTAATAGCTGTTAAAGAATGTGCACTCCTTTTTTAGCCTTCCCATTTAATTGGGGATACAGGGGACTTGATGTAATGTGCTCGAATCCAAAGTGGTCTGCAAACCTCTTCCACTCCTTGCTTCTAAAACATGGACCATTATCACTTACAACTGTGTATGGAATGCCATGCCTGGCAAAAATGGAGTTTGCATGTATAATTACACAGATTGACAATGAGCTTGAAAGTAAAGCCATTACAGGAAAGTTAGAGTAATAGTCATTGACAACCAAATAGTCTTTGCCTTGAAGATGAAACAAGTCCATCCCTACCCTACCATGGTGCCATAGGCATATCTGTAATAATCATGGGGTCTTTAGTTTGCCTGTTTCTCTGTTTTTGACACATTTCCCTATCACTCTCTCAATGCACTGCACACACCATGTTTACATAGCTTTCCACCTCATCTGCAGTATTACTCACAGTGTCCTAAAGGGACACTTGTGACAGTGCATCAGCCATGATCAGGTGTTTTCCTGGTGTATATATCAGTTTACAATCATATCTTTGAATTTTCATCATCATACGCTGAATTCTTGGAGACATATCATTCAAGTTCTTCCCGATGATGACCACAAGTAGGCAATGATCCGTTTCTACAGTGAATGAAGGTAGGCCATATATGTAAATGTGAAATCTCTCCAGTCCAAAAAACAATCCTAGGCTCTGCTTCTATCATTGACCTAGATGCATAAGCAACTGTTTTTCACAGTTCACCTTCAGCTTGGAGTAATACAGCTCCTACTCCATCCTTGGAAGCATCTGTTGACACCTTGATTCTCTTTACTGGATCATAGAAGGTTAATACAGGTGCGGTTGTCAGTGCTCCTTTAAAGGGTTTCCCACTCATGGTCATGTTTTTTCTGTCCACTGAAACTAATCTCCTTTACACAGAAGCTGTCCAATGCTGGACGTTCTAGCTGCCATATTGGGAATAAATTTGCTTATAAAATTAACCATTCCCATAATCTGCTGTATTCCAGTTTTATCTTTGGCTTTTTGCATGTCGAGTATGGCCTTCACTTTCTCTTGACTTGGCTGAATGCCTTGTGCAGACAACTTATCTCCTAAAAGAGAATCTCCTCAACCCCAAAATGACATTTACTTTTGTTGAGTTTCAGTCCATGACTTTCTTTGCGATCTAATACAAGCCTCTCATTGTGCTCTTGAAGACTGGAACCCCAGATTATGATGTCATCCACGTATGCCCGAACTCCTTCCAGTCCTTCAATTCAATTCAATTTTATTTATATAGCGCAAATTCATGAAACATGTCATCTCAAGGCACTTTCCAAAATCAAATTAAATCAGATTATACAGATTGGGTCAGATTATACAGATCAATGATCTGCTCCATTGTTCTGTGTAAAATTTCAGATGCTGAGATTATACCAAAGGGCAATCTCAAGAAGCAGTATCAATCATAAGGAGTATTAAAGGTATAGTCCTTGCTGCTACTCTCATCAAGTTTCAGCTGCCAAAAACCTTGTGAAGCATCCACTTTTGAGAAGTACTTGCCGCCTGCCATTTCCCTTGTGATCTCTTCACGTTTGCGTATCTGGTAACATGGCCGCAGGAAGTGGGGTTGCTGGGGATGCTGCAGCACCCCCTAGTTGCGAGAGGGAGATTTTTATAAAATGTATTAAAAATACTATTCACAATTTATAAATTCCTTAGGAATATTTTGGGAAATGATTTAGACTTTTTTAAACTTTACTATTACATGTTTTTTTATTTTAATTGAATTATTTTGGGGCCTAATTAACACAACTTCACGATAGTTATGTTGTCGTGCCAACTTCAAGCAAGCTAGTGGTCGCCGAGTAAAGAGGTATCCCGCTCGTAGCAGCAGACTAGTAAATTTACATAATCTAATAACAGAAATGAGGAGGAAATCTGGCACAGAAACGCATTTCGGATTTTTTTGGAAAATCACCACCAGTGATGAACAACACTCGTACCCAAACCACGACAACGGAGAGCAGCCGGAGTGAGGAGACTGTCCGCCCGCCTCTGATGGTAGTTGCCCCCGCATTGACTGTCGCGGCGCAGAAATTACGGGCGCCATCTTGGGGCGGTCGACCTGCTACCTTAACCTGCTGGTTTAAGCTGAACAGACGGATACCTCAGGGGTCCGTTCTTCGTACGTTGCTTAAAACATCCGAGATCAAATCACACATCCAAGATGACTTCATCCGGCTAACCATGAACAAATTTACAAATTTACAAATATATACACTCTACAGAGTAGACTCATTGCAAAGTGCTGAAGGAGACTGATTGAGCCAAATAAATTCACCAAGAGACATGGAAAAAATATTGATTCTTTGATGAAAAAATAATAAATTATTTGTCATTTGATTGGTAACAGTTTGTAACACATTCGAAAACTACAACCCACCTTACACACATTTGAATACAACAACAAAACATGAATAATTATCGCTGTCTTACCTCTGCTTATAAATGAAGTCCATGCAGCGCTCTTTCTGAACAATAATATCGGTCATTTTCCGGTAAATTTCCTCTTTATCTTTCTTCAGTTTTAAAAGTCTCTCAGTCTCAATGGAGATCACTGCCAGGGAGGAAAGCCTCCCTTGATCAGTCCTGTTCCAGCTGTACGTTTTGAGTCTTTTTAGTGCTTTACTTGTTTAGCATAAGTCGCTAATAATAATACATCCATAACTTGCTGTCACTTTACTGTTTTGGGATCACGAGCGGTGCCCCTTGAGCGCCCCCTGCCTAGAGGCCAAGGAACTGACGGCCTCACCTACAGCAAGTTCTTTGCCGTATGATCGCCCAGCAGGACACGAAAACATGTTACATGCACACAATTAGATGACCAAAACAGAATTCGTAATCCACATATTGAATTGTGGAAAATCAGTTCATAACTGTTTGAACAATTGAATTTATGATCTAGAGCAGAGGTCACGGATTAGCGGACCACGGTCCGGATCCGGACCCAGCTGCTACCTAATCCGGACCCAACCTCATTTAAAACATTTATATATTACTGCATGTTGTCCAACGACAGTGTCTAACTCAGGGGTTAAAGTTCTCCGTCGCTGCGATGGATTTCCGTCATTTGGAAATTGAGCGCAAAAAGTTCCGTCTAGACTTTTTATTCAAGGTTTTAAACACAACTGCTCTCAACCAATCAAACCTGGCAGAGCCGGGACATTAGCCAATCAGAATGAGAGCAGGGCGGGTCTTTCCAAAGCGGACACTCAGTCTGTGGTTTATCGGTGTTCATCATTTTAACCTTTGGGAGAGCATTTTAAACTGGTCACAGATGGTATGAATGAAAGTAGCGGTGGTCAAAGGTTTCTATGGATTTATGCGAACCAGCAGGTCAGAAAGTTCAGCAGCTGACAACAACTTCCCTCGGTAAGCGTCAATCTGCTCCCGCAGTTAATTAATGAATTATTTCCACCTGTGGCCAAGTCGTCTGTCAGCGTTTATTCCCTCGCTGATAAACGCGGCGATCAACCAGGAATCTCCTCGTGATTCGCTATTATGTTTTATTTAAAACACAAAGAAGAGTAACGCGCTAGCTCAGGCTAATTTAGCATGACCCTTGAAGAACAAGAGTCGGAATGTGAAACGATGTGCCGCATTTGACTGGGTTCGATTGGG
This sequence comes from Fundulus diaphanus, assembly GCA_037039145.1. Classification (NCBI taxonomy): domain Eukaryota; kingdom Metazoa; phylum Chordata; class Actinopteri; order Cyprinodontiformes; family Fundulidae; genus Fundulus; species Fundulus diaphanus. The sequence goes on from CM073133.1 coordinate 53,059,401, forward strand.
AAAAAGTAAAAAAAAAAAAAACCCTGCGCTGTTCTGAAACAAAGAAGGCAGAGCTGTATCTGCTGTCGGTATGCAACAGTGTTCACCCGATGAGCAGCTGCGCTCCAGGACACTAAATAAAATGACAAGGATTTTGATGCTTACAGATTGTTAAGAAAACTACATCAAAAAGATAAAACAAATAAACTGCAGCTACAACATGGACTGGAGAACGGGTTCTAACTGGGAGAGGCCAGAGAAAGGCGATTCTCAGAGATTTTTTTATGAAGTTAAAGTGGAGCGTGGACACAGGGTTCATCCTGGACAGGTCTCCAGTCACTGGGCTAAAATATAACCATTTTATTAAACTTCAAAAAAGTTAAATCATGCCTTTTTATAAACTCTAATGATTAATTGGTGAACAATAACAGGCAAAGCAGAGATTGATTATTGTCATGTGCAATCTGTGTCAAATTAAAATGTATTATGTCATGATAGTGTTGGTGATGTGTCCTGCATTTTCCAAGGCTGTGTTTGCCTTGTATGATCATAAAATTGGTTTATATTGAATGTGACAGGGAGCCAGTGGAGTTGATGTACAGGTGTGAAGTAGATGATGTAATGATGAAGCTGCTGTCTTTGTACTAGCTGGAGTTTATGGAGGTGTAGTGACTACTTGTCTATGGAAAAACTTAAAAGTAAACGAACAAAAATTAAATGTAAATCAAATAGTTACTTGATGAATAGTGGGTTTCCGGGTTTACGCAGTACAAAAAATTCTCAAAATACGTCAAAAAATGCAGTTCTGAGAGTTTATTCCAGGCCTCTTCAGGGAAAAAATAAACATGATACAAACTGAAAAACTACTTGCTGCCTTGGCTGCCCTGGTTTCAGCCTTTGTGCTCGCTTCACCTGCTACTCACTGACTAACCAGGCTGAGTGACTTGCTTCCTGAAAGGACTGGTAGACTGCCAGACTGCAGCACTGGAAGACTGGTAAAAAACCATAAGCCCACCCACTTTCCATCCTGAGCTACCTGGAGTCCATGTATTTATACACCAGACACACCCAAAACCCAAACAAAATCAATTAACTAATTAAACAATTTACTAAGAAATAATTGTATTCTAAACAACTGTATTCTAAATGCAACAAATAACCAAATAAATACAAATGAACTAAATAATCTGAGTTCTAAAACAAAAATAGAGAAATGGCTCCTACACTCCGGCCCCTAATTGTGCATTACATCACAATTACTTCTCTAACTAAAGGAGCTATTCTAACAACAATTTCAATACAAATATTTCAATGCAAATCTTCTGGGTTCTTCATTCTTCTTTATGATGAACCTGCAAAGAGATTGGATATAGACAGAGAGAAAGGAAGAGAGAGAAAGAAAGAATAAAATGTCCTTAGTCCGCAGATGCTTCCAAAAGCAAGCAGAGCTTCGTCACTGGTCTCTCCAACACACTGGTTTTGGTCCGAAGTTGCACTGAACGAACCAGTCCTCGTGCATCAGCGTTGACAGCCAGGACTCTCCCCATCTGCCAACATCCTCTGGGTGCCGTCACATCTGCAATCAGGACAATATCGCCAGCAGTGATGTTTCTTCTCGGTCTCATCCATTTTTGTCTTTCCTGCATCAAAGGCAAATACTCAGAGATCCATCTTTTCCAAAACAGTTCAGCCATATACTGTACTTGTTTCCAACGTCGTCTGAGGTATAGATCTTGCTTTTGAAACAGTCCGGGTGGCATAACAGGTTTGTTCTTTAGTGTCAGGATGTGATTTGGTGTGAGGGCTTCTAAATCATTTGAATCGTCAGAGACCAGTGTGATGGGTCTATCATTCAAAATGGCTTCAGCCTCACAAAAAACAGTTTGCAAAGTTTCATCATCCACAACCTGCTGTTTTAGAACTGAGGTGAGTATACTTCTGACAGAACGAATCAAGCGCTCCCAGACACCACCTTGATGTGAAACTACCGGTGTATTAAAGTGCCAGTTTATGCCATCTTGGACCAGAACTCTTTGTATTTTGCTCTGGTTCAAGGCAGCCAGATTTTCTCTTAGTTCTCTGTTGGCTCCCACAAAATTTGTGCCGTTGTCTGACCTGATGGAAGAGACTGGACCACGTCTACAGATGAATCTTCTAATAGCATTGATACAAGAGTCTGCATCAAGGGTATGAGCCACCTCCAAATGAACAGCACGACTTGTTGGGCACGTGAATATTACTCCGTACCGTTTGAGCAGACTTCTGCCTCTCTTAACATCAATGGGGCCAAAATAATCAACTCCCACATCTGTAAATGGAGCTTTGTCTGGTGCAACCCTTTCCTGGGGTAAGTCAGCCATTTTTTGTTCCAAAAGCTTTCCTCTATTTTTTCTACAGGTCACACAATCAGACAAGATTTTTCTGGCAGCAGAGTTTCCATTGATTATCCAGTATCTCTGACGCAGCCTGGACAGCATGTGGTTTCTTCCTGCGTGACCAAGCAGATGGTGAATGTAGAACAGAATTAATGTTGCCACATGCATGTCTTTGGACAGGATGACAGGATGTTTAGTTTCAGACGGCATAGCAGCTCTTTTGAGGCGTCCACCCACTCTGAGGACTCCATTGTCCAACACTGGATCAAGTCTGTACAGCTGGCTGTCTTTAGAAACAATCCTGTTGGCTTTGATCGAGGTGATCTCTGGACCAAACCTGCGATGTTGTTCAAACTGAATAATGAAATGCTCTGCTTTAGCCAGATCTTCAGATGTCAAACACTGCTTCTTCAGCCTAGCTTTAAATTGCTGCATCTTTTGTGACACCTTTTCCTGCTTGGTGTTTCCATCTTCTGCAGACTGCTGTAACATGGCAGAAAACTCTTGTCTTTTTTGAGACAACAAAATAAGGAGTTTTTTGAGCTTTAAAACCCAAGCTACAGATGTCTTTAGCTTTGCCCAAGATGAGAAATAGGAGATGAAAACACTGGTAGGGCATTTAATCTTCTCAACAACAGCGTTGATAGTCACATTCCTTTTTATTTCAGAATCATCAGCAGGAAGAGAGTCATACCTTACTTCCAGTTTAGGCCATTTATCTTCAGACTCAAGCAGGAACTTAGGACCATTAATCCATTTACTTTTCTCCATAAAGTCTTCCGCTTTCATCCCTCTTGATGCTTCATCAGCTGGATTATCTTTAGAGCTCACATGTCTCCATTGATCAGTTTGTGTAGCATCTCTGATGATGGACACTCTGTTTGCAACAAAGGTATGAAAACGCTTTGCTTCATTGCAGATGTACTTTAAGACAGTGGTACTGTCAGTCCAGAAAACAGATGTCTCAAGTTCAAGGTGCAACTCTCTGTGTAGTAGTTGGTCTATTCGAACAGCGAGGACAGCTGCAGTGAGCTCCAAACGAGGAATGGTTGTCTGCTTAAGAGGAGCAACTCTGGCCTTTCCCAGGAGGAATGCTAGGTGTATGTGATGCTCATTTTTTAATCTTAGATACGACAATGTACCATATCCCACTTGACTGGCATCAGAGAAGTGGTGAAGCTGTGCAGTAACAGGACAAAAGTCTTTAGGCTTAATGCAGCGGTCCACTTCAAACTCTGAGATCCTCTTCAGATCTTTCATCCAGTCGGTCCATTGATTGGAGAAATTATTAGGAACAGCATCGTCCCAGCCCAGGTTTCTCCTGCATAGCTCTTGTAGTATAATTTTGCCAGTGATGATGAAGGGAGCGAGAAAACCCAAAGGATCATACAATGAGCTTACTACTGACAGTATTCCCCTTCTCGTGTGCGACCGCTCTGGAAATGAAGCTTTAAATTTAAAGACATCACCTTGAGTGCACCACTGTAAGCCAAGTGCCCGTTCCATTGGAAGCTCCAAATCCAGTTCCAGTATTTCCTTTGCTTTGATGTTGTCTGGAAATGTTTGCAACACCGTGTGATTATTACTGATCCACTTGGAGAGCTTAAATCCTCCTTTGTTACAAAGAGCTGTCAGATCTTGGGCAAATTTTATTGCTTCTTCTTCTGTAGGCAAAGATTTCAGGCAATCATCCACATAGAAATTATGCTGGATTGTACTGACCACTTCGGCTGGAAATTGCTGAGCATCATCTTCTGCTGTTCTTCTTAATGCATAATTTGCACAGCTCGGCGAGGACACTGCTCCAAACAGATGTACTGTCATTCGATATTCTTGTGGAACTTGTGATGTGTTACCATTGGGCCACCAGAGGAAGCGAAGAAAGTCTCTATGTTTCTCTGGAACATAGACCTGGTGAAACATGGCTTGAATATCTGCCATAATGGCAATTGGCTCTTGTCTAAAGCGCACAAGGACTTCCACAACTGAGTTGGTCAGATTTGGTCCTTGTAACAGCTGGCAATTCAGTGAGGTCCCCTTGAATGTTGCAGCACAATCAAAAACAACTCGTAGTTTGCCTTTTCTGGGGTGATAAACACCATGGTGGGGTATATACCACACTTTTCCCTCACTGCCCACTAAGCGATCACTTGGAACAACTTCAGCATATCCATTACATATCATGTCATCCATAAATGCAATGTAGTCTTTCTTGAAGGTGATGCTCTTATTAAACTTCCTTTTAAGGCTTTGAAGACGTTGCTCTGCAATACAGCGGTTCACTGGCAAGGTGGCATTTTCAGCCTTAAAAGGCAAATCAATGCAATAATGTCCATTGATTAAATGTGCTGTATTGTTCGTGATATCCATAAACTTGATATCTTCTCTGGACATTTCAATCTGTTCTTGGGATATTTTTTCATTGAAATCATGATTATATTGTTCAATCAACATTGTTTCCAGATTTTGTACAGAAATCCTGTTTGCGGTGAAAGCATGACAGTCTGTCTTTCTCCTTTCACTCCTAAGTGGTCCATTGATGACCCATCCAACTCGAGTCCAAACTGCATATGGGCCATCATCCTGGCTGTTTATCAGCTCCCACGGCTCCATTACTTTAGGTGCGTCTGTGCCAATGAGTAAATCTACATCAGCATCTAAGTTGTGGAGCTTGATACTTTGCAGGTATGGCCACTGGTTAATGTCCTCCTGTTGTGGAACATTTCGCTTTGAAACAGGCATTCGTTTTTGTGTCATGACATCTGGAAGCTCAATGAAATCATTTTTATCAAACGCTGCTACTTGCAGTCCAGAGATGATGTTTTGTACTCACAATGTCTTTATAACCCATCGTTTGCAGCTGAATGCTTGTTCTCTTGCCCTTCAGTTGCAGCCTTCTGGCCAGACTTTCTGTGCAGAATGTTGCTGTGCTGCCCGGGTCCAGAAATGCATATGTATGCACAGTTGTGTTGGTTTTTGGACTCCTAACTTGAACTGCAACAATAGAGAGAATTGAATTATCTTCATCACAGACCCTAATATGACTACAGGTTTGAGTCATTGTGGACGTGGTTCTCAGAGAATTCTGTGGACATCTGGAGAAAGCTTTTGTGGTTTCCTTGTCAATGTGCAGGACACTGGGATGTTGTTGGTGACAGACAGTACAGATCAAGCGACCTCTGCATTCTTTGCTTATGTGTCCCACCTTTAAACAGCCAAAACACATGCCTTTTTCCTTAATACAGTTCACTTTATCCTTGTGTGGCTTGTCTTTGAACTTAAAACATTTGTCAACTGAGTGATTACTTTTGAAACAATACAAACAGTTGTGGTTTTTAGAGGACTTCATCTCATCTTCAGATGATTCATTATTCACTGAAAGGACTTTTGTGAAAAAGCTGCTCCCCTTTTTCTTTAGTTTTGTAAGGCCGCTACTGGGGTTTTTAGAGATGAGCTGTTGAACATCAGTGATATTGCCAAACAATGGATCAGATGCAATTTTAACCTGCTTTTCAACAAAAGCAACAAGATCAGTAAATAGTGCTCTTTGATTCCCTTTTTCTTGCAGGTCACAGGCTGCATTTCTCCATCTCTCTCTCATTTTGTAGGGAAGCTTAAAGATTATGCTCCTCATATTAGAAGGCAAGTCCAGTTCTTTCATATGAATGAGGTGTTTCGTTAAATTTGAGCATCCCTTAAGAAACAGAGCAAATGCTTGCAGTGATTTAATATCCTCACTTTTAATAGCTGGCCAGTTGTTAATTTTATCCATATAGGCCTGTGCAATCTTGTATTCATTTCCAAAATGTTCAGAAAGAAGATTTTTAGCTTGAAGATAGCCCAATTCCGATGGTAAATGCTGGCAACTATGTACAAGGTCTCTAGGTTGTCCCCTAGTGAATTGTTCTAGAAAGTGCAAACAATCGCTCAAGTTAGATGTTTTGGCCTCCACGCTGTTCTCAAAAGCTCTTATGAATGATTTGTATTCAAGAGGGTTGCCATCAAAAATTGGAATGTTTCTTGGTGGCAAGACCGAACTCTGACTCTGCTGAACCAACATGGCAGTGATGTCATTTTGCCTTTGCATGATGTTAATTATACTGGTTTGATGATCCAATTCTTCCAGTTGTGGCTTTACACTTGTGTCTGGACTTTGAACATTTAGTTGAACATGGACACTTTGTGGCTCAGTGTTTTGAATTGCTGACTTATGTTTCAATCGAACAACTGGATGCTCAGAGATTGCAGAGGACATTTTAACAACGTCCATGTCCTCAGGGACAAATATGTTGGCACTTGGATTAAGTTTTGGCGCCGACTTACAAATACCCCTTTTAATGTAAGAGTTCATGCCATCAGAACATTTCGAGCCACCTTGTGAATTTATTTCAATACGCGAAGCTTTGCATTAGCAGCCGCTAGTTCCGTCTCAAGTTCAAATTGCTCCTTTTCTTGCTTTAGCTTCTCCTCCATGGCTTCAAGCTGATGCTTCCTTTTGAGAGCTGCAGCACGCTCCAGCAGCGCTGCTCTTTCAGGCTCTGCTCTTATGCGTGCAGATGCAGTGGAAGAGACACGGGACAATTGAGAGCATACATTGGACTTTACAGAGCACACATTGGAAACACTGTCTTCAGGGTTAATTAAATATTCAGCGTTGTCTTTGGCTTGGTCATCAGCATTTGGTATCACAAAGGGCTCACTCAGTTCACATAACCAGCCCTTGACACGTTCAGTAAACGCCAGGTAAGTACTCATTTTACTTTGAAAATGTTCATTTTGTTTCTTAAGTTCATCACAGGGGAGTGGCAAACTTGTGAATTGTTTATGCAACACCTCTGCATCCTCACAACATTGCATAAATGTAGTCAGAAGTGACTTGACTGAGTCAGCGTTATCCTTGGAGTCCATCAACACATTTAAATCATCTTTTATCCGTTTTGCTTGTTTCAATTTAGCAGTTCTTTTATCTTGGCATGTTTTCATATATGACATCAAGCCTTTCTCTGTGAATTTAATGCTTCTTTTGGATGAAACCTCTGAGTCACTCTTTGCCATCTGTGGTTTTGTTACATCAGACATTTTTGCACAAACTTTAAACTGCATGTAACTTTGTTGTTGCCTTTGTTCCGTTTATATTTCAAATCCACTTGCTTTGTTTAGGAGTGCAATGCTTTAATTCAATCTTTAACTCATCTTCATGTTGACAAACTTGTACTTTAACATTGATTGCTATCATCAAACTCCAATCGTCGTTTTTCCTTTACAGCATTAGCAATCTTTGTACATACCGTTGTCATCGAAGAGGGACATGAGTGTTTGTGGCTTATATCTGAGGCACCTCATGGCTTGTGGGCGTGGCACTTCCTCCTCCTGACATCGTCCAAGAACAAAGAAGTGGAATCCTCCTGGCTTCACCATCCACTCATCAGCAGATTTGATATCGTTGAAAACAAAGGTCCAAGGCCGGGTTTTTTACTTGATGTAGTGACTACTTGTCTATGGAAAAACTTAAAAGTAAACGAACAAAAATTAAATGTAAATCAAATAGTTACTTGATGAATAGTGGGTTTCCGGGTTTACGCAGTACAAAAAATTCTCAAAATACGTCAAAAAATGCAGTTCTGAGAGTTTATTCCAGGCCTCTTCAGGGAAAAAATAAACATGATACAAACTGAAAAACTACTTGCTGCCTTGGCTGCCCTGGTTTCAGCCTTTGTGCTCGCTTCACCTGCTACTCACTGACTAACCAGGCTGAGTGACTTGCTTCCTGAAAGGACTGGTAGACTGCCAGACTGCAGCACTGGAAGACTGGTAAAAAACCATAAGCCCACCCACTTTCCACCCTGAGCTACCTGGAGTCCATGTATTTATACACCAGACACACCCAAAACCCAAACAAAATCAATTAACTAATTAAACAATTTACTAATAAATAATTGTATTCTAAACAACTGTATTCTAAATGCAACAAATAACCAAATAAATACAAATGAACTAAATAATCTGAGTTCTAAAACAAAAATAGAGAAATGGCTCCTACAGGAGGGTTTCTGGAGGACAGGGAGCTGGAATTATAAAGTGGACTGTGGACCAGTTTGTCAACAGTGTGAAGGAAGAACTTGATGCTGCAGAGATGAAAGTAACCCAGATGATGATGTGGATGTGGAAAGTGATGGAGAGGCTGTCCAGGATGACGCAAAGGCTTTAAAGCTGAAAGGTGGCAGAGATACAGAAATTTTCAATGGATATTTTAAAAGTATCAGATTTAGTTGACTTTGCACACTAAGAAATTGAGCCAACTAATGCGGCATGATGTCCACGACCCGGGAATATATGGGCTTGCGAGAAAATGTTTTCAGTCAAACATTATTTTTGCTTCAACCCCTGTGCTAACTTCACTTGCGCCGCTTCTCTTGTTAATATGGCAAAGCCCTCCGGAGCGTTCCCAAACATATCCGCTTGCTCATACATACGGAGAAAATAGCTGATTTAAAGGCGCAGAACGAATGAGCACCTTGATATGTGCTTGAGGTTGGCTTTGTTGCCAATCAAACCCAGGTTTAAAATCCTTGCAGGGCAGCCTAAAGCTCACTTCTCTCATTAAGCCATAAAAAAGAAATTAAAAAAAGTTCAGATGTTTTTATAAAAGATGTGAAAGTCAAGAAAATGTCTATATACCAAACTGTGAAAGATTGTGGTTCTCTATTTAAAAAAGCACTTTGGATTTTAAAATAGAAAAACGTTCTATTTTTATGTTATTTTTTTGTTTAAAAAGTCAATATATAAGGTGGATGCATAAACATTTTATTTCAGTGTTAAATACTGTTTAAAGTAACGGATTGTAATAAAAAATGTGTCCGGACCTTTACTGGTTGTTGATTTTCTTTATTCGGACCCCGCTGATTTTTAATTAGTGACCCCTGATCTAGAGGCAGGAAGATGCATTCACAGAATGGAAGCCAGCGCAGTTAACATGGGATTGCGCAATCCCGGGGAGACCAAGGCTGTGTCTCATTCCGAATACTTCCGTCAGTGCACTGCTGATGTGCACTGACCACTTACTGCCGTAGTGCCCACTTTCGACCGTTAGTAGTGTTCCAAAAGGAACACTTATGTTAAAACACTTACCGGAAATGACGGGATGACGTGACGAACGCAACACACGTGACCGCGAATTTTTCAGACCGCCAAAAAATATATGCCGGCGTTTTTTTTAATAAAAACAACAATTGTTTACATTCACAGCATGTTGAAATTACATCGCCTCCGACGTCAACGCAGGATCCTCCAAAAATTGGCTGAACATGAGGTATGTTCGTGTATTTTACAAACACCTATCGAGTACAATGCCTCGTATTACCACTATTACTTACATTTATATGATTGCGGTGTCGCAGCTCCGGCTGTCTCGGCTGAATTGTCCGCCATTATTTTCAAAATGGATTGGGAACATCTTCCCGACGTCCTTAGCCCCTCCCTTTCCGCTTTGTAGTCAAGATGGCGTCCGTTTAGTGCGAGTAGGATCCATCGTTACACACTGCATTTTGTGCCCGTTTTTAGGGGGTCATCCGGGTACTTTCAGTGCACTGACTTTTTGTGTTATCTACACTACCTACTTAAAACTAAGTGTTCGAAGTGTAGAAGTAGGCGGAATGAGACACAGCCCAAGTTCCAAGCGCCACCAAGGATTTACATGAAAAATAGCAAAGATTCTGCGATTTTGAAGAAAATATGATCAAAGTTGATGAAATTAGATGAAAAATTAAAAAGACTGAGAGAATCACAGTTTAATGTCATGGTTTAGGTTTTGTCTGGTTTCTTTTCTTGTCATTTTTGCAGTTCACTCAGCTGACCCTCCTTCAGCAATTGGTCACACCTGTCTGGACACTAATTAGCCTTCATTCCCGTCACCTGTCAGGCTCCCCTTATAAACTCACCTCAGTTGTTTCCTCGTCGCTGGCTCGTAGTGTTTGTTTCATCCCCACCATACCTGTCTGCTCCTGTTCCCCCGCCTTGGTTTCCGGCTCGTCTAGTTTGGTTTTTGTTTGGCTGCGCTGCTGATCTCTGTTCCTCCGTCTTCGTCCTGGTCTGTGGTTCTGTTCCTGGTTCTGCAGCAGCCCAGCTTTCCTCTGTGTCATGGACTCCGTACCTGCCAGCCAGCTCTTGCATCCTTCACCTCCGACTGGTAAACTCTGGTTCCTCATGTCACCACCATCCACCTGCAATAAACTCTCTTAAATCCTACTCTGTGTGTGCGTGCTGTGTCCGGGTTCATCCACAACAAAATCATGACATTTATATTATGTGATCATCATTATATATTTTCTTTCTTTCTATGATGACAAGTCCTGGCCTCACTTGCCTCCCCTGACTGCACGTCACTGATTAGTATGGCTGGATTGAGTTATCTGAGATAACTGCGCTTTCATAAGATAAGATAAGATAAGATAGGGCTTTATTAATCTCACATTGGAGAAATTTACTTGTCACACATCGGCTTAATAAACCAAAAGGAGGTGCCCCTTTTAAAACAACGCATTGAAAAGGGGCACCTCCTTTTGGCACCTTCTTTTTGTTGTATAATGTATAGATAGTAGAAACAGTGATCAGCAACGCTGTTATTGGCTGTTCAGCATGGCCAAAGAACGCGCACAGTTTTTCTCCCAAGCATAACAAGAGCTTTTAATGGAAGGTTATGCCGAATTTTAGTCATCAATTAAAACGACAGGGAACACCTCAAAGTCTGCTAAAGCCAGGAGAGAGGGCTGGCATTATCATTATTCAACAAAAAAATGTTTTCCAGTGTCCTGTCTGGCAATGTGGCAATAAGAATTGTTGTCTTAATGCCAAAAAGAGCTCATCAGATTTGACTTTCGCAAGTGCAGCAGTAGTGCTTTTGCCATAGTGCTCCGCTTGATTTATGAATGTGAATAGTTTTATTATGATTCATGCGGGGAATATCTCAAATGATATGGACACTACAATGGGAAGGTAGGAGAGGAAAGGAAGAACAAGAAGAAAAAAAAGGTGAAAGAAAGAGGAGATAAAAGGAAGAGAATGATAAAACAATTATTGAAAAAAACATGTACTTCGTTTAATTGAAAATCTGCAGTTCCGATATTGTCCACGAGATGGTAGCACTGAGCTTCAGATGTGGAAAATTGATTTTAAATCATTTCTTAATTTTTATCTGTTTGATGTATTTTGTCATGCAGTGTTTTTAAGTTCCAAAAAATGTGAATAAATGTTTTTCAACATTGTACAATCACTGTGATCAGTTCTTATGCATAATGCACAAGTAAATGTTTAACTGAGTAAAAGTATTGTTGAAATTGCACATACCTTTCTTAAAAACGCTGAGGTTATTCATAATATATTGTGTAAAAGTGAAATTCATTTAATATAAAAATCAACAACAAGTCCACTTTTATTAGTTCTATTTAATCTTGCAATGAGTTTACTCGTGTGTCCCTCTTGAGATCAGATTAAGCTGTATGCGGCCCCTAAACCGAAATGAGTTTGACACCCCTGCACTAGAACATGGGGACAAGTAAAAGTGAAGTACAAGAATATTCTACAAAATGGTAGCTTTAATTATTATACTGTATTTTAAAAAGCCACATTTTCCTCTTTTTAAAAGCCACTTTTAAATGCACTCAAAAAAACCTCTTTGGATGAACATAAAAAAGTCACTCCTCCGTGTTGAACACTTAATGTGTGGTTCCAACAAATTAATTATGTAAATAATAGCCTCATGAGAAAAACTATATCTGTCTGTCTCGCAATACGTGATTAATTCGAAAAGCTCTGCGAATTGTTCTTGCACCTTCCGCAACAGGTTGCTGTCGTAAAAATGGACAAGACATGGCTACGACAGACTTCCCTATCTCCTCCGCTTATGAAGCTGCGATCTAATCCTGTTTACATGAAATAACACCAACAAAATTCAAGCTTGCTGTAGGAGTTATTTCTCTATTTTTGTTATGTTTTAGAATTTAGATTATTTAGTTCATTTTTATTTATTTGCTTATTTGTTGTATTAATATTTTTGATCTAAATTTAGTTGCTTAGAAAACAATTATTTATCAGTAATTTGTTTAATTAGTTAAGATTTGTTTGGGTCACATTTAGTTTTGTTCACCTTTAAGTCTTGAGTTTTTTGGCTTTCATGGACAAGTAGTCACCACACTTGTTAATGTTTGGTGCTAGTGTTGTGCCAAAAGAGTTATTCCCGACAAAATAGACAAATTTAAACAATAATAGTTATATAATAAAAAACAATAATAATTATATACAGGACTGTCTCAGAAAATTAGAATATCGTGAAAAAGTATACCAGTAGGCTATTCAACTAATCACTTGAATCGTCTAATTAACTCGAAACACCTGCAAGGGTTTCCTGAGCCTTGAAAAACACTCAGCTTGATTCAGTAAACTAAATCACAAGTATGGGGAAGACTGCTGATCTGACTGCTGTCCAGAGGACGATCATTGACACCCTCCATCAGGAGGGTAAGACACAAAAAGAAATTTCTCAAAGAGCAGGCTGTTCACAGAGTGCAGTTTCAAAGCACATTCACAAAAAGTGTGTTGGAAGGGGGAAATGTGGCAGGAAACGCTGCACAACCAAGATCTGGCACCTGCCCACAGTGCCAAAACCACCAGTAACTGGTGTACTGACCATGGCATTACTGTCCTTGATTGGCCTGCCAATTCCCCTGACCTGAACCCCATTGAGAATTTGTGGGGTATTGTGAAGAAGAAGCTGAAAGACACCAGACCCAACAATGCAAATGAGCTAAAGGCCGCTATTGAAGCATCCTGGGCATCCATAACACCTCAGCAATGCCACAGGCTGATTGCCTCCATGCCACGCCGCATTGATGCAGTAATCTGTGCAAAAGGATTCCCAACCAAGTACTGAGTGCATTAATGGACATTTTCAAATGTTTGATTTTGTTTTGCTGTTATAATTTTTTTTTTACTTGGTCTGAGGAAATATTCTAATATTTTGAGATAGGATTTTTGAGTTTTCTTCAGCTGTACGTCATAATCAGCGATATTAAAACAATAAAGGGCTTGCGATATTTCAGTTGATTTGTAATGAATCCAGAATGTTTGACATTTCATGTTTTTTAATTGCATTACAGAAAATAAAGAACTTTATCACAATATTCTAATTTTCTGAGACAGTCCTGTATATATATATACATACATACATACAGTATATAAAATGTATGAGTGGCTGTGTTTTACAACATATATACATTTATCATAATATTATTTTACATTTAACCCTACTAAGAATATTCAAATGCACTGAACCATTTGTTATAATAGCTAAAGTTTTAAAGTTTTCAGCGAAAAAAACAAAATGTGAAAATTAGTTTAATATTCGGCGAGTTGTAGTTCATTCAAATTGATTCTGCGCCTGGTCAACACATTACACTGAGCAGAGCTGTTGACCTCCCGAAGATGGCGCCCCAAATCTCGTCACTGCCAAAGGTGAAAGCGGTCGATGTGAGGTCTACGTGCCCTTCCAGCCAAAATCCAGTTTCAAATGCTGGGTTTTCAAATTGGCGTAAAGCCACTGAAAAATTTAACGAGCATGAGTGAATCTCAATCTATCTACTTATTGTATTTAATTAGGGCTATAGGCTCATAGGTCTTTTGTCCAAAAAAATTAAATTAAAAAAAAATTACAGCACCCCCTGTTCAAAACTACTTCCAGCGGCCCTGTCTGGTAATGCTCATGCTTAATGTGTTGGCCGCCTCAAATCCACAACTCTTGTACACTGTCGATGATTAAAACACTCCTGCTCCACCTAAACCTTTCTTTTACATTAGTTATTACAGCCTCTAACTGTACAAACAATCCCGGTCTTCCTTAGTCATAATGACTAGTAATTTGGTACGAAGTAGCTGCATTAGTCGCTTTTCAGCTAGTCAGCCAGTGACAGGAAATCTCGTACAAAAAAAACGTTAACTCACTATGCCCATATTTCTGTTGAAAAAAGGTGGTAAGGGCTGCACAGTGGCGCAGTGGGTGGCACTGTTGCCAAGCAAGAAGGTCCTGGGTTCACGTCCTACCCTTGCCCTGGGTCTTTCTGCATGGAGTTTGCATGTTCTCCCTGTGCATGCGTGGGTTCTTTCTAGGTACTCTGACTTCCTCCCACAGTCCAAAAAACACGACTGTTAATTGGCCTCTAAAATTCTTCTAAGGTGTGAGTGTGTGCGAGAATGGTTGTTTGTCTCTGTGTTGCCCTGCGATAGACGGGTGACCTGTCCAGGGTGTACCCCGCCTCTCACCCATTGACAGCTGGAGATAGGCACCAGCACCGCTTGCGACTACACAAGGGATAGACGTGTTAGAAAATGGATGGATGGAATAAGGTGGTATTCTTCTTCTTCTTCTGGCATTTTATGGCGGATGGCGGACCAACTATAACTGCTACCTACTGGACTGAAACGTAAGTGTTTTGTTGAGACCCATGTGACTATTGATACGATGCGTGTGACCTATTCTGAGTCCTGTCATTACTCACTACTATTTTTTTCTGTTTTTCTCACATGTCCCAGATTCTAGATTCAACACAGTTGTATTCCTGTATCTATTTGTTTCCTGGCTAATTTCAGAATGTGATTCATTTGGAATTTGAAGTTCTGTTTTTAGATTTCAATGATTCAGCTAGAATGCATGCATCCTTATTTCCCTCCACTCCCACATGTACAGGAATCCAAATATATTCTACTGTGACGTTTTTAGCTGTAACACCCATAAAGAATATGATAAATCTGATTATGTCATTTCCTGCTTACCACTAATTCTACCAGTGAAAAGTTTGGACTCACTTTTGTCATTCTGGCTTTTCCTTATTTTTATGATACATAGTGAAGTCATCGAAGTATGACTCAAAAGTATATTGATTTATGTGTCAAACACAAAATTATAATATAACTCAAAACATCTTGTACTGTGTATTTTGGCTATTTCTAAATCCTTTAAAAAGTGCTGTACATTTGCAAATTACAGAAAGAATAGTTTGCTTCCTAAAATGTGCCAAAGGCTACAGCGAAAATGTATGTCGAGTCATTGCAGTTTTTTCATCTTGTTTGACGTCATTTCCTGGCGTATTGTGTCACTTCCTGTTGTCACGGTGTGAATCGCTGTCTATTGCTCCAGACTCTCGCTTTTATCTTTAATCTCTTTGCTGTAACATCTGTTTCTAACACATAAGCACTTTTAAAACATTCTCTGTTGCTGCACATCGCACTTGGGAACTCCTCGTGTTTCACATGGTTTGCTTTTTTGGCGTGGTAAAAGGGCGCTAGCCTAGCTATAGCCTAGCCTAGCTTTAGCTCCACAATGGCTTCCCCCCATGCTCTCCTCAGCTTCTCCGTCTAAGTCTCCCCCTATCTCCTGCTCTCTGTGTCAGATGTTTAGTTATTCCTCTGCCTCCTTAGTGATAATGGTACTTGTAATAAATGTAGTGTTTTTGTAGCTTTGGAGGCGAGGGTGTCAGAATTGGAGACCCGGCTCCGCACTGTTGGAAAACCAGCTGATATCCGCCCCTTTGCTAGCGCGGAGCCACATTGAGTAACTTCACGTAGCGGTCCTCCAGCAGCAGCACCCGAGCAGCCGGGTAACCAGGCCGGCTGGGTGACGGTTCGTAGGAAGCATAGCTCTAGATTCCGGCCAGTTCATCCACCAACCCGTCTGCGTTTCTAACAAATTTTCCCCACTCAGCAACACACCCGCTGAGAAGCCGACCCTGATTATTGGGAGCTCTATAGTCAGAAACGTGGCACTAGAGACACCAGGGACCATAGTCAAATGCCTGCCAGGGGCCAGTACGGGCGACATCAAATCCTACCTGAAACTGCTGGCTAAGGATAAGTGTAAATACAGTAAGATTGTTATTCACGCTGGCGGTAATGACACCCGGTCACACCGATCGGAAGTCACTAAAGTTGGTGTTGCTTCGGTGTGTAAGTTTGCTAAAACAATGTCGGACTCCGTAATTTTCTCTGGTCCCCTGCCTGATCTGACCAGTGATGACATGTTTAGCTGAATGTCATCATTCAACCGCTGGTTGTCTAGGTGGTGTCCTGAAAACGACGTGGGCTACACTGATAACTGGCAAACATTCTGGGGAAAACCTGGTCTGTTCCGGAGAGACGGCATCCATCCCACTTTGGATGGTGCAGCTCTTCTTTCTAGGAATCTGGCAGAATTTATTAGTTCTCCTAAATGCTGACAACCCAAGGTCCAGACCAGGAAGCAGAGCCGTAGTTTAACACACCTCTCTGCAGCTTCTGTACTGTTACTCACCCATTACCCTATTGAGACAGTGTCTTTCCCACGGCCAAAACTGAATAGATCAAAAACTGATCTAAAAGGAACAAATCATAAAAATCTAATAAAAATCAATACGGCTCACCTTGAACCAAAAAATAAAACAATTAAATGTGGTCTATTAAATATAAGGTGTCTCCCTCCAAAGACTTTGTTAGTTAACGAATTGATTTCTTTTTTTTTTTCCCCAGTGTCCTGTCTAGCAATGTGGCAATAAGAATTGATATCTTAATGCCAAATAGAGCTCGACAGATTTTACTTTCACAAGTGGAGCAAACAGCTTCGCCATAATGCTCCGCTTGATTAGTGCATGTAAATAGCTTTATTGTGATTCCTGCAGGGAGAATTTCAAATTATATGGACACTACAATGGGAAAGTAGGAGAGTAAAAGAAAAACAAGAAGAGAAAAAAAAGAAAGAAGAGGTGAAAGAAAGAAGAGATAAAAGGAAGAGAATGATAAAACGTCCTCTGTCTGCTCCATCACCTGGAAAGAGACACAAAAAGAACAGCACAACCAACAGACATAAGGCAACAGATACAATCGTGTAACACCTTGATACCATTGCTAAATCATATGTATTATTATTTAAGCTGACATGTGTAATGTGATACCTAAAAAAGAAAGTAAAAGAAAATAAATAAATAAATTATAGCCTTTCTGTATATAAGTGAACATTTAATAACTGGGACCCAGCACCTGTGGGAGTTTGTGAGAGTGCACTAGTTTAGGTGAAAATTATCCAGAAGGAAATAGTTCGATAGTGGTTGTGGAGAACCGAAGACCCACCTTCCCCGAGCACAGAGGCAGGAGTCAGGGGACCCGTAACCCCGGACTCCCAAAGGGGCCCCCAAAGCAGTGCGCCCGAGAGAGGCCTCCACAGGAAATCTGCAACCCCCCCCCCCCCCGAGGAAAGAGGAGAGACGACCCCGAGGAAATCCCCCAGCCACCCCAATGCCGACGCCCCCAAGAGCCGCGGGGACGAGCCCGTGGGCTCCGCCGGCAGCCGGCCGCGCTGAAGTGGTCCCGGCCATAGGCCCCGCCCCCGCGGCAGGGGCCCCGGCCGCCCCCCGGGGGGCCAGGCCCCGCGAAGCCACCGCCGGGAATGGGCCGGCGCCCACCCGGGAACCTGCCCCAAACCCGAGGACCGTCAACGCGCCAGAGGACCAAGGCGCCTGCCAACGCAGCGGAGGAGGGCAGGACGTGGGGGGATGGGCTCCGCACCTATCGGAGACTTGAGATGTTCTTGGGAGAGTGAGCGGACCGGACCCGAACCTGAAAAAAAAAAAAAAAAAAACTCATTCACACCATCCCTCCCTTGTGCCCCACTCGCCACACACAGACAAAAAAAAAAAAAAAAAAAAGGACGCTGTACACACATTCCCACATAGCATTCACATCCAAAAATCCCAAGTGGGGGGGGGGTCACCACAATTCAACAATACGACTGCCTGTGCCCGACCCCCGGCCCCGCCCCCGGACCAGACGCCCCCCGGATCAGGCCCCCCAAAGAGGGGGGGCCAACACGACCCGTACGGGCCACCCGACCAGAGCCCCCCCTCACCCACTATATACCTAATAAACCCCCTCCCACCCCAACCTTACCCTAGCCACCCCTGCCCCCCATCCCTTCCTGGGGAGAGCAGAGGCGTCAGCCCCAGACCCGGTAAGCCGCTGGCTACCCGCAGCAGCCCCCCGCCAAGACCCCGGACCCAGTGGCCCGCACCTCCTCCAGGCCCCAGACTCTGTGCCGCGATCGGAGATCGGGGGTGTGCAAAATACCCCCGATCCTCCCTACGCCCGCTCAGATGTTGTGTTGTTGCATGTTGATCTCAGGTGTGTTTAAAACTGGGAGCACCGAAGGGGGTGCACGGCACAGCCCACCCCCCCTCCGGAAGGAAGCTGGTGCCAGCGCCCCCCCTCCAAGCAACTACCCAGAACCCTCAATGTCTAAATGCGAGAGGGGGTGAATGGAGCCGCCCGAGGCGAGGCTCACACAACATAAGCCCCCCCCCCCCCCCCCCCCCCAGACGTCTTCCCCCCACCCCCCCATATCGTGGCCTACATGAATGTGCGTTGTGAAAATGTTTGGAGTGAAAGTGTCTAAAATGCATGATAAAATTGGGGAGAGGGACGTCACCAAAAGGTGGCCACCTCCAGTAACGCCCTCTCCCCAAGGACCTACATGTGTGGCGGCGTGATGGAGCAGGCAGAGGGAGGAGTCCGGGGATGGGGAGCAAAGGACTGGGGAGCCAACCCAGGGAGCCAGCTCCCCTACTGACTCCAATAGGCACCCCCGCTCCCAGAAAGCTCCACCCGGAGAAAGGGGCCCCTCCAGCGGCACCATCATAGCCCGGGGGCCGGGGAGAGGCCGCAGGACCAACACCAGGACCAACACCTCTACCTCCCCCAGCCCACCCCCCAAGCCTACTGGCTTTAATCCCCCCCAAAAAATTAATAATAATAATAATAATAATAATAATAATAATAATAATAATAATAATAATAATAATAATAATAATAATAGTAATATATATATAAATAAATAAATAAACAAATAAATTAATAAGATGGGGGCCCTGGCCAGCCAGCCCGCACGAGCCATCCCAAACCCCACCCCCCAGGCGAAACCCGCACCGGGAGACTACACGGACCAGGACCGGGACAGGGGGCCGGACACAAGCCCACCAGAACGTCCACCAAACCCCCCCCCCCCCACCCCACCCGTAGATTTAACCCCTCCCCAACACTAACATTCAAACATCTCACCATACATTTGACAGTAGACATCCAGGCTGGGTAAGTCACTACTCCCCCTCCCTCCCCTCCCCCCACTAGCAGAGTGCCAACCCAAAGAAGGGGAAGAGCATCTGCCCTGAGATGTTAATGACCATGCCCCCCTACCAGCTCAACAGGCCCCGAGGCCCCCCAGCGCACCAGAGGCCCCGTGCAGGGGCAGACACCCGGGCGCACGCCGGCCCAGACCCCAAGCGGCACACCCCCCGGAACCGGAACCCCCGAGGCCCCGCCGGGGCCCCCGCCCGAGGGCGGCGCGCCCCAGGGACCCCAGGCCCCCAGACCCACCCAGGACCCACCCAGCGACAGCACAGCTACCACTTCAGTAACCCACGTCCGTCACCGCGTAGCTCCCCAAGAGCGCCGCAAGCGGTGCTGTGGGCCACCCGTAGGCCTCCCAATCTCCTCCCAGATAGGGGCAACAGACCCCGGAGTCAGACCCACCAAGCGCCCCACTCCAAGTGCCCCCAGAGTCCCAGGAACCCCTCCACCCAGCCACTGCGCCCTGCAGGAAGCAACCCACCGCCCCCCATTCCACTAAGTGATAGTGCTAATCAAAGGAGCCCAAAGAGATCGAACAGATGTGGATGCAGATGCTGTCTCAAGATTAATATGATCCAACAAAAGATCTCTATACTGATTTATACTGAGATTCTCCTTACTTTTCCAATTCATGAGGATAGTTTTCTTTGCGATACATAATGCAGTGAAAACCATGTAAACTATTTTATTCCCCAGAGGGCTTTCCTCAAAATTACCAAGCAAGCAAACTGATGGGGAAGGTGTAATTTTACAGCTCAAGCACTTTGATAAGTCCTTACATATCTGTGTCCAGAATCTCTGGACTGGTGTGCATAACCATAATGCATGAATATAATTATCAGGATGATTGCCTATGCAGTGTGGACAGATATTAGATTGTGCCAGACCCATCTTGAATAATCTTTGTCATGTGTAGTGTACTCTGTGAAGGATTTTGTATTGTATTAGTTGTAAGTTGGTGTTTCTAGTCAATTTGAAAGTTCTTAGACATATCTGAGCCCAGAAGTTTTGTTCAAAGCTGACTGATAGATCCTCTTCCCATTTCATAATAGGAAGAGATATTGAATCATCTATTTTAGTCAGTGTCCTGTATGATTTAGACAGTAGTTTGGGGGGGGGGTTAAATCTAGGAACTCTAATATATTACTTGGAATTTGTAAACCACCTTTAATATGCTTAAATTTTTTTCTAATTATAGATTTAAGTTGTTCATATTCCAAAAATTTATTTTTACTAATGCCACGAACGAATTGATTTCTGATAATCAGATTGATTGATTTTGTCTCACAGAAACCTGGCTACAAGAGGACTACGTTAGTATAAATGAGTAAACTCCCTCCAATTATTCAAATTTCCACATTCCCAGATCTGTGGGAAGAGGAGGAGGAGTGGCAACCATCTTTCAGTCTGATTTATTAATTAGTCCCAGGCCAACTAATAAGTACAGTTCTTTTGAACATTTAACCCTCAGTTTCCCCTCATCCAAATTGCAAAGGAATAAAACCTCTTCTGTTTGTTGTTTTGTATTGTCCACCAGGCCCTTACACTCAGTTTTTGGGTCAGTTGTCAGACTTATCACTGCATGAAAAGTGTAATTTTTGTCACTATGCAGCACTGTAGATTGTCGTGGAAGTTCAGGTTAACGGCTGTTCACGGTAATTTGCAGGCAACACCGAAAACTGCCATGAATTGTCAGAAATTGATGTGGGCCTTGCTGGCAGTTGTCCCCCCATGACCCCCCTCCTCCTAATTCTAGGGGAGGCTTTAACATGTAAATCAAAATGCTGTGAGCTATACAAATGCAAATCAGGGTTGCAGGGGGAGTTTACCCCACGTCTCGCGTTCAACTCGCCTTCAACTCCTCTTGGACGCGATCTAAAACTTTCAGCCAGTCCGCAGACTGATGAGAAGAAACTGCTGATTGCTATCAGTGGACTGTCTCATATGAGTCAGTCGGTATTGAAGCAATGCCAAGAGCGTGGAAATGTTCAAGTCAGAAGTTTTGGTTGGGTCATTCATGATAAAGTAAATGAAATGGGGTTTAATGAACTAAAAATAAGTCCCACTGTACCTTTCCCAGATACTACACCATGGGCTTTTAGGGAGGTGGCCACTGATTTGGGATTATTAGAAGAAAAACAAAATAATGACATGGACAAAAAGTATTAAAACATTTCAGTCAAAATCAAGGCAAGACATTGTGTATGATATACTGCAAGCTGCAAATAATCTAATAAAGTCAGGAATTAATATAACTCTGGTATGGGTACCAGCTCATATAGGAGTAATATGAAATGATTTAGCAGATAAAAGTGCTAAGCAAGCAGCTAGACATTCTAATATAGATGTTGAAGTGAACTACAGCAAAGCATAAATTAAAAGTATGGTCAAAAACATTGTTAAGGGTAAATGGCAAACATTATGGAACGGTGGGCAGACTGTAAGACAGTTCTATAATATTCAGAGTAAAGTGGGAAAGAGCAGAAATACAAACAGAAGCAAGGAGGAGGAGGATGTATTTTCTAGAATGAGGCTAAAGTAATGGAAAGAATGATAAATGAACGGATGACTTATTTTGTTTAAAAGATAGGGTATTTATCTAAGTTTAAAAGTGGTTTCAGGAAAGGTAGAAACACAATGGATCCTATTTTGTTATTGGAACATGAAATAAGAAAGGCACAAGTTAATAAAGAGAATGTGATAGTGGTATTCTTTGACATTGAAAAAGTTTACGACATGATGTGGAAAGAAGGATTTTTGTTAAAATTAAAGAAGATGGGAATTGGGGGTGCAATGTTTAATTGGATAAAGGATTTTCTCAATAATCGATCTATAAAAGTAAGAAAAGGAAATCAATTATCAGAAAATTTTTATGTTGAAAATGGTATTCCCCAAGGAAGCATAGTTAGTCCATTATTATTTTTCTATTATGATTAATGATATGTTTGAGGATGTGGAAAATAATATGGGTGTTTTATGAAGGTTATTTTGTTCCAATACGATTTTTGCATTGTAAGTGTGAATTTGAAGTTGTAGAGGGAGTTAAATTCTAAAAAAAAAAACACAGGTAATCTTGTTTTTCACTGTTGGGCTGAAAATGTCATATTTAACAGTGTTTGACAGTTTCCAAAAAGTACACCTAGGTTTAGTACAAACAGGGACTGAGGTGAAAATGAGTAAAATGGGACTAATGTGCTTCAAAAATGTGGTCATTGTTTGCCCCACATGGCTCACCTTACAGGCCATTTTATAGGATCAAACTAAGTATGTGTTCTTCTGTCTAATGGACCAATATAGCATCCTTTAAGGAATGTGACAGTTGTGACCGATCTCCTGGATCTCCTTGTTTGATGGAGGAAACTCTGACTCCAGCTGCTATCCACACCATGTGAATGTCCCTCAAAATGTTTAAATGCGCTTTGCTTGACAGTCCTGTCAAGGCTACAGTTATCCTGGTTGCCTGCGCACCTTTTCCTCCCATTTCCACTCAATGTTCTATTTATCTGTGAACAGACTTCTTCTTTAGCAACAAACTTGTATGGCCAAACCTCCTTGTGAAGGGTGTCAATGACTGCCTATAGGAGATCTTTCAAATCATCAGTTTTCCCCATGATTGTTTAGGCCATAACATAACATTTTCAAACATTAATGTAATATTTTAATCTTTTGAGAAACTGAAAGTTTTTTTTCCATTAGCTCTAAAGACAATCATCAAAATAAACAGACAACAATATTTAAGATAAATCACTGTGTAATGAATCCATGTAATATGAGTTTCCCTATTTGAATTGAATTGCGAGAACAAAAATAACATTTTAACAATATTGACATTTTATGAGACGCAGTTGTATTTATTCAACAATGGTTCATATAAGCAGTCACATATCCTCCTGACTACCAGCTGAAAAAAATCTGGCACATTCACATTGTTTTTTTTCTGTCACAAATTGTTTGGAAGTTATTGAGGATACTGCAAACATTTTTCTGAAAAAAGTGTCTTTTTGAGGTGTGTCCTTTATAGAGAACCCACATACATAAGGAAAAAAAATCATGCTGGAAAAGGCGAAGATCTGTTAACCTTTGGTTAATGACCATACCTGATTGCAGCACATAGTTTCTCTTTGCAGTGTGAAAATGATTTGTTTGACCAGTACTCAAAACAATGGGAAAGTCCAAGTAACTAGTCCAAGAACATCTAAGAAGGAGAATTCTAGATTTCCATAAATTGGGGAGTCTTCTGAAGCCATCGCTGAATACTTGTAGATTCCAAGTCAGATAATCAGTTCAAACAACTGTGTGTAAGACCAAGTTAATCAGAAGTCATCACTTTGCTAGAGCCTGGATGAAGAACTAAACTGGCCCCCTCAGATGATAGAAAACTGGTTAGGATGCTCAGTAACAACCCAGAAACCACCACAAGACAAAGGCCGGGCATGAACTAGAAAACTGCTGGAGACCTGTGTCCCTGTCCACAGTCAAGTCAGTTTTACACTACGGTGAACTGAGAGGACAGGACCAAGAAAGGAGACCCTGCTCCAAAATAAGCACCTTCATGTAGACTGAAACTAGAGTGATGCAAATGGAGGGAGAACATTTCTTCTGGGGAAGATGTAATGATCAAATGACCAGAATTACGTTCAACACAGTTAAGGTGTCTCAACTATAAAAGCACTTTACCCCCGTCAAGCACGGTGGTGGTAGCATCATGTTACAGAGTAGCCAAGTACCCAGTCTTAATTTTTCCAGAAGCTTCTTGATGATTAAGAAAGCATGTAGCCAGGAGACCTAATCTGGAGATGTTTGTATAAATTTAGGCAAATATTTTACACAACACTGTCACTCTGGGTTAGAGAAAATCCATGAGAATTTCCGACTGTGTAACTTTGAATTTAAATTGAGTTAAACTGAGGGTCTAGCTGTAGTTCTATTTGCTTCTGACAGGAAAATCTAGCCTTGCTCTTTGAACAAAGTCAAAAGGGAAGAATGCAAATGTCTACTTTGGAGGACATTGAATACGGATGTCAGTGGGGTTCAATGTATGAGGCATAGTTCAGTTTACAAATGTCGCCTACTTTGAAGATATTTGAATTGTAGTCAGGAGGATATACCAAATTGCTTAATGTATACAAAACAATGGGCGTAATACAGCAGCAGAAGCACTTACTGTCATCAATCTGTCGGGAGAAATTGCTGCATTCTCAAGCTGCCTCTCAGTTCCTCTGTAGGCATTCTGAACCAAAATGAGACAACAGTCAAATAGCACTTTCCTGCTTTTTAATGGAGACTCTTGGTTTTCTTACAGATGTTGGTAGTTAGCATCACTGGTGGAAGGCAGGGTAGACAGAGTATTTTCAGTCTGGAGTTGCTTTCTGCTTCTTAACTCACTAAGGAGACTTCTTTCTGCATTTACTGGGAACAAGATCACATTTCTTACTTCATTCACAGGTTTGTGTAAAAAAATACTCTGTGGGAAGTATTAATTATAAAATCTTCACATATGTGAATGATGCTTAATGAAGTCAAGCAGAGATGGACATGTGCAAATACCTCTGGTAGAATAGCAGGACAGCACAATATGACAATGTTGTGGGAACAATTGGAACATAAAGGAGTTTTTGGTGCTTAAAGTCTAACTCTTGGACTGAAAAAAAAAATCCTGAAAACCGTTGAATAACTTCCAGAACAAGGTAAACTTTGAATATTCATGTGTCAAAAGTGTTCAAATTAAGTTTAAATATGAAATATTGCGCATTTTATACACCGATTTTGGTATTCCGAATTTGGTGCTGTCTTCGTTTACGATCGGCCATTTCCGACGTGTGACATCAGTTCAAGAACACAGAGAATGCGCGCAGCGAACTTGCATAGAAACACACAGGCGTTTACGTTGTACAACCGGTACGGCGAACAAGGATATATGCATGTTTTCCAGTATCTTCTTTCACACACCAAATCTGCTGATCCACGTCTACTTTGAGCAAGCGCTTTTAAAAAAAAAATCGCCAAACTAAGTCCACAATAGAATGCCTTCTAGTGTCGCTTATAGACCAGTTCACTGCTATTGTTTTCATCCCGGTTTTCGCGCATGCGCGCCGGACTGAAAGGCAACTGACGAGTTCTCGGCGTATTTTTTTTCTTTAGATAACGTATCACAAGATCGTTTTAAGAGTAAGTTGATGGTTGATGGTATCATATTGCCAGATTTATACAGCAAAAGCAGGAAGGGACGGAGCGAGTCTGTGAAATGCTGGCCAAGGGTTCCGTACAGCTGCCTTATAAACAAGGCAGGCAGCACACACGAGAGAGCATGAAAGCCATGAAACCACTGGACGGCTACAATTATTTTATATCGGGACACCAGCAACCCCCGCAACCCCATGAGGGATTAAGCAGGTCAGAAAATGGATGGATGGGCGTTCAGACATGTTTGTTTAACATCAGAAAGCGGAGACACAGCGGACACACAGTGCTTCAGCAGAGAGGACGACCTGCCCGGTAGGTTAAACAAACATTGTTCACTAAGGATTATTTCTGTGTTTTTGTCCTATTAATCCTTTTCACACACTCATGCCAGAGGGTTTGCATACATTGTACATGTACGTATATTAAAAAAAATCGCCGTAGTTGGTGGCTGTAGTGCAGACCGCGGTGAAGTTGGCTTGACATTGACATTCAAGCTTCGCGAAGTCAGCGGGATCTAGCTCACGGTTGATCCGGTTGAAGGACTCCGATTTCGGCCAGCGTCTCTCAGCTGCTCCCTTCTCACATACGCGGTGGGACCGTCAACAAATCTGATTTGATTTTTGTTTCTCAAGAGTGCTCCGCTGAGTCCGCGGAGCTTGAATGTCCAATGTCAGACCAACTTCACCGCGGTCTAGTGCGGGACAGAAAGTAGCGCTACATACTTGGCCGGTGGATCAAAAGGTCCGAAAGAAATGGGATAAATTCGTAAAAGAAACGCGAAAGGACTGGATTGCCGGCAGTGACAAAAGTGTTTTATGCAATTCACACTTCACGAGCGAGGATTGTGAGGGCTACTTACAATGGAGCATGGGCTCTATGTCTTGGGCAGGTTAGATATAGTCTCCTCAGGTTCACCTTGTTCAAACTCCGTTTCTTCGTATATATATTCGGTATCGGAGTCGCCGATGCTTGAGGGGGAGTTTGAAGATGTATCAGATATTTTTTTTAATAATTTTTTTGTATGTAGAGTACGAGTTATTAATAAAATTTAACAAATCGGTAGCGAAAGACGTAGTATTAGCAGGCTGATGCACGGTACTAGTTCTGTTTGTGACGTCACATTCCGGAACTGCCCGAATGCAGAATGTTCGGGCACTTTCGCTTATACAGCAAGTTTTATCGAAATTACTTCCAAACGGCGCACATAATTCACATATAATATACATTTCTTTACTCTGGTGACTATTTGAATGCATCTGGCAAAAAATACATTCAGTCCAAGAGTTAGACTTTAAGGGAAAAAAAATCTATTGGAACAATTTGAAACTGCTTCTACAGGCACCATTACAACCAGGGTTGCTATCTCATGATTCCAGTTTTATGTTTTAGACTGAAGGCAATTTTTTTAATTGTGGAAAGAAAACTGAATGAAGCTTTAACTGGCAGAACGGATCAGAAACCAGGCTGCGCTTTGTTGAAATATCAGTCACACTCATGGATGACAGCCAAAGTGTCTTCTGTGTCTTAAACACTCGACTGTGTGGATCCGTTCCCTAGTGCATTGCATCACCCTTTTGCTTGTGTTGCTTAAGCCAACTGAGATACTATCAGTCATGTTTCCAGAGAGAAACAGCAAAGGCCTGAGTATTTCTGCCTACATCTGTCCATGTTTGGGTTGTTCTGTTCGGTTTGTTCTAAATTTTGGAGAGTTATTCTTCATCTCTTCATACCGCTTATGTGACCTGTTAGATCACTTCTTTTGTCCTTCATTCTTAAAACTAAAATTATTTTCTTTTCAGCCTTAAAATTAGGCTATAAACAACCATATTGGTTTTAGAGCCATGGGTGAGATTGTCTTCAGTTTATAGTATCTCCAGTCCTCATGAATCTTTAACCTAAACATGGGAGACCTTCTGTGTTTCCCTTGCTTGTTTAATGCTATACAGCCATTTAATGACCCTTGCATTTCGTTCCACAGCTGAGATGCCATAGGGGACACGTTCCCCTGCATCATCCTCTTCCTCACCCTCCTCCTCTTCTGATATTCCATCGTTGGAAGATCGCCGTGACTGGTCACAGTCGGAGGAGATCATAGAAGCCGATCGAAAGTTCAGGCTGATGATGTCTGAGTTGGCGCGTGCAAAGTTCTCAGGACCCACTGCTTCCAGTTCCTCAGGGTCAAGTCCGCAGTAATTAAAAAAGCGTTCCACATCAGCTCCAGCTCGGGCGTACCGGTCCGACAGGTCTGACTTGGATCTATGCAGTGAGGAGCGACGAGTCACATTGGAACCCTGCTCAAGACCAATGTTCAGCTCAGCGGACGCACTGGCAGGGTCTCCGAAATCACAAGGTAATGACTGCGGGGTCGGGTTGTCACAGGGCGTAGGGGTGAAGGGGGGCCGCGGGCGTGGCAGTGATAAGGATAGTGCAGGAGGGAGAGAGGTGGGGTGGGGCTTGGGAGGAAGGGGCGGAGCTGAGGAGCTACTCGACTGAGCTGTGCGCAGTTGTTTACCATTGCACAGTCGTAGTAGGTCGGATGAGGAGTGTGAGGTGAGGAGAGGTGGCAGTGGAGAATGAGAACGCTGGACAACTCCTCCTTCACATCCTCTCTCATCCTGGACTCGTTTGCTAAGGTTGAGGTTTCCTGCTTGTTGAGGACTGCGACGCCCCCCTCTGGCCACTGGGGGAACCTTTAGGGAGTGAGAGAAGGATCTGAGGGAGTGTGATGTGCTTGGACTGGGAACTGAGTCTGAAGGTTGCTCATTGAGGGTCAATGTGGATCTGTATGTTAGCGGTATCCTAGGATACGAAACAGAAACAGAAACAGAAACATACAGTGATAAAATGCACCAGAATGGTGTGGGAGAAACACACCTTTGAACCACAGTGGACCAACATATGAACGTTAGCAGGAACAATACTATCAGTGATCACTATTACAGTGATTAGGCGTGTAGGTGTGTATATATATATATATATATATATATATATATATATATATATATATATATATATATATATATATATATATATATATATATATATATACATACATACATACATACATACATACATACATACATACATACACACACACAGCTCAAAAAATAAAGGGAACAAGGGAACACTTGAACAACACGATGTAACTCCAAGTCAATCCCACTTCTGTGAAACCAAACTGTCCACTAAAGAAGCAACACTGATTGATAATCAGTTTCACCTGCTGTTGTGTAAACGGAATAGACACCAGGTGGAAACTAGAGGCAGTTAGCGAGACCCCCCAATAGAGGAGTGGTTCTGCAGGTGGTGACCACAGACCTCTTCTCAGTTCCTCTGCTTTCTGGCTGATGTTTTGGTCTCTTTTGAATGCTGGTGGTCCTTTCACCCTAGTGGTAGCATGAGACGGAGTTTACAACCCACACAAGTGGCTCAGGTAGTGCAGCTCAGGTAGTGCTGGAGGTCATTTTGCCAGAGCCCTGCAAAATTACCTCCAGCAGGCCACAAATGTGCATGTGTCTGCTCAAACGATCAGAAAGACTGAGGGTGGTATGAGGGCCTGACATACACATGTGGGGGTTACGCTTACAGCCCAACACCGTGCAGGACGTTTGGCATTTTCCAGAGAACACCAAGATTGGCAAATTCACCACTGGCTCCCTGTGCTCTTCAGATGACAGCAGGTTTACACTGAGCACATGTGACAGACGTGACTGAACGTTCTCCATGGCGTCTGGAGACGCCATGGAGAACGTTCTGCAGCCTGCAACATCCTCCAGCATGACTGGTTTGGTAGTGGGTCAGTAATGGTGTGGGCTGGCAATTCTTTGGGGGCCGCACAGCCCTCCATGTGCTCGCCAGAGGTAGTCTGACAGCCAGAGGTAGTCCCACAACCAGAGGTAGTCTGACTGCCATTAGGTACAGAGATGAGATCCTCAGACCCTTTGTGAGACCATATGCTGGTGTGGTTGGCCCTGGGTTCCTCTTAATGCAAGACAATGCTAGACCTCATGTGGCTGCAGTGTGTCAGCAGTTCCTCCAAGACGAAGGCATTGATGCTATGGACCGACCCGCCTGTTCCCCAGACCTGAATCCTACTGAGCACATCTGGGACATCATGTCTCGCTCCATCCACCAACACCACGTTGCACCACAGACTGTCCAGGAGCTGGCGGATGCGTTAGTTCAGGTCTAGAAGGCGTTCCCTCAGGAGATTATCCACCACCTCATCAGCAGCATGCCCAGGTGTTTTAGGGAGGTGTTGAGAATAAAAAATATATCTTAGTTGGGGTTGCTGAGGAAAGCAGAGTGGTGACTGTCTCTTCCTGTTGCCGGGTAAGATAACATGAGTTTTATGGCTGTTAGGTCATTTCGGCCTGACCCCGTACTGGGAAGACCAGCTCCTTTGTTTGAGAAACAGATAGCCTCCAAATCTGAAATCACACCTCCTCCTTGAAGGAGAAACACTAAGTTGATGAAAAGGATGTCTTGGCAAAACTTAGATCAGACAAAAAGCTGCATGTGCCAGGGAATGGACGTAGATACACTGGTAATGTAAATTTTTGTCTCCATATTTCATTCCTAATAAATTAAATATGCATATTACACTGTTTACCTCTTGATCAATATTTTCTCATTTACGGCCAAATCTGGAACCGGGGCGAGATGGGCCTTCAATAGATATGTTGGAGCAGGTCGGTGTGCCAAATCTAACAGAGGTCATACAGGCACGTCGAGGCCACACACATTGAGCCTCATTTTATCTTGTTTTAAGGACATTACAGCAAAGTTGGATCTACCTGTAGTGTGTTTTTCCGATTTAATTTTGAGTGTGGCTCCAAATCCAGACTTCCATGGGTTAATACATTTTATTTCCATTGAGAAGTTTTGTGTGATTTTGTTATCAGAACATTTCAGCTATGTAAAGAACAAATTATTTAATAAGAATATTTCATTCATTCGGATCTAGGATGTGTTATTCTAGTGAAGGAGTATGACTCTGATTAGGATTACTAAATGAAATAACAGACATTAATTTGAATGTCCTAAACGGCTGAGCATTCAAAGCTCTTGGTGAACTTTTCATTGCAACTTCTAAAACAACTTAAGAATTTTTTTGGTAAATGACCTCAAAAGAGTAGCTCATCAAATGCTTTAGCTGTCCTCATCTTTGAACAGTCAAATAGCCTGTTTTGACGTACAACTCTTTTGAAAATGTTATGAAGCAACCTGACCTTGGTAGGTCTCTGGAAATCCATGTTTTTTTTGTGTTGTTTTTTTTATCTATTTCTTCATATCAAGAACTGCGTTCTTAGAAATGTAATATAACATGAGCAGGTTGTGTATTTTGAGGTAATTTTTAATTTTGTCATGTCAAGTCTTTCATTATGCCCCTTAAACTGAATAAAGCAATTTTTGTCCATTCGTTATTTTGTAGCCACTGACTACCTTTCAGAATGCATTCTTGAACACAAACTTTCTTTGCAATTTAATTTCCATTTGTTATTTAATGTTTTACTGCTCTCCACTGGATGAATTTATTTTTCATGTACCATAAATATATCAATTTCCATGGCAAAACATCCTAGACAATTTAATTGCTAAAAAAAACTAGTATTTAGGGGATTGACCTCAAGGGTCAACAAATCTGTAGCCTCAGGATGACTTCTTAATAAATTAGTTTTCCTTCAGATAGCTCTCTAGTTTCTCATATTAGAGTTTCACAGTCATTATACCGTCTCCATGGGAATGATTTGTAGTTAAATGTTTGACTTTGAATCAATAGTGTTATGATAGAGGTTTACAAAAACCTAGACATTTTTGTTTGTGTTTATTCAAAGAACTTGAACCTTTAGTTTTTTTCAGCTGGCAAGAACTTCTCTTGTTGAATGCATGGTTTCCTTGGCTATCATTTCAATATATTTGTTCCTCTGATTTTTTGTTCATTATCATTTTAAAATTGTGTAGTATTCTATTAGTTTAACCAATTAAATATATTTGAGTTCTGTAACAGTTTATTTTATAACTAATTATTTTAAGGTGTTTGACCTTATTTCACAAGCTAGGCTTACATTGTGAGCCATTTCTTTGTATGGTAGCTTAGTTTTGGTTGTCTTTTGTATTTTGTACATAACTGATACATATTTTTTTTATTTCTTTCTTACAGTTTTGTAAAAAAAATGAAAAGGAGTTATAATACAGACCTCTCAACTTATCAAAAGTTAAGAGTGAGATTATGCTAATTTGGGGGCGGGGCTTGTTTGGGGGCGGGGCTACCCGGACCCTGGAAGAGCCGGTGGAGTCAACTCCATCTCATTTTTATCCCCCAGACAATGAAGTAGACATGTATTACTTTTGTTAAAAAGAGAAAGAGACATATTAATACTTTATTGTTCAGTTAATGGATTAAGACATAAAAAAATACACAATTGTTCAAATAATACTGAATAAAATTAAGTAGTTTTAAGTTATTGACCGAATTATTACACTGTTACACATTCATCTATGGGTTGGTGCGTCTTTACGCATGATCCAGCTGCTGATGTCTCCCTCTTTTCAGCTCAATGCACTTCTAGACTGTTACAGTTTATAACATTCTCATCACCTTTCACAGCGACAGGTTTCTCAGTCGCCGCGCTGACAAGTCAAATCTCTATTGCTCTCGTCAGTGCGCTCTGGGCGGTGAGGTTGGCGGATTTTACCCCCGTGCGCTGCGTGCGAGGGATAAACAGCGGGGAAAATGCATAACTAAATACTGTAAAGGGCTCCTATAAAGGGAACAGGGGTACTGACAGGTCTAAGATGAAGCCCCTGATCTTACAAGTTCTTTAAAATGACCCTTAAAAGTGCGCACCTGAATTAAAGCGCGAGGCAGCACGCCCACCGAAGCGCCACTGAATCTATGTTGTTAAAAAAATAGCATGAAACACAGCTAGTAACTCTCCTATTGACTTTAACTGGCACACGTTGCTACCGATGTGAGGACATTAAACGTAGTGATTCACGTTTTGAATGGTGAACGGTGATAAAAGCACCTGCTCCGAGGGAAAGGAGGGGGGAGAGGAGCATGCGCGGAGGCACAGAAATACGGTGCATGTAGTTAAAAAATGCAGAATTAATAAAAACGAAACTTATAAACAGACTAAGTGGCTTTTTAAACTGCATCTGGTTAGCAGAACTGTTTTATGATCCTGCGTGCAGCCATGACTGGTTCTGAATGAACCGGTCATCTGGCAGCAGCTCCCCCCGCCCCCTCCCCTCCTGTGTACGCGGTACAGGACCTTACCGGCTCACTTTCACCACTGTTAAGACTAAAATTATTCATAACTCTGATCACTCTTCCTGCTGCTCTGTTAAAAGTAACTGCAGCAGGAATTACTGATGGCCACAAGCTGTGAAAGAAGCTGAAACAGCTCAGCAGAAGGCGGAGTTTTGTCGTCCGCAGCCCAGACGGGCTTTGTGATTTTTATGCGTGAGAAATTCCATGTTTGCGTGTGAAATGTCATGTGTTGCGTGTGAGCGTGTGGAGTTAGTGAAATGCGTGTGTCACACGGTCAATGCGTGAGAGTTGAGAGCTATGTAATAAATAATTTAAGCGTTAGCATTAGCTAGCTGTTTAGCTTTGCAAAGCCACTAATTGTGAGGGCAGCATTGTGATGAACTAGAAGCTCAAAAGTGCCAATGGAAAACTAGTAAATACAGTGACCAGACATATTTTAACCTTTTGTAAGCAATGTCTTTAAACGGTGCATTTAAAACATTGGGAGGATAAAGAGCTTAGTTTAGTGACATAAGTTCTACATAAAATATGCAAACATAGGTGACTTACCCCAGCGGTGTCCAGCTCCTTGTCATTCTGGCTGAGGACCTCATGAGTACCGCACTTTTAGCTCCACTTGATAGTCCTTCAGAACCTGCTCCCGAGGATGACGATGAGTTAAGCAGATTTTTTAGGATCTCCAGGTTTAAATTCTCCCGTTTGCTGGTGCCACAGCTGGATGCACATGTGTCTGACTTAGCATTGTTATTGGATGCTTTAAAAGGTATCCCAGCTCCGTTTCCTCCTCCACCAATACCAGGGCTTTTCTTTGACAGATTGGAGGGGTCAACGGTGGGCTTGGCCAGAACAGGTGGTTTGACTGGTTCTTGCTTGGCATTGATGACCTCCTGGCTCTTGACATACTTTGCTTTGTCAGCTTCTAGTCTTTCAACTGCACTCAAGCGATTTGGGTTAGGTTCCGCCTGAGAACACATCAAAAATTAATTATTTGAGAATTAGATAATGTTAATTTTTCCAACATAGGTTGAGTTTGTAACAAGTCACATCTTTCATATCCTTCTTCCATGTATGAAAAGGAGTAGGTTGGAGTATAAACTAATATATTACAAACTTACTCATTTACTGATGACTTTCTTTACAACGTTTATAGTTTCAAAACAAAACTTAATTTTGTTCTTGAAACTCTTATCTTATAGGTTGTAATTGCTGCTTGTTTTTTTGTTTGAAATCCAAACATCCCAGGAGCTTTTCTCTCTCTTATCATTTACATTATTTTTGCACAAATAAACCTTTCCAACTGATAATTTTAGAGCTTTCCTCTTAATTGTGCATGAAAAGATAAACTGTGGACTTCCAGTGAAGCACAGGCAGCAATGGGTCATAGGCGCTGAGCTCCCGACAACAAGGTGAAATTTTGCCTGATCAAACAATTTTTTTTTTAATGACTTAGGCATCTAAGCACAGACAAAAAGGGCTTGATGGGCTGAGTAGTCATATTGCAATTGGAAGGTTGTGGGTTTGATTCCAGCTTCCCCTTGACACATGTCGATGTGCCCCTGGGCAAGGCACTTAACCCCAAGTTGCCTACCGAGCTGCGTATCGGTGTATAAATGTGTGCGTTAGTGAGTGCGATTGGGTGGATGTGGCTCTAGTGTACAGCGCTTTGAGTGGTCAGTATGACTGGAAAAGTGCAGTCCATTTACAATCGACTCTCGCAGCCTCGCAGCAAAACGGAGGATCTGAAAGAGCTGTGAGAATTTAGAAAAGATTTCAGTCAGCAACTGAGCGGCATAAGAGAAGATATTTACACTCATTTTAGCAAAAAGACTTGAAGAAATTACTCCCCAAATAATATCCTTAGATCAAGCAGGTTTTGTCTGGCAAAGGCAGACCCAGGATAATGTGTGCCGAACACTGCATATAATTGGTCACATAAATAAAGATAACGTCCAGGCTGCACTGCTAACAATAAAAAATAAATGAGGCCAATTCAAATTCTTGGAATTGGAACTAGACAGGGTTGCCCCATCAGTCCACTATTTATTGCAATAATCATCGAAGCACTAAGCCAGAGGATCATTCAGGATGCTAACATAACAGGTATCAAAATTGTAGGCCAAGAACACACAATTTTGTCATTTACAGATGACATTTTAATTTACATGTCAGACCCAGAAAGTTAAATTCCAAAACTGTGGTCATTACTAGACTCATTTGGAAATGTCTCAGGCTATAAATTGAATATCACAAAAACTCAAATCTTGAGCTTCAATTACCAACCAAGTCAAACTATTAACTTAACTTATCAACTAAACTGGAGCTTAGATCAAGTGAAATATCTTGGAGTAAAAATCCCAAAAGACTAACAAAGTTATACACCTTAAATTTTAATAGGCGGAATAAAAAGATAGATGAGAATATCAAGTGGAATCTAATACCATTTTTAAGTTTGTGTGGAGAATTGAATCTATTAAAATGAATATTTTGCCGAGGATATTATACATATTCTAGACATTTCCAATTGAAATATCTGATACACAATTTAATGAATGGGATAAATTAATTTCTCGATATGTATGGCAAGGAAAAAAGCCAAGATTCAAATATCAAACTCTCCAGTTAGCGAAAAGCAAATGTGGACTCACACTTCCTTGTTTAAAAGACTACTATTTAGCTGTCCAATAAAGAATCTTGTTTTATTGATGTAACACTGATCATCAGGCTAGTTGGAAAGAAATAAAAGAAAAAAATGTCTGGGGCGACCCTAATCCAGGCACGTCTAGGGGATAAAAAAATAAATAAAAGAAAAACAATTGAACCAGGTAACAGATGGATCAGTTTACCTCTGAAAATCTGGCTAGATGTAGCTTCTATAGGAGATTGGCTCAAAAACATTAAGATTTTAAGATGGTGTTCATATGATTTGGACTTTACCCCAAATAAGATGGGATGCAAGCTATAGGAGGTGGATGGGACATGGCCTTTCATTATATTATAAATTTTTTAGTCATGGCACATTGAGTGACTTTCAATCCCTGAAGGCTCAGTACAGATTAAACAATAGGGATTTTACAGATTTCTCCAGGTATGACATATCAACAGTCTAATCCTGGATACTCAGCAGGTGTTTGATAATGAG
Source organism: Fundulus diaphanus (assembly GCA_037039145.1). NCBI lineage: Eukaryota > Metazoa > Chordata > Actinopteri > Cyprinodontiformes > Fundulidae > Fundulus > Fundulus diaphanus. The sequence goes on from CM073133.1 coordinate 53,095,546, forward strand.
CTATTTGAAAGTGTTTATTGGGGCATATTCAACAGACTCTGGACTCAAAATTGTTTCAACATTATACAAAGGACTGCAGGAGGCTAAAAAGGCAAGCACAATGTATATAAAATAAAGGTGGGATAAAGGGACAAATAAAGGGATCTCAGAACAGTTATAGCTTAAATATTGTGAATCTCAGTGGAAGATAACAAGCTCAAGCTCATGAAGAACTTTTGCCTGGAAAATTCTATTCAGATATTTTATTACGCCAGTACAGAAATCCCATAAATCAGGCTCATCCAATTGTTGGAGGAAATGTGTCTCTAAGGAAGCTAATCATTTTCACTTGTTTTGGGCCTGCCCAGTTATAACCACATTTTGGCAAAATATATGCACAGAACTAAGAATTGTATTTGGGTCGAGAACGGTTTTTAATTGGGATGACTTGCTCTTTGGAATGTCACACTCACCATTAACCAGAAAATACTTATTTGGAATTTTGAGTTTGGCAGCCAGAACGGCAATCACTAAGAAATGGCTCGAACCAGGCACCAAGGACTGGTATATTATTTACAATATTTCTGTAATGGAAAGAATTACATTGTCCATGAGGCTACAGAAAACGCAATTTGAAGAAAATTGGGAATTATGGAAAACCCATATTTATCAAAGGTGCCCTTCCTTTATGTAATTTGGATCTGCCACCAGTTATTTTTATTTACTTTCTAAAATTTTGTATTGTTTACTCATATATAACTTATATTTTGACAACAATTACCCCCTCCATTTCTATCTCAGGCTTTGAAAACAAAGATCACCTCAGGTTCTGTGTTCGAAGATATGTTCTATTTTGTAATATAAAATCAATTACTGCAATACTCTTTGTCGTTTCGTTTGCATATGGAGATTGCTTTTGTTCTTATTGTATGCGATCTTCAATAAAGAGAATTAAAAAAAGGAAAGATAGACTGTGCAAAATATCTTCCAATTACTGAATACGTCTGCATCGGAATTTTATGGAAAACAGACCAATCAGATAAAAGAAGTCCAAGTGATGTTTTAAAGCCAAAGAACATTGTAATAATCCCTGCCAATGATACGTCCCATCACCGCAGTGTTATCCTCAAACTCCAGGATGATGTTGTCCTTGAAGCAGCACACTCATGGGTGAACAGGGTGTTGGACCAGGGACACATCTAAAAGCTGCAGGACACCAGACCTCAAGGACCAAAATAGAAGACACCTGGTGTAGAGGATGGGGCCAAGGACCTAACCCTGTGGAGTGCCGATGTTTGTGGTGATAGTAGCTGAAGGCCTGTCAAAGATCCTGACAACCTGGGGCCTGCTTGTCAGAAAGTCTAGGAGCCAGTCACAGAGGGTGGGATGCAAGACAAGTGTTGTCAGTTTATGGGTGAGTTTGTTTGAGACAACCGTGTTGAAGGCTGAGCTGTAGTAAATGAAGAGCATCCTAACAGGATTCTTTATTTTTCAGGTGGAAGAGAGAATAATAGAGGCCTGCAGCAATGGTGTCCATAGCGGATCTGTTGGGCTGGTACACAAACTGCAATGGGTCCAGGTTGTCTGGTACACTGCTCTGAATGGGGGTCAGCATCATTCTCTTGAAACACTTCATAATGATTGGAGCTGGTGCAAAACTGGCCTGTAATCATTCAGGCAGATCGGTGGGCTCTTTACCAGGGTATCATACAGGCAAAAGATTTAATAATGATGAAAGAGGATTACCTCCTTATGTTTCTCCTTCAACACGGATCAACATTGGGATGGATAAAAGTTTGAGATATTTTGGAAAATTATCTTAAACAGAATTAAAAAATGGTTTTGGGATAAGAAAAAACACTATATCGCTAGTGTAGCCTTCCCAAAACTGACTTTTTTGAATGATCTACAGCCAAAAGAAGCTAAGGTCCTGAGTATATTTTTAGAAGCTACAATAAAGCGGCCAAGATGAAATTTGTCCAAGAACATTTAACTAACTATACCTTGGAGTTTCCTATATTTCCTCCAAAACCTAGCTTCCCCAAAGCATTTGATCAACCCTCTCTGGTTTTTGTGTATGTTTTGAATAAGGGTTGGAAACCTGGGTTGTAGACCATGTCCCTGACACTGAGCAGACCCTGCAGGACCGCTGCTACGATCTGGGGATGCAGAATACCGCACACCACAACAAGAGTCCAGAATATGATTAAGAAAAGGGGAAATCCAGCCAAAAAGAATAAATCTCAGATAGTTTGAAAGCTGGTTTACTTTAAAAGTCACATACTTCCACCCCAAACTATATGGGAATGTAAGTAGAGAGGATTTTAGATTAACTGTGCTGATCTCAACTACCATAAAGAAAGGGAAAAAATAGAGCTCCAACTAAAAAACATAATTTATGACAATTTTATATCGAAGCGCTGAAACACAATATAAACCAATCTATCTAAATCTAAATAATAAAGTCAAGCAAGATGAGTAGCATAAGAACAGAAACTATGAATATCACAACCGAAGGCTGCATCATCATTCCATCATGATAAATGCTTCAAATAAATCAATAGAAGGCAAAAATGTAAATGTAAACCGTTGACTACAGCTGGATGTGTACTCATCAACACCACAACAATGATATTCTCACCTGCCTCCTGAAGTATTCAGGGCCCTTATTGAGGATGCGAAGAGGTACAGTGGATCCGAAGGGCGTGGTGGGACCAGCAGACTTGCTACCTGTCAGGGAGGGAGCCAGTGTCTCTGTCGGCATGGCAACAAGGCGATTGGGGTGGCCGGCCGTGATGGCAATAGGTGCGGGGTGGTTGACAGAGGGTGGGGTCACTAAGGAACCCCCAAAACATGAAGACACCAGGTGGAGACAAAAGAAAATCTAAAAAGAGATGAAACCCCTCACCCTGCACATCCTTCTGAGATAAAGCGAGAGTTACCGAAGAAGAGTGGCTACTACTGTAGACTACTGTAGTCATATAAGTTCATTAACCAACTGACAGATGATCTCTAATCTTTATTGGCTCTGAGGAATAAACAGCTTCAATAATTTAAGAAATTTAAGAAAACAGCAACAGAGTGATGGAGAGGAGGATGTGCAGCGGCAGAAAAGTGAGTTTCAAAAGATGTGATGGCTCCGTGGTGTGGCTCCTATTCAGCCAGGGGCCAGCAGAGGTTAGGAAACAAACACCCTACTGCCTCGCCATTCTGAGATCAGCTCTCCCTTCAGCCTCCCAACTGTCTAGAGGAAAGAAAGGAAAATAAGTCATTAGGGTTGGAGTTTGGCTTTGAAATGATGCACCTTGCAACAACGGCAAGATCAGTAAGGAGACACAAACAATAAATTGCTGTATTTCTGCAAGCAAACACAAAAGATACCATTCATCTATCTGAATGCGGGTCACGATTGACTCTTGTTGGTCTCCTGGTTATGTTTCACGGTTTGTCAAACCTTTCCTTTATTGTTTTGATTATATTTTGGTAAATGTGAAAACAGATTTACAGTACACCTCACAACGACTTGACATCTATATAGCGTGCGCCTTCACTAAATGAATCAATCTTCCATTATTAGAACTTCTGTGAAAAACGAGTAGCAGAGATGAAATATAAGGTTACCATTGCCTGATCAATAAAGAAATTATTCTTCCCTGAAAGGCATGCTAAAGGCTACAAAGCTAAAGATGCACACATTCTAGTCTTCTTCTGAAGATTTTCATATCTGTACAGTTTGATTTTTTAGTAGTTTTTGTCTTCTTCCTTAAAAACAAGTGTTATCTTAAATAGCTTTACCTTGCAAACAGCATTGGCCTGTTTGGGGCTTTGTTTTCGTTCTCTTTGGCTCCTTCAAACCTTCTGCTTTATCTCTGCTGTTGGATTTTGGTCCTCTTGTTAGTCCTCTAGATGCTGCAGGTTGTCAGCGGGATTTATTACTGTCAGGAAAAAAGAAAGAAACAGAAATTAATAAAGCAGCAGTTCCTCATGCCATCAGAACTTTGCTCATTTCAAATCAATGAATGACCTTATAATTGATGTTGTTCTAAATGCTGGTTGGAGAACAGCACAATTGACTCTTAGTCCACTGCTGTGGACAACTATTTAAAAGCATTTTTTCTTGTATGTGTGTGGGTATTAGGGATAGACTTGTGTGTAAACCATTTTTTAGACAAGTGTGTCTAAAAAGTACACCACCACCTACTTTGCAGCCAGTATTAGTTCCCAAAGAATTTCTTCAAACCCACAAGGTTTAAAGAGAGATAGAAATTCTGAACACTTTGGTAATATCTTGCCAGTCCAGTGACAGTCTTACAGGTACAAAAATACGGGTAAGCTTAAAGGACTAACATAACTGGGAGGAAATTGAAATTGGTCCTCTGTCCATTAAAGCGGACATCATGTGTCACTGGGCATGGACCGCGGAACGCATTTCAAATTGGTCGGGCCCATCAGGCAATACTCACAATACCACACATACGCACGCGCCCGCATACACATAAAACACCAGCATCCCCTTGATCACGCAACTGATTTGCGTCACATGACACAAGACAAGCCAATCCATTTTTAGACACCAGAATTTATTGCTTTCTCATAGGCTGTGGTCCCTGAGCATGATAAATGTGTCTGCCATGTTATAATTAAAATCGGCACAGAATTTTTATTTAACTTTTTTTCTGACGTTCTAGCACACACGCCCCGGATTTATTTCCACTTACAATCATTATATTACAGCTAACACAATATTTACAGAATAAAAATATTTTAAAAAGAAAAGTCAAACTCACCCCTGCTCTAAATATTCCCAAAAAAGTGTCTCCGTCTGTCATTATGCTGGAGAAGTCCCTGGCTATCCTCAAAGCATCCACTGTGGTCAAAAGATCCCTGTGTGTGTGGGCGCACATCAAGCTATTTAGTCTTTTCTGGGTCATTGTTGATCTCAGATAGGTCTTGATACGACGGAGGGACGAGAAACACCTCTCAGCACTTGCAGTGGACACGGTTAACTAAGCTAACGAAGCTAACGAAGAAGCGGCAGTCATAAGCAGCGCAGAGGTGGGAAAACTTTTGTTTACATCACATGACACAATCAGCCAATACTTTTTTAGATGGGATGATTTATCGCTTTCTCATTGGAGAATGATGCTGCTGCCATAGACTACTGTGCATTTGAAAAAAATAGTTATTGAATATTTTAATTTTATTAATATATAATATTTTACATGTTTGATCATCAAAAGTAGGTAGGGCGGCGGCCCTACTGGCCCTACCCATTCCGCGGTCATTGTCACTGAGTATATTTGTCCTTACATTTTTTCCTTTAATCTGGTAATATTGTTCTTCAGGGGGTGCTTGGTGAGACAAGGGCTTGAATGTGGCAAGTGGGAAGGGCAGCCATTTTGAAATCTGATTAACTGTAGCCTCAATTCCAGATTCTTCCCAAGCCACACCAATGTGCAACTGGACAATATACTCTACCCCAAACTGCCTACTCATCTGAGTATTAGTGTATAAATGTGTGTACATTTGTGAGTATCGCAGGAAGAATGTGGCTCTGGTGTAAAATCGCTTAAATTGGTAGGTATGACTAGTACTATATGAGTCCAGTCCATTTACCATTTGAGTAAAACTAAATATTTTTGTTAAAATGTGGTTGATAATCAAAGAACCCTTGTGTTGAATTGCCACCACAACGTGGGGAGGGTTTAGTGTAGTCATATGACCAGAGGCGTCTCTGGCATGATAAGTTAAGAAGGGCACAAAAACTACCTATTAGCAGCAACTATTTTTTTGTGAAGCATACAACCTGACTTTGATCAATTATAAATTAAACAGACAAATTAGCATAAACCAACATGCTAAAAAAATCTATTTTATATAAGCTAAATGTTTTTATACATAAAATTACAAATAAAGGTTAACTCATACTGTTCATTTCTTGAACAGAAACGATTCACATGAATCCTTAAATGAGCTAGCGAGGACAACCAACACTAGATTAATATTTGCTTTTAGTTTACATTTTCCTGTTTTGTTTTGTTTAAATTGTCCTAAATTTTATTACAACAGTTTTTTTTACTTGCTTTTATTCTGTTTTTATTTTCCAATGTTTTAATCATGTAGTCTAATCGGTCAACAACCGGTCAGATCACACTTTTCCAGCATAAATAAGTTCATAACAGCTAATTAATAAATGCATTGTTAGTGTTAGTCATTACAGGCTTGTAGCCCTTGGATCACAACCATTTGAATTACATTTGTTATAGCTACCATTTGAGTTTGAATGATCTATTATTAAAATTATAATAGCAAATTATAATTAATCATAATACTCATAATCAAACAGGTTTCTGGCATAACAATGTGTATCAAGCCACGTGTCAGCACCCATTTCCCCTTCTCACCCATCGTATGAGCCTATTTGCAAAGGATAAAACACAGCAAACCAGCATCATCTTTCATCACCTTACTAGACATAACATGTCTAGTAAAGAAGTAAGTAGCTCAAAACGTTACAATGCTGTTAGCAAGAGAATGTTTTGATCTGATGGGTGTACTCTCCACCATTTTGTGCCTGGCAGTGGCATTTTATGGGCAGGGAGTGGGTAAGCCCCGAGTGGCAGCTGTTCACGTGCAGGTACGCGCATTCCCAGCTATGTAAACAAGAGACTGGAGAATAACACAAAGAGATAGTGTGTGACGTTTACCATAGTCCATCTAAAAATATACCTTTAGTTCTTCAAAAAACTATTTTTTAGTTCTTTCTATCTAAAATCATGTTTATTGCTCCTTTATAAAGAAGAATTCTATCAAATCAAAAATAAAACAATAATATTGAGTGCAAAATGAAGCAGTCTTAGATAAAAGCTGTTTAACATCTCACAATAACCTATTGGGCGATACGGACAGAAAAATATCTCGATTATTATTTTTTCCGATAATGATAATCTGACGATATTGTTTTTATTTAAAGAAAAATACCGTGAAATCCTTCTAGTTTACTAGGACATCCATTGATAGACAACATTTCAGAACAATAGCTGATTTTTTTTCCTTTTTTATTTTTAAAGGTGCTTCATATATTTTCCGCAAAAAATGGATGCAAACATGTATTTTGGCCTTCTGCACAACATTGCCCAACAATATTCTATGGCCCTATATGACAACGATCAACTTCAAGTTATGCCCAGGCTCTACATAAATCACAGGGGAATATACCAAATAAAGTTTGCTCAATAGTATCTTAAGCCTTTGTACAAAACCATGTTAAATATTTTAAATCATGTAGGAAAACTATACCAAGTATCACGGGCACACAAATAGGGCTGGAACTCAGCTGAAAGAAAATGAGTACAAATTATTTACGTCAAGTTATGAGCCACAAACACCAGTGTGTCCACAGACTTGAGTGAAGCACCGTGGCAGATTATAACATTACCACCTGTACTGACTGCTCTTTCTGATGGGCTACTTGAGGCAGGTATGCATATATACCTTTTCTGGTCAGTTTCGCCATCCTGGGGAAATTCACCTCTTGCGATTCTCACCACTCGAGAGGACTGACATCACTGTCCACCTCATGGATCATTACGTAGCTCTTGAGCTCATTTTCAATTGCAGTTGCTAGTGATTCCCCTTTTCTTGTGTCTTGTTTTTGAAGTAACATCCAAATAAACCTTTCTGGGTGGCTCCTTGGTGACATCAGCCCTTGCTGAATCATCTGCTAAGGTGCCCTGAGCTGTGTGGAATCACGGTGTTCCTCTGTTGCACAGCTAGTAGTTCAGTGGTGATTTTTGATGAAACTGCTTTAACCTGGTCATTATCATTGTAATGGTTTTTGAAGCGGGGGTCAAGTGTAGATGCCAAACTTAAGAGACCAATATTGTCTTTGTATTTTGTGTTCAGGTTGCCCAGAATGGGGGATTGTTTCGGTCAGGTCTGTGTCCTCAGACTTCACTGCTAGGACCTTTGTTACCACCTTCTTACAAACTCCAATGGCACAGTCCACTCTTGCTGCATAATAATAGGATCACAGGGACCACTCCTACTATCACTACTGCTGCTGTTGCTTCTACTACTAATAATAATGGTGGTGGTGATGATATTATTAATGATAAAAAATTGTTTAAAAGTTATTTACACACACACACTCACACACACACACACACACACACACACACACACACACAGCTCCTGCTCACTATGCTCTACTGAAGTCACCTCCTCTTTCCCTTTTTCTGCTGTCAACCAAAAGACACATTAATATGCACGGCTAACATGATCATTCTTTTATTACAAAAACACAGAAAAATAAACGCGTGTAACTTAAATAAAAGTCACAATTCATACCATAACACAATAAACACAAAGCAGACACCGGTGTCACTGGCTCCACATTCTGATATTGAGTACAGCTTAACATCACTTTAGGCATTGGACACTAATGACAAACACGTAATTTCAATAAACTCGTTTTCTAATTTTTACTGTTCTTACTGCCCATATCTATCACATAAGGTCTATTCCCCACAGAGGACACAAACTTTACCAGGAGCTTTCCCCTTGTTTGAAATAAATGCTCTTATATCCTTTTGTAACTGCTGGCTTGCTGCGGACTGCCTACAAACAACACACAATGAATAACATGGCTTTATGCTTTTCAGTGGGGAATTACATTATTTACTTACATAATTATAATTCTGTGCATTAATAGTTTGTGGTAATTTTGTGTCCTAATTCTGACATGCTTAACCTTAGATCTGTACTTGCTATTTGATGTAAGAGAATGACAGAAAGAATTAATAACACAGATTGAAGGCTATCTAGTTTAATGTCTTTACTGTTTAGTAGCTGACTAGAGGCTTTACCAACCAAGCAGTTGGAGAACTCTTTAATATTACCCGTGGGGTAATGTGAGGTCTAAGGTGACAAAGGCTGAAAACTTCCATCTTACACCTGACCACCACACCGAGCACTATTGTAGTACACTGTGATGTTTAGTGTTAGCTAGCTGAGTAAAATAATACCAGCCCTGTCCAGGAGGTTGGTGAACAATATTTTTAACGGTGCTTCAAATATTTTTAGGGGTGCTTGTGTAACTACCATAACATCCCAAATTTCCAAAGATTTGAAGAAGATGCCGTCGAAATGTAGGAGCATGGCAGATAACCTGTACTACAATTACATTAGGGTAAACCTAAAATACCTAGCATAGGTAACCTGGCATATTAAATTAACAAGTGTGTAGCATTAAGAGCATGGTGCAAATACAGTAAGACATGGATCAAAGGTTAACAGTTTGTCATGTGTGGCACCAGTACGAAACCAACCACTGTACAAGGCATACATGTTCTGAGATCCATGAACCTACAATGCCCTTTCTCCACTTGAAATAAACAGACCATAATCTGCTAATTTGATATATAACCATTTTTCAAAGGGAATCTATCAACAGAACTACAGGGAAGGAACTTCAGGAATGTAAAAACATTCTACAAGGCCACTTTGAGGATAAAGGGTTAAATGTTTTAAGTAGGAGGATCAGACTGATGAAACCTGGACAGTGCAAATTATCTATAGTTAAAACCTGCACAAATTAAAGATTTTAATACTAAACTTGGATTTTTCTTTCACATAAATCAGAAACCTACAGGTTAAGCAATGGGTTCTTTTCAAACCTTATAATTTCTTACTTTATAAATGCGTTTAATCCAAAATGTTCCAAATACCAATGGCCAATTTAACAGGAGATTTTTACAGTCTTTAAAAATCCTTAAAAAGTGAAAAGTTCTTCTACTCAGACTATACTGCCAAAAGTATGGGATCACCCATTCTAAGCATTGCATTAGTATTGAGGTAAACATCTCTTACTCTAATAATAGCAGCCTAATACAATTTCCATCTCAGAGACAGTTGTCCTGATATAAGACAGTGGCTCATGGGACCACAGGCGATGTGTGGTGCAGGGGAGCTGTTTCATTTGTTGAGTAATCACAGAATTTTCCCAACTGTTTCATTGCTGTATACAGAACAATGTTGTTAACACTCCTTTATTTTTAGGGTTGGCAAAATAGAAGTCCTTAAAACCTTTAATCTGATTGGAGAAGCCATCTGGAAGCACCTCCCCCTTTCATCCCTGCTACACTGTTTAAATGTCTCCATGGTAAAATAACCCACAAACCAGGGGCGGAGCCTGCAAGTATGTTAATCCACCTTTAAAATACAAATTTCAAATACAATTGAATAGATTGCCTTCTCAATAAAAGCCATCTTCAAATGACCATCGTACCCATGTCATCTTATTCTTATAGGAAGTCAAGTTGCTACTGTCTTTTCTTATAAGCACATCGGGCAGCTTAACAATGCAGTCCAAGGGCAAACAGTTGTGGCCATTGATTCGCATTCATCAGGTGATGCATCATCTTTGAAGCAAAAGGTTGTTTAACTTAATGTTCGTAATATTGACCATCATTCTCAATTCTTTCAACGGATGACAAGACAATGTCTTACGCGTCGAACAACGGCTACGTGACAACGGTTAAACAAACGTGTTGCCCTGTCATCCGCTTATTTATTAAAGGAACTTCCGACCTTACAACATCACCTCTTGTCTGAACTACGGAAGCCATATTAGCTGCCAAAATAAAAGTCCTTAACAAAATACACCAGATAACTAAACTAAATCAATAGCTTATCAAATAGCGCTTATAGGAGTGCTCGACTATCCTGACCAGAATTGAGGACCACTGTCCTAGACTCTAGAGGGTAACGTTGCGCTCCAACGCCAAGCATACACTTCACTACACGTAAAATTTGAAAACACAGTTGTTCCCAACATTTTAAAGCTTCTTCCTTTGTTCCTAGAGTGATGACGGTTTTTCTCCAGGAATTGTTAACAATTTGTAGTGATGCCATATTTTTCATCCCAAAGGGAAACTGCCTGGCATAAAAGCTTAGACTTTGTCAGATACACCAAAAACTGTAGAAAATCAAGACAAATATGCCAAACAGCAATAATCTAAAATTAGAGATTCAATCTGGTATGATGTTGTGATAATAATAATAATAATAGCAAAGTGATAAAAAGTCTTTGTAGTCTCTGTTGGAGAGCTAAAATTTGACTGCAAAGTGGTAAATATGCGGAACAGTCCCACATTTTTCTGTGTTGTCCCGCTGTCTCCACAAGCTGAAACAATGAAACTCCGCAGTTGACGGAGTCAGATGAGTCAAAAAAATTATTCAACAGGCGCTTTTCTGAAAGAACGCAGAGCTGCAGTCATCGTCAATGTGAGGTGTGTCGGCTGTCAATCAATACGCAGCAGTGTTGCACCTCGTGAGCACCTGCTGATATACCAAAGAATTATTTTTGCTCTTCGACAATGTATTATGGGAAAAACTGGCCAGATATATAACTTGTTTTTGCAGTCGTATAACTTGTTATGGGAAAAACTGGTCAGTTATATAGCTGTTATGATAATCACACCTGAGTTCATATGAAGCTAAGAGCAACATGTTCGTATTTTGTTTATGTTCCCAGGCTGATCACATCTGAGTTCACAATAAACTAGCATTTTATTTTTTTTCACACACTGATCACGAGGCATTTTATTTTGTTTCACACACCGATTGCCTCTGAGTTCATCATTTTATTTTGTTTCTCACACCAATTGCGCTCTGAGACCGTGACTGGGAGATCGACTGGGAGATGGATTGGCCATCCTTGCTCCACACCTGATCTTTTGTTTGAAAGTATATAAAGAGGGGACTGCCCTCAGTCCAGCAGAGTGTGCTGTGGGTTGCGTACGGACGCCCAGCCACGTTGATGCCTTGCTCTGCTCGGACTGACCGGCTCTCCAGTCCCGTGCCAACGGTAAGAGCGATTTTGGAAACTGTTATGCATCACGTCTGTTTGAAATGCTTGCTGCTTTGCTGTTTTTCTGTGGCGGAATAAAAAGGGCACAATTATTCTAGCAGAATCAGTGTTTGAGTCATTATTTGTGTTATTGCCGATCACTCCCGATTCTGTATAAATCTTTCATAAAACACCTGCGCATCAGGACACTCGTAAAATAAAATGTCAAGGATTATGATGCATAGAGATTATTTAGGAAACATCAGCCAAGGTCAACTAAAACAATATTTTACTTTATACCAAGGTTTTTCTAATGAGTTTTAAAGGTGTAAATCTTTAAAAGCTAGTAAAGTTTTTTTGATAAACAATTTTATTACACTTTTTAAAAGCTTAACATCCATGCAGGTGTTGCATCGAGCCATATCTGATGGGGAAACGCAGCTCGACGTAACACAGGGTCGTGGGGGCGCTAGTGCCTTTCTCCAGTGGTTGATAGACGAGAAGGGGGGATGTAGGGTGCATTCTGGACAGGTCGCCAGTCACAGGGCTAAAATTCATCAGCTAAATTAAACTTAAAAAAAGTTAAATAATGCCTTTTATGAATTTGTGAGTTGTGATAATTGTTGTGCACTAACAGGCAAAACAGAGATGCATTATTGTAATGTGCGATCTGTGTTAAATTAAAATGTATGATGTCATCAGTGTTGGTTATGTGTTCTTTGTTTGATTTATTTGTTTAACATTTATTTTCAGATATTATTTGACTTCTACATTATTTGCATTTTTAAAGGAAGAAGGGCTATGTCATGCCAATTTTCTTTATCTTGATTAATTTTGCACATCTGTTACATTTACTAAAATGTAGATGTGTTTAGTGTAGGGTCACTTTCTATGTTCATGTCAATAAATTAAATTACAAGGCTTACAACCCTGTTACCTTGTCACTCCCATTCCATATTGTGTGATAAGTAATAATTTGCTTACAGGAATGCTTTTATTTTACCAAACATCTCATATTCAGTGTTTTCATTTGGCACCTTATGATCTGGCTACTTGCCTCGTAGATGTCAGAGGCTCATTGTGTTAACTCAACCAGAGATTGGCAGCTAAAACTTTAGATTTTAAGTTAAAGAACTAAAGTTGGTCGCCTGTGCTGCACTGTTGCTGTTGGTGATTATGTTGTTGCTTAGCCACTGGAGAGGTGTGAGAGAGATACTGGATGTTGCAGTCGGACTTGTTGGCTTATCAAGTTTAAAATGTTTCCAAATAGCAGACTTGGCTCGGTCCCGTACTTACTCCATGTTGCTCTGTGTTTGCTCATCGCTAGCTGCTGTGCGTGCTCTGTGTAACTGCCGTTGCAAACATAAGCCCCATTTACACTACCCTTGTTAAACCGATCCATGCCGAGCTCGATCCGAGCTTGGATCAGTTAACCAAGCCGAGCTTGGTTCTGACGACCGTTTACACATCACGCTATATCGGTTCCTTGGTTCCTCACCTCCTAGTGACGATACTGCGGTACTACTGCTCTCTGGGATTGAAGGAGGAAATCAAGCAAATAAAAAAGGCGGCGCCCATAACATTCAGGAAGTTATGCTTGGTTATAATTGTGATACGTTGTTGTTTGCGGAGAGTCAGGCAAAGATGGCAACTTTTGGTGAATTTACTTGACAGAGTCGGCTTTTGGGAAGTGGATAAGACAAACGAATGTCTAATAAGGATTTACAGACGCAGGAAACAACGACAGACGCTGAGGTTCATCCCACTGCTAAGCAGAATCATCACTGGAAACCGTGTGTCACGGTAGGGAAGCTAGCATTTTTATGAATGTCTGAAATGTCAGCTGACTGTAAGGAGATGACGCGTTCTGCTCAAGCGCTCTTTGTTATTAGAGAACCGAGCCACTGAAAAACCAGGCCGAGCCCACCTATTGAACTGGTCTGCATTTAGCGCGGTCCGGTTGTGTCTGGCTCGGTTCAGTTCAGTTTGCGTTCCATTTACACTCGACAGTTATCTAGGTTACCGAGCTCGGACTGGTCTCGGCACGGTTAAAAAGGGGTAGTGGAAACGGGGTAATAGAAGGGACTGATTACCGTAACTGTATTGCTGTGTATGATATTAATAAAAACAGCAATGACTGAATCGGAATACTGGATTGCATCAATCATCTGATATCCGATCCAGCTAATTAGTCCATATCGATATCAGTTCAGTGCATCTTTAGTGGTGAGTCTTGGGTTCAAACCAAGTTTATTTCCTATCAATCACGGCTTAAACTGATCTACGTACAGTTAGACTTCTAATAATGTTGTAATGTCTTTAATGTCAATAATAATCCTGACTTTAAAATAAAATGTACACTGAGTTTAGCCGCAACCTATATTTACTATTTAGATATCATAGATGTAGGCTATTTTCAACAAAAATGCTCACTGGGGCTCTTCATGCCTTCAGTATAATTAATTTTTCTGATCTACCTAATATGTCAAAAACACACAAATTAAAGGATGCAGCAGGAGCACAGAGCCAGAAGTGCTGTTCAGTCACCTAACTGTTGTTGCTGCTCAGCTGGGTACTTCCATGGAGGCAGGAGCAGACGGGTGTGTCAGCAGAAGCACGTTAGCAGCTGACAGCCACTACACCGTGCGCGTGCTCGTGCGCGCGGTGCTGATGCGTTGCAATGCGCGACCCCCACCGAGATAACGGCACAACACGGCATAGTCCGACACGGAACGGAATGTATTCCTGGCCCTGCGCAGCCGGCCTAAAAACCAAAAGCGGCTGAAGCCAAAGCACACATCAAACACAAACGGTCCCTGACAGTTGCTCTCTGCTGCTGCCTGAATGACAATCTGCCGAACAATAGACCTGAGCATAACAGCCCGCAAGGGGGGGGGTCGGTGAACGCTGCGTGTGCTGATGAAGCCATTTATGCAGATTAGATGGGAAAAGATCTGTTTGTCTGACCTACCTGAGCTCCAGAGTCAGAAAACAAAGGATGCTGCAGCATTTTCTCTCCGTTAGATCGGTGCGTTTGTTCGGCCTGACAGCGTCCGATCGTCCGTCCGCAGTAGTGTGCGGCGGCAGCAGCACTTCCTTCCGCCCAGCCTCTTCACAATCAGCGGCTTATCTGCTCACAATTTCCTCTTTAGTCTGCAAATCTATCTTCACCGTGTAGCGCGAGGTTATTAAAGGTTGTTCTTTCTGACACAGATAGATAAAGTTTGTAAAGACAAAGAGGATATATTTACTTTGTAAAAAAAATACACTGAAGTAGCTTCATTTGAAAACTCTCCGCGTCCGCTACAGAAGTCACTATATTTTGTGTAGGATAAAACTGTTTTTGATTTTCAAAGTGAGAAAGTTCCAGCAAAGGTCAGACTTTGAATTGAAATGTTTTGTTTGATCGCTTTACCTTGTTAGAGAGGAAACAAAGCAGCAGCCAATTAAAGAGCAAACCACGGTAGAACTTGTCCTGAGAAGTGGTTTTAATTTTGATTTTATTTTGGAACTAAATATTTTTTTTTCCTTCAGTGTTGTGATTTTTGTAAACCTAACGGAGAGCGGCTCAGACCCTGCAACAAGACGTATCCATTCAGATGAACGGGAGAGCCACCTCAGTCTATCCTCCTCTTGTGTTCTTCTTTTCCATTCACTAAACGATCCTGCTCTCACACACAGACTCTTTGCATGTTTACCCTCTGGATTTATTGGTGCTGCTCTTTGCATGTTGCCCCAATTTCCATAGACGCAGCTGGCTTCCAAGTGGGTTTCCCCTACGATTCTGAATGGAGCTGTCCATTTGTTAAAGGGCCAGTACTTCAATTCTCAGTTGCAGTTTTGTGGGCTGACTGCGACAGATCTGCTTTACCTCTGACGTCTGTTTATTGTTGTTTGAGTTCAGTAGATGGATAACCTATTCATACCAAAATCGCGTTTTTACACTGGAAAAATACACTCATGTGACAGTGGATCATGTGACACCTGTCGTGCCAAACTAGGTATCCCCGCCAGGATTTGTATCCCCTGCGTCGGGAGCGCGCATTCAGCCTGAAGAACGAATCCAGTCAACTCCGCCTCATTTCCAACAAATTATGCGTGCAAATCAAGATGTTTTACTTTTCTTAACGAAATATGTGAACGGTGTAGTTACATTATCGTTCAGTTAGTGGGTTAAAACTGATAATGTAACACTTGTTAGTGCGATCGTAGGGGATTCGGTTAAAATTCGATTGATCGCTCAGTATTACACGTTCTGAGAAAGTAAACGCTCTGTGGTCATTTCTTCTTGTGTCACGAAAATATTAGCTTTATGTCGTCATTAGACTGTCTATCTGCTGAAACCAAAAACCCACCTTCCTGAGTCCTGCATACCTGCCTACTTATTTCTCTTCCTTCTTCCTTCTTTGTCAGATAGACCCGCACGAATGGATCGTTTATAGCGGATTTCAAGTGTGATCAAAGCAACACTAAAGTTACAACTTACATTATCAGATCTAATAATATTTTAATAAAACCAAGAACCAATTTAAGAAAACAAGGTAGGTAACTTTTAAAGAAAAAATAGAACATTGTACGAGTTAAAAAAAATCATTTCATTTTCATTTTATCACAATAGGATGTTTAAAAATATTTAGGCTTGACATATGCTGGAGTCATGGAGTTAAAAGTTTTATTGATATCAAGCAATGCAGCCCATTGTTATAAGTGCTGACCAGACATATTGGTCAGAAAGAAACTAATATATATATATATATATATATATATATATATATATATATATATATATAATCTTACGTGACTAACATTAAAGGAGGAAATGAGTTGAGTAATTAGATAGTTTCTACCATTTTGAGGTTATGTAAAACTAGTCCATGCATTTGTTACTTCAAGGCTGGGCTATTGTAATTCTTTACTATCAGGAAGTCCACAAAATGCAGTTCAAAGTCTTCAGCTGATCCAAAATGCTGCGGCAAGAGTTCTGATGAAAATCAACAAGCGGGATCATATTTCTCCAATTTTAGCTTCCCTTCATTGGCTTCCTGTTAAATCAAGAATAGAATTTAAAATTCTCCTTCTAATGTATAAAGCCCTTAATAATCAAGCTCCATCATATATCAGAGCTCTGATTACCCCGTATGTTCCTAACAGAGCACTTCGCTCTCAGACTGCAGGTCTGCTGGTGGTTCCTAGAGTCTCTAAAAGTAGAATGGGAGGCAGATCCTTTAGCTATCAGGCTCCTCTCCTGTGGAACCAACTCCCAGTTTTGGTCCGTGAGGCAGACACCCTGTCTACTTTTAAGACTAATCTTAAAACTTTCCTTTTTGACAAAGCTTATAACTAGAGTGGCTCATGTTACCCTAAGCTACCTTTATAGTTTTACTGCTATAGGCTTAGGCTACTGGAGGACATCAGGATCTAATTTTCTCACTCTATAGAGTTCTACTGTTCTTCAATTATGCATTACATTTTGTCATTTCTGCTTTAACTTTCTGTTCTCTCTCTTTTATCTTCATAGTAGGTACACCTGGTCTGGTGTTCTGTTAACTGTGGCATCATCCAGGGAAGACAGATCACCCGCTATTACCATCTAATGTAGAACAGATTACTAGATCAATGTGTACTTCTGTGCTTTTTTGTCTCTCTTGTTGTGTCTCTGCTCTGTCTTCTGTAACCCCAGTCGGTCGAGGCAGATGACCGTTCATACTGAGCCCGGTTCTGCTGGAGGTTTTCCTTCCCGTTAATGGGGAGTTTTTCTTCCCACTGTTGCTTCATGCTTGCTCAGTATGAGGGATTGCAGCAAAGCCATGGACAATGCAGACGACTCTCCCTGTGGCTCTACGCTTCTCCAGGAGGGAATGCTCCTTTTCGGAACTTTGATGCAATCAACTGGTTTCCCTTATATAGGAACATTTTTGACCAATCTGTATAATCTGACCTAATCTGTATAATATGATTGAACTTGACTTTGTAAAGTGCCTTGAGATGACATGTTTCATGAATTGGCGCTATATAAATAAAATTGAATTGAATTGAATGTACATTTCAGACTGTGAAAACTTCATGGTGAGCCCTGACCAACATAACAAACAAAACAACACTAACCAGAAAATAAAAGAACTTAACTAGGCACCAATAAAAGAAAATAGAGCAAAAAAAACTAAGAGTAGCCCATTTTCTTAATTTTTGGCATATAAACACCTTTTATAACAAGCACCTGCAGAAAATGTGAAGCTGTTAGCTCATTAAATGAAGAAGTTACAAGGGGATACAAAAAATATCGGGGTCAGCCTGCCAGAATATATATCCCCTTCCAAAATGGACTAAAAGTTTTCCACATTCTTGAGTTTTGACAAATAAACATCTCTTATAATCACCACCAACTGCAGAAAATTTGAAGCTGTTAGCTCCTTAAATGAAGAAGTTAGAAGGGGATACAAAAAATATCGGGGTCAGCCTGCCAGAATATGTATCCCCTTCCAAAATGGACTAGCAGTAGCCCACATTCTTGAGTTTTGGCATATAAACAACTCTTATAATCACAAACAACTGTAGAAAATTTGAAGCTGTTAGCTCTTTAAATGAAGAAGTTACAGGGGGATACAAAAAATATTGGGGTCCAGCCTGCCAGAATATGTATCCCCTTCCAAAATAGACTAGCAGTAGCCCACATTCTTGAGTTTTGACATATAAACACCTCTTATAACAACAAGCACCTGCAGACAATTTGAAGCTGTTAGCTCCTTAAATGAAGAACTTAGAAGGGGATACAAAAAATATCGGGGTCAGCCTGCCAGAATATGTATCCCCTTCCAAAATGGACTAGCAGTAGCCCACATTCTTGAGTTTTGGCATATAAACAACTCTTATAATCACAAACAACTGTAGAAAATTTGAAGCTGTTAGCTCTTTAAATGAAGAAGTTACAGGGGGATACAAAAAATATTGGGGTCCAGCCTGCCAGAATATGTATCCCCTTCCAAAATAGACTAGCAGTAGCCCACATTCTTGAGTTTTGACATATAAACACCTCTTATAACAACAAGCACCTGCAGACAATTTGAAGCTGTTAGCTCCTTAAATGAAGAACTTAGAAGGGGATACAAAAAATATCGGGGTCAGCCTGCCAGAATATGTATCCCCTTCCAAAATGGACTAGCAGTAGCCCACATTCTTGAGTTTTGGCATATAAACAACTCTTATAATCACAAACAACTGTAGAAAATTTGAAGCTGTTAGCTCTTTAAATGAAGAAGTTACAGGGGGATACAAAAAATATTGGGGTCCAGCCTGCCAGAATATGTATCCCCTTCCAAAATAGACTAGCAGTAGCCCACATTCTTGAGTTTTGACATATAAACACCTCTTATAACAACAAGCACCTGCAGACAATTTGAAGCTGTTAGCTCCTTAAATGAAGAACTTAGAAGGGGATACAAAAAATATCGGGGTCAGCCTGCCAGAATATGTATCCCCTTCCAAAATGGACTAGCAGTAGCCCACATTCTTGAGTTTTGGCATATAAACAACTCTTATAATCACAAACAACTGTAGAAAATTTGAAGCTGTTAGCTCTTTAAATGAAGAAGTTACAGGGGGATACAAAAAATATTGGGGTCCAGCCTGCCAGAATATGTATCCCCTTCCAAAATAGACTAGCAGTAGCCCACATTCTTGAGTTTTGACATATAAACACCTCTTATAACAACAAGCACCTGCAGACAATTTGAAGCTGTTAGCTCCTTAAATTAAGAACTTAGAAGGGGATACAAAAAATATCGGGGTCAGCCTGCCAGAATATGTATCCCCTTCCAAAATGGACTAGCAGTAGCCCACATTCTTGAGTTTTGGCATATAAACAACTCTTATAATCACAAACAACTGTAGAAAATTTGAAGCTGTTAGCTCTTTAAATGAAGAAGTTACAGGGGGATACAAAAAATATTGGGGTCCAGCCTGCCAGAATATGTATCCCCTTCCAAAATAGACTAGCAGTAGCCCACATTCTTGAGTTTTGACATATAAACACCTCTTATAACAACAAGCACCTGCAGACAATTTGAAGCTGTTAGCTCCTTAAATGAAGAACTTAGAAGGGGATACAAAAAATATCGGGGTCAGCCTGCCAGAATATGTATCCCCTTCCAAAATGGACTAGCAGTAGCCCACATTCTTGAGTTTTGGCATATAAACAACTCTTATAATCACAAACAACTGTAGAAAATTTGAAGCTGTTAGCTCTTTAAATGAAGAAGTTACAGGGGGATACAAAAAATATCGGGGTCAGGCTGACCCCGAACTTCTTCATTTAAAGAGCTAACAGCTTCAAATTTTCAGCAGGTACTTGTTGATATAAGAGGTGTTTACATGCCAAAACTCAAGAATGTGGGTAACTTTTAGTCCATTTTGGAAGGGGATACATATTCTGGCACGCTGGACCCCGATATTTTTTGTATCCCCCTGTAACTTCTTCATTTAAAGAGCTAACAGCTTCAAATTTTCTGCAGTTGGTGGTGATTATAAGAGATGTTTATGTGTCAAAACTCAAGAATGTGGGTAACTTTTAGTCCATTTTGGAAGGGGATACATATTCTGGCAGGCTGGACCCCGATATTTTTTGTATCCCCTTCTAACTTCTTCATTTAAGGAGCTAACAGCTTCAAATTTTCTGCAGTTGGTGGTGATTATAAGAGATGTTTATTTGTCAAAACTCAAGAATGTGGAAAACTTTTAGTCCATTTTGGAAGGGGATACATATTCTGGCAGGCTGGACCCCGATATTTTTTGTATCTCCCTGTAACTTCTTCATTTAAAGAGCTAACAGCTTCAAATTTTCTGCAGTTGTTGGTGATTATAAGAGATGTTTATGTGTCAAAACTCAAGAATGTGGAAAACTCTTAGTCCATTTTGGAAGGGGATACATATTCTGGCAGGCTGGACCCCGATATTTTTTGTATCCCCCTGTAAATTCTTCATTTAAAGAGCTAACAGCTTATATATATATATATATATATATATATATATATATATATATATATATATATATATATATATATATATTATTTTTTTTTTTATGTACATACAGAAGACCCTATTCCTCAACGCAACCTGAGGTTGCATGTCTTCCTCTCTCACATACCACCTTTCCTGTCAGCCTGCTTTTAAAAAATAGCCACTAGTGCCTAAAAAAAAAC
This sequence comes from Fundulus diaphanus, assembly GCA_037039145.1. NCBI lineage: Eukaryota > Metazoa > Chordata > Actinopteri > Cyprinodontiformes > Fundulidae > Fundulus > Fundulus diaphanus. The sequence continues at coordinate 53,116,570 of CM073133.1, forward strand.
AGTAAAAAATGCAAGGATAAATACTCACATCCTAAAGATAGCAGTGTAAATTTAAATATGAAACCACTGTCGCTTTATGCATGCTCAGTATGAGGGATTGCTGCAAAGCCATCAACAATGCAGGCGACTGTCCACTGTGGCTCTACGCTCTTTCAGGAGGAGTGAATGCTGCTTGGAGAGACTTGATGCAACCTGCTGGGTTTCCTTAGAGATGAAAACTTTCAGACCAAACTGTGTGGTCAGCACTTATAACAATGGGCTGCAGTGCTTGAAATCAATAAAACGTTTAATGTGAAGTCCAAATATTTTTAAACACCCTATTCTAATAAAATTGAAATGAAAAAAAAAAATTAAACTCCTCATATATTGTTGTATTTTTTTAAAAAGCGACATCTTTTTTTCTTAATATGGCTCTTGGTTGAATTAAAATTTCATTAGATCTGATAATTTTGGTAGTAACTTTATTCTGTGTTCATTTGATCACACTTGGAATCAGCTTTATATGATCAATTCATTCGGGTCTATCTCAAAAATACAAATAAACGAACAAGTAGACAGCTGTGATGGACTCAGGAAGGTGGTTTTTTAGTTTCAACAGACAGATAATGCGACAATCTAATGACATAAAGCTAATATTTTCGTGACACATCTGGAGATGACCACAGAGCCGTTTAGTTTCTCAGAGCGTGTTATACTAAGTGATCAGTCTAGTTTTAAGCGACATATCAATCCCTTACGATCACACTAACAAGTGTTACATTTTCAATTTTAACGGGACTATTCCTATTATTCGTTAAGAGAAATAAAACATCTTGATTTTCACGCCGAATTGGCTGGAAATGAGGCGGAGTTGACTGTATACGTTTAGCAAGCTGAATGCGCGCTCCCGACGTAGGGGATACAAATCCTGGCGGGGATACCTAGTTTGGCACGACACCCTCACTCTACCCTTACTGCCCTGACGTGCCCTGCTGCAGAAGCGCTGCTCCAGACAACCACTACGACTCCCGATTCCAGAAAACGTTAACAACTGGTCAGGTAAGTAGGTTCTGCAGCGGTGTTAGTTTGTGCACGGTGTATTGTTGCAAGATAAGTAGACTGACCAAGTAAAGTAAGCAATGAGCATCCTCTGTGCTGTGCAAATTTGCACACACCTCTCACAAGTTATAGCCGCTAGCCAGCGGCGCAAAAAGTGGGTATGCACTATAGGGCACCGGTACTGGAGGAGGCGCAGAAACGATCATGGTAAAATGATTTATAGTTGGCATTTTCTGTATTTAATGTCTTTTTTATGCACAATATGATTATGTCACCGATTGGTTCCCGCCAGTCCTTTTTGAATACTTCGATGACAGGCTGAAAGAAAGATACTTTCATAGCCCCAGAATGTAGGTAGGTAGTTGCATCCCTGTCGCTAGCTAGTTGACCACACACGCACAGCGTGCTATGGGGAAGAAGTACGTCAGGTTTCTGTTGTTGTTGTTACTGTCTGTTTCGCCTGCCATGAGCAAAGTGCATTAGAGAGATATGATGTGTTATTTTACTGTCAAACTGGTGTGTTTTGTCCTATTTTATTTCACTAAAACTATACAGTATGCATATTCACATCATTTTGGACCGTTCCACAACAAAAATAATTTGAGTTTTGAATTTCTAAACCTCTCCTTTATTTACACAAAAATTAAATAGGCCCATATAGGCTAATATGCATACTGTTGAATTATTACGGGGTTTGTCTGCCTGAACTCGACCAGGCTTGGCACAGAGGACGCAGGAAACAACTCAGGTCAACTTAGTCATTCCTTTTATTTGACTTTTGTCACTTTTTGTTGAATCATAAGCAGGTTGATAACCTCAAAGAGAAAACAAACAAACAGAAATTAGTTCCGTGAACTATAGTCACACATGCAATCATGTTTAGTTCTCTATCTTAGACTTAGTCTTAGAAAATGTAATTAAAAATTCAGATCAGTATCACCAATCTTATTTCATGCTTTACTTGAACACAAGTGGGAGAATGAAGTGAGATACATACCAGTAGCGTCTCTGTGATCCACTTACTCAACCCACACCCAGGGCAGACAGACAAAGGCCACTCAGGTGCTCACCCAAGGTTAATCGCCCTAGAGCAGTGGTTTTCAATAGGTGAGGCGCGCCTCCCTTGGGGGGCGTCAAAGAGTCACAGGGGAGGCGGGAGAAGACAGAAGAAGACAGCGCTGCCGCTCAGCTCTGTGAAACTATTATGTAGCGATATTTTTTCCTTCTGTCTGAGTGCGCAGGAACCAATCAAGCGCGCAGTGAGACAACTCTCAACGCTCAAAACTGGTCTGGCGTGCGCTCAACTCTGAAAAACTCTTCTCATCCTTCTTTCCTCGCGCTGAGTTCTATCTCTGCTCGTGCGCAACTATGCTCGCGCGCACCTGCTCATTCCACGCTCAACAACAGCTGTGCACTCACTCGGCTGCTTCTGCGCTGCGACTTCAAAAACTGTACACTCCACCAGCCAATCACAGACATTTTTTTTCCATCCAATCACAGTATGGCTTGCAAATACTGCATTCAGATGGATTAAATCAAAATGTTGCAGCCTTTGGCAGAAATGACTAATCATCACCGTGGGATTTGAAGAAAAAGAAATAAAAACAAATAAAAAGTTTAATATTTTAGCCTAAAATATTTAGTCTAAAATATTAAGACTAAAATATTAGAGTTACTAAGAGTTACTAAGTGAGTTGTGAAAAATATGTCTGTCTCTTGTCTTTCCAGCTTCTGGAGGGTGATGCAAAAGTTTATTCTGATCATAATCATAATCATTGTTATTATTATTTAAAGAGCACTTTAACACGAGGTAAAACAAAGTGGCAAACATCAGATAAGAGATAATAATGAAATGCTTGGTTGTTAAAATAGCAATAGGTTTAAATTGTGTATAATTAGCCTAAAAGTCAATCGGAATATGGATGTGTTGACGTCTGTTAAATTCAGGTTTTCTTTTTTATTATTATTTCAGCTGACGTCTCCTGTTGACGTGAATTCAGTTTGACATTGGCGTCTGTCTAGTTCAGTTTGTCAGTTTATGAATTTGCTCTAAAAATAGGCCCTCTGTCCGTGATGTAAAAGTAGCATGTAAAATGGAAGTATTTGGATGGATGGATTTTATGAATAGGCCTTTTTTATGGATGTACTTTGTTAAAATAAATACAATAAAAACATGTATTGGGCTATCAGATGTTTGTGAAACACAGGATTCCAGGAACACAAAGAAAGATGCATTTGCTGCAGGAACCTGTGTGGGGTAGGTTTGTGGGTTTTTTTGGGGGGGGGGGGGCGGGCCTGGTTATCTTTACCTATTCCAAGGGGAGGCTCACATTCAATGAATTTGAAAACCCCTGCCCTACAGCTTCTTGCTCTACTCTCTCTCTCTGAACACCAAGTGAACACATGGGCTCTCTACTGCCCTCTGACACACTCCATGCACCAAACAGACATCACCACATCCCAGAGTGAAAAATATAAAAAATGAAAAGTAAACAGCATATATCACATAACCTAACACCTCCCACTTGAGCTCCTGGTTAATGAACCCAAGGAGGTCACGCTATTCTCTCTTAATGTTGCTCCTCAATAGGAAGCAGAACCACCAGGCGTCTGACATCCCTGTGAATGATGGTGGAGGGGATTCTGGATGAAAGTTTTTCTGTGTTTTTTCCTTGCTTGTGCAGTGTCCCTCCTTTCCTCATTGGAACAGGGTAGCTTGGAAAAGTCCTCACATTCACATCCCTCCCGACTGCTCTTCGGTCAGGATTTACACTAACAACTCTGCCCAGCTTGTATCGGCCTCTTAAAGCGTTTTGATCCGCCAGCCACACAACATCTCCCACCGTGACAGTCCGCTGCTTTGTGTGCCATTTGCTCCGGATGAACAGGTTGGGACCAGCCAGCTCACACCACTTTCTCCAGAACCTGCTGACTTCTTGCTGGATTCTTTGGAGTCTTTTATACGAGTAGCCTTCAAACTGAAAATCTCCTGCATCTCCCTTTGGGCTGGCCCGACCAAGTAAGAGGGAGTTTGGGCTGACATACTCCACATGGTCTTCACGACTTTGAACTCTGGCAGCTATGGGTCGTTCATTTACCAAATTTGCTGCCATGAAGAGAAATGTCTGGAACTCTCCCCATGTAAAGACTACATCACCACCAAGGTTATTTTAAGGCTCTTTTGACTAACCGGACTGCTGCTTCTGCTGCTCCGTTCCTGTGGGGGGAGTCCGCTGGGTGGATCTTCCACGACCAGTCTGTTCCATTCCCTGCAGATTTAACCTCTAGGTCAGCTTTGTTCAGTTTATTTAGGAAACTTTGGAGCTCCTTCAGTGCAGGCTTGGCCCCCACAAAATTTGTGGAGCAGCATCTGACCACAGCTTCTTTGGGTGTCCTCTGAGGGATGTGAATCTCTGATAAGCCAAGAGAAACCCTTCTGATGACTGGTCACTGACAACATCGGTGTGAACAGCTCTTGAAGCCATGCAGCAGAATACGATGCCCCAGACTTTCAGTTTAGTCCTCTTCTTTATCTCGTCTCTGACCTCATATGGTCCAAACAAATCAACACTCGTAAATTCAAATGGATTTGAAGGGCTCACTCTTTCCGGTGGCAGCTCACTCATAACTTGCTGACATTGCTTGGCCTTGATCATCCTGCAGATGACACAACTGTCAACCACTTTCTTTGCAAGTCTACGACCTTTAATCACCCAGGCCTTCTTCCTCATCCTGAGAAGTGTTCCTGCCACACCTTCATGAATTGCATTGTGGGCTTCTCTTGCTATCAACACGGATATCCACGCCTCATATGGTATTATTGGCACTGCAGATTTGCTTGCTTGCCTGAGTGGTTGGCAGTTGTTGATCTCTTTTCACTTGACTTCTGGTCACTGCTGCTATAAAAGCTTGTTTACACTTTCTCTGGGATGAGCAGCAACTTCTCCAGCTGACTTCTTAGGCCACTCCTCCACTGGCCACCTCAAAATCTCTGGTCCGTTTTGCCACACAGATCCTTCCTTCAGATCTTTTGCTGTGCCTCCTCAAGTCATGTCCTCAGACATGTTCAGTTCCCCAGGAATCCACCACTAGTCTTCAATAGGTCCAGCTCTTTGGATCTCACCCACACGGTTTGCAAAGAAGGTCTGGTACCCATAGCTGTCTCTTTGGATGGCGCCCAAGACTGTTTGACTGTCCGCTAGATGGAACCACTTCTCCACGTTCAGTCTCCCATGTCTCTCAAAATACTTCCTGAGCCTGGCTGCGAAAACCACTCCACAGATCTCGGCTTTTGCCGCTTCTCCCTTTTGATCCAGCGGAGTCAGCTTGGCCTTTGCTTCCACAAAGCGGACGTCAACTCCCCTCTCTGTATCCCACCTCAGATACATCACTGCTCCATAGGTTTTATCACTCCCATCTGAGAAGGTTATTCCCCACGGTTTCCCTCTCCAGTCAGCTGGTGTGATGCTTCTGCGAAATTTAATACGCCCAAGCTCTATATATTCTTCAAACATCTTAATGGCTTCTTCTCTTAGACCTTCTGAAAGCGGTCTATCCCAGGTCTCTCGAGTCATCTTTCCACCTCCAGCCTCTTGGAAGGCCTTTCTTACAAGGATTGCTCCCTTCTGTTTGACCGGTGTGACTAGCCCAATTGGGTCATAAAGCCCAGCTACCTGACTTAGCAGCTCCCTCCTGCTCAGTGGATCAGGTGTCTCCAATCTCACATTCTCCTTGTTAAGATGCTCGCCCAGTCTAACCTTTCTTTTCCTATTGGAAAAGTTGATTGATGTCATCATGTAAAGCATGTCCTCTTCCACCTGATACCCGACACCCAGGGCCTTGTTGTCTTCATCCCTCATCTGGTTTGGAAGGATGATTGTTGTTGTACTTTGTGCTGCTGCCTTCTGCTTTTGTGGGATTCCCCCTGCAGCAACCTGCCTCCCACTCTGGCCTGACCACACCCAAGGCTTGAGAAAGAAGCCTCCTGCCTTCAAGATGTCCTCCACTCCTTGTGTGATTTTGATCAGTTCCTCCAGACTGTTGTGGGACGTTAGGATGTCATCCACATAGCTATCCTCTTCCAGAATCCTGCGCTCCTCCTCTAGGTGAGCAAAGATGGATAGTCTTGCCGTCTCTCGCATAGCGAGCTGTGCTATGCACCCAGCTGGTCTGTCCCCTATATTGACCCGTGTGATGGCATATTCTTTTATATCTTCCTCTGGCTTGTCCCTCCAGAGAAATCGGTGCAGATGCATTTCACGTTCCTCCAACCACACTGAATTATACATCTTTTTGATGTCACCAAGGGCTGCATACACCCCTCTTCTGAACCTTAGCAGGACAGCTCTAATTGGGTTAGAACGTCTGGCCCCTTTAAAAGAAGGTCATTCATGCCCACGCCCTTGAATTTCTGGCTACTATTCCACACCAATCGCACTGGGGTCGTTACTGAGTGAGGGTTCGGTGCCACCAAGTGGCTTACATACCACACAGGCCCCTTCCAGTTTCCTCTCATCTCCTCAGTGAGTTCCATGGCAGCATGACGTTCAACCATCTCATGTACTTGCGCTGTGTATACAGCTTTCCATTCAGGCTCTCTCTCCAATTGCCTTTCTGTTCTTAAAAATGTGGCTTCCACTGCACTCCTGTTGTTGGGGAGAGAGGCAGGGTCTTCAATTCATGGGTACCTTGCATCCCAGTGTGGTGAGTTCACGTGAGTATCCTCCTTTTTGATGTACGTGAGACCTCTTTTAATGATCTCAAGTTCTTTTTCCTCAGCCAGGGTCATTTCTTTCCCTCCCGGTTGGCAATTTCCACATCTGCAGCCTCCACACCTCGGTTCACATGCTGCCCCAATACTCTCCCATCTCCACCAATCAAGAAACTCACTGTTAGTGGCTGTTGTAAACCTTACATTAGCCCGATGCTCCTTTTTTAGAAGGGAATCCTCAGCCTCAGACGTGTCTCTGAGAATCTCCTCATATTTGACAGCAGCTGTTCTCATGGACCGGGCGAAGTGGGTTCTTGACCCATGCGCTACCATTTCCGCATCTTCAAAGAGATCAGGATGTGCTCCTCCCACTGTCTTCCCGAGTGGACTCTCCCACAAGACGAGGTCCCCAATCACTCTCATCCTTTGAGGAGCAAGCCTTCCCTCTCTGTGGCTGATAAGAAGCTCGACATCTTTTGGTCTCCTTAGCTCCTCCAACTCAACTTCTGGGAAGAATTCTTTTAACCTTTCAGGCTCTATTACCTTGTGCACCTTGGCGATATCATCCAGTTCGTAGCAGACCATTTCATGTGCTCTCTCCTTGCCTTTGGGTGTCCTGATCCTGACTCTGAGAAGGTACCTCCTTGTGTTCACTCTCATAGTCATCCCACCAACACCATACAAAACCAAGGTCACGTCTTTACTTCGTAACCTCAGCCTGTCAGCAGCCTTATGGGTAATGTAGTTTGTGTCAGACGCAAGATCCACCAGTGTTCCCACCTTCTGTTCTGCATTAGCGGTGACCTCCATCAGCATCAAGATAACAGGAAGTTCACAGAGCCCATTTCTCATCAAAAGCTCTGACTGTTTTTTGCTTGTGTTAGCTGTCCGGGCAATACTGTGTGTCAATGCATTTCTGCATCTCTCTGCCATCTCAGGGGTAAGTTCAGACAGAAAACTTTCCTGTTCTTCAGTCAGCTTGCTTTTTCCCGCAATGCTTTTCCTGCTGGTTTCGATGCTAAATTTCTTGTTGTTCCCGACTGGGCAGAAGAGATAATGGTGATCAGAGGTTCCATCTTTGTTACAGTCTTTATTCCTGCACAGGTAGGTGTCCTTGCAGGAATTACTGTCATCATGCAATCCGAGGCATTTCTTGCATGCTCCTAGCTTTTTCACGGCAGCTTTTTTCTCTTGAAGTTTCAATCCTCTAAACTTCTTACAGAAGAAAATCTTGTCATGATGCCTCCAGTCATCACACACAGTGCACTCTTCCCCCATTCCTTTCTTTGCCATTTTGGTAAACACATAACTTTTCTCAGGTTTCCTTCTTGGGCAGTAGTCTTGTCTCTCTATCTTCTCCACAGTTTTAAGCTGCTCAAGTCTCTCCAGGACCCATTCCTGCTTTTTTAGGAACTTCAGGAGCTCATCAAAGTGGTTGTCTGGGGTGACATCATTGCTTGGCTCTAGCATGAAGATTAACCAGTCTCTTTTCAAAAAATCAGGTAATTTACTCTCTATTGTCTTGATGACCAATGGGTTCCTTATTGCACCGGAGTTCCCCAGCTCTGTCAGATCTGCTAGGGCTTTTTCAACAGTCTGAATTACTTCAATGACTTTCCTTGGTTGATTTCCCTTCACAGGAGCCATTCTTTCTAATTCTTCTAGGATTTCTATGACAATTGTTGCCTTATTGCCATACCTGTTCTCCATGACTCTGAAGATCTCATCAGCAGTGTTGTAGGTTGACAGTCTGAGATCCTTCATTATTATGTCTTCAACGCTGCTGAGGAGTTGAATTTTCTTAACCTCTGCTGACCCAGATGGCTCTCCTTGTCTTTGAAGATTATCCCAATCCTTTCTCCATCTGTGATAATCTCTCTTGTTTCCACTGAAGGTAGGAAGAGCTGTCGGTTTGATCCTCACCGTAGGCGCTGCTTGTATTGGACCTCCAGCCACCACATTTGCAGGTTGTACAGCACTTGCTTCCTCTGCAACTCTCCGTGCAGTGGCAAATTCAGCTGTCCTCAGCTCAAGTCTACTGCTGATTCTTTGAGATCTCTGATCCTGCCATCAAGGTCTCTTTTCTCCAACCCAGGGATCCATCGCTCCCACTTTGACATGGCCTTGATGACCTCCTTCATCCTCTTCTCCAGTAGACTTAGATGCACCTCGTACCCCTCCAGGTGAGCACTCTGAACAGGTAGGTTTCCTGCTACATCAGCACTTTTCTCTGCCACCAGGATTGCAGCTGTGATTTCCTCCTGACCATACCTTGACCACAGGTTCTTCTGGATAATGCCACTCACTTCTTTAAACCTTGTTTCAGCTTCACCCACAGTCTTTTCTGTCACTTTCCAGCTGCTCTTCAAGGCCCACCTCTTCTTCTTTTGTTGCCTCAGCCAGCAATCCAATCCTGCATTCATCGTTCGCTTCAAATATATTTCTTAGACAGACTGAAAGCTTATTGGATTCCTTCCGCAGCTCTTCTTCTACCATGCTATCTGCCCCTTTACTGATAAAGTTGGCTTGCCTGGTGAAGCTGCTTTTTGCAGTGGTCCTCTCCCTTTTGAGCTGTTTGACCGTCTTCTCCAGACCATCTTCTGCCATTTTAGACCTTGTTGACACTCACAGCTTGCACCCTTGCGTCTACAGCTTTCCACTGGACCCGTTAATCTCCCTGTCCAGGCTGCTTGCTCTACTCTCTCTCTCTGAACACCAAGTGAACACTTGGGCTCTCTACTGCCCTCTGACACACTCCATGCACCAAATAGACATTACCACATCCCAGAGTGAAAAATATAAAAAATGAAAAGTAAACAGCATATATCACATAACCTAACACATACAAACAAATTATATAGCTTTTGGACCCTCGCTGTCATGCGCAAAGTCAATAGTCAAACTAAATAAAAGCACAAAAACATTTGAAAAAGTGATTTCTATATCATTTGATTAATTTTTACTTTAGCATTAGGAATAATAAAGGGGAAATTATTAATGGATTAAACTTGTGGCTATACAGTACAATTTTGGACTTTGATGCAATCAACTGGTTTCCTTATATAGGAACATTTTTTGACCAATCTGTATAATCTGACCCAATCTGTAGAATATGATTGAACCAAACTTGTAAAGTGCCTTGAGATGACATGTTTCATGAATTGGCGCTATATAAATAAAATTGAATTGAATTGAATTGAATTGAATTTTTTTGAAAAGGTATGAAATGTCAATTTGTGTTTGTGTATGTGTGTTTTATGTGCATCAGATTGTAGTTTAAGGATCTTGTTTCATTTTGCTGAGATGCCTCGTAAGGAGAGGAGGTTAAAACAAAAACAAAAGGAGCTGTGTGAGGCTGCGAAAGGCAGTGGATCACTAACCAGCTGGATGACAAAGAGCACAAAAGGTAAGAGTAACACATGCACCAGTTATTTATAGACATATTCAGTTAGAGAAAACAACAGTAACAAACTAAATTTCAATGTTGTTCTGTTACATTATCTATCATTATGTATAGTGTGTTAAATATTGATTGATTGATAATATTATCGATTAATGATTAGGTGTATGGTGTTAATTAGATTAATCCAAGAGCAAATTCTGCCTGGTTTCCAGATGGAGTGAGTTATCATAGGTCAGATGAAGAGATGGAAGGAGAGAAAGGGGAGGAGATGGAAGGAAAGAAAGGGGAGATGATGGAAGGAGAGAAAGAGGAAGACACTGCCTCAGAAAAATGAGAGTTTGCTGGGAACAGAAAGTCAGGAGGAGCCAGAGGCTGAAGGAATGGTGTCAGAGGTTAAGGACCCCACACAGGATGTTAAAGTAGAGGATGCAGCAAACCAGGAGACAGAGGTTGGAGTGAGAGAGGGAAAGCCTGATTTAGAGATTACACAAAATGTTGAGGTAGAAGGAGCATCAAACCAGGAGGATATTGAAAACAGAGATAGGCAAACATTCTCACACCTACTTGGACTTACTCACCCAAATGATCCTGCCCATGTCCTACAATTAAACATTAAATGTGATGAGGCCTTCATTCAGTTTTGCAACAGTATTGGACCCTGTCAACCAGCGCTCTCATCCTTTCCAAAAAATGAAGAGGGGCGATCATTTCAAAAGAAATGGTATGAGAACAACACATGGCTGGAGTACTCACCAAGTCTTGATGCCATGTTCTGTTTCAGCTGTCGTCTTTTTTTGCGTGAGGATAAATACAAAGGGCGCAAAACATGGAAATCAGAAGGAGTTAATCGGTGGAGAAAGGCTCTAGAGAGAATTAAAGAGCACTATGCCTCAGAATCACACATGTATGGTATGGTGAGGTGGAACAACTTAAAAAAGAAATCACTGGAGGCAGCTTTTGAAATGGGTGACCATGCATCACAATCTGCTAAAGACGGAAAGAGAAAAAAATAGAGAAATCGTGTCCCGCTTACTGCAAACCACTCTTTACCTGGCAAGACAGGGCATGCCTTTTAGAGGAGATGATGAGACCCTGTCCAGCCAAAATCGAGGTAATTTCCTAGAGTTGGTGGAGCTGTTTGGCAGGTATGATAGTGTAATTAAATTACACCTGGAAGCCATAAAAGAGAAGCAGGGACCTGGTAGAAGACCTCTTGTCTCACTTCTCTCCAACAGAAGTCAGAATCATATGATCAAAGCTTTTGCCATATCAGTCAAACAAGTAATCAAAAAAGAAATCCAAGAGAGCAAAACCTTTTCAATTCTCATGGATGAAACCACGGATGCTGCACATACTGAACAGGTTTCTTTTGTGATTAGGTATGTGCATAACATGCAAATCAAGGAGCGCTTTCTTCAGGTGTGTAACATTCATACCACAAGTGGAGATGCTCTTGAAAAGATAGTAATAGCTCTACTGGAAGAAAATGACCTGAAGTTGGAAAACATCCGGGGTCAAGGCTACGATGGTGCTGCAAATATGAGTGGATGCTTTAAGGAACTTCAGGCAAGAATTCTAAAAAGAAACCCAAAGGCCTTGTATGTACACTGTCAGGCTCACTGCCTTAATTTGGTGTTAGTTGAAAGTGCAAAGTCTAACATCTGTTTTGTCAGCTTTTTCAACTTAGTTGAAAAACTTTATAGTTTTGTGGCCAACTCATCCAAACGACACTCTGCATTTATTGAAATGCAGAAGACTATGTACCCTGATCGGCATCCACTGGAGCTGCAGAAGCTGTCAGACACGCGGTGGGCCTGCAGAGAAGGTCCTCCCAGCTGTCATGCAGTTTCTTGAGGAAATGACACAGCAAGACCCACCAGACTCTTCGGCAGGTGATGCATTGATTCTTCTCAAGAGCATCAACTTTGAATTTTTCCTGTGTCTGGAGATCACCTGCCCAATCTTCCAGGTGACTGCGATGGCCTCTGATGCTTTGCAGCAGAAAGACATAGACCTAGCAACAGCATACAAAGTTGATGGAGTTTTTCAGAGACTGGCCTACAGCAGAACAGAGGAGGAGTTTGAGAACATGTTTAAACATGCTACAGAGAAGGCTGCATCAGTGGGCCTGGACCCCCCAACTGAGATTCCTTCCAGGCGCCTTGGCCCTCTGGCGCATTGGTTGGCTTCGGGTTTGGGGCGGGTTCCCGGGCGTGAGCCGGCCCACTCCCGGCGGCCTCTTCGCGGGGCCTGGCCCCCCGGGGGGCGGCCGGGGCCCCCGTTGCGGGGGCGGGGCGCCCCTGGGGCCTCTGGCCCCCAGGGCCCATGGCCGGGACCACTTCAGCGGGGCTAGCTGCCGGTGGAGCCCATGGGCTCGTCCCCGCGGCTCTTGGGAGCGTCGGCATTGCGGTGGCTGGGGGTTTTCTCAGGGGTCGTCTCTGCTCCTTCCTTGGGGGGGGGGGGGTTGCAGATATCCTGTGTCGGCCCCTCCTGGGCGACCTGCTTTAGGGACCCCTTTGGGAGTCCGGGGTTATGGGTCCCCTGACTCCTGCCTCTGTGCTCGGGGAAGGCGGGCCTTTGGTTCTCCACAACCACTATCAAGCTATTTCCTTCTGGATAATTTTCACCTAAACTAGTGCACTCTCACATCTCCCACAGGTGCTGGGTCCCAGGTATTAAGTGTTCACTTATATACAGTAATCTTATAATTTATTTATTTATTTATGTTCTTTCACTTTCTTTTTTCAAGTATCACATTACACATGTCAGCTTACATAATAATATATATGATTTAGCAATGGCATCTAGGTGTTATTCGATTGTATCTGTTGCTTTATGTCTTTTGGTTGTGCTGTTCTTTTTGCATCTCTCTTTCCAGGTGACGGAGCAGACGGAGAAGGTTTTATCATTCTCTCCCTTTTATCTCCTCTTTCTTTCACCTCTACTCTTTTTTTTTTCTTTCTCTTTTAAAATAAGAAAAAAAAAAAAAGAGATTACTGTTCAAGCTCGGAGGAGGAAAATGCCAGCAAAGTTCAAGGTCATTGCCACAACAGCAGCTGCTGACCACACATTCCCTACTTTGCAGGACTACTATCGTGTTAAAGTGTATTACGTTTTTGTGGACACAATGACACAAGAGCTTCAGAGACGCTTTAAAGCTGAAGATAACTCCACATGGGAAATCCTGAATGCCCTCCACTGCCTGACAGTCCCAGAGAACTGGAAAACAGCCCAAATTCCAACAGAGGCACCGCAAGCTGTGAATAGGCTCTGCAAGTTCTATAATATTGAAGAAGACAAATTGCAAACAGAACTAAAGGTCTTCCGTAGTTCATACTCATGCCCCTCACCCATCAGTGTGACATCTATTCTTTCAGTGGTCAAAGAAAACAATGCACATCTGGTTTTCCCCAACTTCACTGAGCTGCTGAAGACTTATGGCACTCTTCCAGTTTCTACAGCTACTGTTGAACGCTCTTTCTCAAAACTCAAACTGGTGAAAACAAAACTTCGTACCCTTTGCACAGAAGAGAGGTTGTCAGAGCTTCTTTTACTGGCAATTGAAAAGGATATTCCAGTCAACCTCAGTGAAGTCATTGACATTTTTAAGAGCATGGGCAACAGGAAATTGCTGTTATAACTGCAAAAAAGAAAAATGCCACTGTGATGTAAAAAAAAAACTAAGGCACAGACCCTGACAGAAACAGACACTGAACGAAAGATAGAGCCACCCTGTCTCTATTGTCTTTCTCCCATGATTAATGTTACCCTTTCAGTTACAGTTACTTATACAATGTGAATATATGTCTGTTAATAATTACAGGTTGAAACCTTTAAACTTGAAGTATTGTTTGTGGCTTTGAATGAGCAACTTGTTTTTAAGCAGCCAGCCTTGGCAACAGACTATAGCAAGTAGTCTCCTCCAAACTATCAGCAGTGTGGCAGGTCAGTCAGAGTGAGCCATTTTCAATTTTAGTTATCTTTGCATCTTGCATGAACACATGCCACTTGTTTAATCAGCTGCTATCTCTCCCATGCTCTTTTTAGTGTCTGCACTATCAGATTAATACAGCCCACCTCCAGCAACACAGCAGCACCAACCCCCTCAACAGAAGCTGTTCGATCTCCCCATTAGGTAAAACAAAGACTCATTTCGCTTTGCACTGACCTCAAACAAATATGTGGGTATGTGTGATATGGTGTATTGTGATTCCATGTTACATTCTTTATAGTATGGGTTGGTACATTTCAACCGGTTGTATAGCAAGGTATGTTTCTGTATCATGTTTTAAATCCGTGCCCCATGTGCCCTTTTTAATTTTCAGCACCTGCCCCTCCAACGGTCTGCACGGCCCTGCCACAGAGTATGACAGCTCTCATTTTCTGGTTCCAGTCAAAAGAAGAGTAGCAGCATTTTGGGGCAGCTGCAGTCAAGCCACTAGAGCAGAGGTCACGGATTAGCGGACCACGGTCCGGATCCGGACCCACCTGCTACCTAATCCGGACCCAACCTCATTTAAAACATTTATATATTACTGCATGTTGTCCAACGACAGTGTCTAACTCAGGGGTTAAAGTTCTCCGTCGCTGCGACGGATTTCCGTCATTTGGAAATTGAGCGCAAAAAGTCCCGTTTAGACTTTTTATTCAAGGTTATAATCTGAAGCTGCTCTCAACCAATCAAACCTGGCAGAGCCGGGACATTAGCCAATCAGAATGAGAGCAGGGCGGGTCTTTCCAAAGCGAACTTGGCCAGTCTGTGGTTTATCGTGTTCATCATTTTAACCTTTGGGAGAGCATTTTAAACTGGCCACAGATGGTATGAATGAAAGTAGCGGTGGTCAAAGGCTTTCTTTGGATTTATGCAAACCAGCAGGTCAGAAAGTTCAGCAGCTGACAACAACCAGGGATCTCCTCGTGATTCGCTGTTATGTTTTATTTAAACACAAAGAAGAATAACGCGCTAGCTCAGGCTAATTTAGCATGACCCTTGAGAACAAGAGTCAGAATGTGAAACAATGTGCCTCATTTGACTGGGTTCGATTCGGAAAAAGTAAAAAAAAAAAAAAAAAAAAACCCTGCGCTGTTCTGAAACAAAGAAGGCAGAGCTGCATCTGCTGTCGGTATGCAGCAGTGTTCACGTGATGAGCAGCTGCGCTCCAGGACACTAAATAAAATGACAAGGATTTTGATGCTTACAGATTGTTAAGAAAACTACATCAAAAAGATAAAATAAATAAACGGCAGCTACAACATGGACTGGAGAACGGGTTCTAACTGGGTGAGGCCAGAGAAAGGCGATTCTCAGAGATTTTTTTATGAAGTTAAAGTGGAGCGCAGACACAGGGTTCATCCTGGACAGCTCTCCAGTGACTGGGCTAAAATATAACCATTTTATTAAACTTCAAAAAAGTTAAATCATGCCTTTTTATAAACTCTAATGATTAATTGGTGAACAATAACGGGCAAAGCAGAGACTGATTATTGTCATGTGCAATCTGTGTCAAATTAAAATGTATTATGTCATGATAGTGTTGGTGATGTGTCCTGCATTTCCGAGGCTGTGTTTGCCTTGTATGATCATAAAATTGGTTTATATTGAATGTGACAGGGAGCCAGTGGAGTTGATGTACAGGTGTGAAGTAGATGATGTAATGATGCAAGCTGCTGTCTTTGTACTAGCTGCGGTTTATGGAGGTTTCTGGAGGACAGGGAGGGAAGGGAGCTGGGATTGTAAAGTGGACTGTGGACCAGTTTGTCAACAGTGTGAAGGAAGAACTTGATGCTGCAGAGATGAAAGTAACCCAGATGATGATGTGGATGTGGAAAGTGATGGAGAGGCTGTCCAGGATGACACAAAGGCTCTAAAGCTGAAAGGTGGCAGAGATACAGGAATTTTCAATGGATATTTTAAAAGTATCAGATTTAGTTGATTTTGCACACTAAGCAAGTGAGCCAACTAATGCGGCATGATGTCCACGGCCCGGGAATATATGGGCTTGCGAGAAAATGTTTTCAGTCAAACATTATTTTTGCTTCAACCCCTGTGCTAACTTCACTTGTTAATATGGCAAAGCCCTCCAGAGCGTTCCCAAACATATCCGCTTGCTCATACATACGGAGAATATAGCTGATTTAAAGGCGCAGAACGAATGAGCACCTTGATATGTGCTTGAGGTTGGCTTTGTTGCCAATCAAACCCAGGTGTAAAATCCTTGCAGGGCAGCCTAAAGCTCACTTCTATCATTAAGCCATAAAAAAGAAATTAAAAAAAGTTCAGGTGTTTTATAAAAGATGTGAAAGTCAAGAAATTGTCTATATACCAAACTGTGAAAGATTGTAGTTCTCTATTTCAAAAAGCACTTTGGATTTTAAAATAGAAAAACGTTCTATTTTTATGTTATTTTTTTGTTTAAAAAGTCAATGTATAAGGTGGATGCATAAACATTTTATTTCAGTGTTAAATACTGTTTAAAGTAACGGATTGTAATAAAAAATGTGTCCGGACCTTTACTGGTTGTTGATTTTCTTTATTCGGACCCCGCTGATTTTTAATTAGTGACCCCTGCACTAGAGTTTTATTAAGCCCAGACTAAAGTGGAGTGCAGTGATCAAGTTGTAATTAAAGCATAGATTAAAATCTTTAGTCAGCTGTCTCAATTTGAAAAAACTGGATCGAACCACAAATTTTAACTGTGCATCAAAGTCAAGATTATTCTCAAGTCTTACACCCAGGTCTGCAGCAGTATGTACCAGATACTGATTTAAGGTCTCAGGTCAACACTGATGTTAGAGACATCTCAGCATAAACTCAGTAATAGTACCGGCAGGAATTTCAAACTACTTTCCCCTCTGTTTACATGGCATTGATATGTCTTTGGTAACATATGCAATAGAGGAAATTTCAAAACCACTACAATATATCAGTATTCTGTCATTTCAAATTGGTTCCTTTCCTAACAAAATGAAGATAGCTAAAGGAATCCGATCATGCCAAAAAGGAGATAAGCATCAATTTTCTAACTATAAAACTATAGTTCTGCTACCACGTTGCTATAAGATACGTGGTAGGAAAACTGTTTAATAGGACACTATAATCATTTTTAGAATCTAATTTAATATGTGAAACTCAATATGGACTCAGGTACAAAGGATCAACAACAGTAGCCATACTTGAATCTAATGAAGGGATAACTGCTATTCTGCTATTGATAATTTTTTTTTTTTTTTTTTTTGCTATTGATAATAAGAAAATTGCTATTAGGGTGTTTTGTTGACAGTAAGAAAGCTTTTGACAAAATAAATCAGGATTTACTGACACAAACTGGAACACTACTGTATCAGGGGGCTTAAATTGAAGTAGATTAAAAGTTATTTAACGGGCAGACAACAATATGTTAAACTGGGAGATGTGTTCTGAGTGTTTGGATGTTGATTGTTGGGTACCTCACGGGTCAGTGCTGGGTCCTTAGTTATTTATATTATATGTAAATGACATCTGCAAAATATCTGAAATAATGAAGTTTGTATTATTTGCTGATGACACAAAAATTTTCTGTGTTGGAGATAATTTTAACCAAAATACTAAAGGATGAACAAACTGAAAATATGGTTTGATTGTAATACGTTGTCTATATCTGAACAAAAACTAGAAACCTCATATTAAATGTATTCAGAACAAGGTATAAAAATATTTCTGCATTGCACAAAGTCAAATATGTGTTACATTAAAAAGTGCTCCACATATTGTATTATTCCTTGTTTTACCTACTACTTCAGTTATTGTTAAGAGATTTGACCTCAGGTCAAATCATTTTCAAAAAATAAATAAAGAAAGAAGAATAAATAACCAAGAACTTTGTTTCTGTAAGGTTTTAGCTTTAGAATTTACCTTTAGGGTGAGCACAAGAAGGCCTCCTTACCATTAAGTATGTATTCAGAATCAGAAATACTTTAATAATCCCAGAGGGAAATTACAGTTCCAGTACAACCATCCATCCAGGGAGAGGGAAAAAAAAGACATATTTCACACTTTATCCTATTCCAGGATACAGTTTGAGATATCAAAAAACCTCGCAGGGAACGATTGACTGAGGCCTTGCTGCCGAGGCCCCCTCCTGACATGGTTTCCATTGGGCGCTGCCTTTATTTTTGACTCCCCTCCAAATTGTCAGTAAAAAAATTGCCTAAAATTGCTAAATGTGAGAGGGGTATGAATAATTTTAGGCTTAACTGGAGGTTCTGGATTTTATATACCTGTTGGACCATAGAAGTGGTTGAAACACCTAAATTCAATCATTTAAAAAGATGAGGTAATGCTCTTTACAATATAGTTAATCATGTAAAGGAGTAGATGCGTCTGAAAGCCAAAGGGATGTTTGTAGGATTTCCCACACAGTATCTGCACATTTTTAATAATATAACAGAATTATTGAAACTATATTGGTTTCTCCTGTTGGAAGGAAGCAAT
Source organism: Fundulus diaphanus (assembly GCA_037039145.1). Taxonomy (NCBI): domain Eukaryota; kingdom Metazoa; phylum Chordata; class Actinopteri; order Cyprinodontiformes; family Fundulidae; genus Fundulus; species Fundulus diaphanus. Next base: position 53,135,191 of record CM073133.1, read on the forward strand.
GTTTCTTTAACCTTTGAAGAGCTGCAGAAAAAACTTCTTTGCAGAACCTCTGTTTAACAATTTTTCAAACCATGCATGAGGAAAGGGTCAATACACACAAACATTATTCTGCACTGAATACTACAATAATACTTGTGCAATCTGGATAAGCAAACAATAGCTGGAGTAGACCTTTTGTATGAATCCATCTGTAAGGATTGTGGGAGGTTCGCTGGTTACATAAAGTAGAACTGAAATAAACAAAAGTGTAGGTTTATGTCCAGTCAGCACAGCAGTGATTGAATGAAATACATCTGACGACATGACAAGATGAGTCCGATTATGTACTTCCCTTAAATCTTATGGTCTTATCAGACAGCATGATGATAAGAGGAAACTGAAATTCCTACGGGGAGTATTTCACCTCATATCAAGCCTTTCTCATAAGATATTAGCTTTGACCAAGCATAAACAGTGATGTTTTTTTCCCCCTAAGTTTCTGTACACAGTGAAAATCTGCCTTCCCTGAGGCCTTAGTAAGCTCCCCCAGGAATGTACTTGGTTCAGCAGAGCACAGATCAGAAACAGATTTGTTGTTTAGTCCATCCACATGCTAAATGTGGATGGACTAATAAAACAGTCCTTGTGAAAGTCATGGTGGTGCTAGTCAGGTATGCAAACAACAAAAAACATCAGTTTACTTCCCAGAAGAGTAATCAGTTGGGAACTAGGATGGCTTTTCACTCCTATGTTCTTATAAAATTCTAAAACATCATTCCAAAACACTTCATGGCACTTTATTTTTCTTGCCAAGTATGAAAGCCGTTTCTATAATCCCAGCAGAAGACTTTTAATGAAGTTTTGACTTTTCAGATAACTCAAAACTTCTGCTTGTTCTCAACTGCTCTTTACTTAGTCGTACATTCTGGTTAGAAACTGTTGTCACTGAGTTAAACTACAGGAGCACTGAAAAGTGTGAGGGTTTGCTGGGAACGTCTGGCGGAGTCCCCCGTTAGATGGAGCTTTAACTCCCACCTCCGGGAGAGCTTTGAACATGTCCCGAGGGAGGCGGGGGACATTGAGTCTGAATGGACCATGTTCCGCGCCTCTATTGCTGAGGCGGCTAGTCGGAGCTGTGGCCGCAAGGTTGTCGGTGCATGTAGCGGCGGCAACCCTCGAACACGCTGGTGGACACCAGCGGTGAGGGAAGCCGTCAAGCTGAAGAAGGAGTCCTATAGGGCTTTATTGGCTTGTGGGACTCCGGAAGCAGCTGATGTGTACCGGCAGTCGAAGCGGCAGGCGGCTCGGCTGGTCGCCGAGGCAAAAACTCGGGCGTGGGAAGAGATCGGAGAGGCCATGGAGAAAGACTTCCGTACGGCTTCGAAGGGATTCTGGTCCACTATCCGGCGTCTCAGGAGGGGGAAGCAGTGCAGTACCAACACTGTTTATAGTGGGGGTGGTGTGCTGCTGACCTCGACTCGGGACGTCGTGCGTCGGTAGGCGGAATACTTCGAAGACCTCCTTAATCCCACCAACACGTCTTCCATTGCGGAAGCAGAGCCTGAGGACTCTGGGTGGGGTTCTCCCATCTCTGGTGCTGAGGGTGCCGAGGTTGTTAAAAAGCTCCTCGGTGGCAAGGCCCCAGGGGTGGATGAGATTCGCCCTGAGTACCTTAAGACTCTGGATGTTGTGGGGCTGTGTTGGTTAACGCGGCTCTGCAGCATTGCGTGGACATCGGGGGCAGTTTCCCTGGATTGGCAGACTGGGGTGGTGGTCCCCCTATTTAAAAAGGGGGACCGGAGGGTGTATTCCAATTACAGAGGAATCACACTCTTAAGCCTCCCTGGTAAGGTCTATTCAGGGGTTCTGGAAAGGAGGGTCCGTTGATAGTTGGATTTCCATGAATTTCAAAATAAATTCACCCGTACCGACTTACACTAACTTGACTAGTGTAAACAAAAACAGCAACACAGAAACAGTAGGAAACAGAGGGGCTTTTGGAGGATGAAATACGATATTTATGTGCACAGATTACGGGTTTTGCCCTAAAAAACCATAGCTGTTTTTTAATCATTTATGAGGGATAGCAACAGAAACAACCATGTAAACTTCTGTTCTCACAAGAGCCGTTGTCGCAGCCGGAGCCACAATTTCCGTAGGAGCAGTGTGAGTGTGGGATTGCGGCAAGCCAGAACTGGATCTGGAGCGTAACCCGGACCGAAGTCAGTGTGAGCCCCAGGTTAGGAAATGCTCATTGCTGCAGCGGTCAGGATGACTGAAAGTCACATGTTGAAATATGTAAGGGGATTTATATTAGCTGTCTTTACACAGATTTTTCTCTTTTGGATATATGTAGGTTCAACGACTACTGTGCCATCTAAACTTCAAAAGGCTCAGGACATTTTATGAGGTACAAGCATTACGCATGATGGCGGATGGATACAAGCATATCATAACAGAATGTAGTTTGTTTGTCCATAACCTAGTAGCAGAAAGAGATTCAGTCCAAGTAGAAATTGCTTATTGTCTGGAGCCAGTCTATAAATGGCAGAACCACGGTTCAGAAAGAGCCACCTCACATATGACCTCTTTATCCGCCTAAAGACACGGTTTGGTTCTTTCTGGAGTCAGACTGATGACACTCTTCAGAAATGTCACCCATGTTCTTTATTTGTGTCTAAATCAGTGTTATTTGTGTTTTTGCAGATGAGCAGTAGGAGCGTATGTTTTTAAGGATAATATGTTACTCTATTGTGTAAAGAGAAGGATTCCATGTAAGCTTCATTGGTAAGTTCATGAATGGCCTTATAAAAACGTCTTTGGTGGGAACATTTGAACTAGTTCAGGAGTGTGACAAAGGGATGTTTGAAGGGATGTTAGTTCAAGATTTTTCTGTACCTCCAAGCTACAGAGCAGTGAAGAAATTATACAAGCAATATTGTTCTACTCTAAAGTTAATTTCTGACTTGGCAAACAAACCTTTTCTGAAGTTCGCTATTAACGGAACACAAACCGGCCAAATACGAAAACTGCACATTGTTTTGCGTTAAACATCACACCAACATATAAATGATAGAAAATTTTCTATTGGGAATCTGAAATGTTATTGAATTTATTGTGAACAAAAAGAACAACTTCTGTGGAAACAGTTGTTTATAGAGAGCTTGATCTGGGTCAAGCAAAAAAAGATTCTCAGTTGTCAAGGCAACAAGAGCTTAACCTTTTGTCATACAAAAGAATCACTGACTAAGAGGAACAACTTGCTTTAATTTGGGTGCATGACATTCCGATTGTCTCTGCCTATACTGTTTTGTCATCTCTTAGTAATCTTTAGACATAAAATTTACTGAAACTCAGTTTCCCAATACTCTCATGAATGTGCTGCATTAGTCAGAAGGCATTCATGCTCTTCAACACTTAGAGAGGAATTCAGACTGAGCCCCTATGTGCAGGCAGACATGTGGAAAGTATCAACACGCAGCAGGCGGAACCCTGAATGGTCCCCAGCTCCACCCCACTGCAGCTCCCACGCTCTCTGCCCCGCTACAGAGAAACAGCTCTCAGTCTGAACAGCTCAAAGACAGAGGAGCTTCTTTTCAGGTCAGGCAGTTTGTGAAAGACCAACAATACTGTTGCAAAGGATTTTAGTGTGTTACCATGACCCTTATAAAAGCCTTGTTGTATTTGGGAGCATATGTGACCACTTGGAGCATAACCACAGGTAAGACATATGATTATTGTGTTCTTCTTTTCTTCTGTGCTGGTATGAGGCATTTTCACGAGCATCACTGTAGTATCTTTGTCAAAAGTCCACAGTGTACCCAAAGATGGCACTCTGTTTATGCTTATCTTTTTGTTGGATATCATGCGTTTGACCAGGATAACAAGTCCAGAGGCCAGTCAGAAAAAAGTTTTATATTTTATAAGCAACCAGACAAATAGAACACTTACTGTACGTAAATGTTGTTTATATAGTTAGATGATACTAGTTTTAACTGTCTGAATGTTTGCTGACTAAGATAATATCATTCATGTCACGATTTGTTATGTGAACCCGAACACATGCCACACACGAAGCTTAGTTTTGAGGATTTATTGAAAGAGGGATGGGTAGTAATGAAGTGAACCAGAGTCTGTAACCAAGCTGGAGCAGGAGGATGAAGATGGAGCAGGAGCTGACGGATCGGAGAGTTCTTGATGGCACGACTGCTGGAGCACAGAGGAGGCAGGAAACCCAAAAGGCTGGCAGAGGCCTCTGAGAAACTCTGAGAAGGCAGGATTATCCAGCAGCAGAAGCACAGATGAGGCAGGTAAATCCAACAGTAGGCAGAGGCAGCTGAAGCAGAGAGGTGTCAGAATAATCCTGTATCTGAAGCACAGGTGAGACAGGTAAATCCAACAGTTTAGCAGAGGCTTGAAGCAGAGAGGTGGCAGATTAGTCCAGCAGTGAGCAGAGGCCTAACATGAGACTCAGAGGTGAGACAGGAAATATCCAGCAGCAGGCAGAGAGTTAACTTGAGACTCAGAGGTGGCAGGATTCCAACAGCAAGCAGGGGCAAACCAGGTAGACAGGCGAGGAGTGAGTAGAGTCTGATGACGAACCGGCAGGGAAGAGAAGACTGAGGGAGGTTTATGTAGGGAGGCTGGCAGTTGGAGTGAGTTCTGACTAATAAGTGTCCAACAGGTGAGACTGACTGCAGAGGGAGTGAAAGGTAAGCTGAGTGAGAGGAGGAGGAGGAAGAACTGAAAACTGACAAAAAAGGCCAGACTAAAACTAAACCATGACAATTCATCCATCCATCCATCCATTTTCTGACCCACTTAATCCCTCATGGGGTCGCAGGGGTTGCTGGTGCCTATCTCCAGCATTCACCGGGCGAGAGGCGGGGTACACCCTGGACAGGTCGCCAGTCTGTCGCAGACCATGACAATTCATATTTTGTAATATAATTTATCCCTGTGATTAAACAGCTTCCTAGAAATCCACTCAGTCTGATCTTACATGCTTTCAGAAACTGTTAACTCATTACCCATTTTCAGAAAGAAAGCCCTTTTAGTGTTCCACTGCATATCCAGCTGAGAGTAATAAGTTCATGTGTACTTTGCCTGTTCATGGAATACAAAGGGCCTTATCATTTTCAAGATTGTAGCCCTTACATTTTATCCTTGCAGAGCTAACATGTGGTAACTTGCTTACTGTTAAGATCTGCAAGCTAACATATCTACCTTATCAAAGCTAGCATGAAGATTTCTGCTGTTCAAGAAACCTGTTCAGAAGAGCTGTGGGGGCCCCTCAGTAGGCTGACAGGGAGTGAAACAGAAAGAACCCTTGGAGTTTTTCACAGCTTTAGACAAAAATGTAGAAGGCATAACGACACATGTGGTTATTTACAAACGAAACAACTCTAAAATGTGAAGAACTGTTAAAAAAAGAAAAATTATGAATGCAGAAGAAGAGGTGGGTAGTAACTAGTTACCTTTACGGGAGTAACGTTTTGAACAAAATTTACTTTTAGGAGTAGTTTTACTGCCCTGTATGTTTTACTTTTACTGAGTAATATTTACTTTTACTGAGTAATATTATTAAAAAATATCACTACTCATCCATCCATCCATTTTCCGAAACGCTTATCCCTGCTGGGGTAGCGAGGGGTGCTGGTGCCTATCTCCAGCTGTCAATGGGCGAGAGGCGAGGTACACCCTGGACAGGTCGGCGGTCTATCGCAGTATCACTACTCTTACTGGAGTCAAATTTCCATCCACTATGAGCAACTTCACTCCGTTTTTCCGGTGCTCCTCATCATCTACCTGCTGTCACTGGTTTAGCTCCATGTCACTACAATTAGCTGTATAAGCTAATGAAGACAATATTAATGAAAATAATACCCTTTCTTGTGGTCAAGCAGCGGTACTTGACCGGAGCTTTCCATAAGTTCACAAATCCTCCACCTCAAAAGACTGTGGCATAACTACCAGCATAACTCTGCTCACTTTCTGTGATTCAATATGGCAAACCAAGCTTACGGCTGCTCCCCGTGTTTACCCGCCCACTTTGATATAATTTTTCAAATTTGTCTGGGGACAGGAATATGCTTTTACATGGGGGTGAGTTACCCTTTAATAGGAAGAAACCTCTAGCAGAACTAGGCTCAATGTGAACCTGCCTTTAGAAGACAGAGCAGAGAAAACGTTAGCCGGTGTTAGCCAGTGGGTGGGGCTAATGTTGATCCTGTCTGTCACAGCTTCCCACACGCTGGACAACAACGAGCTCTCTCGTGAACTTATTAGAGATACTTCAAACTAAACTAGGGATATAGAGGGTGAAGTTGCTCATCCAGTGTGTGATAAACAAATTGCAACACATTATTGAAGTTATTTCTGCAATTTCCAACAAAAACATTGACCTCAGAGTCAATATTCAACCAAGAAGCAGTTGTTCTATATGAGCAAGAGCACTGATTGGCTATCAGGCGTCAGGGTCTGCCTAATCCCACACATTGAGTTTGATGAGTGACCGTCTGCTGTGCAATGCCATGAAATAAAGAAATACAGAGTGAAATAATGAAATGTATATTCAAATGAATTTATTGTTTTTATTTTTTTCCTTCCTTCTTTTTTTTCTTTTTTTCCTCCCTTTTCTTTCCTCTTTTTTTCCTTTTTTTCTTCCTTTTTTAAATTAATTTATTTAACAAAAATGATTTTATTTAATGTCATAATTGAAAATAAATATTTATTTAATGGTACATTTAAATATTTAATTGTACATTTCATAATCTAATTGTACACTTAATTATTAAATGGAACATTTAATGGTACATTTATTTATTTGATTTTGAATTTCATTGATTTTATTTCATGGAAGATTTATTTATTTATGAGATCTGAAGCCTGATTCAAGCACTTCAAATAGGTCATTACTGTGTAAATGTTCACATACTTGATAAGAAAGTAAGATTAGACATAGGCCTATAATTTACTTAAGTCAATGTTTAGTAACAGCTACTTTAAAAGCCTGTGGTACATATCCATTTACTAAGGATAGATTAATCATATCTAAAATGGGGGCATTAATCAAATCGAATACTTCCATAAATAACTTGGTTGGGATTGGATCTAACATACAAGCTGAGGTTTTAGATGAACCTAAAACTTCAGATAACACAGAAAGCTCTACTGCATCTAAACAGTTCAAACACCAATCAGGTTTTAAAGATTCCTCCAACGCTGCCTCGCTTACTGAGGACGAGGTAATCATGTATGGGAGGATTGATGACGAATCCCATAAAGCTATTACTGCTGAGAGCTTAAGGAAATGGATGGATCAACAGAGCTATGACTCTGTAAATTTGGCAACCACTAAAGAGAAACCTAGGATTATTTTTATTGCTAACATCTGTTGGGTATTTCTCTGTTATTTAGGAAATTAAAAGGGGGACAGACTCTTTAAAGTTTGATACAACATTATTTGATAAAGATCTGCTATAATGAAACCTTTTTTTGGGGTGGAGAACTCAGCTAAATTGAACTCAAAGGTTATTAACAAGCGGAGCATTATGGCGAAAGCTGTTTGCTCCACTTGTGAAAGTAAAATCTGTCGAGCTCTATTTGGCATTAAGATATCAATTCTTATTGCCACATTGCTAGACAGGACACTGGGAGAAAAAGAAAAAAAAAAAAAAAAAAAAAAAAAAAGGTTATTAACAAATGGTCAGATAGGACAAGGTTGTGACGAAATACTGTTAATTATTTGTCAGAAATAACACTCCAAATAACACGAGACCACTGCAAAGTCTTCATTTTCTTTCAGGCATTCAGAGCTGGACTTGCTGGTGTGTTTTGGATCATTGTCCTGCTGCAGAACCCAAGTTGGTTTCAGTTTGAGGCAGTGGTGTTGCCAGAATTTCTTTTAAGCTGGGCCTAATAAAAACGGGTGGGCCAAATAATCATAATTGAAAGTACATTTATTTGTAAGTTCCATGTAAGCTCACTATGGAGAAGATACAAGCCAAGCAGAAGGGGAAACAACCTGCTCTGTTCAACTGAACATCTTTGAATTGACAGAAAAAAATTAATCAGGATCTATCACCTATAAGATGATTTGGCTCACTATGGCTGAGCTGAGACGAGGAAAAAGGCATCTGGGCTATCCAATACCACCTTCACATGCTGACGGTTTCTCAACAAATGTGATGTTTACAGCATGTTTTTGCATTCAGGTTAATACAGTCCTGCGGCTCTTAGGCGCATGGATTTCTCTGTATGCTGCCAGTTTACCGAGAACTAGAACATGACACTTGCTGTTTTCATGTTTTCAAAAAGCTTAATTTAAATTTTATTCAGTTCCATTTTATTTTATGATGACTTTAGGTGACAGCCTCAACAAATTCTATGCTTTTTTTTAAAGAAACCCTTTTATGGGTGGGCCCTGGTACAGAGTCCCACCTGTAATCATGTCCCTTGTTGAGGTCACAAACAGATGGCTGGACTTTCTCCTTCAGGATTTTTTAGTAGACAGCCAAGTTCATGGTTCCATTAATCATAGCAAGTCTTCCATGTCATGCAGCAGCAAAACAGCCCCAGACCATCATACTACCACCACCATGTTTTACTGTTGTTATGACGTCTTTTTTTGAAATGTGATGTTACTTTTACACTAGATGTAATGGGACATACACCTTTTGTCTTGTCAGTTCACAGAATATTTTCCCCAAAGTCTTGGGGATTATCCAGATCCGTTCTGGAAAAATTGAGACAAGCCTTAATGTTTTTTGCTCAACAGTAGTTTCTGTCTTAGACCTCTAACATGCAGGCCATTTTGCTCAGTCTCTCTCTGATAGTGGAGGCTTGAATTCTGACCTTAACTGAGCCAGTGAGACCTGCAGTTCTAAGGATGTTGTTTTGGGGTCTTTTGTGACTTCTTGGAAGCCATTGCTGCGCTCTTGGGATAATTTTGGCCAACAGGCTACTCCTGGGAAGGTTCACCACTGCTTTCACCATTTGTGAATAATGGCTCTCACGGGGGTTTGCTGGAATCTGACAGCTTTAGAAATGGCTTTGTAACCCTTTCCAGTCTGATAGATCTCAATCACTTTCCTTCTCATTCGTCCCTGAATTTCTCTGGATCTCAGCATAATGTCTGGCTTTTGAGAATCTTTTGGTGTACTTAACTTTGCAGGCATGTCCTATTTAATGAATTTCTTGATTGAGAGCAGGTGTGGCAGTGATCAGGCCTGGGTGTGGCTAGAGAAGGTGAACTCAGGTGTGATAAATATGGGGCGAAAATAATAGCTTCAACATTTGCAAATGTGTATGGAGAGTTGTGTGTCTGTATCTTGATTTGTGTTTGTGCAGTGGGATTTGAAAATGTGTAAATAAATCTGTAGATGTGTGAGGAGATTTGTGTGTCTTAACAACAATCTGCAAATGTGTAAAACTACTTGTGTGTAATCCGTTTTGCAAATGTGTAAAAAATCCACAAATCTGTATTCAGATCTGCAAATGTGTAGATCAATCTGTAAGCACACACAGAGACACTTGTGTCTGAAGTATTTTCGCTTCAAGTACATAACTTGGGTCTCAGTGTTCAGTAACAGAGAACTATAAGAGTCTTGCTGTTATAAATATAAAAAGTATGTCTTGAATATGAGGAGCAGTGGTGGGGTTTACAGAACATGTCATTTAAACATTTTGTGTCCTGCATGATAGATCACAAGGCACATGTGAAGTTAAATTTCTTGTTATTGTCCTAATATATGTAGCAGCATATATTTGCTGTCATACACAACAAGAATCACAGAAAAGATAAAACCTAGCACCAAAATTAAAAAATTTATGTACATCATGATGAAACCTTTAAGTACATGGGAATTGAAGAAAACAGAGGTCTGTTTTTTTTCCTCCATCTGTATTTCTTTGACTGCTTGTCCTTTATGGGTTGTGGGGTCTGCAGCTGCCTATTTCTGACTGTGTGGGAAGGTGACAGGGTCATTCTGGACAGGCTCACAAGGTCATTTGCTCCACAAACTCTTTTTTACAAGAAAATATCACACGTGTCACAGGTTTGTGCGTATATAAGCTCTTAAAAATAAGCATAACTCAATTGTTTCATCATGTGTGGACGGTGCATGAAGAAAGTTTTCTGTCATCAGAAGGTATGATAGTTTGAACTGTCTCATCACGTATGAACGGTCCTCTGAAGACGTTGGACTGTGCAAGTTTCCGCCGCTTGCTCAGAAACCTGTTTGAGATGATCTTGTTCACCAAAAAGCCGTGGAAGGGTATACATCATGTAGGGCCGGCCCCTTTGAGCAATTGCATCTCTAATCTTACGAATGACGTTCCATAAGTGAACCACTTTAAGAGTTCTTCAAGAAAGACAAGAAAATAAACAAGTTCTTAAAGTACATACTCCATATTTAAAAGGATATATCATATAGTATTTATCTTTTACATTCAAACATACTTCAGTGATATTTAAACAGGTGAGCAGAATTGGCTGCTTATCCAAGAAGTCACCAGTAAAGTAATCTGAATTCTTCAGTTTTTGAAAAAGGTTCATCCAGTACTGGCTGTCGATGTGCTGGCTGTGGGTGCTGGATCCCACAATGAAGCAGTTTTCAGGATAGCTGTCATCAAGACGCAAAAATCTGAGAGGTGTCTGGCTGCAGCCCTCACGTTTCAGTCGCTTCCGCCTTCGTTCTCAGTCGCGTCCGTTTGCAGCCTTCCAGCTTCGTCCTGGGTTGCTTCCGCTTCCTTCTTCTTCTCTGTTGTCATTGGAAACGCGCAGATAGTTGTAAACAAATCTGAAGAAATTCACTAAATAATGCTTCTAAATAATGCTTCTGTGTAAATGTTTTAAATAGCGTTTGTTTGGCGGGGATTAATAAAGTGATAAATAAATAAGAAATGTTTATGAACATATGTTACCGCGGTTTCCACCGTTTATTTTAGCATGTTGCATGTTTTTGCAGGTACATTATTTGCAATACTGTACCTTAACTTCAATGTGCAATTACTTTCCACTGCACTTTAATTTGGAGAGCTTCTGCCAAACTTTATTTCTTAAACTGCTATACTGCACATTTTAGCCTAACTTATGTATATCTATCGTTAAAAATAATGTTTATAGATATAGTAATAGTCATGCGTATATACATTCTTAGTAAATATTGACCTGTAAACTCTTATAATAACAACCATCTAAATATTATGTTCATTGTACATATCTGCTAAAATTCTATTTTTATGGTGATATCCACCTGAATATTATACTCAGTACATATCCAGCTGTGAATCTGTTCACATTACTAGTTATTCTTATATTAAACTCATAGTACAAATCTATCTGTAAATTCTGTTTATAATAGTATTCATCTCCATATTTATTCAGTACATATCCATGTACTGCACTCATGGAACCATTGTATATCCTGCACTTTACTGATATTGCACTTCTGGTTAGAACTAAACTGCATTCCGTTGCCTTGTACCTGTGGAATGACAATAAATTTTAATCTAATCTAATGTGTCATGGTTTTGACGTGTCTAACCCACATGCAGAATATACTCAAGAGGCGCGGAGCAGTTTCAGATATTTATTTTAAAGCAGGGGAGCACGAGCCGATCTCAGGCGATTTATGGTTCTCGCAGCCAGGGAAAGAAAGTACAGCCGGGCTCGGGCGGTCTGCGGACAAAGGAGAAAGTTAGATCAGCTCACGGAGCAACGGGAATGGTGTTACTTTGTTTCCGCTTACCGCCGAGCGCCGCGATCTAGCCGGGGGGAGTGGAGCGGAGAGACGGACCCGATCAGCAACCCTCCTAGGTGGCAGATGGTGGTGGAGAGACAGGCGGGCGGTCAGGAGGGATCCGTGAGGGGCCCGAGCAGCAGGAGGATGGATGGGTGGCTTGAGGAAAGCTGGAGTAACCAGAGCGGTTTCGTAGGTGTCCACGGATTGACTCGTTGGAGCCGAATGGGCACCGGAGACAGAGTTCGCGGAGGAGCGAGGAACACTCGGGATGAAGGGGTGACCTGAGACGAAGGAAAGATTTGTTAAAACTCTGAAAAGGAACGTTGTCATGCAACAAGGGCCTCTTAAGCATACCAATACTTGGCTACACTCTGGCATCGTCCAGCAGTCCAAGTGCTGTCTTTATAGTGCAGCTCCGCGCTGCTGAACGAGCCGCAGGTGTGTACCACGCCCACCTGTCAACTCCAGCCACCTGTGGGGAAAGCAGATCATGCGGGGCCGGCAGAAAACTGCACGACGCTTCCCGCAGGGTCCTGACATAATGTAATGTTAAAATATAACGTAGATATATTGGGTATATATATTATATTAAAACAAATATATAACTATATATATATATATATATATATATATATATATATATATATATATATATATATATATATATATATATATATATATATATATTTTTTTTTTAAGAACACCTTTCCTTTCACAATTACTACTTAAACATTATTTTATACATGTTGTTTTACCAACTGTAAATAATCTTGCCTTGCCTAGATAATCTTAAATACAATCTAAAAACCATGGTTATGACTAATTTTCGCTATTCCCAGTCTAAAAGATATATCGCCTGGTGTTTTTACTGTAGCTTTATCTGTAATGTAACATCTCACTAACCTGACAAAAGCCAGCTGTATGTCGCTCCGCCTAGCTCCACTCAGGCGGAGCAACATACAGCTGGCTTTTGTCAGGTTAGAAAAACATGCCTTCTTCAGTCTTTCTGCTAAACAATTAAACAGCATAAAATATACAGTTGTTAAAGTAAACAAGGCAATAAGCATACAATGTTCCATGAGTGCAGTACATGGATGCAAATAATGTACCTGCAAAAACATGCAACATGCTAAAATAAACGGTGGAAACCGCGGTAACATGATATGTTCATAAACATTTCTTATTTATTTATCACTTTATTAATCCCCGCCAAACAAACGCTATTTAAAACATTTACACAGAAGCATTATTCAGACATGCAACATGCAAAAATAAACGGTGGAAACCGCGGTAACATAATATGTTCATAAACATTTCTTATTTATTTATCACTTTATTAATCCCCGCCAAACAAACGCTATTTAAAACATTTACACAGAAGCATTATTTAGAAGCATTATTTAGTGAATTTCTTCAGATTTGTTTACAATTATCTGCGCGTTTCCAATGACAACAGAGAAGAAGAAGGAAGCGGAAGCAACCCAGGACGAAGCTGGAAGGCTGCAAACGGACGCGACTGAGAACGAAGGCGGAAGCGACTGAAACGTGAGGTCTGCAGCCAGACACTCTTGAAAAATCTTTGAATGTCTTTCATTGTACCATTCTCTGTCTCCATGTCTATATGAATTCTGGCTGTGGTACCCCCTCTTTTCTCAACCTCTGAAACAAAATATCCAGCAGTAACTTTTGGACAGCACCATCCATGTATTCAGCTTTAGAGATGCCAACCTGTAAACACAGCAGAGATTTTGATATCGTTCTTTCAAGTTTTTTATTTTAATCAAAGGTAAAAATAACAATTAATTTATTCTTTCTAAAAATTGAGCGCGTTACTTCTGCTAAATCTGAGAAGCTAAATATTCCAAATTCAAAGTTTTTAAGTATTTAAATTTTGAGTGTCAGATCAAATGCACAGGCATTCTAAGATGTAAAAGAGAACATTCATGGTTTTCTGGCTGTATTTTTAATGTAGCTATCTTAAACCTGTTCCACCTACCTTAATGTTTTTGTTTATGGGAATTTTAAAAAGTACTTTTACAGAATTCCCATCAGAAGGAGAATAGCTGCTGTTTAAAATTGTGATTAAAAGTTAGACTGGATCAATGTTAAATTGCTCAAACCTAGACTGCAATGCAACAATGTTGTTGATTAAGATTTGTTTTCTTTTCTGAGTAAGTTTAAAGATATCAGAAAAAACAAATGCAACAACTAATAAACTGAGAACAGTCGTGCTTTGCTGCCAGGAGCTTTCATTGATAAATTCTGATATTAACTTTTGAATTTGCAGCAATGATAATCGATGATCAGTTTTTGCTTTTCTCCTTATTAAAGCATAAAGCAGTAGTTGACTGGGTTTATTAATGGATCTGATATAAATAGCTGTCCTTCACTGGCTTGTGAATAGTCACATTAGAAAGCTCTGTATTCATCACTTTGTTTTGACACAATAAAATATGGATAAATGTAGCTTTATCTAGCCTCACTTTTATTGTGTAGAATACACATACTTTTAATTAGCCTTACGAGTGTCGAATTAAAATTTATTTTAATTATATTTAATTCAAATACATAAAGGCATAGGTACATTTGCAGTCACAGGCCCTGTTTAGAGTACTTAAACGGTGTAATTCCCATGCCGCACCACTAGTAGCGCTGTGATTTTTGAAGCTCCGCGTCAAATTGCCAAGAAGAAGAAAACAGCGGCTGGCGGAGGACTGTTTCGGCTGCAAACTGTTGTAAATAAACCCACCACACAGAAAGTCCCCTTAAGCAACAGTTAAACCTTGTAGTGTGTAAATGGAGAGTACAAAGGCAATGCAAACCTGTTTTCACCGTGTAAACAGAGCCAGAGACTGTACTATATTATAATGTAACTGCAAAATATGTAAGTGCGTGTACATTTTTCATCCAGTTTGACTTCAGTTTAAATAGTTTTGGTTCTGAATAAATATGTGTAATCTGTCTGAAAGGTCACGATCACTGTGAACATATGATTAAAATGAGATCTGAGCTGCCTCCTGTTCATTTTGACAGCAGCTGTCTGATCTGTGGTCTGACCCAAGATGGCCGCCCTGTAGGCACGTCGGCCTAGCGGCCGGCAGCGTACAATGGGGCGTCTACGTATATGATGTCTATGAGTCTAGCGGCAGTGATGCAAGTGTATCCAGAGCATAGTTGTTAACTATAAATAATAACTGCTGAATAGATCAAATTTCAAGTAGAGGACTTGCTGTATATGCATGACTTACCTTGTCACTCCTCAGAGCAGAAATACATTCCTCCGACAAATGATGACTTCTTAAAAAGAAATAATCTCCCTCCATCTCTCCTCCTCTCCATGACACTCAAATATCCCGCGAGCTGATGCCGGGTTATGTTGCGTTGTTATGAGGAGACAATTATCTCGTTTTAGCAAGATAAGTCTCTCATTAAAACAAGAAACTTTTGCCGCTAAAGGGAGAAAGTTATATAGTTATAACAAGTTGCCTTGTCAGCCGTCTGGAAGCAAAACGCTTTGTTACAATCCTTGAAAGTCACGTGACCTCCCACAGCCGGAAGAGGCAGCCTGTGAGCCTGCGCCCAGGGCAACATGTGAGGCTGTGAGCCATAGACATCATATACGTAGACGCCTCATTGTATGCTGCCGGCCGCTAGACTCATAGACATCATATACGTAGACGCCCCCATTGTACGTGCCTACAGGGCGGCCATCTTGGGTCAGACCACAGATCAGACAGCTGCTGTCAAAATTAACAGGAGGCAGCTCAGATCTCATTTTAATCATATGTTCACAGTGATCGTGACCTTTCAGACAGATTACACATATTTATTCAGAACCAAAACTATTTAAACTGAAGTCAAACTGGATGAAAAATGTACACGCACTTACATATTTTGCAGTTACATATTAATATATATATATATATATACAGTATATATATATATACAGTATATATATATATATATATATATATATATATATATATACTGTGTATATATAGGCTATATACACAGACACTGATCTACAGACAACAGCACTGTTCTACATAGGAGCAAAACTATATACAGACAAGGGAGAGCAGAGGTGCCAATAACAGCATTTAAAAATTATATAATACAAACCGCAATCTGGGAAAAAAACAACAAAAAACCTAATAACGCATCTTAGAATCAAATACATTACAAAATCATAGCAAAACCAAAAATACTGTATAATGCTTTACCCCCCCCCCCCCCCATAAATCATGTCTATCCAGTAATTTAGGACCATTTTCTTTGTTTTTGGTGTTTAATGTACTTTTCTCTACTTCCATCCCTGCTACCCATTAGCACATATTGTGTTTATGCCGGAAAACTGTAACTGTAAAGCATGAGGATCATCTATCATAAAATCTTACTTATGGAAGGTAATTCCCCAGGATCTGGTTCCGAGTGTCCTTTTATTTGCGCACCCATAAGCGGAGTAAAAGTCGGGCTTCCTGGGACGGAGCTCTGGAAGTTTGCTTACTTTCAATACAAAATCGAAATTATTTATTAAGTTAGACAATAATTTAATTTAATCAATTGGTCCCATGTAGCCCCTAAAGGGGTGCCGTTTTCAGTCAGTTGATTTATCTGGAAATCGGGTGAGAATTCACCGGATTCAGAGTGTCTGAAAACATAAAGTACATTTTCCTGAATTGACTTGTATTCTGTCTGACTGCAGCTTGGTCTGACCTAAGATGGCCGCTCTATCGGCACGCCTCTCAACCGAGGACGCGGCGTCTACGTATTCATGTCTGTGGCTAGACTGACGTGCCTACAGGGCGGCCATCTTGGGTCAGACCACAGATCAGACAGCTGCTATCAAAATGAATAGGAAGAAGCTCAGATTTAATTTTAATCATATGTTCACAATGCTGGTGACCTTTCAGACAGATTACACATATTTATTCAGAACAAAAACAATTTAAACTGAAGTCTAACGGGATGATATATATACTCACAGTTATATATTTTCAGTTACATATTAATATGATAAACACAAATTATACACACATCTCTCTCTCTCTCTCTCTCTCTCTCTCTATCAATACATATACATATATATATATATATATATACATATAAATATACATATATTATAAATATATATACATATATACATATAAATATACATATATTATAAATATATATATATATATATATATACATATAAATATAATATTATATATATATATATATAGAAAGATAGATATATAATTTCTTTTGTTTGTGTCTTACATATTTGGAATAAAGCGTGTCTGTCTAAAACCCTTCAAACAGAATTGTTTTGCAGAGCTTTTTCCTAGTGCTGCCACTCTGGTACTGCAGGGATGCCATTTTTGCAATGTGATGCTGCCTGATTTTCAGGAATGCTGCCACAACTAATGACATCAAATTTGACTGGTGGTTGTCAATGCCAAACTGTGTTTCAACAATGTGTTCACCAAGTAAAAACACATCATCTGTCCCAATCTCCTCTCGAACTATGTGGGTGACCACAGCGACTTTCAGAGCTTGATTGGATGGCAACTGGCGAATAACTCGTTCCGATTCTCTGACCACTCTCACTGTGCCTTTGGATGGAATCACCAACCCACCGCGATTTTTCAGAGTGAGAAGATGATGACTCTGGTCAAATGATGTTGGCATGACATCTGTTGCTAGACTGCAATGGCACACATCACAGGAGAGCCTTTTCAGGACGTGGCGAACAACAAACCCTGCAATGTATACCAGTGCATTGTCCACAAGACTACCAAAACGAGTAGGGAGGTAGCTGTGGTCACGCACAACAGCTAGAGTGTTTACAAATGGAGATGGGAACTCCTCTGCAGTTTCTGAAGCAGACATCTCCACAGCAGACAGGGAGACTGTGTCATCCTGGACAGCTACGTTGCCTGACCCACTCGGTGAGACACCACAGCGTACCATGAGACGCCGGAAAATGCCCTTAAACTGCTTGGCAGATGGATTATTGTTCCATCCACCTATAAGAGATAAAACACATATACAGTATATAAATGTACCATGCAGACAGGTGTTTAATAAACATTTCAGGACTTTAACAGGAAAACTATCTGGGAACAAAAATACAAACCTGATGCTCTGATGGAATTAAAGAGCAATTCCAAGTGATCCTGGCTAAATCTGTATGTACAAATGTACTGCTGGACTTGGAGTAGCTCTGGAATCATCAGCATCAATGTGTCGATGTTGGCGACAAAGCCGATTACAGACAGGAACCTGTAAAGAAATATGTCTAAATACATATGCACGGAGCTTCAAGTGACCACTTGGCAGTTTTGTTCATGAACCGTGGTACATTTATTTGTCCACCATATATTTCAGATGCGAGACACAAAGGGGAAACCTTTTATCACAGGTATTTTCCCTCAGTGGTATCCAATCAATGTGAATTTCACTAAGAAATTGCAGAAAAAAATTGCTTTATGCTTCTTATTGGGGTTACAATGAAAATAGTTATATAATCAGAATATCATGGAAGCATCTACCAGAGGTGCCTCAATAGATGCCTAGCAAGAAAAATTGATTTCCTTTAAGATGCTGAACAGAACTGCTTTAACACAAGAACAATCAATGACAGCAGTGCAACGTTAACATGGTGTTGTACTTACCTTTTTGATACACCTGAGACCTGTAAAACATGTGAATTCGAATAGAAAAAAATGCATCCAAATAACACATTTGGCCAAGACTGGAAATTAATAATCCTAATAATCACATGAAAAAGAATATTTAAAAGCACAATGAAATGTTTAGACAGATACCCAAGTTAATAAATAACTGTATCATATCTGTCAAAAACCTTAATGATTAGGGAAAAAAAGACTGGAGGACTACACTGAGATGTAAGCCACAAAAGATGCAATCTTACCTGCTACAGTCCATATTGATACTTGTACAACCTAAACAAACACTGAACACATTACTCAAACATAAAAAAGGCAGGAAACAGTGACACAAGATAAAAAACTGAAACATTTCTTTAGAGCAGCAGGTTAGAGCTAGGCAATATGGAAAATAAAAGTCATATCCCAATATGTATGACAAACCCTAGTAATGGCAGCATTTATATATAAAGACAAAACAAACAAATAATTAACTATGTATATCTTTATATGCGATATTGTCCAAAAACATATCTCACTTAAAAATATATCAATATATGTTTTATATCGATACATCGCCCAGCCCTACAGCAGGTTGTGAACAAATCAACCCAGAGAACAAAGCATCTTATGAACTCGATGCATCAACTGGGAACAGAATATCAAATGAACTCGTGTAACAGAATTTTCACAATATTAAAAAAACCTCTTTGATCGATAAACTGGTGAGCCATCTTTCACTGCTAGACTGATCAAGTACTCCCTTGCTCTAAGCAAGAAGGTCACTGTCTCTGGCCAGTTCAGAGCTCCAAGGGGAGCTTTAAACCCTTTGGCACGGGGATTGCGGCTATTCAAGATGTCAAACAGCCTGTCAATAATCTGAAAATAAATACGGACACCAACTGAAAATGCATTAATTGTACTCATGTTGCTCTTTTATACAGCATCTATGATAATCAACATGTTTAATGGTAAATTAATAGTTATGCAATGTATTCCATTCACAGCATTTATGCATGTCTTAAAGTCATTTCCATCACTACTTCTATTACCTCAATGAATCCAGCGGTTGCTTCACAGTCTTTAAAGCGTGAGTAGCCTAGGTCTCTCAGTGTGCGTAGAGCAACAGCTACTGAACGACTTAGCGTTTGTGCAGCAAGAGACCTTCATCTTTGCATTATCAAAGCGGACATGCTTGTCGCTAATTTTGTTTGCAGCATGAAGACCGTCTCTGCTCTGGACATCATTGAGATGAACAATGTGCATCCAAGTGATGGGGCCCATGGTGCTCCTTATTGGACTGTATGCCTTCGGAATCCAAATATTTTTATTACATTTTGCACGAGCAGAAAACTGTTGTAGTACAATTAAGACATCTAAATAAATATCACAATTATCAAATGTAATTTTAGAAAGAATAGGCTGAGAAAATAATCGGAGCTTGCCTGCAACATGTTGCGTGCTAGTTTAAGCATGTGACAGGCATCCAGCATCACAAACACCCGCTGACCAGTCACTGGATGTGGAAATGTTGTTTTTAAGGGCAGATGAGGGTTACTTTTGAATTCACAGCCAAGCTGGTTGCACATGCTCAGGTTGGTTGCATGCCCATCCATCGTGATGCACACCACTCTTATCCCACGTCCATTAAGCTCCTCCAAAGCATGCAAAACTAAGACCTTCTGAGTTTCAGGTGAGAGAGAACTCGTCAGGTAATACGCAATTGGAGCTTTCCAATGCCCCTGTAAACCAACCACCATAAATACAAGAGCCTCAGATGCAACGTCTGTCTCATTAAGTCCATCCCCCATATCCACAAATCCAGACATTGTCTGAGTTTGAGGATTGTATTGGATATGCTTTTTGATGGCCATAGCATCCAACGTGAGAGTGACCCATCCATATTGAGCATGGTCTACTGTGCATCTTCTCCCCAACATGTCAAGCATCATCTTATTGAGGCCGGGTTTGGCATCAACGGAAGTCAGCCACCTAAGTACGATTAAATCAAATGTAGAAAAACAGAAATAAGGCCAGTATTTGACCGCTACAAGTTCTTGTTGCAAATATTTCCATCTATCAGTAGTCTGGAATTATTTTATGATATCATTCATTAATACTAACAGCTGGACAAACTGACAAATACCTTTGCAATGTATGTGGATGTGGAAGGTGAAAATGTAAAGACTCTTTCAGGTAGCTGTAAGCCTTTGGTCCATGAAGGTGGAGAGTGAGGGCAAACTCTCTCTGTGCTTTTGTGTACTCGTGGCTCTTCTTTGAGAAGAGCTCTATTGGGACATCTGAAATTAATTTGGCATTAACCTATTAGGAAGTTCCTTTCAAATAACTTCCAACAGGCTTAACCTAAAGCATTAATATAAAGGTATACGATATTTCCAAATAGTATTAACAACTTACCTGAGTAACATTCCAGTTTATCTTGAAGATTTTCATTGATAAGGTTCTTCTCCCTCAGATCCTGCAGAACCGAACCCATATTTTTCTTAGCCCTCAGCTCTCGGATCTTAGCATTCCGCTTCTCCCGCTCAAGGCTTTCCACTCTTGCCCAGGCCTCACTAAGCTTTGCCTTCAGAGCAATGGGGGAAATCGGCAATGCATAGTTGTGGTCCTAGCAGAAAGACGGGAAGCAAACATTTAGTATGTGTGCATAACTTTGTTAAGACTGTTGATTGTGTCATCCTTTGGAGAAACAACACATTTAAATACTTACGAGATTTTTCTGAGGTTCATCTTTCTTTGAAAGCTGAGTTAAATCCAGAGCCAGACTCTCCTCTGCTTTCTTTGCAGTAAGTGTGTTCCTCTTTACTTCTAGCTATAATACAATACAATAAAAGACACACAAAAGTAAAACTCAAGTTAAAAAAGTCGTGTCATTAGACAGGAACACAAAGCAGCGGGACCAAACACCTTCCAATAATTATTTGACTAATATATACATAGCATACAGAGAAACATACTTTTTGGAGAGAAGTTGGAAAATTGAAAATAGATGGTATGACATTCAGTCTAAGCCGCACAATCTGTCCTGTCCGGTCGAAGTCCTCGTCCTTGAAGTGCTCACTGCACAACATGGAACGATTTGTTGCAACAAAACCATCCCGTCGTACGGCCAGCTCCCACTTTTTTCTCAGCGTAGTGTCTTTGGGAAACCTGGAGTGAAAGAAGTAGCCAGATAGAGTGATATTAAAATGTCACTACATGTAATAGAAACCCATCCCTCTCATATTATTCTGTAAAGTATGAGGATTAACTATCATAAAATCTTACTTGTGGAAGGTAATTCCCCGGGATCTGGTTTGTAATGTCCTTTTATTTCCGCACCCATAAGCCGAGCAAAAGTCAGGCATCCTGGGACGTAGCTCTGGAAGTTTGCTAACTGTCAATACAAAATCGAAATTATGTATTAAGTTAGACTATCAATCTTTTAATTCAATCAATTGGTCTCATGTAGCTCCTAAAGGGGTGACGTCTTCAGTCAGCTAGTTTATCTGGAAATCGGTTGAGAATTCACCGGATTCAGAGTTTCTGAAAACATAAAGCACCACTTACCTGAACTGACTTGTATTCTGTCTGACTGCAGCTTGGTCTGACCTAAGATGGCCGCTCTGTTGGCACGCCTCTCACCCGAGAACGCGGCGTCTACGTATTCATGTCTGTGCTGTGAGCCTGCAAGGGGTTACAAATAGAAAAAATACGCATACAAATCTGCTACGCATTTGTGTATGGAGTGAGGATTGTCTTAAAAAGATTTAAATAAATATAAAAGGATAGATATACATATACATACATTTATAAATATCCAAGTACAAAATACAAATATAAAAATGTGACATACAAATAAATAAAATACAAATATAAAAATGTGACATACAAATAAATAAACAAATTTATATAAATAAACGTGTCTTTGTAAATATATTTTCGAGATTTGAAAATAAATATGCTTGACTTTGTATGTGGAATCTGCATTTGTGAATCTCCTTTTCGCTTTTATGTGATGACGTAATTTTGAGACATTCCTACTGCAAACCGAGATCCACAAATAAATACCACTAGATTTGAATGCGAAGACACCCTCCACTGAACAACCAGCAGATGGCAGTGCTGTGCAACGATAGCTAGGCTCTGGCTGTAAAGTCATTGGTATCCGGTTCTGGCCTCGTGGTTAGCGCTTGCCTTTGGCCGTTTCTCAATTCACGAGAATGCGAACCCGTACTCGCGTTCTCGTCAAGTCCGGTCTTGGCGAGAACACAGGAAGCTCGGACTTGACGAGAACGCGGGCACGCAGCACGTATTGTGTATTGGAACAGAAGTATACTCGTGTACTCGTGACGTCATCACACCCACAGTTCTTGAGCATTTCTTTAACATTCAAAACTATTTATACACTACACCACCATATCTTATTGAAAACGTTTTTTTTATTAATTTCTAAAAAGTCTAAAAAATATCTAAAAAAATACAGAACTGTGGGTATAAAACCAGCAATAGTGGGAATTTCTTTTGTAGAGGCGATTCAATCTTTTTAAAAAAATCAGCACTTTGTAGAAGCAAAATGAGCAATTGAGCAATATAGCTGTTGCTTTGGTCGTTGGTCAGCTTTACCAGCAGGCTGAAGAGGAGGTGGCGCAATTAAGGAGGCAAATCCGAGCAAGGAGAAGATTGATGCGGCAGAGGAGGCTCAGAAGGCAGGCTTTGCTCACCCATCTATTGCCAACTGGTAGGCATTTTAAGATTGACAGCCTATTTCCTACTTTTATCTTTAAAAAAACATTGAAGATGGTATTAAACACGTGATCAGGTTGAAATTGTGACTATTTTTCTATAAATAATTAAAATGAAAACCCAATTTTAACATTAGTAACAGTATGGTTAAGCTACTTTATTGCACCTACTGACCTTCACAGCATTGATCATTAAGAAAGGTAAAAAAAACATATTTTTATGTCTGCCCACCTTTACAGTGATTAATCTATAAATTATGTGCAGTTAGTTCACCCCATTTTTTCAGTGAAATGGTAAAAATACCAGAGAAGGGAAGCCATTTGTTACATTTACTATACAACACTATACATTTTACATTTTCTTTCTTGAGAACTATAATAATCTGCATGTTAAGCAGGTATAGTTTTATGCTGTGAAAAGGTGAGAATTGAAAAAAACTATTCTGGTAACATTTGGCATTTTTTATTTACAGGAAGAAACAGAAACAAAATATGTGAGGATAAACACCTCTGTGCCAATCCTCCAAATATTTTTTAATGAAGGGGACCTGAAATCAGCCTTCTAGCTAAACAGGGCCACCATCGTCCTCCTCCTTCAGCTGCTGCCCATCCAGAAGGCCCATGGATGGCCAGGGGAGATAGAGGTGCTGGTGACCCTCTACTGGCTGGCCTGCGGTGCATCCTATAGGGAAACAGCTTGCCAGTAAGATCTCTTACCTTCTTCTCCTTAAATAGAGCCAACAATGAGACACAATTGATTAATAGATTATATTAATTGAATAGAACATTAAGACATATCAGCATATTACCTAAATTACAAGTTAATTTTATATTTGGTACAGGTCAAGTGGAGGCACGCTACAACAGGCACCACGCCAGGGCGAGAAACATCATTGAGCGTGCCTTTGGTGGTCTGAAGACACGGTGGCGTTCCATCTTCTTAAGGGGGCCGGAGACATTTACAATTTATTCCAGCAAGTATTGAGTTAATAAAGCAACACACGTCAGTCAGATAAACACAAAACAAATAAATCAGAACCAGCGGTACTACGCACACTACTTGGCCGACAGAAGTGTCCTAAAGACGGATTAACATCAGCCCTGGCTGCGGTTTCCCTCGGAGGTCTGCGGGTCTCTCTGCTCCGCTCATCGTCTGACTTTTTTTCAATATTACGCACTAACTCTGTAAACAGGCCACATAGGGAAGTTTAAAAGTATAATTTTCTCGCCTCAGCCAATCTGAAAATATACTTTTGAAGAACAACAGCAGCAGAAAAGTGAATTTTTAACTTACCACTGTGAGCTCTGTTTGCGCTGTCTCGAATCAAGCTGGGGCCGCAGTGCATTCTGGGCAAGCGGTCAGTCTGAAGAACGCACAAGTCTGCTCTGATGCATGCTCGATAAAGAGGGCGGGGCGAGAACAACATCCGGGGATGTGGTGCGTTCTCGGTTTGGTGTTCTCGGCAATAGCTGGGTTTCAGTCACGTGATGATTATGACGCGGCCAGGGGGCGCGATTTCAGATGGAGGGCAGGACGTCTATGAAGTTAGCGTAAACATGGAGGACACCGTTACCGAGAGCCCGTATTGTATGGAGTTAGAGCCTGTTTCAAGACATAGATACAAGGAGTTGATTGACAGATATGTTGGACGTGACCCGTACCTCATGAAGATGAGTGAGTTTTCGGTGGACCTTAAAGATTTGCCGACAGTGGAGGCCGTTGACATAACAAACTATCTGGTCCTTCAGACATCGTATTACACCAAACAGCAAATGAAGGCCTATAAAAGTATGGAGGCATATAACTTCTTTGTCAGCGGGTGGGTCCACAACCTCGGCACCAAACGTCTCCACGACGATCATCGTTTAGTCTTCGCCAGGGTGTTTGTTCTTATATTGTTTTATGTGTTAAAAGATGCTAGCGTTAGCAGTAGCGGTTCAGAGCAGTCGCCTGTCTGCGTTAGATCGGAGCTCATACCCAGGCTCTCAGCTGTCTTTTGGAGATCCAACATAGCCTCTGCACATTCCAACCGGCTTTGTTGATCTTCTTTGAGCTTCATCCTCTTCTCTCGTTGAAGAGATGCTTCTGATTTGGGCTTAGTTTTTTGGTAACCGAGGTTGACCGTCAGAGCCCAGTCTACCGACTCAACGTTACCCAAAGCGCTAGGACAGCCTAAACAGTCCCAATGAAGTTCATATTAGACTACCGGTAACTTATTAATCATTACTAAGTAAATGAGCATTTAACGACAACCTTATGCTATATAAACACAACCACAAAAACAAGTTAGCTAGCTAACATAACGTTATAGCTTACCTCCGACGAAGTGGTCGCTGCAGACACGGGCATTGGCAGACTCTGCTCCTCCAGACCGCAGACGTACGTTTAAAATCCATTTTTTATGGCGTTGTTCTGTGAGCTTTTTACAATTTTCACCTTTATGAACGACAATCTTTGGTAAAAGCTCTTTTCCTTTTCTCGGTTCGAACGATTGGGGCAGCCGTAAACTACACAAAACATAGGCATTATTTCAGACGGCAGAACCTCAGCTACTTCATTTCCTGCCCTTCATCTGAATTTCACGGTGTTGTGAAGCAGCACTGTGACGTCACGTGAAACCAAAGAATTGGAACAGTGCTCAGGCTGAGGCTGATGACGTGTCACGAGCACACGAGCACACAAGACCGCTCAAGAACGCATATTGAGAAACGGCCTTTATCTCGGCTCTGCCAGACTAGCTGTGGCTGCACAACACTGCCATCTGCTGGTTGTTCAGTGGAGGGTGTCTTCACATTCAAATCCAGTGGTATTTATTTGTGGATCTTGGTGTGCAGTAGGAATGTCTCAAAATTACGTCATCGACATAAAAGCAAAAAGGAGATTAAATATATTTACAAAGTTTATTTATATAAATTTGTTTATTTATTTGTATGTCACATTTTATATTTGTATTTTGTACTTGGATATTTATAAATGTATGTATATGTATATATTTTACATTTATTTAAATCTTTTTAAGACAATCCTCACTCCATATTTGTGCATCTGACGCGGCAGAAGTGTAGCAAAAATCACGTGTGTAAAGAGAGCCAACCGAAAAACTGCTTGACTTGTAACCAATGATTTTTCTTTATTTCTGGGTCTTGAAGCGAAAATACTTCAGACACAAGTGTCTCTGTGTGTGCTTACAGATTGATCTACACATTTGCAAATCTCAGTACACATTTGCAGATCTGAATACAGATTTGTGGATTTTTTACACATTTGCAAAACGGATTACACACAAGTAGTTTTACACATTTGCAGATTGTTGTACAGACACAAATCCCCTCACACATTTACAGATTTATTTACACATTTTCAAATCCCACTGCACACACACACAAATCGAGATACAGACACACAACTCTCCACACACATTTGCAAATGTTAAAGCTACTATTTTGGCCCCATAGATAAACCACAATTAAGTGTTACCGGGGGAAATCACTTTGTCACACAGGGCCATGTACATTTTGATTTTATGTCCCTTAATAGTAAAGACCTTCATTTAAAAACTGCATTTTCTGTAT
Source organism: Fundulus diaphanus (assembly GCA_037039145.1). Lineage (NCBI taxonomy): Eukaryota > Metazoa > Chordata > Actinopteri > Cyprinodontiformes > Fundulidae > Fundulus > Fundulus diaphanus. The sequence continues at coordinate 53,161,888 of CM073133.1, forward strand.
ACTTCTGCTGTCTTTGACTACTATTTCATTGTTTTTAATGTGCTTAAGCACTTAAATGAGACAAACATGCAACCACACCAAAATAAATAAATAAAACAAAAGAAATCAGGGAGGGGGCAAACACTTTTTCACACCATATCCTGAGGTAAAAAAAAAGTAATGTTTGGTTCACATGGACTACTAAGACTGTCAGTTCTGGAAAAACCTGCTGCTCTTACTGGAGGTAGTAAACCATCAGCTGGCACTGATTAATAATGCAAACAATTAAAACAAACTGAAGAGTTGGGGAAAAATGGACAGGAAATTTGAAAATACAAAAAAAAAAAGCGGAAAAATGTGAGTGTGGCAGATTTTAATGTCCTAATTTAGTGGCACTCTTACAGTTCTTAGCCACTTTGTTTCTATAAACAAAATCACCAGTAAAATCGAAAGTGGCAAGGTTAATAACTAAAGATGAAAAGCACGGAAAAAAACAAGGTACTGTTTAGCAGATGAAATACGGAAAACAGAAACAAAGCAAGAAAACAACTAAGCAGACAGCCAGTCTGATGTGAGTCATATTTAGAAGACTGTAACAACTGTGGGGAATTTTTCTGCTTAGAAAAATGGAAGAACAAATAAGATGGCTGCGCAGAAGCCTGCAGCTGTCGGAGGCACCCGGCTTTTCATGTTTTTGTGGTTTTGTTCGTTTTATCACCACTCCAAGCTCTAATCCAGTATGGGAGAGGAGACCTCCTTGAACTGGGGTGAAACCCCAAAGTTTATAGATCATACCGATCGCCAAAACCGGACTTCATTCTCCTCGAAATTCAGCAGACAACAGAGCCGCCATTTCCTCCGCCTCTAAGGCCTAGACACGGGAAGAAGCATAAAACAAGACATGGCTGTCGTGGAGGCCTTCACATCAGGCTAAAGGCTAATCCACACAGGCCAGCTTTGCCAGTCTCCTTCTAGCCAATGTAAGATCCTTAACCAACAAACTGGCTGAGATCTCGTTGAAGGTCGCGTTACCTAAGATCGACAGCTGGCCTCCCCAGAGGCTATCGCAACACTATCAAATGTGTCAGTAATTGCTATGCTGCCAACTACTGCAACTCCAAAGTAAAAAATGCTGTAACAATCTTTTCAGAAATTTAAGTCTTTGTTACAAAATCAAAATGCAAAAGCTTCACCTACAAAATATGCCTTGTACAGATGTGGGTGGGTCTGTATGAAGACAAATATCTCCTACACATCATTTTTAAAAATAATATTGTCATGATTTGTTTATGGATGAACCCGGACACAGCACACACACACAGAGCTGGTTTTAAGAGAGTTTATTGCAACAGTGGATGGTGATGACATGAAGAACCAGAGTCAGTTATCAGACGGGAATGTAGGATGCAGGAGCTGGCTGGCAGGTACAGAACAAAGTAGATAGTCCATGAAACGGAGGAGCTGCGCTGCTGCAGGATCGGGAGTGAGGACCAGAGACCAGGAACACAGGAACAACAGAGGAACAAAAACCAGCAGTGCAGCAAACAGAAACTAAACTGACCAGACGGGAACCAAGACGGGAGGACGAGAGCAGACTGGCATGGTGATGAAGTGGCTGAACACTGTAGCGGATCCACAACACGGCAGAGGCCCACAGCACGGCAGAGACCCACAGCACGGCAGAGACCCACAGCACGGCAGAGATCCACAGCACGGCAGAGATCCACAGCAGGGCAGAGGCGAATACTGGCTGGTCAGAGTCACTACAGGATCTTAGCTTGGCCGGATGAATACTGGCTGATCAGAGTCAAAACAGGATTTAGCTTGGCAGGATGAATACTTGCAGGTCTGAGTCACAACAGGATAGTTACACCGACGAGACTGGAATACTCCATGGCAAACTGAGAGAAGAAAAGCAGAGGTGGCAGGATTCCAGCAGCAAGCAGAGAACACTCAGGTAGACAGGCAAGGAGTAGGTGTTGTACGATGACGGACCGGCAGAGGAGTCTTCTTCTTTATGGTTTTTTCTGGCGGTTGGCACGCAACGAAACGGTGCATTACCGCCACCAACTGGTTTGGAGTGTGGATCAGAATGACTTATACTACCTAAAATAAATTAAACCAACCTACCAAAATAAAACAAACACCCAAAAAAAAAAAAAAATTAAATCCTATCAATTAAATTACTTAGTCTAAGATAATGAAACATAATCCCATAACACTCATCTCTTGAATTACTTCTAAGCATTTCTATTAAATCAAATTTTATTCTTTTCCTTTTCAAATTTTTAACCATTTCCCTTCTTTCTTCTTCATATTTCTTACAGTATATCATAATATGCTCAACTGTTTCTTGCTCCCCACAATACTCACATCTTCCAGTGTTATGCTTCCCTATTTTGAATAATGTTCCATTTAATCCAGTGTGCCCAAATCTAAGTCTTGATATGATTGTTTCTTCCCTTCTGCTCCTCCCTGCACAACTCATTTCTCCCACTCTCCTCTGAATCATGTACATCCACCGTCCTTTCCTCTCTTCCTCCCATTGCTTTTGCCACCTTTCCTTCATCTTCTGTTTAATACTGCTCTTTACTTCCATCTTACTAACTTTAATTGAGATATCAATGTTTTCTCTAATTGTAGCCTCCTTTGCAACCTTATCTGCCTTTTCATTTCCTTTTATTCCCATATGTGCTGGTACCCACAAAAATATAACTGTAATTCCCATCATTTGAATTCTGAACAATGTTTGCTGGATTTCTATTAAAATATCTGGTCTACTATCTGAATGACTTCTCTGTAAACTGATTAATGATGAAGATGAATCTGAACAAATTATTACTCTCAGTGGTCTTATTTCCTCTACCCATTGTACTGCCAACAGAATTGCTACCATTTCTCCTGTGTATACTGATATGTTATCACTGATCCTCTTTCCTATTGTAATTTTAAACTCTGGAACAATAACTGATACTCCTATCTTATTAACTAAACTTTTTGATGCATCTGTGTATATCTGAATGAAACTATAATAACTGTTAATATATTTCTGTATTGTATCTGAATTCAAAATAAACTCCCTATCTTTGTTTTTCTTTTTTAATAATTTCAAATCTACTTTTGCTTCAGGTACTATCCAAGGTGGAACTGCTGGCATTGGTACTGTCGGACTGAAAATTAAATCAACTAATTCTAACTCTGTTGCTTTTTGTTTAACTGTCCATCCAAAACTATTTTTCTCCCTTTTCTCCATTTCCCAACAAGACTTTAAAGTGCTTTGTGCTGGATGATTATCACTATGACCTTTTAAATTAGCCCAATAATTTAAAGACAACTGAGTTCTTCTCAGCTCTAATGGCATTTCTCCCATTTCCACCTGGAGTGCTGCTGTTGGAGTTGTTTTAAATGCCCCTGTGCATAATCTCAAAGCCTGAAACTGGATGTTGTCTAACTTTTTTAAAGATGAACTCGATGCAGATCCATACACCACACAACCATCATCCAATACTGACCTAATTAATCCACAGTAAATGGCCTTCAATGCTTTTCTATCAGCCCCCCAATTACTTCCCACCAAACATCTCATAACATTTAACACCTTCCTACATTTGTCCTGTATTTTCTGTATATGTACACTCCATGTTATCCCCTCGTCAAACCATAACCCCAAAAACTTAAAGTGTTTTACTCTTTCTAATTCTTGATTATACATTTTTAGTTTTATCTCTGTACTAATTCTTTTCTTTGTAAAAAACATTGTCTTTGTCTTATCTACTGAGAATTTGAAACCCCATTTATATGACCACTGTTCTATTTCTGTTATTGCATCCTGTAACTTTTTAATAATAAATTTCAAATTTTTCCCCCTCTTCCAAATTGCCCCATCATCCGCAAAAAGAGAAAACCCCATCCCATTCCCTATTTCCTTGAAAACATCATTAATTAATATAGAGAATAATAAAGGACTCACTATACTCCCTTGAGGTGTTCCGTTCTCTACCCTATATTTCCTCGAATAATTCTTCCCTATTCTAACTTGTATTAATCTCCCTTGTAAAAAATCCTTAATCCATCTAAATATTCGTCCTTTAATTCCTAATTGACACAGTCTAATTAACAATCCTTCTCTCCACATCATATCATACGCCTTCTCTATGTCAAAGAAGACAGCCACCACACTTTCTTTGTTAACCTGTGCTTTTCTAATTTCATGTTCTAAACATACAGCTGGATCCATTGTATTTCTCCCTTTCCTAAAACCACTTTGGTATTTAGCTATATATCCTTTCTTTTCCATATAATATGTTAGCCTTTCATTTATCATTTTCTCCATTATCTTACATATGTTAGATGTTAAAGCAATTGGTCTATAATTTCCTGGATTAGTACAATCTTTTCCTGGTTTGCGTATTGGCACCACCACAGCCTCCTTCCAGCTCTGTGGCAGTTTCCCATCCTCCCATACTTTATTATATAATTCTAGTAATACTTCCTTTGATTTTTCATTGAGTTGATTTATCATTACATAACAAATCTGATCCTTTCCTGGTGCTGACGTCTTAGATTTCTGGATAGCACGTTTTAGTTCTGTCATTGTAAAAGGTTTGTTTAATAAATCATTATGATTTTCTTCTTGTTGTAACTCTTCATTCTCCCTTACAGTTTTTTCTCTCCCTCTTTTTCCTTCTTCACTAATATTATCTGAGCTGTGAATTTTTACAAAAGTTTTAGCCAGCATCTCTGCCTTTTCCTCATCTCTCACTGCTATTATTTGTCCATCTTTTAAAACAGGGTATCCATACTCTCGTTTTATACCATTCATTCTTTTTATCATACCCCAAACTTTACCAATCTCTGTCTCTCTTCCTACTGAACAACAAAACTTCCTCCAGTATTCTTTCTTTGCACTTTTTATAATTCTCCTTACATTTGCTTGAGATTTTTTATAATTAATAAAATTCTCAAAACAATGATTTCTTTTTACCAATTTAAAAGCTTTATTTCGAGATTTTATCGCTTTTTCACATTCCTTTGTCCACCATGGAACAATCTTATTTTTACGCTTTCCTTCCTTCTTTTTTATTGACTTTTCTGCAGCCTGTAGAATAACTTTACAAATTAAAATATTTAAATTTTCAACATCTTCATTTCTATCAATTTTTTCAATTTCTTGTTCGCTAATATTTCTAAATTTATCCCAGTCAGCACTACTAAATGACCATTTCTGCAATCCTACTGTTTCATATTCTTCTACATTCAATCCTACTACTGTTATGATTGGATAATGGTCACTTCCTACTGTTGTTCCTCTGACTACTTCCCATGTACAAATGCCTGCTAATGAATCTGAAACTAATGTGAGATCTAGTGCTGTTTCTGTACCCGTTCTGATATTTAATCTTGTTCCTCTTCCATCATTTAAACACACTAAATTTGTCATATCCATCACCTCCTCAATCACCATCCCATTAGCATCATTACTGTTACCCCATAATGAGCTATGTGCATTAAAATCCCCACACCAAATCACCTTCCCTACTAACTGTACCACCAGTTCCTCTAGCAACTCTAAAGACAATTTTTTACATGGATTATAAAAGTTAACAACTTTAATATTTCCTTCTTTAGTCCATACTTCAGTTATTAAATATTCTAACTCTTTCCCTTTTCCTATAACTCTATATTGCATTCCTTGTTTAATAAATATTATACATCCTCCTCCACTACCCTCCCCCCTATCTCTACGAATACTATCGTACCCTTTAATAACAAATTCTAATTCTGATTTAAGCCAAGTTTCTTGAACACATATGATATCTGGTTTATTTTTTAAATCTCTAATAAATCCTTTAAACTCCTGCCCATTTGCTATTAAGCTTCTTGCATTCCATTGTAAAATAATCAGTTTGCCTTATCACTTGCTCCTCCTGCTTTCCCATCTGATTCAAGTCTTGTTTTAATTTGCTCCCAAGATATATCTTTTATGCCCAAAAACTTCTCAGCTCCCTTAACTATTATTTTAATTTTCTCAGTTTTATGTTTAACTTGATCAGTACAGTTGATCACGTATGCCATAAACAAAATAATCTTATCCACTGACAGTCCTGGATTTGCTTTCTCTGTTTGACCTGGTTCTTTTCTCGACATCTGTATAACCTTGTCAGTTTCCACTCTTCCTTTTTGTCCTTGTACTGTCTTCACTGCTTCTGCATAACTTATGTTGTTAACTGTTTTAACCTGTTGTATTTTCACAGCCCTTTTCCTAACTTCACATCCTCCATATGTTACCCTGTGTTTGCCACCACAATTGCAACATTTATCCTGCACCTTTTCTTTACAATCCTCCACCCTATGCTCATCTCCACATTTAGGACATCTCTGTTTCCCTTTGCAAGCCACTGCTATATGTCCATATCTCTGGCATTTGTAGCATCGTAGTGGTGGGGGGATGTATGGCCTAACTGGAAAAATCATGCATCCTATTTTCACTTTTTCTGGCAACACTGACTCCTGAAACTCCAGAAGAAGCGACAAGCTCTCAACTCTTTCATCATTTACTGTTCTCATAAGTCTTTTAATTCTGCTCACCTCACCTCCATTTATACTGCGTTTAAGTTTGTCCAAGTCTTCCTCCACTGGTATCCCTGTTATCACGCCCCTTGTGACTTTACTTTCACCCACAATCTTTCTCTCACTAATTATTTTCTTACACACACTTTCAACTTCCCACGCTTTGTTTTTCTGTTCCTCCGTTTTGCACACTATAAACAGGCTTCCATCTCTCAAAATCCTCGCCATTTCCACATCTCCAAGCTTCTTTTTTAACTCCCTGGATACTGCTATAGGACTTAAACTGATATGCTCATCTTCTTTCCTAAATTTCAGGATGATTTTAACTTCCTTTTTCCCAGCCTTTTTCCGCACAAACCCACTAGCTTCATCAGAACTGCTCTCTTCCAAACTCCTTTTACTTCCTTGACTCGTCATCCACCCTCCTTCTGCTCTATTCACCCCAATTCCTCCTCTCCTATTAGCCACTGGAGTCCAGTCGCCATAATCCATTTCCCCATCTTCCTCTACTTCCTGAGTAGCCATTCTGACCCATTCACAAACCAGCTTATGCCAACCGCCGATGAGCTGTCCTCCTCCCTGCCCGTAGCTCTGCGGCGTCTCCTGGTTTCACGTAGCGCCGAACACCTTTTGCGTTCACAACTCCCAGCTCCGACCGCAACTCCAACACAACTCAAAAAACGACTGTCCCGGCAGAGGAGTGACAGCAGAGTGAGGCTTAAGTAGGGAGGCTGGCAGGTGAAGTGAGTCTGGCTAATTAGTGAATGGCAGGTGTGACTGCAGCGGGAGTGAAGGGAAGGCTGAGTAGGAGTGGTAGGAGGAAACTGAACTAATCATAACAAAAGCCAGAACCTAACTAAAGCCAGACAGGAGGAAGAATTGAAAAATAGTAAATAAAAACCTAAATCAAAACTGAAGCCTGACAAATATGCTTCTAATCTTTTTATCCATACAAACCTGTGTAAATTCACCATTGACTATTGTTTCAAACATGATAGAAGTATAGGGGCATCCAGTAAGAATCCTTTAAAATAACAAAATAAATAAATTAAAAGCCTCTGAACCAGCTGTAATGTTTATAATGTTCCATCAATGCTTTTACTTTGAAGTCTCCATACTGAGGTGAAGGGAGGAAATGCTATGCAGTGCTCAGTTTGACATAAATGACCAGAGATGTGGTAGGTTAATTAATTTGTCCAGTTTAACATTGATTAGACACTTGTTGTTAACTGTTGTGCAATTACACACTGTTTTAAAGTTTTTTAATGTTTAATAAATAACTCTCAGTCTGTTAGGTATTGTCCTGATATCAGCTCAAGAGCTGATATCAGGACAATAGTTGTTGCAGTTATAGGGATGTTGCTCACAGAGGCTCAGTGAAAATGTACTTCTTGCAGTTCTTCTTTTATAGATGAAATCTTGGATTTTGACAAAACAGTAATAGCAGCATCTGCGCTTGCGTCCTCCTGCGCTGCCATGGTTATTTTGGTTGAGCGTTGTGGATGGGACCTCTTACTTTCGTCACAGCTGTTTGTCCCACCTTAAATCATAATACTGCAACGTGATTGGCTGACTCGTGCTGGGTCACTTCTAAAAACGGCTGTAGCAGGAGTGGGAATGTACAAATACTGCAAGAATTCAGCTTACAGGCAAGGTTTTGAGCCTTTCTACAGAAACTGTTTCCATGCATTTATTTGCTTTTTTCAAAACCTACTATTTTATGTAACACTAGTGAGTTCTATGAATTTTTTTGCATCAAGGAAAGATTCAAGAACGCTAACATGTTTCTCAAAAAATAATTGAGGAAAACACTGATTTCCTCAAGAGTGTACTAATCATCGCTAGATGTGTGGGAAACAGCGATTGAAACACAGTCTAAATCAGTGTAATACCCGATGGGCAACTGAAACAACAGCTGCTGGTAGCACTGCTGACTCAGAAGCAACAGAGTCCTGTTTGATAGGCTTCTGTGTCACTAGCTATGTTTACATGGCGCTTGGAGTGGGGCGCCTGGGGGGCCTGACCCGGGGTCTGTTGCCCCCATCTGGGCGGGGCTTGGAAGGCCTTGGGGCGGCCTACAGCGGCTGCTTGCAGTGCTCTTGGGGGCTTCCGCGGTGACGGACGTGGGTTACTGACCTGGAAGCTGTGCTGCTGCTGGGTGGGGCCGGGGGTCTGGGGTCCCTGGGGTGGGTCGCCCTCGGGCATGTGCCCCGGCGGGGCCTCGGGGGTTCGGGTTCTGTGGGGTATGACGCTTGGGATCTGGGCCGGTGTACGCCCGGGTGTCTGGCCCTACTGGGGCCTCTGGTGTGCTGGGGGGCCTCTGGGCCTGTTAAGATGCTAGGGGTTGTGGACATTAACATCTTATGGCAGATGCTCTCCCCTTTATGGGCTGGGACTCTGCTAGCGGGGGGAGGGGAGGGAGGGGGAGTATTGACTAACCCGGCCTGGATGTCTATTGTTATATGTATGGTGAGTTGTTTGAATGTTAGGGTTGGGGAGGGATTACATCTTCGTGTGTGGGGGGGGGGGGGGGGGGGGTGTTTCAAGGGCTGCGTGTCCGGACCCCTGTCTCGGGCCTGGTCCTGGTGAGTATTTTTTTTTTACCTCCGGGACAGCCAGGAGGTTTGGTGAGTGGAGTCAGCGGGGGAGCTGGCTCTCTGGGAGTGCAGTAGACTCCCCAGTTCTTCCCTTCCCCGGACTCCTCCCTCTGCCTGCTCATCACGCTGCCACACATGTAGGACCCTGGGGAGGGGACGTTACTGGTGTTACTGACGTCCCTCATCCCAATTTTATTACGCATTTTAGACACTCAACATTCTCACAATGCACATATATTTAGGGCATTGTCTGGGGGGATGGTGGGGGGTAAAAACATCTGGGGGGGGGGCTTATTGTGTTGGCCTCACCTCAGATGGCTTCCTCCAGCCCCTCTCGCATTTAGACATTGAGAGTTCTGGGTAGTTACTTGGAGGGTGTGTGCTAGCACTAGCTACCTTCCGGAGGGGGGGTGGACTGTGCCGGGTACTCACACAACTTTGGTACTCCCAGTTTTAAACACACTTGAGAACAACATGCAGCAACACAACATTTGAGCGGGCGTAGGGAGGATCGGGGTCTTTCTCACACCCCCGTTCTCCGGTTGACGCCCAGAATCTGGGGCCTTGAGGAGGAGCGGGCCACCGGGTCCAGGGTCATGGCGGAGGGTTGTTGTGGGGCCCGGGAGACTTGCTGGGACTGGGGCTGGCACTTCTGCTCTCCCCAAAAAGGGGTGGGGGGAGAGGTGGCTAGGGTATGGAGGGGGAGGGAGTGGGCCTGTTAGGTATTTAGAGGGGAGGGAGATTCTGGTTGGGTGGCCCGCACCGGTCTTGTTGGCCCCGTCCCCCGTGGGGTCTGTGGCGGGGGTCGTCTGGTCCGGGTCCGGGATGGGGGGTCGGAACCGAAGCAGGTAGGTCAAGGCCCCCAGGGACCCGAGTCCTGACAGTTTTGCTTCCCGACGTATTTCCACCACTCAACAAGGCAGAAATCCGTCATATTTACGTCGGGTGCACATGTACACTCGGGTCAGTTTGCCACATTCGGAATAACTTGAGCCTAACAAGGTTTTATATGCACGTTGATCGGATTATCAATCGGCATAAACCACCCACTTATTCTGATTGAGTTTAATCCAATCCAGTCGGTTAATATTCCGATTGGCTTGTTTACATGACACATCTTTATTCCGATTGGCCCTTTAGTCTGATTACTTTTGCCCATATAAACATAGCTAATGATGTCACAATTCGAGGAATAATTTGGAAAATAATGTCCAATTTTCCCAGTGTCTGCATTAACATTCTATATCTCAGGCTGGTTCACTTCCCAGCATCAGAAACAGCCAAAAGGGGAGACACCCCCTCCTCCCCAGCCGAAGAGGAATCATCAGTCAGCGACACATCCGCATGTCGTTTATCCCTGTGCCTCCATGTTTTTATGCGGGCAAGCAGTTCACTTATGCCCAGTGAACTGCTTGCCCGCATGAAAATGCTTCATGTTTCCAGTACTTACACAAATCAAGGTTTGTGTTTTACTCTGAAACACACTTCCAGAATCTGTAGGAGAAACGACAGCACATGCCTGCTAAAAGAATGGACATGTTTTAGTTTTTCATTTTTACATCCCAAACCCACAGATTTGAAACCTCTGGCAAGCTTCTCAAGTGCTGGTGCTCCTTCTCCAGCATCTTATTAGGAATAAACCACAGGACACTTGAAATAATAACCCAGGTGGAATGCACTGCAAGAGGAGACACCTGCAGGTACTCTGCACTCACTGTCACCCAACTGACAACTCTGTCACCAAACCCTCCTCTTCTAATAATGTAACCCCTCCCTTAATTATTCTTGAAGCATACACTAACTTACTGTGACCAATAATATGGCTGACAGCCAGAAGAACTGTCTCAACTGGAATTGACAGGTCAGGCTGAACTCGAATCCCATAACGGAAAGGGAGGTGCAGCAAACCTGGAGGCGCCATCCCCACCAACAAGACTGTTTGTCAGTGTTGTATAAAGTACTGAAATCTCGGAGTCAAGTAAAAGTATAAGTACTTCTCCAAAATATGACTTTGGTAAAAGTCCAAGTCACTGAAATGTTACTTGAGTAAAAGTCTTAAAGTATCTGAAATGTCTTGTACTTAAGTATGAAAATTACTGTAAAAATAGATGTACTCAAGTAATGTAATGAAAAGTATAAGTAAAAAGTAAAACAAAGCACATGCAGTTTGAATGACATTTTTTAGATTTTGGTAAACTTTGAAAGTCAAATTCACTTAAAATAATGTAAACAACCAAGTGCAGGAGAAGTTTAGACAGAAAATACAACCTTTTTGTAAGCTTTCAGTTTTCCTTCTTCAAGTAAGGTCAGTGCTAAGCAACCAATACACAACCAAGTGCAGGCAAAGGGGGTGTATACTAAGAACATGGTGAAGTGATAAACCAGGCTTAGTTAACCTACAGGAAGTGGTAAACCTGCAAATAGATACACCTGCAGGCCGGCCAGCTGACAGCTTTGCTAGGGCCCGGGACAACACAGTCTTTTTGGGCCCCCCCTCTACACCTGCCGCCAACACACCACACACACAAATCTCTGTATTTTATACTGGATATTTTCATCCCAGCTATTGAATTTAGTGCACTAGATGATCTTTTCTTCATAAGAGAACAGCAAGCACTGCAGCCAAAATATGGCCTTTTTTGACCTGCTGTATATCAGCCAGCTCATAACAATTTTTCCCTTCCATTGCAGGAGGTAGAATATGTTAGATACTTTGGGAATTCTCTGCCCTCTGAATCTGCTAGCTCCGGCCCTGGTTTATACTAATTTATTAATGGACAGTGTGGAAATCTATGAACAATAAAACCAATGTAAATTGTGTTCCTTTGTTTTATTTGTCTTTATCCTAATTCTAGAAGTAGAAATAGTCAAATGAATAACACTATTATTTTGTGGAACCCTAATCATACTATTATAACTACGCAAAGGTCTAAACAAGAATAGCAACTGCCTCAAATGGTCGAAAATAAATGAAAGCAACAATAACAACGAAATAATGGTAAAAGTGACACTCTCACCTTTTTCAGACGGCTAAGAATCTGAATTTTTATGACCTACAGTCTTTCCTTTTCCATCTTTCCACCAGTCTTCAGAACTCCTGTCTGGCACAGAATATTTAGTTTTATAGAGGAGATTAGATTTTTGTTGATAAAATGTGTTATATTTCAGAATTAAATGCTATTTTGAGATATTAACGTTGGTTACTTACATTTCTCCAGTTCAACAAATCAAAACTCTCTCGCCTGCTTCTGTTCAGAACTGCACTCAGCAGCTTTCACCTATTTTAGTGCAGATAATATTTAGTTTCTTAACTGGGACTAGTTTCGTAGTCTAGTATTAATTGTGGTAACTGCTGCATCCCAGTAAAAATCAAAACTGAATTCTCGTGCTCCAAGCACGTACGCACATGCACGCACACACACGTAATAGAAAACAGCCAATCAGAAAGAGGAAAGGCGGGATTTAAGACAGCACAACCAATGAGAGCGAAGTTAAAGGGGGGTCTCTACCTTGTCAATCAAAGGCGTTAGTGATTGGCTGCGTGGAGCGCCAGGCCCCGCCCCCGCTGGCGCACAGCAACTTTGAAATGACACGCCGAGCGCTTCAAACGGAGGCATGTACGCACGTCTGGCAGAGCCAAACCGACACTTTTTTTGTAACGAGTAACTAAACCAAATATTGAAAATGTATCGGAGTAAAAGTATGCAATTAAGTACGGAAATATAGTGAAGTAAAAGTAAAAGTAATCAAAAGATTGTATACTTGAGAAAAGTATAAAGTACTCCAAAATATACTTAAGTACAGTAGTGAAGTCTTTTTACTTCGTTACTATACAACACTGCTGTTTGTGAGCACTAATTATAATAATCAGACTCACCAGATGCAGCAACACTGTCACCAATACTCTTCCAGTAGCAATACAGAAAGAAAAAAAGAAATCCATACATCATGACACTTTCAGTGAAAAACAGGGCATTACAGCAAAGTTTGCATGCCTTCTCAAAGGTCAAATGTTGTATATTTATATTCCTAGGTGGCGGTTCTGTCCCCACAGCAGAGAATGTTCGTTGGAAATCCCTGGACTTTAAAACCATTTTGACCTGGACTGTCGAAAAGTCTAAGTATACATACAATGTCTTGTACTCTGATGGGTAAGTGCAGACACAGTTTTCAATTTTGATACTTTATTAGATGATAATACATGAAAGACCAGATGCAATATTCTTAGACTTAAAGACAGAGGTCTGGACTTAAGTCAAGTAACTTGGAATCCAGTGAGTCCCTAGCTATGTCTCCATCCAATTGTCATGGGAATTTTGAGCAAACTTTTTTAAAATGTCATCTCAAGGCACTGTACAAAGTCAAATTCAATCAAATCATACAGATTGGTCGAAAAATGTCCTATCTAAGGAAGCCCAGTTGATTGTATTGAGTCTTGACAAGCAGCATTCACTCCTCATGAAAGAGCTTAGAGCCACAGTGGACAGTCGTCTGCGTTGTCCCCCTTTAACAGGGAGGAAAACTTCCAGCAGAACCAGGCTCAGTGTGCCTCAACCGACTGGGAGTTAGAGAAGACGTAGCAGACACAAAAAAATGCAGAAGCACACATTGATCCAGGAATCCTTGCTATGTTATATTGTAATGGCAGATGATCTGCCCCTTTGAATGGTGTCACAGCTAACAGAACACCAAAGCAGGTATACCTACTATGAAGAGAAAAAAGACAGAGAGAGCATAACGTTAAAAGTTGAATTAACAACAAACAATGCAAATTGGAGAACTGTAGGAGAACCCAGCAGAATGAGAGAAATAGCTCTTGATGTTCTCCAGCAGCCTAAGCCTATAGCAGCATAACTACAGAAATAGCTCAGAGTAACCTAAGCCACCCCAACTATAAGTTTTGTCTCAAAGGTAAGTTTTAAGCCTAGTCTTGAAGTTAGACAGGGTGTCTGCCTCACGGACCAAAACTTGGAGTTGGTTTCACAAAAAGGAACCTTTTCTACTTTTAAAGACTCTAGGAACCACCAGTAGACCTGCAGTCTGAGATTGAAGTGCTCTGTTAGGAACATATGGGGCAATCAGATCTCTGATATATGATGAAGCTTGATTAGTCACGATGAGTCGGTTGGCAGAACCCCCCCTCCCCGCGGGCGAGACGAGTCACCAAGCTGCCATCTCCCAAAATGATCAGCAAAGAGCAGGCATAATTGTCTGGAAAGGAGCTTTTTAACACCACACAGGTGTAGCTTAAATAGGCTGATGAGGCCTCCGCCTTGCCCCCTAAAAAAAAAAGAAAATACAAGCAAGGACAACTAGTGGACCAGAAGGGTCGTCACAACTGTTGCAGTTGGTTGGACTGGAGATCACTTTTTTTGTGTTTGAAAAAAAGTTTTTGCATTTTATTGTGGACTACGTAATTTTTTTATGTTTGTTTCTACATTTGCTGGCTGTTCTATAGGTTTCTGTTAACATTTCCTGTAAAAAGTAACATCAGCACCAATTTTCTGCCATTTTGAAGTTCAGTCCCTGTTGCTGGTTGTACTGGCAAAGAACAACGGCTATTAAAAATTATTTAGGAATCCAAAGGTTATGTATTATTACTATGTTATTAAACTACATATTTTGATCAATTGACTTATTGTAGAGTTGAAATAAAATGTTTATGACTCAGACTTGACTTGGGACTTGCATGTCTTATCTTTGGACTCAACTTGGGACTTTGGTGGACAAATTAGGAATTTACTTGTGAGGAAAACAATGACTTGGTCTCATCTCTGCTTATAGGCTCTTGTTTAGAACATCTGATGTTTGTCTCTTCAGTCTAAAACAATTCTGTTGCCCTGTTTGCATGGTTTATTTCGATTAAAATTTGTCATTTACCTTTCAGAGAAACTGGAGACTGGATAACGGCTAAGGACTGCATCAATATATCAGAAGTTGAATGTGACTTGACTAAGGAACTCATGCCACTGGACAGGTTTGAACTTATTGATATCATGTAAAATGTTTTCTTGTTTTGTGTAAAACAAATAGCTTTTTACTTGTCTCTTCTAACAATACAATAACAGAATCATCATAGGTTCATTTAATTACTGTACTGTGAATTTAATATTCTTAGACCAACCGTCCGTCCGTTGTCTTCCGCTTATCCGGGGTCGGGTCGCGGGGGTAGCAGCTTCAGTAGGGAGGCCCAGACGTCCCTCTCCCCAGCCACTTGGGCCAGCTCTTCCGGGGAAATCCCAAGGCATTCCCAGGACAGCCAAGAGACATAATCCCTCCAGCGTGTCCTGGGTCTTCCCCTGGGCCTCCTCCCGGTGGGACGTGCCGGAACACCTCACCAGGGAGGCGTCCAGGAGGCATCCTAACCAGATGCCCAAGCCACCTCAACTGGCTCCTCTCGACGTGGAGGAGCAGCGGCTCTACTCTGAGTCCTCCCCGGATGACTGAGCTCCTCACCCTATCTCTAAGGGAGAGCCCAGACACACTACGGAGAAAAATCATTTCGGCCGCTTGTATCCGGGATCTGGTTCTTTCGGTCATGACCCAAAGCTCATGACCATAGATGAGGGTAGGAGGTCAGCAGCACACCGCCCCCACTATAAACAGTATTGGTACTGCACTGCTTCCACCTCCTGAGACGCCGGATAGTGGACCAGAATCGCTTCTGGTCTTTCTCCATGGCCTCTCCGAACTCTTCCCACGCCCGAGTTTTTGCCTCGGCGACCAGCCGAGCTGCCTGCCGCTTCGACTGCCGGTACACGTCAGCTGCTTCCGGAGTCCCACAAGCCAATAAAGCCCGGTAGGACTCCTTCTTCAGCTTGACGGCTTTCCTCACCGCCGGTGTCCACCAGCATGTTCGAGGGTTGCCGCCGCGACATGCACCGACAACCTTGTAGCCACAGCTCCGACTAGCCGCCTCAACAATAGAGGGGCGGAACATGGTCCATTCAGACTCAATGTCCCCCGCCTCCCTCGGGACGTGTTCAAAGCCCTCCCGGAGGTGGGAGTTAAAGCTCCGTCTCACGGGGGACTCCGCCAGACGTTCCCAGCAAACCCTCACGATACGTTTTGGCCTGCCAGGTCTGACCGGCTTCCTCCCCCACCATCGGAGCCAACTCACCACCAGGTAGTGGTCGGTGGAGAGCTCCGCCCCTCTCTTCACTCGAGTGTCCAAGACATGCGGCCGCAGGTCAGATGAAACGACAACAAAGTCGATCATTGAACTGCGGCCTAGGGTGTCCTGGTGCCAAGAGCACATGTGGACACCCTTATGCTTGAACATGGTGTTCGTGATGGACAATCCATGACGAGCACAGAAGTCCAACAACAGAACACCACTCGAGTTCAGATCAGGTGGGCCATTCCTCCCAACCACGCCCCTCCAGGTCCCACTGTCATTGCCCACGTGAGCGTTGAATTCCCAGGAGGGGCACTCTCCAGTACCCCCTCCAAGGACTCCAAAAAGGGTGGGTAATCTTAACTGCTGTTTGGCGCATAAGCACAAACAATAGCCAGAACCCGTCCTTCCACACGAATGCGGAGGGAGGCCACCCTCTCGTTCACCGGGGTGAACCCCAATGTGCAGGCACTGAGATGAGGGGCAACAAGTATGCCCACCCCAGCTCGGCGCCTCTCACCAGGGGCAACTCCAGAGTGGAAGAATATCCAACCCCTCTCAAGGAGACTGGTTCCAGAGCCAGAGCCATGCGTCGAGGTGAGCCCGACTATCTCTAGTCGGAACCTCTCAACCTCGCGCACTAGCTCAGGCTCCTTCCCCACCAGAGAGGTGACATTCCACGTCCCCAAGAGCCAGCTTCTACAACCGATGATCGGAACGCCAAGGTCCCCGCCCTCTACTGCCACCCATTGCACAACGCACCCGACCCCTTTGGCCACTCCTGTAGGTGATGAGCCCATCGGAAGGGGGACCCATGTCACCTCTTCGGGCTGAGCCCGGCTGGGCTCCATGGGCAAAAGCCCGGCCACCAGGCGCTCACCAACGTGCCCCACCTCCAGGCCTGGCTCCAGAGTGGGGCCCTGGTGACCCGCGTCCGGGCAAGGGAACACGAGATCCATTAATGTTGCTTGTCATAAGGGGCTTTTCGGGCTGCTCTTTGTCTGGTCCCTCACCTAGGAACTGTCTGCCCTGGGACCCTACTAGGGGCTTAAAGCCCCTGACAGCATAGCTCCTAGGATCATTGGGACACTCAAACCCCTCTACAACGGTAAGGTGGCAGCCCAGGGAGGGGTATTCTTAGACCATACAATATTATACCACTTTATTTATAAAAGATCTTAAAACAGCAACATTTCCAACCAAAGTGCTGTACAATAAAATTACCAAGTAGAGGTCCCAAAATGAAATACATAAAACATCAAAGACAAAAATTAAGTAGAATAATAAAACATGATGATGTTAAGAATAACTCACAACAAACTTGGGGAAACTTCAACATCCAGAGACAGCTGACATGTGTGAATTGTAAGCATATTTGACCCAAGTGAGGTGTTTGCTCCAGGTTACAGTCACAGTGGAGGGTGTACTTAGTAAAGATGGTCTGTGTACACAACACACACCATCTTTACTAAGTCAGTTCTATCAAATCACACAGACAGATTGGTTAACACTTTTCTAAGGAACCCCAGCAGATTGCATTGAGTCATTGGCTTGCAGCGTTGACTCCTACTAAAAGAGTGCCACAGTGGGCATTGCTTGCATTGTGTTGTTGATTTTGCAGCAATCCCTCACACCGGGCATGCATGTAGTGAAAGTGGAGAGGAAAACTCTCCTTTAACAGGAACAAACCTCCAGCAGAACCCGACTCAGTGTGAACGGCCATCTGCCACAACCGACTGGGGGTTTGAGGAGACAGAGCATACTCTCAAAACAACGAAAACAAAAAAACAACTACACAGAAGCACTGATCCAAGAATGCTCTCTATGTTAGAGAAAAGTAAAGTAGTAATGACAGACTAACTCCATAGGTGTATTTATGAAAGAAAGAAAGAAAGAAAGAAAGAAAGAAAGACAGCTAAACAGTTAAGCTCTGAGCCAGCTTTCAGGTCAAGAGGATGAAATCCTAGTTATTTGTAGTAAAAGATCAGCCAATACCTATGCCTAGGACAGAGACAGGATTAAGAAGCTGCCAATGAACACCCCCACATGGATGATGTTTCAGTTAAACAGAGCGCAAGGCCAGATGTAGCTACTATCAAGAGAGAGAGAAAAAAGATAGGACATTGTTAACATAAAAAGAGATGACATGTATTGTGAATTGGCAATATATGAACTGTCTTTGACTTTGTAGATGGACCAGAGTATTGACAAGAGCTTGGGAGTCACATGATTAAGTGAAGATGGTTTATCATAAATGAACAGGCAACAAACTTACAGGCAGGGCAGGCAAAAACAGGGACCATGAAACACAACGAGCAGAGCAGAACTGAGGTAACATAACAGAGGACCTGATAATGAGTGTGAGTGAGCTGGCTGAATAAATAGGAGAGGAGACAGAGGAAAAATCAGGTAAAGCAATTAGCGCAGGTGAAGGAAGGATATCACCAAGGGCGTATCATCTCAAAAGTGAGGTGGACATTTTCTACTGAGTGATTTATCATCCTCACCTTGGGGCTAAGGAACCACATAATTACCTACAGCCTCAGTACAGCACTGGGGGACCAACTGGGAGTTAGAGAAGAATAACAAATTCTAAAGTTTAAGCTGCCAAACTCTAGTTAACACAATGACCCTCTGACATCTACAGGGAAAGTAGCCAGGTCATAAGGTGCCAAATGAAAACACTGAACATGAGATATTTGGTAAAACAAACATTCCTGTAAGCAAATTTCTGTAATTATTTGATTACAGGAATGGTAAGGAAATGGTAGAAAGTCTATCAGCAATTGAACATGGCACAAAAGTAGGCTATCACACGATATAGAATGGGAGTGACAAGGTAACGGTAATAAGCCACATAACATAATTTATTGGCATGAACCTTAAAAATTACATAACACTAAAATCCACATTGTAGTCAAATGTAAGATATGTGGAAAATAATTTTGTGCAAAATTATTTTGCACATCACAAAATAATTTGCTCGAGACCTGAGGATTACGTTGGGTCCTGCTGCCAGACCTTGTCGCATCCTAGCCCTTGATGGTCATGTTTTGAACCTCTCTGACACCTGCACTGAGCCCATTAGACTATTCATGGGAGGCAACCACCATGAGTTAATCACTTTAATCATCATTAAATCTCCACAGTTACCCATTGTTCTTGGTGCCACTTGGCATAAGAAGCATCCCCATATTGACAGGCGCACTAAACAGATTCTAGGTTGTTCAAAGCAATGTCTATGAAGATGTTTAAAGGAGGCTGTGACCCTGACATCTTCAGACCGTACGAATGCACAATTGACCTGGTCCCAGGTACTATGCGCCCTAGGGGTCGCCTGTATTTTCTCTCAGCTCCTGAACAACAAGCAATGTATAAAAGGAGGATTCTCTAAAAGCAGGGATCATCCGTCTATCCCCCTCCTCAGCCGGAGTAGGCTTTACCTTCGTGGGAGAAAAGGATGGTTCCCTATGGCCCTGCATAGATTACAGAGGTTTGATCAACATTAACACTAAGAATTGGTATCCTCTGCCACTCATGGACACATGCCTTTGACCTCATCCAGGCTAATGCTTTCACAAAGCTGGTCATTCACAACACTTATCACCTGGTTCGTATCCTTGAAGGGGATGAATGGAAAACCACCTTTAATACACCCGCCGGACACTACAAATATCTGGTGATGCCGTCTGTGCTCACAAATGCTCCTGCTCCTGTCTTCCTGGTTAACAATGTCCTTATAGACATGGTGGGACAATACGTCTTCATTTACCTTGATGATGTCCTGATCTTCCCCAAAGACCTGATCTTGCACCAGCAACATGTCCGCTCTGTACTTCTTCGCCTGTTACAAAACAATTTATTTGTCAGTAGATGCAGCTGCTGGAATCAATCTTCAGAGCCAGTGCTATTGTCCGGCATCTGAGAAGGTTAGTTGCTTTCATTCAGTACAAAATCACTCTCACTGAGATGTTCTCGGCCACTAACCCTGCTCTTCTCCCCACGGTGATTCCAGTACGTGTTCCAGTCAGTTCCTGTACCAGCAACCAGTTTATTATTAATAAACCCTTTTAAACTTTCTTTCCCTGTGTCTGCTGAATTATCGGGTCTCCAGATTGTGTTTGTGCATTACAACAGATTAACTAATTCAGTTGTTTTGAAGCCTGCATCATAACCTCCAAACCAGTCTGTGGGGCTTTACATTTCAAATTAAATTTTTAAAGTTAAAATAAGTCAGGCAAACTACAGTTCGAAGGGAAGACAGGTACACTACACAGAACAAACAAATTCCAGAAAGAGAGAGAATTGACTCTTAATAAACACTTCCAGAAAGCTAAATGTTAGTTTTTTGTCCTCACAGGAACTATGAAGCTGATATAAAAACAGAATCTGATCAATCTGATTTTGGCATGGACTACGACTTCCCTCACACCTATTCCCCAAAGTTCAACCCCTACAGAGAGAGTAAGTATCACCCTATCAACATACAGACATGTCAAACCTTGACAACTTTTGCTTTTTCTTCCACTTATTATGTTCCTTCTAACACCAATTCTAATCTCACCAATTAAAAGTTCATGCCTAAAACTTTACCTCAACTTCAACCAATCATATACATCATATAAGTAGCTTTATGCTGGCCTTTCCTCTTTAGGAAAAAAGGGTCTATCCCAACCCAGTCTCACTGAGACACATGTAATATGCACATTACTATATATATGCTTCCGATCGGCAAAATTATCAGACAGCATGGGATTAATTTCCACTGTTATGCTGATGACACTCAGCTATATTTATCCATAAATCCTGATGAATCCAATCAATTACTTCGACTGTAGTCATGTCTTGATGACATCAAAAGCTGGATGACTTTAAATTTCCTGCATCTAAATTCTGACAAGACCGAAGTTGTAATCTTTGGGCTAGAGTCCTCAAAAAATAAACTTCTTAACCAATCACTTAATCTGGGTGGCATTAACTTGGCCTCTGGTAGTAAAGTAAAAAATCTTGGTGTTATTGTTGACCAAGACATGTCATTTAAATCCACAATTAAACAATTAAACAGGTTTCCAGAGTTTCCTTTTTTCACCTCCGGAATATTGCCAAAATTAGAAACATTCTGTCCAGGAGTGATGCTGAAAAACTAGTCCATGCATTTGTTACTTCAAGGCTGGACTATTGTAATTCTTTACTATCAGGAAGTCCACAAAATGCAGTTCAAAGCCTTCAGCTGATCCAAAATGCTGCAGCAAGAGTTCTGATGAAAATCAACAAGAGGGATCATATTTCTCCTATTTTAGCTTCCCTTCATTGGCTTCCTGTTAAATCAAGAATATAATTTAAAATTCTTCTTCTAACGTATAAAGCCCTTAATAATCAAGCTCCATCATATATCAGAGCTCTGATTACCCCGTATGTTCCTAACAGAGCACTTCGCTCTCAGACTGCAGGTCTGCTGGTGGTTCCTAGAGTCTCTAAAAGTAGAATGGGAGGCAGATCCTTTAGTTATCAGGCTCCTCTCCTGTGGAACCAACTCCCAGTTTTGGTCCGTGAGGCAGACACCCTGTCTACTTTTAAGACTAATCTTAAAACCTTCCTTTTTGACAAAGCTTATAACTAGAGTGGCTCATGTTACTCTGAGCTACCTTTATAGTTTTACTGCTATAGGCTTAGGCTACTGGAGGACATCAGGATCTAATTTTCTCACTCTATAGAGTTCTACTGTTCTTCAATTATGCATTACGTGTTGTCATTTCTGCTTTAACTTTCTGTTCTCTCTCTTTTATCTTCATAGTAGGTACACCTGGTCTGGCATTCTGTTAACTGTGACATCATCCAGTGAAGACGGCTCACCCGCTATTGCCATCTAATGTAGAACAGATTACTGGATCAATGTGTGCTTTTGTGCTTGTTTGTCTCTCTTGTTGTGTCTCTGCTCTGTCTTCTGTAACCCCCAGTCGGTCGAGGCGGATGACCGTTCATACTGAGCCCGGTTCTGCCGGAGGTTTTCCTTCCCGTTAATGGGGAGTTTTTCTTCCCACTGTCGCTTCATGCTTGCTCAGTATGAGGGATTGCAGCAAAGCCATGGACAATGCAGACGACTCTCCCTGTAGCTCTACGCTTCCCCAGGAGTGAATGTTGCTTGTTGGGACTTTGATGCAATCAACTGGTTTTCTTATATAGGAACATTTTTGAC
Organism: Fundulus diaphanus; assembly: GCA_037039145.1. Lineage (NCBI taxonomy): Eukaryota > Metazoa > Chordata > Actinopteri > Cyprinodontiformes > Fundulidae > Fundulus > Fundulus diaphanus. The sequence continues at coordinate 53,184,347 of CM073133.1, forward strand.
CAATCTGTATAATCTGACCCAATCTGTATAATATGATTGAACTTGACTTTGTAAAGTGCCTCGAGATGACATGTTTCATGAATTGGCGCTATATAAATAAAATTGAATTGAATTGAATTGAATTGGTCCATAGAGGGAAACAGTATTGTCATAATTTGGCTGCTCAATATGTGTCAGGCTTATGTTTAGTTTAGCCTATTTATTTACATTGGCTTGCAACCAGGTCACGTGACTATCAAGTTTTCCTCAGCAAAAAGATAACATGGCTGCTGTTGCTGGTGGAAAAGTACACATTTAAGCAAAACAACTGCTTTTATATGCATTTTGACTACATTTCTAGTGAGAACTATGCATATTATTTTCATAATCCTATTCCGGGAAGGTAGAAAACCTTTCCTTTATTAGTTTCGCCAAAGATTTTCTCAAAAGATGCAAGGAAGTGACGTTTCCTACCTATGTCACTAAGTGACACCGAGATGCCCTTTTCAGGTTTTTATTTTTAGTAAAAAATAAATGTATGATTTTCTTTCTTCACAATGATATACCACTTTATGTTGGTCTTTCACATAGGATTCCAATAAGATATTTTTATGTTTCTGGTTGTAATGTTACACTTAGTGGAAAAGTTCAAGGGGTATGAATACTTTTGCAAGCCACTATATATCTGATGCAGAGGGATATGTGTTGTTGAGCAAAGATTTTTGTAGAAATCTCTTGGGCGATAAATTGATTTTATTGATTAATTTGAATTTACAACTCCTGAAGATTTAATTTTGAAAAATTTAGATTTTATTTATTTATTTGCCAATTCACTCTCCTGAGCTTCCATAAAAATTTTCACTACATTAATCCCGAAAGGAGAGAATGTTTTGGTAATCGCATGCAATAGTGAATAAATGTTTTGGAAAATTTATTGTCAAAATACTCCAAAGAGGCAATGTTTTTACCCTGAAATAAGGCACTTTAATTTATTAATTTACTTATTTTTTAAGTTAGTGTCAAGTTACACAAGTAAAGGGAAGCCTGTTCTTAGATGTCTAATACAAGTAGCAGCAAACATTTTGAGTTATAATGTCATTATTCACTATGGTGGGGCCTACATTCATTAATAAAATAAATAGAAGTAAGTTTTTAAAAATAATAAAAGAAAAGGGAACAAAACTGATTAATCAGATTTGGTAAAAAATAATTGGTATTGCTATAATTGTAATTATAATTGTCATATAGTCTTCACCCACAAATCTCAATATTTAAATCTTCTTTTCATTTAGCTTTAGGTTGATTAAGAATAGTTGATGGTGTTGGATTAAATTTATGCAAATTTTACCAATACGTTTTTCAGATGAAACAAAATAAATAACAAACATTATCTAGCAGAGAAACAGGCGGACAAGAAGAGACAATCAGCATGTGCAGATACAGAGTTTTGTAATTGAATCTAAAAACATATTTAGGTATCTGAAACCTATTTAGCAGTTGCTTGAAACATGAAATATGTTTTCTTATACAGGTATCCTGTATTGAGAAAAAAACATTCTTACAACAAATATGAAGACCACCTGTCATGGAATGGGGAAAACATGTGGTTTCAAGCGATTGGTGCCAAAAGAGAGAGACTATGTAGTCTAAAAGGTTTCCTAAGCTGATTCCAAAAATTAATTGAGTGGATGCCCTTTTGCAAACTCTCCATCATAGGAAGAACTTTTGCTTCATAAGGCTCTTTGTAGCAGTTTGTGATCAAATTTCGATCACATTTTGCTGACACACAATAATCATGATACATGTTTTTCATATTACATTTCTATTCTCATACTGTTACATTCATAAAAGAAACTCTAGGTTTCATACAATGTTGTTATATAAATACAATGCTAATTGTCTAGTACATTAAACCTTTAAAAGCTAATCGACAGTCATAAGCGTTGTACATCAGAACACTTCTAAGTGAACATTGCACTTTTTTGTCTAATTTAAAATTCTAACAACTGAAAATATTTATTGTGTTGAGTGAGTGATATCTGTGTATTGTAGCTTCTGTACCTGTGATATGTATTTAACTGATTCCTGTGAGAGTTTCAATCAGTATGAATAAATCCAACAAAAGTCTTATCATCACTGCTGTCTTATATCCTTAGGTAACATCAGTGTTTTGGAATTTTCTCTGATGGATGTTAATGAGAGCACAGTCATTCTCCACATCACACATCCACTGACCTCCATCAATAAGCGACAGAAGCAGCAGACCATCAAAGACATTCTCCAAACTGATCTCAAGTATAAGATCAGCTACTACAAGTCTGGAAGCACAGGAAAGGTATGTGGTTTGTTTGTGAACAATAAATAAAAATATGTTAAAGTCAAACAAAAGTATTCAGTCATTTTCATGTAAAATGTGCTGTATACTTAGTATAACATAGTGCATTCAAAATTGACACATGGTACATAATAACCTCTTGACATAACCCAAAACATTTGCAATAGCAGACTATAATAACCTCTTGACATACCCCAAAACATTTGCAATAGCAGACTATAAACAAGCCATTATAAAATGAATCGGAAGCCCGGAAGTAACGTACAAACTTCACCAAGGAGAGTATAATCACACCTCTCTTCCCGCCGAGCTGTTTCTGTAATGATTATGGAACTGGAACTGATAATTCACACAATACCAAAGTACGTTTAAGAGTTTTATTAAAATAGTAAGTCCAACTGGGGCGGGAACCTTCTGGAACTGGTACTGGCAGCTCTGTAGAGGAGCGAGACAGGTTAGTGGCTGATAGCTTGCACTGGAGGAAATGTAGAAATCCAGAAACCCACTAACCTTAATTGGATCCAAAACAGGCACTGATTCCAATGTAAAATGAGGGTAACGCTGCGGTGCAAGCAGAAGTTCTTTCCAGAAGTGGCTAATTAAGGGAGCGGAAATCCTGAGATAGTGCAAGGTCATACACAGACAGAACAATGATAGGCAGACGTTCCAATGGAGCAATCCAACAGGCTGAGTCCTGAGTCCAGTCCTGGAACCGGTAATCCAAGGCAATCTGACAGGCAGAAGTAGAGGCGGGCTTGGCTAGAGGCTGAGTTAGGCAACAGGCACAGGTCTTTGTTAGGGTGACCACCTGCTAATAAGCCCAAGGGGGGACAAGGGGTATGTTTCTGAGGGACAAAGTGGGACACTGCTTGGCGCGGCGGTGCCCCACCTCATGGGCAGACTCACTGATAGTGGTTTACACATTTCTAGCACATACCACCTTACATGGTATATTAATAATGCCCTATTCCCATAAACATGTGTAATTGCTGATGTATGCTCATGAATAGGCCAACCAATGTGTATTTCTTTCTAAATAAAGATTCATAATACGTTGAACATTCAATGAACAGATGCACTTCCAATTCTGATTTACTTTAGCTATTTAATTTTATTTATTTTTCATTACAATTTATTCACTTTAAATAAATTATAATTTACAATTAAAGGATTAACAGGAATTGTAGTTGCTCTACACCACAGGAACTGTAAAAAAGTCTTAACTCACGACTCCAGAGGTTCACAGAACGAGAAGGGGGAGGAAGGATGGTGAACTTGGATGTTGGTAAAGGCAGGCGCAGGGAAAAAAAACTGTTCAGTGTTCTGGGGACACTTTTAGGACTTTGGGGTCACCTTTAGGACTCAAACCTTTTCAAGCCAAAACATGAAGTGGGCAGAATGTTTAGATGTCCACTTATAACATCAGTTTAATCCAAAACATTACAAAATTAACTGACCAGCAATCTAATCACAACGAGCCAACAGCCAGTATGTGTCTGAATCAGACCATTTATTATTCTACCTTCCATAAGGTCGCCGCTGCACAACTAAAGGCTTCCCCTGGAGCCGCAGCACCAGAGCGCTCCGGCCGTCTCGGTAGAGCCGGTTGATGCAGTCAGGATCCAGCAGAGTGAACGTCGGACTAGTTTTGGCTTGAACGGCCATCAGCCTCCATGAATACCAGGTTATCCTTGTTGATATTTATTAACACCGATTCAACTTTTTCACTGCGGAGGTTCGCTTCGGTAAAGTCGCACTGCAGAGCCGTCCGCACCAAGTGACACAAAACAGGTTAAAATGTCCTTGTACGTTATATGAGGCACTTCTTCATGTCATCCTCTCAGTCATGAATAGTTTGAAGCTGTGGCCATAGTTACTTCGTCGTTCGAAAATAAGGTGGAGAGAGCGACCAACTTTTTTTTGAGAAAGCATTGATTATGCGTGACACGGTCTCAATTTGCGGGACGCATGAATTGGGCTTCAAACGCTGTGCGCGCACGCGCTACGCGGGACGGGTGGTCACCCTAGTCTTTGTCCAGATACCGAGAACCCCTGGATAATCTGACAAGGGCAGAGCAACAGGCAGGAATCCAAGACATGAACAGAAAGGCAGGCTAGGAATGCGCAATGGTCTACTCACACGAAGGGTTTCGAGAATCTGGCACTAGAGCACAGGAGAAGGCAGGCTTAAATAGCGCCACACACAGGTGAAGCAGAGCCAAATCAGGGCAGTAAGAGGTGCATGTAATCAGAAGAACTTGCTGGAACAATCTAGAGTGCAGAGAGCGACGTCAGCAGCCAGACACAGGAACAGAATCACAGCAGCAGCCGTGAACAGCAAGGTCCGGCACCTGATGGACCTCTGGGTCAGGGCGTGATCGATGAAACTCATGGATGATTGTCTTGTCGATAATGAAACAACCAGGGATCCAAGATCTCTCCTCAGGACCCTAACCCTCCCAGTCCATCAAATACTGGATGCCAGACCCTTGCACCTGGACTTCAATATGAGGCGGACAGGTTAAACTGGTTCCCCATCCAGAAGTCGGGTGGGTGGAGGGGTACTGGAGGTGGGCTTAAAATGTGACTGAACAAAGGATACACTCTGGAAACAAGGAATGTAGGATGAATCCTCATATTACGAGGTAGGTGAAGATGAACAGAGACTGGATTAATGACCTTACAGATAGGGAACGGACCAATAAACCTGGGAGCCAGCTTCTTGCAATCAACCTGTAACCAGATCCTTGGTAGTGTTGTGCTGTTACACATTGTTTTAAGCTATTTAATGTTTAATAAATAACTGTCGGTCTTTTAGGTCTTGTCCGGTGAATATCAGCCCAAATAGCTGATATCAGGACAAAAGTTGAAAGGAATCATTTGAGCACTGAAGTTCTTTTAACAGCAAACTCTGCACACATATAGAATAAATGAGTGACAACTTCTCTTCAAGTTCAAGATTATTAGCAGAAATAAAAGGAACATCCAGAGAACATCACTATAAAATGCTATTTATCTGAATTAACACTATATTCCAATCAACAAATCCTCACTACTAGGCTAGTGAAACTTAACTATAAAAATAGGCTAAGGAACTATGTACACACAAAAGAAACAACGGACAAAATAAAATAGTTGATCACCATCATCATAATGATTCAGTGAATCCTGGTTCACTGCAGATCTAAGTTATAGAACCAAAGTTCATCTTAAAGAATATGGAATGAGATCAAATTAGCTTAACTAATTTAGTACCACATTTGGTATGAATTCCTACCCATTCACAATGCAAATCCTGAGTTAAACAAAACATTATTTGATAAAATAACATTTTAAAGAATGATTTGTTCAGTAAAACCCGTAACTTTATTTCTTTTGATTTTAATAATGCGATTATTCCTCTGGGAAGCTAGGGGTCGCTGTAGTGATCAGTCGCTACATGTGTTAATCCTAAAGTTATACAAAATACCATTAAATCGACATTAATCTTCCATATTAATGCAGTAAGAAGGTTTAGTTCGACGGAGCTAAACCACAACAAACCTTATGTTTGAAACAAACCGTACAGTGAGGGAAATAACTATTTGAACACCCTGCGACTTTGCAAGTTCTACCAAACATTAATAATGCTTGGTAGAACATAATGCTCGTGTCTTATTTGCCACAGTCGACAAGTTAACAAATCCTCCTGTGTCCGTGACTTCCGAACTCCACTTCACCAGGGCCTGCAATGAATTTGCTAACTTCTTCACTGAGAAAATCCTAAAGATCAGAGGATCAGTTTGTACATCCATACCAACTCCAGAACCAAAGCTGTATCCAGCAGGAACCTATCCTGACAAAATGTCCCAATTCAGCCAAATAAACCACAAAAGCTTAGAGCAGATCATTCAGCAGCTAAGTTCCTCCTCCTGCTGCCTTGATGTTCTCCCCACAGCTTTCTTTAAGAAAGTTTTGCCTGTCATAGCGTCTAATTTGACTCAGATAATAAACACGTCCCTTCTGTCAGGTGTTTTCCCCCAGTCCCTAAAAACAGCAATTATCAAACCACTGCTGAAAAAGAACAATTTAGACAAACTACTACTCCAGAACTACAGGCCCATCTCAAACCTCCCCTTTATCAGCAAGATTATTGAAAAAGCTGTGTTTCAACAATTAAACACCTTCTTAACAACGACCAGCCGCTTTGACGTTTTCCAGTCTGGCTTCCGTGCTCACCACAGTACAGAGACCGCCCTTATCAAGGTGTTTAATGACATCCATATAAATACAGACTGTGGAAGAACCACCGTGCTGGTACTATTGGATCTCAGTGCAGCACTCGATACTGTCGATCACTCCATTCTGTTAGAACGCCTGGAGAACTGGGTCGGCCTCTCTAGTACAGCTCTTAACTGGTTTAAATCCTACTTAAAGGACAGGGACTTTTTTGTATCAGTGGGTGACTTTACATCAGAAATGACAAAAATCACATGTGGGGTTCCCCAAGGGTCCATTCTAGGTCCCCTCCTATTCAACATCTACATGCCCCCCCTAGCTCAGATAATAAAAAAACAACAACATCAGCAGCTACCATAACTATGCAGATGACACACAGCTTTACATCACCATGTCACCAGGTGACCATGAACAAGTTCAGGCACTGAGTAAATGCCTAGAAGAAATCAATGCCTGGATGTGCCACAATTTTCTTCAATTGAATAAAAACAAAACAGAAGTAATAATATTTATAATATAATATATCTAATTGATTACTGCAACGGTGTTTTCACAGGTCTGCCTAAAAAGTGGATCAGACAGCTGCAGCTGATCCAGAACGCTGCTGCCCGCGTCCTCACTAAGACTAAGAAAGTAGAACACATAACCCCAGTTCTAAAGTCCTTACACTGGCTCCCTGTATCTCAGAGAATAGACTTTAAAATCCTTCTGTTAGTCTATAAATCCCTGAATGGCTTAGCACCTAAATATATCACAGACTTGTTATCAGTGTATCAACCCTCAAGAGCACTAAGGTCTTCTGGCTCCAGCCTTCTCTGCGTACCTAGAACCAGAACTAAACAAGGAGAAGCAGCATTTAGTTCCTACGCTCCACTTATCTGGAACAAACTTCCAGAAAACTGTAAAAGTGCGGAAAACCTGAGTTCTTTTAAATCAAGATTAAAAACACATTTGTTTAGGACTGTTTTTGACTGTTCTAGTTAAACTGTTCTACTGAAACAGCATTAGTTCAACTTTTTTAGTCCAACTGTTTATTGATGTTCTATTTTGTTTCTACATTTTCTGTTTTCTTTTCCTGTATTTTAATCATGTAAAGCACTTTGCATTGTCTCTGTACTGAATTGTGCTATACAAATAAATTTGCCTTGCCTTGCCTTGCCTTACCACTTAGAAATTATGGAGGGGTCTGAAATTTTCATCTTAGGTGCATGTCCATTGTAAGAAACATAATCTAAAAAAAAAAAACTGCAGCAGGGATTTTGTCCCATTCCTTCACACAGATCTTCTTCAGATCAGCCGGGTTTCTGCGCTGTTGCTGAGAAACATGGAGTTTGAGCTCCCTCCAAAGATTTTCTATAGGGTTTAGGTCTGGAGACTGGCTAGGCCACTCCAGAACCTTTGTGTGCTTCATACGGAGCCACTCCTTGGTTATCCTGGCTGTGTGCTTCGGGTCATTGTCATGTTGGAAGACGTAGCCACGACACATCTTCAATGCTTTAACTGAGGGAAGGAGGTTGTTCCCCAACATGGCCCCGGTCATCCTCTCCTTAATACAGTGCAGTCGTCCTGTCCCATGTGCAGAAAATCATCCCCAAAGCATGAGGCTTCCACCCCCATGCTTCACAGTAGGGATAGTGTTTTTGGGATGGTACTCATCATTCCTCGTCCTCCAAAGACGGCGAGTGGAATTAAGACCAGAAAGTTCTATTTTGGTCTCATCTGTCCCATGACTCCTCTGTGTCATCCAAATGGTCATGGGCAAACTTAAGATGGGCCTGGACGTATGCTGATTTAAGCTTAGTGTATTACCCACAGTAACCATGGAAACTGTGGTGCCAGGTCATTGACCAGCTTCTCCCGTGTAGTTCTGGGCAGATTCCTCACCTTTCTTAGGATCATTGATATGGCATCTTCATCCCCTGCTACTACTGAAATATCTTCACCATTTTAATCTCCAGCCATCACAAACTTAATCGGCATCTGCACCTACTGCTTGTTCATCTACATCATTGTCTTCATCAATGTCATCATAGTCATCAAACAATGGAGTCATGCTCAATTGTATTACAGAAGTTTGTTGGTTTAGGAAACCCAACATAGGGTATCAAATCGCTGACTGGCAGCATTCACTCTTCCGGGATGAGCATGTAGCGACAGTCGACTGTCCCGTGCACTGTCTTTGAGTTTTCTACAACCCTTCATTCACAGCATACATGCAGCAAAAGCAGAAACTAAAACTCCCCTTTGACAGGAAGAAACCTCCAGCAGAACCACAACCTGGCTCCGTGTGAGCAGCCATCTGCCACGGTTGACTGGGAGTTGGAAAAAACAGAACATACACTTAAAACATACACTCTGATAAATAAAAAAGAATTAAAAATGTTTTTTGTCTAACAGATCTCTTGTTGTTGCAGGATAGGTTCTAAAACATTTTTGAAAGACCTAACTTTGGTTCAACAAACAGTCCAACTTGTTCAGTTGTTAGCACAGTTCTAATGCAGCCTGTGGCAGTAGCATTCCTCCTCGTCGCTACCAAATCCACCCTATCCAAAATCAATAGTTTCTCACTACCCATTGAGAACTTGGTCTCCCCCTCCCCTCAGGTCAAGAGTCTGGGTGTCATCCTCGACTCCTCCCTATCCTTTCAGTCACACATAAATAACATTACCCAGTCTGCATACTTCCACCTTCGCAACATTAATCGCCTCCGTTCGTCCCTCACCACGCGCACTGCCTCTATCCTTATCCACAGCCTCATCACCTCCCGTCTTGATTATTTTAATTCTCTTCTTTTCGGCCTCCCTCATAAATCCCTCCATAAACTCCAACTTCTTCAGAACTCAGCAGCTCGTGTCATCACCAGAACCCCCTCTTTTCATCATATTACCCCTGTCCTTCACCAACTCCATTGGCTCCCAGTTCAATTCAGAATACAATTTAAAATCCTTCTATATACTTTCAAAGCCATCGATAACCTTGCTCCTCGATATCTGTCAGACCTCCTTCACATTGCCACCTCCTCCCGATCCCTTAGATCCTCCTCCACCATCCACCTCAGTGTACCCCCAGCTCGACTCGTCACCATGGGGAGCAGAGCATTCAGCCGCTCTGCTCCCCAGCTCTGGAACTCACTACCTCCTGACCTCCGCAGTATTGACTCTCTCCCCTTATTTAAAACCAGACTCAAAACCCACCTGTTCCAGCTTGCTTATTTGTAAATACACTGCTCTTGTCCCTCCCCATAACTGTTTTTATGTTCCTGTATATGCATTTTTATTCTCTGTAAAGTGATCTTGAGTGTCCAGAAAGGCGCTGTTAAATAAAATGTATTATTATTATTATTATTATTATTATTGTTATTATTATTATTATTATTATTATTATTATTGGGGTTGAGTGAGTGAGTGTAATGTTTGATTTCTACCTAATAGAGAGAAAAGATTTTTGACTCCAGCACACCACAGATGTCGGGACTGGATCCTGGACAGAGCTACTGCTTCATGGTGGCAGCTTTCATTCCCTCCCGACCTAAAGCCACCCAGCATGGAGCCTGGAGCGCACCGCAGTGTAGACAAGGAGACACACATGTGCTGCAAGGTGCTCACACTTATACCCTACCCTACACTTATGGCATTATACAATAGAATACTATAGAATACAGTGCAGTAGTGCACTAACAAACTATAACACAGAGCTATTCTTACTAACTGCTTTCTGTCAAATATCAAACATTTATGTGTTGATATGTGGGTAATATGCGCTTGTAAAAATTATGATATTTGTAACCTCATTTAATGTTGGCACATTTTCACAGTTCAAACATGTTAACTGTTGCAGTGTTATCATAAAAACTAACCGCTGCATTTATACAGGACATTATTCTGAAATATTTCTGCTTTGATGTCTAGAAATAACTTGAGCTGCAAAATTATTGATCCAAATCATATCTTTAACAGCCCTTCCATCCTTGGTGTCTGCAGGGAGGAAAGATGGTCACTGATTCATACAAACGGTGTCCTCCTATAGCAAGGATCAAAAGAATTAAGAATCTTTATTGTCATTATGTAGTCATAATGACAGTTTGGTGAGACACTGGCTCAGAATTCACACATAACACACATACACAAATCAAGACATAGAACATTGAAGAAAATAACACGTCACATTGATGTCAGACTCTTTTTCTGTAGTGGCACTGAGCTTTACTCAGGGACTGGAAAAGGGATGAGAGGATGGTCCTCTGAGCCTGGGCACCAGTTCTATATTAGGCCACATCAAAGCACTGTCCAGCTCAATGTCTGAAAAAGACATCTGCATAATAAGAGATGCTTTGCCACCAGGTGTCTGTGAAATTCTAAACTTTTAACTAAACTTTTGAGTTATTGAAAGTAAAGTAAACAAAAACAGAGTAGTTACTGTATGCAAAGTTTGAAGTTCCTAAATACATTATCTTTGGTTATGTTGTTTGAATCACAAATAAACCTGATAGAGCAGATTTGAACCATGTCATATGCATTATAATATGAGTTTGAGCTATGGAAATATTTCTATTCACACACTCTCCACATTATTTAGCAGTAGCTTTGTGCACTTAAGTTTGGAACAGGTTTGTAATCCCAGTCCAATGCTACAGCTGAATGTTCAATATAATTTAATCAAATCTAAAATATATAGCCTTGATTTTGTGTTAAAACACATCTCTGATAGTCACAGGCTTCTACACTGGTGTTTCAGATCAGATATTTCCCTTATAACTTATAACACCACTGCATTTAAAAGTCTTCTGCATCATATTTGTAAAAGTAAATAAATAAAGAGAAAAAGGAAAATGTTTTTTCATAAGAATGCAGCATGATGTTCTAGAGTTGTGTGCGACCAGTGAAACCTATTGATTTAAAACAGAATTGGAAAAGTTACAACAGAGTCTGTAATCCAGATGACATATTTAGGCTTAGATCTACCTCTCTCTATGGAACAATTTCCAGAATTTGTTCCATAGAACATAGGGTCTGGCCGAAAACAAATTCAACATACCCATAAAGTGTTGTTTAACTAAAGCAATTTCTATCCCTTTAGATTTGAGCCTTGGAGCTTGGGTTGGTATCATCTTCATCTTAATAACAGTCCTCATCATCTTCATCACCACAACTGTCCTCTGTTGCAGAAGAAACCAGAGAAGACACAAAAGCCTGCAAACATCTCAGTCATTGGTACTGAGATAAAGGTGCATACTGTGTTGTATTTATCATTTAAGGAAATGGTAAAATGCAAGAGTGCACGTCAGCAGTGATCATTTAGGTTTAGGTCCGTACTGTTTAAAACAGCCATGATAAATCGGATGTAGTGCTTAAATGTTGGTTTTTATAATGCACAAAGCCTTTCTGTATAGAGAAAGTTTTATGTTGCTTATGCACTATGATCTTTAATACTGCTATTTGGTTTTTATGTTTTATTGTTAAATAAAAAAAGAAAAAAACTTGTTTTTTCTCCTTTTTTAAATACCAAAATAGTACTATATTGTATGAAATCACATCTCCAAATAATCTGAATTCAGGTGTTCTAACCACTTCCATGGCTCCAGCTATGCCATCTGACAGGGGCGACAATCAGGTCCATCCATGGCCCATGATAGAGGGGGTGCCCACCCCCTCAAAAAGACATTTGTGTGTCGTCCCAGGCGGCCAACCCGTGCAGGTAGGGAGATCTGGAAGCCTGGAAAATTGGAATCTGACAGTGCCGGAGGGACCTTGGAGGCTGGCAACACTGGGGCAGGGGTCTTGGAGGCTGGTAATGTTGAACCAGGGCTCTTTGAAGCCAGCAATGTCGGAGCACGTCTGTCAGATGCTAATGTCCATTTGCACAGGCTTTAGCTCCTCTGGTGTTGCTTGTTCAAACATGTATATTGCATATTTCTCTCAAATTTTCCTGTAAATCATCTGCTGTCTTTGCTCAATTTACATCAAATATTGCATTTTTTTATGAAATGTTTGCTTTTTCACCAGAATATACCATATTATCAATTTTCTTTTTGATAAGTTCCTTTTCATCTGCATTAGAACTTAACTTTAAAGCATCACCATGTAACTTTAAGCCACAGGGGACGCTAGATCTGTAATTTCCAGGTTTAGTGCTATTTATTTCTGCGTATCCTTTTTACGTTTCTGTATGTATTTCTGCCTCATTATCCAAATGAGGAGGGGTTTGTCTTAAGGGGACAAACCTCTGCATATTGGTTGGTTAGACTGCAGCCGAATATACCCACATGAGTTAAACGTTCCATTTGTGTATAAACAAATGGAATGTATAAAGTTAGATCCCAAATTATTCTTAACTCTGGCAGATCTATTTAAAGTGTAACTCACCCCCATATAAAAGCATAATCCTGCCCCCAGACAAATTTCAAAAATTCTATCAAAGTGGGTGTGATTCATGGGGAAGGAAAGGGGGTGTGTGTTCAGGATGGGGTGAAAGCAGCAGCGAGCTAGCTTGATTTGCCATGTTGAATCATGGAGAGTGAGCAGAGTTACACCACGGTTCAGTGTTTTGAGGTGGAGGATTTTCACCCCCCTCATCACCGAAGGTTGAGAGAGGCTTTTTGGAGCCCAGCAAGCCAGAGCCTTATCAATTTCAGCTGCTGGCTTAAGGCGGTGATTGAATTAAATTATGTCACAAAAACCTTTGAACCAATAGCAATAAGGATTGGAAATGAAATACAAGACCATCATTTAACCATAGGAGGGTGACACACTGGCAATTTTAGACACAAAATCAGGATTTCAATAAATATGCATTTGTTAAAATAAAGACCAGGATATGTAGACCGGGGATGGGCAATTATTTTTTCTTCAGGGCCACATTTGAATCTTGGACTGTTGTTGGGGGCCGGGTCAACATCACAAACTCACTTTGCCTTAATAACAATTGTGTATTTATTTAGATTTAGCAAACACAAGTACAGTACCTGTAGCAAAACTGGGTATATTACAACTTTTAAATGTATCTCATTTGTATTTCACATAACAGTACTGAACACTGAGCAGCAAATGATTTACTGACAACTTCATTTCATATTTTTCACTTAATGTACTTGACACTCAAACCTTACAGTTCAAAAAAATAATTTATGTGTTGAATAGCACCAAAAAATTACTTTTAACAGTCATTGTTTTTCTCCTCTTTAATGTGAGTGATCTAGTCTTCCCTGAGTCTGAACAAATGCTCTGAAATCTGGTTGAATATCTGAGGTGGAGATATGAAGGACAGCAGACAAGTGTTTAAGATTTGTTAAACTTCATTACAGAGAATGTTTGTTCACAGATAAATAGAACCAAAAAGAACGAACAGAAGTGCAGAACCACAGAAGTGCCTGCCTTCACAAGTTTGGAAAACTGTCCTGAATGAGAGAAGAATAAAAGTCCAGTAGTGACACAGATTTAAAGTTCTCAGCCAACAGACTGTCACTACAGGTCTATGAGTTCAAACTGCACATACTGAATGTTGCTCTCTCAATGACTTGAGAGGAACTCAATTTTTTTCATGAAAGCCTTCACCAGGTTATACATTTCATGAACAAAGAGTCCCTTGCCTTAACGCTTGGTATTTAGTTAATTCATCAGTCCAGTCACATCGATAGAAAATGCCAAATCTTTCATCCAAGATGTATCCAAGAGTTGTGGAAAATCCTTTCCTTTCTTTTGACAAAACTCCCATAACCTTTTCAAAGCTTTGGCCAGACTGAGCCACCTGACATCTGTATTGTACCGTATGTCACCATGTTCACTTTCACGCTCTTCTAAAAGTGCAACAAATTTGTGTCTGTGATTCATAGCTTTGGCTCTGATGAAGTTAACTACTTTGGTAAGGCAAGGCAAGGCAAGGCAAATTTATTTATATAGCACAATTCAGTACAAGACAATACAAAGTGCTTTACATGATTAAGATATAGTAAAATAATAAAATGTAGATAGAAAATAGAATAAAAGCAAGTAGGGATAGAATGTAGTAGTTCTTTTTTGTTACAGAGTAGTAACAAAAAAGAACATTAAAAACAGTAAAACTGTTTAACTAGAACAGTCAAAGGCAATTTTAAACAAATGTGTTTTTAATCTTGATTTAAAGGAACTCAGGCTTTCAGCACTTTTACAGTTTTCTGGAAGTTTGTTCCAGATAAGTGGAGCATAGGAACTAAATGCTGCTTCTCCTTGTTTAGTTCTTGGTAACATCCACAATATGATTTATTTTGAGTACAGATTTACACAGCATCTCCTGATGTATATTACAGCACAATAACACCAAGGACTGATCTGGGTTAATGTCTGTCACTTTATCTTTCATGCACTTTAAAAGTTTAGGTTTTTCTTGTGATGTCCTTTTTAAACTCAAATGAGTATACTCCTGAAGAGCAAGATATTCTCCTCCACACTGGGATTATTTTAATTGCAGATAAGGTTGAATTTGAACTTAAAACCTGGACTATTGACGACCAGGTAGCCCTGCTTGCTAGCCATCACCTGGATTCGCTGCTACTGGCCTGCTACAGGTAGACCTGTGTTAGAGATTATGAGACTACAGAGACTGGACTGCAATATCGGTTTCCATAGAGATTACAGATAAAGAGACTCTGGAGGACGGAGCCTGACATACTTAGATTGGGCAGAATGACTGATTAGGGGAAACGTGTCAGCTAGGACACGTCTGCATGATAGTGTCCTCTCCATCCTCTCCACCAATGTGACCACTGATATCATACTGTGCACCAGTGTTGTAGTCAAGTCACTATGCCTCGAGTCCGAGTCCAGGTTCGAGTCTCCAGTGTTCAAGTCCGAGTCAAGTCCAAGTCATTAAAAAAAAATCCGAGTCGAGTCCGAGTCAAGTCCACTACTCATCCGAGTCGAGTCACTATTGATCCAAGTTCGTTGTAGGAACATGCCGTGACGTGTGATGTATGACATGAAGGAGTAACATTCCATTGCACTAATAATGGCGTTCCGCTATCGAGCTATTTTTAGAACGTGACGTCATATCACGTACAGGTAGGGCAAATATGCGTTTTCCTCCACTCTTGCGCTGTACATTACCCTTGGTTTTACTCGGTAAAACGACTGCTTTTTCTAAGTCTAAGACGTCTCCTAACCATGGTTTTTAAAAATTGTTGCTATGGAACGTGCAACAGCGACTCGAGGTACGCTGATAGGCCGCATATGAAGGATGTTAAAGCCGCAAGCGGCGTCGATCGGCCCTCGCAGCCAAGCGCGCTCCGGCCTATTGGCCACCGCTGCGTCTCCGGCCGGCCGGCGGCCGCCGCCCGCCACCGCAGATTCTGTCACGCATTTTCCTCGCCCGTCCACCGGACGATTCACACAAACGCGTTCGGCAGCGTTCCCTCATGACTCACAAAAAATCTGGTGCAGATGCAGCGAGGAGATACAGCTGTTGGATAATGATAATGCATTTGGCCACCGGACCGGACTAAATTGTTCGGCGGGCCGGACAATTTATACCGATTCCTGGACGGTGACTACAAACAGAAAAAAACGGCCACTGACGCCATGAACGCCGAGCAGGAGAAAAACATCGACTTACCTTTCTATCAACTCGGCCCGTTTTCCAGGCTTTCTAGACCTCGACACTCAAGCCATCGTTTAAGCTGAACGTTGGTATGTTGTTCCACAGTTCTACCAGTAATCTGGGCGCCTGGACATCCTCTTGTGAAAGTTTAACAGTGGAAAAGTCGGTCATATCGTTGTATCTGTTGCATGTGTAATGGCTGGTTGCTACGTGCGCTCTCACACTGTTTGCCCTACCTTAGCGGCAAGGGGCGTTGCTCATGAGATGGTGACGTCACGTGCGCGGTTGCGCCATTTAGATATTATAATCATACACCAAATAATATTCTAATGACATATTAAAATTATAGCCTAATGTTATAAAAAAAGTCGAGTCTTTTTCTCAATTTCCGAGTCAGAATGATCTGAATGTAGGAGTCCGAGTCCAAGTTTGAGTCATTAGTGCTCAAGTCCAAGTCAAGTCACGAGTCTCTAAATTTAGCTAATGACTCGGACTCGAGTTCGAGTCTCGGACTCGAGTACTACAACACTGCTGTGCACGCCCCTGAATGGGTGTAGACAATGGGTCTTACTTAATGTCTGTGTGAGGAATGAACGGGGCTCTCTCGGACGTCCGGAAATCTGCCCGTCGTGTTGTTGTATATGACGGTCCAGTACTGAAACTGTAAACATTCCTCTGCCTTCTAGATTAAATATGGTAAAATATGGTTTTGGTTTCAAGAGTCTTTTTATTACTACAGAAGTCTACAATAGAAACACCACATTATTCAGTAAAAGAACCTGGGGTGACCACAGCCCGGTCTATAGAGTAACACCTAGCTTGCTGCAGCTAGCCCTGCTGCTAGCCACCACCTGCATGTCCTGCAGCTAGCCTGCTACTGGTATCCCGCTGCTAGCCTGCTGTCAGTAGCCCTGCTCCTAGCCACTACTTGGTTGCCCTGTTGCTAGCCCGCTGCTTGTAGCCCTGCTTCTAGCCACCACCTGGTTGCGCTAATGCTAGCCTGCTGCTGGTAACCCTGCTTGCTAGATCCCTCTTGGATGCCCTGCTGCTACTGATAAAACGGCCTCTCGTTCTTTCTGTTTCATTCACTACAGCCCGCCTCACCCGGTTCGGAGATTTGGAAGCTAAGGAAGAGAACACTTATCAGAGACAAAATACTTATAATATGCATATATTCACTACAATTGGAATTCCAAGAGGAGACAGACACAGGCGTTATCATAATGCTCAAGTAATTTAACTCGGAGTCCACCCATGCACCCATGCATGCTGGTTGTAAGCTAGTGTCTGAAGAACCCCGCCCAAAGGCACATCTTTTAGATAGACTGCCCTGCTGCAGCTTTGCCTTCTGCACCATGGACATATTCTTGGCACTCTCCACCCTCCATACACCCCAGTCTCCACTCCACCTTCTAATCACCTACACCCGTCAGCCACTAATCAAGCCAGGACTCTTTCCACCTGTCATCAACTGCTACGTAAACCTCCCTCAGTTAGCTCTTCCCTGTCGGTTCGTCTGCTCATTCTGCTAACTTCTGCTCACTACTGCTCACCTCATCCTTTCGTTGTCCAGCCTGAGTTCCCTTTATCTCCGCCTGCCTGTTGCTGGTCCTGCTGTTGCTCTGGCCTCCAAGTCTTCACTCTGCCGTGCTGCTCACTGCATGAAAAGTGTGATTTTCGTCACTATGCGGCACTGTAGATTGTCGTGGAAGTTGAGGTTAACAGCTGTTCACGGTCATTTGCAGGCAACACCGAAAACTGCCATGAATTGTCAGAAATTGACGTGGCAGTTGTCCCCCCATGACCCCCCTCCTCCTAATTCTAGGGGAGGCTTTAACATTTAAATGAAAATGCTGTGAGCTATACAAATGCAAATCAGGGTTGCAGGGGGAGTTTACCCCACGTCTCACGTTCAACTCGCCTTCAACTCCTCTCGATCCACAACTTTCAGCCAGTCCGCAGACTGACGAGAAGAAACTGCTGATTGCTATCAGTGGACTGTCTCATATGAGTCAGTCGGTATTGAAGCAATGCCAAGAGCGTGGAAATGTTCAAGTCAGAAGTTTTGGTTGGGTCATTCATGATAAAGTAAATGAAATGGGGTTTAATGAACTAAAAATAAGTCCCACTGTACCTTTCCCAGATACTCAACCATGGGTTTTTAGGGAGGTGGCCACTGATTTGGGATTATTAGAAGAAAAACAAAATAATTATTATTATTCAGCAGTATTTAGATATAAGGTATGAAAATATGACACAAATATATACAGATGCGTCATAAGAGGAAAATGGTAAAACAGGATTAGCAGTATATATTCCGAAAGAAAATATTTCTATAAAAAGAAGGACAACAGATAATTTATCAATTTTTTCAGCAGAGATGTTGGCAATTATTTTGGCATTACAATGGGTGCTGGAGGTGAAGCCTAGAAATGTAGTTATCTGTTCAGATTCATTGTCTTGCCTGACTAGTTTTAAAAGTGAAAAATCTGAAAGCCGTCAAGATCTTTTAGATGAAGTCAGTTATTTAATATATGGTATACAGCAACAGTATTCAATTCACATGGGTTCCAGCACATAAAGGAATTTTAGGTAATGAAAAAGTAGATAAGTTATCTAAAGAATTAATTAAGGCAAGACAAATTGAATATGATGTCCCACTAAGTAGAACAGAAATAAAAGTAATTATTAAAGATAAAATAAATAATATATGGCAGGAGAGATGGAATTTAGAAGAAAAAGAAGACATTTATATAAAATACAAAAAGATATTATCATAAGATATAATATTATAATGAATAGAAGAGAGGAAATATGGATAAACAGGTTGAGGATAGGGCATACTAGTTTAACCTACTGGGTAACACTTTATCTGTTATAACTAGTTAACAGATAAATTGTAAACTGTTAACTAATGAGTTATTTATCACTTGTTAAGTGTTTGTTAATAGTTTGCTAAGGATTTATAACTATGCCTTATAGATAGTTAATAGACCATTAATAAACTGTTAGTGATTTACTTACTAATGACTTGTTAACTATATGTTATTGGGACGTTATTCTAAAGTTGCAACTATTCCTCATTTATTAACTGCTGGTTAATGAGAAATAGCTGCAACTTTAGAATAACGTTTCAATAACATACATAAGCTTATAACTAATACTTAACTACTACATTAATTCAACCTTTACAGGTCACTTGCTAATAGTTTGTGAACCATCTACTAATACCAGTGAAACTTTGTAGAACAGCAAATGGGTGAAACAAGTTCAAGGTACAGACATTTAATGTGATATTTAAAATATCACATTTTTGTACCTAAACCTTCTTCCACCCATATACTTTTATGTGTACTATATTTTACCAAAGAGATACAACAGACAACATGTTGAACATTGTTTTTAATGTACAAAAACAAACACACTGAGCCCTCACATGGCAGAACAGCAGTATACAACAGTATACAAACCCTTGAGGTTTGGGCACTGTTTGTGCAGGACATGAGAAAAAAAAAGTAAATCAAAATCAAGCCTTTGGCATTACTGATATGAACATATCAACAACCTGGACCTGCTATACCCAATGAACTCGACCCGAGCCACAACTGAACTGCTCTTGGGCACCATCCCACAGTGAAACAACACTAAAGGCCCGTTTACACTACATCTAAAAACCGAGCCATGCCGAGACCAGTCCGAGCTTGGTTCAGTTATCCAAGACAAGCCGACCCGTTTACACACAAAGCTTATCTCGGTTCGTTGGTTGCTCCTCGCCCCCTAGTGGCGATCTGCGGTACTACCGCTCTCTGGGATTGTGAATCGGGACGTGCAGCCAGACACGCCGGAAAACCCGCTGACAGTCAGCTGACTGTAAGGGCATGATGCGGTCTGCTCATGCGCTCTTCGTTATCAGAAAGCGGGATAAAATAGAACCAGGCCGAGACCTACCCAAGAACTGGTCTGCAGTTAGCGCGGTCCGGTTATGGTTAGCGCGGTCTGGTTCAGTCTGCTGACCGTTTACACACAAGAGTTATCTCGGTTACCGAGCTCGGACTGGTCTCGGCTCGGTTAAAAAAGTGTAGTGTAAACGGGCCTTAAGTTTTCTTAGACAGAGGAAGCAGTTTTCCCTTTTTCTTTTGATGTTCAACATCCCTCAAAAGGTTTGGATTATTAATCAACACTTCCTGACATTTTCTGGCAAAGTCCTGCAATTGTTGCTGTCGTGTACGAGCAACCAGCAACTCCTTGTAATTTTTTGGTGCCACAACAGCCAGCTCACAGATGGGATCACTAGCGACGATGGTGTTTCTGTCGACACCGACCCTTCGATATGCCACACTCAACTTTCTTCCTTTCGTGTATGCCTTAAGGACTTTTCTGTATCTCTTGATGACCTCCTCAGGATGACGAGCTGAAACAGATAGAAATTTAGTTAAGTTTAACAAACATACAAATAGTGAATTAACACCACAAAACATGAATGGAGGAATGATAAGATAGGGAATTAAAAAAGCTCCCATCATAAAAGCCAGATGAAGGTGAAATAAAATAATGAGCAGCTGGCTCTAGATATCTGCACTGGATCTCTGAATGACTGAATGTAATTGTATAACTATCATCCATCACCAATCAATATAAGAAATGGATCCGTACAGACTGTCATCACACACACACACACACACACACACACACACACACACACACACACACACACACACACACACACACACATTCAACACTGTACACTTGACTAGTTGGGCTAACCCTCTTTCTAGCAGGACTTTGTTAACATGCAGTCTAGCTTACCATTGTTGTCCATGTGCACCGCATGGTCCACAGGTGTAGTTTGCGCTGTTAACTTCTTTCTCTTCCTCCCGACAGTACAAGGATTTATCTCAGTATTTTGCGCATTGCCGCTGGGAACACTGGTATTACACATTTTACCAGACCTTGTATTCATTCTTTAAAGTCAGTGCTAATACGAGTTGTGCATCAACAATTTGCCGAGCGAGTGAAAAAGACGGTCCGTAATAGTCACTCACGCCACAGTGGTGACAGGTGATTGACAAGTTGACAACCACCGAAAATGATGAAGGCCACATGGCTCCGCCTCCAGCCCGTGACTACAATTATGATTGGCTTGTTTTCATACGTAGTAATGTGGCGTATTATGATATTGTGGCCAAACAATGCCTGGTTTAGCCACTGAGCTAAGAGAGCTTATTGAAGGCAGAACTAAATCTAAAAGAAGACACAGAGAAATAATCAAATGGATGCAGAAGAAAAGGGATGAGATGTCAAAAATGCAAACAAGATGAAATCCAAGGAATCAGTTTGTGTGGACAACTGTGCATGGTATGTTTTATTTTTATTGCATGAAATGAAATGAATTATTTTAATTGTTAGCTATTAAGAGTGCCCAATATATCAGAATTAATGTTAACATTAATTTCTAGAAATTAATATTCAGCACTTTTGAAACATTTAACACACATTTTATAGAGGTACCTGGTACAAAATATTTTCCGATGGGATCCATGGCCAAATACTGATTAATTTGGAGGTCCTTGGCATGAAAATGTTTGAGACTGCTTTAGCCACCTCCCTGACCTGTGTCATCCTTATCTTTATTTGTATATTTTCAGGGTTTGCAAACACCATAACCACAGAGGGAGGAAACTGAAGAGGTCAATTAGACACAAATCTATGTTCAGCAAGTCAAAGGTTTCCCTCTTCAACTGGATGCGCTTTGTGTACAGGTATACACTATGGTATAGGTATATGATTTTAGTCTGTCTATAATGAAAAGTGTTATTTCAGTAGAAATACTGTATAACTATGCAGTCATAAACAATAACTGGAGAGTTTGGAGTAAAGCTTGTGATTATTATGTTATGAAGCATCTGTAGACTCATGATAATAGCAGGTGCTTGGAGTTATTTCACTTTTGTTCATTTTGCTAAAAGGTGTACAGCGGGTGAAATAAGCCACAAACACGTTTGTTGGCAATGAGAGCTTCAAGGCCCATTCTTCCACACAAACAGTCTTCAAATCTTGAAATATATTTTCCATCAGTATTGCTGTTTTTGTCTACACAATGGCTGACAGTTGTCATATCCTTGGGTGCAGTAGAGGCTAAATTTGTGTATCAAATAAAAACAAAAAAACAAACAAAAGAAACACTTTATTGCTAACTGTGATATAATAATTATTTAGATTTGCACAAGGCCTGCGTCTACGTCAAGTGGACATGATCAATAATGACATCTCTGGAAGCTCAGCAACCCTTTCCAAGGTGGCTCAAAAGCTGCGAGATGTTTGCACTACTGCAATGGACAGATATCTGCGAGCAACAGGCCAGTACATTGGAGCGCGGCAACAGTTTGTCACCATTGATGAGAGTCACTTCAGACACAACAGAAAGGCAAGCAGAATTTACTATTATCAAGATAGTAATGTACATTACGACATTATTACAACATTATTCACTTTGTATAAACAACAATAATTCCTAATATTTTATGTTTTCAACAGTACAGACGAGGACGAATGGCTGCTGGGTGGAAGAGGAAGAAGTGGGTTTTTGGGATGCTAGGTGTGAACCGGAGAGGGAGAAGACATGCAAAGCCTGTTCTTCGCTTAGTCGAGAGAAGAAGAAGGAGAGATCTGGTGCCGCTTATAGCTCACCATGTTAAAGTGGGATCTACAATAATAAGTGATGAGTGGCAGGCTTATTGCAATGCTTTACCTCAGCTAGGTTACACCCATTTCACTGTCAATCACAGTGTTTCATATGTTGATGCCCAAACAGGTGCACATACTCAGCACATAGAGAGGGCCTGGAGAACGGTTAAGGAAAATGTGTGGAGACTCAGGGGGAATCGTACAGAGGAGTTACTGGTAGACCTTCTCAGAGTTATTGAATGGTATGAGTGACTGGCCCATAAGCATCGCAAGGGCCCATTAGGACGGGTAATCCATGACATTGCTGTGATGTATAGACATTAAATGTCTCTCTGAAATATTATGTTTATTAAATGTTTAGCACAAAAAGTGCCCAAACCTCAAGGGTTTGTATACTGTTGTATACTGCTGTTCTGCCATGTGAAGGCTCAGTATGTTTGTTTTTGTACATTAAAAACAATGTTCAACATGTTGTCTCTTGTATCTCTTTGGCAAAATATAGTACACATAAAAGTGATATTTTAAAAATCACATTAAATGTCTGTACCTTGAAGTTTCACTGGTATTAGTAGATGGTTCACAAACTATTAATAAGTGACCTGTATGTGTGAGTTAATGTAGTTGTATTAGTTATAAGTTTATGTATGTTATCGAAACGTTATTCTAAAGTTGCAGCTATTCCTCATTTACCAGCAGTTAATAAATGAGGAATAGTTGCAACTTTAGAATAACGTCCCAATAACATATATAAACTATTAACTGATACAAGTCATTAGTAAGTAATTCACTATTAATGGTCTATTAACTATCTATAAGGCATAGTTATAAATCCTTAGCAAACTATTAACAAACACTTAACAAGTGATTAATAACTCATTAGTTAACAGTTTACAATTTATCTATTAACTAGTTATAACGGATAGTTATTATAAAGTGTTACCGAACATGTTTTGATTTATTGTAGGAAATATATTAAAGAGAGTGGAAAGGGTATTGGGGAGTTCAGTAAAGATGGCTGAATTATTAGGGAAACATCAATCAGATAAAATAATTAAAGCACTTAATAAATATTTAAAAGATACAGAATTAGCTCGGAGGATTTAGTGTGTATGTATGTGTGTGTGAGTGTGTAAGTAAAGATATCATCTAGTTTCATTAAGATATAAAGATATATAGGAAAATATATTTCTAAATTACATCTCCGTCCAGTTGATGGCGGTAATGCACACAGTATGTAAACTGCCAGAAAACACAATAGAAGAAGAAGAAGAAGAAGAAGAAGATTTTTAGATTTTAACAAAACGTTTATTGATACAATAAGTTAAAACACTTTTAACAACATGATCAGAACCTTAGAAAGAAATAGTTACATCAGGTGCTTGCTGTATTTCAGTTCATTCTGACTACAAACTGTACATAAAATTCCCTCAAAACCCCACAGTTGTACAAAATCGTTCAAGTTGCCAGTGGCTCTGTGGAAGTGAAACTCCAGTCTAATCCTGGCCTTTACGTTGCACTTCCACAGAGCCACAGCATCAAGATGAGGTCCAGCCTGCAACTTGTCTCTTCGAGATATGTAGATTGCCATCTTGGCTTCTGCAATTAAAAAGTTTAGAATTTGAGATTTTGTCTTAGTGGCTCTGCTGTAATGCACACTGTTAATAAATACAATATTGGTAAAAACCATGCCAAAAAGGCTAAAAATTCTCATCAAAAGACTAAAAAAACTTGTCAATCTCACACATTCCATAAAAACATGAAAAACACTCTCAGGCGAGTTGCAGAAGGGACAGGTGTTTAAAACTCCTGAACTGATAACCGACAAAAAAGAGTTCGTTGCAATAGCACCGTGGAGGATTCTCCACTGAAGGTCACCAGTCCGCTTCCTCACTGGGGGCTTATAAAGAGTCCTCCACTGGGGCCTCTGTCCTCCGAGTTTGTCTCCCCAAATGGTAACAGGTCTGTCTCTCAAGGTCCGTTTATTTATTACCTTCACGTTCATTTTGTACAGCACCTTCGGACTTGTGCTGCACAACATCATCTTGGGGGCCGCGCTACATAGCAGAGGACCACTGTCCTCTGCGAAGACAGGTTCCATGTAGACATCTGGGAACGGGTCAGTCGGGTCGGGTTCACGTTGTCCTATAGAATGCAGCTGCAGGAGTTGTCTTTCCCCAGCTGTCAATCTCTCCTTCACCCGATCAAGGAAGCGCCGTGTCAGCCTGGCGGACCGGACCCCCAGTAGCGAACCACTGCCTTGATGTTGTTGAAGTCCGGTTCGGCTGCTTCCACCAGCTTTCTCACGGTCACCGTGCCGGACCTGCACAACGCCTCCGACAGACCCGGCAAAGTACCGACACAGACGTCCATTCTCGCTCCGCACACCAGAGGTTCCTCTAAAAGCCAATGCAGAGAATTATGCGTTTTGGATCTGCGTAACTTAATAAGAGCACATGACTTAAAAACGCTCTGATAAAAACGAGGCAACCCTTTTAACTTTAAAAAGCTAAAATTGGTTAAGAACAGAGCAGCATCTAGCCCCAACCCGCTCACGCGTCTTAAAATGCAGCTGGCCACGTCCCTCCACACAATGTCAGAAGGGCTTGCCAGATACTTCTGGAGGAACTGCATGCGGAAAACAGCTGTTCTGCTGGCCAGGTGGACAAGGCCCTGTCCCCCCTCCTCTCTTGATAAAAACAAGACAGATTGTGGCACCCAATGTAAACCCTTCCAAAAAAACTCCACCATATCAGACTGTATTTTCATCAGCAAGTCCGGCGGTGGGTCTAAAACATGAAGTTTGTGCCACAACTGCGATGCAACAAGATTGTTTAAAATCAACACCCTGCCTCTGTAAGATAGCTGGGAGTGAATCTATCTCCACTTAGCCAGCTTGTTCTTAATTTGCTGCTCGACATTTTCCCAGTTCTTTTGTACCATAGATTGATTCCCTAAAAAGACACCAAGATATTTAAAACCATCCCTCCTCCATGGAAGATTTTGAGGTAGAGCTGGGGGCTGTCCAAGCCATTCACCTGTGGCGAAGGCTTCGCTCTTTCTCCAGTTCACCCTCGCGGCCAACAGGACACAAAACTTTTCGGTGACATTATGCAGCAAGTCAGCATCTTTTTGGTCTTTTATTAAAACAACGACATTGTCGGCATAGGCGGATAAAACCAAATGACTGTTAAAACCAGGTAAAACCAGGCCACAAACACTCGAGCGTATTTTCTGGAGGAGGGGTTCCAGGGAGAGTGCGTAGAGCATCCCCGAGAGCGCACAGCCCTGCCGAACGCCTCTACACACTCTAAAAGGAGCACACAGGCTACCGTTGATCTTCAGCACACTCTCAATGTTACCGTACAGTACCTGGATCTTGGCTATAAAACCAGCGCCGAACCCAAACTCTCTCATGGTTTTCCAGAGAAAGCTGTGTTCGACGCGGTCAAAAGCCTTTTCTTGGTCAAGTGAGACCAAGGCCGTATTCAAACCCAATGAACTGGAGACTTCCAAAACATCCCGAATTAGGTAGATGTTATCTACCATGGACCTGCCGGGGACGCAGTAAGTCTGGTCCCGGTGGATGACCTGTTCCATTGCTCCTCTCATCCTGTTTGCAAGGGCCTTGGATAGGATTTTATAATCCGTACACAGAAGAGACACGGGGCGCCAGTTCTTTATGTCCTGCAAATTGCCTTTTTTTGGCAGGAGGGTGATAACCGCCCTGCGGCACGACAGCGGGAGCAAACCAGTGGTCAGGCTTTCGTTGAGAACATCTAGCCAGTCCCCTGCTAAAATGTCCCAGTATGCCTTGTAAAACTCGACGGTGAGCCCGTCGATGCCTGGGGCCTTCTGGCCCTGCATGCTCTGGAGGGCTGCGTGGAGCTCTTGCACCCCCAAGGGGCGCTCTAGCTGGGCGATGGTCCCCTCAGCAACTTGGGGCAGTCCACTACAGAACTCCCCGAACAGTTCACCATTCTCCTTGTACTCGCTACGGAATAGCGAAGAGTAGAACTCCACCGCCCTCCTCCTGATCTGCCCCGGTTCACTTAAATGCTGCCCCGTGTCTGACAGTAGAGAGTGGATCAGCTTCCTCTGACCACACTTTCTCTCCAAGTTAAAGAAAAAGCTGGAAGGTGCATCCATGTCCGTGATGTTCTGCATCCGGGACCTGACCAATGCGCCTTGAACTTTAGTCTCCAGCAGGTTTGCTAAAACTAGCTTTTTAGATTTGAGAGCTTCAATGTACTCTCGATTTCCTGTGGATTCACTCAAGTGTTCTAACTCCACAATATTTATCTCCAGATCCTTAATAGATCTGGTGATGTCACGAGTAACATTGAGAGTGTGCTGCTGACACAGCAATTTGATTTGAACTTTACCGTGGTCCCACCACTGTTGCAAACAGGTAAAATCGCTCTTTCTCTGTCTAAAACCAGTCCAAAAATAACTCAGAATTTCTTTAAAACTACGATCATAAGTTAAAACTGAGTTAAAATGCCAGTAAGCACTTTTAGGTAAAATGTTTCTAATAAAAACACTACCTAAAACCAGGGAATGATCCGTAAAACCTACTGGTAAAATCTGACAAGTTTTAAACACGTTAAAATGGTGTTTAAAACAATCAAACCGGTCAAGACGAGCTAGTGAAATGTGGTTTTCTTTCATATGGGACCACGTGTACTGCCTGGAGCCTGCGTGCATCCTCCTCCATACGTCCAGCAGGCCATGAGACGAGACCAGCTGCTGCAGAGCGCGCTGAGCTGCTACATGCGGCTCTGCGTGATTACGGTCTAAAGCATTGTCCTCCGTACAATTAAAATCCCCTCCTATAAAAACGTAATCCTCCGTCCCACAATCCCCCAACTTCTCCCCAATTTCTTTTAAAAAACGTGTTTTCTCTGCATTGGCACATGGAGCATAAATATTAATAAAAACAACATTAAAATGTTCAAAACCAGCTCGGACTAAAAGACATCGACCCTTAACAATGTGCTGCACTTCAATTGAATTAGGAGTAAAAGCCCTTGAAAAGAGGAAGCCTACTCCAGCGCTCTGGGAGGTACCATGACTTAAAATGACTTCACCCTTCCATTCCTTTTTCCATTCTGCCTCATTTGAAATATCGCTGTGTGTTTCCTGTAAATAAGAACATTGATTTTTTTATTGTTCAGTACCTGGTAAACCATTTCTCGTTTAGCAGCCTCTCTAGCCCCATTGAGGTTTAGGGATGCTATTTTAAAGGTATCCATTATGGGTAAAAATTTAAAAGTAGCACACCCAAAAACTATAAATAATAATAATAATACAATGTTGGTGTGTATCATTAGTTCAAAGTTGCTTTCTCACTTTACCCATTATCTTTTTCAGTCTAAAAATCTCTTGATCAGTGAGGCCTGATTCCTCCTGTTTCCTGACATAATATCTTGCTGAGGCATAGAACAGTTTTAAGTTTGGAAAGTAGCTTTCCACTTTGAGTCCCCTCAGCCCTTTGGTCTGTTGAATAAAGGACAAGAAAGATTCAACAGAATATCTGGATTCGTTACCACCAACTTGCGAAAGTGATACTTCACTAGAGTCAGAAAACTCTTCTTCACTGTCACTGCTATCAAGCTGTTCTTTTCTATCAGCAATCATCTTGCTGGACTGTTTGCTAGCCTGCTAAACAGCTACAACATTTTTTCTTTTGCTTCGCCTCTTTACTATGGCTGAAGCTTCCTGCTCCATCAGCTCCTCCACCTCCCCCCTCCTTTCTTCTAAGTCTACTCTCAACAAAGTCCCTCCACTCTCAGCTTCCGCACCTCCATCTTCCTCCCGCACATCCTGCTTCCTGGCCCGATCTCCACTCGCTAAATGTTCTACATCATCTGCCTCACCCCTCTGCTCTGCACTCTGCTCATCTCCCTCCTCCACCCCACCGCCAACCGTGAGCTGATCCCCACCACCACTGCACACTGCAGTGCACCCATCTGTCCCCACACACCCCGCAATTAGCGTCTTCTCTCCATTAACACCTGGCTCCTCCTCAACATCGAGAAGACAGCCCTCCGTGACACCGACAAGGTCGGCTGTCAAGGGCTGTCCCTCGGCAGCGGTAGACACCCCTGCCACCTCAGGAGGTTCTTCCGCATCAGCGGCAGGCGCTTCTGCAACCACGCTCTCCACCTGAGCGGCAGCAGAAGTGCATCGCTCCTCTGTCTGAGGCGGGGCTGGTCCAGCCCTGTTTGGGCACATTCTAATAATATGCTCCTCTTGGCCACACCCGAAACATTTCAAATTAGAAGAGGTGGCAAACAAAACATATTCAAAATCATCTAGTTTAACATTGAACCTAACATTAAACTTTAGGATCATGTAAAGCTGTCTCCTATGGGAGACAACATGGTGACTTGCTTCCAGACAGCACCTTTTTAATTGGGGACACCACCTTCCCATGTCTGGACAACTCCCTAACTAAAAAATCATCACTAATGAAAGGTGGCACATTGGACAGCATGATTTTTGTTGCTGGCAATGTGAGTGGCGACACCTGCAAAAACAAGCCATTAACTGAAATCCCGGCCTCAACCAGCTGTTGAGCCTGCTCTATCTTCTCAACAAACAAGACCACAGCCCCATTCATGCGGGCTGCAGACTTGATGGACCTATGTCCAATCACCTCCCCCACCACTAAACAAACTTCCTCCACGCTGCACGGAGAGCCAGCACCCACCTTGATGCCATTTCTCCGTGTCAGCGTGGAGAAACCTCCCACACCCACCACCATGGTGCTAGCAGCTGCTAGCCACCCAGGCAGGCCTGACGGCCACGCCCCAAACAAAATCTGTGAACACTCAAACCAAGTAATCCCAAAAAACAAATAAACCAATAATATAAAAAGCACACCCAGTGAAACAGTGAAGAAAGCCAAAAGATATGAAAAAAAGGCACTTTCACTCTCACGCTCTCTCCCCTCTCCTTCATTCACACTCCTCTCACACGAAGAAGAAGACTTTTTTTTTTTTTTTTACTTTTAACAAAACTTTAAATACAAAAGGCCAAACAATTAAACAATTGAGTTAAAACCAAGTCATTTACATAAAAGTCTTAAATAAGAAGCTTGTTAAATTGAAGTTCTTTTCTTTCAGACACTTCACATAAAATCTTTTTAAAACCCCACAACTGCATAAAATCCTCCATGTTCTGCGTGGCTCTGTGGAAGTGAAACTCCAGCCTAATTCTGGCTTTAACGTTGCACTTCCACAGAGCCACAGCATCAAGGTGAGGTCCTCCCTGCAGTCTGTCTCTACGGGACAAATAAATAGCCATCTTTGCCTCACTGATTAAAAAGTTTAAAAGTCTGGCCTTTGCCTTATTACTTTTATTTTGGCACACTCCTCCAATAAATAAAGAAGTAGTAAAAACAGTGCCAAAAAGACTAAAAACATTTGTTAAAAGCCTAAAAATGGTCTTTAGTCTGTTACAGTCCGTAAAAACATGAAAAACGTTCTCAGACAGACTGCAGAAAGGACACTCATTTAAAACAGCCCGATTAATAACCGATAAAAACGAGTTTGTGGCGATGGCACCGTGTAAAATCCTCCATTAGAGATCACCAGTTCTCTTTTTAATTGGAGGCTTATATAAAGTCTATCAGTCCATACACAGACTGCGCGGTTCTCGAGGTGTCTTTGATTCATCACTTTAGAGCAGACTCTATAAACAGTTTTCTGGTCCATAGTGGATAAAACCATCTTCTGTGGGTCCAGGCTGGAGAGCAGAGGTCCACTTCTCTCCGGGAACCCAGGATCCAGGATCAGGCCAGGAAAGGAGTCCGTTGGGTCTGGTTGACTCTGTCCCTCACAGTAGGCATGGAGGAGGCTCCTCTCCTTGGCCGACAGCTTTCCCCTCAGGAGGTCCAGGAAGCGCTGCACCAGCCTGGCAGACTGTACCCCCATCACGGAACCCAAGGCCTCGACGTTGGAGAGGGACGGTCCTGCAGTCTCCACCAGCTGTTTCACGGTTATGGTCTTGGTTCGGCGCAGCGCCTCCGACAGCCCTGGTCCCGCGCCGTCACACACGTCCAGCCTGGACCCACAGATTAAAGGCTCCTGTAAAAGCCAGTGCAGAGAGTTATTCGTTTGGGGTGGCTTTAATTTAAAAAAACACCCTGATAAAACCTCGGCAATCCCCTTAACCTTAAAAGACTTAAATCAGTTAAAAACAGAGCCGCATCCAGCCCCAGGTTATTTACACGTCTTAAAATGCAGCTGGCCACGTCCCTCCACACTAAGTCAGGGGGTCCTGCCAGGTATTTCTTAACAAAGCATAATCTAAAAGCTGCTGTTCTCCCAGCCAGGTGGACAAGGCCCTGGCCCCCCTCTTCTCTGGGTAAAAACAACACAGACTGTGGCACCCAATGAAACCCGTTCCAAAAAAAGTTGACCATTTTGGATTGTATGTTGGCCAACAAACCAGACGGTGGGTCTAAACAGGAAAGTTTGTGCCACAGCTGAGATGCTACAAGGTTATTTAAAATTAAAACCCTTCCACTGTTTGACATGTGGGAGTGTAGCCATCTCCACTTTTCTAGTTTACATTCTATTTTCTGTTCCATGTTTTCCCAGTTCTTTTTTTCAGTGTTTTCATTGCCTAAAAACAGACCGAGATATTTAAAACCATCTTTTTTCCATAAAAGTCCTTGAGGGAGAACCGGGAGCCCTTCACACCATTCGCCCACTGCCAGGGCTTCGCTTTTCTCCCAGTTCACCCTCGCAGAAGATAAAAACGAGAACTTAGTTGTTATCTCGGCCAGTCTATTGACATCTTGCTGGTTTTTAGTAAAAACAACAACGTCATCAGCATAGGCAGATAAAACCACTCTACTATTAAAACCAGGTAAAACCAAACCATGAACACTAGAACGTATCTTTTGAAGCAGGGGTTCCAGGGAGAGCGCGTAGAGCATCCCGGACATGGCGCAGCCTTGGCGAACACCTCTACGCACCCTAAAAGGAGCACACAGACCACCGTTTATCTTTAGCATACTCTCAATGTCACTGTACATCACCTGGATCTTGGCGATCAGACCGGCGCCGAACCCAAACCTCTCCATAGTTTTCCACAGGAAGCCGTGTTCGACGCGATCAAACGCCTTTTCTTGATCTAATGCAATCAAGCCCGTTCTTAGACCCAATGAACCGGAGACCTCCAAAACATCCCGAATTAGGTAGATGTTATCTACCATGGACCTGCCGGGGACGCAGTAGGTCTGGTCCCGGTGGATGACCTGCTCCATAGCTTCCCTCAGCCTAGTTGCCAAGGCTTTGGAGAGGATCTTATAGTCGGTGCAGAGGAGAGACACAGGGCGCCAGTTCTTAATGTCCTGCAGGTTCCCTTTCTTGGGCAGGAGGGTGATGACTGCCCTGTGGCACGAAAGCGGGAGTGAACCAGTGGCCAAACTCTCATTATAGACCTCCAGTAGGTCTTCTGCCAGGATGTCCCAGTAGGCTTTGAAAAACTCTACCGTGAGACCATCTATGCCTGGGGCCTTCTGGCCCTGCATATTCAGGAGGGCTGTATGGAGCTCTTGTACCCCCAGGGGGTGCTCCAGCTGTACGTTGGTCTCCTCAGAGACCTGGGGCAGCCCACCACAGAACTCCCCAAACAGCTCCTCATTCTCCTTATACTCACTCTCAAACAGAGAGGAGTAAAACTCAACAGCCCTCCTCCTGATCTGGCCTGGTTCACTCACCTGCTGCCCTGTGTCAGATAGTAAGGAATGGATCACCTTCCTCTGCCCGCGTTTCCTCTCCAAGCTGAAGAAGAAGCTAGAGGGAGCATCCATCTCTGTGATGTTCTGAACCCGAGACCTGACCAACACGCCTTGGACTTTAGACTCCAGCAGGTTGGCTAAAACTAGCCTTTTGGATTTGAGAGCTTCAATATGCTCTCGATTTCCTGTGGACTCACTTAAATGTTCTAGTTCCACTATTTTCATCTCCAGATCTCTGATAGATCTGGTAACGTCACGAGTGACATTAAGAGTATGCTGCTGACAAAGTTGTTTTATTTGAACTTTTCCATGGTCCCACCACTGCCTTAGACAAGTAAAATCACCCTTTCTTTGTCTAAAAACAGTCCAAAAATAACTTAGAGCTTCTCTAAAACTACGATCATAAGTTAAAGCCAGATTAAAATGCCAGTAGGCGCTTTTAGGTAAAATGTTTGTGATAAAAACATTCCCTAAAAGCAAAGAATGGTCGATAAAAGCTACTGGTAAAATCTGACATGTTTTAAACACATTAAAATGATGTTTAAAACAATAAAAACGATCAATACGTGCTAAAGAGAGGCAGTTTTCTTTACTGTGGGACCAAGTGTACTGTCTCGAGCCTGTGTGCATCCTCCTCCATACGTCCACCAGGCCGTGGGACGAGACCAGCTGCCGCAGGGCTTGCTGGGAGGCTTGGTGAGGCTCTTTATGATTTCTATCTAAAAATTTGTTTTCTGTACAATTAAAATCCCCACCTAAAAAAACATAATTATCAGACCCACAATCTCCCAACCTCTCCCCAATTTTCTCTATAAAACGCTTCCTCTCTGCACCGACGTTAGGAGCATAAATATTGATAAAAACTATGTTAAAATGTTCAAACCGAGCTTTTACTAAAAGACACCTTCCCTGGACTATCCTTCTACATTAAAAGAGTTCGGGGTGAAAGCCGAGGAAAAGAGGGGGCCCACCCCAGAACTCTGGGAGGTGCCGTGGCTAAAAAAAGCTTCTCCCTTCCATTCCTTGCGCCAGTCTGCTTCATTGTTAAGATCACTGTGCGTCTCTTGTAAAAATAAAACACTGATTCTTTTCTGTTTTGCTGTCTCATAAATCATGGTGCGTTTAACAGCCTCCCTAGCTCCATTAACGTTTAAAGAAGCTATTTTAAAATTATCCATGTTGGGTAAAAGGCTAAAAACAACACCACAATAAAATATGCACGATAAAAATAATAAAAAGAAGCTAGTGCTCATCATTATATTCAAAATTGTTTTCTCACTTTTCCCATAATTTTCTTTAGTCTTAAAACCTCTTGATCAGAAAACCCAGACTCTTCTTTTCTTCTAATATAATAGCTCGCAGAGAAATAAATTATTTTTAAATTGGGAAAATATTTTTCTACTTTTATCCCTCCTTTTGTTTCCTGGAGAAAATGATTAAAAGACTCTACAGGATAACGTGCCTCTGCACTGCTGCCCTGTGACAGAGACACCTCACTGCTGTCAGACAGCTCACCCTCACTGTCGCTGCTGTCTGACACATCCTTTCTTTCTGTGGTCAGCCTGCTGACCTGCTTACTGCTCTGAACAGCAGTCATCACATTTTTCCTCTTACTGCGCCTTTTTAAATTTATAGACGCCTCCTGTTCCATCACCTGCGCCCCCTCGCCTTTCTCCTCCACAGGAGCCACCACAGGCTCCTCCACACTCACCTCTCCTCCACCTGCCACCACCTCACCTTTCCCTCCCTGATCTCCACACACACCAGTCACCTCACCGCCAGTCTCACCCTCCTGCTCTTCACACACACCATCCTGCTCCATCTCACCCTGAGTCTCCACTTCCTCACCAGTCACACAAGTTTCCCCACCACCACACACCACTGTGCTGCCCTCACTCATCACACAATCACTCTTTTGTGGATCAGATGTTTTATCCACCGAGTTTTCCTCCACTAAACTCCCCTGCTGGTCTCCAGCAACCGGAGCTGAC
Organism: Fundulus diaphanus; assembly: GCA_037039145.1. Taxonomy (NCBI): domain Eukaryota; kingdom Metazoa; phylum Chordata; class Actinopteri; order Cyprinodontiformes; family Fundulidae; genus Fundulus; species Fundulus diaphanus. The sequence goes on from CM073133.1 coordinate 53,218,875, forward strand.
GCCACAGCTTCCTCCGCAGCTACGCTGGAGTTCCCCGCAGCGCCACACTCCTCCACTGCAGCAGGAGCTCCAGTGTCCACTCGTCCACTCTCACCCGGAAACGCAGGTTTAGCTCCTCGTCACGGTTGTTCAGAATCATGAAGAGTTGTCTCCGGTGGGAGACAACATGCTTCAACAAAGGTGATTTACACCCCGACAGAATCTTTTTAACGGGGGAAACCACCTTTCCGTGACGAGAGAGCTCTTTCGCTAATGAACAGAGGGACATTTGACAAAATCACCCTGGTAGCGGGCTGCGTGAGCGACACCTGGAGGAACGAGCCATTCACAGAACTGCCCCACTCCACCAACAGGTTCACCTGCTCAACTCGCTCAACAAACAACACCGCGGCTCCATTCATGCGAGCCGCGGACTTGATGGATCCATGTCAAATAACCTCACCCACCGCCAAACAAACATCCTCCACGCTGCACGGAGACCCGGCACCCACCTTGATGCCGTTCCTCCGTGTCAGCGCGGCGAAGACGCCAGAACCACCACCCACCACCATGGCGTTCAAGACGCCGACCTGCCGCCGGGCAAAACCCGACGGCCACCAAACCCCACAAACCCCACCAAAAAAAACCTAACAACAAAAGTAAAACAACTATATACACAATATTTACACTCACCCAGTGAAAAAGGACAGAATAAAGTAAGAAAAACCACTCAAAACAGAGTTTTCTCACGCGCTCTCTCTTCCGCTCCTTCACTCACACTCCTCCCACACGAAGAAGAAGAAGACTTTTGACTTTTAACAAAACTTTAATTACAAAAGGCCAAACAATTAAACAATTGAGTTAAAACCAAGTGTCATTTACATAAAATTCTTAAATAAGGAGCTTGTTAAATTAAAGTTCTCCTCTTTCAGACACTTCACATAAAATCTTTTTAAAACCCCACAACTGCATAAAATCCTCCATGTTCTGCGTGGCTCTGTGGAAGTGAAACTCCAGCCTAATTCTGGATTTAACGTTGCACTTCCACAGAGCCACAGCATCAAGGTGAGGTCCTCCCTGCAGTCTGTCTCTACGGGACAAATAAATGGCCATCTTTGACTCACTGATTAAAAAGTTTAAAAGTCTAGCCTTTGGCTTGTTACTTTTATTTTGACACACTCCTCCAATAAATAAAGAAGTAGTAAAAACCATGCCAAAAAGACTAAAAACATTTGTTAAAAGCCTAAAAATGGTCTTGAGTCTGTTACAGTCCGTAAAAACATGAAAAACGTTCTCAGACAGACTGCAGAAAGGACACTCATTTAAAACAGCCCGATTAATCACGGATAAAAAAGAGTTTGTGGCGATGGCACCGTGTAAAATCCTCCATTGGAGATCACCAGTTCGCTTTTTAATTGGAGGCTTATATAAAGTCCTCCACTGGGGTGCTCTACTAGCAAGTCTATCAGTCCATACACAGACTGCGCGGTTCTCGAGGTGTCTTTGATTCATCACTTTAGAGCAGACTCTATAAACAGTTTTCTGGTCCATAGTGGATAAAACCATCTTCTGTGGGTCCAGGCTGGAGAGCAGAGGTCCACTTCTCTCCGGGAACCCAGGATCCAGGATCAGGCCAGGAAAGGAGTCCATTGGGTCAGGTTGGCTCTGTCCCTCACAGTAGGCACGGAGGAGGCTCCTCTCCTTGGCCGACAGCTTTCCCCTCAGGAGGTCCAGGAAGCGCTGCACCAGCCTGGCAGACCGTACCCCCATCACGGAACCCAAGGCCTCGACGTTGGAGAGGGACGGTCCTGCAGTCTCCACCAGCTGTTTCACGGTTATGGTCTTGGATCGGCGCAGCGCCTCCGACAGCCCTGGTCCCGTGCCGTCACACACGTCCAGCCTGGACCCACAGATTAAAGGCTCCTGTAAAAGCCAGTGCAGAGAATTATTCGTTTGGGGTGGCTTTAATTTAAACAGGGCACATGATTTAAAAACACCCTGATAAAACCTCGGCAATCCCCTTAACTTTAAAAGATTTAAATCTGTTAAAAACAGAGCCGCATCCAGCCCCAGGTTATTTACACGTCTTAAAATGCAGCTGGCCACGTCCCTCCACACTAAGTCAGAGGGCCCTGCCAGGTATTTCTGAACAAACCGTAATCTAAAAGCCGCTGTTCTCCCGGCCAGGTGGACAAGGCCCCGGCCCCCTTCTTCTCTGGGTAAAAACAACACAGACTGTGGCACCCAATGAAACCCGTTCCAAAAAAAGTTGACCATTTTGGATTGTATGTTGGCCAACAAACCAGACGGTGGGTCTAAACAGGAAAGTTTGTGCCACAGCTGAGATGCTACAAGGTTATTTAAAACCAAAACCCTTCCCCTGTATGACATGGGGGAGTGTTTCATTGCCTAAAAACAGACCGAGATATTTAAAACCATCTTTTTTCCATAAAAGTCCCTGAGGGAGAACCGGGAGCCCTTCACACCATTCGCCCACTGCCAGGGCTTCACTTTTTCCCCAGTTCACCCTCGCAGAAGATAAAACAGAGAACTTAGTTGTTATCTCGTTCAGTACGTCGACATCTTGCTGGTTTTTAGTAAAAACAACGACGTCATCAGCATAGGCAGATAAAATCACTCTACTATTAAAACCAGGTAAAACCAAACCATGAACACTAGAACGTATCTTTTGAAGCAGGGGTTCCAGGGAGAGCGCGTAGAGCATGCCGGACAGGGCGCAGCCTTGGCGAACGCCTCTACGCACCCTAAAAGGAGCACACAGACCACCGTTTATCTTTAACATACTCTCAATGTCACTGTACATCACCTGGATCTTGGCGATCAGACCGGCGCCGAACCCAAACCTCTCCATAGTTTTCCACAGGAAGCCGTGTTCGACGCGATCAAACGCCTTTTCTTGATCTAATGCGATCAAGCCCGATCTTAAACCCAATGAACCGGAGACCTCCAAAACATCCCGAATTAGGTAGATGTTATCTACCATGGACCTGCCGGGGACGCAGTAGGTCTGGTCCCGGTGGATGACCTGCTCCATAGCTTCTCTCAGCCGCGTTGCCAAGGCTTTGGAGAGGATCTTATAGTCGGTGCAGAGGAGAGACACAGGGCGCCAGTTCTTAATGTCCTGCAGGTTCCCTTTCTTGGGCAGGAGGGTGATGACTGCCCTGCGGCACGAAAGCGGGAGCGAACCAGTGGCCAAACTCTCATTATAGACCTCCAGTAGGTCTTCTGCCAGGATGTCCCAGTAGGCTTTGAAAAACTCTACCGTGAGACCATCGATGCCTGGGGCCTTCTGGCCCTGCATATTCAGGAGGGCTGTGTGGAGCTCTTGTACCCCCAGGGGGCGCTCCAGCTGTACGTTGGTCTCCTCAGAGACCTGGGGCAGCCCACCACAGAACTCCCCAAACAGCTCCTCGTTCTCCGTATACTCACTCTCAAACAGAGAGGAGTAAAACTCTACAGCCCTCCTCCTAATCTGGCCCGGTTCACTCACCTGCTGCCCTGTGTCAGATAGTAGAGAATGGATCACCTTCCTCTGCCCGCGTTTCCTCTCCAAGCTGAAGAAGAAGCTAGAGGGAGCATCCATCTCTGTGATGTTCTGAACCCGAGACCTGACCAACACGCCTTGGACTTTAGACTCCAGCAGGTTGGCTAAAACTAGCCTTTTGGATTTGAGAGCTTCAATGTACTCTCGATTTCCTGTGGACTCACTTAAATGTTCTAGTTCCACTATATTTATCTCCAGATCTCTGATAGATCTGGTAACGTTACGAGTGACATTAAGAGTATGCTGCTGACAAAGTTGTTTTATTTGAACTTTTCCATGGTCCCACCACTGCCTCAGACAAGTAAAATCAGCCTTTCTTTGTCTAAAAACAGTCCAATAATAACTTAGAGCTTCTCTAAAACTACGATCGTAGGTTAAAGCCAGATTAAAATGCCAGTAGGCGCTTTTAGGTAAAATGTTTGTGATAAAAACATTCCCTAAAAGCAAAGAGTGATCTGTAAAAGTTACTGGTAAAATCTGACATGTTTTAAACACATTAAAATGATGTTTAAAACAATAAAAACGGTCAATACGTGCTAAGGAGATGCAGTCTTCTTTACTGTGGGACCAAGTGTACTGTCTGGAGCCTGTGTGCATCCTCCTCCATACGTCCACCAGGCCGTGAGACGAGACCAGCTGCCGCATGGCTTGCTGGGAAGCTTGGTGAGGCTCTTTATGATTCCGGTCTAACAATTCATTTTCTGTACAATTAAAATCCCCACCTAAAAAAACATAATCATCAGACCCACAATCTCCCATCCTCTCCCCAATTTTCTCTAAAAAACGCTTCCTCTCTGCACCGACGTTAGGAGCATAAATATTGATAAAAACTACGTTAAAATGGTCAAACTGAGCTTTTACTAAAAGACACCTTCCCTGGACGATACTTTCTACATTAAAAGAGTTTGGGGTGAAAGCTGAGGAAAAGAGGAGGCCCACCCCAGAACTCTGGGAGGTGCCGTGGCTAAAAAAAGCTTCTCCCTTCCATTCCTTGCACCAGTCTGCTTCATTGTTAAGATCACTGTGCGTCTCTTGTAAAAATAAAACACTGATTCTTTTCTGTTTTGCCGCTTCATAAATCATGGTGCGTTTTACCGCCTCCCTAGCTCCATTAACATTTAAAGAAGCTATTTTAAAATTATCCATGTTGGGTAAAAAGCTAAAAACAACACCACAATAAAACACGCACAATAAAAATAATAAGAAGCTAGTGCACATCATTATATTCAAAATTGTTTTCTCACTTTTCCCATAATTTTCTTTAGTCTAAAAACCTCCTGATCAGAAAACCCAGATTCTTCTTTTCTTCTAATATAATATCTCGCTGAGAAATAAAATATTTTTAAATTGGGAAAGTATTTTTCTACTTTTATCCCTCTTAATCCTTTTGTTTCCTGGAGAAGATGATTAAAAGATTCAACAGGATAACGTGCCTCTGCACTGCTACCCTGTGACAGAGACACCTCACTGCTGTCAGACAGCTCACCCTCACTGTCGCTGCTGTCTGACACATCTTTTCTCTCTGTGGTCAGCTTGCTGACCTGCTTACTGCTCTGAACAGCAGTCACCACATTTTTCCTTTTACTTCGCCTTTTTAAATTCATAGGAGCCTCCTGCTCCATCACCTGCTCCCCCTCGCCTTTCTCCTCCACAGGAGCCACCACAGGCTCCTCCACACTCACCTCCCCTCCATCAGCCACCACCTCACCTTTCCCTCCCTGATCTCCACACACACCAGTCACCTCACCACCACCAGTCTCACCCTCCTGCTCTCCACACACACCATCCTGCTCCATTTCACCCTGATCTTTCCCCTCCTCACCAGTCACACAAGTTTCTCCACCACCAACCACCACCGTGCTGCCCTCACTCACCACACAATCACTCTTTTGTGGATCAGATGTTTTACCCACAGTGCTTTCCTCCACTAAACTCTCCTGCTGATCCCCAGCGACCGGAGCCGACGCCTCGGCTTCCTCCGCGGTTACGCTGGAGTTCCCCGCAGCGCCAGACTCCTCCACCGCGGCAGGAGCTCCAGCTTCGCCGGACACACCCACCTGCTCCCCGGCTGCTGCAGGCTACTGCTCCGCGGAGCCTGACGGAGCCGACCCGGCTCTGTTTGGGCACGATTTTATCAAATGTCCCTCCTGTCCACAGCCGAAGCACTTCATGCCGGATGAGGTGGCGAACAAGACGTAGTCAAATTCGTCCACTCTCACCCGGAAACGCAGATTTAACTCCTCGTCACGGTTATTCAATATCATGAAGAGTTGTCTCCGGTGGGAGACAACATGCTTCAATAAAGGTGATTTACACCCCGACAGAATCTTTTTAACGGGGGAAACCACCTTACCGTGACGAGACAGCTCTTTTACCAGAAACTCGTCGCTGATGAATGGAGGGACATTTGATAAAATTACCCTGGTAGCGGGCTGCGTGAGCGGCGACACCTGAAGGAACGAGCCGTTCACAGAAATGCCCGACTCAACCAACAGGTTCGCCTGCTCAACCCGCTCAACAAACAACACCGCGGCTCCGTTCATGCGAGCCGCGGACTTGATGGAACCATGACCAATAACCTCACCCACCGCCAAACAAACGTCCTCCACGCTGCACGGAGACCCCGGCACCCACCTTGATGCCGTTCCTCCGTGTCAGCGCGGAGAAGACGCCAGAACCACCACCCACCACCATGGCGTTCAAGAAGCCGACCTGCCGCCGGGCAAAACCCGACGGCCACCAAACCCCACAAACCCCACCAAAAAACCCCCTAACAACCAAAGTAAAACAACTATATACACAATATTTACACTCACCCAGTGAAAAAGGACAGAAAAAAGTAAGAAAAACCACTCAAACAGAGTTTTCTCACGCGCCCTCTCTTCCGCTCCTTCACTCACACTCCTCCCACACAAAGAAGAAGAAGAAGAAGAAGAAGAAGAAGAAGAAGAAGATACATACTGCCGATATGAATGAGTGGTTCACTCAACTGCAGAATTCGGTAAACTCCAGGTTTACCGAATTGCTGTCCATAGAGGACAAGTTGGCGGCTCTGCAGTCGAACAACTGTGCGGGAGAGACTTACTCCAAGAAGAGAAGACGGATCAATTCCAAACTTGCGGTATGAATATGTTCGGTGAATGCTAGCTAAGCTAAAAGTAGCCTAGCCTAAAACCAACGCTAAGATTAGCCTAGTAGCCTTCAAAAGAACAAGCTTTATTAAAGTGTATTTTTTTGTTACAGGAAGCAGTACGCCGTCTTCACAACTCGGAGACAAACTGCAGGCGCTATGAACCGGAGCAAGGCGGTGACCTCCTATTTGCTCGGAGCAATATCTGCAAGTCCAGATGTACACGATGTTGATAAAGACGAAATTGTGTGTAAGTGACTTGTTTTTACTGTTTCTCCTTCTTTGTTTAATGTTACTGTGAAGCTGCAGTCCCGGTTAGAGGCGACGCCGAAGTACAGAGCCACGCACAGCAGGCGTCTGCACAACGGACCTGCCTCGGAAAGAATGCTGCGAGTTACCTACAACCCCGAGGAGGCAAACGGACAGTTCACGGAGTTGTAGTTTTTTGGATACCCATGTGTGGGCAGATCCTCGCGTTGTATATAGTTGTTTGTTTTAATAAAGCTCTTTCTTTGCATAAACATCTTCCTGGCAAATGTTCATTTCCTGTATAAATTCATTCATGTCCTTGATGGTAGCCTAATAATAGTGTAGTAGCCTACATATGATAACATGAATATACAGCATAATATGAATAAATAAATTATATATATATATATATATATATATATATATATATATATATATATATATATATGCCAACCAATCACGAGTGATTTTACTTGTTTGAAAATAATGGTTTCATCCAATACTCAGTAAGAACATTCAAGCCTGGCCTGGCCACGTGTGGTTTTGCTGCCAATCAGGAGCGATTTTACTTGTTTGAAATAGTGGTTTGATCCAATACTGAGTAGGTTATTCAAGCCAGACCTGGCCAGCCGCGTGGGTTCGCTGCATTCATATGCTAATTAGGGCCATTAGTACAGCTGATCGCTCTCCACATACATTGTCCGGTTCCGACAATTTGTGGCACTGACAAACGGCGACAAGCGCCGGTTGCAAATTGTCGTCAACTGCCGAAAATGAGGGAGATCTGCGGTAGTTTACGGGGACGAAAATCTCACTTTTCATGCAGTGGCTGGTCCTGCTGTTGCTCTGGCCTCCAAGTCTTCACTCTGCCGTGCTGCTGGTCCTGCTACCTCCGTCCTGCTTGCCAGTTCCTGCCATCAACATCCTCTGGCTTCAGTCCGGTTCAGTCTCTCTGGTTTCCTGCTTCCACTACTCATCATCATCCAATAAACTCTTTTAAAACATATCTCTGTCTGTGGTTGTCATGGTTTTTAAGTGTTTAGCCCACATGCAGATACAGATGGAAGACAGGCACAGTTTTAAGATGTTTATTTAAAGGTTCAGGCTGCAGGAAGAGACACAGCGTGTGGCTCGGGCGAGGTCTGAACGTCAGTACTGGAGCGACTGCGGAAAGAAGGAGGAGTAACGTTACGAATGAGCGAACCAGGGAAAGGTACCAGAAGCTACGCCGCTTACCATTTAACAGGGTTGACCTATTCAGGGAGAATAATGACGAGGAAACTGTGATCGTAGCGCGTAGTGGTAGTGACTGGAGGGCTGACAGGTGGTAAGCTGGTGAGGGATCCGGAGCGCACCACAGCAGACGAGAGGAGCAGATGGGGTAACCAGGGAGTACGAGTGAACCAGAAGAATCCAGGGAAGGGGATCTCAGGCCTGGCTTGGTAACATCAAGGGAGTCTGAGTGGAGGTGCCAGAGCAAAATCGGAGCGGCAGGGATTCTGTGGATCTGGTTCTTCGAACACGACGTCCAGGCAGGTGAGTAAATCCAAACACAAAAAACTGAGAACAATCGGAGACAGAACATTAGTCCAAAAACGGGATTCAAAAAACTCACAAAATACGGGGTTCAGGATTCAAGTCGGAGGCCATGGCATACCACGACTGGTTTAACACTCTGGCGTCTTCCATCTGTCTGAGCACTCCTTAAAAAGCCAGTGGAAGCCGCTCCCAACGAGCCGCAGGTGTTGGCCACGCCCCCCAGTCAACAAGAACCACCTGTGGAGTAGAATTAGAGCACGGAGACACAGAGAACCCTGACACTACCCCCCCTGTCAACTCACTGTCAACTACTGGTTTGATCTGGGAGATATGAAAGGTGGGGTGAACCCGGGAGTGAGGAGGCAGGCGTAGACGAACGGAGGTAGGGCTGATAACGGATTCGACCTCATAGGGTCCAGTGAATCGGGGGCAAGTTTCTTAGCGGATGGATTCGTTAACACATTCCTTGACGATAACCAGACCTTCTGACCGGGGTGATACTGGGGGGAAGGAACACGGTGCTGGTTGGCGAACCTCTTGTTCTGCTCTGCGGTGCGAGCGAGAGCAGTGACTGTGGATCTCCAAGTTTCTTGACAATGACTAATGTATTCATTAACAGACGATAGGGGTATCCGGAGTTCATCGGTGGGTAGGAGAGGTGGTTGGTATCCAAGGGCTATTTCAAAAGGTGAATGTCCAGTTGCAGATGACACGTGTGAGTTGAGGGCATACTCAACCCATGGCAAAAACTTATTCCAGTCGGTGGGTGATGAGGAAGTGAGGCAACGAAGGGTGGTTTCTAACTGCTGATTCATTCTTTCGGTTTGGCCGTTGGTTTGGGGGTGGTATCTGGAGGTGAGAGTGTAGCGGGCACTCAGAGCAGAACAAAAGTGCCGCCAGACCTGAGAGACAAACTGGGGCCCCGGTCAGAAAGGATGTCTGTGGGGATACCATGGAGCCTGAACACATGTCTTATCAGAAGTTGGGCAGTCTGTAGGGCGTTGGGTAGCTTTCTTAACGGGATGAAGTGGCAGGATTTGGAGAATCGGTCGACAACAGTTAGTATGGTGGTCATCCTCTGTGATGAAGGGAGTCCTGTAACGAAGTCCAGAGCGATGTGAGACCAGGGGCGCTTGGGAATAGGTAGAGGATTCAGCAGACCGGAAGGAGGCCGATTCGAAGGCTTATTCTGAGCACATACAGGACAAGCTAAAACATATTCATGCACATCCTTGGACCAAGAGGGCCACCAAAAATGCCGGGACACATGTGATTGTGTCCGGTATATCCCTGGATGGGCGGAGAACTTTGAATCATGGCTCCAACGTAAAACCTCGCGACGAACAGATCTCGGGACATAGTTTAATCCAGTAGGTCCTGTGCCTGGGTCAGGATCAAGGTGCAGAGCTTGACTAATACGATCCTCTAACTCCCAACGTAAGGCTCCAACCATACAGGTGGGGGGAAGAATGGGCGCTGGTTCCTTCCCCTGTTCCTGGGGAGCGAACTGTCTAGACAGGGCGTCAGGTTTGATATTTCTAGAACCGGGACGATAGGTTACGGTGAGGTTAAATCTGGAGAAGAATAGGGACCAGTGGGCTTGACGGGGATTTAAACGTCGGGCTGACTGCAGATAAGCGAGGTTCTTGTGGTCTGTCCAAATGATTAAGGGCTGCTCGGATCCCTCTAACCAGTGTCGCCACTCCTCTAAGGCTAACTTAATGGCAAGCAGTTCACGGTCCCCAACGTCATAATTGCGCTCGTCTGGAGACAGCCGGCGAGAGAAAAAGGCAAAAGGATGAAGTTTATTGTCGAATTCTGACTGTTGTGATAATACAGCACCAACACCGGTACCTGATGCGTCTATTTCAAGGGTGAATTGTTTAGCTGGATTGGGGTGAATGAGTATGGGTGCCTGAGAAAATCTACTCTTAAGCTTAGAAAAAGAGGCTTCCGCCTCAGGACCCCAGACGAACGAGACCTTAGTGGAGGTTAATGCGTGTAATGTGGATGCTATTTGATTGTAATTCTTTATGAAGCGTCTGTAGAAATTAGTAAAACCCAAGAATCGTTGCAGCTGCTTTCTGGAGTCTGGTGTAGGCCATTCTACTACTGCCTTTATCTTGTCAGGATCGGATCTAACTTGTCCACCTTCTAAAATGAGGCCGAGAAAAGAAACAGAGCTCTGGTGGAATTCACACTTCTCGGCTTTCACAAACAAGCAGTTCTCTAAGAGGCGTTGTAGAACTAATCGGACATGTTGGTGGTGCTGCTCGAGATCGCTAGAGTAAATCAATATATCGTCTCAATAGACGCACACAAAAACGTTCAAAAAATCCCGTAGGACATCATTTACCAACGCTTGGAAAATGGACGGAGCGTTACATAAACCAAAAGGCATAACCTGGTATTCAAAGTGACCCAGCGGGGTCTTAAAAGCCGTCTTCCATTTATCTCCCTGTCGAACCCGAACTAAATGGTAAGCGTTACGCAAGTCAAGTTTGGTAAATATGACGGCATTCTGGACTGGTTCTAGGGCAGAGGACAACAGGGGAAGCAGGTACTTATTCTTAACCGTTATCTGATTTAGCCCTCGGTACTCGATACACTGCCGGAGGGATCCATCCTTCTTTCCTACAAAAAAGAAAACCGCACCTAAAGGAGAGGAGGAAGGGTGGATTAACCCAGCCGAAAGGGACTCACCAATGTACTTCTCCATCGCCTGACGTTCAGACCTCGAGATGTTGTAGAGTCGGTTGGAGGGTAACGGAGCCCCTTGTAACAGATCTATGGCGCAATCGTATGGGCGATGCGGAGGAAGTGAGCACGCTCGATATCGAGTCGTGGTGACTGTGGCTTGATGGGTTGAGTAGTCGTCTTGCAATCAGAAGGTTGTGGGTTCGATTCCAGCTTCCCCTTGCCACATGTCGATGTGCCCCTGGGCAAGGCACTTAACCCCAAGTTGCCTACCGAGCTGCGTCTCGGTGTATAAATGTGTGTGTGTTAGTAAGAGCGACTTGGTGAATGTGGCTATAGTGTACAGCGCTTTGGGTGGTCAGCATGACTGGAAAAGCGCTATATAAGTTCAGTCCATTTACCATTTACCATCCAAATGACTGACATTCCGGGAAACGAGCTTCTGCCCATCTAAGGGCTCTTCCGGTTAAAAGACGTAACACAAATGAAATCTTGGCCTGATCGGTGGAGAAAGTTCGGGGGGAACGATTAAAGACGAGGTTACACTGAAACAAAAACCCTCCACAATCTCCACTGTCTCCTGAGAATTTCTCAGGACTCGGTGACGAGTTCTCGGAGAGTGGGGTCTGACCGGAGACTTCAGCTGTCAGAGTAGCAGGGGGCGGAGAGCTAGATGCTTGAGTGACAGGCTGAGTAAATGCAGAAGCAAAGGACGCCGTTGGCTGGCTAAGCTGAGCGAATACCAGCTGTAATTGTTCGTGTGTCGAATTAACTGCTAGACCAAGCGATTGTAATTGTTCCTGCTGTGCGGCTAACTGCCGACCGAATGCATCTGCTGGGCTTTGCTGGCCAGAGTGTTCTTCTGTCATGGTTTTTAAGTGTTTAGCCCACATGTAGATACAGACGGAAGACAGGCACAGTTTTAAGATGTTTATTTAAAGGTTCAGGATGCAGGAAGAGACACAGCGTGTGGCTCGGGCGAGGTCTGAACGTCAGTACTGGAGCGACTGCGGAAAGAAAGAGGAGTAACGTTACGAGTGAGCGAACCAGGGAAAGGTCAGGCCAGAAGCTATGCCGCTTACCATTTAACAGGGTTGACCTATCCAGGGAGAATAATGACGAGGAAACTCTGTGATCGTAGCGCGTAGGTGGTAGTGACTGGAGGGCTGACAGGTGGTAAGCTGGCGAGGGATCCGGAGCGCACCACAGCAGACGAGAGGAGCAGATGGGGTAACCAGGGAGTACGAGTGAACCAGAAGAATCCAGGGAAGGGGATCTCAGACTCGGCTTGGTAACATCAAGGGAGTCTGAGTGGAGGTGCCAGAGCAAAATCGGAGCGGCAGGGATTCTGTGGATCTGATTCTTCGAACACGACGTCCAGGCAGGTGAGTAAATCCAAACACAAAAAACTGAGAACAATCGGAGACAGAACATTAGTCCAAAAACGGGATTTTTTGAGGGTTTTTCTTTTACTTTTCTAACAAAGTTTTCATTTCAAATACATTATCATCTAATACATATATAGATATGTTTTGGAGTTTATTAACCCCACAAGGGGTTTGAATAAGATTCAAAGAGGCACCTTTAAGATACAATAAGCTTCGCAAAATACAACATGCAAAATAAAATGAAAGCATAGAGCAGCTTAAGAAATTATGCTAAACATAAACAGGTTAGACAACATATGAATCTTGGTGATTAAAGCAACGAGTGGGATACATAGAGGGGCTGTTTAAACATAAAAGGAAAGTGGATAAGAACAATGTATGCAATTCAGACGATATTGGAAAAGTAAATTTTCATCAATAAGCGATAATTATGAACAAGAAAAAACTAGTGGGCGAAAAAGTTGAAGTAGGCATTACAGCAACAGTTAATAGGATAAAGGAATCAATGAATGAACGAGTGAGCAGATACATTTTTCAATATAAGCAGAATAAATTCTGAACCTTTAAGCTACCTGTTGAAGCGAAGGAGAAATTGTAAGCACCACAAAGGTTAAGGACTTAAATGGATAGAAATGCCAGATTAGAATAATGACTTATTCTACTAAATAACATGGGTAAATTAGGGATTAAAGCACCAGTGAAAATAGTTTGGAATTGCACACAGTTACCTAAAAGCTTAGGGAGACTTTGTCAGGGTTGAGTTTTGACTTAGCTTTCTGTTTAATATTAGTTTTTAGTTTTCCTCTCTTTTTGGGTTCTAGTTATGATTTGACTTTTATTTCTGTTAGTTTCAGCTCCTCCTTTCCCCTCACTTAGGTTTTCCCTTCACTCCCTTTGCAGTCAGTCACACCTGTTGGTAATTAATCAGCATTTCACCTGCTAGCCTCCCTATTTAAGCCTCCCTCTGTCTCACTCTAAGGCCGGTCTGTCATCATTCTACCCTACTCCTTGCCTGTCTACTCGTGTGTTACCTGTTGCTACTGGAACCCTGCCACCTCTGCTTCTCCTCAAGGTTCGCTTTCAGCCATACTGTGAGTTCTTCTGCCGTGCTCTGGTTCCCCCCCCCCCCCTGCCGTGCCGAGGAACCTACTGCTGTGCTCTGGTTCCCTCTCTGCCGTGGATTCTACTGCTGAGCTCTGGTTCTCTCGCTGTAGTGCCGCGAAGATTCCTGCTGCAGTTACCTGGTCTCAATGAACTCTCTCCGGGCCGTCAGCTCCTGCACCACCTCGTCCAGTCCGATAACAGACTCTGGTTTTCCTCTTTCAGCACTCTTTTCTTTCAATAAACTGTCAAAACGAGCTCTGTGTGTGTGTGTGTGCTCTACCCGGGTTCACAAAGACAAATCATGACAGACTTAACATCTCTCCTTTCGAACGCAAAATAGCACAATAGTTCTCCTTTAACTAGATGTTAAAACATCCAGAGGGGAAAAAAACACATAAACAGAGTTTAGCCAACTATTAACCTAGAGGTCTGTTACGCCAGGATAATTTAATGATTATCCTCTTGCTTACATGCAGAAAAGAAATGAGGTCAATTAGATTAGTTGTACATTAGGAATCTGGTCAGGACAGCAGAAGCGACTCCTGGACACAAGATGATGATAAGAGGATAAGAGCTTGAAAATGATATCAATGCATGAAGGTTGGCTCTGAGGAACATCAGAGCTGCAATTGCACCTGACTGTGAAACTCTTGCTGTGCTAAGAACATCTTGAACAGGACTATGCATGACTACTTTGCTTTACAGGAGAAGGATTTCAACTACAAGGATTCACGAACATGACATGGACAGGTTGGCGTTCAGGAAACATACCTGGAACACACTCTTGGACTTTTAACGAAAGAACATTTAAAGCAACATTTCAGCAGTAGGCAACTTGGGGTAAATGGGCTCTAAAGCGGGACACTTAACAGGAGATATGAGCTGGAAGCCTGGGCTTACGACGAGAGACACTTCGCAGACAGGGGGTGTGGGACGCCCAGGAATAGCTGCTGTGATTTAAAAATGTCAAAGATTTGTCACAGGTGGTGGAGTGTTTTGATGGCCCATGGGCTTGGAACCAGGTTGGACCAAGGAGACGACGTCGTGTTCCCACAGGGATTACCTGTAACCTAACACTGACTGTGAACGTTTTTGTATTTTTGGGTTTGCTGGGGTTGCCAAAAGGAGCATCAGAGATGACTTTCTCTATCCTGACCAGGTCCTCACTTAAAACACAAAGAAACAAAGGCCTAAACAAATACGGACACAGAGACGTGTTCATACAAAGAATTCCAATAATCCACAAATTAAAATGCAGATACTAAGGCTAAGCAAAGAAATAAGAACAAGGAGGAAGGCAAGACAATGTTTTGTAGGCAGGAATATAATGAAACAGGGCCCGTAGGGCAAGGTCATGTTAAAATAAAAATAGGAAGAACCAAACAAAAACCAGATGAAAGTTTTGATGAATACCAAGTAAGGATGACCGCTGTGTTCAAAATGCATTCAGGTCTGAATGAGGATCAAAACGCCCAAAGTCCCTATCAGCAGCAGTTAAAGAACGCTCTGCATGCAGGTTCAAGTAACGCAATACAACAATGGGTAAATCAACATTACATAGACATGATGTCTGGTAAACCAGAAGAGTACATTAATCATGCACTCCATGCAGAAAAAGTAATTAAAGATAAAGAACGACAAAAAAACTAAAACAAAGTCAGACACCTTCCTCTCAGAAGAAGAAGTGTTTTATCAAGACCATAGAGCCCATCGTGATAACAGAGGCAGAGGCTGGGGAGGGAGAGGAAGATTCCACGGTCGTCATAAAGTATCTGATGACTGTTGGGAGTGTGGACAGATGGGACACATCGGTAGAGATTTTCCTAATCCAAAACAAAGGAGAAACCATTTAGCATGACTAACCGATGAAGAGAAAAATGCAAAAGAACCCCGAGAGGAAGAAGTAATGCTAAATCTGTATGAACTATTTTTGGTAGGGGAATTAAACCAGAAATCAACTTACTAGTAAACGGGAAAGAAATTACATTTTTATGTGACACCGGAGCATGCAGAACCACCTGCAGAGAACAAATACCATTCTCTAAATTCAGTGATGAAACCATTCTGGTCAGAAACGCAAGTGGATGTTAGCTGGTCCTTTTAAGGCAGGGCTGCAATGACTTTGAAATGTGTTTTGGGGGATAAAGTTCATTTTCTAGGCAAATATTGGCTTTGCAATTAATTGCTGTTACGCTGATCACTATAACATTCTGGAGTATATGCAAATTGTTGTTATAAAAACTGAAGCAGTAGACTATGACATTTTTTAAATTTTTTTGTCAACTGCAAATCTTATACATTCCCAGCTGCCCAGTTAATCTCTTGGGTAGAGATGGGTTGTATCAATTAGGATTGGCCCTGGTGCCCACAGCAAATGAAAGTATTATGGTAAAAAGACAACATGAAGACGTACTTGTGCAAAGAGGTTCAGGAAATCCCCACTGTTACTATACTCTGGACATCCCAAACACACCTCCACATAAGTCAGCCTCAGCCCTAAATCAGGAAGGGAGATAAGCTATAAGCAAAATACAAGACGAAATGACAGAAACAGATCTGCATGTTACTCTCTGGTACAAAAACAGCCCAGGATCGGTCCCAGGTTATGAAAAACAAGTTGAAAAGTGTACACCGGCAAAAATAACAGTGGATTACCTCTACTCGGATGCTCAAAGCACCGCGGTAGCAGGGATAATCTTGCCAGAAAAAACTAAAGAGATTTAACAGAATGCATTTCCTCTCACGTGTTGCTTTTTTAAAAAAAAAAAAAAAAAAAAACAGTGACATAAAACTACTGCAGACACTGGATCCCAAATTACGCGGAAATATCAGTGCCTCTACAAAAATTAACGTTTGAACAAAAATTGAAAATGTCAGCACAATTAAACTGGTCGGCAGAAGCAGAAAAAGCCTTTTGTGATCTAAAACAGGCCTTAGTTTCCAGCACCGCTCTAGCGTTGCCGCATTACAATGAACACACAGGGTTTCTTTTCCTCTCAGCATCGGAAGGGCTGGACAACGTGCTTCTCTCCGGTTGAAGTTTTCTCCACTTGACTAGCAGGATGGCCAAACTTTGAAAAGGTTTAACAGGCTTTAAGCATGTATTCCTCATTGTGTCCTACTGAAGAAATTATTTAACATGTCTGTGTGCGTTTTTATGAATTTAAGATTTCGTTTGACCAGGTGCTAGTTTTGACGCAGTGTTTCCTATTGGGCTAGCTCATATGGCATTCGCGTTAGCTAACTTTCGAGCGACGGTCGGACCATATTGACAATTTCTGAAAAGGGCTGCCTATCTACTGACTACAGAAGAAACTTGTAATTTGCACAGCATTTTCCTTTGATTGAGGCAGTGGAATATCAATACACTCAAGATAGTAGAAACACGTTTGTTTATGTGCCATTGACTTTGGTGCTTGAAAACTTGCTGAGACGCCCAGATTATTCAAGTGCATTAGTTCTGAGTCAAGAGCACTTGCCTGGTGTTTACAGGACTTTCCAGGATGGACAGTACTTTAGGCAGCGCAATGTTTCCCTTGGTGAAGAGACAGAAATCAGTATAGCCCTTTATATTGATGAATTTGATCTGTGCAACCCGTTGGGAACATCACACAAGATCCACAAAGTAGTTGGAGTGTACTGGGTCATCCTAAACTTACCAGCGAAGTTCAAGGCAGGTTTGACATCCATTCAGTTGGGAGCTTTAGGAAAGAGTGTTGATGTCAAGAAGTTTGGTTATGAGAGTTTTTTAGAGCCCCTTATAAAGGATCTTAAGCTGGTTGGTCAACATGGGGTCTTTGTGGAGAACTTAAAAACGACTGTTAATGTGAAGCTGTTTTGTGTCTGTGCAGATAATCTTGGAGCACATAGTTTAGCGGGATTCCAGGAAAGCTTTATTGTGGATAAGTTCTGCCATTTTTGCTTAGTGAGTCATAGAGAAATAGCAACTATTAAATCAGGGGATTTTGTTTTGAGAACTGTTGAACAGCACAATGAGTTTGTGGACAAGCTTAAGCGAAATGCAACACTTAAGAGTGTAAATGGTGTTAAACGTGAGTGTGTTTTAAATAAGCATTTGTCTAACTTTCATCCTGTCACGGGTTTCCCCCTGATGTCTTGCACGATGCTTTTGAAGGCATTGTTCCGCTCGAATCAGCATTGTGCCTTTCAGACTTAATTTCTAAAGGCTTTTTCACTTTGGACCGACTTAACCACAGCATCAGATCATTCCCCTATAAATACACAGATAAAGTCAACAAGCCTAAGGTCATCGCTAAATCAGCCCTTTCAAAGAAGTCTATTGGGGGGAATGGGCATGAAAACTGGGCGCTGCTGCGGCTGCTACCTCTCATGGTTGGTTGGCTCGTTCGAGAGAGTGAACCGTCATGGGAAATATTAATGGACTTGAAAGAGATTGTTCAAATAGTTGTTTCTGACAAATTCACAGAATAAACATTAAGTTATCTGGCATTTAAGTTATCAGATAATCGCTTACTACTTAAAGCCACGTTTCCTGATTTTGTCTTAAAACCAAAACAACACATAATTGAGCATTATCCACACCTCATACGCTGTTATGGTCTGTTAGTGGAACTATTGACCATGAACAGTCGCTCGGAATGTACATAACACAAAGAATGTACTGCTTTCCTTGGCTGCAAAGCATCAGCAGTTAATGGCATACAATTTGGCTGGAGAAAGCCTCTTTAAGCCTGACTTGTACATCGACAAAGTTGTAGCTGTTCATGTGGGACAGTGCACAGAGATTTGCGGTGTTAAGAAAATTGCCACATGTTGACACGGTTTCTATTACTCGTAAATTCGAACTGTTTGGAACAGAATATTCTCAAGGCATGATTGTTACAGCTGGCCATTGCAATGGGCAACCAGAGTTTTTCAAAATTTTGAGCATCATTGTCCATGGTGGCAAAGTATTATTCTTGTCAAAGAAGTACTTTGAGCATTATAGGTCTTTTCAAGTAGAGGACAGTGTCTATGGTGAAATCGTGGTTATTGATGTCAATCAGTTGAATCATTTTATCCTTTGGCAGCTTACCTTGTTGGGGGAAAGCTCTGGGTGACGCTGAGGACGCATTGTTAGACGAATCATGGTGAGTCTTGCGTTATTCCCAAACTAGTCTCATAAATTCCAATTCTATAAATGTGTTTGTATTGTGTAATGTATTGCACTGCTTCATAAAATAAAGGGAACACCTAAACAATGAAATGCAACTCCCAATCAATCATACTTCTGTGATACCAGCCTGTCCAGTTAAGAAGCAATATGCATTGTGAATTGATTTTGCTTACTGTTTTCCTTTCTGGCTGAGTTTTTCGTCATATGTGCATTATGACACCTGAAGGTATGATGAGGTGGTGTCTCTCAATTTGCTCAGTGACTGCAACTCATCTGAGATGAGTTGCACTACCTGAGCAAATTCAATGGGTGACAGACACTGCCTCGTGGTTAGTAAAGCGGTGTGAAACTGTCCAAAATGCACATGTGACCAAATACTCAGCCAGAAAGGATGAAAAAACAGATGGTCTGAGACTCCACCTGGCAAATAAAATTTTTTGGGCGTATTTTAGTAATTGCCAGTACTTTCTGTCTATTGCTTGTTAAATATGACCAAAAGTAGGCAAATGGATTCACAATGAGTTGCTTTGTTACTGGACAGGCTGTTATCTGACATATGATTGACTTGGGAGTTGCATTGTGTTGCTTTGGTGTGACCCTTATTTTTTCGAGCAGTGTATTTTCCTTAACCTGAATGTTTCCTGTTCCATAGGTACTGTTGCTTAGAGTTGTACTATCTGCTGATGAAGCAAGACGTGTCCAACTTCCAGAATTGCCAGAGTCTGTGGATGCGCTTGTGGATTTCCTTAAAGAAAAACTACAATTTCAGGGGGATTTCCAATTGCAATTTGAGGACCCTGAATTCCAAAATGCCCGTTGCAATTTGTCAGAGATATCAGAACTTCCACCTCAACGTGCAGTTTTACACATTAAGTGGAAAGGGCATTCAGCTTATGAAGATCACTTGGATCTATCGCAGTCCCTTGGATCCATCTCGTCACTCGACACTGCAAGTCTAAGCTCACCTGCAACTTCACCCAGCCCCTCACCCACCTCCACAAGAAATTTGTGCAGTGCGTCAGAGTGGCCCTCTCCATTCACTATCCCTGCTCTGTCTCTTGATGTTGAGCTGAAGTTAAGAAAAGGCAATGAGGCATATGAGAAGACCAAGAAAAGCATTGATGTTACAAGAGACATTAAGACAGACATTCTTGACAAAATTGCCCATGCTGCCTTTGATATAAAAGCGTACTTTGAGCCTCACGAAGTAAAATCCATTGCAGTTGCTTTGATCACCAAATACCCATGCCTCAGAGATGTTGATGGCAACGGTTATGATGGCTGGCTTGGCAGTATCCGGAACAACTTCAGCAACTTCAGAGCAAAACTGCGACTGGCAAGTTGCAGTGACGTTTCCCTCAACAGCAAAAGGAAGGCCGATGGAGAGACTGGACCATACTCACTGAAGAAGGCCAAGCGTGGGGAGATCAACCATTTTCCTGAACATCCAAATCAGCAGGATGATTCCTCACTTGAACAGCAAAGAAGGCTCTTGGTGGAAGCATCAAAGACAGCCAAAATAGATGAGAAATTCGTAAGAGAAACGATGGAGATTACCTTTTCCCTGAGGAGAAGGGAGATTGTTGATGACAAGCTGATGGTGATAGAAGTGCAAGACAGATGGCCTGCTTTATTTTTCAAGGAGCAGGTAAGAATTTACAAATTTGATACTGCTGTAGACATGTGGTTACATTTCCGTATGCTGAGAACCCTTCCATTGTTTGACCTGTTCCTTTTTCTGTATGTTGCTTTGTGTATTTGACAGATTGATGCTATTGAGGACCTTTAGAGCTGCAGTGGACAATTATACTCCCAAACTACTTTGTCTGTTCCGTGCCCGAAATGCAGCCTTTGGAAAGGCTATGGATGATGTCATAGCGAAGCTTGATGATGAGGTATGTTGTGGTTGAAATTCTTAGCTTTTTGGAAGACTGCTCAAACCAGGCCAGGCTTTTTTTTTATTTTAAACTGATCATATTAAAAACAATGGACATATGTTGCACTGCTTCAAAAACATAAAAGGAACACCAAAGCAATGCAACTCCCAGGTCAGCCATACTCCTATGTCAGCCTTTCCAGCTAGAAAGAAACAATTGTTGTGAAAGGGTCTTTGTGCAAATTTAAGAGGCAATGGGTAGAAATTAGAGGTACTAACTTTCTCTTTCTTTCTGGCAGATGATTTTACCGAGAGGCGGTGTCGATCACTCACTGAATTTGCTCAGGTAGTGCTGCTCATCCAAGATGGCACATCGTGTGCTGTTGAACATCGAAATTGTCACATCCACCATTGGCGACCTATGCTCTTCACAAATGTTGTAGGCAGCATTACCTGTGATATAAGCAAATTACTCCCCGGACCTCATGCCCTCTAAATGAAGTCTGTTTCTGACCATTTAGAGCAGAAACATTCACGGTAGTGGCCTGCAAAGCTCGTTTTGCAGGGCTCTGGCAGTGTTCTTCCTGTGCCATATGTTGCAAGGAAGAAGATCGCAATCTTGCTGCTGGGTTGTAAACTGTCCATGTCCTCAACGTCCCCTGGTGTGCTGTCACGTCCCCTGGCATCTCCTCCATACTCTGCACACTACTGATGGGTACCGCACACATTAATGAGCCATCTTGGATGAGTACCATTAGCTGAGCAAATTCAGTGGATGATCCACTGCCTCATGATACCATCAGGGATATGAAACTGTCAGAATGCACATGACCAAAAAAGATGATCTGTGGATGCCACAGAGGAATAACTATTTTTGGGGCATTATTTGGTTATTACCTCTAAATTCTATCCATTGCCTGTTATATTTGCACAACAGAAAGCTAAATTAATTCACATTGTGTTGCTTCCCAACTGGACAGGCTGATATCATAGATTGACTTGATCATGATTCACTTGGGTTTTATTGCTTTGTTTTTGGTGTCCCATTTATGTTTCTGGAACAGTGTAGTTGCTGGGGAAAATCTTTAATTAATATGGGAGTAGAAAAACAAATCAATGAGTAAAAATATTTTTACTATTAGAAAGTGTTTGAACTATTATGACTAAACTGTTTTTCCTGCTTTTTTGGCATAGACCTCTGACATCCTCAGGCACCGCAAAGATGCTGCTCTTCGAGGACTTCTGGTATTTCTCTGTGAGGACCCTAAGGAACTTTTCAAAGAATGCCTTGTAAGTAGTCATTAGCATCAAACAGGAACTACACTTTTTCCAACAAATCATATAATGACTTACAGTGCCTTTTTTATGTTTCATACTGTGTACACTATACTCATGCACACTCAAACTGAAAGTATGCTGACACATGTAGGACAGAGTAATAGAATACAACAGAGAATAAAAATAGAGTATTAGTGTAAGATGAGGTAATGAATAGAAGAGGGGTGGGTGTCTTTGTTGATTCACCTGTGGCACCTCCCTGAGGGCAACAGTTCAAACATCGCAGTGTCATTGATCAGCTGGGGGGGGGGGGGGGTAAATGCATAGAAATTCAACGTAAAACATGCAGTGGTATTAGGGAGGGTAGAGTGGCACAGACTGAATAAGTGAGTGTGTGTGTATGTGGTGGTGGTACTGGCATTTCTACTGGCATCCCCTCCATGCTCTGGACACTGCTGGTGGACACGACAAATCATCTTGCCACACATTGATGTGTCATCTTTGAGAACCAATAGCTGAGCAACCTCAGTGGATGATACTCTGCCTCATTTAACCTACATTGTAGGTAGGCTACAGGGGTGTGAATACACGTGACCAAAAATCAGACAGAAAGTATTTGGGTGGGGGTTGGAATGGTCTGTGGATGCCACCTGCAGAAAAAAAAAACTATTTCTGGGGCGTAGTTTGGTTATTACCTACAATTGCTGCTCATTGGTTGTTAAATTTACAAAACTGCAGGCAAAATTAATTCACAATGAGTGCTTCCTTTCTAGTATGATTGACGGGGAGTTGCATTGCTTTGGGTTTGGTGTTCCCTTTATTTTTTGGAGCAGTGTATAATACTAGTGTTGTGTAGTGTCATGTAATGGGACCCAGCCCCATGAGTTTTGTCATGAGTAGATGGTATAAGAGGGGGCAGAGCAGATTTGCAAAGTCAATGTGAGTGTAAAAATCCTTTTTTTGTGCTTTTGTTTTGATGTGGCTCTCCAGGGCGTGGCTGTGGCCATTCTTTATGTTCTCGAAGACTGTGGTCCAGGGACATCTACGCGAGTGCAAAACATTGCCGTCATCCTCGAAGAGAGAGTTGTTTTGGAAGATATCCCAGATACTCCAACTGCTCTGGCATACCTTTTTGGCTTCCTTTATGCCCTGAATATCTCCTACCCAAAGGCTCTGAAGTATACCTTCGATACTTTGCAAAAGGTCTTCATGGAGATTGGTCCAAAATGCACACAGCGTGTACGATCTCTGAAAAACAAACTGGCACTGTAAGACTGACGACGAGGCTGTATTTTGAAATGCGTGTTGGTTACATCAAGTTCCAATGATGGCCCATGTTCTCATGGTGTTGGAGTATGGCTATATTTCTGAGGGAAAAATTGTGGATGACATTTTAACAAACTTGCACTGTAAGACTGAAGACGAGGCTGTGTTTTGAAATGCGTGTTGGTTACATCAAGATCCCATAATGGGGGTCAGCTCTATGTTCTCACAGCCCAATGGTCCCACAGCTTATTCCTGCTGCTCCATTTTCCCACTTTTAAGAAATTATTCAAATATAGGCCCACAATTCCATGCTGCCACATTTCCGAGTAAACTGAGAGCATGTGCCTTTCTCCCCGCCATGAAATAAAATCTTAGAAATGTGGGAAATGGAGCAGCAGGAATATGCAGTGGGACCAATGGGCCTAAAAATGTTAACGTTCAAAGTCTTAGTGATGTGGGACCAATGGGCTGTGGGAACATAGACACGCACCCCCTTGATGGCCCATGTTCCCACGGTGTTGGAGTATGGCTATGTTTCTGAGGGAAAAATTACATTTTACCAAATTTGCACTTAAAGAGTGAATACAAGGTTGTATTTTGAAGTGCATACCGACCAATGTTCTCATTGTTAGCGTATGGCTTTTTCAGAGAAAAATAAGTGTTTTTATGGGTTTTATTTTGACCTCAAGGGCATTTTTATTTCAAGCTCAGTTTACGTACCAGACATGTTGAACCTTATGGTATTTAGGTTGTGCAGGCCCATGTTCTGAATCAGCCATTGTGTATTTAGGCTGTGTAGGGTCAATCAGTATCTACCGTTAGAGGGGCCCCGTGTCAAAACATGCAGCTTGTGTTTCAGAGCAAGTAGATCAGAATGACATGACGCCCCAATACAAGTGCACTTGTTATTGCAGCTTGGCCTGCAACCAAACTACTGAAGGGCCATATTTTGATTTAGACATTAAACCCCATTTAACCTCATGCTTAAAAAGACAAAAAATAGGTATAACTCAGGGGGCATGCTCTTATATTGTATGAATACTTGTGATTTTGTTCAAAAGTACTCAAAGTGTTAAGTTTGTTGTACATTATTGAAAATTTTGTTATTTTGTAGAAAAATGAGAAAAGAAATGTATACTTGACTGATAAATTTTGATTACTGCAATTGCCTTTTTGTAGTACTGTGAATGTCACTGTTCAGCAAAAAGACTAATCCGTGTTGGTAGAATGAGGAATTGAAAATTGACTTAATTAAGAATTCTTAATAAACATTACAGTGTTATCATAGTTGAGATTATCATGGGAACATAATTGGCAAAACATACAATTCTGAATGCAGACGGTTGCCTGCAAATTTTCAATATCCTCAACTATTTTTTTTTTACAGTGTGATAATAGATACCTTTTCTAAATTGATAGAACTGTTTCCAGCAAAGCACCCAGATGCAGTAACAGTAGCTAAAGCTTTGTGCAAAGACATTATACCTAGATATAGTATACCAGATAAAATCTACAGTGACAATGGCACTTATTTTGTAAACCAGGTGATCAGAAAGATAGGACAGTGCTTTCACATAGACTTAAAGAATCATTGTTCATACCACCCTCAAAGCGCAGGACTTGTGGACATTGAAAAACAGACTAAAAAGTGCATGGAAGAAACAGGAAGACCATGGACTCGGTGTCTAGACCTGGTCAAGCTACACTATAATATTACAACATCAGCAGGTTTAACCCCCTATGAGACATTGTTTGGCAGGCAATACAGACTGCCATATTTTAAGAATGAATGGGAACTGAAAGAAGAAACTGACTTAGCAGATTATATGAGAAAAATGTTGGAAAAACAGAAACTGCACAGCACAGATGAGTTTCCCTCTTTGTCTCAAGAGAGATCCAGTTAGTGGAACCAGGGGACTGGGTGCTGATCGAAAGCATTGTAAGGTTTGGAAAACATCTGAAGTCTGTGTGTCCTGCCAGTGAGGCGAAGGGAGCAGAAGTCCAGAATATGACCAGGGCATGACATCCTGTGTGACCCAAACAGAGGTCAACTGACAAGATAAGGTCTGTTTTTCAACGTTTGTGGAACTGTTCCCAGAAATAAGACCAATGTCTGCCAAAGGAGGCTGGAAGCACGTGGACACTGCTGGGTCACGGCGCAGACCAATGGATGCACGTAGAATCTTATTTGTAACACACACCCATCTGTGTCATATAAAATCCATGTACACTATGTTGTGTCAGAACCCTAGCTCACACCCGTTCGTACGTGCTGAGAGGTAAAGCCTGAAATAAATGGGTTCCCAGTTGGCAAGCAGAAAGACCTCGTTTCCTGTGTCATCATTCTTTTATATAGTTTAATAGTTAAAAATCCTCCACATAATTGGTGACCCCGACGTGATTTTGCATAAAAAGGGAGGTCCTCTTCCCCAGACGGCAGGGCCTTCGGTGCAAGCTGGCCACTTTGCGCCGGGACACACAGATACGGAGAAAGACAGGGGGTAAGTGTAAATGTTTTTTTTATACTGCTCTCTTTCTTTCTCTGCTTGATAATGACAAAAATTGCCATCTGTGAAGTTTGATTTGGGAACAGTGTGTTTATTGATTGTTTGACAATTGGGAGAGGTCGTCTCTCTGTTTTGCCTTCTGTCATTATTTCCCACGTGAGGAAAGAGTTGTCTTAAACAATTCTTAGAATTCCTACACAATTGACTACAAGAGACAACTTAAAAGAAGTGACTTGTGACTCCCAGCCGCTTTAATCGTACGTCTTGTTAGAAAACGCTAGTATGACGACGAATAGGAAATGAATCGGACCATTACGGTTTAAGCTGAAGTTTCCTAATATATATATCTTTTTAGAATAAAGAAATCATTGTGAAAGGTTGATTTCAGAAACATACGGCTGGTCGGAGTATTAGGAGGTAGAGCCTCTTTGAGTAAGTGAAGCGTGAAGCGCTGACTCTGTTGTGGATGGGCCTCCCCACAACGTAATGATTTGCACTAAGTTCCTCAAAAATTCTAAGTTCTTGGTAAGGCAGTTAAAAATATCCAACAGTAGTCAAAAAGTGAACAAAGGTAGCTGAGTCTCAGTCCAGGGTGGTTTATTGCAACAACACAAGACAACCACACTTGAGATGTTCTCCGGACAACATCTGACAACATACAGAAAGTGGTCAGCTTATATACATTTTCTGGATCTTGGGGCTCCTCCTTTGAGCCCCTCCTATTTTACATAATTTCCATTGCTTTTTCCACGGATATCTTTGTTAATTTTTTACCTATCAGTGGAAACTTCCATAGGGTGTGCTTTTTTAAAAACATGGTTACACATCACAGCTCCTCCCAATCATGGCCCCTCACTACTGCTCATTTCCATATTGTTACACGTCATTACCTTTTCGAACCTGGACCATGCATTTTCTGTGTTCATTTTGCAGTCTTTCATGTTCTGTTTTACATTGCAAATGGCTTGCCCTTTTGACCCAGAGGTTTTTCAATTTCCCCTGGTTAATTCCATTGACCCCCTGTCTCTCACTCTGGACTTGTAGCGTGACACACACACACATGTTTCTTAGGTGAATGTTACAGCACACCTTATAAACATGGTGATAAGAATATATTTATTATAAGATATTCATTGTGAGATATTAATCCACTACATTCCCCCCTGTGATCCTGAAAAGGGTCACAAAATAAATCACACTCTACAAATAATTGTCTATTTATCATGACTATGAATTTCTAGAGTATATATTACTAGCACACCAAAGGCTAATTGTAATTAATACTTAGCACATCACAAACGTACCATGATTAATACGAACGTCTAAGATCAAAACACACTTCTACTAGTAGTGAGGGATACACAAAACTATGATCACACAGTAAAACATAAATTTTATAGTTAAACAAAGAGGGAACTCCCCTTGGCACTCTTGTGAGGACATTTCCTGTGGCTTACTTTTTTTATAGAAGGATTTTCAGGATTTGTTTCAGCAATGATACTGGGCCTCAGGTTGACATATCCGTGCAGCTTGAACACCTGTTAGGACACCACAACCCTTACCCAGAGGGCCCTGCACACCCCCTACATCAAACGAGTTGATGTTTAAATATTAATACCAATACTCCATCATGCCCGCTGTATCAGGCTAACCAGTCACTTAATGGTCAGTAGACCTTCATTACAACCAACATATGAGCAATCCTATCGATGCTCCCTGCACAGCATTAGTACTGTCACATAGGTTATAGACATACATAATTATATTTATCTTTTTAAGCATGCACCATCATATTTATTATTGAAGTATACATAATCATTTCATCATTCACATCAGCTTAGTTTTCTCTTTTCTTTTTTTTTTTTTTTAATGAAAGTTCTAAGGTTGGGGATTAGGGAAAACCACCCCCCTTGGAGGTCGATTCCCCAGTCCTTCTGTGGAAGTCCCAGGAGCTTGTCCCTGTAGCTGTGCCAGTGTCGTAGTAGCTAAACGCCACTGCAGTACTTGCCGTCTTGCTGTGTCCCGTTCTGCTGTCATTTGCAGCAGTTTTTCCTGTAAATTGACAATAGTTTGTTGAGCCTCTTGAAGTCGTCGTGTCAGATTGTCCTGTTCTTGGGTTAACTGGCATACTCTAGCCCTATATTTGGCTTTGTATGTGCTGCGGCGAATTGCGAATATGTGCTTCTTTGACGCCGGAGATAGACCTTTGACCAGCAGAGTGTAAACTCCAGTATCCATGGAGGCAATTTCAGTTTTTAGGTCCTGGGCGGTTCTGTAACGATCCAGAGGGCTCATTAGAAACCCCGAGACGTGGCTCATCTCGAGGGAGCTCAGTTGCATCTGCTGAAAAATATTAACAGTCGGCTCCAGTGCAGGATTTCCCATTGCGGTTGGACCCATCGTCATCGTGCCCGATGTAGATGGCCTCTCCTGACCAGCTCTGTTTGGCCTTCCTTGGCCCGGTGTGGATGGAAACTCCAAGGCAGCTGTGTCCGGCAATCCTCGGTCTGCTGGGTCCTCGGGGCTGATTGGGCTGAAGATGATCCTCAGGGCCCCTGGTGATGGTGGGTCATCCATCCGTAGCTCTCCCAGGTCCACCATTCCTCCTGGTAGTGCAGCGCTAGGGCCCTCTGCTGGATCGTCTGGACGCCTATTAGGGAGACCAGTGCCTGTACCTACATATGCTTGTGTGCCTAACGACGCATGTGCGGCGTCTGTGTTTCCTCTATTTGCACGTCCCTGCCAATCCTCAGCGGGTGTGTGGTGTACATTAAAATAAGCGTCCGCCATTTTCAGCAGTCTGCATGTGGAGACATAGTATGTTATAGGTATATATCCACATGAGGCACATACTTTCCTAAAAGAATTTATAAATCCTTTTAGCATGCAAATTACTATTTCTAAGCTAATCTATAAATACTTGATATACAAATAACTACATCTACAGTTGTTTATAAAGACTTGGCATGCCATGTACTATATATGTAATATCAAAAAAAAATATGCACGTACCTGGTGGGGGTGAGAGGGGATCATGGTATTACTTTATATGACTTGGTCTATCTGTACCTCTATTATGGGGAATTGACCAGTTACATTCACAATAAGTTTTGAGACCAACCCCCGAATGAGGGGTACGATGCAGCAGACAACTACTAATATTATCAATATTATAGTTCCTAGTATTATTCCTGCCGCTTTGAGGTATCTTGTCCACCCAAGCTTATTGAACCAATCCTAAAACCCCTTCAGCTGAGTGTTCCAGTTGGATCTCTCCACATGTTCATCTCTCATGCGCTTCATTTCTTGAAGAACACCTGTCAGGCTGCCGTTAATATCAGTATGCATAGGGATTAAAGTACAACAATCTGTCCCGATATAATCACATAGCCCCTGGTCCCCGGCCATACGGGATTCCAGTACGAACCTATGTTGTAAAACCATTAGTGATGTAGCATGTAATTGTTCTTTTATAAGGTCTACGCCCTTTATTGTAAAATTTATAAACCTTTGTTGATTGTACCATAGGAGATTTATCCACCTACTATTTCGAGCTATGTATTGCGCATTGGTAATTGCTCCGAAGAATGGTAACGAGCCGACTCCTCTCCCAGATTTTATCCAATCACTTCCTATAGCAGCATGTTTCTCTGGCACCCCTAATGGGACCTGATCCCATGTAATGTATACTTCATCTGACATTTGCCAATTCTGTTTGTGCTCAGTAGGAGTACTTCTTTTTGTACGGTTTCTCATTTCATTAGGTGTTTTGTTGCTGATTTTTTCATTATCTATTATTAATTTTAGTTGTCCTGTAAGCATCACTGGAGCACAGATACCTTCCCACTGAGGAGGCAGTGAGGATAGTATTTGCTCAGTATTGTGACACAACCAAAAAATGTCTCCTAAAGGGACAGATCCTTGCGCCAGACTCTTTACTCGGTATTGAGCTACTGCTGTAGGTTGGAGGTCATAGATAATATTTCCTCCATCTGGTACTATTTGTTTACAACTTATATTACTTTTAAGGCTAGTTTCACATAGTTTGATGTAGCTAACGTTCCCTCCTGCTGCCGGTGGGTACCACGGTATTTTATTACATTTCACCATCTCATCTGCAGTCTCCATTTTGCTAGAGGTTCTTTCGGTTACCTCTTCTAATTCTGTTCCTCGTGCTATACAAAATGGAAAGCTTAGTTTAGCCGGCTTTTGCACTACTGGAGGGAGGGAAGATGTACTCATTATCATTTATTGAGGAGGTTAGTGCTTCGGGGCATCTTTTCCTGTCTTTTGTCCATGATGGTAAACCTGCAGCCATATGCATAACACAGTGAGCAAAACATTCTGATATGTCTGGGCAGTCGCCTATTTTACTTCCGGGTATACTCTGAAGGGTCGGTAACTGCTTAGCATTATAACAGGCTATACAATCATCTTTAGGGCGCTTTTTAGCTGTAAACATAGCTTGAACCGAAAATTGTATCCATTGTTGAAACATGTTCATTTGCCATTGTGACGTTTTTAATTTATTCAGATCCCTTTTCTGTCTTTTGTTTATTAATTTTACTACTCTATGAGCTCTTTCTATCGTCATTATTTGTTTTGTTAGTATGTTTTGGCACATGTTTGTTTTGCATCTTACCGTAATGATCACCATCCCATCCCCACGGCAGTCCATGCTTTGTGGAGTTCCAAGCCAATGTTTTCCCATTGACTCGTCTCCTAAAATTTCCTCAGACATCACATAGTCATAACCTTCGGTTTGCACATGCATTAATGATTTATTCTCCCCACCGTTATTACTGATTATCCCCTGGTTAGTAGCTAGTGTTATCATTGCTAGTGCACATGTCTCTGTTTGACGCTTTACATGTGAGTGTGCATTGTTAGTGGTGAGCTTAATAAGGTCCCCCCTTGTTAACCCGAAAAGGGTTAACAACAGAAGAAAACTAGTCAGATTCGGAAGGAGACGCATACGAGTGACGCCCAGACGGCGATGGAGTGGGCGGACACGACCCGCTCGCCGACCCAGACGTGCCGTCCGAGGAAGTGGAAAGGGAGGGAGGGGGTGGGGAAGGTGAAGGTGAGGGATGTGGAGAAGGGGAAACAGTTCCAGCACTGTCTGATGAGTGATGAAAAAAAGGTTCTTCAAGTGCATCAGAGCTGGGTGAGTCTGAGACAGACCTGCTAGGAGTCTGAGTGGCAGGAGAATCAGCATTACTGCTGCCAAAGTCAGAAGGCGAATCGGAAGCAAAAGAATGAACATTATCATTCTCAGAGTCCCCTGACAGTGAAGCCCGTCGGGCTGCCAAGCGGGCTGATCGTCTCTGGCCATCAGACGATGACGGGGCTGAGGATGCATCAGTGCTCGCCCCAGGTACGACATCAGACGCCTGTGAATGTGCTATGGTAGTATGCGGAGGGAGACTTGCTGCTGCCCTTTCAGCATGCTCAGAGCCCGTCGGTCCTGGATCAAGGCCAGGTGGGTCTGGTGGACGATGACGTGTGCAGTGGTTCTTATGGAACCAGAAGGGCTTACCTTCAACTTTTAGGGCAGTGGGAGTGGTAAGAACAACTTTAAAGGGCCCTTCCCTACGAGGTTCGTTCCACTGACGTCTAAATACTCGTATGAACACTCTGTCACCGACTTGGACGTCTCTGACGTCCACTGGAATACGTGTCTCGTCTCGGTTGTGAGCTGCTTTCACCTGTTGAAATATAAGTCTGTGAATACGGGTTAGGGACCTGAGGTAGTCCCCCAGTTCACGTTCGAGTTGCGCCAGGGAAATCTCCTCCTGGGGCCCTCGCACCTGTGGGAGAGGCATAGGTCGACCTGTAAGCATTTCATGAGGAGTAAGATGGGTTAATCGGTTAGTTTGAGAACGCATTGCCATCAGTGCAATCGGCAACGCATCCATCCATGTCAGGCGGTTATTCCTATCAGCAATAATCTTTGCAATCTTGGTTTTGAGCACACCGTTGGCTTGTTCGACGGATGCCTGTGACTGGGGATGATAAACACAACCAAACTTTTGTTTTATACACAACTGGGTGAACATCGCCTGGACGACCTGTGAAATAAAGTGAGGTCCATTATCAGATGAAATAGTATCAGGCATACCAAACCTGGGAAACACTTCTTTACATAAAAACCTTGCTGCTGATTTGTGATCGTTCTTAGCAGTGGGGCAGGCTTCTATCCATCTGCTGAAACGACAAACAACCACAAGCATGTATCTCTTTCCCTGCACACGAGTTAACATGTCAACATAATCCATAATCAGATGACGAAAAGGGCCATCCGGCATGGGGATATGTGCTAAGGGTTGTGTTAACATTTTTCGCACATTGTACTTGGGGCAGTGTGGGCATATAGCTAATTCTCTGTCTACCATAGGTGTCAAATAAGGTGACCACCATACTGCCTGTAATTTTCGAACAACTTGGGCGCGCGAACAATGATCAGGTTCATGCATTATTCTGAAAGCTGTTGGTAATAAGGACAAAGGAAGTACAAAATGTCCTCGGAAACTTCGCCACAACCCTGCATGGGGGTGTGATGTGCGTACCGCCCCCCTTTGCACCCACAATCGTTTTTCTGCTTCAGAGACGTTCTGCGCCTCAATTAATGAGGCTAAATTAGTGATGGGTCCACAGTCAGCTGCAAGAACCATTGGTCCTTGTATTGCAGGTCCTGTGGCTTCTTTGGCTGCCTCATCTGCTAAGTTATTTCCTATAGCTATAGGTGTTTTTGCTGTCTGATGTGCAGTACATTTTACAATAGCTAACGCAGATAGGAGCTGCATGGCTTGTATTAATTCCATGACAGCCTGCCCATGTGTCACCGGGGTGCCATCAGTTCGAACAAAACCTCGCTGTTTCCAGATGCTCGCGTTTATATGGCATACCCCATACCCATACGCACTGTCTGTATAAATGGTGACTCTTTTACCTGTAGCTAATTTACATGCAGCTGTTAATGCTTTTATCTCTGCCAATTGGGCAGAGCAAGGTTGGTCAAGGCTCATGGACTGAACTTTTGTATAGGTGCCGTCGGGGTCAAGCCGGACCACTCCATATCCTGCTTTGTTCCCCGTCTCACCTCTGACGCATGATCCGTCAACAAACAATGTTAGATCGGACAGGATTGGGTGATTGTATAAATCCTCCCTTACTTTCATGAAGGCGTCCGTCTCCTTAAGCCAATCATGGGGCTCACCTTCTGTTGGCAATACCATTCTTGTGGCCGGGTTGATCGTGACACAACGTTGCACGGTAAGGTCAGGTCCTGAAAGCAGAACTTCATAACCAGTGCGACGAGCTTGGGTTATCACGAAGCGTGGGCTTGTGAGCAGTGCATGCAATTGATGTGATGTATACAAGAAAATAGGGTGGCCCATAGTAATTACTGAGGCCTTTTTGTATGCAAATGCCGCTGCTGCCAAGCCTTGATAACAAGGAGGCAGGCCTTCTTCAACTCCATCTAATTTTGTACTGTAATAGGAAATTGGTTGTTTACCTGTGGGGGTGTCTTGCATCAATACTGCACATGCATACACTTGTCGCTCTGCCACGTACAGATGAAATGGTTTGCCATAATCTGGATTGGCCAGAGCAGGAGCCGTTTGGAGATCTTGTTTTAGCAACTGAAACGCTCCCTCTGCCTCGTCTGTCCACTGTAACTGAGCCGACTGGTGTCCTTGGCCTGCGGCTTTAATAAGTGCTCTCAATGGAGCAGATTTGATGGCGTAATCACACACCCACGGTCTGCTGTAACCTGCCATGCCAAGGAAAGACAACATGTGACCAACAGTTTGAGGTTTGGGCAATTTGGTAATGGCTTCTAGTTGGGACGGTGCGATAGACCTCTTGTCCCCACTGAGTTGCCTGCCGAGGTATTCTACTGTTTGTTGGCAGAATTGTAATTTTTGTTTACTTACTTTGTGTCCTCCTTCTGCCAATGCAGTCAACACCGTAATGGAGTCTTTTTCACACTGCTCTTTTGAGGCAGAACAGATCAAAATGTCATCAACATACATCAACATGGTGGATGGTAAGTCTAAGTGATTCAGATCATTTGCCAGCACACGATTGAAAATAGATGGTGAGTGTACAAACCCTTGGGGTAATCGTGTGTACGTATATTGCTGACCTTTGTACGTAAATGCAAACAGATAGTGGGAATCTGGATGCACAGGCACACTGAAAAATGCTGAACACAGATCTATCACAGTGAACCATTTTGTACCCGGGGGTATGTTGCTTAACAGTGTATGGGGGTCTGGTACTATCGGTATTTCTTCTGCTACAATGGCATTGATTAATCTTAGATCATGGACTAATCTATATTCATTACCGTTAGGCTTTTTGATGGGAAAAATTGGTGTGTTACAGGGGCTTACTGTCGGTTTTAGAACGCCTACAGTTTCTAATCCTGTTATAATGGGCTGTATGCCTTCTACTGCTTCATGTTTGAGGGGGTATTGTCTTTGAAAGGGTAATTTAGCATTTAATTTGGTGGTGAATTTGATGGGGTCAGCTGATTTTACTAAACCTACATCTGTTTTGCTTTTGGACCACACCTGCTCAGGAACTTGTTCTAATAGTGATGCGTGCTCCTCAGTCACCGCCATTTGTCTTTTCCCAGGCACTTTGATGTGTTCTGCTATTACTTCATCTGCTTGTGAAAATGAGATTTTGAAGAATAGTCCATCTTTTGATACACTAATCCGGTTCCATGCAGTATCGATCCATTCCGTGACTTTCTTGGCTTCTCGAATCATGGGACCCAGGTCATGCGACTCGTACTGGTCAGCAATCAGCAATGTGACATGCGGCGCTGAGTCAGTGACCTGGAACCATTCGGCAATGTCTTTTTCAGGAAACTTGACAACGGCTGCGGCTCCTTGTGGCCCAACCATTATGTCAGCATATTGGATGACAGTTGTTTTGTTGTTAATTTCTTCATCCCAGCTTTTCTCGTAATCTTCATGTTTCTGTCCTTTGTCATAAAACATGGTGCAATGGAGGGGTAGGAAAGGCTCTTTGGATTCGTCGTAGTGGTTCATTATCAGAGGTCTCCATGTTTCCCACTCCAATTGGAGGAAAGAAGTAGGTGACGTGAGTTTCATCCAAAATACTTGGTCTTCGGGGTCCTAATTTTTCATTTGTAGGGTCATCTGTGGGCCCAGTGGCATCATGAAGGCTTTGCTGTTGTCAGTTGCTTCAAAATAAATTCCATTTGGAGTGCATTTAATCTTTGCGTTGAGCTGGCATAACACATCTCTGCCCTGCAGATTAATTGGCGTATCTGCTGAATAAAGTAGTGGTGCATACACAGTCT
Source organism: Fundulus diaphanus (assembly GCA_037039145.1). NCBI lineage: Eukaryota > Metazoa > Chordata > Actinopteri > Cyprinodontiformes > Fundulidae > Fundulus > Fundulus diaphanus. Next base: position 53,253,933 of record CM073133.1, read on the forward strand.
TTTCTCCTATAATCATGGGAACTGGCTCAGTCATGGGTATTATTTGGGTCTTCCCAGAGAAACCTACCGTTCGAATCTTTGATGCTGAGAGAGGCAGACCAATTCCACTTTTTCCTATGCAGGAGTACGCAGCACCTGTATCAATCATGAATTGATGATGGCTGTCGTATATTGTGACATCAATTGTGGGTTCCGTTTGTGGGCGTTGTGTTAATACAGGTAGAATGGCCTCTCTTTCAGGTTTCTCTGGGCACCCCTATTGCCAGTACGCTTCAGGCCCTGCTCCACCGTTGGCAGGTCCCGTGGCAGGGTGCTGGGGTCCCATCCATGGATTGGTTGGGCAGTCTCTTTGCATGTGTCCGACTTGTCCACATCCCCAGCACTGCAGCCTCAGCTGCTGCTGTCCCATGTCTGGACCCGCCTGGGGCATCCGCTGGTATTGTCCGTGAGGGGGCCTCCTCGGGGCTCCTTGTGGTCCTCTCCATCGTCCCCGCATGGGTGGCCCCCCTCTTCCTCTTCCAGTCATCACGTGCTGGGGACCTGTTCCTTAATTTAGATGCACATGGATGGGAGGGACCTGTTGAGTTTGGGCCCCTCCTGCAGGTGGTGCTGTTGGATACTGCATCTGCTGTGTGGGTGGAGGGATAGTGGGAGATATCACTGGGGCTTGTACGACTTCACCTCCTGCCGGTCCACTCTCACCTGTGGAAGCGGCTGCCACTGTCAGCGCGGCTTGATGTTTGGGCTTCTCTCTGTCTTTCTTTGCTTTTGTTAATTCTCCAATTTGCAGTTGGGCCAACTTTGTGGCCAGCATCTTGCTTTGGTCTTCAAGCGCTTGTTTTTCAGCTCGGTGCATGTTTACATAATGTATGACATGCTCCGAGAACGCAGGCCAGTCCATTTTTATGAGTCCCACCACTCCATCCAGTTTGGCCTGTACTTCTTTGGGCATGGCACCTTTAACGTACATTTTAAATAGTGCCTTGGTTGATTCTTGCTCATCCCATTCACTTCCTGTCTCTGCTTTCCACATTTGTTGAAACTTGTGCAGAAACTGGGCTGGGCTCTCATCATCTTTTAGACATTCTTCTTTCAGCTTGGTTGGGTCTCTGCGTGAGGGATATTTGTTTCTCAGGGCTTCCCATACTCGGGGTCTCATATGGTTGAAGGGTAACCCGTCACACCGGTGTCCGCGCATGACCCCTGGAAGCCCGGCCTCCACAAACACCTCTTTGGCTGCCGAGTGTCCTGCCATTTTTATTAGCAGTGCTTTGATGTCTCCCGCTGCCAAGTTGATGCCCCCCGTGATTTCTTCTAGCTTTTCTATCCATCTGTCTGCTCCGTCTGCCAGCGGCGTCAGTCTTCCTGCAAGCGTTATCATGTCCATAAATGACCATGGCATGTATCGGTCCTCATTAGGTCCTTTGGAAATTAAGGGCATGATCTTTGCCTCCTGCCCCTGTGCTGCTGCACGTAGATGTGCCTGCGATCTCGTTTCCATTGCGTGATTGTGGTGCTTTTCCACGTCCACGTCCACCTCAAGTTCAGTTGAGAGTTGTTTTTTCACACCTGAAAACATCGTTCTCCTTTCCGTGACCTCCCGAGGTCTTACAGCTGGGCTCTTCCCGCTCTGTCTGGTCCTACTGACAAAATGTGGGGATATTATGTCGTTCCCATCATCCAGACGTTCAGCTGTGTCCCACAGTTCCATATTTCTTTCTATTTCGTCCTCTTCCCCTTTTTCTGCTTCTGTGAGCATAGTTTTGATGTGCTGGTCAGGGTGGTCCGCGAGGTCAATCTGGGCTGCCTCCTCCATCCGCTGCTCAATCTCCTGTCTTTGCTTCTCCTCTCGTTGCTTTCTTGCGCACCTTTGTAATTCTTTTAGGTTTTCCTCATATTCCCTTACTTCTTTTCTCAGTCTTTCCACCTCCTCTTGTTCCTCTTTTTTTCGACTTTCTGCTTCCCTTTGTCTCTCCAAACGTTCCCTTTGTTTCCCCCAGCTGCGGGCTAATGTAAGGCGCTCCTGCAATTCCTCCAGCTCTGCGGTTGTTCTTTCTTCCACCGATTCTGACCTTTCTTTTGGATTTGATTTTCTAAGTGCCTGAGGGAGAGTCGTGGGCCATCCGACTGATGCGGGCAAATGAGCCCTAGGAGGTGTCGGTGGGCTGGAGCAGGCACTATCCTCCTCCTCATCTAACGAGCAACTTGGCATCTCTTCTTGGCTTATATTTCCCCAATTTTCCTGCTGTCTATCTCTTTTTCCTTTTTCTCCCTCCCCCTCGTTATCCATTACTAATTTTAACCTCCCTGTGATTTTACCCCTACTAATTTTATCTGTACACACTGGGTACTGCCCTGCTGCACGATGGTAAGGAGGTGGCTTAGAGGCACTATACTCAGGTGCTGTTGGGTTTTTATTACTTTCGACTTTAAAATATCGCAAGATATCTCTCTGTTCAGCATGTTTTTGTTTTTTACGCAACTGCGTTTGGTCATTTCTTGCATCGTTATGCCGCAGCCTTTCTTCTACTTCATCATAGCATAACGGGTCAAAGCTACCTTCTATAGGCCAGCGGTTTTTCCCAGATGTTATTTTATGCCATTCCATCATGCATTTTTGAATTCTGCGTTTGTTAGAAGGATGTGTTATCATTACTAATTTAGCAGGCGTCAGTTCCTTAGTCTGTTTGCTCACGTTGGTTCCCATGGCACTCAGCAGTCAGCGGACCCTGTGGCCTGTGTCTATTTACTTAGGGCTGAACGACTTTGGAAATAATCTAATTATGCTTCTCTTTGCTACTGTAATTTTAATATGATTATTTCCGATCTAATTTTACTCACATACAAACAACAAATCTACTTTGTTTCCTTGCTGTGCAGCTCAATTGTTAAAAGACTCACCGCATCTAAATTCAGAACAGCAATGATTGTGTTTTAACCTAACTATATTTTAACCTAGGTTGCAATTTTTGACCTTCCTCTTCATTAATCGTAGGTAAAGAAAGAATGGCCTATACCTAGAGTTGTTTGTACACAAGGACTAGTTACACCTAGAACCTTTATTGTTTCTATTAATCAGAATGTTATTCAATAGACTAGCTTTTAGTTAATTTGGACATTTAATCCTTGTTAACTTTAAGGTGCAGTCTACAGGCAAGTCTAGCTTTAAACTAATTGATCTGTATTTTTATGCTACGTATGATTATAGAGACTTCCAAATCCAGTAATAAAATTAGATTATCTCCCTGCTGCTATTGTCTTTCTTTTTAGGTGGAGGCAACCCCACTTTTAACGTTTTACCAACACCTAATGGACACGTTTTAGTTTCCTAATTGTTAGTAGCTACAAATTGTAGACTCAGTGATTTTGGAAATTGCGTTTATATTAAGACTGCTTATTAATTGTCCAGCCCAGCTATTTACTAACCCTTTTAGTCCCTATTTGTCTGCTTTTTATCGGGTCCTGCTCTTTCCAATATAGATTTTTTCCTTTTTTAACTTTTTTACCTTTTTCGATCTGTTATATTTCAACAATCTAGGGTTAGGGTATTTCTGTTATGCTGAACGTCTTGTTTTATCCTTTATTTTATAGTTTTTATTATATATATATATTACTACTACCAATTCTTATTGTTTATCATTATCTTATCTTTTTATGTTTTATTGCTTAAATTTTATTTTGTTCTATACTTTGTTTCTTTCGAATATATATCTGTATCCTTATCACTGTCAATTTATTATTTATTATTATCTTATTTCTATGTATTATTATTATAGTTCCCCTTCCCCTTATTTCCCTTTTTAACAATTAATCTACACTTTACACAAACTAACACAGACAGACATATATTTTAGCTCTCACCTATTGCACTTCTTGTGCTTTACTCTGCAGGCTTATATTATTCTTACAATAACTTTCCTCACTGTCTCTTATAGTGGCATACGCGTTTTTCCCAGCTTCCAGGCCTCACTTCCTCGCTGGGCAAGTGAGGGACGTCTCCTTCGAGCGGTACTTTATACTCTGGACTATCGCTTAGCCAGGCCTTTTTAATCATCAATACTTTTGCACAACTTCATAGCACACTTCGACTATCACTTAGTCACCAATATCCTTATTCTGCCAAGGGATATGAACCATACACTAAATGCATCCACTGCTCCGAGCGGCTGTCTCATCAGACTTATGTCAATCACTTTGACCGGTCTGTCCCTACTTCTCTACCTATTATCTATTTCAGATACAAAACAGTTCTTTGCATCAATCAATACCTTACACAAAAATGCATCAGTTTTTCGTTAGCCATATATTCATGCACATATACTTTTTCATCAATTGATACCTTAAACAAAATTGCAGCAGTTTACATTAGCCACATATTCAACACTTTAAACAAACATGCAGCCACATACAATTAGCCATATATTCACATACACATAAAACAACAATGCAGCCACATACACTTAGCCATACATTCACACACACACACACACACACACACCTCTGGACCGCTCTCCAGCCTATTCTGTTCTTCTTTTATGTTATTTTGTATATATTCTTCTTGTTATGTTATTGTTTTGTGTATGTTACTAAATTTAGATTGCTAGGTTCTTTTAGGAGAGCTGTGTGATTCCTAACGTCCACTAGCCACCTGCCGGAGGCCGGTTCCCCACAAATTTAGATAATTGTAACAAATTAGTATCTCACCTGTATTGGTGGATTCTTAAGGGCCCTTGGGGTTCCTGGCGTCCAACCGGTGGCAGCAGTCGTCCGGGATCACGCTTCCTCCTGGCTCGGCTCGCCAAAATGTTGTGGATGGGCCTCCCCACAACGTAATGATTTGCACTAAGTTCTTCAAAAATTCTAAGTTCTTGGTAAGGCAGTTAAAAATATCCAACAGTAGTCAAAAAGTGAACAAAGGTAGCTGAGTCTCAGTCCAGGGTGGTTTATTGCAACAACACAAGACAACCACACTTGAGATGTTCTCCGGACAACATCTGACAACATACAGAAAGTGGTCAGCTTATATACATTTTCTGGATCTTGGGGCTCCTCCTTTGAGCCCCTCCTATTTTACATAATTTCCATTGCTTTTTCCACGGATATCTTTGTTAATTTTTTACCTATCAGTGGAAACTTCCATAGGGTGTGCTTCTTTAAAAACATGGTTACACATCACAGCTCCTCCCAATCATGGCCCCTCACTACTGCTCATTTCCATATGGTTACACGTCATTACCTTTCCGAACCTGGACCATGCATTTTCTGTGTTCATTTTGCAGTCTTTCATGTTCTGTTTTACATTGCAAATGGCTTGCCCTTTTGACCCAGAGGTTTTTCAATTTCCCCTGGTTAATTCCATTGACCCCCTGTCTCTCACTCTGGACTTGTAGCGTGACACACACACACATGTTTCTTAGGTGAATGTTACAGCACACCTTATAAACATGGTGATAAGAATATATTTATTATAAGATATTCATTGTGAGATATTAATCCACTACAACTCCAATGAGATGTGGCCTTAGTGAACTGCAGTTGTTTTGTAAAGCTGAGATCTCTGGTTTAGGCTTTGAGGTGAGAAAAACCTCCCGGTAAATTTTAAATAGTAGGCCTGTTTTGGTGCATGCAGATTTTTGATGGGCGAGGCCCAGTAGTTGTAAGCGCTTGTAAAAGAGAAATGAGGTTTCTCTTGGATCATCAGTGTGTCTTAGAGTTAACTGCAGTCTGGGTTGCTTGAGTACTCTGGTTTAGGTAACGAGGTGAAATCAAATTTGAAATAGAAGGCCTGTTCTGGAGCACGTGAAATATAAATATTTACTTTTACTTTTTTTGCTATGGGACCAATAAATATGGTTTAAATTATATGTGCGCACAGTAAAAATCCAGGAATATTGGGCATCTGGACCATTATTAGAAAATACTAAGTTCCCGGGAGAGTGAGAAATGAGTGAGTGAAAGAGTGTTTGAGATGTGTTGTGTGTCAGACGTCTATGTGTGAGTTTAAGTGATTAGAGCTCTGTTGTTTGACTAAAATGCATGTATGAAACTGCTTTGTTTGCTGTCGCTTTGTTTTTTCTCGTCAAAGTCCTGTCATCAGAAGTAAAGGTAAAATGTGTCTAATTTGAGAAAGCAAAAGTGCATGGAAACCTTTTATTTTTTGTAAAGAAATCTGCTGAACAAAGGTGTATATACGTATTGAGCTGCTGTGTTGAAAAGATGTGGGTGCAGTTACGTAAACTGGGTTTGAAGGTTTACCAATAGTTGTGCAGTGGTTTCGCTGGTGGCAGTGGCGTCTGCCGGTTCCTGACGGTGTGCTATTATTTAAAAAAAAAAAGGTGTGTTGTTGGAAAAACTTTTCAGCTATAAAATCTGTGAGCTTGTCTGCTGTTGTTTTTTTATTTTAATTTTGCCTGTCAGTGAGCACTCTGGGTTATCGATTGACGGTCAGTAACTCGTGCCAATACACACACAGTCCACCCCCTCTCCCCCTCCCTCCCTTTGCTTCAGCTCAGAGAGAGCAAAGTACAGTCCCTTTAGAGCGGAGCGCAGCCCTGCCCGGAGGAAAGCAAACAAATCTCTGAGTGGTAACAGTTTATCAGTTTGCAGGGATTTATTGATTCTGCAAGACAAGTAACCCTGTAGTACATTTTAAATTTTTGGTTTTCTTAAATTTGGTTTAACTAATACAGAGCAAAATGGCAAACATTCCTATTGTTATTATTGGGTTGAAATACCCCGAATTTGCTTCACAAATTCCCAAAATCTCTAAGAAATGGAACAAAAGGACTCAGAAATTAACCTCCCCGTGGCCGGAATTAGGTTGCTTTGATACATCTCCTTGCGAACAAATGGAAGTAAGAATCATGGATTACGAGGCTAATAATAATTCTAAAAAGAGAACAGAAAAACGTGAGCTTGAGTTAAAAATTCTAAACATTTTCAAGGAAGAAGGTCAGGCCTATAGAAGTGCATTAAAACAGAAGCTTATGGAAATGAGACAGCAGTCTGCAAATGGTAAATCAGAATATTCAAAAGCTGCAGGACTTTACCCATCTTTAAGTGGCACAGTTAACATAAATGGAGATTTCCAGTACAAGGACAAGGATAGTCTGATCATAGATGCAGCTGCAGAGGGTGGAAGCCAAAACGATTCAACAGAACATAAAGAGATCATGACAAAGGCCTCACATATCAGTTTTACGAACGCAGGAGGGTCGCCTAACCAAAATGTACCTGCAACACAGCAAAATGATCACGCCCTAGTAAACATATATTCGGCTTTGCATAAATCAAGTTCTCCTGTTGCTTCGGTTGCAATGCATCAGAACACTGCAGGCCCAATGAACTCAGATTCCCCTGTAAACGTGCAGGATCTTGCACCTAATCATCGTAGCACTGCAAAGAAAACATCTGGGGATCAGAGAAGGTCGTTGACCCTGAAGCCTATGGGTGGAGTTGAGTTATGCAGACTACGTAATGAAACCAAAGGGTGATTCATTTTGGGTAAACCTAGATCATGAAGGGTTAAGTTTGCAAAGAGAAATTGATCGCACCATAATTGAGGAATTAGAAAGGGAAATTGATGAGGAAGCCATAAGCCAAAATATTGTACTAGAAAATGCCAGCAAGCTTTTAGAACAAGAGGCAGTGAAGGGCCCTACAGGAGGAACACAAACAGCTACTGGCAGGAGAAGTGATTATGATTTAAGATGGAGACCGGGCATACATGCACCTGACAAATACACAGATAACAAACAGTTACCCATACTTGTAAAAGGGAACATTGCTCAATATGCCCCATGGGCGTCTCAAGACCTGATCGGCCTGGTTGGCAGATTGCCAGACATAAATGAGGGTGCCAGCAAGTGGATAAAGGTGTTTGAGGAGGAAACTGTTGGAAAAATGCTAGCTCTTGGTGATTTAAAAGCTGTTTTTGCACAGTGCCTGGGAACACCTGCTATGGAAAACGTCCTAAAAGAACGTTTCGCGTGGATGCTCCAACAGAGAGCTGATGGAATCGGCTTCAATTTATTTCGCACAGCACTGTGGGAAGCACTGCGAAAAGAATATACCACTAAGATTGACCCAAAAGCATTAAGAGGAGATCCAATCGATAATGCAGAAAATCCAGCGTCTTATATTGCAAAGCAGCTAAAAAGATGGAAACAGGAAACAGAAGAGGAAGTTGATAAAAGCCCTGTGCTGACAACTCTGTTCCGGAACTCCATCATTGAAGCAATGCCTGCTTCTGTGAGAAGCAGGTTAGAAGATGTGGTGGCTCTGACGTCAATGCCTCACAGAGAGTTCCGTGATCATGTGATACATGCAGTGGAGAAGTACAGGAGAAGAAAGTAAGAGTGCAGAACATGATAAAAATGTACAAAGAAAACTGGCACAAATGCAGCTTGGAGAACTATCAGAAAAAAACAAAGCTAAAACCCAAGCTACAATGATTAAAGTGACTGATAATGTACCCCCACCTCAAGGTTTTTCAGATCCTGTACATGATGTGACAAATCAAACACAAAGGAGTTTTCTGGCTCCTCAACTTACCCAGCCACAACAACCAGTGGTTAATATTTATCCTCAAGCATTCAATACACAGCCATATGGGCCTCGTGGACGGCAGCAAAGAGGTCCCGCCTGGACTAACAGAGGCAGGCCTGGCACACCTGGAATAATGGGCGCATGCTGGGCATGCAATGAACTTGGACATCGTGCTGAGCATTGCCCAAGAGGCAACAACACCTACCGCAGGCAATCGCGTGGCCGGTTCCGTCCAGGTCCAACAAGACGCCCTGTAAACCCACCAAATTTTGGTCACTAGGGGTGCCCAGAGAACCTTACAGGGGAGAACCAGTGCCCGATCGTAAGTGACGGTGCTGAAAATGAACCAATGTTAAAAATTCTAATTGAAGAAAAAGAAACACCGATGCTGGTCGATACAGGAGCAGCTTACACGTGTGTAAGTCCAAATTATGCAAAGCACCTCCCCCTGTCTAATAAATTCATTTCAACAGTAGGGTTCTCGGGAACAAGACAGTTAATACAAATGACAGCTCCTGTACGACTGGCAAATGATGATGATGAGATAAGAATACCAATCCTTGTCTCTGACCAAACACCAATTAACCTGTTGGGAAGAGATGCATTATGCAGGATGAAATGAAAAATCTGGTGTTCTCCTCAGGGTTTGTATGTAGACAAAACAGGTCTGGATCTTCAAATGTACATGCAAACACATGAAGCTAATGTTTATTGGCTAGGAGACATTTCAGGCCCAGTTGAAGATGTAGTCACTAACTGGGGCCGGTACATTAAAGCTCAAATTCCAGAAGCCAGAAAACCTTTTCTAGATTACCACTGCACCATGTTCTATGACATTTCAAAGAGCCTGGAGTTTGAAGAAAAATGGGACAGTTCTACAAAAGACAGAACTGTTAATCTTGAAACACAATGTATTGTTATTGGAAAACAAGGTGCAGCTTTAAATGTGAAGCAAAATGATTTCATTTCAGAGTGGTTTCAGACTCAGTACCACACATAACATTGTTTGTAAATAAAGGATTTCATGCAAAAGATCTGGGACCAATGATGAAACTTGCAACAGAAGCAACATGGGAAGACACAGATAACCCATTCATTTTTCAATCGAGTGATGGAACAATGATCAAGATCCTATGTAAAACAACAATGACAGCAAAACCACAAGTTGTGACAGTGCCTGTTGATCTAAAAGATCAGTCTGAGGAAAATGGTTCCTCTGAAGATCAACCATTAATGCAGGACATGCTAAAAAATGTCCCTGAGTACTTATGGTCCAAACATGATACAGATGTGGGTTTAGTAAAATCTGCAGAACCAGTCTCAGTTCAAATAAAACCAAATGCACGGTTTCCTTTTCGCCAGCAATATCAATTAAAACCAGAAGCAGAACAAGGCATTCAGAAATCCATTGATGGATTGATGCAAGCAGGTGTGCTGGTGGAAGTAGAAAGTCAATGTAATACTCCAATTTTTCCAGTTCTGAAAGCAGACAAAAACAAATACCGTCTTGTTCATGACTTAAGAGAAATAAACAAGATAATAGTAGACCCAGAATCGGATGTGCCAAATCCAAATACTCTTTTAAATTCAATACCATCAGAAGCAAGTTTTTTCACCGTTATTGATCTCTGCTCTGCATTTTTCAGCATTCCGCTATCGGAAGAGTCACAACATTTATTCGCATTTACCTACAGAGGTAAAAAGCTCAGTTATACCCGATTGCCTCAAGGGTTTAAACTTAGCCCGCACATATTTAATCAGGTGCTAAAAAATGATTTGGAAGGACTCAATTTAACTGGAACTGTGTTACAGTATGTGGATGATTTGTTAATCTGTGGAAACACACTAAATGATTGTCATCAGGACTCAATCAAAGTTCTACAAAGATTAGCAGAAGGAGGACACAAGGTCTCCAAACAAAAACTACAGTATTGTCAACCACAGGTAGATTACCTAGGAAGACAAATATCACAAGGAACAGTTGGCATTTCACCTTCTCAACTGGAAGGTGTCAGCAAAGCTCCAAGTCCAAGGACAGTCGGCGAAATGATGACATTTTTGGGAATGACAGGTTTCAATGCAGACTGGATTGAAAACTATGCGGAAAAAGCAGCACCACTTAGAGAACTAATAAAAGAAACAGGAAACCAGTCGTTAAAAGCAGTGTTAAAATGGACAACAGAAGCTAAAATAGCTTTTGAAACACTAAAACAGGAAATGCAAGTGGCACCAACTTTGGCATTGCCAGACTATGACAAACAATTTTACCTGTATGTAGCCAACAGAAAAAACATGTACACATCAGCTGTACTAATGCAAGAAACCTCTGTAGGACGACGAAAGCAAGCCATTGCTTATTACAGCACTAAACTAGACAATGTGGCCCAAGGTTGGCCACCATGTTATCAAGGTCTAGCAGCAGTCTACTACGCTTATGAAAAAGCGTCAACCATAACAATGGGTTATCCGGTAACAATACAGACCCATCACAAAATCACAGAACTGATAAATCAAGGAAAGTTTGTGATGACTCAGGCAAGATGTTTACAGTACATGCCACTTTTAACATATCCAGATGTAACAGTACAAAGGTGTACAACGAACAACCCTGCTGACATGGTACCTCTGGACTGTGAAGGAGAACCACACGAGTGTCTTGCAGAAACAATGAAATTCACAAGACTAAGACCCGATTTAGAGTCAACTCCAATAATGAACGCGGAAGTCACTTATTTTGTTGACGGGTCATGTTTCAGAGATCATCTTGGAAACCACGCAGGTTATGCTGTGGTTAAACAAGTAGGAGACAATTTTGTAACAGTCAAAGCAGAAAAATGTGAGCAACCATGCTCTGCCCAAAAGGCAGAACTAAAAGCATTGACAGAAGCGTGCAAACTAGCAAAAGGAAAAGTAGCAAACATATTCACAGACTCGGCTTATGCCCATGGGGTGTGCTATCTGTTTGCTGCTGTTTGGAAACAAAGAGGTTTCAAAAGAGCAGACGGCAGTCCAGTATTACATCAAGAACGGCTAAAAGAGCTGATTGCATCAATGATGCTGCCATCAAGACTGGCAGTGATCAAATGCAACGCCCATCGTAAAGGTAATGATTTAGTCATTAAAGGGAACAACGCTGCAGATGAGGCAGCAAAACTAGCATCTAAGTGCCAGATGGCTATCTTGGCACCAGTGGTCACCTTGGAACCAATGGTGACACCAGAAGACATCATTTTGATGCAGCAGGAAGCAGGTGCGAGTGAGCACGCTCTCTGGGCGCAGAGAGGTGCGACAATGAGTGAAAGTGGTTTGTGGAGATCACAAAGTGGACATTTAGTTGCACCAGTAGCATTGTTGACAATGTTGGTCTCAGAAGCACATGGTTTGGATCACTGTGGTAGAGGTAAAGTGATGGAGAAGTTGAAAAAGCAAGGTTATTGGTCACCTTACATGCAAGCAATGGTGGATGTAATCTTGAGCCAATGCGAAATATGTGCAGAAAACAATGTACGAAAAGGCATAAAATCACCGATTGGACATATTCCGGTCCCTGAGGGACCCTTTAAACATCTTGTGATAGATTATGTTGACATGATAAAGCCAGTGCAAGGAAAAAGATACTTGTTGGTGGTGATCGATCGTTTCAGCCGATGGGTTGAAGCAGTCCCATCAAAGACATTGGGAGCTGAGACAGTAATTAAGTTTCTGACAAGAGAGGTGATTCCGAGATTTGGCATCCCATCAGAAATCAGTTCAGATAATGGTTCAGCGTTTATCCAAAAGGTGTTAAAAGGTGTTTTGTCAAAGCTAGGAATTAAACAACGCTTTGGAGCAGTCTACCACCCACAGAGTCAGGGTATTGTAGAAAGAATCAATGGGACTTTGAAAGCTAAGCTGAATAAAATCTGTGCTTCTACTAACCTAAACTGGGCTGATGCTTTGCCGCTTGCGCTAATGAGCTATCGCATGCAGATGCACCGCAGCACACATTTAACCCCGCATGAAATGCTAACAGGCAGAATGATGCCAGTGCCCGAATGGAGGCTTCCATTCAAAGGCCCGGCACTTGAACAGCTACAGACAGAGTTGAAAGCATATATGGATCAACTAACTGCTATCCATAGAGCTATCTATCTGCAGGAAAAAGCCAGAAGTTCCTGTCCAGAGTCGGTGGTGAAGAGACCAGTCAAACCAGGAGACCTGGTGTACGTGAAGGTGTTCAGACGTAAATGGAACAGCTCGAGATGGGACGGACCATTTGAGGTCAAACGAGCGACCGCAACCGCCGTCCAAGTAAAGGGGAGTGATACGTGGTATCATTTGACTCATTGTACTACAGTACACGCCAGAGACACTGTGAAGCCAGACATTGTGAAGCCAGACAATGGAAAAGACTGTGAACAGAAAGTTTGCAGCAATGAAACTGTTATTAATGACATTTCACCTGTGGATGTTGGCAGAAGTGGTGAGCCTAACAACAGCGAGGCCGGAGATGAACTCTCACAGCCTGCAGACGGCACCACAGCATCAGCCAACGTCAGCTCAACCACGAGTGGAATGAGCAACGAGTAATGAGGGTCGAGACGATCGACATGCAACCATGAAATGTGGGACTTCGGTCTATAAAGGGAAATCCACCTTTGCAGAAAAAGATAAGTACAACACAACGTTAATGTTTTTGAACAAGTACACACCAGTGTTTTTGCCAGCTGAACTGAAGTTAATGACTCATCTAGGTCTTAAAGAACACTTAAGAGAAAAAACAAAAAGGTTGCGTAAGAAAAGAGAGACCCATGCTGAATTCAAATGGAAAGCAACGGTAACCGATACAGGATTTCGTACAAAATTAGATACAGAGTTTGAAGTGAACATTTACAATTACAATGATCAAAAATTGTGTGGAAAAAGTGTCAAAAAGGTTTATACAGAATATGGGATAAATCAGTGCTCACTTATTCTGTACATAAAGGATGATGGTTTTGAGGTAGAAATAGAAATAGAATCCCACAGGGATCCCGAGGACAATTACAAATATAACTTAACAATGAAGAATCTACAAAACCTAAATGTAGTATCAGGAAGTGGTGATTTAGAACGAATAGGAAATAAGGAGTTAAACGCTACAGTTAAAATGTTTAATGACCGAATTAGGATACATGTGGAGCCAGACAGTGATGAATATGACTTGGTTGAAAGAAACGTGATTATCTCTTGTCAGGGTTTTGTTTACCGATGAACTCAGGACACACACACGGAACTAAAAGTTTGAGTTTTTATTGAAAGAAGTGTGCTGGGTGATGAGAGATGAAGACCGGAGGTTCAGGACTGCAGAAAGTCAGGGATGTAGAAGATGGCAGGAGCTGACGGCCCGGAGACAGAGAGTCCACACTTGCTAGGTGCAGCTCGGCTAGCAGGCCTCATAGCACTCAGGTTAGCAGTCCATCGGAGACACCAGGGCACAGAGCTGAGCTTCACCAGGGCGGCTAGTCAGGTTAGCAGAACTTGAGAGACACCAGGGCACAGAGCTGAGCTTCTCCAGGGCGGCTAGTCAGGTTACAGAACTTGAGAGACACCAGGGCACAGAGCAGAGCCTTTCCAGGAACAAACAGTGAAGGAACAGTCTTTAGAGTGACTGGCAGGACTAACCTTGACAACAGGAGCAAAACAAAGCTTCCAAGGCAAAACGGGGACTGGCATGGAGAGGTGTGGAATGATGACGGCCCAGTGCTGAACTGAAGGCAGAGGCAGGTTTAAATAGAACACTTCACAGGTGGAAACAGGGTCTGGCTAATTGACTGGTAAATGATAACAGGTGTGACTGACTGCTGAGGAGGTGAAGTGAAAAATGACAGAAAATAACTGATGACTGAAAACTAACAATAAATAAAGTCAAACCTAACCCAAAAGAGATGAAATAATGAAAATAACAGAAAAACAAAGCCAAACCAAAACCAATGACATTACCCCCCCCTCAAGGCCGGACTCCGGACGGCCTAAAAAACAAAACAAACTACAAAGTGACCGAACCAGGGTGGGTGGAGGGACGGCAGGATGGCGGGCCAGAGTCATAACCAAGCTGATCTAACCTGGGTGGGTGGAGGGAAGGCAGGATGGTGGGCTAAAATCAAACCAAAACTACCCACTAGGGCGAACTAAAAAGGATGTCTAACAGATGCTGGTAGGCAAAACAAAAGGCGTCTAACCGACGTTGACAGGCGAACATCGCCACCAGGCAAAAACGGGCATGACAAGCGAACATCGCCACAAGGCAGGACAGGCGTACGACAACGCCAGAGGGAAGAACAGGCGTACGACAACGCCAGAGGGAAGAACAGGCGTACGACAACGCCAGAGGGAAGAACAGGCGTACGACAACGCCAGAGGGAAGGAACGGGCGTACTTAACGCCAAAGGGAAGGAACGGGCGTACTTAACGCCAAAGGGAAGGAACGGGCGTATTTAACGCCAAAGGGAAGGAACGGGCGTACTTAACGCCAAAGGGAAGGAACGGGCGTACTTAACGCCAAAGGGAAGGAACGGGCGCACCCAACGCCAAAGGGAAGGAACGGGCGCACCCAACGCCAAAGGGAAGGAACGGGCGCACTTAACGCCAAAGGGAAGGAACGGGCGCACTTAACGCCAAAGGGAAGGAACGGGCGTACCCAACGCCAAAGGGAAGGAACGGGCGTACTCAACGCCAAAGGGAAGGAACGGGCGCACGACAGCGCCAAAGGGAAACCCGCCGGGGCTTGAGGAAAACGCCGGGGCTTGGGGAAGAGAACGTCGGAATGTGAGGGAAACAGGAACATCTAAAACGCCTAGGGACAAGAACAGAGGGCGTACTTACACGCCGGGAAACCGAGAACAGAGGGCGTCCTAACACGCCGGGGAACCGAAAACAGAGGGCGTCCTAACACGCCGGGGTACCAAGAGTCAGAGAGCGTCCTAACACGCAGGGGAACCGAGAACAAAGGGCGTCCTAACACGCCGGGGAACCGAGAACAAAGGGCGTCCAAACACGCCGGGGAACCGAGAACAAAAGGGCGTCTTAATACGCCGGGGAACCGAGAACAAAGGGCGTCATAACACGCCGGGGATCCGAGAACAGAGGGCGTCCTAACACGCCAGGAAACAAAAATACCAGGAACTAAGGGCGTCTAAATTCCAGAGAATGGAGAGCGTCAAACACGCCAGGGGACTAAGAGCTAGGGGGCCAAAACAAAACTAAGAAGCGCTGGGACCTAAAGAGCGCTTGGAAACTACAGATCTAAACCAAAAACTAGAAAACCAGGCATGAACTAACCTATAGAACAAAACCAGAAGAACTAGGGTAGGGATAACAAAAGAAAAACCGAAGCAAAAAACTAGAAAATCAAAATAAAACAAAAAAACTAGGAAAAAGATCGAGACGTTCAAGAAAAACTATAAAACTAATGCAAAACCAAAACAAAGAAACTAGGGCAGGAACGGGTAAACTAATGTAACACTAGATAGCTAAAGTAACACAAAACTGAAGCTGAAAGACTAAGGTAACAAACAATACTTAAGCAAAATTATGAGACTAAAGCTAAACTAGAAATTAAGGCAAACAAGAAAACTAGAACATGAATAAGTAAACTAACGAGAAAACCAGAGAACTAAGGCTATAAATGAGGAAGCAAAGCAAAGCTTGGAAACTAAGGCAAAATCTAGAATCCTAAAACGGAGCAGGAAAAACAAAAGCAAAACAGAGACTAGGAACTCTAAGAAAACAAGAACCCCTAAATACTCTAAAACCCCAAAAATCCTAAGTAAATCAAAAACTGAAATCGGGCACAAAAAATAACAGAAGGCACTGGCCTTAAGGGCTCAGGCAAAAACGGCTGCTAAGCAAAAAAGAAAAAATCTTCGTGGAGGTCGTCCTGGACGAGGCAGGCGGCGGAGCAGCATCGCCCGACTAAACCCTCGAGGAGGGCGGCCCCGACGAGGCAGAGTCGAGCGGCTCGAAGTCCGCAGTCTGCGGCTTCGGCCAAACAGAGAAGTCAGAGGCGGGCGCCGTGGTGGACGGCCCCGACGAGGCAGAGTCGAGCGGCTCGGAGTCCGCAGTCTGCGGCTCCGGCCGAACAGAAAAGTCA
This sequence comes from Fundulus diaphanus, assembly GCA_037039145.1. Classification (NCBI taxonomy): domain Eukaryota; kingdom Metazoa; phylum Chordata; class Actinopteri; order Cyprinodontiformes; family Fundulidae; genus Fundulus; species Fundulus diaphanus. Next base: position 53,270,590 of record CM073133.1, read on the forward strand.
GAGGCGGGCGCCGTGGTGGACGACCCCGACGAGGCAGAGTCGAGCGGCTCGGAGTCCGCAATCTGCGGCTCTGGCCGAACAGATCAGTTGGAGGCGGTGCCAAGCTACAGGTCTCGGTGGAAACTGAGGCCAGAGGCGGGTCCTCCTGGACTTCCGCACGAGGCTTGGGCGGAGGAAGGTCCTCCTGGACCTCCTCACGGGACTTGGGCGGAGGCAGGTCCTCCTGGACCTCCTCACGAGGCTTGGGCGGAGGCAGGTCCTCCTGGACCTCCTCACGAGGCTTGGGCGGAGGCAGGTCCTCCTGGACCTCCTCACGGGCCTCGGGCTGAGGCAAAACGGCTCCCTCGGAGGCCTCGGGCTGAGGCAAAACGGCTCCCTCGGAGGCCTCGGGCTGAGGCAAAACGGCTCCCTCGGAGGCCTCGGGCTGAGGCAAAACGGCTCCCTCGGAGGCCTCGGGCTGAGGCAAAACGGCTCCCTCGGAGGCCTCGGGCTGAGGCAAAACGGCTCCCTCGGAGGCCTCGGGCTCATCCTCGTCGGCCGGCGGATCTATTTTCTTGGCGGCCGGCAGAGCGGAGCCTTCGGTGGTCGGCAGAGCGGAGCTTAGGGTGGCCGGCAGAGCGGAGCTTATTGGTGGAGGCGGAACCATCTCCTCGGCTACTTCAGGCAGTGACGGGCAACAGGCTTCAGAGAGCGGCGCCGGGCTACAGGCTTCAGAGAGCGGCGCCGGGCTACAGGCTTCAGAGAGCGGCGCCGGGCTACAGGCTTCAGAGAGCGGCGCCGGGCTACAGGCTTCAGAGAGCGGCGCCGGGCTACAGGCTTCAGAGAGCGGCGACGGTCTACAGGCTTCAGAGAGCGGCGCCGGGCTACAGGCTTCAGAGAGCGGCGCCGGGCTACAGGCTTCAGAGAGCGGCGCCGGGCTACAGGCTTCAGAGAGCGGCGCCGGGCTACAGGCTTCAGAGAGCGGCGCCGGGCTACAGGCTTCAGAGAGCGGCGCCGGGCTACAGGCTTCAGAGAGCGGTGCCGGGCTACAGGCTTCAGAGAGCGCCGAGGCTGGAAGCGGATCCTCCTCTTGAGCCTTGACGGACCCTCCGCGCCGGTGGTTCTGCTGTCTTCGCCGGGAGGGGACAGATGAGGAATCCGGGGCAATCTCGGGGGTGGCAGCTGGCCAGCAGGGCAGAAGGTCGCCCCGGCACCGTAGTAGAACTCCCACAGCTGGCTCTCCTTGATGCGTGGGGCTCTGCTAGGTGGAACGATGAGCCTCACTCGAGGGGCCAGCTGCGAGTCATGGAGGTGATGACCGAGACGACGAGAGGCTGAGTGGCTTCTCTTCCTGGGTTCCGGGGTAGCCGCAACAACGCCCACGTAAACCACCTGGGGAGTGGAGTCGGTCCGGACGGGTGGTGCAGGGTCCCGGACGGAAGCCATCTTGGCATACCTCTCCCTCATCTGGCGTTCGCACATCTCCACATATGCGAGGATGTCCGGGTCGTCAACTCCTGCAGGTAAGTCCCGCATGGCGCCTGAGTTCACCTTTTGACTGGGCCGTACTGTCAGGGTTTTGTTTACCGATGAACTCAGGACACACACACGGAACTAAAAGTTTGAGTTTTTATTGAAAGAAGTGTGCTGGGTGATGAGAGATGAAGACCGGAGGTTCAGGACTGCAGAAAGTCAGGGATGTAGAAGATGGCAGGAGCTGACGGCCCGGAGACAGAGAGTCCACACTTGCTAGGTGCAGCTCGGCTAGCAGGCCTCATAGCACTCAGGTTAGTAGTCCATTGGAGACACCAGGGCACAGAGCTGAGCTTCACCAGGGCGGCTAGTCAGGTTAGCAGAACTTGAGAGACACCAGGGCACAGAGCTGAGCTTCTCCAGGGCGGCTAGTCAGGTTACAGAACTTGAGAGACACCAGGGCACAGAGCAGAGCCTTTCCAGGAACAAACAGTGAAGGAACAGTCTTTAGAGTGACTGGCAGGACTAACCTTGACAACAGGAGCAAAACAAAGCTTCCAAGGCAAAACGGGGACTGGCATGGAGAGGTGTGGAATGATGACGGCCCAGTGCTGAACTGAAGGCAGAGGCAGGTTTAAATAGAACACTTCACAGGTGGAAACAGGGTCTGGCTAATTGACTGGTAAATGATAACAGGTGTGACTGACTGCTGAGGAGGTGAAGTGAAAAATGACAGAAAATAACTGATGACTGAAAACTAACAATAAATAAAGTCAAACCTAACCCAAAAGAGATGAAATAATGAAAACAGAAAAACAAAGCCAAACCAAAACTCAACCATGACATCTCTAGATTACTGCAAAAAGGTGACAGACGAAGGATGTGTAATTCGCATACTAATGTAAGTCATCAATTATCAAGTCAAAATCAAGAAAACATTAATTGTAATATGACTGTTTGGAATGCAGATTGTGGATGGATTATTGAAGCAAATGTAATAGCTTTCCGGATTGACAAAACATACGAGTTGAAATTCGAAGACGTCACCTCGAGTGGAAAAGTAGATTCAACTATATTATGGAACTTACCACGTAAAGAGACGCTACTAGAAGATGTAAATTGTTTTGCCCCAACAACTATGGCTACTAGAACTACAGTAGAGGTGAAGAAAATGACTGTCCCTAGTGGAAATGTGACTTTACCTACTTCAGTCACCAAATTAGGACTAAATAAATCGGCAACTTTAACGGAAAAGACAGTAACGGTCACATCAGCTTCGAAAATTTTAAATAGCACAATACAAATTTCAACAAATAATAGTGATATTACAGAGGTAAATACAAGTAAAATGGAAGTGCAACCTACAGAGGTTGCTAGAGACTTGGTCAACGCAAAACCTACGGTGATTCGACCTGAGAACATAACTGAACCTCCAACAACTGTTATAACTAAAACAAATCTACAGACAATAGTTTCAAATACAATTAAAACCACAAAGGAAGTTTTAAATACTACTAAACCCTCACTAATAAGATTAATTACAACGGCACCTCCTTCGGTTGAGGTAACATCAGATCAGGACAACAACCTAATATTAGAATTCGCAGAACCAGATCCAAAACAGTATGGATGCTCTGAAAAGGAAGGATGTGAAGATTTCTCTGAAGGTTTAGATAAATTTTATGAAAAACAAAATCCAAAAGTAGCTATGCCAAAAGCAATAAATAAATTACAGGATATTAAATGGCATGGAATCAGACCAAGGGGTGATCCTTTATGGCAAAGAGCCATACGTAATACATGGTATAGCTGGTCATGGTATACAGCAAGAGAGTTAACCAAAAATGATTGCTTAATCTTTACTGCTGCTCCGGGAGCAGTTCCTATGGTTATTCCAGAAAAATACACGTCAAAAGAATGTGCATTTGTACAACGTGAAAAATGTAGGAATGGTGAGTTCACTTCAAGAGAAGACGCAGTGTCATTCTTTAAATTACCTATGTGTGGTTTGGGTTGCAGACTCTTATATGGTTCAAGAAATTCTCATCAATACTTAGAAAAGTGGAAAGGGTATAAATTAGAATCATTGTGTGCAGAATTTAACATTAGTACTACAGATAATGTTTCACCTACTGATTATGAAATAGATTATGATGCAGACTACAAATGTTTCGTCAGTGGAGGTTTTGAGGACAATGAAGGAATTAATGTAGGAAACACCACTGTAAAATGTAATGTAACTTGGGTGTTATCTTGGTTTAAGCATGCAAATGTAACACCAGTGTTTGCTACAAAGCCCGTTTGGTTTGAAAACCCAGATTTTATAGAAGCGGACTGTAAAAATATAACTATGACGATTCCCAAACTTTTCTTTTTAGGAGATCAAACGTATCCAGTGGCAGACAGTTACTGGATGTGTGGTTACGACATGCTAATGAACACCTTACCACTTAAGTGGGTAGGGCTCTGTGCATTAGTACGAATGAAGGTACCGCTAACTTTAGTGTATGAAGGGGTAAAAGAATTAGCTCAGATTGAAATAGGTAAAAATAGGTCTCGTCGGAGTCTAGACGATTACGGATTAAATGAAGAAGTTTATTTAGATCTTATTGGGCAACCAAGAGGAATTCCAGATGAATTTAAAGCACAACATGAAGTTAAAGCAGGTTTTGAGTCTATTTTACCTCAAATTACTATTAATAAAAATGTTGAATGGATAAATTACATTTACTATAATCAGCAAAGGATGATAAATTTCACAGTAGAAGGATTTATGGCACTGGGAGACCAATTACATGAAACAAGTAGAATGGCAATACAAAACAGACAAGCCTTAGATTGGCTTTTAGCAATTAAGGGAGGTGTTTGTCACATGTTCGGTAATCAGGGGTCCGTTCTTCGTACGTTGCTTAAAACATCCAAGATCAAATGACACATCCAAGATGATTTCATCCGGCTAATCATGATTCGGCTAATTGGGTTCTTCGAACACACCTGTTGTTTAGGATTAGTATCGCTGGATTGAGTTATCTGAGACAACTGCGCGTTCATGCGTTTGTTTAAAAGGGGAAATGTATCGATAGTAGAAACAATGATCAGCAACGCTGCTATTGGCTGTTCAGCATGGCCAAAGAACGCCCACAGTTTTTCTCCCAAGCAGAACAAGAGCTTGGAAGGTTATGCCGAATTTGAGTCATTAATTAAAACACCTCAAAATCTGTTAAAGCCAGGAGAGAGGGCTGGCAAAAAGCAGCGGACAAATTAATGCGTAAATACTGTCCATGGTAGATGTTTCTATCACTTTCTACAGTATGAATTTTTGCATTTTAATAATCTCATATTTACTTTGTTCTTTTATGTCAGAGCCTCCACAGGACCCACTAGAACATGGGGACAAGTAAAAGTGAAATACAAGAATATTCCACAAAATGGTAGCCTTTAATTATTATACTTTATTTTAAAAAAGCACTTGTTATGTCAATAGATCCAAATTTCAGTGTCATTCCTTAGACACGGGAAGTAAAGGACATGTGCAAACTGGGAATTTTAACAAAAAAAAATCTTTATCCATAAAAAATGAAAATTTTCCTTTTCCAAGTCATCCACAGTTAACACGGTAAAACTGTATTGCTCCGTGGCTAGATAATCCATCCATAATTTTTTCTAATAGAATATACGGCTCGACAGGAAGCAAGCCTTTCAAAGTAAACTAAACTTCACAATCAAATGGCCCGAACAAATCTTCTTACTGAATAGGATAAAAATAAAAAGCAAACCATCATACAAATAACTTAAATATTTTAGATTTATGGCTCCAACACCACTTTTTCCTCTTTAAAAGCCACTGTTAAATGATGTGTTTGTCTGTTTATAACAGCCACCAAGAAAATCTCTCTACTGTCGCGCTGCGCTCAAGGATCCTGTCTATTACGCAATACACGATTAATTCGAAAAACTCTGCAAATTATTCTTGCACCTTCCGCAACAGGTTGCAGTCGTAAAAATGGACATGGCTACGACAGACTTCCCTATCTCCTCCGCTTATACAGCCGTGATCTAATCTTGTTTACATGAAATAAGCCTCTCGAGCAGGCTTAAGCTGGCGCACATGTTGCTATGACAACAAGTGCAGGATGTCTTTCGAAGAACCAAACGATCCAAGATCATGCCAAATCGTCAACAATGAAATCCTGCTAACTGAGTTAGCGACGTACGAAGAACGGACCCCAGTGCTGTACACACATTCCCATGAACACAGCTCCTAAAGGTTCGTTTAGGGCAGTAATGGTTAAACTTATTAAACTTAAGGAAGAAGTAAAAGAGAATGCTGGTAGAAACAAATTTTAGGGGAATGGGGCGCTTTAGCCGCTAAAACAGGACTAATTTTGGTGATAACGCTGATTGTAATCTTTTTGTTTGTGTATTGTGTTGTGCCTATTTTGAAAAGGTGGATTGTGGGAACGATGTATAGATGGATGACATCAGGGAGCAGCCATCGAAAGGGCTGACATCCCGGCCGCCTGGACACGTCTATGGACCACACGTATGCTACAGACTCATTCCAAATGGAAAGGAGTACCCGTGATCGAGACGGACTCTCTTGTTCTGCTACGTGTCCATGGACTCATTCAAACCAAGCACACGAACTGAAGACTGACTAATCCTATTAACCTTGTTTAAGTTACTCAATCTAAGATTAAATGAATAAAATATAATACAATAAAGCATTAGTAGATAAGGTTGCTTCTTTATCACAAACCAATGAAAATGTCTTAGTTGATTCAGTTGTTAACTCAAAAAGAGGTAATTCTTTACTCTTAGAGACTATCCAACTTCTGGTCCAAAATAACCACAAACAATTACTATTCCACACGTTATTATTTATTAAACCAAAATAATTCCTTGTTACAGTAATTATTCTGTCTAATGAATACTAGGAAACTACTCGCTACTCAATGAACATGCAAAAGAAAATAAATGAAAATAAAACAAGTCAAAATGGATTAAACGAGAGGTAGCAATTCTTATTTAAACTCACAGTTGTTTAAAGAAATCTTCCGGCTGCGCTTCCGAGCAGCGGCCGCGACGTACAGCTCCGTACAAACTCGCAGATATTTTCATAAAAAATGCCACCAAACTCGCTGGAAACCACTCATCTACCCAGCCGATCAGTACTTGACCGCCAGCGCCTGCTGGACTTACGGTCATTCAGTGTTTTTGGACTTGTAACCACTACTACGCTCGACTCTTTACGCGGCTCCGCATTACTACGGGTTCCAGTCCCAGGGGCCTGTGAGGCGGCGGACTCGACGAGCAACCCACGCCGGTGGAGAACAAAGCGTAAGCGGTGTAGCCGGCCGAAGAAACGCGGCTGCCGTGGAGGCTTAGCAGCTAAGCTAAAGGCTAACCCGTTCAGATCGCTGCTCCCAACCATCTTGCTTTCCAACGTCCGCTCACTGGACAACAGAATTGACCATCTATAACTCGAACTATATGCAAAGAGGGAGTTCAGAGACTACTGCGCTCTCATCCTGAACGAGACATGGCTCACCTCATCAATCCCGGACCACGCCGTTAGCCTGGAGGGGCTAGCTACTTTGCGCGCCGACAGAAACAAAGAACTCAGCGGTAAGACCCGAGGAGGCGGACTCTGCGTTTACATCAATAACAACTGGTGTAAAAATGCTAGAATAGTCACAAATTTTTGCTCTCCGGACATCTCCGGCAGGTGAGGGTTGGGACTGAGGGAGCAATGGAGGCACTCCAGGACTGTTTTGAGTGCTCTGACTGGAACATGTTCAAAGCTGCAGCAACATATGACAACAAGATCAACATTGATGAGTACGCCATGACTGTGTCAGCCTACATCAACAAATGCATTGAGGACGTCAGCACCACCAAGACCATCATCACCCGAGCCAACCAACGACCTTGGATTACTGCGGAGGTCCGTCAAGCGCTAAAAGCACGGAACTCAGCCTTCAAGTATGGTGACAAGGAGGTACTGAGGACAGCGAGATCCAACTTGAACTGTGCCATCAGGCTAGCGAAGCGGAACCACACTAAGAAAATCCAGGAGCTTTTCCATGACGCAAGCAACACCAGGAGTATGTGGAAAGGCATACGGGCAATAACAGAATACAACATGCCCCCCCCCCGGTGGGTGAAGTTGATGCTGACTTCCTCAATGGAATAAATAACTTCTTTGGGAGGTTTGAGGCCCTGAACAGCACTCCAGCAGTGAAAGCGGTCCCCCATCAGGAAGAGGAGGTCCTCTGCCTTGACTCCGCCGATGTGTGGAAGACTTTGAGGAGAGTCAACCCGCGGAAGGCCCCAGGTCCCGACAACATACCTGGGCGGGTGCTCAAGGAGTGTGCAGGTCAGCTGGCTGGTGTTCTCACAGACATTTTTAACACCTCGCTGGACCAAGCCACAGTGCCTGCATGCTTCAAGTCTGCCTCTATCATTCCGGTTTCAAAGAAACCTCAAGTCACCTGTTTCAACGACTGCCGGCCTGTTGCACTGACTCCCATCATGATGAAGTGCTTTGAAAGGCTGGTGAAACAACACATCGTCTCCACTCTTCCCCCAACACTCGACCCGTTCCAGTTTGCCTACCAACGGAACCGCTCCACTGAGGACGCCATCTCCTCTGCTCTTCACCTGAGCCTGGCACACCTGGAGGAGAAGAACACGCACGTGCGGATGCTGTTCCTGGACTTCAGTTCAGCGTTTAACACCATCATCCCACAGCACCTGGTAGGAAAACTAGAACATCTGGGCTTCAGCACACCTCTTCGCAACTGGCTGCTGGACTTCCTCACCAACAGACCTCAGTCAGTCCGGGTCGGACAGAACACCTCTGATGTAATGACCCTCAGCACGGGCTCCCCTCAAGGCTGCGTCCTGAGCCCCCTGCTGTTCATCCTGATGACACACGACTGCGTCCCCAGGTTCACCACCAATCACATTGTGAAGTTTGCAGACGACACAACGGTGGTGGGCCTGATCAGAGACGACAACGACCAGGACTACAGAGAGGAGGTGGAGCAACTTGTGAGCTGGTGCAGAGACAACAGCCTGATCCTGAACGTAGAGAAGATGAAGGAGATCGTCGTCGACTTCAGGAAGAACCGGCCTCACCACGCTCCACTGCTCATCAACAGCTCAGCTGTGGAGGTGGTCAGCAGCACCAAGTTCCTGGGGGTGCACATCACGGATAACCTCACCTGGTCTGTGAACACCACGTCACTGGTGAAGAGGGCACAGAAACGACTGTACTTCCTGCGGAGGATGAGGAGAGCCCACCTGCCCCCGCCCATCCTCACAACCTTCTACAGAAGCACCATAGAGAGCATTCTGACCAGCTGTCTCTCTGTGTGGTGTGGAGGCTGCAGTGCCTCTGATTGGAGGAATGTGAGGACAGTGTTGAGGACAGCAGAAGGGATCATCGGGGCTCCTCTTCCCTCCATCAAGGACATCTCATCTCAGCGCTGTGTGCCCCGAGCCCGTAACATCATCAGGGACCCCTCACACTCCCACCATGGACTGTTCTCCCTGCTGCCCTCTGGGAAGAGGTTCCGCAACATCCGCTGCAGATCCACCAGGTTCTGCAAAAGCTTTTTCCCTGTTGCCATCAGACTGTTGAACTGCTGAAGCCACAAAAATGGACTCTGTAACTGCTGAAGCCACAAAAAATGGACTCTGTACCACATTCGTATATTTGCACATATGCCATCAGACTGTTGAACTGCTGAAGCCACAAAATGGACTCTGTACCACATTCGGATATTTGCACATTTGCATCATTGCATCCTTATCTAGCATTACAAATGCTGCCGAACTCTCAGTTTCTAAAATGCATTCTTGCACAGATCATGTATTGCACATACAATCGGTTTCTTAATAATACTCACCTGTACACTGTGATCGCACATTGTCTATTTCTCCTGCATTGTTTACATTTAAACTGTTTATTATAAATCACTGCTGCACCTTATCCTGTACATTTACTGCAATTTACTGTAATTTTTCAAGCTGTATGCAAACAAAACTTCGTTCTGTACGCACTCTGTGCATACAAAATGACAAATAAGGTTGTCTAAGTCTAAGTCTAAGTTTAAACTCACATTCAAGAAGTAACCACTTTCACACAGCAGCATTGAAAGACAAAATAGCTTTGAGAAAACAACACTTTATTTGAAGGGGTGTACATAAGACTGACATTACACTGTCATAAACATGACATAACACCTGTTATGAACATGAATAACTCTTTATGAATGTTTAGGACTGTTGTCATTAATTGTCATTTGGTAAATTATGACACTATTAAAGCAAAGTTGAGATTGTTTAAAATGTCTTTGTTATGACAACTTGACATTAACAGAGACAAAAATGTCTTTGTTATGACAACTTGACATTAAGAGAGACAAAAATGTCTTCATTATGACAACTTTACATGAATCCAAAACTCATAACCCATCATAAATATGTCATGACAGATCTAATTATAGACCTTTAAAAAGTTATTTATATGAATGTGTTTACATTAAATTACACTGTCATATTTGATTGTTATGAGACCATTTAAATTGTGTTATGAAAATGTCTCCTTACCTCAAGTAAAGTGGAACATATAGGACTAGTTATAAAGATGTCATTAAGCATTATTATGCTGTCAAATGCCTTAATAACATTGTCATGAAAATGTCTCCTTACCTCAAGTGGCATATGTAGGACTAGTTATAAAGATGTCATTAAGCATTATTATGCTGTCAAATGCCTTAATAACATAGTCATGAAAATGTCTCCTTACCTCAAGTAAAGTGGAACATATAGGACTAGTTATAAAGATGTCATTAAGCATTATTATGCTGTCAAATGCCTTAATAACAGTCATTAAAATGTTTCCTTACCTCAAGTAAAGTGGAACATATAGGACTAGTTATAAAGATGTCATTAAGCATTATTATGCTGTCAAATGCCTTAATAACATTGTCATGAAAATGTCTCCTTACCTCAAGTGGCATATGTAGGACTAGTTATAAAGATGTCATTAAGCATTATTATGCTGTCAAATGCCTTAATAACATAGTCATGAAAATGTCTCCTTACCTCAAGTAAAGTGGAACATATAGGACTAGTTATAAAGATGTCATTAAGCATTATTATGCTGTCAAATGCCTTAATAACAGTCATTAAAATGTCTCCTTACCTCAAGTAAAGTGGAACATATAGGACTAGTTATAAAGATGTCATTAAGCATTATTATGCTGTCAAATGCCTTAATAACATTGTCATGAAAATGTCTACTTACCTCAAGTAAAGTGGAACATATAGGACTAGTTATAACAATGCCATTAAGCATTATTATGCTGTCAAAAGCTTTAACATTGTTAGTGCAATATCTTCCTAGACCTTTAAAACTACTTACACTTGATATAAGGATGTCCTGAAGTGTTATTACACCATGGGTTAAAGCAAAAATAATCAGTTTGACTGAAATTATTTTCAAGTCAGCCCATATATTCCCGGGCCGTGGACATCATGCCACATCATTTATCTAACTTTCTTATTGTGCAAAGTCAACATTAACCAAATGTGGTAGGTCTACAATATCCAGTGACCATTCCTGTATCTCTCCCACCTTTCAGCTTCAGAGCCTTGGCGTCATCCTGGACAGCCTCCCATCCTCTCCTTCACTTTCCACATCATCACCTGGTTAACTTTCATCTCGGCAGCATCAAGTTCTTCCTTCACACTTTTGCCAAACTGGTTCACAGTCCACTCACCTCTTGACTTTACAATTTCAGCTCCCTTCCCTCCCTGTCCTCCAGAAAACCTCCATAAACTGCAGCTAGTACAAAGACAGCAGCTTCATGATTACATCATCTACTTCACTCCTGTACATTAACTCCACTGGCTCCCTGTCACATTCAATATAAACCAATCCTATGATCATACAAGGCCAACCACAACCATGGACAATGCAGGACACATAACCAACACTATGATGACATCATATTTTAATTTAACACAGATCGCACATTACAATAATCAGTCTGTTTTACCTATTATTGCACAGCAATTAATTATCACAACTCATGAGTTTATAAAAAAGGCATTATTTAACTTTTCTGAAGTCTAATAAAACGGTTATATTTTAGCCCTGTGACTGGCGACCTGTCCAGGATGTAATCTCTGTCCCCGCCTAGGGAAAGCCACCTGCCGTCCCCGCCCCCCCATTACCCTGTTTCCCCATCAGATACGGCTTGAGGTATACTATACCCATACTATTGGGTATAGAAAATCCATGGATGGATGGGATGTTAAATGTTTAAAAAGTTCAATAAGTTTATCAGAAAAAACATAACTTGCTTTTAAAGATGAACACTTTAATTAGAAAAATATTATTAAACTTTGCATAAAGTTAAATATTGCTGTAGGTAATCTTGGCTGCTGTAGCTTGTCTCTCTGGCAGGTGATTTTGGGTTGAGTAAAATGAGTCCATAGAACCACAGGAGGCTTTCTCAGCTGGTTCTAGTGCGACTTGGTTCTACAGTGTCGCTTCACATCACGCTCCACTCTGTTTAAAAATAAAAAATAACTTCATAAAAGCTTTCTGAGAATCGCCTTTCTCTGGCCTCACCCAGTTAGAACCCGTTCTCCAGTCCATGTTGAAGGTGCAGTTTATTTGTTTATTGACGTAGTTTCCTTAATAATCTGCATGCATCAAAATCCTTGTGATTTTATTTAACGAGTGTCCTGGTGAGCAGCTGCTCCTGAGGTAGAGCTGGTGCTTATTGACTGACAGCCGATGCAGCTCTGCCTTCTTTGTTACAGAAAAGCGCAGGTGGAATTTTTTTAACTTTTTCTGAATCAGACCCATTGAAATGCGGGACACTGTTTCACATTCCGACCGTTCTTAAAAAAGAAAAGAAAAAGCGCATCATGCTAAATTGATTGAACTGAGCTAGCGCGTAACTCTTTGAGTTTTAAATAAAACGTAATAGCGAATCATGAGGAGATCCCTGGTTGGTTTATCAACTAAGTTACTGGCAGCGAGGGAATAAACGCTGACAGGTGATGTGGCCACAGGTGTAAATAACTCATTAATTAACTGCAAGAGCAGCGACAGACACACTTACCGATGAAGCTGTTGTCAGCTGTTCATTCTGGTGAACTTTATGACCTGCTGGTTTGCATAAATCCAAAGAAAACTTTGACCACCGCTACTTTCATTCATGCCATCTGAGGGCACTTTAAAATGTTCTCCCAAAAGTTAAAATGAAATACCGATGAAACTCAGATTGGCAGATGTCCACTTCACAAAGACCCACCCTACTCTCTTTCTGATTGGCTAATGTCCCGGCTCTGCCAGGTCAAGTTTTCTCCTTTTCTCCTAGTCATTGTTTACTTCCTGGTTCCTGAACCTATCAGATGAGAGTTCCCAGGGTTCCCAAAAGTGAGCACAGAATTTGGTATTTTATCTTGGCAAATGAGCAGCATCCTGCAAACATTGAAGCTAGTAAGAGAAGCAGACCAGAAGTAGAAGACAATGCATTATACACATTTCCTGTGGAAGGAAAATTCATAACAGCTACACATTGTTAGAAAGCGGCATATTAGGCTACGTTCACACTGTAGGTCTTGATGCTTGATTTTGTTTTTGCTCAATTCGCATTTTTTTGACTTGGCCATTCATACTACCAATAAATGCATCCATCATCCATCATACTTCTGTCTGAACGGTATTTTATGAAGCACTAACTGGTACTGTGTGTGGATGTATCAGCGTGTTTCTTGGACTTTTTTTGGACTTTTTTGTCTTCTTCTTTTTTTCTTCTTCCACTGAAGATGATGAGGAGCTTACGTCTGTGGAAGAAGAGGAGGGGGTAGTAGATATTGAAGATGAAGGAGGAACCCGAGCAATCTCTCTACAGCCTGGGGGTGTAGAGGAGAGAGGTCTATCAGTAAAGGTTTAATAGAAGGTGCTCACACTGTAGTATTCTGTAAGTCCTTTGTTACTTTTGAAATCAAACCAGAACACCACTGGGACCTCATGCCATTTGAAACATTGGTTAAATTTTATAACCCCAGATTCAGTGTAGCCCTTTAAGGCTCTTAGCTTGTGGGTTTATCCCTTCATGCCCAGTGCAGCACTGAAAGAACTTTAGTCCACGCCCACCTGCTGTGTGTGCCCCTCCCCTGTCTTTATACATAGCGGTCAGACCATACTTTTCTAAACAAATGCCTTTTTGCACCATTATCTTTGCACATTAACAATGGTTGAACATTCTTCTGCACACTGTTCTGCACACTGTTCTTGTACACTGTTTTCCGTACAATCGGCTCCCATTTTTCTTCGGCCAGTGACAAGCACTGTTTAAGTACTTGAGAGCAAGAAGCTGTCCAGCGATAACACCATCCATTCTACCTGAAAGCTACTTAAAGGGTAACCTGCCTCTCGTCAGATGAAGGTAGTTCCATCAAGCACCACATGGCTTCACACATACATCTGGGATAGCTCCATTGGAAAAGTATCTCAGAAGGAGGGGCCTCATCAAGAATCCTTGCATATGACTGGAACACCTTGTGTCTTTCATCTTTACTGATGTGCTTCTTCAACGACTCACACATCAGAGCCAAATCGAAACCCAAACCATCGTTTCCACAAAGAAAATTGTTCAAAGCTGTTCTCTGGTGCTTTTTTAAAGAAATAATATTCAGTAGCTTGGACAACACTGATGAAATAGCAGCATCATTGTTACTGGGTGACCAGATTTCTCTAATGAGAACCAGGGACATCTCTGATTTCGCTAAGCGGGCGGGAACAGAGTTTCTGTTGGGGGGTTGGTTTGTTTTGCTTGTTCTGCAATGCCAACGGGGCGAGAGAGGCATGTTTCGCTCAGCATTTTTACTACGTCAGGACAGCAGCAGGATCGGTAAGTATGTCTTGCTGTGTTAAACCTCTGTACTCCATCATGATACACTGAAATCAGGGGCCAGCCTTTGTCAGGGAAAAATTGGGTAGTGACACAGTCTAACGTAATGCTCTGAACAGCCATTGAACATAGCCGAAGCCGTACTTACACGTTTAGAGAGATTTTTTAAGGCATTGTACCACATAAAATCAGCAAGTAAGCACAAGAACTATGGTAATCATAAAGTGCCCCAGATTAAAAAGGTGTTCCACAATTTTTGGAGAAAATGTAACGATTTTAAGTGTGCCTGATAATCCAGAAAATACAGTAAACTGCGAGCCGTCTTTGCCTGAATCCAAAAGGTCGCTACTCTGATATATGTCACAAATCCCACGGGGCAATTATGATTGATCCATCCATTTTATGGTTTATGGAAATCCCTCACAATAGCACAAGTCCAGATGGATGTGTGGAGCCGTGTGAAGCTCGGCAGAACTACATCCATCTGGCAAAAGCCAGGTTACTTAAAGGGGTATTATTAAAATTACATGTGAGTCATCTTGGTTTGAGGTGGACTTCTGCACCCTTAAATGCATGGTTTCCTATGACTATAAAATAATAGCTTTTTGGTGCACTGGGTAGTGCGACCCATGTACGGAGGCCTTAGTCCTCGACGCGGTCAAACCGGGTTCAACTCTGACCCGCGGTCCTTTGCCGCATGTCTCTCCCCCTCTTCCACCCCCCTTCCTGTCAGTCTACTATCTCAAAAAATGTGAGCCACTAGAGCTGCGAAAAATCCCACAAAAAAAAGAAAAACATACTATTTTGTTACTGATTTTATGACCATTGTACCTGACTTGCACCTGACTTGCTACTAGATGCAGGTGCCGCGGTGGCTTCCTTAATTTGTGTTAGAAGGAAGTCTTTGTCCTTTTTCAGTTCCCTGTTGGCCTCCTCCAGGTATTTAATGTGGTCCTCAAGGTGATCAATCTTCTGTCTATCCATCTTTGCTTGTTGTTTCAGTTTGGTCAACTCCACTGCCCCTGTTGCTGAACCTGGAAAAATGTATTGGGTAAACACATTTGATTTTAATCTTAATTAAACTTTTATTTAAATTCCATCTCAAAAATGCCCCTTGCTGTTTACTGTGCAGGCAAATAAATGGGCAGTAACTGCTTAAATGGTTGTCATAAAAAAACAATATCAAATATAAGTATCAAAAATAAATTTGTCTTTGTTGTCTTTGTTAGCACAACTATCATAATTACTAGAGCTGAATAAAACTATTCTGATCAAAGATTTGTTGTTCATATAGACTACTAATGTTTCTATGCATAAGGCACCATTTATTGTATAGATCTAAGGCACATTAGGTCATAAGAGTGTAGGGCTGGGCGATATATTGATTTTATGAATTAATGAAATTTTCTGTTTATTAAGATTTGCTTTTAGGAAAATCTGTCTTTTTTGATCATTGTACTTACTGGGCTTTCATAGTTCAGAGTAACATCCGGTCATGACTTTTTGTTCTAAGATGTATACTAATAACTAGAAAAACTAGCTTAATGTATAATACCACTATCTGTACAGATTAAGTGCGTTTCATCGTTTTCAGTGGCAGGGCCTACACAATTTTTTTTCCAGGATGTTTCACAGTTTGGATTTAGTTGCACTTAGAATTGAAATAAAAGTCAGCTTTTGAAAGTAATTCATGGCATTCTTAATTTTTATCAAGAAATTTAAGGGAGAATATAAATCAGTTAATCGATCTTATTTTTAAGCCATATCTTCCAGCACTACAAGATGTGTATTTTTGTCACTTAATGTGCCTTCATAAAATATTTAAAAACAAATGCAATGGCTTATGGATGTTTGCAAGAGGCTTATTAACCCTTCGAGGTATGTTGTACATTTTTGCGTGTATCTCTTGATCCATAAAAGCTACTAACTTACTTTTTTTGAATCCAAAACGTGAGATCTTAGCTTTTCCACTGATACCATCGACATACTTGTTTGCCCTCACAAACACGTATAAAAAGCGGATACAAATCAGTGTCCAATCGTCCTGGTAATGTGACACACAGTTCCCCATTTACAGTGCAGAATGCGGATGCAAAAAACTGTTCGACAACAAAATATTAGCTTGGTTTGACTGGATACGCTAGCATGAATTTGTAAGAAGCTATAAAAGGCTATAAATAAGATAAAAATCAGCAAAGCAACAGCCCTTTACGAAGGTTTATTGTGCGTAATTGCGCAGATAGTGATACATTTAAGCAATAAGATTTATTTAACTTCACAAAAGTATTCGCTGAACCAGAAATTACTTTGTATGTGCATTTCAACGTACTGACAAATCAGCTTATCAATGAAAAATGGATGTATAACGCTTGACTGAAACATTTTAGGTGGTGTTATAACAATCTGTTGCCTTGCAGCAAGAAGGTCCTGGGTTCGAGTACACCCCTGGGTCTTTCTGCATGGAGTTTGCATGTTCTCCCTGTGCATGCGTGGGTTCTCTCCGGGTACTCCGGCTTCCTCCCACAGTCCAAAAACATGACTGTTAGGTTAATTGGCTTCTCCAAATTGTCCTTAGGGTGTGAGTCTGTGTGTGAATGGTTGTTTGTCCTGTTTGTCTCTCTGTGTTGCCCTGCGACAGACTGGCGACCTGTCCAGGGTGTACCCCGCCTCCCGCCCAGTGAACGCTGGATATAGGCCCCAGCAACCCCCGCGACCCCATGAGGGATAAAGCGGTTTGGAAAATGGATGGATGGATGGATGGATGGATGGATGGATGGATGGATGTTATAACACCACGAAATAAAAAAATCTTAAGGCGGAAATATGCCCTCAAAAGGCCTTAGACATTGAAGGTTTAATAAAAAACCAGATTGATTATCAGTTTGATATATTTTAAAGACAAATTAAAAACCTTTAGCAGCCTAAAATGAAACTTAACTTGTATTAACCGGGCTGGTGGGATAAGTGAATTTCAAGCCCTTCTGGAGAACATAGTATACCAAAAATAACTTACACAATTTCCTTGGGGAATATTTCATCAGCTTCTTTGACTTTCGACCAACGGAGACGACATCTAAATCTTGTGGCTTGCCCATGAAAGCCTCCTCCACAACCTATTGCACGTCTTGGACAACGTCCTGTACCCCCCCCCCCCCTCTCCCCCACCGCGTGTCTTTTTGCCAAAACGAGTCTCCATCTCGCTAAATTTGGCACAAAAAAAGAACACAAGCAGCATGTGACATCAGTCAAGTTGCTTTAGTAAAACACACAAAACGTAACTTTGACCTGGTAGTTTATTGTTGGCTCGATTTAAATTTGAGAAAAAAATATAATTGCCAGCATTTCTAAAATGTGTACAATATTAAGGACTAATGTTCCAGATAAAGTTAGTTGAATTTAGCTAACGTTAACTTACAGCAAGCTAGCTGAAACTAACTAATATTATATATTTATCTGGGGACTTGCTTCGGTTTCCTTTTACACTGCAAGCGAAATCTGGTCTGGGGCCCGTTCTTCTTACGTCACTAACTCAGTTAGCTGGATTTGATTGTTGACGATTTGGCATGATCTTGGATCGTTTGGTTCTTTGAAAGACATCCTGCACTTGTTGTCATAGCAACATGTGCGCAAGCTTAAACCTGCTCGAGAGCAGGCTTATTTCATGTAAACAGGGTTAGATCGCATCTTTATAAGTGGAGGAGATAGGGAAGTCTGTCGTATCCATGTCGTCCATTTTTACGACAGCAACCTGTTGCGGAAGGTGCAAGAATAATTTCAGAGCTTTTCGAATTAATCGCGTATTGCGCAATAGACAGGATCCTTTAGCGCAGCGCGACAGTGTAATTGTAGAGAGATTTTTCTTGGCTGTTATAAACAGACAAACATCATTTAACAGTGGCTTTTAAAGAGGAAAAAGTTGTGTTAGAGCCATAAATAAAAAATATGTAAGTTATTTGTATGATAGTTTGCTTTTTATTTTTATCATATTCAGTAAGAAGATTTGTTCAGGCCATTTTATTGTGAAGTTTAGTTTTACTTTGAAAGGCTTGCTTCCTTGTCGAGCCGTATATTGTATTAGAACAGTGGTTTTCAATAGGTGAGGCGCACCTCCCCTGGGGGGCCCCAAAGAGTCACAGGGGAGGCGCGAAGAATGTGCTGGAGAAGAAGATATTTGTGCCTTTTGTTTGAGCGCGCAGGAACCAATCCAAGTGAGCAGTGAGACAACTCGCGCCCGCTCAAAACTGGTCTGGCGCGCGCTCAACTCTGAAAAACTCTTCTCAACCCACACTCTGTCCTCGCGCTCAGTTCCATGTCTGCTCGCGCACTGGACCTGCTCATTCAACGCTCAACACCAGCTGTGCGTTCGCTCGACTGTTTCTGCGTTCGCTCAACTCTGTCTCTGCGCTCTGCTCTCAACTTCAAAAACTGTCCACTCCACCAGCCAGTTTTTTTTTCATCCAATCAGCGTATGGCTTAGACTTAGACTTAGACAACTTTATTTGTCATTTTGTATGCACAGAGTTAGACTTAGACTTAGACAACTTAGACAACTTTATTTGTCATTTTGAGTGCGTACAGAACGAAATTTCAGTAAATTACAGGATAAGGTGCAGCAGTGATTTAACAGTAAAACAATTTAAATGTAAACAATGCAGGAGAAAGAGACAGTGTGCGATCACAGTGTACAGGTGAGTATTTTTAGAAACCATTTGTATGTGCAGAAATGATTGTGCAAAGGGCATTTGTGCAAGAATGCATTTTAGAAGACAGTTCGGCAATGTGGCAATAAGAATTGATGTCTTAATGCCAAATAGAGCTCGACAGATTTTGCTTTCACAAGTGGAGCAAACAGCTTTCGCCATAGTGCTCCGCTTGATTTGTGCATGTAAATAGCTTTATTGTGATTCCTGCAGGGAGAATTTCAAATTATATGGACACTACAATGGAAAAGTAGGAGAGTAAAGGAAGAACAAGAAGAGAAAAAAAGAAAGAGAAGAGGTGAAAGAAAGAAGAGATAAAAGGTAGAGAATGATAAAACGTCCTCTGTCTGCTCCATCATCCTCATCATCCTCCGCAGGAAGTACAGTCGCTTCTGTGCCCTCTTCACCAGTGACGTGGTGTTCACAGACCAGGTGAGGTTGTCCGTGATGTGCACCCTCAGGAATTTGGTGCTGCTGACCACCTCCACAGCTGAGCTGTTGATGAGCAGTGGAGCGTGGTGAGGCTGGGCGGGGGGGGGGGGGGGGGGGGGGGGGCTTGGTTATCCTTATCTATTCCAAGGGGAGGCTCACTTTCAACGAATTTGAAAACCCCTGTATTAGAAAAAACTATGGATGGATTATCTAGACACGGAGCAATACAGTTTTTGACCGTGTAAACTGTGTATGACTTGGAAAAGGAAAAACTTCATTTTTGTACAGAATTTTTTGTTAAAATTCCCAGTTTGCATGCGTCCTTTACTTCCAGTGTCTAAGGAATGACACCGGTATTGGATCTGTTGCCATAACAATTGGCTTTTTAAAATAAAGTATAATAATTAAAGGCTACCATTTTGTAGAATATTCTTGTATGTCAGTTTTACTTGTCCCCATGTTCTAGTGGGTCCTGTGGAGGCTCTGACATAAAAGAACAAAGTAATTATGAAATTATTAAAAAGCAAAAATACATACTGTAGAAAGTGATAGAAACATCTACCATGGACAGTACTTATGCATTTAATTTGTCTGCTACTTTTTGCCAGCCCTCTCTCCTGGCTTTAGCAGACTTTGAGGTGTTACCTGTCGTTTTAATTAATGACTCAAATTCGGCATAACCTTCCATTAAAAGCTCTTGTTCTGCTTGGGAGAAAAACTGTGCGCGTTCTTTGGCCATGCTGAACAGCCATTAGCAGCGCTGCTGATCATTGTTTCTACTATCGATACATTTCCCCTTTTAAACAAACGAATGAACGCGCAGTTATCTCAGATAACTCAATCCAGCAATATTAATCATAAACAACAGGTGTGTTCGAAGAACCCAATTAGCCGGATCATGAAATCATCTTGGATGTCTCATTTGATCTCGGATGTTTTAAGCAACGTGCCGCAGGTCCAGTCGTTTGTTGTAGCTTACATTAGGCAGGCACGCAAGACGAAGGTAGTGTTCTTCTTCGTGGAGTGTTTTTTGGCGGTTTGCAAAAAACACCATGTGCGCATTTACCGCCATCTACCGGCATGGAGTGGGGCACGGAATGATTATCAATGAATTCTATTTAATTTCTTTCTATCCTGAAATTTTATTACCCACCTTTGTTGCTTTAAAAAACCTAATCAAAATGATGATAATTTGATTCTTTCAGCAATACATTTATTACATAATTTTATTCTTGACTCTTCCCTAGGAGTACAATAGGTGTATCATCCGTCTTCTTTCTTTTTGATATCTCCCACATTCTAATATAACAATATCTACACAATGTTGATGTCTTCCTGTATCATGTGTATGTCTTAAAATGAACATATATAATATATAATTAAGTCCTGTGTGGCCAAATACACAGGACTTAATACACTAAAATGAATTTTCCTTTGTTGTTGCCATTTTGGCCTTCAATGTGTGCTGGTACCCATTAAAAAAATTAAATAAACCCATCTGAATTCTGAACAACGCATGCTGCATTTCTACTAAAATGTCTTGTCTGCTTTTTGAGTGACTTTGCTTTAAACTTATAAGTGCTGAACTTGAATCCAAACTTACCAATGCATTTAATGGTTTTAGGACTCTATCCACTACTGCTAATAAAATGGATAAAAGTCCTCCTGTGTATACTGATAGTCCCTTATTGATATGATTTCTTTGCACTTTTGGTACAATACATGCTTTTCCTATGTTGCCAGCAGAGTTTTTAAAGGTTTTTAAACTTTTTAAAGGTTTATAATTAGATCTGTCATGACATATTTATGATGGGTTATGAGTTTTGGGTTCATGTAAAGTTGTCATAATGAAGACATTTTTGTCTCTCTTAATGTCAAGTTGTCATAACAAAGACATTTTAAACAATGTCAACTTTGCTTTAATAGTGTCATAATTTGCCGAATGACAATTAATGACAACAGTCCTAAACATTCATAAAGAGTTATTTATGTTCATAAGAGGTGTTATGTCATGTTTATGACAGTGTAATGTCAGTCTTATGTACACCCCTTCAAATAAAGTGTTACCGGCGCTTGTATTTCACAACAAGCTAGTTAACCGCTTAGCTACTTTGTACCTTCCCAAGATGGCAACTATGACGACATATAACCTACGACCTTGCGTGATGCATGAGGAGGAGGTCTTAGTGACATATTCAGTGCTTACGCTTGTGTGGGGCGGGCTTTGACCAAGAGGCGGTCTTATATGGCAAGCCGTTTAACATAAATTGAATCTGAAGTAAGAGATTGCATGTAAGCCCCCTATTGGCTGTAAGCTGTCCAAACAATTGCCTGAACATTCAATGGCGCTGGCAGTTTTCGACAAAATTGTAAAATGCCACAATTTAGAAAGAGTTTTTTCAGTATGGGATATGTGGAGAACGCGAAAATAGTATACTTGAAGAATGCTTAAGAAATTTGCAAAGAATTTCGGATTTACTTTCTGCCGGAAATAAGGAAGATTCCGCAGCCCGGGCCAGTTCAGTTAATAACCAGATGCAGTTTTTATACTGTGGTAAAGCTATCTGCCTCTTCGGAAATTATGGTAAAGCCAGCTAGCTCTTGATTTTGCTTGATTGATGCTAGACGGCACAAGACATTACAGCACCCTCCTTTAGCTCCTTTGAAAATAGAAGCGCACCTCCAGTTCATGCATGATGATATATGGCAAGCCGTTTCATAATTCAAGATATCAGTAACGTCATTTTGACTAGTCAGAATGTCAATTTAAGATATCTTTAATGGAAAAGCTGAATAATTCAAGATATCTCTAATTCATTTAGAGATATCTTAAAAGGCATTTTGACTATTCAAAATTACTATTCAAGATATCTTTAATTTAGTTTTGTCTAGTCATTATTCGCTTTTAAGATATCTATAATTTAGTTTTCACTAGTCAAAACTGCATATCTCTTATCCAAAAATACATTTAAGATATCTTGAATTATGGTGGCATTTGAGATATCTTTAATTAGAATTATGACTAGTCAAAACTAAAATCGAGATATCTTGAATTTACTTTATGACTAGTCGTAATTTAATTGTAGATATCTGAAATGTCTATTTCAGATAGTCAGTAATTCATTGTAGATATCTTGAATTGAAGTCTTCATACAACTCAATGGTAAATCTTACGTCATTTCGACTAGTCAGAATGTAATTAGAGATATCTCGAATAGGTATTTTGACTACTCAAAATATAATTAGTGATATCTTAAATCGCTAAAATGTCTAGTCATAAAACAATTTGAGATATCTGGAATGTAAGGGCGGTGTTAAAACAACTTGCCATAGCTCTTACTCCCTTAGGACTTCAAAGAAAGTGCGCGAAACTGAAAATGTAGACAAAGAGATCAAGATGAAGATAGGAAGAAAAGAGAAGATCGGCTCTCGGCGCAGCCAAGGTGTAACCAACCAAACACAGCAGAATCACTTATTACATGCACAATATCAGGAATATTCAGCACAGTTAAACAACTCCATCTCGGAGTAATTAAGCATTAATTAACTAATTCCTAATAGGTTCTGCCCAGGCACGAAATATATCACCTTATGGGTGAAAAAGAGAAAATAAGAGTAAAATCCTTTCTTTACGTCGCCTCAGTGGGGATGGTCCAGCTCCAGGTCCTCGGGCGTCCTGGCAGCTCCAGCCAGCAGCAGCGCGTCCGTGAGGGGCAGAAGGAGCCGGGGGAAAAAAAACACACAGTCTCTGGCTTTCCGACGCTTTGTTTGGCCAAAACAAATGTGGAGCTTGTCGATCGCTGGAAGGTAGCAGCTTCCAGTGGGATCAAAAATGAATTTGAAATACTTGTAGGAGCTATTTCTCTACCAGTCTTCCAGTGCTGCACTCTGTCAGTCTACCAGTCCTTTCAGGAAACCAGGGCAGGAGAGGCGGCAAGTAGTTTTTCAGTTTGTACCATGTTTTTTTTTTCCTGAAGAAACCTGGAATAAACTCACGGAACTGCATTTTGGCGTAAAAAATTTTTGTACTGCGTAAAACCGGAAACCCACTATTCATCAAGTGACTATTTGATTTACATTTTTTTTTTGTTTGTTTACTTTTAAGTTTTTTCATAGACAAGTAGTGACTACAATACTCCTGCATAGGAACAGGACGAAGTTGGTTCAGCAAGTCGGACCAGCGAGGACTCGAAATCGTGCCACGTGGGGAAATCCCAACGGGATGAACAGCTGTATGTCTTCCCAGTTGCCGTGGTGCCAGTGAAGAAGAAGGAGTTGGGAACGCCAGGCGCCTTTATATCGTATCATAGCAACGTTATCTCCTTGCTAGGGCGACCACCGGCCCTAGCAACGAGATAACGTTGCTAGGGCCGGTGGTCGCGTTGACCATATTGCATGCTGGGAGTCGGTGGCCATTTTGACCCTATTGCATGCTGGGAACTGGAGTCTGTCATGTCATAGGATGGCATTACATACTCCCCTTTAGCTTTGAAGAGTGGGATGCTGGTCACAGTCTTTAAAGCTACAACCAAGTCCATTCCGTCGTGATGAAAATCCGTTGTGCATGAGTGGAACAACCTAATAGTCTTTCTAGTAGTCTTTTGGGATTCATGCAGTTCAGTTCATCATCCAAGAGGGAACAAAAACAAAGCATTTATTATGCCTGGGTCAGTGACCTAGCCTGGCCAGAACTAAGCTATAGCTAATCATTTCTATTGGCTATTAAGGTTAACAATAAAAGTAACAAAAATGAAATGCAAACTTAACAATCACCATTGTCGATACATTCATTGGTCATTAGGTTTGTAACTTTGAACCAAGGAAAGGAGAGATAAGAAAGGTGGAAAGGAAAGGGACAGCGGTTTGTAGTCTAATTAGCTTGTGGCCTTCGAAGGGCTGGTGCTACGAACCTCCATTTGCACATGCTTTAGCTACTTGGGGTGTTGCTTGTACAATCATGCTTATTGCATATTTTTCTCAAATTGTTATGCATATCAGCTGCTATATTTCCTCTGTTTAATTTGAATATTTATTTTTATCGGAATACGTCATAATCAATAATTGTGCAGCACCTACTCTCCTTTATTTTATATTTTTTATCTTTTTGATAGGCTCATTCTCTGTTGCTGTAGCTCTAACTTTAGATTAGCTTGTTTTTCATTACTAATTTAGTGTGCAACTATTTTTTTGCCACTGTCATGCCTATATGCCTCCAATGTGGGACAAGAAAGGTATTTCTTATGATAGCTTATCTATTTAACCATTTTGAATAATAAAACAAACTTGATTGCATTTTTTAATAAATAGTAACAAATTGAAATGTATGCCATTGACTTGGAGCCTGTCTGTATGATTGGATTTAATTGGTTTAAATTTTCTTTATATAATTTGGATGAACTGATTGGATGGATGAAGTTCCAATTCAAGGCAGGTGTTTTGAATTGGCATTAAACTATTAAATGAACAGGATTCAAACAGTGATAGTGGTAAATTCAGTGTTCACATTATAAATAACATTAGGATCAAGTATAGCTGTCAAACTGATAGTTGAGCTGATAAAACTGGACTTGCTGGAATGCAGGGACTTGGAATTCATCATATTGACACAGCTGACAGCAAGCTAGGCATTGCTGTTGTATGGAATGAATCTGATCTATCCGCGATGTTATGTGTTACAGCTCAACTTTTGTAAGAAGGCAGACCGATCATTTCATTTCAATTGCAAAACATGCTACACCTGTGGTAGATCATCTTAAACGTTTAATGTTTCTCCCTGACCTTGTTTGTCCCTTGGTGCTCTCTGTACTAAGATGATACTGAACAAATTATTCAGCTGATCCTCTGAAGAAAAACAGCAGACCAGCACATGAACTACCAGTTTTATTTTTGATTACATCTTCACAAAATGAACAATTTGCACAAGAACAGTTCTTTTTTCAATGTCACAGACAACAAATACATATGATCACAGGAACCTTTTTTCCAACATATTCAAACACCATTGTTCTGTCATGCCACTTAACCATGGCTTAAATAAGTACTTTAAATAAGTAAAGTTCTGTTGCCTTGCAGCAAAAGAAGCTCTGGGATCGAACCCCTGACCTGGGGTCTTTCTGTGTGGAGTTTGCATGTTCTCCCTGTGCATGCGTGGTTTCTCTCCAAGTACTCCAGCTCCCACGGTCCAAAAACATGACTGTTAAGTTATTTGGTCTCTCTAAAATTCCCGTTTGGTGTGAGTCTGTGTACATGGTTGTATCTCTCTGTTGCACTGGCAACCTGGCCATGGTGCACCCCACCTCTCGCCCAATGACAGCTGCCAGCACACTAGAGGTTGGGACTTAACACAAAATAAACAACTTGAACAGAAGTCACTGGCATGGAATTTTATATCTGGTCGGTCCATTCCAAATACTTCTATCTGTTTTTTTCCTCCAGCAAAAGCTTTGGGAAATTGTTATTTTGTAAATAAATGCCCTAATTTTATTTTAAACTGCTGCACCATTCTCTCTTCTTTTGTTGTAGTCTGACTCTTATGTTTGAATTTGGATCAATGAGTGACATTTGTGCCTGTGGAACTAAGGTGCCAGGGGAGTGACTTTGATTGATGAATTAATCTGATTGCATGCAGAATGATAAAAAAGTACTTTATAGAAACTCTAGCCACATTTCTGTGTTTTTATGCACATTTTGAAATATCCTATAACAAAAGGTTGCTGGAAACTGCAAAATTTGAAATAATTTCCTCAATTTTGCAAAAACGTTTTACAGTGGCTTGACGTAGTTTTTGGATTTTGTGAAAAAGAGTTAATTTGCAAAATAAGAGACATGATAGGACAATTATAACATGCCTGATAGCAACAGATTCCTGAAAACACAGCTCCTTTTTTTTGGATATGTGGTCCATACTAGTTTGCAACCTCTACTTCCTGTTTATTATGACCATGCATAATGACAGCTTTGATGAAATTACGCTTTACGTAGTCTGGTTAATTCGCTATCAATCAGTTAATGGAAACACGCCTAGTTCTTATTTTCTTGTTTGTGACATTTTAGAAGTTCGCTCAAAATTCACATGACAGTTGGATGGAATCAAGGCTTCTGTAACATTATTAAATCCTGTAAGATAGCGTAACTTGGACCAGTTTAAGTCTAATATATATTCTTCAAAATTCTAACCATATCTGTTACTTTCATAACAAAACCGGGCAATGCAAAAACCAATGTGCACCTTTATTAACACATTTGAAAAAAGTAAAATAATCAAAAGAAGATAAAATATATTGGAACTGTAAACTGGTGATAAAAGATGTTTTCATCTTATAGCAGCCCTTACAGTACTGTAGTTGTAATGTACACTATATTGCCAAAATAGAGAAAGTATTCGCTCTCCTGCATGCCCAGGTGCACCTGTGGCCAAGGAAGTGATTGGAACACCTGATTCCAATAATGGGTGAGCAAATGCTTTTGGCAATATAATGTATTTATAAGTATCATTGGTAGTAGTATGAAACAAACCCTTTAGTTGTTATTGAACTCAAATAATTGTAGACTCCAGTGGCTACATCAGGCAGTGCATCAGCGTTTTTCTGTTTCGTTTTCCAATAGGCTCTTTCCAACTTTTTGCACATGTTTAAATGCAACAATTCATGTAATAAAATATATGAAACCTTTGTTTTTGTAGTATAAGGAGTTCTGTGAAAGACATTGCTTGAGACTAATGTAGTATCTTAGGTTTGTTTGAATGTGATATTTATGGTCAACATCACAGATTTTGCACGGGTTAGTTTACAGGTATTATACACTGGATATTTAAAAAAAAAATCTATAAGTTCCTTAAACATTGTTTCTGTGATGTGTATACTGTGCATATGAACAGATTCTGATAAAATGATTACATGCAATATAAAAGAGGAGTCATGTATTTGGCATTTTAAAATCTAACTCATGCCCAACTGTGTCCTTCTGCAGAACTGAATGGAGGAAGATGTTTATACACTGAACAAGAATCAATGATGCTTCAGTTCAAGCATAGTTTTTCTCTCTCATGCACACACACACACACACACGCAAAAACCTGGGGTCCAGCAAAATCTATCTCGCTGTCAACAGTTGAACTTCTATGTCTTAATTATGTGTGTAGAAAGCACCTGTAAGAACAGATTTACATTTGCTACCAATCATTTCACAGTGTTGTCATAGCCCTGAGGTAGGCCAACAGAAATTCAGTAGTGGCAGAAAATTTCACATTCTTCTAATATTCCTCCTGAGAGCTGTGTGAAGACAGACCATCACCACTAATACATATTATTCATACAAACCAGGGTTCTGTAAAACATTAACTTTTTATGCATGGCTTTCATTACAGTGTACATCTCTTCAGGTTCACCCATTTTTGTCATTCTGACTCTTCTAAACTTCTAAAATCTGCCCATGTAACTCTCCAAAAATAGATAAAACTGCATTTTTTTATGTTTGACATCAAATTCTATTTGGATTCTATTGCATTTACTGTATTTTTCAGACCATAAGGCACACCGTGTTATAATTATATTATAATATTCTTGTGGCAAATTCCTACAATTCCCACACTTTTTGCCAGTGGGACAAAGCGGCAGAACGGATGGTAAAATGTGTGATTAGCTAGCTGAGCACCTAGAGCTGTTTCTTTTCCAGCAGGCCACACGTCCTTGAGATCGCCTGCTTGGAGCAGCTCAGTGTATCAAGCTTGATGTCACATAAAAAACTGTTCGATGTAAAGACTTCTTGCCGTCGAGAAGTTTGTAGTGTGACACCATGTATGCAGTCATAAAAATTTAGCTCTACACTATGTATGCGCAGATTAGTACGCGCGGACCTCCGCAGAGTGAACTACGCAAAAGTATGTGGGGGGCCTTTACATGAATGCACTTCTAGTTTCAGCATTACAGTCAGGTAGTCGTGTAGACAGCTCAGGGGTTCGATCAGGTAGTTACAAATTGTACCGTAATGCTCCAAATATCCATTGAACGGAGCGGCTTCATTGCTAACCAAAGTTGTACTTACACATTTTAACAGATTTTCGACCACATTCTTCCACATAAAATCTGTCAATAAGCACAACGGTAATTATATATAAGGCGCACTGGATTATAAGGCGCACCATACATTATTGAGAAAATCTAAGGATTTTAAGTGGGCTTTATAGTCCGAAAAATACGGTAAGTCACTTACTGTTACTGTTTAGAAGGTGATAATTCACAGGAAGCTGGCTCCCTGGTTTAATTCAGAGCTACGTTCCTTGAAGCACAATGTTAGGAAATTGGAGAGAAAATGGCGCTCTACACACCAAGAGGAATCCTACCTAATCTGGAAAGACAGTCTATTGTTGTATAACAAGACCATTCGCAGAGTTAGAGCAGCATATTTTTCATCATTAATTGAAGAGAATAAAAATAATCCTAGATTTCTCTTTAGTACAGTTGCCAAACTTACTCAGAGTCACAGCTCCGTTGATCCATCCATTCCCTTAGCTCTTACCAGTAATGATTTTATGGGATTCTTTATAAATAAAATTGATGCCATTAAAAATAAAATAATTGGCATCCTCCCAAACATGATTACCTCATCCCCAGTAAGTAAGGCAGCATTGGAGGAATCTTTAGAACCTGCACAGTGTTTGAACTGTTTAGAAGTAGTAGAGCTTTCTGAGCTATCTAAAATCTTAGCTTCATCTAAACCTTCTACCTGTATGTTAGACCCAATCCCAACCAAGTTGTTTAAGAAGGTATTCCCTTTGATCAGTGGTCCTATTTTAGACATGATTAATATATCCTTAGTAAATGGATATGTACCACAGGTTTTTAAAGTAGCTGTTATTAAACCTTTACTTAAGAAACCTTCTCTTGATCAAGATGAGCTAGTAAACTACAGACCTATATCTAATCTTCTTTTCTTAGTCAAGTAGTTGCTAATCAACTTTGTGAACATTTACAAAGCAATGACCTACTTGAGGAGTTTCAGTCAGGCTTCAGAGCTCATCATAGCACTGAAACAGCTCTGGTGAAGGTCACTAATGATATTCTCATGGCCTCAGATAATGGACTTGTGTCTGTACTTGTCCTGTTAGATCTCAGTGCTGCATTTGATACAGTTGATCACAATATTCTCCTACAAAGACTTGAACATACTGTAGGGATTAAGGGGAACACATTAGGCTGGTTTAAATCTTATCTGTCGGACAGATTCCAGTTTGTTCATGTTAATAATAAATCTTCCTCAAACTCTAGGGTCACCTGTGGAGTACCACAGGGTTCAGTCCTTGGACCAATTCTCTTTACTATATATATGCTTCCGATCGGCAAAATTATCAGACAGCATGGGATTAATTTCTACTGTTATGCTGATGACACTCAGCTATATTTATCCATAAATCCTGATGAATCCAATCAATTACTTCGACTGCAGTCATGTCTTGATGACAACAAAAGCTGGATGACTTTAAATTTCCTGCATCTAAATTCTGACAAGACAGAAGTTGTAATCTTTGGGCCAGAGTCCTCAAAAAATAAACTTCTTAACCAATCACTTAATCTGGATGGCATTAACTTGGCCTCTGGTAATAAAGTAAAAAACCTTGGTGTTATTTTTGACCAAGACATGTCATTTAAATCCCATATTAAACAGGTTTCCAGAGTTTCCTTTTTTCACCTCCGGAAAATTAGAAACATTCTTTCCAGGAGTGATGCTGAAAAACTAGTCCATGCATTTGTTACTTCAAGGCTGGACTATTGTAATTCTTTACTATCAGGAAGTCCACAAAATGCAATTCAAAGCCTTCAGCTGATCCAAAATGCTGCAGCAAGAGTTCTGATGAAAATCAACAAGTGGGATCGTATTTCTCCAATTTTAGCTTCCCTTCATTGGCTTCCTGTTAAATCAAGAATAGAATTTAAAATTCTTCTTCTAACGTATAAAGCCCTTAATAATCAAGCTCCATCATATATCAGAGCTCTGATTACCCCGTATGTTCCTAACAGAGCACTTCGCTCTCAGACTGCAGGTCTGCTGGTGGTTCCTAGAGTCTCTAAAAGTAGAATGGAAGGCAGATCCTTTAGCTATCAGGCTCCTCTCCTGTGGAACCAACTCTCAGTTTTGGTCCGTGAGGCAGACAACCTGTCTACTTTTAAGACTAACCTTAAAATCTTCCTTTTTGACAAAGCTTATAACTAGAGTGGCTCATGTTACTCTGAGCTACCTTTACAGTTTTACTGCTATAGGCTTAGGCTACTGGAGGACATCAGGATCTAATTTTCTCACTCTACAGAGTTCTACTGTTCTTCAATTATGCATTACGTGTTGTCATTTCTGCTTTAACTTTCTGTTCTCTCTCTTTTATCTTCATAGTAGGTACACCTGGTCTGGCGTTCTGTTAAATGTGACATCATCCAAAGAAGACGGCTCACCCGCTATTACCATCTAATGTAGAACAGATTACTGGATCAATGTGTGCTTCTGTGCTTTTTTGTCTCTCTTGTTGTGTCTCTGCTCTGTCTTCTGTAACCCCCAGTCGGTCGAGGCAGATGACCGTTCATACTGAGCCCGGTTCTGCCGGAGGTTTTCCTTCCCGTTAATGGGGAGTTTTTCTTCCCACTGTCGCTTTATGCTTGCTCAGTATGAGGGATTGCAGCAAAGCCATGTACAATGCAGATGACTCTCCTTGTGGCTCTACGCTTCTCCAGGAGTGAATGCTGCTTGTCGGGACTTTGATGCAATCAACTGGTTTCCTTATATAGGAACATTTTTGACCAATCTGTATAATCTGACCCAATCTGTATAATATGATTGAATTTAACTTCGTAAAGGGCCTTCAGATGACATGTTTCATGAATTGGCGCTATATAAATAAAATTGAATTGAATTGAATTGAACTGTTCTCCAGCAATTAAACCAGGTAAAATGTGTAACCTAGATTTAACTACAATTCACAAAAAGACTTAAGATCACTTTAAAGGAGAAGTCCGGTCAAAATCAGAAATCAAACTGCTGAAAGTACTTTAAATATAAAACTACTACATACTGTGCAATAAATTATAAGTTTTTTTAATTAAGAATAATTTTCATTTAATCATGTTTATGTGGAGGAACCCATCTTGTTTAAGAATAGTACTGTCACCTCCCATTTTATGACGTCACTCGGCGGACCCGCTGTTGAGCAAGTCCCAACGCTCTGTTGTTTGTCACGACGCACTATTTTCCAAGATGGCGACGACTGGTGCTCTGTACTAAGCAGAGAGTGATGAAGTACTTAGTGACAGTGATGGGAGTTCCGTGGAGCTATCATCATCTGATAGCGATATGGATTTTTTAGAAGAGTTTCTTGACAGAAACCGGACTTATTTCCAGTGCAAACTCAGTCGGGCCCCCGAAGATATATATACACGCGCGTGTGTGTGTGTATGAGCGTGCGCTCTCGCTCCGCTGCAGCACGGCTTTCAGGCGCTACAGCGGAGGAGATATCGCGCTGAAGTGACTTGAGTTATATTTAACCTCTAGTAAATAGGGCAGGTGGTCATTATTGTATAAATATTAAAATATAAAAGCATTCCAGCACATGCTGGGGCGGAGGGATACCACATCACATGTGGTATCCCTCCGCCCCTCTGGTCGGTAACCATCCCCGCAAATTCTAAATTAAAATTAAAAATTTAAAAATAACTTACCGAAAATCCTCGCTCTCATATCATGTTCAAAACATTCTTCCTCGAAATGGTTGCTGCAAATGATGTGTTTTCTCTCTGGCCAGAAGTTAGATGGCAAATCCACTCTCTTCAAGTTGGCAATCCAGCAACGAGCCCGTTGGCTCATGAATCAGAAAGTTGAAATAAGCTATGTTTTTTCCACTTTTACCAGTTGTGTTGGAACATCCGATGGCCATGCACGTTGGCATTGTTGCTTCAGCAATAGCTCTTGGGAATGTCAGTGGTAAAGTCCTCTCGAAATCCGAAATAATTATTGATGATCGCAGCTGTGTAGAACGGCTCCTATTGACTTTGCATGGAAAGCGGGGAGAAATGCTGTCGCCGCTTCCGCTTTTCCACGTCACAGGATGTGATGTCAGACGGCCATTACTGCCCAAATATGGGCATTTATGGCCGCCTCCATACACAGCGATCCAGACGACAATTTATGTTTTTATTTTCTTATTGAATAAAGAAAAATTCATTAAATAACCACAAACATATTAGTTTTAGTTATAGCTAATGGTCCCCTGATTTTTCCTTGTTGACCGGACTTCTCCTTTAAGAAATCTAATCAAACTGAAGCACTTTCCCTCGATACTAAAAATAAATAGATAGCTGCTGTCACACAATGTTACAGTGCTTTGGGTAAAATATACCAATCATCAACAGGGCCACTTTATTATTATTATTATAATTTTTTAACTGTAACAGCAAATCAGCCAATCAGTTGGCAACAATTCAATGATTTTAGATGTGGTGCAAACAATTTGCTGAAACTCAGACTGAGCATCTAGATAGGTGCCAGATGGGTTGAGGTGTTGTGGTGTAAGTGTTCCAAAAAATGTGGATCTGCTGTGATTTTTTTTTCTGTAAAATGATCTTACAGGTTTAAAGAGATATTTACTCTTTTTCAAAATTCTTTGAAAAAGAGTAAATATTGAGTGAGCAGTAGTTGTGTTGACCGAAAGGCCTTGCTAATTTTAGAGGTCAGAGGACAATGGCCAGACTAGTTCTGAATGATAGAAAAGGAACCTATGCCTTGTTATGCCATAAGTACGCCATGATAAATAATTGATCTCGGATTGGATTCTAAACAGTGGAAGGGTTGACAAAGGAATTCTGTCCTGCTACAGACATGGAAGGACATGGCCGGAAGGACGGCCTCTCTTACTCTCTCTCTCCCCTTCTCAGGGTCGCTCTCAGCAGGAGGTCAGCTGTGACCACTCCCGACAGATAAAAGCCACAGTCCACCTCCTCTTCAGCCCTCTTCTGCAGACCTCTTCGGCAGCTGCACAGTCCACCTCTCCAGGACAAGGGAGAAGGCCTGAACCATGGGGCCATATGGCCTCATCTGCTGGGACATCTGAAAGATTGCCTGGACCAGCCACGCTTGATCCAGGGTCTGCTAGACCCGACTACCTGTTTCAGCAGAGGACCTGACTGAATCCGGACAAACAACATGTCCGCGCAAATACAGAAGTACGTTTGCTGTCTTAACATCATCACCGGTAGCAGGAGCAAAGATCCTGCATGCGAAACAGCTCTGTGTATTTCTTCTCAGCCCGTACAGGGGAGCGAACCCAGATGGAGCGGAAAGCTGTGGAATTCTGAGGAAAAAACCCTGCTCAAATTGGACTGCATCCCGGTCAAAGAACGTGGCCTCCAAGCTATCCAGACCACGCCGTTAGCCACATGCTGCTGCAAGGCTAACGCTAGCCTGCCAAGAGGCAAACCAACAATTTCCTCCTTCAACGCTCCTCCCGTGAACAGCCAAAGTGGACAAAACTCACACACGAGGCATCAACGGGTTGGGCAGCGAGATGAGGGTGAAATTAAAAGGTTTATTGGGAAACGATTTGTAAACCTTTGTAACCCATGGTGTTTAGAACAAAAGGGCTAACCGGTAGCTCGCGCTAGCCAAACTGCTATTAGCCTTGCTAACATCCGGTTTCGGACATTTCAAAAGGAGTTCGTTTTAAAACATAAAGCGTAACTGTTCTGCTCCGCCATCCTCCGATGGCGTTATGAGCCTTATTCCCGCATCAATATGCTATATTAATGCCGGTTTTCAAGGCAATTTTGGCAACTTTATGTTGTAACCGCTTAGCCACCGAGCTGCCACAGCGACCCCAGACAACCGGAGGGAGAATCGCATTAACAAACTCGGTCGTAAGGGTTTAAATGATTTTACAGGACAAACCGGTCCTCAGGATATTATTTCAACAAGTAATGTTTTGTTTAACTTGGGCTTTGCATTGTGAATGGATTGAAATACATGGCAAATGTTTTGACTCCATTCCATGTTTTTGGGCATCAGATTTTCAGTGAACAAGGATTCACTGAGTTATTCTGATCATGATCAACCACTTTTGTTTTGTCTTTTGTTTGTTTTGCATGTAAATAGTTCCTTAGCTTAGCTTTTTTTTATCTTCATTTTGCTTGGTAGCTTAGTTAAGTTTCACTAGCCTAGTAGAGAGGATTTGTTAATCGAAATATTGTGTTAATTCAGATAAACAGCATTACATAGTGATGTTCTCTGGAGGTTCATATTATTTCTGTTATTACATTCTTGGACTTGAAAAGAAGTTGTCACTCTTTATTCTATGTGTGTGCAGGTTTTACTGTTAAAAGATCGCTAGTGCTCGAATTCATCCCTTTCAACCATTGTCTTGATATCAGCTTAAAGGCATACTATGCAACATTTTTCAGTTAATTAATGTGTTCCATACCGTTTTGGATGTTCGACCTGAACCTTTGTTCAGGTCGAACAAAGGTTTTCTCGGCCGCCCTGGTGGTCTGTAGGGGAAATACCGTACTTGCAATTGCAGGAGCCCTCGGCCCGCACCCACAGGCTCAGAAGTCTGGTGCATCGCGAGAGTCGGTTTTGCTTTACGGCGAGAACTGCTACACGCCCCCAGTGAAAGGCATGCTCGTTGCTAGCGCAGTGGCGATATTTGTGCAGTTATCATGGCGGAACCAGCGAGAAAATAGCGAAAGCCCATGTCGTAGCAGGCAAGAATGAGGAAAAGGGCTCTGGACAGAGAGAGGAGTCGTACACGGGTGAACATCGGGCAAGCTTTTTCTGAATGGCGAGAGCTAAAAGAGAAAGAAGGCTGCAAGGCTGACGCGGACCTCGCGTTTCTGCTGATGCGATTTTAAGTAACATTGGAATGGTTACTCTCTCTCTGTGTGCATGTTCAGTGTTTCCCGCAGGAATTTGCTTAGGCGAGGCGGTGAATTGGGGCAGGGGGGGAACGACAAGTTTTGCGCGGACCGACTGGCGGAGCGGGGGGGGGACTAGTTTTGCGCTGACAGACTGCCGGAGCGGGGGGGCGGCGTATCCATGTGTTTTTGCCTATTTTTTCCCTGCCATTCACTATATGCACGCGCGAAAGCAACAACAAAGAACCGCGTGTTAACGTCAAATAAACATGCAAGCACATCGAATTAGTTTTTTTTTTTTTTTTTTTTATGTTGGCGAGGCGGTAGCTTGAGTTTGGCGAGGCGGCCGCCTCGCCAAGATAGTGCTGCGGGAAACCCTGATGTTCATACTTTCACTGTGTTAGTCATTGTTTGTACTGCCGTTTTTTTCGACTTTTCGTTGCGTTCGCCTGTCTGCTAAGCTCAAAACAACCGCGCCTGGCTTGACGGAGAAACCAGGAGAACAGCTGAGCATCTTTACGACAGCGCACTTTTACTTTCGCCCTCTGGGAGGAGCCTCGCTGGAAAATCAACCCCGGTTGCATAGTATACCTTTAAGAGCTGATCATCACCAGACAATACTTAACAGACAGAGGTTTATTTAATGAACATTAAATAACATTAAACAGTGTATAATTGCACAACAGCCTGTTACAACCAAGGTCCGCAGAACACCATAACTGAATGCACAACACGTAGAACCTTAAGGTGGATGAGATACAGCAGCAGAAGTGCACAACGGGTACAAGTGTTTTTCAACTAAGTACAGGAAACTGCCCCTACAGTAGAACTCACACAGGCTTATCAGAATTGGACCAAGACAGATAGGATCAAGTGTCTGTCATTTTCAGGTTCTATGTGTGGTGATTTGAGCTGCAGCAGCCAGATCCCAAGGTCAAAATTTGGTTAAAATAAGTTGAAAGCATGGATCCATCCTAAAAAATACCATTTGCCATTTCACTAGCACAGAAACTGATAAAGTTTAATGTGAACCAATACCTTCACAGTGCTGCAGGTATCAGTGCTGCAGAAGACTTTTGGGATAAAGTGGAACTGGACATTCCCTTGAGGGATGTGCTGCCAACAGCAACAATGACAAAATTCCTATTAACACCTGTTGTTACCAAAGCAGGCCTAAACCCTCAAGGCATGAACTACACAACAGCGCTATATTATAGATCTCCAGCAGATTTTATGTAGTCTATGAGTTTGAGCCTAAGTAGGTAGGCTTTGTTTGACCAACTCCTACTGATGATAGATTGAATGAGATGTGGAGAATCTGGTGACAAACCGGCACCACATACTCCTTATTGTACTTGAAGTGTGTCAGAGCACATCATCCATCTGAATCCTAGGGAGTCAGGATGCACCCATCCTGACTACCTAGTCAACGTGCGTTTGTGGGCACCTGATAGATTTTTGCACAAGCTGGATGGTTGTGAAGGAGGACCCATTTGGGTTGACCATCTACAGTCCGTCGGCTGTTAACACGAGGGAAATTGGGCTTGTGTCCTGTCAAGTCCTGATGATGGCCACCTGTGGAGTTGTGGGTGTGCCTGGAAACAGCCTATCAGCTGTTTTACAGATCTGCCAGAGAAGCTGGCGGAACACCTAAAAGGTGGAGAACTCACCGCAGCAAATAGGAGGGAGCAGCACATAGCAGCCAGGCATGGCAGGGGGTCAGACTGGGTGATTGGCAGGTTTAAGCGGACCGAGAAGCGCAACGTGGACCATGCCTGCAGCAGAAACAGCACCCACTGGAAAAACAACATGTTGGATTGACAGCGGGGCACATACGAAACTCTGCCTGCATCTGTGCGTAACGTTTTCCACTGGCGTCTGCAGGGTGTCGTCTTGATGGGAGGGTCGCAGAGAAGATCGGTTCTACAAACAACGCTTTCTGGTCAGCATGTGTTTGTATTTGCATGAAGCCCATGGCGAGTGATGGGCGCTTGGTGCGGACCACAGCACGGACGAGGTGGAGCCAATCGCGAGACGGGTGCGGGGTGGAACGAATAAATTTACTTTCTTTCTGGACTTTGCTGCCGTGATTCCAGACTCTTAAGCGTCCTTTAATTAGAAATCGAGGACACGATTACCCTGGTCTGGAGGCATGCTTTTTTAAAGATAAATTTTTTATTTCTTAAAAAAATCACCATCACTTTTTATTGGTATTGTGCACCCACTGGGAATAAAATTCTTGATTCACACCTGAACTTGTCTCCATTCCCTGGGTTCTAATTCACTGACTCCCTCTTGTCTACGCTTCTTCAGGAGTGAATGCTGCTTGTCGGGACTTTGAAGCAATCAACTGGTTCCCTTATATAGGATATTTTTGACCAATCTGTATAATCTGACTGATTTTGACTTTGTAAAGTGCCTCGAGATGACATGTTTCATGAATTGGCGCTATATAAATAAAATTGAATTGAATTAAAAAAATTGTTGCTAAAGAACCTATTGGTGGAGCACTAAGACACACCAGCTTGGTACTAATACATACAAAATAGGGCCAATGGTGTGGAATTCACTGTTCTGCAGAATTAGGAAGGGTATCTTCTCAGACATAATTTGAATGGTTTATAAGTGTCTTTATGTGTTTCAATAATTATTTGTTTATTTTAGGCATGACAGAGAAAATTGTGTTTTCTGTACTCATTTAACTCAAAATGTCAGCAGTAAAATAGGTCCAAATACCGTTTAGGTTCGTATGTGTGTTTCCCTCTGAAAGCCTGGGGCCTCATTTACACAGCGTCCCTATACACAAAAAGCTTGCTCAATGTTTCACGTACAACTTGGGACGTATAAAAAGGAATGTGTGAAATTATGTGCTTTTGCTAGGATAATTTGCAGCAGCAATGCAAACTTTTTCAGTATACAAGAACAAACCACAATGTACTAAAGCTCACCCAGCGACACTGTAATATGTACACTGAGTTTTATTTAACTTAATGAGCATCAAATCTATATAAAAAAAAAGAGCTTTTATGTTATAAATCCGTATAAAATGGAATTGCATTTAGCCTCATACAGCAACGTTACACATCTCCAATATGATTGGAAACAATTTCAATCAGATGGAATCTGTAAATCTTCTTTTTGTCTTGCATAGATATAAATGCACATCGGTATGTGCACTGAAAAGCATAAAATGCATGTAAATTATCTAAGGGGCCCTTTTGATTCTCACTGAGAATAAAATGGTGTTTAATCAGTTGATTAAGTCTAAACTGGTCAGGTATGATGATTTCTAAGGTGGACATGGTGCAGATAAGCATATGTCATACATGGCTTAGAAAATCTGCGCATAGTTGTGGAACAACTACAGCTTTGGCAAAGCTGGAGGACAGAATTCAGAGATTGTACTGGCCTGCTGGCACATGAGGATAAGTAACTTATTAGCCTGTTTAGATTGTCAAGGCCAATGATGTCGAAGCGCTGTATGGAACTGGCCCCAGTGTTACAGAGAGACATTTGGAGGAATCGTGCGTTGCCAGTTTTAGTTCAAGTTCTTTGCAACCGGATCTGTTTAGAGGGAGCTGGCTGATGGGTCGGGTGTTTCACACTCGTCCCTAAGCTGTACCATGCCAGCTGTACGAGTTGGCCTCTTCCGTACGCTGCTCAGATACATAAAATGTGCCTGAATAGATAGACAACCAATTGTAATTTCCAGTGAGGAGCCAATTTCCAAATGTAATCAGAGCTATGACGTCACTCATGCTTTAAGGGCACCATCTGTAACTTAATTTGCTTTTCTAAATTGAAAGCATCTTCAAAAGACATTCTCAGCAATGCAGTGGCATATGGCTTGGCTCAACTCAGGAGTCCTTTATGCTACCAAAATGAATATAATTATTCAAATTATAATATTTGGGATGGGAACAGATTCTGAGCAGGGATCATGTGCAATGGCTGGCTTCGAGGTATTTATTTTTAATGTGGCGTCATCAGCTGTTTTAAAGATGCAACACATCGCTCATTATTTAACCACAGGGTTCAGTCCTTGGACCAATTCTCTTTACTATATATATGCTTCCGATCGGCAAAATTATCAGACAGCATGGGATTAATTTCCACTGTTATGCTGATGACACTCAGCTATATCTATCCATAAATCCTGATGAATCCAATCAATTACTTCGACTGCAGTCATGTCTTGATGACATCAAAAGCTGGATGACTTTAAATTTCCTGCATCTAAATTCTGACAAGACCGAAGTTGTAATCTTTGGGCCAGAGTCCTCAAAAAATAAACTTCTTAACCAATCACTTAATCTGGATGACATTAACTTGGCCTCTGGTAATAAAGTAAAAAACCTTGGTGTTATTTTTGACCAAGACATGTCATTTAAATCCCATATTAAACAGGTTTCCAGAGTTTCCTTTTTTCACCTCCGGAATATCGCCAAAATTAGAAAGATTCTGTCCAGGAGTGATGCTGAAAAACTAGTCCATGCATTTGTTACTTCAAGGCTGGA
Organism: Fundulus diaphanus; assembly: GCA_037039145.1. Taxonomy (NCBI): domain Eukaryota; kingdom Metazoa; phylum Chordata; class Actinopteri; order Cyprinodontiformes; family Fundulidae; genus Fundulus; species Fundulus diaphanus. Next base: position 53,310,519 of record CM073133.1, read on the forward strand.
CTATTGTAATTCTTTACTATCAGGAAGTCCACAAAATGCAGTTCAAAGTCTTCAGCTGATCCAAAATGCTGCAGCAAGAGTTCTGATGAAAATCAACAAGAGGGATCATATTTCTCCAATTTTAGCTTCCCTTCATTGGCTTCCTGTTAAATCAAGAATAGAATTTAAAATTCTTCTTCTAACGTATAAAGCCCTTAATAATCAAGCTCCATCATATATCAGAGCTCTGATTACTCCGTATGTTCCTAACAGAGCACTTCGCTCTCAGACTGCAGGTCTGCTGGTGGTTCCTAGAGTCTCTAAAAGTAGAATGGGAGGCAGATCCTTTAGCTATCAGGCTCCTCTCCTGTGGAACCAACTCCCAGTTTTGGTCCGTGAAGCAGACACCCTGTCTACTTTTAAGACTAATCTTAAAACCTTCCTTTTTGACAAAGCTTATAACTAGAGTGGCTCATGTTACTCTGAGCTACCTTTATAGTTTTGCTGCTATAGGCTTAGGCTACTGGAGGACATCAGGGCCTATTTTTCTCACTCTACTGATTTCTACTGTTCTCCAGTCTACTGTTCTCCAGATTTGCATTGCATTACATTGAAATGACTGTTGTCATTTCAGCTTTTAACTTTTTGTTCTCTCTCTTTTTTCTTCATAGTAGGTACACCTGGTCTGACGTTCTGTTGACTGTGAAATCATCCAGGGAGGACAGATCACCGACTGTTACCATCTAGTGTAGAACAGATTACTGGATCAATGTGTGCTTCTGTGCTTTTTTGTCTCTCTTGTTGTGTCTCTGCTCTGTCTTCTGTAACCCCAGTCGGTCGAGGCAGATGACCGTTCATACTGAGCCCGGTTCTGCCGGAGGTTTTTTTTTCCCGTTAATGGGTGGTTTTTCTTCCCACTGTCGCTTCATGCTTGCTCAGTATGAGGGATTGCAGCAAAGCCATGTACAATGCAGACGACTCTCCCTGTGGCTCTACGGTTCCCCAGGAGTGAATGCTGCTTGTCGGGACTTTGATGCAATCAACTGGTTTCCTTATATAGGACATTTTGACCAATCTGTATAATCTGACCCAATCTGTATAATATGATTGAACTTGATTTTGTAAAGTGCCTTGAGATGACATGTTTCATGATTTGGCGCTATATAAATAAAATTGAATTGAATTGAATTGAATTATTTGCGTGGTGACAGTCATCCTAATAGAAATATGGGATTAATATTCACATCGTTAGAATGATTTGGTATTGCATTAAGCTCTAATTGCATTAAGCTCTAATTGAGCTAAATGAAGGAGCCACATACCATGTTTTGCCAAGGATTGGAATTCAGTCCTCTGCACATTTCACTGAGCGCTGTTGCCATGGTTGTTTGGACACATGATGGGTGCCTTTTGGTTATCTATTCTACTTTGCATATGTATTAGTAGGCAGGAACAGGGCATTCCATGTGGTCCCTCCAACTGTGCTGAATGTTCTGCAAAGCAGGGTGAATAAAGGAAAGGTGTGTGGTAATGTGTACTTACAGTTTTGACTTCTTTGTGGGCCACGATTTGCAGGATTTCTCACTACCACAAACTTTTAGTATGAAAGCTGTTGCCCCTGGAAGCATAAATAAAAAAGTGCATGTATAAATGTATAAAAGGCCCCTGGCCTCATATATGAGTGTGTAGTTTCAAAAGTTGGCGGTAGGGAGAAATCCTGAAACTTGCAGCACAGAAAAATTCAGATGTATAAAAACATGTGTACACATCACCTCACACCCTTTCTTTATACATCACAATTTGCGTGGAGTTGGGCACAGCTGCACATGTATCCTAGGAAGCCCTGTCCTCACTCCTAAACACATATACAAATGAGTAGAAATACCCAGAAGACATCCAGCAGTTCTTCAAATAACCCTGGCAACGTTACTTTCAGGCTGTCAGACTACGGCACACACCTCGAGGGACATTTAATGAATTACAGTAAACCAACACCTTCTTGAGTGACATCAGCAACTCATTAAAGAAACTGGCAGAGGTTTGTCTGCTTGTACTATTTTGCTCTTCAATGTCTACAATTTTCATTGTGCAGCCTGGTTGCACATATAGTCAATGAAAATGCTTTAGATTCACAAAAGCACATTTGTTTATAGATGGTGCCCCAATAGACCAGTTCACGCGTGACGTCACGCGTCAAGTGCTACATCCGGGTCCCGCGGGTAGGCAAAAACAGTACTGTTCTCGTCTACTACATGACAAAACGGGTGATTTAGAGCGTACTTTAAATTAGTTTATTTTTGGAATCTAAACAATGCCTACGACTTGTTGTGCTCCCGGTTGCACAGAGAGGCATTCCAAATCGTCGGATGTACATTTCTGTCGTTTACCGAAGGACGAAGAAAGAAATGGATAATTTCAATGAAAAGAGCGCAGGCAGGCAATCTCAATGGACTGTGGGAGCCATCATACCATGACAGAATTTGCAGTCTACACTTCATCTACACCAAAATAATCCGTAGTGAACAATGTTTTTTTAACCTACCGGGCGGGTCTTCCTCTCTGCTGAGGCGCTGTCTATGTCCGACTCTGCTTTCGTATGTTACACAAACTTGTCTGAACATCCATCCATCCATTTTCTGACCCGCTTAATCCCTCATGGGGTCACGGGAGTTGCTGGTGCGTATGTCCCGATATAAAATAATTGTAGCCGTCCAGTGGTTTCAGGGGCTTTCATGCTCTCTCGTGTGTACTGGCCTGCGTGTTTATAAGGCAGCTGTATATGTCGCGGTACAGAACACTTGGCCAGCATTTCACAGACTCGCTCCGTCCCTTAAGGCTTTTGCTGTATGGATCTGGCAATCTGATACCATCAACCATCAACTTACTCTTAAAACGATCTTGCGATACGTTATCTAAAGAAGAAAAATACGTGGAGAACTGGTCAGTTTCTCTGTTTGCATCCGCCATTGTGTTCGCTTTTTGCCTACCAGTCCGGCGCGCATGCGCGAAAAACCCGTATCAAAACAATAACAATGAACTGGTCTATAGCGGTATGAGTGCAGTCATAGCCAGTGAGGCCACCAGGGGGTGGCGAGGGGTGGCGATGCCTCCCCGTGCCATGTCCTGGCCGCCCCACTGGCCACCCCCATTGACCAGTGTAAATAGTAGGCAGCTGCTCCTCCTGAGCTTCTATCGCACTTTTATTTGTATCTGCCAGTATCTACTTTCCCCTAGTAACTGTTTTGTTTTCCAATATATGAATAAATATACGCCTTATTCTAAATATAATTACACAATAAAAAGGAATTGTTGTTCAACTCAAAATGTTAACTGTACTGTTATTGGTCTATGCACATTAGATCACTTGTAACATTAAAAATTCAAAAAAACATTAAAAACCAAAAGATATTAGTAGGCGTTTACTTCAGTCTTTCTGATAGTTTTCTACAGGCAGCTTTACTACAACAGTAGAATAAAATCCTGAAATTATAGCTTTTAGTTTCAGTGCCACCCCAAGAGTTTAAGTGCCTCCATCTGGCCACCCCTATGAAATATTTCTGGAGGCGCCACTGGTCATAGCTCTGATTACAATTGAAAATCGACTCTTCGCTGCAAAGGAGAGCCACAATGAAGGGGACTTTTATGTATAAGAACAATATACAAATAAGGCTATCTTATATGGCTGTCATGAGCTGGCTCAGGGATGACTATGACATACCTGACCTGTCACTCAGCTCCGTCTGAAAAGCTCCAGTTGCAAAGGAGTTAGAACTTGAACAGCAACCATGGTTCCTCCTAATTTCCCTCTGTAATGCTGGAGCCAGTAAAAAAATTGCCCTGGGAAATCTAAAAGGCTAATAATCCATTTAGATTGTTATCATCATGTTCCAGTAGGATCCATGAAAGCACGTTCCCTCTGAATTCTTCCATTGGCGATGCCGTCCAGCAGCACCAACGTTGCAACCATTCCACAATTACAAGCAACTTTACTTTATGGAGATGTGTGATTGTCTCCACCTTAGGAATCATCACATTTGACTTGTTGGGAATTAATCAGCTGATCTGACACAATTCTGTTCTCAGTGAGAATCAAAGGGCCCCTTAGATAATTTGCATGTATTTTATGCTCTTCAGCACACATACAAACCGGCATTTACATCTATACGTGATAAATACAGAGTAATACTTGTTGTTTTAATCTTTATTTGAGGTGTATTACATTATTGTATGAGCCTAAATGTGATAAATGTGATTCCGCTTCTTGTACAGGTTTATATATAGCACTAACTAAAGAAAAAACACCCGCTTGGATGCTTCTTAAATCAAAGAAAACTGAATGGAGTGTTATTTCAGTGCATTTGAGTGAGCTTTAGTACTTTGTGGTTTGTTTGAAAAGGGTTTTCATGGTGGCTACACATTTTCATGGTAGCTGAAAAGTTTGCATGAATTTCCACACACTTTCATGCAATGTTAATTTTTATACATCCCAAGTTGTGTGTGAGATATAAAACTGCAGGTTTTTTGTCCATACGTGCGATTCCTTCTTGAGGCTCCAAGTAACTAATCCAAGGTGTTCCCTGTCTTTTGCCCATCATCTTCTGATTAAAAAATGAGAAAAGAAACGAAAACTAATTGATCGATTGTGGCAGTAGAACTACAAGGCCTATGGGGGAACCTGTTTCCTGATTTCTTACAAAGACAAAAATATCATACTTATTTTTGAAATACTCCCGCCATATCTAAACTCAGATTTAGCCTTGCCCATGCCCCTGACCCTTAACATATACCAAGCATCACAGAACCCCAGCGGTGACAGCAGAAGGTTTCTTTCAGCCATGACATCTATCAATGGCTGGATAATTCTCATTTGCTCTGTTTTGCCTGATGCTGGTGGTATTTTCTGACTCGGAAATGTTCTTCTGTATAAAGTATCTCTTCTCCATCAAAGTTTTTATTTTACCTACATTTAAATTGACAGCTAATTTGTTAGGTTAAGTAAATAGTATGGCAGATATAAGTAAAACTGACAAGGTTCTAAGTTATGATTTTTGTTGTTACCAAATAATAAATATTTTATGATGTGACTTTCAGTATCTAAGGCTATTAAAAATAAATTAGAATCCACCTGAGAATAGACTTTCACTCTGCAGCAGCATATACAGGGATACTAGGCTAAAATGTCCCTGCTGTGCGGTTGTGGATACATTAGAGCAAACTTCCATGCAAAGCAATGACTGAGCCTGGATGAGGAGGAGAATCACATTTAAAACTACACATTATGGAGTGACTGATTAGTAGAGGCCACTTCACACCCTGACCACACTATATGGCTGTTTTAGCTTAAACTACTCATTGTCAAGTTATTCTTCAAGTCACAATTCCAGAGTTAATTAATTTATCTATATACACATGCATGGATCTTCAGTGTCTCTGTCGCATACCGTTCATTTTTGGATTCTGACGTTCACAAATAATTCATTCACAGACAACTGGGCCCGTGGTTGTAATCTGTTTTTACATTTAAATTTTTATCTGTTTCCCCCCCCCCCCGACTAAAACAGACCAACGTATTTTTCTAGATGGCAAGTAATTTACTGGAATAATCAACACATGTAGCTCCACAATAACGTCTTCCTACATTTCTTCCATTCAAGTTTTTACATTTTGTAACCCTATTTCCTTTAATTTCCCCACTCTTTTTTCTGGTTTTTATTGCCTTTGTTAGAAGACGGTGTGTACACCACCTCAGGCAGAGATCACTTCAGGTCAATACCCTGGGAAGTTGCCTTCTCCTTGTTCTGAAATAAAGACAAAAGACAATATTTATCATTAGAAAAAACATTTTTAAAACACAATCTATAACCCCTCTTTGCCATGACAAGTTTGGATTGCCAAAATAACTGAATCAGTATCCACAAATTGTATTTCTTATGCTGAGAGAAATGTGTTTAATCACCTCCTCCATTATAACATTTATAGCATGTGGCTTCTGAGAAAAACAAAACAAATCTTACTCTACATCATGAAAATGTAAAATCTCTGATCATTATCTTAATTTCTTAATTCTGAACAAAAATTTTAAGAATACATGTCATTAATGATGACTGTTTTTCTCCCTAAGCCAAACTCCAGTTCCCTCTACTGTCTTAGTGTGTTGAACGTTAGGTTAACTAGCATCAATGCTGGACATAAAACAGCCTGACATTTAGATACAGTTGTGGTCAAAACTGTACATACACTTGTAAAAAAATCATAATGTTATGGCTGTCTTGAGTCTTCAATAAGTTCTACAACTCTTATTTTTCTGTGATAGAGTGATCGGAACACATACATGTTTGTCACAAAAAACAGTCATAAAGTTTGGTTCTTTCATAAATTTATTATGGGTCTGCTGAAAATGTCACCAAATCTGCTGGGTCAAAAATATACATACAGCAACATTAGTATTTGGTTACATGTCCCTTGGCCATTTTCACGGCAACTAGGCGCTTTTGGTAGCCATCCACAAGGTCCTGGCAAGCTTCAGGTCGAATGTTTGACCACTCTTCTTGACAGAATTGGTGCAGTTCAGCTAAATGTGATGGTTTTCTTGCATGAACCTGTTTCTTTAGCACTGTCCACATGTTCTCAATGGGGTTTAAGTCAGGACTTTGGGAAGGCCATTCTGAAACCTTAATTCTAGCCTGGTTTAGCCATTCCTTTACCACTTTTGATGTGTGTTTTGGGTCATTGTCTTGTTGGAACACCCAACTGCGCCCAAGACCCAACCTTCGGGCTGATGGTTTTAAGTTTTCCTGCAGAATTTGGAGGTAATCCTCCTTCTTCATTATCCCATTTACTTTCTGCAAAGAACCAGTTCCACTGGCAGCAAAACATCCCCAGAGCATAATACTACCACCACCATGCTTGACAGTAGGCATGGTGTTCCTGGGATTAAAGGCCTCACCTTTTCTCCTCCAAACATATTGCTGGGTGTTGTGGCCAAACAGCTCAATTTTTGTTTCGTCTGACCAGAGAACTTTCCTCCAGAAGGTTTTATCTTTGTCCATGTGATCAGCAGCAAACTTCAGCCGAGTCATAAGGTGCCTTTTCTGGAGCAAGGGCTTCTTTCTTGCACGGCAGCCTCTCAGTCCATGCCGATGTAAAACACGCTTGACTGTGGAGACTGACACCTGTGTTCCATCAGCTTCCAAATCCTTGCAGACCTGCTTCTTGGTTATTCTTGGTTGACTCTTGACCATCCTGACCAATCTCCTCTCGGCAGCATGTGATAGCTTGCGTTTTCTTCCTGATCGTGGCAGTGACACAACTGTTCCATGCACTTTATACTTGCGTATAATTGTCTGCACAGTTGCTCTTGGGACCTGTAGCTGCTTTGAAATGGCTCCAAGTGACTTCCCTGACTTGTTCAAGTCAATAATTCGCTTTTTCAGATCCACACTGAGTTCCTTTGACTTTCCCATTGTAGCTTTTGTAGCTGAGTCTAATCACTGGGTCAAATGAGCCCTATTTAAATGGGCTCATGAGAAGTCAACAGCTGTAGTCAATCAGAATCACTTAGAAGAAGTGAAGAGGCCATGACATGAAGCTAATTTGATTGACACAACTCGCTACATCACCAAAGTTGACAAATTTTGTTGCTGTATGTATATTTTTGACCCAGCAGATTTGGTGACATTTTCAGCAGACCCATAATAAATTTATGAAAGAACCAAACTTTATGACTGTTTTTTGTGACAAACATGTATGTGTTCCGATCACTCTATCACAGAAAAATAAGAGTTGTAGAACTTTTTGAAGACTCAAGACAGCCATAACATTATGATTTTTTTACAAGTGTATGTACACTTTTGACCACAACTGTATATAGATTTTTTTAGAGCTTTATGCTGGGAATTGTGACATAATACGCATTGTGCATTACCAGTATTTATTGCTCTCTTTAAACCAATGGTAAAAGAAAAATGTAAAGATACATTCAGTAATATATAACATATATGGAAAAGCAATGCAAGGTTAGGCAAGTTTATTTTGTACAGGACCATTCCTACACTGGGTAATCCAAAGTGCTTTGCAGAAAAAATATATAATTATGGACACATTAGGAACATGAAACACATCAAAAGCATAAATTACGTTCTCAAAATACAAAGCATCACATGAAAGGAAAGAACCGTTAGTCACAAATTTTAGCAAATGAAAAGCCCAGACATGATAGAAATAATAAAGCAATCTTTGGGGTTTAAAGGTCAGCAGTACTTGACGCTAATGTTTCAGTCATAATTTAATTGCAGAACGAAATCCTGGGGTTTTAAAATATGTTTCCATTTCCTACACCCCCCCCCCCCCAAACACAAACACACACACACACGCACACACACACACACACACACACACACACACACACACACACACACACTTAAGAGACAAAACTTTAGAGTGTGCCGGTCTGCTGAATGTCCTTTATCTTTTCTTTTTTCCCAATCAGGCATGATTCATTGTTTGTCAATGAATCATACCTGATCAAATCAAAATGTTGTAAGCAGCATGCCCCAATGAAATTACACTAGTTATGCTGGTCAAAGCATTTCTTGCAGTTCTTTTTTCAAAGATGAAATCCAGGATTCTAACAAAACAGGTGTAATAGCAGCAGCAATGCAGCCGTCCTCCTGCTCTAACATGTTTATTTTGGTTTGGCTGTGGGCTCGCCACCTCTTGCTTTCATCACAGCTGTATGTCCCATATTAAACCATAATACTGCGACGTGATTGGCTGACTCATGCTGGGTCAGTTCTTGAACGGTTGAGGCGGGAGCAGGACAAGATTCTCTTATGTTTGTGAACGCACGCATACCACAAGAATTCAGCTTGCAGGCAAAGTTAGATATTCCCCACAAATAGTAAACTCTTCACATTGCCTTTTCATAAGTGACGAACAGATCCAGTTTGCAGGAAATCACAGACAGTCTTGCTGTGTAATTGCTGTAGCATAACCAGTTGTCAGAAGAACCTGACAACTGGTTATAGCTGAGCTGACTAAATATATATGAGGGGAGATGGGAGGTACACACTAACAACGGTGAGAGGAGTAAAAGGCAATTAAACAGACGGAAAGAAAGGCAGTAAGCTGACAGGGGCAACATAACTAAACTATGGACCGACAGGCACAAAGTGAAGATCTAACAGAACTACTAAAATCAAATCTACAGAAGCTGACTAACACAGGAACCATGTAAATACTGAACAGGAAACTAAACTAATGACAGAAACAAGGATATGAGGTTAAATAATACTAAAAGTGCAAAACAAACAGGCTGCAGGGCTCCAGGGAGCTACTTATTGTAGCTCAGTCCTGGACAGATGGCATGGAGCTACTTCGTCGGAATGCTGGCAGTTTGTTCTTTTGCTGGATGCCACAAAAAATAACCCAGGCAATCTTGAGGGTTATCTTGAGAATTTTCTTGAAGCAGCTTTTTATCTTTGTACGTTTCTGTTTAACTTAAAGGTACACTTTGGTACTGATGTACTTTACCTTTCTCTTTTCTCTGGTCACTGTTATGTTAAACCTTATAATAAATAAGTCTTTTTTTAACCAAATTATTCCTCTGACATTAATGTTACTTCTCCTTTTCCTCCCTTGGCTGAGCGTGGTCATAACATAAATGGGGGCTTGTCAGGGATATCCTTAAAGGGATCATGTGACAAACATTAACTTATTTGGTGTTACTTAGAAGTCTGACGGTGCAACTGCAACTCAATGTCCTATTCTGTACGATGGTGGCTCAGTTCAACCTTAAAGAGTTCATTCCATCCTTTTCTCTTTAACTTTTAGAGTCTTGGCTAAAGAATGATTTAGCCCAAATAGCAAATCCTTTTTCAATTTTGGATTCCAAACATCTCCTTAAAAAGGAACTAAAGATGCTTGTTCTGGATAAACTGATAGAACTGGAACTTGTTGAGCTCTCTGATACAGTTGATGATGACTTTGTTTTGCCTGCTGATGCTGTGTTGCCATCTGCTGGCATTTCTGCTTAGAAATCAGCGGTTCAGATGGATTAAAGGCTGACACTCGGATTAAAGTCAGATTTGCCCAGGAAAGGCACAACATAGAAAATTCCAACTACAGGTGAAAGACTGTGAGGTCCTGTCCACTGGAACTTGACTTCCAGGCTAGAGCTGCCATCTCAGCTGTTGAGGCGAGTACAACAGGTGGTTCTGATGATTCTTTCTCTGCTTAATCTAGAAATCAATATTTTGATATTACAAAGTACCATATTTTTCAGACTGTAAGTCACTTCGGAATCATCAGTCAAACAATGCATCATAAAGAGGAAAAAATATATAAGTCACACTGGACTATACGCATTTGATTGATTCTGTGGTGGCATCAGCCATCTTCTGGGGTGTGGTCTGTTGGGGCAGCAGCTTATCTGTATCTGAGAGGAAACTGGATAAGCTCATAAGGAGGGCCAACTCTATTTTGGGATGCCCCCTTGACCCAGAGCCGGTGGTGGGTCACAAAAGGACAGTAAGAAAAATAACATCACTGTTGGACAATGTCTCCTACCATGCATGGAGCTGTTGCAGAACTGGAGAGGACTGTCAGTGACAGACTGCTTCATCCCAGATGCTCCCAGATGCTCTAAGGAGCACTTCAGTTTAAATAATAACTGTTTACATCATGCTAATGGTTGCATGGGTTCTGATCTAATCATGAATCATTTACAGTGTCTCCTGGATACTAAGGTAAACTTGCACACGCCTTTGCTACTTTGGGATGCTGTGCACTATCATGCATATAGCATATTAAATTATTATGTGTCTATAAAAAGGTTGGAGCCTTTTCCACTGTTAAACTTCTAACCCATCTTACATTTTTACCTGAGTATGCCATATCAATAATTTACTCTGTTATTCACTTTTATCTTCTATTCTTGCCGTTTGTTAGAACTAAATATAGATTAGACTGGTTTGTTATTTTTTTCTTCTTTTTCATTGCTAATAATTGTGTGTAACTGTCTGTTGGACATTGATCCACGGATTCTTGGATCAATATGTGCTTCTGAATTGAAATATTCTTATGATGCTTTCAAAGATAACAGAAAAGTGAACAGATAGAGAAACATCAGTTATATTGACCTTGGAAATGTTTAGACCCTTCGTGATGATCAAGTCTAAAATATGTCCGTGTTTGTGTGTCATATAGTTTTTTTGCACCTCTGTCTTCAGGATTGTTAAAGTCAAAGTTGAAGTCTCCCACAATAATTAAACAGCCGTAACACATTTTACAGCTAGGAGGTCATTAAAATAATTGAAAAAGTTTGATTCAAAAAAGTTTGATTTGGACGTTGGAGGCCTGTAAACATTCCAAAACATAGTTCATACCTGCAAATATTCAAAAGAGTAAATCTTTCCCAGAAGATTTTAGAACCAAGGAATGCATTTTTATCTTTTCTTACTGAAGGTGCCTTAACACTATTGTGCAGAGTTGTGCTTCATGATAGTCTATGTCTTGTTTGGGTGATACGGTGCACAGCTTTTTTCATTGACTGTTCAAAAAAGGGACTTATATCAAACTTTTTGGACTTGCTACTAATCTTAGCAGACCCTAAAGACTATTTTACGAACTTTAAGGTTTTCAGGAAGTGTGTTTGGCCAGTGAAATCAACTGACTTTGGTCAGTGTAATCAACTTATTTATATACAGTCCCCTCCAAAAGTATTGGAATAGCAAGGCAAATTCCCTTTTTTTGTTGTTGTTCTTTTGGACATTTGGATTCAAGATCAAAAGATTAACCTGAGACAAGCTTTTATTCCCTGGTATTTACATGTAGATGTGTTAAACAACTCAAGACATGCCACCCTTTTTTGAAACCATCCATTTTTCAAGTGGGCACAACTATTGGAACATGTGACTGACAGGTGTGTCTTGTTGACCAAGTGTTGTCTTTAAGGGAGCAATAAGCATAATTTAATTATTTTAGATAGAAAAAACAGAAAAAAATGTTTTTTAAAGAACTAAAGGTATCATTTTAGATGTAATATGGTAAGACCTTACCCACCATCTCTTTGTGTTGTTCTCCAGTCTCTTGTTTACAAAGCCGGGTCGGCTGCACCTGAATGTACAGTACATTGTGTACATTCAGGTGCAGCCGACCCGCATACATAGCTATTCACATGTGTATGTGAACAGCTGCCACTCAGGTATTAGCCCTTCCCTCCCCATAAGGTGCCACTGCCGTGTTCAGCCGCAGACGATCAGTTAGCATTGTTTAATGCAGCCCGGCGAGCTTTTGAGCTGTGCGCTGCCCACTGTGATCCTTGCATACATTCAGGGCATCGTTCTTTTGACAAAATATGTAAAATTGAAATGAATGACTGGTCTGCTTCTTAGATTTTGCAGGTAGAGAGGGGCGTAGGTTCCCACACATATGTTTGACTTGGAATTGTTCGCCTTTCAGCACTACAGAGTAAAACTCTGAGCAGGACATTTCATAATTTAGACTGACAATGAGCTCCCATCTAATTAATTCAGCAGAACATTTGTTCTGCACATAAGTCCAATTATTTCTAATGAGGAAGAAAATCCTTTTCACAAACCCAGTGGAACACAGGATGCTTAGCAAAGGATACAAACAGCCTGGATGTTGGGGAGGTCAGCTGCCTGAAGAACTTGCATACATGTCTCTGCTGTTCCATTGGAGTGTCACTTTTCCTTCTCCTGTATTGTAGTGAGGTGGTCTAGAAGGCTGTTTGGAGTAACAAATTCCTCATAAAGGGGTGAAAAGTTGAATGACCTGAGTTATGGGTGGCACAAAAGTCATGTACAGTGGTAAATAAAATGAATTAAGAAATAATATTGTATAGTATTTCAACTACCTGTTGAAATGATTATATTATTATTTATTTATTTATTCCCTGCCTGGCAGGAAAAAAGTCACCACCAAGATGATCCTTCACTTTAATATTTTGTTGGACCACCTTTAGCTTTGATCACAGCACAGATTTGCTATAGCATAGTTTATGGGGCTAAAATGGTAGCTTTACCATTTGCAAATGTGTGTGGAGAGTTGTGTATCTGTATCTCGATTTGTGTGTCTGTATCTCGATTTGTGCGTGTGCAGTGGGATTTGTAAATGTGTGAGGAGAGTTGTGTGTCTGTACAACAATCTGCAAATGCGTAAAACTACTTGTGTGTAATCCGTTTTGCAAATGTGTAAAAAATCCACAAATCTGTATTCAGATCTGCAAATGTGTACAAAGATTTGCAAATGTGTAAAAAATCCACAAATCTGTATTCAGATCTGCAAATGTGTACAAAGATTTGCAAATGTGTAAAAAATCCACAAACCTGTATTCAGATCTGCAAATGTGTACAGAGATTTGCAAATGTGTAAAAAATCCACAAATCTGTAGTCAGATCTGCAAATGTGTACAGAGATTTGCAAATGTGTAAAAAATCCCTAAACCTGTATTCAGATCTGCAAATGTGTACAGAGATTTGCAAATGTGTAAAAAATCCACAAATCTGTAGTCAGATCTGCAAATGTGTAGATCAATCTGTAAGCACACACAGAAACACTTGTGTCTGAAGTATTTTCGCTTCAAGACCCAGAAATACAGACAAATCATTGGTTACAAGTCAAGCGGTTTTTCGGTTGGTTCTCTTTACACACGTGATTTTTGCTACTCTTCTGCCGCGTGAGATGCACAAATGCGTAGAAGGATTTGTATCTGTATTTTTTCGATTTGTGTCTCCTTGCGCAGACTCGCAGGCTCAAAGGCTCACATGTTGCCCTGAGCGCAGGCTCACAGGCACACAGGCTGCCTCTTCCGGCTGTGGTAGGTCACGTGACTTTCAAGGATTGAACCAAAGCGTTTTGCTACCAGACGGCTGACAAGGCAACTTGTTATAACTATATAACTTTCTCCCTTTAACGACAGAAGTTTCTTGTTTTAATGAGAGACTTATCTTGCTAAAACCAGATAATTGTCTCCTCATAACAACGCAACATAACCCGGCATCAGCTCGCGGGATATTTGAGTGTCATGGAGAAGGAGAGACGGAGGGGCGCCTTTTATTTCTTTTTAAAAAGTCATTTGTCGGAGGAATGTATTTCTGCACTGAGGAGTGACAAGGTAAGTCGTGCATATACAGCAAGTCCTCTACTTGAAATTTAATCAATTCGGCAGTTATTTATATTTAACAACTATGCTTTGGAAACACTTGTAGCACTGTAGAACAGTCTCTGGCTCTGTTTACACGGTGAAAACAGGTTTGCGTTGCCTTTGTACTCTCCATTTACACACTACAAGGTTTAACTGTTGCTTAGGGGGACTTTCAGCTATAGCTGTGGGTTTATTTACAACAGTTTGCAGCCGAAACAGTCCTCCGCCAGCCGCTGCTTTCTTCTTCTGGGCAATTTGACGCGGAGCTTCAGAAATCACAGCGCTACTAGTGGTGCGGCATGGGAATTGCACCGTTTAAGTACTCTGTAAACAGGGCCTGTGACTGCAAATGTTCTACATGGATGTTAATGAGATAGAGATAAGGATAAGCAGCTTAATTTTTTTTTAAAACATGTCATGCATTTAATCATAAATTCTGCTGTAAAGATTAATAATCATGTACTTAAAATAGTCTTTTTAGTTTTTTTCAGTTTTTATATTACCATAATTTCATTGTGCTTGTAGACTGATATATCAGCTATAGCAAGCATGGATGATGAGAGCTTGGCCATCTATATTCCCACCTATGCTGACAGAATTGCCACAGAATTACTAGTGGTGCGGCATGGGAATTACACCGTTTAAGTACTCTGTAAACAGGGCCTGTGACTGCAAATGTACCTATTCCTTTATGTATTTTAATTAAATATGATTAAAATATATTTTAATTCGACACTTGTAAGGCTAATTAAAAATATGTGTATTCTACACAATGAAAGTGAGGCTAGATAAAGCTACATTTATCCATATTTTATTGTGTCAAAACAAAGATATGAATACCAGTGGCGGCTGGCCCATAGGGGGCGCTCGGGCGCTGCCCTCCCTAGATGTGGAGGGGAGAAGTCAAAATATATATAGATTTTAAAAGTATTATTAATGTCAGTTTTTACCTAATAGTACGTGGCTACATGTAATAAGAATTATTAAAACACTTCTACTGATTTACTCTATCATTTAACAGTGCATTTCCACCAACAGAACGTATCATTTCTCTTCTTCTACACTTTTGGGGCTGTGACTGAAGTAGCCCTACAAGTGTAGCGAAATAACCAATCGTATACTGTTGCTAGGGAAGATTTATAAATATTTGGCCAATCAGCATCGCCAAAATGAATGGCTTTGGGGCTCCTGGAGTAGTAGCCCTAGCTGCACAGTGATAGGTGCACTTCACGCGTGACGTCACGAGCTACATCCGCGCTACATCCGGGTAACGTTGGACGGCAAACACAGCACTGTTTTCGCTTACCAGCGTGACAAAACGGGTGAATTAGAGCGTACTTTTAGTTTATTTTTGGAATCTAAACAATGCCTACGACTTGTTGTGCTCCCGGTTGCACACAGAAGCATTCCAAATCGTCGGATGTACGTTTGTTTCGTTTACCGAAGGACAAAGAAATAAGAAAGAAATGGATCATTTCAATGAAAAGGATGCAGGATGCCAATGGACTGTGGGAGCCATCATACTAAGATAGAATTTGCAGTCTACACTTCATCTCCGGTAAATACAACTTAATTTTGCACTAGTCATTGTTCTACTACTTAAATCATTATATAATTAAAAAATTAGGATACATATATTATAGTCAAGACGTAAACGTTTGTTTTGTAATAATATACGTACATGTACAATGTATGCAAACCCTCTTGCATGAGTCTGTGAAAAGGATTAATAAGACAAAAACACCAAAATAATCCTTTGTGAACAATGTTTTTTTTTTTATTAATTAAATGCTTATTGTGGAATCGTAGTAATTTTCCGACTTTTAATTTAAATGCATGTACTGGGTTAGGCAGGGAAATCTATTGGCCAGCCCCACCAAGATTTTTTTTCACCAGCCGCCACTGATGAATACAGAGCTTTCTAATGGGACAATTCACACGCCAGTGAAGGACAACTATATATATGAACTTCATTAATAAACCCAGTCAACTACTGACATGCTTTAATAAGGGGAAAAGCAAAAACTGATAATCAATTATCATTGCTGCAAATTCAAAAGTTAATATCAGAATGTATCAATAAAAGCACCTGGCAGCAAAGCACCATTGTTCTCAGTTTATTTGTTGTTCCATTTGTTTTTTTCTGATGTCTTTAAACTTACTCAGAAAAGAAAACAAATCTTAATCAACATTGTTCCATTGCAGTCTAGGTTTAAGCAATTTTAACATTGATCCAGTCTAACCTTAAATCACAATTTTAAACAGCAGCTATTCTCCTTCTGATGGGAATTCTGTAAAAGTACTTTTTAAAATTCTCATAAACAAAAACATTAAGGTAGGAGGGCCAGGTTTAAGATAGCTACATTAAAAATACAGCCAGAAAATCATGAATGTTCTCTTTTACATCTTAGAATGCCTGTGCATTTGATCTGACACTCAAAATTTAAATACTTAAAAACTTTGAATTTGTAATATTTAGCTTCTCACATTTAGCATAAGTAACGTGCTCAATTTTTAGAAAGAATAAATTAATTGTTATTTTTACCTTTTGTTTAAAATAAAAAAAACTTGAAAAAACGATAAATTGTCTGCTGTGTTTACAGGTTGGCATCTCTAAAGCTGAATACATGGATGGTGCTGTCCAAAAGTTACTGCTGGATATTTTCTTCCAGTAGTAACAGAGGGGGTACCACAGCCAGAATTCATATAGACATGGAGACAGAGAATGGTACAATGAAAGACATTCAAAGATTTTTGCGTCTTGATTACAGCTATCCTGAAAACTACTTCATTGTGGGATCCAGCACATCAACAACTGGTGGGATTTCTTAAGGAAACGTCGTGCACAGTACTGGATGCACCTTTTTCAAAAACTGAAGAATACAGATTACTTTACTGGTGACTTCTTGGATAAGCAGCCAATTCTGCTCACCTGTTTAAATATCACTGAGGTATGTTTGAATGTAAAAGATAAATACTATATGATACATGCTTTTAAATATGGAGTATGTACTTTAAGATCTTGTTTATTTTCTTGTCTTTCAGGAACAACTCTAAAAAGTGGTTCACTTTTGGAACATCATTTGTAAGATTAGAGATGCAATGGCTCCAAGTGGCCGGCCCTACATGATGTATACCTGGGGTGTCAAGCTCCAGTCCTCGAGGGCTGGTGTCCTGAAACTTTTAGAGGTTTCCTTGGTCCCACACACCTGAATCAAATGGCACAATTAGCTCCTCAGTTTGCAGTCAGGTTCTTCAGAGTCCTGGTAATTACCTGATTATTTGACTCAGGCGTGTCGGACCAGGGACATATCTAAAAGTTGCAGGACACCGGCCCTTGAGGACTGGGCTTTGACACCTGTGAACCCTTCCACGGCTTTTTGGTGAACAAGATCATCTCAAACAGGTTTCTAAGCAAGCGGCAGAAACTTGCACAGTCCAACGTCTTCAGAGGACCGTTCACATGTTATGAGACAGTTCGAAGTATCATACCTTCTGATGACGGAAAACTTTCATGCACCGTCAACACATGATGAAACAATTGAGTTATGCGTATTTTTAAGAGCTTATATACGCACAAACCTGTGACACGTGTGACATTTTCTTGTAAAAAAGAGTTTGTGGAGCAAATGACCTTGTGAGCCTGTCCAGAATGACCCTGTCACTTTCCCACACAGTCAGAAATAGGCAGCTGCAGACCCCACAACCAATAAAGGAAAAGCAAAGAAATACAGATGGAGGAAAAAAACAGACCTCTGTTTTCACTGACTCCCATGTACTTAAATGTTTCATCATGATGTACATAATTTTTTGAATTTTGGTGCTAGGTTTTATATTTTGTGTGATTCTTGTTGTGTGTGACAGCAAATATATGCTACTAAATATATTAGGACAATAACAAGAAATTTAACTTCACATTTGCCTTGTAATCTGTCATGTAGGACAAAATGTTTAAATGACATGTTCTGTAAACCCCACCACTGCTCCTCATATTCAAGACATACTTTTTATATTTATAACAGCAAGACTTATAGTTCTCTGTTACTGAACACTGAGACCCAAGTTATGCACTGTTTGACAATGATGATATGGTCAAATGAGATGAAAAATAAAGTGCCTATGCTTATGTTCAATATGAAAACCTTTAATGAATCTTTGGTAAAAAACTCATTACAAAAGAAAGTGCAATGGTTTGTGATCAAATCAACTCATTCTTTTCTTAGAAACATAACATTATATTGCAATGTTACATCAACTCACAGAAGAACATACATTAAAAGTACCTTTAACAAGTTCTCTGAAAGATCCTTTTAAAAGGAAGTTCTCTACCTCCAGAAGATGACCTAACTAGAACGTGATCTATGAGTATTAAAAAGATGAATACATGGATCTCAAAATTGAACATGAGAAAATTCTTTTACATATGAAAAAAGTCATTGTTAGAAATCTTGGCACTATTGCGCTCAAAGCATTTATCTATTTTACAATCAACTTTGAAGAATATAAAAGAAATATAATGCCCTATGGAAAGGAAAATAAGTACAGTTTAAACACATGCTTCAAATTTTTTTAACCTTAAAGAAGCTTAATAGCAACAGCAATAATTTCACTTCAAAAACTTGTATTTCACAATGTTGTTGGAGTAATCTTTTTAATCAGTATTTTTGCTCTATATCTTTGTCAGCAAAAACAAAAGCTAACTGACTATTGTGGCTCACTTCCATATGTTCCTGAAAACATGAAATATATTACATAGTGGTATTACCTGAAACCAAAAACATTTTAGATCAAATTGGACTTTTTCCATGAAGATTTGCATGTAGAGTTTTTCAAGCCACGTCTGTTGAAGGACATCTCTTTCACCTTTTCCTTGGAACTCGGAGCAAAATCTCTGGGTGGCAATTCTGTCAGCATAGGTGGGAATATAGATGGCCAAGCTCTCATCATCCATGCTTGCTATAGCTGATATGTCAGTCTACAAGCACAATGAAATTATGGTTAATATAAAAACTGAAAAAAACTAAAAAGACTATTTTAAGTACATGATTATTAATCTTTACAGCAGAATTTATGATTAAATGCATGACATGTTTTTAAAAAAAATTAAGCTGCTTACCCTTATCTCTATCTCATTAACATCCATGTAGAACATTTGCAGTCACAGGCCCTGTTTACAGAGTACTTAAACGGTGCAATTCCCATGCCGCACCACTAGTAGCGCTGTGATTTCTGAAGCTCCGCGTCAAATTGCCCAGAAGAAGAAAGCAGCGGCTGGCGGAGGACTGTTTCGGCTGCAAACTGTTGTAAATAAACCCACAGCTATAGCTGAAAGTCCCCCTAAGCAACAGTTAAACCTTGTAGTGTGTAAATGGAGAGTACAAAGGCAACGCAAACCTGTTTTCACCGTGTAAACAGAGCCAGAGACTGTTCTACAGTGCTACAAGTGTTTCCAAAGCATAGTTGTTAAATATAAATAACTGCCGAATTGATTAAATTTCAAGTAGAGGACTTGCTGTATATGCACGACTTACCTTGTCACTCCTCAGTGCAGAAATACATTCCTCCGACAAATGACTTTTTAAAAAGAAATAAAAGGCGCCCCTCCGTCTCTCCTTCTCCATGACACTCAAATATCCCGCGAGCTGATGCCGGGTTATGTTGCGTTGTTATGAGGAGACAATTATCTGGTTTTAGCAAGATAAGTCTCTCATTAAAACAAGAAACTTCTGTCGTTAAAGGGAGAAAGTTATATAGTTATAACAAGTTGCCTTGTCAGCCGTCTGGTAGCAAAACGCTTTGGTTCAATCCTTGAAAGTCACGTGACCTACCACAGCCGGAAGAGGCAGCCTGTGTGCCTGTGAGCCTGCGCTCAGGGCAACATGTGAGCCTTTGAGCCTGCGAGTCTGCGCAAGGAGACACAAATCGAAAAAATACAGATACAAATCCTTCTACGCATTTGTGCATCTCACGCGGCAGAAGAGTAGCAAAAATCACGTGTGTAAAGAGAACCAACCGAAAAACCGCTTGACTTGTAACCAATGATTTGTCTGTATTTCTGGGTCTTGAAGCGAAAATACTTCAGACACAAGTGTTTCTGTGTGTGCTTACAGATTGATCTACACATTTGCAGATCTGACTACAGATTTGTGGATTTTTTACACATTTGCAAATCTCTGTACACATTTGCAGATCTGAATACAGGTTTGTGGATTTTTTACACATTTGCAAATCTCTGTACACATTTGCAGATCTGAATACAGATTTGTGGATTTTTTACACATTTGCAAAACGGATTACACACAAGTAGTTTTACGCATTTGCAGATTGTTGTACAGACACACAACTCTCCTCACACATTTACAAATCCCACTGCACACGCACAAATCGAGATACAGACACACAAATCGAGATACAGATACACAACTCTCCACACACATTTGCAAATGGTAAAGCTACCATTTTAGCCCCATAATAGTTTCAATGAGCTTCTGCAGTGTCACAAGAATTATTTCTATCCACGGGAAAGTCTGACCACTGGGCAAAGGCGTCTCCAGCACATCCAAAAGATTCCCAATGGGGTTGGGGTCTGGACTCTGGCCAATCAATGTGTGAAAATGATATATCATGCTCCCTGACCCACTCTAATCATGGCATTGTCATCTTGGAATATGCCCCTTCCATTACAGAAGAAATAAATCTATTGATGGAATAACTTGGTCATTTAGTATACAGGTAGTCAGCTGACCTCGTTCTTTGGGTACATGTTGCTGAACTTAGACCTGACTAGCTGTAGCAGCCCCAGATAATAGCACAGCCCCAGCAGGCTTGTTCAGAAGCCCCGAGGCATGGTGGGTGTTTCACCTGCCTCTCTTCCTACCCTGATGCACCCATCACTCTGGTACAGGCTTAATCAGGACTCATCAGGCCACCTGACTTTTTTCAATTCCTCCAGAGTCCAATTTTATGCTCCCTAGAAAACTGTAGCCCTTTTTTCCGGTTAGCCTTACTGATTGGTGTTTTTTTTACAGCTACAAAGCTGTTCAGTCTCAATCCCTTGAGGATTTGGAAATGGTCTTGCTTTCAGCTTATACTAACAGTAGAATTTAGTTTACGCTTTAAACATATCCCTGATTTCTACTGTTTTTATTTGATTTGATTTGGCAAAATGTTAAAGTGATCACTAAGGACAAGCAGACAGGAAAATAAAGAAGTAACTCAGCTACTAAAATCATTATTTAGTCATTTTTGCGCCAACTGCAGCTATTGTTGGAAGCCTGTACATGGAGGAGGTAAAAAAGAGAGCTTTAGCATTCTTTTCAGGGACACCACCAAGTCCTTGGTTCAGTTAAATTGATGACACAGGGGTTAAGATTAAATATCATCCAACATTTTACTGATCACATGAACTCTGTGTAAAATCTAAAGTTGACACAAGAGAATGGAAGATTTGCTTTCCAGAACTGTGACATCTCTGTCTTTGCTGGAGGACTATAAGAAACTGATGTATTTAAAGAGGTATTCCCTTCACTGCCCCCATGTAAATTGTTATTAATCTGTCCTTAGTAAATGGATATGTACCACAGGCTTTTCAAGTAGTCACTACTAAACATTTACATGAGAAACCTTTTTGTTATCAAGAGGACCTAATAAATTACAGACTTTTATCTAATCTTCCTTTCTTATCTAAAATTCTTAGGAAAATGGTTGCTAATATGTGAAAATTTAATTCAATTAATTTTTTTATTTATATAACACCAATTCATAACACTTGTCATCTCAATGCACTTTACAAAGTCAAATCGAATGAAATCATACAGACAGATTGGTCAAAAGCTCTTATCTAAGGAAACCAAGCAGATAGCATCGTCTTGACAAGCAGCATTCACCCCTCCACAAAAAGCGTAGAGCCACAGTAGGCAGTTGTCTGCATTGTCAATGGCTTTGCTGCAATCCCTCATACTGAGCATACATGAAGCGACAGTGAAGAGGAAACCTCTAACCCTTGTAACAGGAAGGAAATGTAAAAATGAATGGTCATCTGCCTCGACCGATTGCAGGTTAGAAAACACAGAGCAGAGACACAAAAAGCACAGAAGCACACATTGATCCAGGAATTATTTCTGTTGTATGGTAATGGAAGTTGATCTGCCTCCCTGGATGGTGTTACAGCTAACAGAACGCCAGACCTGTGGGTGAAGTTGATGCTGACTTCCTCAATGGACTAAATAACTTCTTTGGGAGGTTTGAGGCTCTAAACAGCAATCCAGCAGTGAAAGCTGTTTCCCATCAGGAAGAGGAGGTACTCTGCCTTGACACAGCCGACGTGTGGAAGACTCTGAGAAGAGTCAGCCCACGGAAGGCCCCAGGTCCCGACAACATACCTGGGCAGGTGCTCAAGGAGCGTGCAGGTCAGCTGGCTGGTGTCCTCACAGACATTTTTCACATCTCGCTGGACCAAGCCACAGTGCCAGCATGCTTTAAGTCGGTCTCCATCATTCTGGTGCCAAAGAAACCTCTAGTCACCTGTTTTAACGACTACCGGCCTGTTGCACTGACTCCCATCATGATGAAGTGCTTTGAAAGGCTGGTAAAAGAACACATCATGTTCAAACTCCCCCCAACATTCGACCCGTTCCAGTTTGCCTACCAGCGGAACCTCTCCACTTCACCTGAGCCTGGCACACCTGGAGAAGAACACCACCTATGTGCGGATGGTGTTACTGGACATCAGTTCTGCATCTGGTAGGAAAACTGGAACATCTGGGCTTCAGCACACCCCTTCGCAACTGGCTGCTAGACTTCCTCACCAACAGACCTCAGTCGGTCCGGGTGGGACAGAACACCTCTGATGTCATCACCCTCAGCATGGGCTCCCCTCAGGGCTGCGTCCTGAGCCCCCTGCTGTTCACTCTGATGACACATGACGGCGTCCCCAGGTTCACCACCAATCACATCGTGAAGTTTGCAGACAACACAACTGTGGTGAGCATCATCAGAGACAACAACGACCGGGACTACAGAGAGGAGGTGGAGCAGCTGGTGGGCCGGTGCAGAGACAACAGCCTGATCCTGAACGTGGAGAAGGGAAAGGAGATCGCCGTCGACTTCAGGAAGAACTGTCCTCGCCACGCTCCACTGTATATCAACAGCTCAGCTGTGGAGGTGGTCAGCAGCACCAAATTCCTCGGGGTGCACATCACAGACAACCTCACCTGGTCTGTGAACACCACATCACTGGTGAAGAGGGAACAGAAGCACTTGTACTTCCTGCGAAGGATGAGGAGAGCCCACCATCCTCACAACCTTCTACAGAAGCACCATAGAGAGCATTCTGACCACCATTATTTTTGCACATAAACTGAACATTCTTTTGCACACTGTTTTTGCACACTCTTTTTCTCTTGCATTGTTACATATGATCAATGCTGCACTTTATATTGTAATGTTGTCTTATTCCAGCTGCAATCTCATTACACTGTCGAAAGCTGTATGTAACGAAATTTCATTCTGTATGCACGCTGTACATACAAAATGACAATAAAGTTGTCTAAGTCTAAGTGTACCGACCATGAAAAAAAAAAAGAGAACAAAAAGTTAAAAGTTGAAATGACAACAAACCATGCAAAATTAAGAGAACTCAGCTGAGTGAGAAGTATAGATCCTAATGTCCTTAAGCAGCCTACGCCTGTAGCAGCATAACTACATAGATAGTTCAACAATACCTAAGCCACTCAAACAATAAGCTTTGACAAAAAGGGACGTTTTAAGCCTAGTCTTAAAAGTTAGACAGGGTGTCTTCCTCACAGACCAAAGCTGGGAGTTGGTTCCACAGTAGAGGAGCCTGATAATTAAAGGATGTGCCTCCCATCCTACTTTTAGAGATTCTCGGAACCACCAGTAGACCTGCACTCTGAGAGTGAAGTGCTCTGCTAGGACTATATGGGGTAATCAGATCTACACAACAATGATCATTCACACAGCACTGATCTTTTTGAAGAGTTTCAGTCAGGCTTCAGAGGTCATCATACCACAGCTCTGGTGAAAGTCACTAATGATATTCTCATGGCTTCAGATAATGGACTTGTGTCTGTACTTGCCCTGTTAGATCTCAGTGCTGCATTTGATGCAGTTTATCAGACTACTCTCCTAGAAAGACTTGAATGTGCTGTAAGTATTAAGGGAAACACATTAGGCTGGTTTAAATATTATTTATCTGAAAAATTCCAGTTAGTTCATGTTAATAAAAATGCAGTACCCCAGGTTTACTTGTAGTCTGTCCCTGACTCTCCTCGAGATCGGTCGTGTTTTCAGCTCTCCGCACGTCTCTCCTGCTATTTGCTTCGTTCTGTGTCTTTGTGCTATTTCTTCACAGCAACCGAAAAGCTTGGAAAACAGAAGCTAAGAAATTATGTATCTCGTCAGCTGGTCTCTAAATGCCATTGATCAAATTTTTTCAACTGGAAAGCAAAGGAACGGGGAGCATTCCTGTCCCGATGGAACTTTTTTTGCGGGATACTCCGTGGATCGGTGGAATCAGTGGTCCACGGTGTGCCTCTCAATGATTTCCGTGGAGGACGCCGAAGACGTATATATATTTGGATTTATGATTCTGGGATTTCTTCTGATTGGATGTGGAGGATTTCTGATGTATCAACAACTTCAACGACTGCTGGTGGCGAATTCGGCTTTTATCAGACTACCAGCGGAATATGACGCAATCACAAAGGCGATGAATGAACAGAACATCAGGCTGGAGAAGCTAACGGCGGTGGTCGGGAGAGGTGAGATGGGATAACTGTCTCCCCCCTGGAACATGACCGGATAACGTGACCGGATAACATCTGGATGTGAAGATGCGAAAAAGAGCCCTCTAATTTGGAAAATTGGACCCTGGAGCCAGTGACGAAAAGACTTAAAGCTGAAGTAAAAGTGTCTCAGCTTGTTATCATAACAAATTGTGTATTAAATCAGACTCCCTCTAACCTAAATTCTCCCTTGCGTTGTTATGGCGAAATCGTACAGAACTCTCCCCCCCCTGCTTACCCCCCCCCCTCCCCTGCAAGGACACCTGTGGGGGCGTACAGCTGGCTGTGAAGTGAGAGACTTTCCATCAAGGACACTTGCCTGCCGGAGGAACGGCCTTCATGGACATACAGATTCCCACACAACATGCACACACCACTGACTACATTCACCCATGGACTACACACGATTAATCTCAAATGTTTTCCTTCTGCTTATGTGTTGTATTCGTTATATTTGTGCCTTTATGCGTGCAAATGAGGTTTTTTTGTCGGATGCTTCACACTTTTGTGTGGAAACACAAAGTGTGCAGCATCTGTCTTTTTTATCTTCCTCCACTCCCCCAGTGTAAATCTTTTTTCGACAGATCTCAAGGGCAGCGCCTGGGGACCCCGTGTAAAGCGGGGTCTGGGGCAGTTTGGGGAACACATCTAACGGCTGCGCTTTTTTAGCAGCGGCCGACTGGCTGTGTTCCTGGCAACGCAAAGCCTCAGTTAATCGTTCCCCCAAAATGTTTGTTAAGTGTATGTGATGGACGGTTGTACTGGAACTGAAATTTCGATTGTAATGCAAATTGCAGTTGCCTAATAAAATTGATTGATTGATTGATTGATTGATTGATTGATTGATTGATTGATTGATTGATTGAGTACCACAGGGTTCAGTGCTTGGACCAGTACCTTTTTTCTTGTTACTGAAAAGTGCTATATAAATAAACTTGTCTTGCGTTACTATATATATGATTCCAATTGGCAAAATTATCAGAAGGCATGGGATTAATTTCCGCTATATTTATCCATATATCCTGACTACTTATACAACAGACATGTCTTGATTACATCTAAACCTGGATGACTTAAAATCTTCTGTCATCTTTGGACCAGAGTCTTTAAATATAAACTTCTTAACCAACCACATAATCTGGATGGCATTAAATTGGTCTCTAGTAATAAAGTAAAAAATCTTGGTGTTATTTTTTACCAGGACATGTAATTTTAATCCCATGTTAAACAAGTTTCCAAGGTATCCTTTTTCACCTTTGGAATATTTCCAAAATTAGAAATATTCTGTCCGGGAGTGATGCTAAAAAACTACTCCATGCATGTGTTACCTCAAGGCTGGAGTATTGTAATTCTTACTACCAGGAAGTCCACAAAAGACATTCAAAACATTTAGTTGATCAGAAAATCACTACAGCAAGAGTTCTGAATAAAATTAAGAAGATAGATATAATATTTCTCCTACATCAAGAATATAATTTAAGATTATCCTTGTCACATATAAACCCCTTAATAATCAAGCTCTATCCATCATCAGATTGTTCCACATGTTCATAATAGAGCACTTTGCTCTCCAACTGTAGTTCTACTGGTGGTTCCTAGACTCTAAATGTAAAATGGGAGGGAGATCTTTCAAGAGTGTCTGGCTGCAGACCTCACGTTTCAGTCGCTTCCGCCTTCGTTCTCAGTCGCGTCCGTTTGCAGCCTTCCAGCTTCGTCCTGGGTTGCTTCCGCTTCCTTCTTCTTCTCTGTTGTCATTGGAAACGCGCAGATAATTGTAAACAAATCTGAAGAAATTCACTAAATAATGCTTCTAAATAATCCTTCTGTGTAAATGTTTTAAATAGCGTTTGTTTGGCGGGGATTAATAAAGTGATAAATAAATAAAAAATGTTTATGAACATATTATGTTACCGCGGTTTCCACCGTTTATTTTTGCATGTTGCATGTCTAAATAATGCTTCTGTGTAAATGTTTTAAATAGCGCTATTTAAAACATTTACACAGAAGCATTATTTAGAAGCATTATTTAGTGAATTTCTTCAGATTTGTTTACAATTATCTGCGCGTTTCCAATGACAACAGAGAAGAAGAAGGAAGCGGAAGCAACCCAGGACGAAGCTGGAAGGCTGCAAACGGACGCGACTGAGAACGAAGGCGGAAGCGACTGAAACGTGAGGTCTGCAGCCAGACACCTCTCAGATCTTTTAGTCATCAGGCTCTTCTCCTATGAAACAAAATCCCAGTTTTAATTTGTCTATTTTCAAGACCATGTAATGATCTGGTTTGGAGGTGAACCCGGAATTTAGCCAAAACACTGCTATACTGTAAACTGATTTATTGAAGGGATGATGAGGAGTGGGACACAGACAGGCAAACAAAACAGAATCCAACAGTAGGTAAGGCAGACATCCAGGCAACACTTGACAGGGGACAGAACAAACAGAAAACAGATAACAGATAATGGCTAAACAGGACTCAAAAACCTAGAACGCAAATAAACCAAGAGGAAGGAAAATACTTAACCAAATCATAAACAGGAACCAAGACCGAATATTACAGACCAGCCTTAAAACTTTCTTTTCTGACAAATCCTAAAGTTAGCTATCTCTGTAGTTATGTTCCTATATGGTAAATTTTAGATGGCCTATACTTATATAGCACAAAATCCAGTCTAGAGGACCCCACTACATTGAGTAATTCACCTATTCACTCACTGACAGTGGTGAGCTATGTTTGTAGTCACAGCTGCCCAGACTGACTGAAGCGAGGCTGCCATACATTAGCACCACCGCCAGCAGGCAAGGCGGGTGAAGTATTGGACACAACGTCTGAGATGGTCGGAGCCAGGGATCAAACAGGCAACCCGCCGGTTACAAGACAAACTCCCCATCTTCTCGCACCACCATAAGCCCATAGTATTAGGCTGCTGGAGGATATCTGCTGGAGGTTTCTTCCTTTTGAAGGGGAGTTTTCTTCTCCACTGTCACTACATGCATGCTCGGTATGAGGGATTGTCCCCCTCTTACAATGCTGTTATTCTGAGCATGACTTGGCCCTCTGAAAACTATAAGCTGGTCTCAGAGTACTAACAATTAACTGTTGGGCAGATGGTCCTCATTTGCATGCGAGCAACTAGTTTTTACCATTAAACTTGTTGACCAACTATACAAAGGTACTGCTTATAAGACTGAAGTCACCGAAACTCCCCAGACAGAAGAAGTCTACTGGATAAGATACATTTCGAAACAGAAGGACATACTCAACTTTTTTGGATTTTTCTACATTGATTATTGTGATGCATCAGGACACAGGTGATTGTGTTTTTGAAGGGACAGTTGGCAACCTTGTTTGTAACACTTTCTGTTTAGTGTAAGACAGTGTTGTAGTACTCGAGTCCGAGACTCGAACTCGAGTCCGAGTCATTAGCTAAATTTAGAGACTCGTGACTTGACTTGGACTTGAGCACTGATGACTCGAACTTGGACTCGGACTCCTACATTCAGATCATTCTGACTCGGAAATTGAGAAAAAGACTCGACTTTTTTTATATCATTAGGCCGCTTGCGGCTTTAACATCCTTCATATGCGGCCTATCAGCGTACCTCGAGTCGCTGTTGCACGTTCCATAACAACAATGTTTAAAAACCATGGTTAGGAGACGTCTTAGACTTAGAAAAAGCAGTCGTTTTACCGAGTAAAACCAAGGGTAACTACAGCGAAAGAGTGGAGGAAAACGCATATTTGCCCTACCTGTACGTGATATGACGTCACGTTCTAAAAATAGCTCGCTAGCGGAACGCCATTATTAGTGCAATGGAATGTTACTGCTTCATGTCATACATCACACGTCACGGCATGTTCCTACAACGAACTTGGATCGATAGTGACTCGACTCGGACTTGACTCGGTTGAGTAGTGGACTTGACTCGGACTCGACTCTGATTTTTTTTTTTAATGACTTGGACTTGAACACTGGAGACTCGAACCTGGACTCGGACTCGAGGCATAGTGACTTGACTACAACACTGGTGTAAGATATCAAGCATTTCAAGTCAAATGGTTCAAATTCAAGTAAAGTCATGAGTCATAAGTGTGAAAGTCTAAGTCAAGTCCAAATCTTTGATGAACTCAACAAAGTGAGTCTGAAGTCATTCAATTTCTGACTAGTCATATTGTATTCTAAGTCACATGACTTGAGTCCACACCTCTGAATGATTAATATTCATGGTTGTTTAACCCAGTATAAATGTTGTAAGCTCATTGAAATTTGAGTTCAAATGAATGAAAAGATGAAAGAGAAGATGTATAAGGACAGATACGTGTTGTTACAGGTGACATATTGTGCTTTTTAATACCTTCTTTTTTCACATCTAAATCATTCAGTTGCGGTCTACAAAATTGGAACTACAATACTTTGATGTGAATTCCTCATCATTGTTGCCCCACAACCCCTGTTTTGCCCCTGTTCTGAGGTTCATCTGAGAGGTTTTGGTGGGATTTCTTTAAATACAAAGGAAGCATGTCACACCCCTCCAGGTCGCAGAACATTCCACTCCATCCCGTTTGACCATGCAGGGGATGGTGTAATGAATTGTGTGGGTTAAAATATCCAACAAGCAAACATTTTCACCCATCCACTTGTAGCTTCGGCATCCTTGAGCTTGGATTACAAAATGGCAGTAGAAAAAAAACAATGGTGGTGCTGGCATCGTAAATTTTTATGTAAATGTAAGTGTGCAGGTGCCAGTTGCTGATTGGTTCCAGGACGATGACGACGTAACATCCCATTGGTGCCTTCCCGGAAGTGACAACTATAAAAGGCTGCTGACATGGACTTTCTGGGTCCGTCCTCCGCTCTTCCCAACCGGCCACACCTAGCATTCTGAATATTCTCGAGTGTGTAAGAGTGAGCTGCCGTTTTTGTTACTCAAGTTTTTCTCTTGTTTTCTTAGTTAAGTAGGTAAGGTGACTGTCATTTGTTTACTTATATTGCATTAGGTAAGTTGATTCATTTCTTTTTTGGACAGTTGCCTTTTGTTTGTTATTTTCGGCACATAGCTCTCTGAAGTTGTTTGCTCCATTTTGTGTTGTACCTTTAAAACTATTTTCTTGTAAATAAATCACTTTCTAAAGATGTACCACTTCGCATGTGTGGACTACTTGGGATGGGAAGAGGATGGTTCAACTCTTTAATATGTTATGGTCTGGCAACCCTAGACGGGTCGTAACAGTGGGTTTGCGAAATTGGTAAGCGGATGTCCATAGCTTATGTGGTGTGGTTCACCTGTGGGAATCCACCACCAGCTCTTTGGATTTCCCCACGTTAATCAGGAGACTGTTCCACTGGTCCCACAAAAGTCCTGTGCCCACTGTCTTTACTCCAAGTTGTCCGCCCCCGTGATGAGACCTACTATGGCAGTGACAACTGAGAACTTCTGAAGATGGCATCCCAGACAGTTTATGTAGATGTCTGCAGTATAGAGGGTGAAGAGATATGGTACATGCACTGTTCCATGTAGCACCCACCCCCGCATTGCAGACCATCCTGTCAGAGACATCACCCTGTGGCCTCACAATAAATGGGCTGCCTGTGAGGTAGTCCCATATCCAGTGGAACAGGTGGTGGTCCACCAGGATCAGCCTCTCGAGGGTCTTCATCAGGTGTGACATTAGTACTACTGGCATGTAGCTGTTGAGTCTTTGGGGTGTGCGGTTTTAGGCACTGGTACCACACAGGAGGTCTTCCACAGCTGTGGTATTCTCTGATATTGAAGATGTGCCTCATGGTGCCCCATGATGACACACAGCTCATCCATGCAGCACCTCAAGAGCCTGGAACTGATGCCATCCAGACCCACAGCCTTCCTCACTTTGACCTTTTGCAGAATGTTCCTCATTTGGAGCATTGAGAAGGGCAGGGTGGTGGATAGGGACTCATTCATGGAGTCATCTGAAGTGGAGGGGGTTGATGATAGCTGAGAGCCGAAATGTGCAGTTCTGGGTGGAAGAACAGGCAGTTGTCCAGGATGAGGCTGTCTGCAACGTGTTAGGCTGGGTGGGGGGTGGTGTGTGCGAAGCAAGCTGTAGTCAAGGGTCTTGCTCAGGCATCCAGAGTGATAGTTCTGAACCGCCGACCTCTGGGGCCTCTTAAAGACACAGATGCCCAGCTATCTAACCACTAGGCCACCACTCTACACATGATGTAGAATAAAGGCATTTCTTATCTTAAATAAGAGTTCTGAAACAGAGTGACAAATAATTAAATTGCTTACAAAAACAAAATAGTTAAATAAGTGAAACATTCCCAATCATTTTTAAATATTGATTTTAAAAAAACTGTTCACAGGTTTCAAATGGCTGGTTATTATCATACATGAAACAAGATGACCATTGTCCATTGCAGGGTAATAGGCACTGAAGCTAAGAACTGCGGAGGATCTTATAGATGTTAATTCTGGTTTTCTGTAGTGTCTTGTTGAAATGCTCACATGCATTTCTACAATGTATAACATACCATACCAAATTTATTTATAAAGCCATTTAAAACAAGCATAACTGTAACCAAGTACTGAACATCAGAGGGAAGTTAAGTTAATAAAGTGACTATCCTAATTCATCAAGTTTGCTGATGTGAATGAGAGATCAAGCGTTTAGTATTGTGTATTGTGGTGCATAAATGCAATATCCTGTAAAGTCATAAACTGCTCCACAAAAAAGGACCCAAAACACAGATACAGAGGGATGAACTTGAAAAAAGACATAAACAGTGCTTTTTAGCCATAATCAGTTTATGCTAAACCTAGCCAAGTTTTTTCCCCCTAAGAAATTATTTCATTATTATGAGACATTTATTATCCCAAAATAAGATAAGATAAGATAGTCTTTATTGATCTCACAATGGAGAAATTCACTCGTCACATCAGCTCATACAAGAAGGTGCAGAGTAGGGAAGGTGCATTCAGTTATATACAGTGAATCTTCATATCTACAATGGATCAAAAGAATACCAAAAACAAAAAATACAAAAAAGGAAATAGGAATGTAAATGTAAATTATAAGGACATTATAATCTGGGGATCTCAACATAACCGAAAATTATTTGGAAAATAGCTTCAGTAAAGAAAGGTTAGTTATCTTAAATATCTCTAACTCTAAACATAAACATTACAACTTTTATATTTCAAACTTACCTTGAGAGATGGTCTAGGAGGCCTTATAGGTCTTACTGGTCGTACTGGATTTGGTGCTGATTTTGGTGGTGGGTTTTGTTGGCATCTGTTAAGTGGCTCCAAGTCATCGGCTACATCAGGACAACCAACGTATCCTCCAGCCCCAAACACTGATCCCAGATCAGCTTCAAAGTTAATCTGACTGTTTGTTGAATCAGATATACTTGAGTCTTGTTTGACTGAGACGCTGCTGATGGTCTTGTTAGGTGTGTCAGCTGTTGCAACATTTACAGTGTTGGCAGAATAGGCATGTGTGCTGCCATGTTCCAGTCTTTGTACATTGTTTGAGGCGAGATCGCTGTCTGAGCTGTTATTGAAGAAACTGACATTGAGTTCTGTTTCAAAAATGTCTTGATTTCTTTTCCCTTCAGATACATTTTCACGACTGAACATGTTTAGTGTCTCTTGGTTGCCATGGCTATGCAAATCTGGAAATTCCCGATTTTCAGTAACAATAACATCCTGGGGTTGCTTATCATGATGGCAATCTGAGACGAGCACTGTATGATTTTTTTTGTCGAAAAAACCCAGAAGCTCTTGATTTCCGTGGCTATCTAAATCCAAAACTTCCTGGTTTTCAGGATATAAAAATCCTTGCTGTTCCTGATTGCCATGGTGGTTTCTTTCCACCAGCTCTTGGTTATCATAGCTTAAAGGTTCAGGTAAATCCTTCACATTGATATGGGGGCAGGTCTCTACCACTTCTTGATTTTCATGAGAACTGAAATCTGTCAGTTCCTTTTTGTCATAGGTAAACAGCTCATTGTTGAGAGGGCTAGATGGCTCTAACACTTCTTGGTTTCCAAAACTTCCATAATTCAGGACTTTCCTAAAGTCGTAGTCACACTCTTCAAGAACCTCTTGGTTTTCATATATCTGAGGTTTCACTACATTCTGGTTAGTGTAGTTAAAGTTTTCTAATTCGTCACTGTTGGTGCTCACCTCTAGGTTATCATCATCACAAGGGTCTAAAACAGCTTGGTTCTCGTCATCAGGACTGAGCTTAAAGCCATATGGGTCAGAATCACGTACCACTTGACAGGCAGTGATGTCAAACCCATAGGGATCAAAATTTAGGTCATATGGTGGAGAAGATGAGGGTTCATCATCAAAGATAATATTTTCTCCATGTTCCGGGCTCAGTTCAGCTTCATCAGGATCTACTAGGGTGTGGCAAGAGTTCTCTGGACTGAGTTTAAACCCATAAACATCAAAGCAAGATTGACTGTCTGAGTTATAGCTCAAATGTAAATTATTTTGATGTGAGTCGGATCTCAGAATTTGGTTCTGAGAGTCACTTATATTTTGGGGGATCTCAGCATTTGTGGGTTCCTCTGCAGTGTTTCCAATCCCTTCTTTGACTTCACTGGAAGGTTCATCATGAGGAACAGTTTCTTTTATGTCACTTATCCAATCTTGTTCCAACATCAAATGGTCTCTGTGATGGATAGCGTGAGCTGAAACACAGCTTGGACCTAGCAGAAAAAAAACAGAATTACAATAAAAGGATTTTTATTTAACCTAGAAGGAAGCAATAATTAATGAGAGTTTACTTTGTGAATTGACATTTAGAACTCCCCAACGTAAAAAAACAAACAGATATTTGTGAGTATAGCAGCCTTGATGTCATTTAATTCATGACCAACTCACTCTTTGCCCAGTACATTTTATATGTCTCATACTCCTTGGAAAATTAAATGGAGGCCACTGTGGATTAGCGAGTTGAGTAGTCATGAGAATAACGTGGATTTGATTCTAATGTCCACATGTCGTCTATGGGCAAGGCAATTAACTACAAATTGCCGTTTGATGTGTGTATTAATTTATGAATTTGTGCATGGCTGTGATTGGGTGAATGTGGCTATTGTGTAAAGCACTTTCACTGGTCCCTATGACTAGAAAAGCGCTATATAAATTAGATTTTTAAAGGATGTATGCATACACACACATATACATATATATATATATATATATATATATATATATATATATAGAGAGAGAGAGAGAGAGAGAGAGAGAGAGAGAGAGAGAGAGAGAGAGAGAGAGAGAGAGAGAGAGAGAGAGAGAACTTTTCGGACGCTGTTCAAAGGATGATTGACATTGTTATGGATTATGAGATTGCAGAGGCTGGGCTGCGAAAGACAGTTACCAGGAAAACAAACCCAAGGATGTGTGGCATGCATAAACAAATGGATAGTCATCTTCCCTAGAGCCAAGCTCTTTCAGTCTAATGCTGACGTGGATCCCAGAAGACAACATGGGAGGAATCGACCAAATCCTGAGCAGGCTTTGCTTGTCCATGTAAACTGACGTGGCCGAGAGTTGGACAGTTTTGAGTGGCCATAAATCTGCCCATCTCACATTGTTTTTGTATGAGAGACCAGTACTAAAGCTGTAAATATCCCTCTGCCTTTTAGATTAAATATGTTAAATTATGTTTACTGTTTCATGAGGTTTTTTTTAATACTGAGGTCTACAATAGAAACACCGCATCTTTCAGGCAAAGAACCTTGGGGTGACTGCAACTGAATGCGGTCAATTATTAACAAAATGGTGATTCCGCCTGACCTGAGTGGTGTTTTTATTTATTTATTTCATTTTTTCTTTTTTTTTTTGGTGAGGAGAGGAGATAACATCATGGCCAGCAGCTGCAAAAAAAGGTGAGATTTCCTTTTTAAATCTCTATAGAGGCTGTGATGTTAGATCTTATGTGTGCAGATATTTTTGTAGCTTTGAGGGCAGAGGAATGTTTCAGAATAATTAATAATTGAGAAGTGAAACACGCGGACGTAAAGGTGTAAGCTCAGGGGTCAGGGACCCAGCCCCAAATCTTGGCTATGTCCAACCCAAGTGAGTTTTCAAGTTCCGTGGAAATATTCAAAAGAGGGCTATCTCCTTTTGACATTGGTTAAAAGCTAGCATTTGCATAAGAGAGTTGTGTTAGACTCGGTTATGGTTTGAAGGTCCGTCAACTGCTTTAAGCAGTTGAAATAGCTTCAACCAAGGTTGAGTTCAATAGCTCCAATAAGCCTTTCTTAAAGAAGTATAAAAACGTAATTACTGAGTGATGCGCTTAAGATATTAAAACATGTTTTGGGAATAACTCTGAGTTTAACAATTTCGAAAATGAAATATTACAGAGAAAAAACAGGCCTGCGTGTGTGTTTGTCCTAAATGCTGAATGTTTGGTTTGTCTGTGACTAAAACTCAGTTTGTCTGTACAAAGTAATTAGGTTTAAATTATAAATGCCACGTTTCAAAAATATTAATTTGTGTCAAGAGAACTGCAGGTCTGAACACAAATACATTTATAAGATTGCCTGGCAAAGAAACATGGAAGATTTGGCTTTGATCAAAATAAAGTTCAGTATTTCACATTAAACGTCCGGCCCATATTAAATAGAAACATGGTAAGGGTATATGGCTTGTCTGAAATATAATTCAGGTTAGTTAAAAATGAATATAACCAATGATAAGCAGTAAATAAAGATTCATTTGATTTACTGTAAGACAAATTAAGTTCCTGAAATGTTGAGGCTGTATTCAGGTAAATACTCTATTTCACTATACAATCACTCAGGGGTTATGATTAAATTTAGATGCATGACAAACTGTTAACTGTAGAATTACCAGATTGGAGGCTGTTATACTGTAATCATAGAATATTATAAGAATTAAAATAGCAAAGAGAAACAAAGCAAATATTCTATCATTGATTTTAGCCTTAAGAAAAATTGAAAAAAAAAAAAAACAACAGAATAGAAAATTGCTTGTAACAATAATGATTCATCACAAACCGGTCCATTTAAAGGGAGGCGTAAAATAGACTTTGAGAAGCAATACATGAGGATTAACATGGTGTAAGTAATTAAGTGCAAGGCTCAAATTCTTTAATTTTGATAAATGTACAAACAAATGGCTTTAATCAAACGTGTATGCAATTTAATCAAATATGAATTTCTTTTCTAAGGGGAGACTTTCTGCAGAATTTTAAGGCAGCTAAAAGAGCTAATTTTATGGGCTTCAGGATATCAAAAGGTCTTGTTAATCACATTTTCTGTTACCTAGTCATTTGAGGTTATCTAGTAATGCTAAGCTGAGGTAAACCTTGAAAAAATTCCAAAGGGACATTTAGTCTGAAAAAGAGCCACAAAGATATGATGTAACAAATCTGACCATAATGTAAACATCTAAAGAGATTGCTCGGCTGGGTTAGTGTGTTCTGGTTTTGACAGGGACTGGAGCATGAAAAGAAAAGCAGATGATTTTCACATGGGGTAAAACGAAACTCTTACTGAAAAAAAATAAAAAAATATTAAAGGACATCTGGAGTGTCTGCGATCAGATCAATTAAAAATATCCTGCTCATAATATATGTACGCCTTTAGTTAAAAAAAAATACACTTAAAGGCTTAATGGTTTGATGTTCCCTTTTTGAAGGTAGGATTTTTATTCCAGAATCAGTGAAGTTGAGTGTAATGATAATCAGGTTTTTGTGTTTTATTTATAGATTCGTGTTCTGTAACTATTTGAGGGTCAAACGCTAGTAGGAGTTTCTGGTCCTATCACAAAGATGCAAGTCACAGTTCTAGTTTTTTTTGTATAGCTCAAATATTGATCCTTAGCTTTGGTTTAAACAGTGTTCTCGAAGTGCTAAATTGCTAATGCAAAAAAACTATAATCATTGCAAAAAACACAAGCTGCTCATGAACTTAAAGAGAAAATCGTTGCTTGTACTTAGTATGAATAACTAAAGTGTAGATCAACAGACCAACTGAGATTTAGAAAGTTGTATATATTCAAAGGCAGTACTAGCTGTGAATTCACTTGGCCAAAAAAGACCAGCTTTTCTGGCTCCTTAATGTCCCATTTTTTATGGTATGAACTCGTACCTGTTGTGCATGCTCTCCTCAGGCTCAGCTCCAAGGAACTCAGAGCATAGCAAGACGGAGTAACCGTTAATGTAGTAGGTGTTGCTTTTCACGGACTCACGGAGGCGGTCTGGAATGGAGCGGACAAGTACAGGAGCGGAATTTGGGGCTTAGACAGGCTGACCAGATGATGATGGTGAAGAAGGGTTAACCAGGTGATGATGCTGAAGACAGGTTGACCAGAGTAGAAAGCCGATGAGTTATCCAGTGAGGGCAGAGCTGGCACAAACCAACGCAGGAACACAAGCAGTAGTATGATGAACTAGCGAGGGCAGGCCAAGCACAGGAACACAGGATTGGCAGGCTGAGCACACAAACACTGGAGAACCAACATGCAGGCAATGAGATGAGACGATCCGGCAGGGAGTGGTTGTGTGAGGCAGGTAATTGTAGGTGAAGACCCAGGTGGAACTACTAGGAGATAACGAGCAGCAGCAGGTGTGACTGATTGTTATGTGTGGAGTATGGAATGGAGCAGGAACAGCCAGTTAGTCCAAAACAAACACAAACAAAGGACCAAATCATGACAGCAGAGGTATTTTGAGGTTATAGACTTGAATGCACTGTTCCAGCCACATGGAGTGCAAATTCTTGCACAATCAAGCCATGAGGAATAAAATCAGACTGAGTTGGAAACAACATGACATTTGAGACTGTTGCAGGCACACATGGACTGTCTCTCACAACAGGGGGGCTCACTGTATAAAGACTTGTTGCCCGAATACAATCGCCCTCTTTTCCTGCAGAGCGGAGGTTCCGACTGGAGTTCGGAGAACTGCAAGCTGGATCGCAGCTAAGTCTGCAGCCTATCTTCTGCGTACCCAAACGCTGGAGTAAAAGAATCCATCCATGCCGAAACTAGCCTTGTGATTTTTCTCAGCTGTTGCAGGAAAGCTGACTCGAGACGGGGCGGAGCGGTCTCCTCTTCTGCGCCCAGGCCAAACTGAGAGGAGGGGCTGATCTGAAGTCCCCCGCTGCAGCTGGCACAGGCCCCACAGGAGCAGCTACGCCAGGGAAGTCGAGTGGAGGTCCTCCCTTCCACAGCCCGAATGCAAACATGCTGCAGCCCCGCAGTGCTGAGCTTCCTACAGCCTAGGACCCGGAGCTGCCTCTTCACTGCCACGTTTCGGGCTTACTGCTAGCTGGTCAGACGAACAGCCTTCACCCTCCCTATTTCAACTGCTTTCAACTGGATGCCCAAAGTGAACCAAATTGACACGGAGTCACAGACAGATTTGGCAGAGTTGAAGAGGGAAAGTTAAATTATTTATTTACAATGGTTTCACAGTGTTTTTAAAGCTTGACTGAGCTAACAGGCATAGCTCCTGCTAACTTCTTTGAAACCATGCTATGCTGATGTAATTCGAGTATGTTTATATGATTATAACAAACTTTATTTCCACAAGGGTTTTATACATTGATGGGATATTAATGTTTGTGTTTTCCGGTGTTTCGTTGCACTCCACCATTGTTTGATTAATAAGGAACATTAATGTTGATTTAATGGTGTTTTTGTATAACTTTAGGATTAACCCATTTAGCGACCAATTGCTACAGCGACCCCTAGCTTCCCAGAGGAATAATCTCATTCATAAAATCAAGCATCCTAAAGTTGATTGATTTTACTGAGCAAATCATTCTTTAAAATGTTCTTTTCCCAAATAGTGTTTTGTTTAACTCAGGATTTGCATTGTGAATGAGTTAGTCAAGCTAATTTAAGCTCATTCCATATTCTTTAAGATGAACTTTGGTTCTTTAACTTAGATCTGCAATGGACCAGGATTCACTGAATCATTCTGATGATGATCAACCCCTTTTTTATTTTTTGTTTCTTTTGTGTGTACTTAGTTCCTTAGCTTCTTTATCTAAATTTTGCTTAGTAGTTTGGTTAAGTTTCACTAGCCTAGTAGAGAGGATTTGCTGATTGAAGTATAGTGTTAATTCAGATAAACAGTATTCTATAGCGATGTTCTCTTGATGTTCATTTCATTTCTGTTAATAAATTCTTATACTCGAAGAGAAGTTGTCACTCATTTATTCTGTATGTGTGCAGAGTTTGCTGTTAAAAGAACGCCAGTGCTCGAATAATTCCTTTCAACTATTGTCCCAATATCAGCCCTTGTTATACCTAACAGACCTAGAGTTATTTATTAAACATTAAATAACTTAAACAGTGTGTAATAGCACAACAACAGGAATGCCATGACTGAGTCAGTGACTGACCGTAACATTTTTGTGTGGATAACACCCACCACACAAAATCAGTGAGATCATTCTCAAATAATAACAAAGTTTCTGGACAAAGTAGGCAGCACTGGGAGGATCATGTTCTTTGATTTCTCCAGTGCATTTAACACACTTCTTTATTAGTTTGTTTATTTATTTATTTTTGGAAATATGCAAAACAGTCTACTGCCATGTTTTTTGTAAACATTAAAAGAATAGTGTGAATATAAAAAAAAACAAATTAATATCTGTCAGGCCTCCTCGTATCGAAGCACCGGCTCTCTAGTCCGGTGTGAAAACAGAAATGTCCTCAAAATCTATGTTAAACAGACAGAAATGCTACAATTCCTGTAACAGATGTAGATAATTCTTCATGTTACCCCCTGGGAACCAGCCATTCATTTGATTCAGGTTTGTTGGAAAAAGAATGCATCTAAAAGATGCAGTATACGAGTTTTCAAGAACGGGACTTAGATACCCTTGATCTACTGCATTTTGTCGTGATATGCGTTTGAGATTTTATCCCCCTTTATTACAATGAACATATTATATGAATAAGAGACAGTTCCTATATTTGTAAACAAGCAAACATACATATTTTGCGGAAGGACAAGTAGCTATTTTCCCCACTATACAGATACATTTTGGGGCATACTGTCTATAATTTGAAATGGATAAATTGTGAGGTAAAAGTTGGCTTCTGATCTTCAGTTTTAAATAGGAAAAAAAACTTTGCAAAAGTTATCCGGCATATATATGTTTTTGAGCTGAAAGGCTAATCTCCAACACAATTTCTGTAAACCTAATCTATTCCAGTGCAGTTCAGTTTTCCAGTGGAAAATCAAAATTTAACAGAAATAGTATATATAGCATGTATGTTCTAAACATTTTTGATTATTTGATTTGTGACATATAAATTTTGCAACAGGTCAATAAGAGATTTTTAAACTATAAGCCTGAGTGTCTACACCAAACGCAGACTGATAAAAAAGTAGCATATTACATCTGGAAAAAAATACCAGATTTAAGTATTCTTACTGTACCTTGCATTCCTCCTGTGTCCTCAGTGGTAGCCTCTTCAGCTAGAGATTCATGGTAGTGTTCTTCTATTTTAGAGGGTGAAGAGACAGAACAGAGATCCAGCTCATACCCACTTGGGTCTGATTCTACAGAATGCTGTCCCGGACACTTCCTGTCCACTATTGGTTCTGGCATGAGTTCTTCGGAGGAGCTCTGTATTGGTTTAAATCCACTGGAATCATCTACAATGGCAATGGCATCTAAGTCTTCTCTGCTGTAGCTGATTTCTATGTCACTATCTTCATCTGGGAATTCAGCCTCAAAGCACTGAGTTCCTGTTGAAGCTTTGTTTTCAGCACATGACAAACTGGTGTCTGCCTCATCACAGACATTTTCCATATTCTCATTAGCGCTGGGAAAGAAAATGTCTTTCGCAAAAGGATCACTGCCATTGAACGGGTCTGCAGCAAATCCATCTGAAAAACAGATACAAAAGATGTATAATTTAGAATCAGAATTAGAAGGAATCAGAATAAACTTTATTTGCCAAGTTTGTGGGTAAAAATAAGCAATTTGATTTTGTATTTCAACTTTTGCATAGTGAAAAATAAATAAATAAAATAAAATAATAATAATAAAAACAGCAGTCTATTAAAAAAATCAGAGAAAATGTAAGAACAAGAGCAGTGTGTACAAGAGCGTTTATATAATGTGTTTGTTTGTATCTGTTCATTTATACATACAAGGAGTAAAACACTTGGACAATTGGTGGAAATGTGCTTATTGTTTCCTGTAGCGTAGCTGGCTACCCTGGCTGTAAGGTCTTCATGAGAGACACAGCCTGGGGATAGAGACTGGCTCTGCGCCTGCGCATTTTAGCCATTAGTGCTCTGTAGCCCTTAATTCAAAGTAAAAGTCTGAACAACCCGTGACCAGGATGAGTTGGGTTGACAGCTATGATACCTACCCTTTGCTGGCCCTGTACCTGAATGTGGAGCTGAAGCCCATCGTCAAATCCCCTGTCTGCAGCGGGTTTGGCTCCAGATGGTTCTGGGCATAGTCTGTATGCAGACTCATCACTAATGACAGTGGTGACGTCTGCAAAAAGGAGGTTCATAGACAGGTCCGTAGATGTGCAGACAGGAGTAGGCAGAGAGCACACGCCTGGGGGCACCGCTGTTGATTGTTCTTGAGTGGGAGAAGATGCTCCCGAGCCTCATCTGCCATTGGCAGTCAGTCAGGAAGCTAGTTTTCCCATTGACAGGTGGAGGGCAGCACTGTGAGCTGGGTGAGCTTCTAGTGGAGGATTTCAAGGTTGATTGTGTTGAAGGCTGAGCTGAGGTCTGCAAACAGGATCCTGGCATAAGTCCCTGGATGATCAAGGTAGGCCTGAAGTGTAGTCCCAGGTTGACAGCATCCTCTGCCGACCTGTTTGGCCGGTAAACTAAGGGGGTCCAGCAGATTGCCTGAGATGTCTTTCAGATGCTTCAGCACCAGGCGTTCAAGGATTTGACAACAGATGTCAGAGTAATAGTTGTTTAACTGTGTGACGGTCCAATTCTAGGGGACACAGATGATGGTAGAGCGTGCAAACTTCACACAGTTCTAGAGACTTGTTAAATATGTTGATGAAGATGGGGCTCA
This sequence comes from Fundulus diaphanus, assembly GCA_037039145.1. NCBI lineage: Eukaryota > Metazoa > Chordata > Actinopteri > Cyprinodontiformes > Fundulidae > Fundulus > Fundulus diaphanus. Next base: position 53,352,520 of record CM073133.1, read on the forward strand.
TTCGATGTTTCCAGTAGGATCTATGGCATGGCAGCTGATAGATCTAGAGGGCTTGACAAGGCTCATGGTTGATACCGTTCAACTCAATCCAGGTCAATGATGAGTGAAGCCAAAAAGAGGTATCCGGAAATCCAAAAAGTCTGGTCAGAGATTTTGCAAACAGGCAAAGATAAACGCTGGACATCTACCAACGGAATGGTTTTCAATCATTTTACATCAGCTGTGTGTGTATAAAAAGGCATGAAACAAAGGCAGGAGGTTGACTTAATTGAGCTGGTGGCAGTGGATCGCAGGTGCGTGGAATGAACTAATTGACATGGGCAGAAGAATGATAGACTGCCAATGCCAGTAGCCATGTTGTATTTGTCTTTAAACCCCTGACAGACTAAAACAATAAAAAATAAATCAGGAGCAATTTTTAAAAGGAAGAGCTACCAAACTAAATCATTTACTAAATTCCTAATACATGTAAAAATGCTCATCAAAAAGGAATTTATTTTTTGAGGATTGAGTTGACTCACATGTTGTCTCAGTTGATCCCTAAAAGAAAGCCAATGTAATACCGATTATAAAGAAAGGATGGTTCCTTACCAGATGAGTCAGTTTTAGGAAATAGGTCCTCATTGAAGAGATTATCTAAATGGAAAGAAAAAAATACTAATTCAGTGTGAAGCATAAGTATTTCAATAGCTACCAAGTGCAATCTATATGCATCCAAACTACCTTTGTGAAATATACTTTTGCCTTTCATATATTCCATATAGTCTTATCTTTGCAATTTGCACATTTACATTACCTACTGTATAGCATATTATTTGCAGAATCACCCCCCTGTTTGGATGTTGATTATGTTGATATAGAAATATTCAGGCCACAATATGAACACACACACACACACACACACACACACGCATGCATGCACGCACGCACACACACACACTCACACACACGGACATACACTCACTCTTTCTTGTATATTGTGAGGACTTCCATTCCCTAACCCTGACCTATACCTAACCCCTAGCCCGGAATAAAAGTGAGGACCAACAAAATCACTTGGTCATTTATTTTTATGTCTGTGAAGCAACATGTAACACACACACACATATATATATATAAAACTATATATAATATATATATATATATATATATATATATATATATATATATATATATATATATATATATATATATATATAGTTTTCCCTTTATAGTCCCACAGAGTCCGTAAGAAATAAGTCTAAACCAAGAACAACCCAGACAGGGCGGGTGGAGGGAGGCCTAGGACGGGGGGCTAGAGTCCATCAAAACAAAATCTAAACCAAAAACAACCCAAACAGAACTAAGTCTGTATGGGGCATCCTGGAGGCAGGCCCCAGTGTGACGGAATGTCAGGCGGACATCCCGGGGGCAGACCCCGATGTGGCGGAATGTCTGCCGGACGTTTCAGAGGCAAGCCTAGGCATGACAAGATGTCTGGCAGACGTCCCGGAGGCAAGCCTAGGCGTGACAAGATGTCAGGCGGACGTCCCGGAGACAGGCCTATGTGTGACATTGTCTCTGCCAGGCGGCCCTTCCGCATCAGCGTCTCTAGCGGGCGGCCCCGATGCAGCAACGTCTCTGGCGGGCGGCCCCAATCATGCGGGTGTGTCAAAAGGGCCCTAGCGAAAGAGCAGGACCCTTGGCGGCCGGCGACGGAGCAGGACCATTGGTGGGCGACGTCCACAATGATGCAGAGCTCTTGATGGTGGGCGTTGACGACGGTGCAGGACCCTTGGCGGATGCGGTTGACGATGGTGAAGATCACCCCTGTCGCGCACCCAGCAGCGGGAGCTTGGTGTCGAAACAAACCTCGAACTTGGCATGTGACGGAACCCTGAGCTCAACGTCTGATAGAACCTTAGCATCAGACGGAACCTTGAGCTCAATGTTGGACAGAACCTTGGCATCAAATGGAACCTTGAGCTCGACGTCAAAAAGAACCTTCAACTTGGCTTTCGAAGCACCCAGGAACCTCGTGACCAAGAACCTCAGGAGCAGCACCTCAGAAAGTAACAGCCTATGCAGTCACTCAGAAAGTCGGCTGTCAGGCCGAAGGTGTGGGTGTAGGAACTCCTGAAGTGCCCTGGGGATCTTATAATAGCCATGGGGCCCAGCTTGTTTGGTCTTTGACAAGGCCCTGGATGCTTGGTGTCTCGCCAAGACCTTGGATACCTGCCGTCTTGACGAGACCTTGGATACATGGCGTCTCAATGAGACCTTGAATGCTTGCCATCATGATGAGGCCCTGGAACGCAGACCAGAGGCGGATCCACCTGGATCGCCACCTCGTAGGACTCCAGAGTGCCGACCGGAGGCAGATACTTGAGTCTGCACCCATGCAGACTGGAGGATCGGCGAGCGTCACATCCACACAGACCATGCCCGAGGCATCGATGAGACCCTCGGTGACAGGCATCAGCTCCGAGGCGGCAACCAGCCCCTTGGTGACGGGAACAGGCTCCGAGGTGGCAACCAGTCCCTCGGTAATGAAAACAGGCTCCAGCTCTGGTGGCTGATTTTAAAACAGCGGGTGATGATGGATGGTGATATAATGTCTTTAAAGCAACTCTGTATTTCACCTCCACCTCCTTTAATTTAGCCTCCATAGCAGGTGAATAATTGCTCAGCAATGGCTCTCTTAGACGGTTTATGACAGAGGCAAAGGGTCTCAATTCCTCTGCTCCCATCATCAAGAAGGCATCAGCAGAGTCAATGGGTGGAGCTGTGGAGAACTCAACGGTGGCGGAACTAGGGCCCGGCTCCGCCACACTGGACGGCAGACAAGAAACCGTAGCTGGAGCGGGGGAGATGACTGGCAATGCCACAGAAGCTGGAGCGGATGGATCATGGATGGAATCAGCTGACCAGGCCACTGGAAGGGAGGGAACTTGGCTGACAGATCAGCGTCGACGTTTCCGGCGACGAGAAAACGGATCACGCTGAGGGACAGAATTTTTCTGTGGAGGCGGGGCAGCATGAGCCTGCGGTGACGAGTACGCTTCCTCCTCAGGTGAAGGACACTGACACGGATCTAGGAAGAGATCCGGACGTAGATCCTGCACCAGATCCGCATAGATCTCCATAAAAAGTTCCAGGTCCAGAACCAACTGCTGCAAGGAGTAGGTGCCGGAGTCCTCAGGTAAGTGATTATCATGACTGTGAGCGCTGAACGGGGTATTGGCTTCCACTACCACAGCTCTTCTGGAACACAGACTCTGAGCTGATGATGGCTTCATGATGATCAGAATGTGCTGACAGGTACCTGCTTGTCTTGCGATGGGTCCAGTGATGGCCAAATTATTCTGTACTGAACAGAAGCAGAGGACCCAGAATCCCGCCAGTCAAGACAGGTTGCATTTGAAGACAGTTTATTTAGAAGTTACTGCTGCAGGTGGACGTAGGTGGCTGGTGATCTCGCAGAGCTATTGGAAGTCCGATCGGGAACACTCTACAGGAGTCTCACCAGAGAGTGGTAAGAGTGCGGCGATCAGGAGACGGGCAATGGGTCAGAACCGTTAAGACAGAGCAGAGAGGACGATTGAACAGACAAACCAGAGTCCGTAATCCGATAACCAGTTCCGAGACAGAGCCAGGTAATCAGCAGTGCAAGGAAACAGTCCAACAGAATCCATGAGCAGGGTCAGGGCACAGATCCAGGTCAGTAATCAAGACAGTATGTTAATCAGGTTCGACGGGCTAGGCAGAACTCAGAAGATCAAAACAGAAACGGGTCAGAACAAACAGGCTAGCAGGCAGAAGAGGACAAATAATGCTGGATTAACCTCCGTGGTGAGATGTAATAATTTGGCACTAGTGACTGGTCTGAGGGCTGGTTAAATAGTAGGAGATGCAGATGGATCTGATGAGAATAGATGGGAAGCGGGGCGGAGTTGAACAGGTGTGTCAAATGGTAATCAGACCAGCACTAGTGCCGAGATCATGACACTTTTAGGGAGCAGTGTCCGATGGAGCAGAAAAATATGGAGAAGAGGAAAAGAAGTGCCGTTTGGCTATATTTTAATGTTGTAAATGAAACAATGGCAAGCTGTATGGTTTATAAAAAAGGCTGTTAAACACAGTGGAAACACAACAAATATATGAAAAACCATGAGCAAGAAAACGTCAAGCTGCAGAAACAGAGAGGAGACAAAACTTCGCTCACAGTATGGCCCTGAGAGATCCTCGACCCACAGGCAGACGTCTTTGACAGAGGCATTTCAAACCTCCAGAGAATATCCAGGTAAATGAGAGTGGTCATCTTCAGCAGCAGTTCATATTAACTTTCAAAGTAGATATTATATGCCATATGTTACTGAAGCCCACTCAGAAAGTGTAATTAAGACTTTGAAAGAACCCAGTACATTTATCCTATTAAAAGTGTTATCTAAGATAAGCTAACATTAGATAATCCTTTATTTATCCCACGACAGGGAAATTTATAGAATTAAAGCAACAGGCAAGTGTACACAACACAAACAAAATTACATAAGGATTGAAAGATATAATATCATGGATATATAGGTGGATTAGAAAAAAACCCACTATGAACATTGTTATTATTAGATTGTAATAATAAACATTACAAAACCACCAAAAGGTCAACAGTTTTATGATACATCAAGCTTAAATATAAAAAATATCGGTATCAGTATCGATATCGATATTGCCAATACTGACCCTGTATTTACTTAGTATCGGATCAATTAAAAATTCCTGGTATCGCCCACCTCTAGTTGTAATCATGGTGGTGGCTTGCCAGAAAAGGAGTAGCATTACACTGTTTGATGATGACCAGGATGCAAAATGCACTTTAAGCAGAGGGCATTAAGCAAAAATTTTGTAACATGATAGAAAAAGACATGATGCCAAAAGCACAGCTGATGGTGAGGGTTTTCATGAGGAATGTGTTTATTGTTACGAGAAAACCTAATTTTTTCTTTTGTTCAGTCAGTATTTATTACATGTGGCACAATAAATTGTTAAAATATAATGATGTGCCTCTTTTTTAAATTCAGCATAATGTAAACAATGTAGTCCTTCATGTTATGAAAAGACCCTCTTGATAGACGAAAACACTCAGGTTGGCAGCTTGTAAATTAATTGCTAGTCGATTGATAAGATCAAACAACTTTAAATTAACTCATTAATCGATTACTTGCATCTCTAGTATATATATATATATATATATATTTAAAATATAGATATTTCACTATTGTTATTTTTTTTACATATCCATACAAATGTTTTTTTATTTTTATTATAATTCATCATGAATGTCATGTTCATTTTCAGTCTAATAATTTATTTGAGCTGCTCTTTTTCCAGAAGATAGAAGTGGGTGAAGAATTTGTGATTATTTTCCTAATTCACAGTTTCATGAGAGCTTGGGTATATAAACACTCTTCTTGGCAGATCTGGTAATATTTTTTTAAACTAAATGGTATCCTAGCACGCTCTAAACTTTCAAACATAGTCCACACATTTTCAGCAGCTGGTAATTTTAGGTGGTCCTCATTCATTATGTTATCCAGTTTGTCCAATGAACAGTACCACCAGTAGACCTAAAGCTAGATGCTCCTACTACCATGCCATACAGTTTGAACACTGTGTTACGGGTGCTTTAGGTTGGTCAGTGACACTGGTATTCCAGTTTTCACAGTTGTTTTAGTACCTCAGCTGTTCTTACACACCCTATCCTATTCCCTTTCCTTTGAGGGAGACAGTTTGGGCCTTTCTCAGGACCTTGGCAATGTGGTGGCACTCAGGTACACTTTCTCAACTTCCAAGATGTTCAGTGAGTTTCTGACACTTTCCCAGAATATAGGTGGTTTCACAAAGTCGAGCAAATCCTTAAAACTGTTATCTCTCCTCTATGCACCTCTTTTCAGTGTTTAATTTGCCCTTTTATTTTGACCCTTCAATGTGTAATTTTGACTTAAGTCAACAATTTTGAAACAAATTAAACAGGTGTAACTTGGTTTTGAAAAAGAAATGCAGTGTAAATATATGGCAGGAAGATGGAAGAAATTGAACACCTAAGATTACCTTAGGTCCCCAATTGGGGCCAACATGGCAGTAGGAATCAAGCAGAAAGCCATGCTGAAGCATGTAAAGCATGCAAAGTAAAGGTATAAACTATTTCCAAGATTGTCCAGGATTTTCCTGAGACAGATTGTGATGTGAATGATTAAAAATATGTGAATGCCCTTGTCTGGAAACATGAGAAGGTGTAGAGATAAATTTAGGAATTATAAAAAGCTATGTGTAAGAGCCAGTTAATGGGGAACTCATATAGAATAATAATTTAGATTAAAAATGTATAAATATGCTTCATTTAAACTTTAAGAAATTCATGATGAGAATATTTTCTAGAATGTACAACTTAGTTAATATAAAGGGATGCTTTTATTGTGAAAAGTAATTTTGGCTCCCACTACGTAATGCGTAACGTTAGTATTGCCCGTATGCACGTTTGAGGGCAGATTGCAGTTGGATACGGTGGAAGCAACACAATTTTTTGACCGATCTGTACCGAGCCTATCATTTTTTCTGTAAGCGTACTTTTTGAGTTCTTTAAGTAAACATCATAAAAGAAAACTTGGTTTCAGTCGAGTGATTCAAATATTGGTTGTTGGACAAACTGCAAAGGTGGTACAACGAACTTTTGGGACGCAGAGTGCCACTACATAAGTCAAAAAATTGCTAAGGAGCCTTATTTCTTCTTGCCTGGACAACGCGGCTGAATAGAAAAGAAGCTCGCGCCCCGCTGAGAGAAAAGGAGACTGAAGTGGGTAACCCTATGAATGATTCTCCAGGAAAAGGTAACGAAAAGGCTTCTTTATCTTTGAATATTATAAAGAAAAGACGTCACACGGATGAAGGAAGGAGCACTGACGAAAATTGAAGTTAAACCCTGACAGTAAAATTCCTCTGGATGCAGTTAATTGTCCGAGACGCGTGTGCATGTGTTGTGCAATTATACACTGTTTAAAGTTATTTAATGTTTCATAAATAACTCTGTCTGTTAAGTATTGTCTGGTGATGATCAGCTCTTAAGCTGATATCAAGACAATGGTTGAAAGGGATGGATTCGAGCACTAGCGATCTTTTAACAGCAAAACCTGCACACACATAGAATAAAGGAGTGACAACTTGTTTTCAAATTCAAGAATTTAATAACAGAAATAAAATGAACATCCAGAGAACATCACTATGTAATGCTGTTTACCTGAATTAACACAATATTTCGATTAATAAATCCTCTCTACTAGGCTAGTGAAACTTAACTAAACTACTAAGCAAAATGAAGATAAAAAGAGGCTAAGCTAAGGAACTATTTACATGCAAAACAAACAAAAGACAAACAAAAGTGGTTGATCATAATCAGAATACTTCAGTGAATCCTGGTTCACTGCAGATCTGATTAATAAAAACATGGAATGGAGTTAAAACATCTGCCATGTATTTCAATCCATTCACAATGCAAAGCCCAAGTTGATCAAAACATTATTTGATAAAATAATATTCTGAGGACCGGTTTGTCCTGTAAAATCATTTAATTCAGAATCGCTTGCCTTTGTTTATGCGATTTTACCTCCGTCCGCTAGGGGGGCGCTACAGCGATCGTCGCTAACCTGGTTAAAATCTATAGTTATCAAAATTGTCTTGAAAATGAAAACCGGCATTAATATACCATATCGATGCGGGAATAAGGCTCATAACACCATTGGAGGATGGCGGCGCAGAACAGTTACGCTTTATGCTTTAAAACGAACTCCTTTTGAACTGTCCGAAACCGGATGTTAGCAAGGCTAATAGCATGTTTGGCTAGCGCGACCTACCGGTTAGGCCTTTTGTTCTAAACACCACGGTTTACAAACATTTCCCAATAAACCTTTTACTTCACCCTCAGCTCTCTGCCCAAACCTGTCCTTTTCAGTTCTGTTCAGTTTGGCCATTCACGGAAGGGGCGTTGAAGGAGGAAGTTGTTGGTTTCTTCTTGGCAGGCTAGCGTTAGCCTTGCAGCAGCATGTGGCTAACGGCGTGGTCTGGATAGCTTGGAGGCCACGTTCTTTGACCGGGATGCAGTCCGATGAGCAGGGGTTTTCCTCAGCATCCAGCCTTCAGCTCCATTGGTGTTCACTTCCCTGTACAGGCTGAGGAAAAATACACAGAGCTGTTTCGCATGCAGGATCTTCGCCCCTGCATCTGATTGTGAAGTTAGGACTGCAACTTAGCTCTGTATTTGCCCGGACATGTTGTTTGTCCGGATTCAGTCAGGTCCTCTGCTGAAGCAGGCAGTCGAATCTAGCAGACCCTGGATCAAGCGTGGTTGGTCCAGGTAATCTTTCAGATGTTCCAGCAGATGAGGCCATATGGCCCCATGGTTCAGGCCTCCTCCCTTGTCCTGGAGAGGTGATCTGTGCAGCTGCTGAAGAGGTCTGCAGAAGTGGGGTGAAGTGAAGAGCTCTTTGTCTGTGCTGTTACTTATCTGTTAGGAGGGCTCACAGCTGACCTCCTGCTGGGAAAAAGGGCCGTCCAAGCCTTGAGAGTCTCGTGTTATGGGCAGAGTGGAATTCCTTTGTGACCCTTCCACTGTTCAGAATTCAATCTGAGATCAATTATTTATCATGGCCTATTATGGCATAACACATGTCAGTAACGGATTCGGTCAATGTGGAGCTTTTGTGAAATATGAACAGTTTGTTTGCATTAAGTTAGAGAAGAAAGGCAACTTTGAAGTAAGTGCTTTAAATTTTGTGCCTGCTTACTGCGCATTAACTCTGCGATTATAAGATGGCTGACGGAGATGCTGACACGCGTGGCAAGGATAAATTGGAACAGGGGAGAGAGCGCAAGTTAACTGAGAAGGGCGCTGAGGAGAGTTTACATCGGTTCATAGGATTAAGAAGACGAGCGTTAGCCACTCTAACCAGCCAAATTAAAGAGATAGAGACACTGAAGTGTGATGCTCAAAATGTGGAAAGTGTTCAGCTTAAGATGGAGAGTGATTTTGCACAGTCTCTAAAAGAGTTTAATAGGCTCAATTATGAAGTATGCAGTCTGTTGTCTGAAGAGGACAAACTTCATGACCAAAGTAATTGGTACGAACCCAAAAGGGATCAGATAACAGGCTTCATGAAAGAAACTAAAAGATGGCTGACAGAAGTGCATGATTCCACAGAGGGAGAAAACCTGATAGATAAAGAAGATACTGTTTTGCCTTGTGACAGTGTTTCACAGGCAGGGGTCAGTAATGTTGCTAAAGCATACTCTCATGTAAGTAACATTTCCAACATCTCACGTGTATCGTCCACACGTGCCCGTCAGGAAGCAGAGCATGCCGCTCTAATGAAACGACAAGAAGCGTTGAAGAAAAAACAGGAGCTTGAATTCCAAGAAATTAGAATTAGAGCGGAAAAGGAAGAATTAGAACTGGAGACGGCATTAGCTGAAAGCCAGGCAAGAATACAAGTGCTTAAAGAGTATGAAACATGGGAAGATGACAGAGGTAGTCACGTGTCGGCGCAAAAATCAATAAGTGGAAACATAAAGAAAGAAAGAGTTAGCATGTCGCTACAGCAACATGCTACAATGAATGTTCAAGCACCAAGACAAGTCCAGCGCACACAAACACCACAACTACCACCGCCAGTTTCAAACCAAACTTCTAGAACACAAACAGAGAATGACATTGTGTCAGTTATGTAGAAGCAGAATGCAATAACTGAATTGCTAGTAAAGCAACAACAGCTTTCGCAGCTACCTACAAAGGACATTTCAGTGTTCAAAGGTGATGCGCTGCAGTTCCAGTCCTTCATGAGAGCATTTGAACATGCCATAGAGCAGAAAACAGACAATGACCAAGATAGATTATACTTCTTGGAACAGTTCACAGATGGTGAGCCCCAAGAGCTCGTTCGTAGTTGCGCTCATATGACAACAAGCAAGGGCTACAAAGAAGCCAAGCGACTTCTGCATAAGCATTATGGAGATGAGCTTCGGATCGCCAGTGCGTACATGGAGAAAGCTCTCAAATGGCCACAAGTGAAAGCAGATGATGGGAAAGCGTTAAATGCTTACGCAATGTTCCTGATAGGATGTCGTAACTCTATGGAAAATATTGAGTTCTTGGAAGAGATGGATAATCCTACCAATATGCGCGCGTTGATATCCAAACTGCCCTACAAAATGAAAGAACGTTGGCGAACAGAAGCTTTCAACCTCAAAGAACAACGTGGTAACAGGGCCAGATTTACTGATTTGGTGAACTTCATAGACCGCCAAGCTAAAATAGCAATCGATCCTCTCTTTGGCGATATATCTGATAGTCGCTCACCTATAGCTGCTAAGATGAACCAAAAAGGAAAACAGGCCGTGAAAAAGGAGTTTTGTGGAAGCAGTTTTGCAACCAAATGTTGTTCCTGAATCCAAAGAGCCTCACAAAAGAACTGCCAAGGTCAAGCCTGCTAGCCATGGAAAAGCGGTGAACGCCTTTGATAAACCCTGTCTGTACTGTCAGCAGCCACACGCTCTTGCTTCATGCAGTAAGATCAAAGGCCAGTCTCATAAAGAAAGAGTGGAATTTCTAAAATTAAAGGGTCTATGTTTTGGTTGCTTGATCCCTGGACATCTCAGTAAATCTTGTAAACGAAAAGTAGAATGCAAAGAGTGTGGATATAAGCACCCTGATATTCTGCACAAAGATGGCAGTTCCGCCTCACCACAAAAGAATGATGGCGTTATTGGTGAAGAGTTGCTAGCTGCTGAGGTTCCCATCACACAGGAGTCTTGCGCCCTTACAGGGGCCGGAGAAGCTGATTGTGTGCTGTGGATAGTACCGGTGAAAGTCAAGTCGAAAAATAGTGAACAGTATGTAGAAACGTACGCCTTTCTAGACCCGGGAAGCACGGCAACATTCTGCACGGAAGACTTGCAAAGGAAATTTAATGTGAAGGGGAAACCGACCAAAATACATCTCAGCACCATGAGTCAAGATGCATCAGAAAACCAGAAGCTCATGGATAGTCTGGTTCTATCAGAACTCAAAGTGTGTGGGCTGGAGGACAGTATGTACGTTGAGTTGCCCAAGGTGTTTACTCATAGCAGCATACCTGTTCATGACGGAAACATACCCAAGCAGTCTGATATCCAACAGTGGCCCTACCTAAGTTAAGTGAACTTGCCAGAGTTAAAGGCTGATGTAGGCCTACTTATTGGAGCAAACTGTTCAGAAGCGATGAAGCCCTGGCGTATCATTAACGGCCAGGATGGAGGTCCTTACGCCATCAAGACGACCATAGGCTGGGTTGTGAGTGGACCTGTAAGGAGAAATGAAGTGGAGAGTGAAACACCTCACTCATTCGTGAAAAGAATTTCATTGGTGGAGATAGAGAACCTGTTGATCCAACAGTACAACACTGACTTCCCGGAACGCAGTTATGAGGAAAAAGAAGAGCTGTCTCATGAAGACAAAGCTCTTTTGCGGTCTGTGGAAAAGACAACAGTTTTTAAGAATGGACATTATTGTGTCGGATTTCCACTCTGTAATGAGAAGCTCCAGATGCCTAACAATCGTAGTGTGGCAGAGCAACGCATTGCGTCTTTGGAAAGGAAGTTCAGGAAGAGTCCTGAGTTCTTTGAAGATTACAAGAACTTCATGGAAACAATCATTATCAAGGGATATGCAGTACGGGTTCCGACAAACCAACTGATCCGAGAGGATAACAGGGTGTTCTATATTCCGCACCATGGAGTCTACCACCCAAAAAAGAAGACGCTTAGGGTGGTATTTGACTGCACATCCTCCTATCAGGATCGGTGTCTGAATAGTGAGTTGCTCCAGGGGCCCGATCTGACCAACACGTTGGTTGGTGTCCTCCTCAGATTCCGGGAGGAGCCTGTAGCAGTAATGGCAGACATTGAGTCAATGTTCTATCAAGTAAATGTGCCAGAACATGATGCAGACTTACTCCGCTTTCTTTGGTGGCCCAACGGTAAATTAGACGAGCCCATGAAGGAATTTTGAATGGCAGTGCATCCTTTTGGAGCCACTTCTTCTCCAAGTCTGGCCTCATATGCACTGAGAAAAACTGCAGAGGATCACAGGGACACTGTATCTCCCGGCGCAGTTCATACTGTTCTGCGCCATTTCTACGTAGACAACTGCCTGAAAAGTGTAGCCACAGAAAACGATGCAGTGAGATTGGTCAAGGAACTTCAAGCTTTGTGTAGCAGTGGAGGGTTTACCTTAACAAAATGGATGAGCAACAGCAGAAAGGTGCTAGTGTCAATTCCTGCAGAGCACAGAGCCACTGAAGTTAGGGACCTGGATTTACGACATGACACTCTACCAGTGGAAAAAACACTTGGTGTGCAGTGGGACACAGAATCGGATACTTTCCTGTACAAAATAGAGCTGCAAGACAAACCAGTGACCAGAAGAGGTATCTTGTCAATAGTCAACTCCATCTACGATCCTCTTGGCTTTCTGGCGCCGGTTATTTTGCCTTCTAAACTTTTGTTGAAAGATCTCTGTAAGGAACATCTTGACTGGAATAAAAGCCTTGATGGAAAGCATGCTGAAGAGTGGAGCGGATGGCTTGAAGATATTACCTACCTCTCCAACTTCCATGTGAGTAGATGCTTGAAACCCATCAACTTCGGATGCACTACCTCAGCGCAGTTGCATCATTTTTCGGATGCCTCAGAATACGCCTACGGCACTGTGTCCTATCTACTGCTGGAGAATGAACATGGCGAGAAACACTGTGCTTTCCTTATGGGAAAGGCAAGAGTGTCACCACTGAAGAAAGTCACAATCCCTAGGCTTGAGTTGACCGCAGCGGTTGTTGCAGTAAAGGTCGACAAGATGTTGCACGAAGAATTGCAAATACTACTGCAACAATCTGTCTTCTGGACAGATAGCACTACGGTGCTTAGATACATCAACAGTGACACAGCACGTTTCAAAACGTTTGTTGCTGACAGAGTTTCAATGATTCGAGAAGCAACCAAGCCCTCACAATGGATGTATGTCAGAACAAATGAGAACCCTGCAGATCAAGCCAGCAGAGGTCTGAAAGCAAAGAGCTTGGTTGAAGGAGGAATGTGGATAAGTGGACCAGACTTTATGCTGAATGAAAAGGATTGGCCAGAACAGCCTGTGCAAAAGAAGGAAAGCCTAAAAGATGACCCGGAGGTCAAGAATACAGTCGCTGTTCATATGGTCAACGTTGAAGAAAGTATGACACCAATGAACCAGCTACTTACCTATCACTCTGATTGGAACAAATTGAAACGATCAGTGGCTTGGATTGTAAAGGTAAAGAATGCTCTGAGGGAGCATAAAGAAGAACGCAAAAGGGCATTAAGAACAATCAGCCAGACCAAACTTGACCCTGAAAAACAAAGAAAAAGGTTAGAACAACATATGAAGAAATTTCAAACTGAAAAGACATTACTCACCTTGGATGATCTGGACGCTGCTGAAGCAGAAATAATACAGTTCAGTCAAAGACAACACTGAGGAAGAAATCAAGGTCCTGAGAAATGGAAATCAGCTCAGTCGCAACAGTGTGCTGTATAAACTTGACCCGATCCTTCAAGATAACACCTTAAGAGTAGGTGGAAGACTTAACAAGTCTGCTATGCCAGAAAGTGCCAAACACCCAGTGATTCTTTCTAAACATAGCAAAGTTGCCACTTTTATCTTGAGGGACGTACATCAAAGAACAGGCCACTGTGGACGCAATTATGTGTTGGCACAAATAAGACAGAAATATTGGATTCCACAAGCTAACTCCGCAATCAGGAAGATCATCGGTCAATGCGTGGTGTGCCGTCGGATGACTGGCAAGGTTGGTGAGCAAAAGATGGCAAGCTTACCTGAAGATCGCCTTCTTCCAGACCAACCTCCTTTCACGAACACTGGCGTTTATTACTTCGGCCCGTTTGAGGTTAAACGGGGCCGGGGGACTGTCAAGAGATACGGGGTAATGTTCACGTGTCTCACTCTCCGAGCTGTGCACATTGAAATTGCTGACAGCCTTGATACGGACTCCTGCATAAACGCCATCTGCCGTTTTGTGTGTAGGAGAGGTCAAGTTACCACCATGAGGTCAGATAATGGCACAAATTTTGTGGCGGCTGAACGAGAGCTAAGGGAAGCCATGCAACAGTTGGATAATGAAAGGATTGAGAGAGTCCTACAACTAAAGGGGATAAAGTGGATATTTAACAGCCCAGCTGCCTCTCATCAAGGTGGGGTTTGGGAAAGGCAAATTCGCACTGTACGAAAATTCCTCAATTCTCTACTGAAAGATCAGTCAGTGAACGACGACGGTTTACATATAGTAATGTGTGAAGTAGAGAGTATAATCAATGGTAGGCCACTGACAAGTGTTTCAGATGATGTCAATGACATTGAGCCTTTAACCCCAAACCATTTGTTACTTCTGAAGGCTCAACCAACCCTGCCTCCAGGCGTCTTCAGCGAAGATGACATTTATGCCAGAAGAAGGTGGAAGCAAGTCCAATATCTCGCAGACTTATTCTGGGCTCGTTGGACACGCAAGTATCTTCCACTTCTTCAGGAGCGACAGAAATGGCTGAAGCCTAGAAGAAACTTAATGGCAGGCGATGTAGTGCTTTTGGTGGACAGTTCCTCCCCCCGCAACTCCTGGGTCATGGGAAGAGTAGTTGAAACACTATCAGACTTAAGTGGAGCAGTGAGAAGAGTGAAGTTGAAGACCAATACCAGCACGCTGGAGCGGCCTGTGAACAAGCTATGCCTGCTTCAGGAAGCTACGTCAGAGGACTAATGAAGAGGACAAGTTGATATGTGAACATTCTTTTATTTAAGGATTTTGGCTCTTGGTGTTTTAAGTTTATAATTGCTTCGTTTCCAACCTAACCAATTAGGGGCCGGGTAATGTAAGAGCCAGTTAATGGGGAACTCATATAGAATAATAATTTAGATTAAAAATGTATAAATATGCTTCATTTAAACTTTAAGAAATTCATGATGAGAATATTTTCTAGAATGTACAACTTAGTTAATATAAAGGGATGCTTTTATTGTGAAAAGTAATTTTGGCTCCCACTACGTAATGCGTAACGTTAATATTGCCCGTGTGCACGTTTGACGGCAGATTGCAGTTGGATACAGTGGAAGCAACACAATTTTTTGACCGATCTGTACCGAGCTTATCATTTTTTCTGTAAGCGTACTTTTTGAGTTCTGTAAGTAAACATCATAAAAGAAAACTTGGTTTCAGTCGAGTGATTCAAATATTGGTTGTTGGACAAACTGCAAAGGTGGTACAACAAACTTTTGGGATGCAGAGTGCCACTACACTATGATTGAGCTGACCAAGCAACTATTACCCTGACTTGGCATTTTAACAGTAGTTCACACTTTTTGTATCCACCAAGTTTAAATCTGATATTACTGGACCAAGGAAGACCCAGGCTGTCAGATACAACTACTTCCAAGATAACAATCATGGAATCTCACAACGTATAGCTTGCCTGTTTTTGTTATTCAAGTCTTAATACAATTATCGAATCAGAGAATAACTTATATGATGTATCTGTACCTATGATGGTTTACAGACCTCCACCAATCTTCAAGTGTTGTCTTGCAACTGGAAGATTGTGGGTTTGATTCCAGCTTCCCCTGTCACATGTCGATGTGCCCCTGGGCAAGGCACTTAACCCTGATCTATGTATTGGTGTATAAATGTGCGTCGGTGTATAAATGTGTGCGCGTTAGTGAGTGTGATTGGATGAATGTGGCTATAGTGTGAAGCACTTTGGGTGGTCAGTATGACTGGAAAAGCGCTATATAAGTTCAGTCCATTTACCATTCAGCGGTCTGTATTGCAGTGAATTTGAAGAAGCCTCTGCATGAAGACGGTCAGGGTTGTCTATTACTTTCTTGAATTTATAAAGAATCCTTCTTTGCATTATTATCTCCAGAGGTTTCACAGTCGTCCCCAGAACAGAGCCAGCCTTCTTTATCAGGTTGTTGAGCCTTTTTAGGTCCCTGGCTCTGATGCTGCTGCCCAAACAGATGACGGCAGAAGAGATGACACTCTCAACAACAGACTTATCAAAGATATGGAGTATCTTTCTGCAAACCTTGAAGGACCTCAACTTCCTCAAGAAGTAGTCTGCTCAGTCCCTTCCTATAGACGGCTTCACTGTTGCGTCTTCAGTCCAGTCTGTTGTCCAGATGAACACTGAGGTATTTATATTCTTCAACCACCTCCACTTCATCTCCCATGATGGAAACTGGGTTTGAGCTAACCCTGTTTCTCCTGAAATCCACTATCGACTCCTCTGCTTTGTTCACATTCAAGATGAGATGATTTTTCACACACCATGCCACAAACCAGTCCACCAGCTCTCTGTAGTCAGCTTCTTGTCCATCTCTGATACAGCCGACAACTGCAGAATCATCTGAGTATTTTTGTAGATGACAGAAGTCGGGTTTTTGCTGGAAATCTGAAGTGTACAGAGTGAAAAGGAACAGAGAGAGCACAGTCCCCTTTGGTGCTCCTGCGTTGCTGACCACTTGGTTAGACACAAAGTCTAACCAGGCTGAATTGTGTTAAATGCACTGGAGAAATCAAAGAACACAGCCCTCACAGTGCTGCCTTCTTTGTCCACATGACAGTGGGTTTGTTGAAGAAGACGTATGAAGGTGGCAATAAGCAAATTGCAGGGGGATCTGATATGTGCTTGTCTGCTTATCCAGATGAACCAACAGCAGTCTTCATGAAGTGGGATGTCAGGGATACAGGTCTATAGTCATTAACGACTGAAGCGTGAGTTTTCTTTGGTACCGGAACAAGGCAGGATGTCTTCCACAACAATGGAACCTTCTCTTGGATCAGGCTAAGATTTAAGAGATGTTGCAGAATCCCACAGAGCAGCTCTGGACAGACCTTCAGGACTCTGGGGCTCACATCATCTGGACTTGCAGATTTGTTCCGGATTAGTTTCTCCAGCTGCCTCTTCACCTGACTTCTAGATACAGAAAATGGTAAATGGCTTGTACTTGTATAGAGCTTCAACTAGTGTGTGTGTGTGTGTGTGTGTATACATATATATATATATATATATATATATATATATATATATATATATATATATATATATGTGTGTATACATATATATATACATGTATATATATATATATATATATATATATATATATATATATATATATATATATATATATATATATATATATATATATACACACACACACACTAGTTGTCTTTGGATGAACCCGGACACAGCACGCACACACAGAGCTAGTTCTTAAAGTGAGTTTATTGAACAGGATGGAAGGTGAATGACGAGAGTCTTTTATGGACGGAGATGAAGGGTGCAGAAGCTGGCTGACAGGAGGAGTGTGAGGTGACTGACCAGGAGGAACGCTGGAGCCGAAGGCTTGAGACCAGGACGGAGCATCTGAGCCGAGGACTTGAGACCAGAACATCAGAGCCGAGGACTTGAGACCAGAACATCAGAGCCGAGGACTTGAGACCAGAACATCAGAGCCGAAGACTTGAGACCAGAAAATCAGAGCCGAGGACTTGAGACCAGAACATCAGAGCCGAGGACTTGAGACCAGAACATCAGAGCCGAGGACTTGAGACCGGAACAGCTCTCCAGGAGTTGAGAACATGAGTGGGAACAGAGCTGAGCTGGATCTAGGCAGTGACTGGATAAAAAAACAAGCTGAAGGAAGTCCATGGGTGGGTGGAGGGGGCCCAGGAAGGCAGGCAAGAGTCAAAACCGAAAACTAAGGAACAAAAAGGCCAACGAACACGGAGAACCAAAGGACCAAAGAATACGGGGAACCAAAAGGTCAAGAACACGGAGGACCAAAGGCTAGAGAACACGGGGAACCAAGGGGCTAGAGAACACTGGGGAGCCCAGAGACTAGGGGACACGGAGGAACCAAAGCAGGCACATGCAGGGAAAGGAAACAGACGCTTGACAGCGCCAGGGGAAAGAGCGGGCACATGACAGCGCCGAAGGGAAGGAACGGGCGCACGACAGCGCTAAAGGGAAGGAACGGGCGCACGACAGCGCCAAAGGGAAGGAACGGGCGCACGACAGCGCCAAAGGGAAGGTACGGGCCAATGGCATCGCCAAAGGGAAGCAACGGGCGCACAACAGCGCCAGAAGGTAAGGAACGGGAGTATGGAAACGCCAGAGGGTAGGACCGGGCGTACGGAAACGCCAAGGGAACGGACCGGGCGTACGGAAACGCCAAGGGAAGAGACGGGCGTGTGGAAACGCCAAGGGCAAGGAACGGGCGTACGGAAACGCCAGAAGGTAAGGAATGGGCGTATGGAAACACCAGAGGAAGGAACGGGCGTGTGGAAACGCCAAGGGAAGGGACCGGGCGTACGGAAACGCCAAGGGAAGGAACGGGCGTGTGGAAACGCCAAGGGCAAGGACAGGTGGACTGATACGCTAGGGCTAAACAGCGTACGGAAACGCTGGGGCACAACTAGCGTACACAAACGCCGGGGGAAAGAACGGGCGTACGGAAACGCCAAGGGGAAAGACCGGGCGTACGGAAACGCCAAGGGGAAAGACCGGGCGTATGGAAACGCCAAGGGGAAGGAACGGGCGTATGGAAACGCCTAGGGAAGGAATGGGCGTGCGGAAACGCCAAGGGGAAAGACCGGGCGTACGGAAACGCCAAGGGGACGGAACGGGCGTACGGAAACGCCAAGGGGAAGGAACGGGCGTACGGAAACGCCAAGGGGAAAGACCGGGCGTACGGAAACGCCAAGGGGAAGGAACGGGCGTACGGAAACGCCAAGGGGAAGGAACGTGTGTACGGAAACGCCAAGGGAAGGAACAGGCGTACGGAAACGCCAGAGGAAGGAACGGGCTTGTGGAAACGCCAGGGGGAAGGACAGGCGGACTGATACGCTAGGGCTCAACACCGTACGGAAACGCTGGGGCACAACTAGCGTACAGAAACGCCGGGGGAAAGAACGGGCGTACGGAAACGCCAGGGGAAAGTACGGGCGTACGGAAACGCCAAAGGGAAGGATTGGGCGTATGGAAACGCCAAGGGAAGGAACGGGCGTATGGAAACGCCAAGGGGAAAAGACCGGGCGTAAGGAAACACCAAGGGAAAACACCGCCGGAGCGTGAGGGAGACGCTGGGGCCCAAGGGAGAAGTTCGCCGGGGCGTGAGGGAACCGCCGGGGCGCAAGGGAAAAGGATCGCCAGGGCGTGAGGGAAACGCCGGGGCGCTAGGGAGAAACTCGCCGGGGCGTGAGGTAAACGCCAGGGCGCTAGGGAAGAAGGATCGCCGGGGCGTGAGGAAAACGCCAGGGCGCTAGGAAAAAGGTCGCCAGGGCGTGAGGAAAACGCCGGGGCGCAAGGGAAGAAATTGCCGGGGCTTGAGGGGAATTTCTAAAATACCAGGGACCAGAGGGCGTCCTAACACGCCGGGAACAAGAAATCTAAAGACTAGGAGTCAGAGGGCCCAGGAAGGCAGGCAAGAGTCAAAACGGAAAACTAAGGAACAAAAAGGCCAACGAACACGGAGAACCAAAGGACCAAAGAATACGGGGAACCAAAAGGTCAAGAACACGGAGGACCAAAGGCTAGAGAACACGGGGAACCAAGGGGCTAGAGAACACTGGGGAGCCCAGAGACTAGGGGACACGGAGGAACCAAAGCAGGCACATGCAGGGAAAGGAAACAGACGCTTGACAGCGCCAGGGGAAAGAGCGGGCGCACGACAGCGCCGAAGGGAAGGAACGGGCGCACGACAGCGCCAAAGGGAAGGCACGGGCGCACAACAGCGCGGGAGTGAACACTATGGACCGGCGACGAGAGCAGAATGAGGTGAGTTTATAAAGAGGAGAACACAGATGGCAACAGATCAGAGGTGATTGCAGCCTGACAGGTGGAACCAATCAGGCTGCGCAGGAAAGAGAGAGAGGGAGGGAGGCTCAGCATGCAGCCAACAAGCTGCATCCTAACAATATGTATGTATGTATGTATGTATGTATGTATGTATGTATGTATGTATGTATGTATGTATGTATACAGTACAGACCAAAAGTTTGGACACACCTTCTCATTCAAAGAGTTTTCTTTATTTTCATGAATATGAAAATTAAAGATTCAGACTGAAGGCATCAAAACTATGAATTACCACATGTGGAATTATATACTTAACAAAAAAGTGTGAAACAACTGAAAATATGTCTTATATTCTAGGTTCTCCAAAGTAGCCACCGTTTGCTTTGATTACTGCTTCTCACACTCTTGACATTCTCTTGATGAGCTTCAAGAGGTAGTCACCTGAAATGGTTTTCACTTCACAGGTGTCCCCTGTCAGGTTTAATAAGTGGGATTTCTTGCCTTATAAATGGGGTTGGGGACATCAGCTGTGTTGTGCAGAAGTCAGGTGGATACACAGCTGATAGTCCTACTGAATAGACTGTTAGAATTTGTATTATGGCAAGAAAAAAGCAGCTAAGTAAAGAAAAACGAGTGGCCACCATTACTTTAAGAAATGAAGGTCAGTCAGTCCGAAAAATTGGGAAAACTTTGAAAGTGTCCCCAAGAGCAGTCGCAAAAACCATCAAGCGCTACAGAGAAACTGGCTCACACGAGGACCGCCCGAGGAAAGGAAGACCAAGAGTCACCTCTGCTGCGGAGGATAAGTTTATCCGAGTCACCAGCCTCAGAAATTGCAGGTTAACAGCAGCTCAGATTAGAGACCAGGTCAATGCCACACAGAGTTCTAGCAGCAGACACATCTCTAGAACAACTGTTAAGAGGAGACTGTGTGAATCAGACCTTCATGGTAAAATAGCTGCTAGGAAACCACTGCTAAGGACAGGCAACAAGCAGAAGAGACTTGCTTGGGCTAAAGAACACAAGGAATGGACATTAGACCAGTGGAAATCTCTGCTTTGGTCTGATGAGTCTGTCATGGTTTAAGTTTTGTCTGGCTTCTTTTCCTGTTGTTTTTTGGTTCATCCTCCTGGCACTCAGCTCACCCTCCCTCTGCAACTAGTTTCACCTGTTGGACACTAATTAGTCAGGATTCTCATCCCCTGTCAGGCTCCCTTCATAAGCTCACCTCAGTTTGTTATTTGTTGCCGGCTCGTACATTCAGTTACTCCAACATCATGCCTGTCTGCTCCTGTCCTCCCGTCTTGGTTCTCGTCTCGTCAGTTTAGTCCCTATGTCTTCTGGTCTCTGGTTGTACTCCTGGTTCTGCAGCAGCCCAGCTCTCCCATGTCTGGGCTATCAGCTCCGCTCTGTACCTGCCGGCCAGCTTCTGCACCCTACAACTCCGCTTGGTAATTGACTCTGGTTCTTCATGTCATCCATCATCCACCGTGTGCAATAAGCTCTCTTAAACCAGCTCTGTGTGCGTGCTGTGTCCGGGTTCATCCAAAGACAAATCATGACAGTACGAGCCGGCCTAAGGATGAATCCGAGCACGCACAGAGCATGGTGCTCCGCCTCAGCCCGAGGTCTCCGTGGGTGCCATCCGCCTCTGGATCTGCTCCGCCTCAGCCCGAGGTCTTCGTGGGTGCCATCCGCCTCTGGTTCAGCTCCGCCGGGATCACAGTCCACGATGCCCCGCCTCTGGTCTGCCGGGATCGCAGTCCGCGATGCCCCGCTTCTGGCTCGTCTGCCTGGGATCGCATTCCCCGATGCCCTGCCTCTGGTTCGTCTGCTGGGGTTGCAATCCGCGACGCCCCGCCTCTGGTTCGGCTGCCGGGATCGCAGTCCGTGACGCCGCGCCTCTGGTTCGTCTGCTGGGGTCGCAATCCGCGACGCCCCACCTCTGGCTCGTCTGCCGGGGTCGCCCTCCGCGACGCCCGCCTCCGACGCTGCCCAGCGTTAAAGGACGGCGCTTCCAGTCGTTGCTGCCCAGCGTTATCTGTCGCCGCTGCCCAGCATGTCAGGACATTGCTGCCCAGCGTTTCCAAGTTCCTGCTTTAGTTCTCAAGTTCCTGCTTTAGTTTTCTAGTTTTGCTTTAGTTTTCTAGTTCTGCTTTGGTTTTCTAGTTCTGCTTTAGTTTTCTAGTTCTGCTTTAGTTTTCTAGTTCTGCTTTAGTTTTCTAGTTCCTGCTGTAGTTTTCTAGTTTTTGTAGTTCCTGCCCTAGTTCTGTAGTTTCTGTGTTGTTGCTAGTCCCTACGTTTTTATGAGTTCCTGCGCTGTATGGGTTCTTGCGCGGTATGGGTTCCTGTGCTGTATGGGTTCCTGCGCTCTCCCAGCGCTCATTAAGGTCCCTGCGCTCATTTAGGTCCCTGCGCTCATTAACGTCCCTGCGCTTATTTAGGTCCCTGCGCTAGTTAGGTTCCTGAGCTCCCTAGTTTCGAGCTGTTTTACGCTCCTTAGTTTTGTTATGGTCCTGGTATTCCTTTCTGTCCGGTTCTAGTGTTCCTTGTTTTTGTCTGGTTCTAGCTTCCCCTTAGTTTCCCTGTTCTAGTTCTTCTGAGTCCTCCTAGTTCCCCTGTTTCTCTGACGTTTTAGTTATTCTCTGTTCCCTGGCGTGTTAGACATTCTCTGTTCCCTGGTGTTTTAGAAGTTCCCTGTTTCCTAAACGTGCCGGCGTTTCCTATACGTGCCGGCGTTTCCTATACGTGCCGGAGTTTCCTATACGTCCCGGCGTTCCTATATGTCCCGGCGTTCCTATATGTCCCGGCGTTTCCCATACGCCCCGGCGTTGTTCCCCTGGCGTTTCCGTACGCCCAGGCATGGACTGGTAATCGGGCGTACCGGGCATTTTCCCGGTGGGCCGACGTGCTGTTTGGGCTGGCAGACCAGACATGTATATTAATAATATGTATTATTATTATTATTTATTTATTTATTATTATTATTTTATATATCGGCCTCGTTATATTTGCATAATGCATGAAAAAAAATAAAATCAGCAGCGCAATAGTCTGTTCCGATCATCCGGCCCTTACCACAGGCTACTGCAGCCCATTGGTTATCATCCCTGACAGTCTAAAGGGCTAGGCCAATCATAAAGTAGAAAAACACCTTCACGCTCCATGTGGAACTTTGTGCAGCGGTGTTCACAGTAGTAATGGATAAGAAACGCAAGGGAGGCGCAGAGAAACTGTGCGAAAAAAAGAAGCGGGTTCTTCAAACGGACGCTGCGAAATGTGTCAAACTGACTGACATGTTCCCAACAGCAGGCCCTTCATGTGCTCCGGTGTCTGATGTAAAATATGGTGGTGGTGGTGGTTGTAGTCAGTGACGTGCGGTAGAGTTCATAGCTGGTGAGGCACTCACGTCATCAGAGTCAGATTTACAAATATATACACTCTACAGAGTAGACTCATTGCAAAGTGCTGAAGGACACTGATTGAGCCAAATCAATTCACCAAGAGACATGGAAAAAATATTGATTCTTTGTTAAAAAAATAAATAAAACTAAATTATTTGTCATTTGACTGGTAACAGTTTATGAGTTATGATGGATTTCTGCATTTGTAACACATTCTAAAACTATAACCCACATTACGCACATTTTATCACAAAAACAAAACATGAGTAATTATCGCTCTTACCTCTACTTATAATTTAAGTCCATGCGGCGCTCTTTCTGAACAAAAATATAATTTTCCGGTAAAAGTTATCTTTATCATCTTCAGTTTTAAAAGTCTCTCAGTCTGAATGGAGCTCACTGCCAGGGAGGAAAGCCTTCCTTAATTAGTCCTGTTCCGGCTGTATGTTTAGAGTCTTTTTAGTGATTTACTTGTTTAGCATAACTCGCTAGTAACACATCCATAACTTGCTGTCACTTTACAGTTTTAGGATCAGGAGCGGTGTTCCTTGAGCGCCCCCTGCCTAGAGGCCAAGGAACTGCCGGCCTCACCTACAACCAGCTCTTTGCCTTTTATGATCGCGGCATGTAACATGGTAACATGTTTTCGCAGCACGAAAACATGTTACCTGCACACAGTATGATGACCAAAACACAATTCG
This sequence comes from Fundulus diaphanus, assembly GCA_037039145.1. Taxonomy (NCBI): domain Eukaryota; kingdom Metazoa; phylum Chordata; class Actinopteri; order Cyprinodontiformes; family Fundulidae; genus Fundulus; species Fundulus diaphanus. The sequence goes on from CM073133.1 coordinate 53,376,584, forward strand.
TAATCCACATATATTATATTGTGGAAAATCAGTTCATAACTGTTTGAACAATTGAATTTATGATCTAGAGACAGGAAGATGCATTCACAGAATGGAAGATTGCGCAATCCCAGGGGAGGCCAAGCTCGCTGCGGCCTCACCAGCTTCGCTACCAGGGGCCACCAAGGATTTACATGGAAAATAGCGAAAAGTCTGCGATTTTAAAGAAAATATGATCAAAAATGAGGAATTTAGATAAATAAAATACTTATTACAAATGACTGAGTGAATCAAAATTTATATTAAGTTATTATATATTTTCTTTCTTTCCATGATGAGGCATTTATGTTGATGGCCACTGAAAAAGACATCCTCAGGGCACTGGACACAGACACAGTGACAGATAAGGTGGCTGAGAAGAGTGGGTTGCTGACAAAACTGCTCTTGTAAATTAGTAAGGTGAGAGGAACTTCTTAAATTTATTATGAATAATAATAATTCAAATGGTTCATTTTGTCATTGGCATCCTTTTTTACACAGTGAGTGCACAGTAGTCCAATGTTACCCTACAGTATCTGGAAGACTGAATAGATCTGATGAGCAACTTACAATAACTTCTTATGATGATGTAACGTGATAATATGTGTGATTGACCGTGACTTTTCTCTCTCTCTCTCTCTCTCTCTCTCTCTCTCTCTGTCTCTCTCTCTCGCTCTCTCTCTCTCTCTCTCTCTCTGATCTAAGAATTGTTGCTGTGGTGGAGTTTACATTTTACAGTGTTAATAAATTAAGATTTTGGAAGTATTTTAAGTGTCCACTCTCACTAATTTCCATTAACCTGGCCTCAAGCTATTGCACAGTTGGTATTGCACAGTTGGTATACACATTCAGTACACAAAAAAAAATGTGGTGGGCCAGTCTAATCCAAAATGCCAGGGCCGATTTTTTGTCCCAGTCCACCCCTGCGTACGCCTGTTGTTCCCCTGCCGTTTCCGTACGCTTTCCTTGTTCATTGGTGTTTCCATACGCCCTTTGTTCCAGTGTTCTTTAGGCTCTGTAGTTCCCCAGTGTTTTCTAGGCTCTGTAGTTCCCCAGTGTTTTCTAGGCTCTGTAGTTCCCCAGTGTTTTCTAGGCTCTGTGGTTTCCCAGTGTTTTCTAGGCTCTGTCGTTCCCCTGTGTTTTCTAGGCTCTGTGGTTCCCCTGTGTTTTCTAGGCTCTTTGGTTCCCCTGTGTTTTCTAGGCTCTTTGGTTCCCCTGTGTTCTGTTTTTGTTTTGACTGTTTTGACTCTTCTTTTCCTGTTGTTTTTCGGTTCATCCTCCTGTCACTCAGCTCACCCTCCCTCTGCAACTAGTTTCACTTGTTGGACACTAATTAGTCAGGATTCTCATCCCCTGTCAGGCTCCCTTCATAAGCTCACCTCAGTTTGTTCTTCGTTGCTGGCTCGTAAGTTCAGTTACTCCAACATCATGCCTGTCTGCTCCTGTCCTCCCGTCTTGGTTCTCGTCTCGTCAGTTTAGTTCCTGTTTTGCTGCGTTCTGTTCCTATGTCTTCGTCTTCTGGTCTCTGGTTGTACTCTTGGTTCTGCAGCAGCCCAGCTCTCCCGTGTCTGGGCTATCAGCTCAGCTCTGTACCTGCCGGCCAGCTTCTGCACCCTACAACTCCGCTTGGTAATCGACTCTGGTTCTTCATGTCATCCATCATCCACCGTGTGCAAATAAACTCTCTTAAACCAGCTCTGTGTGTACGTGCTGTGTCCGGGTTCATCCAAAGACAAATCATTACAGAGTACAAATTTGAGATCTTTGGTTCCAACCATCATGTCTTTGTGCGATGCAGAAAAGGTGAACGGATGGATCTACATGCCTGGTTCCCACCATGAAGCATGGAGGAGGAGGTATGATGGTGTGGGGGTGCTTTGCTGGTGACACTGTTGGGGATTTATTCAAAATTGAAGGCATACTGAACCAGCAGTTTGTCTCTGTGTTGCCCTGCGATAGACTGGCGACCTGTCCAGGGTGTACCCCGCCTCTCGCCCAGTGAACGCTGGAGATAGGCACCAGCACCACCCGCGACCCCATGAGGGATAGGTGTGTTAGAAAATGGATGGATGGATATATATATATACAGTATATGTTCATATCTGTTCATCGTGCCCGGTGCTGGATTCTTAACTAGCCTCAAAAAGGACCATCAAAACTCTATTAAGGTGGAGGCTTGGTGTATATAGCTTTATTTCAACGGTTCAACATTTTAGTCTTTTTTTATAAGCATATAACATGGCTATATACCTTTAAGGGAACACCTGAAGAAGAAGTTTTTGAATACTTATTCTTTTATAACCTTCTGATGTTTGTATCTGTTCTTTTTAATCTTAAATAAAAATTGTCATTTTTTATCACATTTTATTTACTCAAAAACCTTGTCTCTTGGAGTTTCTCATTTTGGTAAGTGTCCTTCCACCCTTTAACAATGTTTTTGGTTCCTGAATTGGTAATAAAATAAAGGCACTCCCTCCCAGAGTCAAACCGTAGGTCCCATTAGGGCACAAAGAGGGTGTCTTCTTTAAAAAAATACAGAACTTAAAGGGAGACAGTCCGGAAACTGTGGGAAAAACTGCTCTTCCTATAAAGAAAAGGACACAGAGGCCACTCTTGCTGCAGTCAGTGATTCTGACTCTGTTCTCAATTGGTACCTGTCATGGTGGAGTTTTTGGCCTGCCTGTCTCCCCATGAACTTTCCAGATCTTTCCACCTCTCATGCAGCCCAGCTCTCACTCCACCTCCTCGTTAGTTCCACCTGCCGTTCCTAATTATCCTGCACTCAGTTCACCTGCCATCCTCCCTACTTAAGCTCCCTTCAGTCTGCTCTCCCCTGCCGGATCGTCATCATTCTTCATCCAAACCTTGTCCTGCCTCATGCTTCCCATGCCTGCTAGCCAGAGCTTCCTACGTCTGCCTGACAGAGTTCCCTTCGTTGCCGCCTGCCTGCCCGCCCGCCTGCAAGTTCTCTCTCTGCTGTGCTGCTGGTCCTCCTGCTACCCCAGCGCTCCAAGTCATCTCTCTGCTGTGCTGCTGGTTGTCCTGCTACCCCAGCACTCCCAGAATTCTCTCTCTGCTGTGTTGCTGGTTCTGCTGCTACTCCACCACTTCAAGAACTCCCCCTGCTGTGCTGCTGGTCCTGCTGCTACTCCAGCACACCAAGAACTCTCTCTGCTGTGTTGCTGGCTATTCCTGACTCCACAGCACAGCACATGCAGTCCTCCACCTCTTGCCATCTACATCCTTCTGCTCCTGCTCAGTCAAGACTCTGGTTCTCTCTCTCTCTCCACAACTCATCCTTGCTTTAAATAAACTCCATAAAACTAAAGCTCTGTGTGTGGCTGAATTCGGGTTCCAACTCCACATATCCTGACAGTACCCCTATTCCTCTCACTCATCACAAATCTCTTCTTATTTCTATGAGTTTTATATCTAGAGCAATCGTGTAGGTTTTATATTTTCTTTTCTTTTTGATTGTTTTATTTGTTTTCTTTTTTATGTCTCATCTTTTATTCTAAATCCCACCCACTCCAGTAAGTTTAATTGGGACATTTATTCTCAGCTCGCACATGTAAAATCTCTAGAGTAGGATAAGTTGGTGTCAAATCTGCTGGGGCCTTTCAGATTTATCTGATTAAATATCGTCTGCACTGGTTAAATTTGATAAACAAGGAATAACTTTGGGTCAAATGGTGTCTGTTACAGCAGGTTGATTCGACACAAAGGTTTCAAGAAATTCTATTTCTGGATTTGAAATGGGATTGCAGAACGCATTCTGCAAGCTGAAAGGAGTTCCACAGCATGCTGGCAGCAGCAACAGACTGTTTGATTTGAGTACAACTGCTATGGTGGCTTGTTAAGTCCAAAGACACGTATATTTTCTGTAGTTGTTTGGATCAGGCCGTTTCGTATTCACACCATATGGGAACTTCACCAGAGTCTGTTTGAAAGCAGACCAAGACCATCTCAAAAAGGTGGTCTTTGTACGGTTGTTTGGTCCGGACCAGGGTGCACTCAAATGTATTCGCACCAGCATAAAAATCCAGACCAAGGGGGGAAATGATCTCTGGTCCGTTTAATGTGAGCCAAATGTGACTGGTGTGAATACACCCTTAGCTTCTAAAGATCCTGCACTGCCAGCCACCTCGACTAAGGAATGCAGCTTAGGTGGCTGGCAGTCATGAGATCATGAGGAATCTCTGCATTATGGGTTAGTCTTGACTACTGCCAGCCTTGTTCCTCTGGGTCTTTTTGGTTGGTCGCCTATTTCCACCTGTCTTGCACCCCTTGTCAAGGCTTTTCTTTACGCGGTTATGCTTTTATTGGATTTCCCACCATAGAAGACATTCAGACGTTTCAGAGCATAACATGTACCAAATACAAATGTCTCTCAGATTAAGTTTTGCATATAAACCCTATCAAATTGACACTGGAATTTTAGTAATTCCCCTTCATGGTCTTGTGCCTGCCCTGCGACAGACTGGCGACCTGTTCAGGGTGTACCCCGCCTCTATTTAAATAAATCATCCTTCAGATGATTTATTTAAATATTCTCAGCCACACATCGCTTTTCTAACACAACAAGGGAACGTTCTCAGTTCTGAACAATTTCTTTGTGTTGCTCTTTGTTTTTATGCCAACGGCAGCTTTTTATTAACGTAGGAGACGCAGAAAATCTTTCAGAGGCAGCTGTATGTCGTACTGTCAGGATTGTTATTGTTGCACTCAGTTATAGTTTAAAGGTGTTCCATAGTCAGAGACCCACAAGATTAATAACAGAACTTTACTGAATGAAAGCAATAATTTATTCTGTGTCAAATTTTGGCAATTCCAGCTCTACTTTTCTATTCATATATTTTAGTTTCCGTTCACCAATTTTCCCCCCAACACCGTTAGGACTGCTGCACATTTCGTCACTTAAATAACACTATCTTTAGTTCAGCTGGAATTATACATATAGCCTATATGATTAATATAAAGTGAGGTTGTCACAAGACAGTTAATGTCAACTCATTTGTAGAAGGATGGGTGAACAATGCTTGCAAAAAGATGAACATGAGATATTCAATAATTCACACCATCCTATCATTACTTGCATTTGTTGAATATAGACAATTAATGCTTTAGTTGAGCATTTTTAAACATAAAAATCTTATAACTTAACCTTACTTGATTAAACTGTATTTTCATACTTGGTCATCATTTGCAGCCCCGTCCTTTCAATGCCTTTCCTAATCAATGCGCCCCCACCCCCAAAATGCCTCCTTTTTGTTTTGAATGAGTGAAGTGTGAGAAAATAGCTTTAATTTTCCATCAAATAATTCTCACAGCATTCTCTGCCACCAACTTGCTCTTTCTGCAGCAACAGCATTGTTTCTTATGGTTTAATATTCTCCATATACCTTCATTAAAGATTTCTAATTCCACTTGTGGGAAATGCGCACTTCGAAGCTTATTATTCCTGCCGTTGCCATGGTGAATCAGGTTAACTGCGATCCATTGATCAGGGCTTTTTTCATGCTCCTGCTCGCGTTCAATCATGGTTGATCGGACGCTGTGTTTAGTTACCTGACTGATATCGGCTGTTCTAAAACTGGAAACGCTGAGTATGACAGAGTGAGGTAGAACTACTAAGAGCAGCATCTTTCTACTTCGGGTGGACCGGCCATTTGTTCTTTAACGGAGTCCAGAACAAAGATGCACACCGCAACCTGCCCAACTAATAAAGACGTCTGCTCCACCCACCAATCAGCGGTGCGCTCAGATCAGCACCTGGCGCTCACAGAGCGAGACCGTGGAAAACCGTCTTACCAGAGTTGCAAAATTGTATAAATAACTTGGTTTATTATTATTTATTTTTATACAGTTTAGCATAAATTTGCTATGCGCACTGAAGCCAGATGCTGTGCGCGATTGCGCACGCGCGCAGCTTAGGGGGAACACTGCCTGCGACCCCATGAGGGATTAAGCAGGTCAGAAAATGGATGGATGGATGGATGGATGGGCCTTGTGCCTTTTGTGTGAACCTTTGTGTCATGTCCTTGTAAACTAAAACAATAGTGTAAATGACAAGAAATCCAGGAGGTTTTATTTGACCTGTGAGGTAGATACATACTGTCAGTCTGGCAATACGTAAACAGGTTGACTTGGTAGAAGTCGAGCTGACTCAGGGGTGTCGGGTTAAAGGTAGAACCTTTCTCCCCCTCGTTATCCCTCTCATTGTGGATCTTGCCATTCTCTGGATCCTCCTCAATGTCTGATCTATCTATTTCCTGTGGACATATGTGACAATACATGATCAAAATACAAATCTAAACAATGTTTTTAGCAAAAACTGTGGTGAGTGCTCATACTGTTCTGCTGATTCATATTAAGGTTACATTGTGACATAATTGCATTGTGCAAGCAGAACATAAAAGTATGCATGTGCAGGATATGCACATGTGATTTTCAATGTCAAAATGTTTGCAAATTTAGAAAACATTTCAGTCTATAGCAATCCATATTTGTTTGCTAAACTTAGAATTTGTGCAATGAGTACTCTGAGGGTAGCATCTCACCTTTGTAGAGCTGCTCCCACTTTCATCATCCTCTCTTGTACCTGCTAGATTATTGCAGAAAGATAAATCGCCAGCCCCCTGGTGGAGTCAACAAAACACAAAGAAAACAGAAGGCAATTAGAAAAATGTAGGACACAAGAAAGCAAAATGGTAAAAGTTAAATCTAGAGTTCTTTTTGTCAAAGGTTTGTTTTTGTGACAGCTACATCCTCGATTTTTGTAACAGATCTGGTGTTAAAAGAAAGCTCGACACACAACCAGATTGGCAGAAGGGAAGAAAAAAAGAGGTTGAAAAAAAAGGGGGCACTTACAGTTTCTGAGATGAACATGCTGATTATCATATAATAATACTCCTGATATATTTATAAATTCTCTTTTGACGCCCAAACCTTGATTTATTTTGTTGCTTTAAGGTATTGTATAAATTCAAATTCTTCGATTAACCATTTACCTCAAAATGTATTCATCTGTAAAGAAGGATTTTTTTTACCAAGTAAAGAGTAATTTATTGTGATTTCACATTAAATCAAAAGGACATACCACAATACTGATAGACTGGTATCTTTCTTCAGATCGTAGAAAATCAATCAGTTTTATCATTCTCTCCCTTTTATCTCTTCTTTCTTTCACCTCTACTCTTTTTCTTTTCTTTCTCTTTCACTTCTTGTTCTTCCTTTACTCTCCCATTGTAATGTCCATATAATTTGAAATTCTGCCTGCAGGAATCACAATAAAGCTATTTACAAGCATAAATCAAGTAGAGCACTATGGCGAAAGCTGTTCGCTCCACTTGTAAAAGCAAAATCTGTCGAGCTCTGTCTGGCATTGAGACATCAATTCCTATTGCCACATTGCTAGGCAGGACACTGGGGGGAAAAAAAAAAAAAAAAATCAATCAGCACTAGAGAGAGGGACAGCAGCTGTCACATTTGGGTTTTAACTCTGAAAATGACCACCAAAAATGACAATTTTTAAGGTTTTTTGGAGGAGGAGGCACATCGGTAATTAGATGTGTTACTCTCCATGTTTGTGCTGCTATTTATTTAGATAAAAGTTCATTATTAACGGTATTTTCCTCAGCATATTCTGTTCTTCAGCATCATCTGAATAAAAAATACAGGCGTTTAGTCCTTTATGCAACCATCTGGGGTTAATTCCTGACTTTTGCTACATATCAAATCCGTGTATGGTTCATTTTTTTGTTTTTTTCCATTTCAAAATAAAAAAAAAGACAAATCGGGTGTGTTTTTTTTTTTTAGTTTATTGAATTTAAAAAATGAGATTTCCAAAAAAAAAATCAGTTTTTTATTTTAATGGTTAAAATCAAGACAAGTTTTATATTTTGTTAGTGCGCCATTTGGAACCCTCCGACCGAACTGCAGATCCCTTCTGACAGAACGGAAAATCATGGTCTGAACTTCTGGAGTTATGTTTTCACTCAGCACCTTAGAAAATGCAAAAATCTCACCATGGCATGAACATGTTTGTTTCATTTAGAGACTCATTTCATTGAGAGCTGGTGATCTTCCAATGAACAAAACTGCTTTAATATTCCAAGTAAGTAATATAATGTTTGAGTGACCATGGCAACCGATGTGGTGGCATCTTGGTCCAGTAACCAAAAATTGTACTCAAGTAAGAGGAGCACTAAAATAATTTTTGTCGACATAAAACTTATGAAACCAATACAGTTAATACAGTATATTGCCAAAGTATTTGGTTCTCTGCTTTTCTATGTTCATAAACTTTAATGACATCCTATTCCTAATCTATAGGGTCACTCTGTCATTTTCCATAGCCTGTTATCTGTTTGTTGTGGCTGAAAGTCAGATAGAAACCGTGTTAGTAGACGTGGTAGATAACTGTAAGTACCAGAACATGACTGGATATGTTTCCATAGTTTCTAGATATTTCGTTGCAATGCCACTTAATTTTATTTGGCTTCCCAGCAATTTTTTGGGATGTAAATCCATAATAAGAAAAATAAACAGATTGATACAGTAGGCTGCCTCTTAGTGGAGCTACAAGTAATACTGGCACCCTGTGGCTCAAATCGGTACAACAGCTTGCCAATCACAACAATCTAATTGGCCGTTTTTAAATGGTGTGTTGCTGTTGTGAATTTTTACTTAGCTATATGATGTTGTATTCTGTTCTATTTCTAGTCTGCTTCACTTACTGGCTTGCATCTTAACAGGCTGCTGCTCTTTTTGCAAGATAAAATACCAAATGATGCACTCTGTGTTGGGAACCCTGGGAAATCTCATAAGATTGGCTGAGGAACCAGGAAGTAAACACAGGCTACATTCTGAATTCTAAATGTGAAAATAACAACATTCCCAAGTAACACAGGTCCATTTATTGAAACTTTGGCACAGACTTTAGCTGAGTGGTCATCAAATACGCTCTGTTCTAATAGACCCTTTTCACATGACGTCACTCAACTTCCGTTTTGAAGCGGAGCAGGGTATTTTTACTTCCGGCTACATGCTTTTACATAGAAAATTCGGGAGGTGAAGAGGTGTTTCACTGATAATCAGCGCGATTTCATAAGGTAAGACTGAGACCACAATGTGTCGCATTGACTATCTTTATTTTCCTTAGTATTGGTAGCAATCATTGCTGTTATATAGATGCTTTGATCGGGACAGTAACATGTAGATCAAAGCTAACATGCAGCAGCTTGTTAGCTTACCTTACCAAACTTTTACCTATCAGTAATCAGCGTGATTTCATTAAGTAAGACTGAGAGCACAATATTAAACGTGTCTTATTGACTATCTTTATTTTCCTTAGTATTTGTAGCGATCATTGCTGTTATATAGATGCTTTGATTGGGACTGTAACATGAAGATCAAAGCTAACATGCAGCAGCTTGTTAGCTTACTTTACCTGTCATTAATCTGATGTAGATGTTATAAAATGATTACTGTAGCTTTGCTATTATAGAAATAAATCTTGTTTTTCACTGAGTGAAAAAAAGAGACATTTATCTGCTACATTGTTCCCCTTCCTTTATTATGGTGACGTGTTATGCATAATTGCAGTCACTGAATTAAAAAGATCTTATTCCATTTGAATCTTTTTGTTCATTCCTAAAACAAATTACCGTGGGTCTATTGGACAGTACTTCTGTTTCTGAATTTTCTGTGTATTATAATGAATTTTCTTCATAATATTATTTGCACTTATATTAATGCACTTTTTTTTTTAGTTTTTGTGCAAAATACTGTATATTTTAAGTAGAAGCCTGAAATTGTTTTATTATACTGTATTAGTAATGACATGTGCTGCTGACCTCTTAATCAGATCAACCTTTAAAAAAGAGATCTTAATCTCAATGGGAGTTTATCTGGTTAAATAAAGGTTTTATGTATTATAATTAATCTATTTGTTCTCCCCTTGTGTCCATCTCTCAGCAGCATCATATCCACCAAGCATGGCACAATCACAGAGAAACTGCTACTGCAGTGTCCCACAGTGTTCGAACAACAAAAAAAACTTTCCATATCTCAGTTTTCACGACTTCCCGGCTGATGCTGAGACTGGAGCCTATTGGGTGACAGCAATAAGAAGAGACGAGGGGCCAAATTTTAAAATCCTTCGCAGCAGCACTTACGCCTGCAGTCAGCACTTCTCTTCCGAGGACACCTATGTTTCTGCAAGTGGTCTTTAATAAATTAAACATCTTTCTTTCTTAAAGATAATTGAGTTATAAGTTTATTTAGCTATTCCCAACATAATTTCAGTGGCTCACCACGTAAATTTTTATTAGAGCTGTCAAAATCAATTTGTTAATGAAAGGAAATTAATCTGAGAAATTAATTAATTTCTGCACATACAAATGGTTTTTAAAAATACCTGTACACTGTGATCGCACACCGTCTCTTTCTCCTGCATTGTTTACATTTCAATTGTTTACTGTTAAATCACTGCTGCACTTTATCCTGTAATTTACTGTAATTCTCAAGCTGTATGCAAACGGAATTTCGTTCTGTACGCACTCTGTACATACATAATGACAAATAAAGTTGTCTAAGTCTAATATGTCTATGGATGAACCCAGAACCACACACACGGGACTTAAAATGAAAGTCTTTTTGAAGGTTTGATGGGATGGAGGGTGATGTAACCAGCGAGGTAGAACTGCACGGGAACAGGGTGATGGTTTTGGCAGGAGCTGACGGCCCGGAGAGAGACTTCTTCGAACCAGGAACAGGCAGCAGGGTCCACAGCTCGGAAGAGAATAGGGTGTTTTCAGCTGACCTCACGCTCACGTGACTACTCTGCGCGTCCGCCGTATTGGGTGGCAGTCGTTTCGCACCGTTGACCCGCATTGTATTACGCCTTAGGCAGTATTGGAAGTGAACAATGGTGAAAACGTGTTTAATGGTTGGTTGCACGGCCCGTGGAGGTGGAGATCAACGCTCTTTCTTTCGCCTACCAGCCGTGATAGTGAATCAGTGTGAAAAAACAAAACAGCTCTCTGAACAACGCCGTCACCTATGGCTGACACGGATATCCAGGTCCGATTTGGACGGTGTTAAGCTGGAATACGCCAGAGTCTGCGGTGCTCACTTTGTCACAGGTAATTAACTGTTAAGTATTTAAAACATGTAAACCGTTGCTGTATTGTGGGCTGTAACAGCGCAACACATGATCGCCATGGGAAAAACATAGAAACGGGTTAATTTTCCACCGCTTTCCTGCCTGGAGGCGCAACCACGGAGAACAACTGTTATAGATAACAAAGAGTCGTCGGCTCGCTTGGATCGCGGCTGTAAGACGACCTAACATAACTTTCCACAGTATCCCGATGTCAATGAGAGTGTGTTCTAAACGTTTGAAACACATAGCAGTTAGTTAAAAGTACATTACATGCGTGAGTGGTTGTTAGCACTAACGGTTAGCAGCTACTAACTTAGCATGTGCCAGAGCCCGTCTGAGCGCAGCTTACCTTTGAACGAGTTACTGTGTTCCCACTGTTTGCTGGCTTTATGATCTGCCGCTCCTGAACCCATCCATTCGTAAACTGCACATGAGACTCCAAGGACTTGTAGCTTCAGAACTGTTCTGAAGTATAGGCGCTCACACCACAAACAAGGTAGCCGAACACGTCCGATATGGAAAGTGACGTCCGCGCTACTTCCGGGTTACGCCGGTAGGCTTTTGCCGGCGTAAATACGGTAAATACAACTTAATTTTGCACTGGTCATTGTTCTGATTAAATAATTAAAGCCGCGAGCGGTTTTAATTATTTAATTATCAGCCCTGCAGCCAAGCGCCTTCGCGCACCGCCGGCAGTCAGCCACCGCAGAAGCATGCGCCGCATTTGCGTCGGATTGTTTACATTTTTACCATCTTATTAAAACTCACCCGTCCACGTATGATGGCGATTTCCTTGATGTACATAACTTCGACATCTCGTACCCAACCAGATGTGAACTGGTTGTGAGCCTCTAGACCCTTGTAAGCTCTCATTTCCTCAAGAGTGTGCAGAGGGTTTTCACCGAACACCAGGTAATGCACTATGTCGCCGTGCTCTACATTTGGCCAATCATCAGGATTACGGCTAAACAAGGCACCGTGGAAGGCATAGGGGTCCATATGGTCGATCACGGAACATTTCCTCAGATAGACGTCCTTATCTGGTCGCTCTAGCGTGCTGGCGTACTTATCCATTCTCGATACGAAAATACGTGTAGGACAACTAGAGATAAGGAAGTGAACCACCCAATATGGCGGACCGGAAGTTGGCCAGTGACGTCAGTGAAAACACCCTATTGACAGTTCAGGGGAGAACCCACCAGAGCTCGGCAGCAGGCTTTTCTGTAAGGCAGAGGGAAACCGGAGCAAGGCAGCAGGATAAACAGGGCAGGTAAAAGGTAAAATGGACAGAGCTGCTATGAAGTATCTATGTAATAAATAACTAAAATATATGAAGTGTGATGTCTGAAGTTTTTTAAAATCCATGTTTTTTTGGTCAGTTCCTGAAAAATAACAGTATAGGACACAAGGGGTTTGCCCCGACAGCAGCATAATCCATAAATACTATAGTGAACTGATTATTAGTGTGCATGCAGTGTGCATTCAACATTATAGACAGCGTCTTTCTCAGTCTATGATGTCCTAAACTATCACAGTTTTAACAGGAATGGGCAGAATTATTTTATTAATTGAGGCTCCAAATGTACTGACGAGACTGAGAAACACACTGAACCCACAGAGGAATTTTGAGGGATACTGCAAAGTCTGCAACCTCAGTAAAATACTACACAAAAAAAAAAAAACGGGAGGGAATGAGGCTCCTCATTTTTATTCATAGAGGTGTGACAGCGTGCTCTAACTGTGACCAAGTGGCCAAAAGCATTGACACTGTTCCAAAACAAAGTATGAAAAGGCTCAACATTATACATCAACTATATCCCTGGTGAGACTCATTGGCTAAAAGCTGTGAAACAGATAAGCTGATATAGCAATAAAGCTAGCGTAGCAATATAATGGAGAAATAGAAAACTAATAAATGACAAAAGTCCTGTTGGTAGCATTGCTATCATTATCCTAGCATCTATGCTAACAACAGAGCTAAGAAGACAAAGCTCTTACCTTCATAATCGAAAAGGTATTGTTCCACAAAGAACTTGTCATCTTTGTCGAGTTTGGAGGCTGGTGTGGTCGAAAGCTTTTGTGCCAGTCTGTGCACGTCTCCCAAACGAAATTTGAGTAGATTGGTGAGGGACTGTGTGAATTCCCTATGTAAAAACACTGCTCGCGGAGAAAGCGGAAGTAAAGATACCCTGCTTCACCGCAGAACAGAAGTTGCATGACGTCACTGTGAAAAGGGTCTATTGCAGAATAACTGGACTGCATCCTTGCGGTCTTTCCAAAAACAAATGTACTTTCATCTGTACTCATCAAGTACACACTTGCAAAGCACACGAGAACGAACTTGAGGACTAGAGAGTAGAGAAATAGCTAATTACTTCCGCAATGACTTCGTACAACATTAATCAGAGCATTAACTCTTTGGTGACAACAGCCTTACATTTGGTTCTGGAGTTAAATAGCTAAAGCAAAAATAAAGCACTTTGGATTTTTCATTAGTTCAATATTGAATTTTTACATTTAGGTCTTAAAAACAGAAAAACATCAACACCTTTATTTTCATTTAGCAGTTTTGTTTTGAAATGGAGAAATAAAAGAATGAACCATACACAGATTATATCTTCCTTCCTTCTCTCTCTGTGTAAAGCATCATTTCAGCACAACCTGTGATAAAATATTTAATCAAACAAACACTGACCATTATTACATTCACAGAAGTCTTATCAAAGTTGCTACCAAAGTTCCTACTTTTAAAACATTAAAATATACGTAAAATATATATATTTCCAAACAACCTTGATTTTTAAACTTGCATTAAAACCTTTGATGTTCGTGCAATTATTGTAGTTTACCATTATTAGGTCAGCATATGCAGGCAGTGATTGGCTCCTTCCCCATGGCTTCATAGGAAGGGGATCATCTTCAGTGGTGTCTGCAGGAGAGGCAGATTCTTCAAGCTGACTGTTAGGTGTCACTACACCTCCTGACAAAGAATTCAGAGTGTGCTCTTCCTACAAACAGACAAGGGTGAATAGTTTCTAGTAAATGAACACAGTTTGGTTATATGTAAAACACTATTATCAAACAAATAACATATATGTATGATCAATTGAAGTTCAACATATTTCACATACGTTTTTAAGAGCATTTGAGCAATTCATATTTTGGACAGGAAAAAACATTCAAACATTTCTCATCATACCACATTTGTTAGTGTATTTTAAAATGTACTTTATGTGCTCTGAAACATGAAGAAATTAAGGACTTTCATGGCATTTCCAGTGCCCTTAAATCAAAAATAATCACAAACACTTGTTGTGCCATCAAGCCATGAGGAAAAATCTAATTGAATTGGAAACAAATGAAACAGAACTTTTGCAGGCAACAGGAACTGCCCCCCTCACAGGGTGCCGTGGCTATAGAGCCTTGCTTCCCACAGACAATCGTCCTCATTTCCCATTGCTCCTGGGAGCAACATAGGGGTGAACGCTCTTCATCCTCTGTGGAGCAGAGGACCTAACTGGATCGAAGCTAAGACTGCAGTCTAACTTCTGTGTAACCAGACGCCGGAGTAAAAGAATCCATCTATGCCAAAACCAGCTTTGTTTATTTGTCTCAGCTCTTGCAGGAAAACTGACTAAAGACGACGCGGAGCGGTCTCCTGTCCTTACAAGGCCAAAGTGAGAGAAGGGGCTAATCTGAAGTTGCCTGCTGCAGGGCTGAGTTTCACATGCCGGAGACCTGACTACGACCCGCCTGCTTCCAACACCGCTTTTCAGCTAAGCCCATAGCCGCAGAGCCGCATGATAGCCGCTAAAAAAATATAAAGAACCCTTCAATCAAACTCAAACCACGCCCACATTTCACACCTTTCAAAAAGTGACAGCCGGAAGTCCCGCCTTCCACTTCCGGCGGAAGTCCCGCCTTCTTTAACCGGAAGTCCCGACTTCCATTGTAACCGGATGTCCCGCCTTCCTTAACCGGATGTCCCGCCTTTCACTTCCGGGGCAAAGTCCCTCTTAAATAATTTTAATTATTTTCTTTATTATATCAATTATCATTATATGTTTTTTAAATCATTTTAATTATGTAATTCATTTATGCAATATCTCGATGGTCAGGAGATGTGTTTATTTTTCTGGGGTTTCTTATAACTAAACGGTATGATGGAATGCTTTTTGACAACCCTTGTTTTATCCATGTGTGTGTTTTACTCAGAATATAAAACTTTCACATTGCAGTATTTCATGCTGCAGTATTTAGGCACATTTGTCCCTCCATACAGAAAGTCTCCGTTATGGCACATCCAACTCTCCATACTCCCAGTCTCCGCGCCGCTCTGCTAATAACAGCAGCATTTTTTTTTTCACAGTCTCGCTCTAAGCAGTCGGTAAGCTCTTAACTTAAAAGCATTTTACAGAGCGGACCACTTTCTACGCGGCACAGCTAAAAAGCAGAGAAACCCGATCTTAACTTAAAAGCATTTTACAGAGCGGACCAGCTTTTACAAGGCACAGCTAAAAAGCAGAGAAACCCGATCTTAACTTAAAAGCATTTTACAGAGCGGACCAGTTTCTACGCGGCACAGCTAAAAAGCAGAGAAACCCAATCTTAACTTAAAAGCATTTTACAGAGCGGACCAGCTTCTACAAGGCACAGCTAAAAAGCAGAGAAACTCGATCTTAACTTAAAAGCATTTTACAGACTTCACGCGTGACGTCAGCGCTACGTCCGGGTCACGGTGGTTGGCAAAAACAGCACTGTTCTCGTCTACTACATGACAAAACGGGTGATTTAGAGCGTATTTTTAGTTAGTTTACTTTTGGAATCTAAACAATGCCTACCACTTGTTGTGCTCCCGGTTGCACACAGAGGCATTCCAAATCGTTGGATGTACGTTTCTGTCGTTTCCCGAAGGACAAAGAAAGAAGAAAGAAATGGATAATTTCAATGAAAAGAGCGCAGGCAGACACTCCCAATGGACTGGGGGATCCATCATACTACGACAGAATATGCTGTCTACACTTCATCTCCGGTAAATACAACTTAATTCTGCTCTAGTCATTGTTCTACTTGAATAGCGGCGGAGGGGAGGTGGCGATCGCTAGACGGAGCCAGGAGAAGCGGAGTTAATGCGCTGCAGCAGCAGCAGCAGCAGCTGCATTACGCCCCCGTTCACGGGCGCTAGTACTTCTGTGTTTACGCTGCAATGTCGCCGACACCCCCACCCATTTTAACAAGACAAAAACACCAAAATAATCCGTAGTGAACTATGTTTTTTTTTAACCTACCGGGCGGGTCTTCCTGTCCGACTCCGCGTTCGTATGTTACACAAACATGTCTGAACATCCATCCATCCATCCATGTTCTGACCCGCTTAATCCCTCATGGCGTCGCGGGCGTTGCTGGAGCCTATGTCCAGATATAATATAATTGTAGCCGTCCAGTGGTTTCATGCTTCCATGCTCTCTCGTGTGTACTGGCCTGCGTGTTTATAAGGTAGCTGTATATGTCGCGGTACTGAACGCTTGGCCAGCATTTCACAGACTCGCTCCGTCCCTTCAGGCTTTTGCTGTGTGGATCTGGCAATCTGATACCATCAACCATCAACTTAGTCTTAAAACGATCTTGTGATACGTTATCTAAAGAAGAAAAATACGTGGAGAACTCGTCAGTTTCTCTGTTTGCGTCCGCCATTGTGTTCGTCTTTTGCCAACCAGTCCGGCGCGCATGCGCGAAAAACCCGAATCAAAACAATAACAATGAACTGGTCTATGTGCCGAGGCTTCGAGGCGTGTGTCGAGTAATGGAGGGGGCGTTTCCGTGAAGCGCGTATCGAGGCTTGCTTCATTTAGGGGAGGAGCCGAAAACGATGACGTCCGAAGCCTAGCTGGCTGGCTGTACCACGTGACTGCTTCGGGAAGTGGTTCAGATGTTGGCGCGGCTTCGACAGCTTTAAAAACCCCACAGGCTCCATTCAAAATGTGGGTTGTTGTAGGCGAGTTGCGGTCAGTTGAGAGAGTGGATAGAGTTTTGATAGTTTGGATAGCAGAGTTTGGATAGTGGTTATTTAGTTTGAGACAGTTAGTTTGGTGTTTGGAGAGTTTAGGAGAGAGATATATAAATAGGAGATCAGTGCTCTCAACTATCACACATTGACCGTCACTGACTTCACACGGTCACACGCAAACATGGCATTTTTCACGCATAAAAATCCCAACGCCCATCTGGGCAGCAGACGATAAAAACTCCGCCTTCTGCTGAGCTGTTTCGGCTTCTTTCACAGCTTGTGGCCATCAGTAATTCCTGCTGCAGTTCATGTTAACAGAGCAGCAGGAAGAGCGATCAGAGTTATGAATAATTTTAGTCTTAACCAGCGGTGAAAGTGAGCAGGTAAGGTCCTGTACTACGTACGCAGGAGGGGAGGGGGACGGGGGAAGAGAGCTGTTGCCAGATATTGCCTTCATTCAGAACCAGTGATGGCTGCACTCTGGATCATAAAACAGTTCTGCTAACCAGATGCAGTTTAAAATGCTACGTCTGGTTATAAGTTGTTTTTATTAATTCTGCATTTTTTAACTACATGCACCGTATTTCTGTGCCTCAGCGCTTCGGTGCGCTGCTGCTTTGCGCTTTAATTCAGGTGCGCAAAATTACGTTACTTGTAATTTGGGTGCGCGCTTTTAAGAGTCATTTTAAAGAACTTGTAACATCAGGAGGTTGATCTCAGACAGGTCAGCTCCTATGATCACTGTATAGGAGCCCTTTACAGTTTTTATTTATGCATTTCCCCCATAACCCTCGCACGCAGCGCACCATCGGGTAAAATCCTCCCACCTCACCGCCCAGAGCGCACTGAGGAGAGCAATAGAGATGTGTCTGGTCGACTGAGATGAGAAACCTGTTGCTGTGAAAGGTGATATAGGTTATAAACTGTTACTGTAATTGCATTGAGCTGAAAAGAGAGGAGACATCAACAGATGGATCGTGCGTAAAGACGCAGCGGGAACCTCTGTGTGCTTCAGTGTTGCTGCTGAGGGGAAAATGTGGGACCGTATAGTACTGGGCTAATCATTGGTCACAGTACCCCAATCTGTACATACTTGCACTTATTTATTTATGCACCCCGGCATCATCTGTGCCATGTGAGCGTGTCTTTTCAAAGGCTGGAGAAGTAGTATCAAAAAAGAGAAATCATTTGAAACCAAAAACTGTCGAGAAATTGTTGTTTCTTAATAAAAATGCATGAAATCATCCAAGTTACACAAGCATTAACCTATTCACTACCCCCTGCCTAGTTCCACAAGCACTTTCATTGTCCTCTGCCTGATTAAGCCCATGCCATTTTTCTAGAGTCACAGAAAAACATTATTACACAACATGCCATATCATGTCACTACTATTTTGGGAATAATTACACACAGACAATACATTCAAACAATGTTTTATTATACACATGTGTATACAAAATTTATGTAGACAAATTATTTCGTCCTACACCTTTTGTGTAGGATGATGGATCCCCCAGTCCATTGGGAGTGTCTGCCTGCGCTCTTTTCATTGAAAAGTGAAATGCTGGCCAAGCGTTGGCCAAGCGTTCAGTACCGCGACATATACAGCTACCTTATAAACACGCAGGCCAGTACACACGAGAGAGCATGGAAGCATGAAACCACTGGACGGCTACAATTATATTATATCTGGACATAGGCTCCAGCAACGCCCGCGACGCCATGAGGGATTAAGCGGGTCAGAACATGGATGGATGGATGGATGTTCAGACATGTTTGTGTAACATACGAACGCGGAGTCGGACAGGAAGACCCGCCCGGTAGGTTAAAAAAAAACATAGTTCACTACGGATTATTTTGGTGTTTTTGTCTTGTTAAAATGGGTGGGGGTGTCGGCGACATTGCAGCGTAAACACAGAAGTACTAGCGCCCGTGAACGGGGGCGTAATGCAGCTGCTGCTGCTGCTGCTGCAGCGCATTAACTCCGCTTCTCCTGGCTCCGTCTAGCGATCGCCACCTCCCCTCCGCCGCTATTCAAGTAGAACAATGACTAGAGCAGAATTAAGTTGTATTTACCGGAGATGAAGTGTAGACAGCATATTCTGTCGTAGTATGATGGATCCCCCAGTCCATTGGGAGTGTCTGCCTGCGCTCTTTTCATTGAAATTATCCATTTCTTTCTTCTTTCTTTGTCCTTCGGGAAACGACAGAAACGTACATCCAACGATTTGGAATGCCTCTGTGTGCAACCGGGAGCACAACAAGTGGTAGGCATTGTTTAGATTGTTTAGATAAATGTCATTCCCAAGAGTCATAATAGACAGAAATTCAATGCATCACACGTGTTAAGATCCAGCTGGCTGTGATTATACACCTGGCCAGTAGGTGGTTTCGTGTGCACATGAAGCATCAAGAAATGAACCCTTTCTCGAACCAATTGGCTCAAGTGGTTCAATGCCTCATGAGGCTTCATCTCACCATCACTACCAAACACTAAGCCGGCACCGCTACTTCGAGACGAAACGCCGCCGCGCCTTTTGCAATCCACATCAGATCAGAGTTTATTCGATCAGAATTTCTAGACGGCATGGTCAGTTTAAACCCAGCATGATCCTTCCTGTCTGTAGAATTCAAAGCATGGTTTTCCGCCGTGCAAGTGTTATAACAAACAGCGTTTCGGTCGGCTAGACGGGCGGGTACCGTGACGTGAAAGGATTGCGCCTTTTCCAATCGACATTGCCAGGAAGTGCCTTATTCAGACAATTTTTAAACCCAGCGGGACGCATTCTGCCGTCTGTAGAATTCAAAGGATGGATTTCCACCCTTCGCCGTGCAAGGTGCTATTTCAAACACCTATACGGGCGGTTAGATGGGCGGGGGTCGTGACGCGTCTTTGCAACCTGCATACTGCGCCCAGGAAATGAGAATAAGATCAAAACTTATTCAATCAGACAACTATAAACCCAGCAGGACACATCCGTCCTTCTCAATTAACGTAACACTAGGTTTTTTCACCGTGTTCTTAGAATTAAAAGGATGGCTTTCACCCACTTCCGGGTAGGTGTCGGCCAATGAGACAAGTCCCAGCATGACGCGGCATAATGCGCCCAGGAAATAAAAATAAGATCAAAACTTATTCAATCAGACGAGTCTTAGGGTTTTACGACGTGCTAGCAAATGTGTTTTTTCTCCGGTTGCCAACAGTAAAATGTGTCTTTTTTTTTTTACTTAACCCCATCCAATGATTGTAATCATTGGATGGCGTTCAAAGTTACCATCCAGTAACTTTGAACGCCAACCTGTGTTTTTCTTTCAGGTTTTCCTTGAAAATCAAAGAGCTGTTTGCTGATTTCATCGGTCAGAACACCAAAGAAAATAACTCTTATTTCATTTTAAACAGCATTTAAAAAAAATGTTTTAAGTTACTGTTTGTAGGAACGGTCTAACATAGGTAAAACCGCTCCATCTTTGCTCTATCAGTATGCTGAGTCTTTTGTCAGATTTTCTTCAAGGATTGCGCTGCATTTAGCTCAAAGTCCCTTTTTGACTCTGACCAGTTTCCCTGTATCTAGTGAATATAGCATCCCCCAAAGAATAAAAGCAGCCAACACCATCACTTTGCAACTATTACCCTGCAGTGTGGATAAAACTAAATTCCATAATAATAAACAATTGTTTTTTATTAGCAAAGTGCAGCATTTTCGGGATACAAAATCTCTAAAACCATCGTGTATGGTTTATTATGTATGTTATATTATAAATCAACTAGCTGCTTGGGAGTCAGGGTAGAAAAAAAAAGCCTACTCTGTGCTACCATCACAAACTGAAAACTTAACTGTTCTGCGACTTAGACAGGAATTGTGTGCTTCGGTCAGAAGAGACTAAGCTTTAGCTTTTCGGAAACAAGCACTGCAGCGGGGTTTGGTGCCAAACAATGCATTGAAGGTTGTGTTTGTAACATGACAAAATGTGAAAAACCTCCAGAGGTTTTGAATACTATCTTATTTATTAGTAAATTAAATCTACCCGTGTATAATCTTGGTTCATTGTTTTTTTTTTTTTTGTTTTTTGGAGAACTCCCCATTAACGGGAAGGAAAAACCTCCAGCAGAACCGGGCTCAGTATGAACGGTCATCTGCCTCGACCGACTGGGGGTTACAGAAGACGGTGCAGAGACACAACAAGACAGACAAAAGGCACAGAAGCTCACATTGATCCAGTAATCTGTTCTACATTAGATGGTAATAGTGGGTGAGCTGTCACAGCTAACAGAACGCCAGACCAGGTGTACCTACTATGAAGAAAAAAGAGAGAGAGAGCAAAAAGTTAAAAGCTGAAATGACAACAGTCATTTCAATGCAGTGCAAATCTGGAGAACAGTAGACTGGAGAACAGTAGAAATCAGTAAAGTGAGAAAAATAGGCCCTGATGTCCTCCAGTAGCCTAAGCCTATAGCAGCATAACTATAGAGGTAGCTCAGGGTAACATGAGCCACTCTAACTATAAGCTTTGTCAAAAAGGAAAGTTTTAAGATTAGTCTTAAAAGTAGACAGGGTGTCTGCCTCACGGACCAAAACTGGGAGTTGGTTCCACAGGAGAGGAGCCTGATAGCTAAAGGATCTGCCTCCCATTCTACTTTTAGAGACTCTAGGAACCACCAGCAGACCTGCAGTCTGAGAGCGAAGTGCTCTGTTAGGAACATACGGGGTAATCAGAGGTCTGATATATCATGGAGCTTGATTATTAAGGGCTTTATACGTTAGAAGAAGAATTTTAAATTCTATTCTTGATTTAACAGGAAGCCGATGAAGGGAAGCTAAAATAGGATAAATATGATCCCGCTTGTTGATTTTCATCAGAGCTCTTGCTGCAGCATTTTGGATCAGCTGAAGACTTTGAACTGCATTTTGTGGACTTCCTGATAGTAAAGAATTACAATAGTCCAGTCTTGAAGTAACAAATGCATGGACTAGTTTTTCAGCATCACTCCTGGACAGAATGTTTCTAATTTTGGCGATATTCCAGAGGTGAAAAAAGGAAACTCTGGAAACCTGTTTAATATGGGATTTAAATGACATGTCTTGGTCAAAAATAACACCAAGATTTTTTACTTTATTACCAGAGGCCAAGTTAATGCCATCCAGATTAAGTGATTGTTTAAGAAGTTTATTTTTTGAGGACTCTGGTCCAAAGATTACAACTTCTGTCTTGTCAGAATTTAAGTGCAGGAAATTTAAAATCATCCAGCTTTTGGTGTCATCAAGACATGACTGCAGTCGAAGTAACTGATTGGATTCATCAGGATTTATGGATAAATATAGCTGAGTGTCATCAGCATAACAGTGTAAATTAATCCCATGCTGTCTGATAATTTTGCCAATCGGAAGCATATATATAGTAAAGAGAATTGGTCCAAGGACTGAACCCTGTGGTACTCCACAGGTGACCTTAGAGTTTGAGGAAGATCTATTATTAACATGAACAAACTGGAATCTGTCCGACAGATAAAATTTAAACCAGCCTAATGCTTTCCCCTTAATCCCCACAGTATGCTCAAGTCTTTGTAGGAGAATACTGTGATCAACTGTATCAAATGCAACACTGAGATCTAACAGGACGAGTATAGACACAAGTCCATTATCTGAGGCCATGAGAATATCATTGGTGACCTTCACCAGAGCTGCTTCAGTGCTATGATGAGCTATCATATTGTTAACTGTAACAATATGGTTGTAATTCATCAAATCCTGACTAATTTAACCTTTTACCTACTACTAAATATTGCCCTCTTTTGCTCAGGATTCCAAAATGTGTATAATCAATAAATCAGTTTTTCTCACTAATCTCTAATGTTGTATCTTTAATGCAGTAACAATGTAAGAAGACAAAAGCCTGAAATATTTCTACAAAGGAGCAGCTAAAATGTCAGACCATTATTCTCAGTGTACTTTTATGCTAAATGTTCTGATATTCTTCCAAGTTTCACACTATTACACCCAAAAAGTTGTTATTTTTAATAGCTCACCTTTATTTATATACTGTGGTAAATCCATAGCCTCTTATGGAATAAAATGGATTTAACTATAGGATGTAAGAATGTATACCACTTCATACTTTTAGGTCTTATGTTTAGCTTGATTTCTATATGTTATGCTGCTGCTGCTCAATAATTCCTCAGTTGTCGGATCAAGAAATTACATATTGCCTTATTTATGTTAGCTAGATTTATTTTGTGCTTGAATGACATCAAAATGATCTTTTCCTCAATTCTAAACCACAAAAAGACGTGGGGGGGGATTTCCCATCATGCATTGCTCCTCAAACCTTTTAAAAAACTGATGTAAACCATCTGTAAACATGTTTTATTTTGATAATACATTAGAAAGCATGTATATGAAAGAGTTATCTTATGTTCTTATGGGTTATTTAAGGTTTTTTTTGAATGTTTATCTTTAATTCTATCTGAGACCGTCTCTCAGACTCGAGTAGCCTGGGACATAGTTCCACTTACCCGTTCAAACTCATGTACTCTTGTCACCTTCCAACTCACCTTAAGCATTTACTTTTGCTTTGAGAGGATAATCAAGAGTTTGACAGCCTCTGTGAAAACAGGGCAGGCATTGTCAAATGAAAATAAGTACAATCTCCTGGTTCTCTGCCATTTGGGGGAGATGTAAGTTTACCCACAAATAGAAACATTAAGAGATTGTCTGTGGCTGTTCAATGACAATATCCATCATGGTTAAATCACTTCTTTGCTGATTTCTACCACCAAATACACCTTTCTTTTGAGCTTAAGCCAAAGTTGGTTAATACATGCATTAATGAGACCATTCAGAATTAAGCCTAGTCCTAAAACTTTGAGTAATTTGTAAGCAGTAATTTGAAAACAGATATTCTTTCAAGAATTCTTATTTGACTCCATTCTGATCTCAGTTTCAGGTGAACAATATAATTTCAGCTCCAAATTTAAACAATTAATGCTATAAAATAAATAATTTGGGAGACATTCATAAACAAAGCAGCGTGTTTTTAACCACTGAAATTAGACACCTTCAACTACTGGACAACATCTATTAACAACTTCATCCTAGTATGAACCATATAACTTTGTACTAAACAAAAACAAAGGTGTAAGAATTGGTGGGAATTGGTGAAAAGTTAGTTATTCAATCAAAACCGTTTACATATTTGATACTGGGACAACTGGCATTTTTCCAGTCAGAAGTTTACATACACTGATGGTGGATATGAATTTTCGAAGAAAATTAAAATTTGCAATTTGGTGAAAAAACCGTGAATTTATTGTGGGGGGTTTTGCCGCTCTAGACAGGGTCAAAACTTATACAGGCTAAACCTCTCTATATATTTTAACCTAAATATTTTAACCAACGGTGCTGAGCGAATGACTTTTGCCAAGGCTGAGGTCTATTCATTTGTTGTCATTTAATCGTGAACTGCACTGCTTTTTCCTCAATCCGGCGCTGCTCTGTCAAGACGGTTAATCATCAACAGTCCTGGGAGATCCCTTTTATTTGTACTTTAGAGCATAAACGCTGGAAAAATATGCTAACTTTACAGGTTAAAATCTCTTAAAAAGTTACAAGATTGCTACCGTTGGCGTATCTGTTGTGAAGCTCAAAGTGGACGTTCAAGCTTCATTGGATTAAACATTTACGCCAAAGATTTGTGGATTTTATCAAAGCGGGTGAATGCAAACTCTATAAAACAGCGGCATTCGCCATGGGTTGCAGGGTCTAGTTGTTTTTGGAAACTAAATGAAACCCCCTTGAGTTCAGGGTTCATCCCATGTAGCTTTAGAGAATTTGCAGCACTGGTTTGGCTGTTAGTCTGTTGTTCCGCGTTGATTTCCAAAGTCCAACAATTTTCTGTCTGTCAGCAGTTTTGTCGAGTAAAAAACTGAATGAAATTGAACTGGATAGGATGTGTTTCTTTTAAGGGAGGTTTTTGACTAACAATTTTACCGCTGCCTAAAGAGTAACTTTGAAGAGCATCAAAATATCAGACGGTCGCACTAAAGACGTCATCTGTTACTCAGATTTTTCCGTGCAAGTCTCAGAAAGGCTCAAGATAAAACACAGACGGTTATTTTCATGCTTGACTATTATAATTCTCAATGCGGTGTCTTCAGGACATTGCTAGCCATCCCCTTTAATGCGTGGCGTGACAAGATGATCGGAATATCAGACAGGATTTCAACGCTGTTTCGCGACTGTCGCAACTAGATAGACATTTTTTAGATAGACATTTTGGGAGTATGAGATAGCTCATCTACTCCACAGCCATCTCCTTCAAACGATTCATCATCAGCGCAGCACGGGTCCCCGGATGGCGAGAAATTCTCCCCGGAGCTGTACCACCCTCCTTTACCCGCATCCTCGTCGACTTCTGAATCGTCTTCTGCCCTAAGCGACTGCTGGAGCGACAATATCCTCACGGCTCTGAAGACCGACACTATCGACTGGCCCAAGCCCCCTGCTGGAGGCTCGAAAGGCGCCCCAGAGGTCTTTGTTTTATGGGATAAGAATTCCAGGCTTCCTGCCATGCCACCTCAGATGGCGACCCAGGACAGAGATTCACAAGCTGTGAATCTTCCGGCCTCCCCGGACCCTTCACTGCCTGAGGACATGCAGCTCCCTGACAGCCAAGGAGATCCAGCCTCCCCGGCGCTTTCACAGCTCGACGACGACTCACAGCTACCCTCAGGCCATAGAGATCCACCCTCCCCGGAACCTTCTCAGCCCGGCCAAGTAGAGACTGACACCGGCGCCGATGAATACAATGGATGGAGGCGCTTCGGGTTCATCAGAGCGGTGAAAACCGTGGTGTTTCATCTTTTGAACGCTGCGATCGGAAAATACATGCGCGGTAAATGTTATGGGTGTAATAATAACCGTCCTAGTCAGAGAGACCATGAATGTTCGGAACTGCTTCAGAACGGGTTATTTGAACGCAATTACAAGGGTGTAATGCGAGTACTTTATAACGCACGTTTCTTCGATGCCGTTCAACGGTTTCTAACCGCTCGCAACATCCACCAAGACAACGACACAGTCAATGCTGTCGTGCAGGCCTATCTGTACGAATTGACGATGGCCAAGGAGTTATTTCATACAATCCTTGACGGGTATGATGAGATGGTTGAAGAAAACTATGAATTAGAAGATCAACTTGAAGCCATCACGCAGTACTGGCAGGGGTGTTGAAACCAATGCATACATGTTTTCTCTAGTCTTTTCTTTCTTTTTATATATATTAAATGAGTGTTATCTACAATTAGTTTATGACATTGTATTAAAAGAATGTCTTTTCAATGTATCTGTTTTATTTTTTACATCTTTTCTTTTTATATATGAAATGATTGTTTTTTTATATTAAATTAGTTTGTGGTATAATAAATGAATGTATTTTTACTGTACTCCATAATTATGCCAAAAGCCTTTATGCGCGGTTTATCCCCATTTCCAATCATTTTTTACAACCCTAAGATATTTATCGTTTAAACCGTGTTAATAATTTTAATTTGGGCTAGACATTTAATATGAAATGCCAACTTTTGTCTTATCAAATTGTAAATGTTTGAATTCTACAACATTGTAGTTGAGTAGCAATAACCTAGCAAACTGTGTGTATTTTCTTTGTACAATATTCAGTTGTACAAACTACATGTATCTGTAGTTACAGTGCATAAAGCAATATAAAAAAAATCCAGCCAGCAGTAAGATTAAAAACAAAAAATTATGCTCTGGTAAAAATGTCTGGCAGAAAACTAAGACCAATTTAATAAAACGCCATCTCCTTGAACTCATTTTACCAATTTATTTAGGAAATGAGTCGAATCTGCCATCATCAATGAATAATAATTAGAATGAATAATATTGATGGTTATAATAAAACAAGAAAAGAATAATTGGTCAATGTAAACCTCCCAAGAGGAGTTGAGTTCTATTGATCAACTTGAAAATATTTCATGGCTGTGTGAAAGAGAAATGTTTGATTGAGCTCTGTAAGAGAAATTAAGTTTATATTAAGGTAAGATTTACTACTGATGCTGGGAAGCTATTAATAAAAAGTTTTTTTCCAGTTTATATATCATGATAGGTTTTTTTTTTTATCATAAAGTTTTTTTTTCTTTGCTTCTGCGCAGTTGTGTGCTAATGGCATGTTCTGATGTTTAATAGTTCTGTGCTTTTAACACGAGAGAGTTTGAGATTTAGGCTTGTTTTTTTTTTAACTTGTTTGGGCTAACAGTGAGATACAGCAACCTGTCACAACTTGCAGCAGTCACTTTTTGTGAATAATTTGGGCAATAACTATTGTCTTACTCGGGGGCATTAATGGACTGTGCCGCTTGTGTTTCATCATCTTCCACTCTATGATAATCTTGAGTCTTAGTGGTTTCCAGGTTGACTTTGGACAACATAACCGGTTTCCTTTTATTTAAGGGTAACCGTTTGGACCACCTTCCAGAACTTGGAAAAGTGACAGCGGATTTGCTTGGGTTTACACAGTTGTGTTACCGCTGCTGTTTGTTGCGGATTCAGATTTCTTGCTGTGGTGTACGACTAGAGAAGGCTGGGTCTTTCTATCTGGGATGTTGCTTGGAAATCAACGGCAACCGCGGAACAACAGATACGCCAACGGTAGCAATCTTGTAACTTTTTAAGAGATTTTAACCTGTAAAGTTAGCATATTTTTCCAGCGTTTATGCTCTAAAGTACAAATAAAAGGGATCTCCCAGGACTGTTGATGATTAACCGTCTTGACAGAGCAGCGCCGGATTGAGGAAAAAGCAGTGCAGTTCACGATTAAATGACAACAAATGAATAGACCTCAGCCTTGGCAAAAGTCATTCGCTCAGCACCGTTGGTTAAAATATTTAGGTTAAAATATATAGAGAGGTTTAGCCTGTATAAGTTTTGACCCTGTCTAGAGCGGCAAAACCCCCCACAATAAATTCACGGTTTTTTCACCAAATTGCAAATTTTAATTTTCTTCGAAAATTCATATCCACCATCAGTGTATGTAAACTTCTGACTGGAAAAATGCCAGTTGTCCCAGTATCAAATATGTAAACGGTTTTGATTGAATAACTAACTTTTCACCAATTCCCACCAATTCTTACACCTTTGTTTTTGTTTAGTACAAAGTTATATGGTTCATACTAGGATGAAGTTGTTAATAGATGTTGTCCAGTAGTTGAAGGTGTCTAATTTCAGTGGTTAAAAACACGCTGCTTTGTTTACGAATGTCTCCCAAATTATTTATTTTATAGCATTAATTGTTTAAATTTGGAGCTGAAATTATATTGTTCACCTGAAACTGAGATCAGAATGGAGTCAAATAAGAATTCTTGAAAGAATATCTGTTTTCAAATTACTGCTTACAAATTACTCAAAGTTTTAGGACTAGGCTTAATTCTGAATGGTCTCATTAATGCATGTATTAACCAACTTTGTCTTAAGCTCAAAAGAAAGGTGTATTTGGTGGTAGAAATCAGCAAAGAAGTGATTTAACCATGATGGATATTGTCATTGATCAGCCACAGACAATCTCTTAATGTTTCTATTTGTGGGTAAACTTACATCTCCCCCAAATTGCAGAGAAACAAGAGATTGTACTTATTTTCATTTGACAATGCCCTGTTTTCACAGAGGCTGTCAAACTCTTGATTATCCTCTCAAAGCAAAAGCAAATGCTTAAGGTGAGTTGGAAGGTGACAAGAGTACATGAGTTTGAACGGGTAAGTGGAACTATGCCCCAGGCTACTCGAGTCTGAGAGACGGTCTCAGATAGAATTAAAGATAAACATTCAAAAAAAACTTAAATAACCCATAAGAACATAAGATAACTCTTTCATATAGATGCTTTCTAATGTATTATCAAAATAAAACATGTTTACAGATGGTTTACATCAGTTTTTTAAAAGGTTTGAGGAGCAATGCATGATGGGAAATCCCCCCACCCACCCACCCCCCCACGTCTTTTTGTGGTTTAGAATTGAGGAAAATATCATTTTGATGTCATTCAAGCACAAAATAAATCTAGCTAACATAAATAAGGCAATAGGCTGGTTTAAATTTTATCTGTCGGACAGATTCCAGTTTGTTCATGTTAATAATAGATCTTCCTCAAACTCTAAGGTCACCTGTGGAGTACCACAGGGTTCAGTCCTTGGACCAATTCTCTTTACTATATATATGCTTCCGATTGGCAAAATTATCAGACAGCATGGGATTAATTTACACTGTTATGCTGATGACACTCAGCTATATTTATCCATAAATCCTGATGAATCCAATCAGTTACTTCGACTGCAGTCATGTCTTGATGACACCAAAAGCTGGATGATTTTAAATTTCCTGCACTTAAATTCTGACAAGACAGAAGTTGTAATCTTTGGACCAGAGTCCTCAAAAAATAAACTTCTTAAACAATCACTTAATCTGGATGGCATTAACTTGGCCTCTGGTAATAAAGTAAAAAATCTTGGTGTTATTTTTGACCAAGACATGTCATTTAAATCCCATATTAAACAGGTTTCCAGAGTTTCCTTTTTTCACCTCTGGAATATCGCCAAAATTAGAAACATTCTGTCCAGGAGTGATGCTGAAAAACTAGTCCATGCATTTGTTACTTCAAGACTGGACTATTGTAATTCTTTACTATCAGGAAGTCCACAAAATGCAGTTCAAAGTCTTCAGCTGATCCAAAATGCTGCAGCAAGAGCTCTGATGAAAATCAACAAGCGGGATCATATTTATCCTATTTTAGCTTCCCTTCATCGGCTTCCTGTTAAATCAAGAATAGAATTTAAAATTCTTCTTCTAACGTATAAAGCCCTTAATAATCAAGCTCCATGATATATCAGACCTCTGATTACCCCGTATGTTCCTAACAGAGCACTTCGCTCTCAGACTGCAGGTCTGCTGGTGGTTCCTAGAGTCTCTAAAAGTATAATGGGAGACAGATCCTTTAGCTATCAGGCTCCTCTCCTGTGGAACCAACTCCCAGTTTTGGTCCGTGAGGCAGACACCCTGTCTACTTTTAAGACTAATCCTAAAACTTTCCTTTTTGACAAAGCTTATAGTTAGAGTGGCTCATGTTACCCTGAGCTACCTCTATAGTTATGCTGCTATAGGCTTAGGCTACTGGAGGACATCAGGGCCTATTTTTCTCACTTTACTGATTTCTACTGTTCTCCAGTCTACTGTTCTCCAGATTTGCACTGCATTGAAATGACTGTTGTCATTTCAGCTTTTAACTTTTTGCTCTCTCTCTCTTTTTTCTTCATAGTAGGTACACCTGGTCTGGCGTTCTGTTAGCTATGACAGCTCACCCACTATTACCATCTAATGTAGAACAGATTACTGGATCAATGTGAGCTTCTGTGCCTTTTGTCTGTCTTGTTGTGTCTCTGCAACGTCTTCTGTAACCCCCAGTCGGTCGAGGCAGATGACCGTTCATACTGAGCCCGGTTCTGCTGGAGGTTTTTCCTTCCCGTTAATGGGGAGTTCTCCAAAAAACAAACAAAAAAAAAAACAATGAACCAAGATTATACACGGGTAGATTTAATTTACTAATAAATAAGATAGTATTCAAAACCTCTGGAGGTTTTTCACATTTTGTCATGTTACAAACACAACCTTCAATGCATTGTTTGGCACCAAACCCCGCTGCAGTGCTTGTTTCCGAAAAGCTAAAGCTTAGTCTCTTCTGACCGAAGCACACAATTCCTGTCTAAGTCGCAGAACAGTTAAGTTTTCAGTTTGTGATGGTAGCACAGAGTAGGCTTTTTTTTTTCTACCCTGACTCCCAAGCAGCTAGTTGATTTATAATATAACATACATAATAAACCATACACGATGGTTTTAGAGATTTTGTATCCCGAAAATGCTGCACTTTGCTAATAAAAAACAATTGTTTATTATTATGGAATTTAGTTTTATCCACACTGCAGGGTAATAGTTGCAAAGTGATGGTGTTGGCTGCTTTTATTCTTTGGGGGATGCTATATTCACTAGATACAGGGAAACTGGTCAGAGTCAAAAAGGGACTTTGAGCTAAATGCAGCGCAATCCTTGAAGAAAATCTGACAAAAGACTCAGCATACTGATAGAGCAAAGATGGAGCGGTTTTACCTATGTTAGACCGTTCCTACAAACAGTAACTTAAACCATTTTTTTAAATGCTGTTTAAAATGAAATAAGAGTTATTTTCTTTGGTGTTCTGACCGATGAAATCAGCAAACAGCTCTTTGATTTTCAAGGAAAACCTGAAAGAAAAACACAGGTTGGCGTTCAAAGTTACTGCAGGGCAATCATTGGATGGGGTTAAGTAAAAAAAAAAAAGACACATTTTACTGTTGGCAACCGGAGAAAAAACACATTTGCTAGCACGTCGTAAAACCCCTAAGACTCGTCTGATTGAATAAGTTTTGATCTTATTTTTATTTCCTGGGCGCATTATGCCGCGTCATGCTGGGACTTGTCTCATTGGCCGACACCTACCCGGAAGTGGGTGAAAGCCATCCTGTTCCTAAGAACACGGTGAAAAAACCCACAGACATATATACGCCCTATGACGTAGACGCGTCATAGGGCGCAGGTTCGCACGTCAACGTCACCGCCATATTGTATGTGGCAGAAAAAAGTTGAGTTCTGCTATTGTGAACGTGGATCGGAGAAGATGCCTCATTCCTGTGCAATAAATACACACATACACACACACATATATATATATATGTGTGTGTGTGTGTGTGTGTGTGTGTGTATGTGTTATGAATATAAGGATCAATTTGTTAAATCTAAACATTGTGGTCTTCATTATTTCATAAAACCATGTCACATGTAAACCTTTAGGAACAGACTTTTTGGGTGAGTATTAAAGAGGTAAAATTTATAATATGAGCAAAAAAAAAATCCTAGGTCAATAAAGTAAAAATAAACAAACAAACACAAAAGTGATAATGTTATGATAAAAACATCATATTATGAGAATTAAGGGGGAACATTTCCAGAATAATCACAGTTTGCAGAATTATTTCATTCCTGGAGTAATAGGGCCAGGTTAGATTATTTTAAATATTTTTATTCTTTAGGAGAATAAATTCAGGAGAATGAAGCTAAAGGGATACGATAATAAACTTGTAATATTACAAATAAAATACTACGAATACAAAGTATATTCAGAGATTAAAGTCCCTCTAATTTTGTTTAAGTGACTCAGTAACTGCAGATTTGCCACATTTAAGATGGCGGACGCTCTGACGCATCGCAGAATAGGCAGAACCCGCCCAATGACGCGTCTACTCTTATATTATGTCTATGAAAAAACCTAGTGTTACGTTAATTGAGAAGGAAGGATGTGTCCTGCTGGGTTTATAGTTGTCTGATTGAATAAGTTTTGATCTTATTCTCATTTCCTGGGCGCAGTATGCAGGTTGCAAAGACTCGTCACGACCCCCGTCCGTCTAACTGCCCGTATAGGTGTTTGAAATAGCACCTTGCACGGCGCAGGGCGGAAATCCATCCTTTGAATTCTACAGACGGCAGAATGCGTCCCGCTGGGTTTAAAAATTGTCTGAATAAGGCACTTCCTGGCAATGTCGATTGGAAAAGGCGCAATCCTTTCACGTCACGGTACCCGCCCGTCTAGCCGACCGAAACGCTGTTTGTTATAACACTTGCACGGCGGAAAACCATGCTTTGAATTCTACCGACAGGAAGGATCATGCTGGGTTTAAACTGACCATGCCGTCTCGAAAGTCTGATCGAATAAACTCTGATCTGATGTGGATTGCAAAAGGCGCGGCGGCGTTTCGTCTCGAAGTAGCGGTGCCGGCTTAGTGTTTGGCAAACTCCTCCCCTAACAGACCAGCTGAACTGCTCACATTTAATTCAGTGTCCCGAGGAGAGCTATCGGATTTCTCTGCTTTTTAGATGTGCCGCGTAGAATCTGGTCCGCTCTGTAAAATGCTTTTAAGTTAAGATCGGGTTTCTCTGCTTTTTAGCTGTGCCGCGTAGAAACTGGTCCGCTCTGTAAAATGCTTTTAAGTTAAGAGCTTACCGACTGCTTAGAGCGAGAAAGTGAAGAAAAAAAATGCTGTTGTTATAGGGCTTGGTCGTCATGACGTATTACTTTGTGTGGCCGCCATATTGAATGCCTCCGCGGCTCCGCCCCCCCTACTCAGACTACTGCCTATGACTACCGCATACTGTACTCCCTCTCTCAGCCGTGTTTTAATTTGATTAATTTTACCGTAACTTAATTTCAACCATGGTAAACCGTTGCTGAGTTGTTGGCTGTAACAGCGCAACACATGATCGCCATGGGAAAAACATAGAAAATGGGTTAACTTTACACCGCTTTCCTGCCTGGAGGCGCAACCACGGGAGAGACAGCAAGCGCAATGGAGTCGTCGGCTCGCTTGGATCGCGGCTTTAAGACTACCGATCATAACTTTCCACAGTATCCCGATGTCAATGAGAGTGTGTTCCCTGCATTTTCATTCTGGTAAGTTAAAGATGCACGGTTTTATTTTATAGCCTACATTGTTTCTTTCCTTCAGCCGCGACACCACATACATGCACATAAATACTAAAACGGCAACGGGAAAAGGCTCAAATACGTGAGAAACCCGGAGGGTTTAGGGAGGGCTGGCAGTTAACGTTACTAACTACACCTTTGAAACACATAGCAGCTAGTTAAAAGTACATTACACGCGTGTAATGGTTGTTAGCACTAAGGGTTAGCAGGTGCCAGAGCCCGTCTGAGCACAGCTTACCTTTGTGCGAATTACTGTGTTCCCACTGCTTGCTGGCTTTATGATCTGCAGCTCCTGAACCCATCCATTCGTAAACTGCACATGAGACTCCAAGGACTTGTAGCTTTGGAACTTTTATAAAGTATAGGCGCTTACACCACAAACAAGGCAGCCGAAGACGTCCCATATGCAAAACAGTGGCAACAAGTGGTCGTCGGCGCTCCATAATAATGCTGATTTTGTCAACATACCGGTCCCTGATTTCTCTATTTAATGTGTCCCGGTAAATTTCAGATCCTTTTCGGGATTTTTACATATTTTTTCTATCTATTCTTTCTCAAGTCTACTTCTACGTCTCTTCGTTCAACAACGTTATGTCAGAGGTATTTTAACGTTGCGTTGCCATCAATATGGCCGCCACGTCCCACAATGCAACGCGGATCCCGAGCCCTATTAGCAGAGCGGCACGGAGACTGGGAGTATGGAGAGTTGGATGTGCCATAACGGAGACTTGCTGTATGGAAGGACAAATGTGCCTACAGTTGTGGTCAAAAGTGTACATACACTTGTAAAAAAATCATAATGTTATGGCTGTCTTGAGTCTTCAAAAAGTTCTACAACTCTTATTTTTCTGTGATAGAGTGATCGGAACACATACATGTTTGTCACAAAAAACAGTCATAAAGTTTGGTTCTTTCATAAATTTATTATGGGTCTGCTGAAAATGTCACCAAATCTGCTGGGTCAAAAATATACATACAGCAACAAAATTTGTCAACTTTGGTGATGTAGCGAGTTGTGTCAATCAAATTAGCTTCATGTCATGGCCTCTTCACTTCTTCTAAGTGATTCTGATTGACTACAGCTGTTGACTTCTCATGAGCCCATTTAAATAGGGCTCATTTGACCCAGTGATTAGACTCAGCTACAAAAGCTACAATGGGAAAGTCAAAGGAACTCAGTGTGGATCTGAAAAAGCGAATTATTGACTTGAACAAGTCAGGGAAGTCACTTGGAGCCATTTCAAAGCAGCTACAGGTCCCAAGAGCAACTGTGCAGACAATTATACGCAAGTATAAAGTGCATGGAACAGTTGTGTCACTGCCACGATCAGGAAGAAAACGCAAGCTATCACATGCTGCCGAGAGGAGATTGGTCAGGATGGTCAAGAGTCAACCAAGAATAACCAAGAAGCAGGTCTGCAAGGATTTGGAAGCTGATGGAACACAGGTGTCAGTCTCCACAGTCAAGCGTGTTTTACATCGGCATGGACTGAGAGGCTGCCGTGCAAGAAAGAAGCCCTTGCTCCAGAAAAGGCACCTTATGACTCGGCTGAAGTTTGCTGCTGATCACATGGACAAAGATAAAACCTTCTGGAGGAAAGTTCTCTGGTCAGACGAAACAAAAATTGAGCTGTTTGGCCACAACACCCAGCAATATGTTTGGAGGAGAAAAGGTGAGGCCTTTAATCCCAGGAACACCATGCCTACTGTCAAGCATGGTGGTGGTAGTATTATGCTCTGGGGATGTTTTGCTGCCAGTGGAACTGGTTCTTTGCAGAAAGTAAATGGGATAATGAAGAAGGAGGATTACCTCCAAATTCTGCAGGAAAACTTAAAACCATCAGCCCGAAGGTTGGGTCTTGGGCGCAGTTGGGTGTTCCAACAAGACAATGACCCAAAACACACATCAAAAGTGGTAAAGGAATGGCTAAACCAGGCTAGAATTAAGGTTTCAGAATGGCCTTCCCAAAGTCCTGACTTAAACCCCATTGAGAACATGTGGACAGTGCTAAAGAAACAGGTTCATGCAAGAAAACCATCACATTTAGCTGAACTGCACCAATTCTGTCAAGAAGAGTGGTCAAACATTCGACCTGAAGCTTGCCAGGACCTTGTGGATGGCTACCAAAAGCGCCTAGTTGCCGTGAAAATGGCCAAGGGACATGTAACCAAATACTAATGTTGCTGTATGTATATTTTTGACCCAGCAGATTTGGTGACATTTTCAGCAGACCCATAATAAATTTATGAAAGAACCAAACTTTATGACTGTTTTTTGTGACAAACATGTATGTGTTCCGATCACTCTATCACAGAAAAATAAGAGTTGTAGAACTTATTGAAGACTCAAGACAGCCATAACATTATGATTTTTTTACAAGTGTATGTACAGTTTTGACCACAACTGTAAATACTGCAGCATGAAATACTGCAATGTGAAAGTTTTATATTCTGAGTAAAACACACACATGGATAAAACAAGGGTTGTCAAAAAGCATTCCATCATACCGTTTAGTTATAAGAAACCCCAGAAAAATAAACACATCTCCTGACCATCGAGATATTGCATAAATGAATTACATAATTAAAATTATTTAAAAAACATATAAGGATAATTGATATAATAAATAAAATAATTTAAATTATTTAAGGGGGACTTTGCCCCGGAAGTGAAAGGCGGGACATCCGGTTACAGTGGAAGGTGGGACTTCCAGTTAAAGAAGGCGGGACTTCCGCCAGAAGTGGAAGGCGGGACTTCCGGCTGTCACTTTTTGAAAGGTGTGAAATGTGGGCGTGGTTTGAGTTTGATTGAAGGGTTCTTTATATTTTTTTGCCGCTGCCCGTTGCTGAAACAATCAGCTTTCACCCTGCCTAATTCAACTACTTCCAACTGGATGTCCAAAGTGAACTGAACTGACACAGAGGCACCAACAGGTTTGGCAGAGAAATAAAGAGGGAAAGTTAAATGGTTTATTTAGAATGGTTTTACTCAATGCGTTCTCACTGTGTTTTTGAAACACGTGGAGCTAACCGACATAGCTCCCGTTAGTATTTTGAAACCAAGAGTTGCTGATGTAATTTAAGTGTGTTTTTACAGTTATAACAAACGTTATCTCCAAAAAGATTTTTATACATTGATGGGATATTGATGTTTGTGTTTTCCGGTCCGCTCATTACGACCAAAATAAAGCCTTTTAAAATTATCACCGAATGTCCACTAGCCTAATGCTATTATCTTCCGGATAACATCCATTCTTCCCGGATACGCGACTTTGTTCGTTTCAAACATAAGGTTTGTTTCGTTTCACTCCACCATCGTTCGATAGTGCTGCGAGCTTTATTACTGCATTAATAAGGAACATTAATATCGATTTAATGGTGTTTTTGTATAACTTTAGGATTTACTGATTTTAGTGACCAATCGCTACAGCAATCTGGCGTTCATCCTGCTGTTCAAGCAGAGCTACGAGGGAGCGCCCTCCCCTCCTCTCCGTCCCCGCCAGGGGAGGGAGGTGAGCGGGCGTCCCTGAAGCAACCTCCGCCCGGCCCGCTCGCGGGGGCGTTGGGGAGGGCGAGCGCTCCGGTCCGCGCAACGCGCTGGCCGCCTGTTTCAGCACTCCTCCGCTCGCGGGCCGGGCGACCTGCCGTGCCGCGCAGCCGCCGGTGCGTCTCGTCCCTCCTCTCTCCCCTCTGTTCCCCCGATGCCCGGTGCCTCCTGCGAGCCTCGCCAGAGCTGGGCTCGACCCCCTGCTCTGGGTCCCTGTCACCCACCGTCGCTCGCCTGCCTCTGCCACCACAGCGAGCGTTGCGCCGCACAGATCGTGAGCGGTGAACTTTTTAAACCCCGCGGTTCCGTCGCACAGTTTTTAGATGTATGTAAGTACCACGACTGAAAAACTCGTACAGTGTATGTATGCCCGGTATTTGCGGACCCTTTGGCTCTTCCTGATAAGGATTTTTCTAGCAATCCCGATGATTGCCCAGCAGTTTGCTGTGCGGATCTGGTGAACTACCTTGTGTTGTCACCCACCCCAACGTACAGTGGCGATCAGATGAAGGCGTACAAGAGTTTGGGAGCGCACAAACAGTTCACTGCCGGATGGATACGTGAACTGTCTGTTTTTTACCTGAATGATGTAGCAGTTGTCCGTGGAAGGGTGAGTTTAATGTTGTTTATTCTCATAACTTGGCTGCATATAGTCCGATAACATCTGACCCTAAACTGTAAACATTGCTTTGGCAACAGAGATGCAGTCTGTTTGCACCATATTGAACAATCAGTGAATAGTCTTTTGTATACGCTCCGCTGGCCATGCAAGTAATGAGGTAACTGGGCCAGTGGTGGGCTGTCACGCTAGCCTGCCCACCAAGATGGAGGCGCGCACCCCCGATCACGTGACTGTGACGTCACATGCAAGGGGTCTATAAATGTTTTCAGTTCCAGTAAGACTGAAAACTCTAATCATTGCACCCAGAACTGAAGGTTTCTGCGATCAACACCTCAGTTCCCTGGGCTCCTCGTCCCAGCCCAGTCTATGGAACCTTGATGTCCTTTTTGACCAGTCGATGTCCCTGGATTCCCATTCAAAACTTTTAGTTAAAAATTGCTTTTATCACTTGAGAAATATCTCTAAATGCAGAGCAATAATTTCCAAATCGGACCTGGAGATGATTATTCATGCTTTTATTTCCTCTCGTTTCGATTATTGTAACTTTCTTTTTATTTGTTTTAACAAATCAGCAGTCACTAGTCTCCAGTTGATCCCGAACGCTGCAGAAAGGCTTTTAATGGGAACAGACAGAAGGGCTCACATCACACCTGTTTTATTCTCTTTAGATTAGTTACCTGTCATGTTTAGAAATGATTTTAAAATTTTAGTTTTTAGTAGTTAGACTTTTAGAGCTTTTAGTGACTGGCAGGACTAACCTTGACAACAGGAGCAAAACAAAGCTTCCAAGGCAAAACGGGGACTGGCATGGAGAGGTGTGGAATGGGAAGAGGGAAGAACAGGCGTACGACAACGCCAGAGGGAAGAACAGGCGTACGACAACGCCAGAGGGAAGAACAGGCGTACGACAACGCCAGTGGGAAGAACAGGCGTACGACAACGCCAGTGGGAAGAACAGGTGTATGACAACGCCAGTGGGAAGAACAGGCGTACGACAACGCCAGTGGGAAGAACAGGTGTATGACAATGCCAGTGGGAAGAACAGGCGTACGACAACGCCAGTGGGAAGAACAGGCGTACTTAACGCCAAAGGGAAGGAACGGGCGTACTTAACGCCAAAGGGAAGGAACGGGCGTACTTAACGCCAAAGGGAAGGAACGGGCGTACTTAACGCCAAAGGGAAGGAACGGGCGTACTTAACGCCAAAGGGAAGGAACGGGCGTACTTAACGCCAAAGGGAAGGAACGGGCGTACTAAACGCCAAAGGGAAGGAACGGGCGTACTAAACGCCAAAGGGAAGGAACGGGCGTACTTAACGCCAAAGGGAAGGAACGGGCGTACTAGACGCCAAAGGGAAGGAACGGGCGTACTTGACGCCAAAGGGAAGGAACGGGCGTACTTGACGCCAAAGGGAAGGAACGGGCGTACTTAACGCCAAAGGGAAGGAACGGGCGTACTTAACGCCAAAGGGAAGGAACGGGCGTACTTAACGCCAAAGGGAAGGAACGGACGCACGACAGCGCCAAAGGGAAACCCGCCGGGGCCTGAGGAAAACGCCGGGGCTTGGGGAAGAGAACGTCGGGAAACCGAAAACAGAGGGCGTCCTAACACGCCGGGGAACCGAGAACAGAGGGCGTCCTAACACGCCGGGGTACCAAGAGTCAGAGAGCGTCCTAACACGCAGGGGAACCGAGAACAAAGGGCGTCCTAACACGCCGGGGAACCGAGAACAAAGGGCGTCCAAACACGCCGGGGAACCGAGAACAAAGGGCGTCCAAACACGCCGGGGAACCGAGAACAAAGGGCGTCCAAACACGCCGGGGAACCGAGAACAAAGGGCGTCCAAACACGCCGGGGAACCGAGAACAAAGGGCGTCCAAACACGCCGGGGAACCGAGAACAAAGGGCGTCCAAACACGCCGGGGAACCGAGAACAAAAGGGCGTCTTAATACGCCGGGAAACAAAAATACCAGGAACTAAGGGCGTCTAAATTCCAGAGAATGGAGAGCGTCAAACACGCCAGGGGACTAAGAGCTAGGGGGCCAAAAAAAAACTAAGAAGCGCTGGGACCTAAAGAGCGCTGGGAAACTACAGATCGAAACCAAAAACTAGAAAACCAGGCATGAACTAACCTATAGAACAAAACCAGAAGAACTAGGGTAGGGATAACAAAAGAAAAACCGAAGCAAAAAACTAGAAAAATCAAAATAAAACAAAAAAACTAGGAAAAAGATCGAGACGTTCAAGAAAAACTATAAAACTAATGCAAAACCAAAACAAAGAAACTAGGGCAGGAACGGGTAAACTAATGTAACACTAGATAGCTAAAGTAACACAAAACTGAAGCTGAAAGACTAAGGTAACAAACAATACTTAAGCAAAATTATGAGACTAAAGCTAAACTAGAAATTAAGGCAAACAAGAAAACTAGAACATGAATAAGTAAACTAACGAGAAAACCAGAGAACTAAGGCTATAAATGAGGAAGCAAAGCAAAGCTTGGAAACTAAGGCAAAATCTAGAATCCTAAAACGGAGCAGGAAAAACAAAAGCAAAACAGAGACCAAGATCTCTAAGAAAACAAGAACCCCTAAATAACTCTAAAACCCCAAAAATCCTAAGTAAATCAAAAACTGAAATCGAGCCCAAAAAATAACAGAAGGCACTGGCCTTAAGGGCTCAGGCAAAAACGGCTGCTAAGCAAAAAAGAAAAAGTCTTCGTGGAGGTCGTCCTGGACGAGGCAGGCGGCGGAGCAGCATCTCCCGACTAAACCCTCGAGGAGGGCGGCCCCGACGAGGCAAAGTCAAGCGGCCCGGAGACCGTGGTCGGCGGCTCCGGCCGAACAGGAAAGTCAGAGACGGGCGCCGTGGTGGACGGCCCCGACGAGGCAGAGTCGAGCGGCTCGGAGTCCGCAGTCTGCGGCTCCGGCCAAACAGAGAAGTCAGAGGGGGGCGCCGTGGTGGACGGCCCCGACGAGGCAGAGTCGAGCGGCTCGGAGTCCGCAGTCTGCGGCTCCGGCCGAACAGAAAAGTCAGAGGCGGGTCCTCCTGGACTTCCGCACGAGGCTTGGGCGGAGGAAGGTCCTCCTGGACTTCCGCACGAGGCTTGGGCGGAGGAAGGTCCTCCTGGACTTCCTCACGAGGCTTGGGCGGAGGAAGGTCCTCCTGGACCTCCTCACGAGGCTTGGGCGGAGGCAGGTCCTCATGGACCTCCTCACGAGGCTTGGGCGGAGGCAGGTCCTCCTGGACCTCCTCAGGAGGCTTGGGCGGAGGCAGGTCCTCCTGGACCTCCTCACGAGGCTTGGGCGGAGGCAGGTCCTCCTGGACCTCCTCACGAGGCTTGGGCGGAGGCAGGTCCTCCTGGACCTCCTCACGGGACTTGGACAGAGGCAAAGCAGCTCCCTCGGAGGCCTCGGGCTGAGGCAAAACGGCTCCCTCGGAGGCCTCGGGCTGAGGCAAAACGGCTCCCTCGGAGGCCTCGGGCTGAGGCAAAACGGCTCCCTCGGAGACCTCGGGCTGAGGCAAAACGGCTCCCTCGGAGGCCTCGGGCTGAGGCAAAACGGCTCCCTCGGAGGCCTCGGGCTGAGGCAAAACGGCTCCCTCGGAGGCCTCGGGCTGGTCCTCGTCGGCCGGCGGATCTATTTTCTTGGCGGCCGGCAGAGCGGAGCCTTCAGTGGTCGGCAGAGCGGAGCTTACAGTGGCCGGCAGAGCGGAGCTTATTGGTGGAGGCGGAACCATCTCCTCGGCTACTTCAGGCAGTGACGGGCAACAGGCTTCGGAGGGCGGCGGCGCCGGGCAACAGGCTTCAGAGGGCGGCGGCGCCGGGCAACAGGCTTCGGAGGGCGGCGGCGCCGGGCAACAGGCTTCGGAGGGCGGCGGCGCCGGGCTACAGGCTTCAGAGAGCGGCGAGGCTGGAAGCGGATCTTCCTGGACCTCCTCTTGAGCCTTGACGGACCCTCCGCGCCGGTGGTTCTGCTGTCTTCGCCGGGAGGGGACAGATGAGGAATCCGGGGCAATCTCGGGGGTGGCAGCTGGCCAGCAGGGCAGAAGGTCGTCTCGGTCACCGTAGTAGAACTCCCACAGCTGGCTCTCCTTGATGCGTGGGGCTCTGCTAGGTGGAACGATGAGCCTCACTCGAGGGGCCAGCTGCGAGTCATGGAGGTGATGACCGAGACGACGAGAGGCTGAGTGGCTTCTCTTCCTGGGTTCCGGGGTAGCCGCAACAACGCCCACGTAAACCACCTGGGGAGTGGAGTCGGTCCGGACGGGTGGTGCAGGGTCCCGGACGGAAGCCATCTTGGCATACCTCTCCCTCATCTGGCGTTCGCACATCTCCACATATGCGAGGATGTCCGGGTCGTCAACTCCTGCAGGTAAGTCCCGCATGGCGCCTGAGTTCACCTTTTGACTGGGCCGTACTGTCAGGGTTTTGTTTACCGATGAACTCAGGACGCACACACGGAACTAAAAGTTTGAGTTTTTATTGAAAGAAGTGTGCTGGGTGATGAGTGATGAAGACCGGAGGTTCAGGACTGCAGAAAGTCAGGGATGTAGATGATGGCAGGAGCTGACGGCCCGGAGACAGAGAGTCCACACTTGCTAGGTGCTGCTCGGCTAGCAGGCCTCATAGCACTCAGGTTAGCAGTCCATTGGAGACACCAGGGCACAGAGCTGAGCTTCACCAGGGCGGCTAGTCAGGTTAGCAGAACTTGAGAGACACCAGGGCACAGAGCTGAGCTTCTCCAGGGCGGCTAGTCAGGTTACAGAACTTGAGAGACACCAGGGCACAGAGCAGAGCCTTTCCAGGAACAAACAGTGAAGGAACAGTCTTTAGAGTGACTGGCAGGACTAACCTTGACAACAGGAGCAAAACAAAGCTTCCAAGGCAAAACGGGGACTGGCATGGAGAGGTGTGGAATGATGACGGCCCAGTGCTGAACTGAAGGCAGAGGGAGGTCTAAATAGGGTACTTCACAGGTGGAACAAGGGTCTGGCTAATTGACTGATAAATGATTATCAGGTGTGACTGACTGCTGAGGAGGTGAAGTGAAAATTGACAGAAAATAACTGATGACTGAAAACTAACAATAAATAAAGTCAAACCTAACCCAAAAGAGATGAAAAATGAAAATAACAGAAAAACAAAGCCAAACCAAAACTCAACCATGACACAACCCTCTTGGGAAGATTTTACCAGGTTTAAAAATATGTTTCTATGCTGATTAGATTCAATTGTACTGCTCCTTTAATGACTCAGAATTTAGCAAGTTGGATGACCTGTTAAATTGTATTGCTTGTATTAAGGACTGACTTACCAATAGACCCCTTGCAGCCACGTGACTCCGTTACCCAGAACCCCTTGCGTGGCGGCCATATTGGTTGGCATGCCATTTTCTACACAACGCACGATATTCAAGACACTGTACGAGTTTTTCCCCTTTTCGGGACGATTCTTCAGCCGTGCAAGCATGTTTTGAATCGGGCTGAATTTCAGCTTGATCGTACAGGGGGGAGGAGGGGGGACTGGCTTCTCACGACTACCTCCCGATCAGGAATCGGACGATCGGTGAAAATCAAACATGTTTGAAATTCAGTCGGCTGTCGTGAGGTTTTCGTGAGCGCATCCTGCTGTTCAAGCAGAGCTACGAGGGAGCGCCCTCCCCTCCTCTCCGTCCCCGCCAGGGGAGGGAGGTGAGCGGGCGTCCCTGAAGCAACCTCCGCCCGGCCCGCTCGCGGGGGCGTTGGGGAGGGCGAGCGCTCCGGTCCGCGCAACGCGCTGGCCGCCTGTTTCAGCACTCCTCCGCTCGCGGGCCGGGCGACCTGCCGTGCCGCGCAGCCGCCGGTGCGTCTCGTCCCTCCTCTCTCCCCTCTGTTCCCCCGATGCCCGGTGCCTCCTGCGAGCCTCGCCAGAGCTGGGCTCGACCCCCTGCTCTGGGTCCCTGTCACCCACCGTCGCTCGCCTGCCTCTGCCACCACAGCGAGCGTTGCGCCGCACAGATCGTGAGCGGTGAACTTTTTAAACCCCGCGGTTCCGTCGCACAGTTTTTAGATGTATGTAAGTACCACGACTGAAAAACTCGTACAGTGTATGTATGCCCGGTATTTGCGGACCCTTTGGCTCTTCCTGATAAGGATTTTTCTAGCAATCCCGATGATTGCCCAGCAGTTTGCTGTGCGGATCTGGTGAACTACCTTGTGTTGTCACCCACCCCAACGTACAGTGGCGATCAGATGAAGGCGTACAAGAGTTTGGGAGCGCACAAACAGTTCACTGCCGGATGGATACGTGAACTGTCTGTTTTTTACCTGAATGATGTAGCAGTTGTCCGTGGAAGGGTGAGTTTAATGTTGTTTATTCTCATAACTTGGCTGCATATAGTCCGATAACATCTGACCCTAAACTGTAAACATTGCTTTGGCAACAGAGATGCAGTCTGTTTGCACCATATTGAACAATCAGTGAATAGTCTTTTGTATACGCTCCGCTGGCCATGCAAGTAATGAGGTAACTGGGCCAGTGGTGGGCT
The DNA here is from genome assembly GCA_037039145.1 of Fundulus diaphanus. Taxonomy (NCBI): domain Eukaryota; kingdom Metazoa; phylum Chordata; class Actinopteri; order Cyprinodontiformes; family Fundulidae; genus Fundulus; species Fundulus diaphanus. Next base: position 53,421,043 of record CM073133.1, read on the forward strand.
GTCACGCTAGCCTGCCCACCAAGATGGAGGCGCGCACCCCCGATCACGTGACTGTGACGTCACATGCAAGGGGTCTATAAATGTTTTCAGTTCCAGTAAGACTGAAAACTCTAATCATTGCACCCAGAACTGAAGGTTTCTGCGATCAACACCTCAGTTCCCTGGGCTCCTCGTCCCAGCCCAGTCTATGGAACCTTGATGTCCTTTTTGACCAGTCGATGTCCCTGGATTCCCATTCAAAACTTTTAGTTAAAAATTGCTTTTATCACTTGAGAAATATCTCTAAATGCAGAGCAATAATTTCCAAATCGGACCTGGAGATGATTATTCATGCTTTTATTTCCTCTCGTTTCGATTATTGTAACTTTCTTTTTATTTGTTTTAACAAATCAGCAGTCACTAGTCTCCAGTTGATCCCGAACGCTGCAGAAAGGCTTTTAATGGGAACAGACAGAAGGGCTCACATCACACCTGTTTTATTCTCTTTAGATTAGTTACCTGTCATGTTTAGAAATGATTTTAAAATTTTAGTTTTTAGTAGTTAGACTTTTAGAGCTTTTAGTGGACAGGCCCCCCAATACATCTCAAACCTTTTGATACCTTACTCTTCCGGCTGAACTCTCCGTTCCTCAGGCCAAAACCTTCTGAAGGTCCCTAATACTCCGTTTAAAACCTTGAGGGGACCTGTCCCTCCAAGCTGTAGCCCGCAGACTGTGGAATGCACTGCTCCTGTCTCTCCATGTGTACAAACCTTTTGGAGATCAGGCTCTTCGTGTTACAGGGTAATACAGAAGGCTTGAACCAAAAAAAAACATCTAGAAATCAAAAGGGGAAACATCCAGAGGCCTAGACACACTGTTCCACAAACACAGAGAAATCTGTTCTGTTTCTCAAGGCTGCAAGAACCAAATTAGACCATTTTTTACTTGCAACTCTGTTTCTTTTTGTTTTTTGCAGCTTTACTTGATGCGTAACATGAGCAGAATGTTTTCTGTGTGATGTCTAACAACTATTATACAGTAAGTGAACGCTGCTCTAATGAGCAGCCTATTATATGGAACTAATTATGTGTCACAAGGATTTGAATTAAAAATGCCACTGAAATTTCAATATTGTATGTTTGTATTTACTCTTTCAGTGTTAAAATATATTCAGAATAAATTTTTAACAAAAAAAAGTTGAAATTTCATTTATTTTCACTTCAACCTAAAAACTCATATTATTACTATTTCAAACTGATTACATTTTCAATATCTGTTTTTCTGTTAAAATTTTCAGTATTAAAAAAATCAACCGTTCAAAATTCAAGCAAAATATTCTCAGTCTCCTGAAATTCAGCTTAATTTCGCTGTCTGAAATTCTGCGTCTAAATTCAGTGTTAAAAAGGTAGGGTCAATGGGTGATAATGTCCAACACCCAATCCAGTTATGCTTTCTTGGTCACGTGTGTGACCTTTTTCACTCTTCTGCATATTAAGCCGGGTGTGGTGCGCAACAACTTCCGATGGCTATAGCTTTAGCATTAGACATATGCTACAACATATGTTGTAGCTAGCAGTTAGCTATATATCCACAGCTATCTATTCTCACCTTGATAGCTGTGGATATATTCTTCATGGAAGAACTTTTACCCCTTTTCTGTTTTATCTGTTTGGGAATTCACCTAGACAATTGCCTCTGCATCAGCGAACGAAAAAGCGGGCAAATTAAGCATTGCTGTTGAAAAAATTAGAGCCATTTTTCCTTAGACCACCAACCCACAAAAACAGAAAGTGAACCAGCACTAGGAGACTCTATTTCCAGTTAACATGGAAAAGGGGTTGCGTCATGTGACTATGACTATGAGGACGTCCCACACATTCTGCAGTTTTTTTGAAGAATGAAACGTTCTTGCCAAAAAGACCTCAGTTATTTTTCTTTGCTCTTTAAGTTCTTAAGGATTACCTATTGACCTTGATACTAGGGGTGTAGATCACCAGCTTTAACATGATACAATGTTATATCAGTTTGTATGGATGAAAATATTTTCCAATATCACAGTCTCTTACTATATGATTACCATTAAACTCAATTCACTTGGCTCTTACTTGCACTGAAACTGGGTGGTGGCATAGCAACACCTGCCCCCAATGACCAGTCTGCCCCTTGTGAAGCACTGGGCCTGTATTGGTGTGAATGCAGTAGGCATTCACACTAATAAAGAAAAACAGGAACTCAATAAGTGTGAATGTCTACTGGAATCACACTAATTACCAGTCTGAATTACCAGAGCAAATGTCTGCAAACCCAAATCAACTGAAGCCTTGTAGGAACAAAGACAGAGCCAAACTATCCCTTAGTGACATGAATGAACTTAAAATTCCTTTGCTTTGAGCTATAAAATTACACCTTCCCCATCAGTTTGCTTGCTCGGTAATTTTGAGGAAAGTCCTCTGAAAAAAGAAATAGTTTACATTGTTTTCACTGCTTTGTGTATCGCAAAGAAAACTATCCTCATGAATTGGAAAAGTAAAGAAAATCTCAGTATCAATCAGTATAGAGATCTTTTGTTGGATCATATTAATCTAGAGACAGCATCTGCTTCCACATCTGATTGGTCTCTTTGGGCTCCTCTGATCAACACCATCACTTAGTGGTATAGGGGGCGGTGGGTTGCTTCCTGCTGGGCGCAGTGGCTGGATGGAGGGGTTCCTGGGGCCCTGGGGGCGCTTGGAGTAGGGCGCCTGGTGGATCCGGCTCCGGGGTCTGTTGCCCCCATCTGGGAGGAGCTTGGGAGGCCTACGGGTGGCCTACAGCGGCCGCTTGCGGCGCTCTTTGGGAGCTGCGTGTTGACGGACGTGGGTTACTGACCTGGTAGCTGTGCTGCCGCTGGGTGGGGCCGGGGTGGGTCTGGGGGTCTGGGGTCCCTGGGGCGCGCCGCCCTCGGGCGGGGGCCCCGGCGGGGCCTCGGGGGTTCCGGTTCTGGGGGGTGTGCCGCTTTTGGTGTGGGCCGGCGCGCGCCCGGGTGTCCGCCCCTGCACGGGGCCTCGGGTGCGCTGGGGGGCCTCGGGGCCCGTTGAGCTGGTAGGGGGGCATGGTCATTAACATCTCTGGGCAGATGCTCTTCTCCTTCATTGGATAGGCACTCTGCCAGTGGGGGGAGAGGGAAGGAGGGGGAGTAGGAACCTACCCAGCCTGGATGTCTACTGTCGAATGTATGGTGAGTTGTTTGAACGTTAGTGTTGGGGAGGGATTAAATCTACGGGTGGGGAGGGGGGGTGGACGTTCTGGTGGGCTTGTGTCCGGCCCCCTGTCCCGGTCCTGGTCCGTGTCGTCTTCCGGTGCGGGTTTCGCTTGGGGGGTGGGGTTTGGGGTGGCTCGTGCGGGCCGTCTGGCCAGGGTCCCTCCCCCTCATATTTATTTATTATTATTATTATTGTTATTATTATTATTATTTATTTATTTATTTATTTATTTAGGTTTTTTTTTTTGGGGGGGGAAACCAATAGGCTTGGTGGGTGGGCAGGAGGGGGTTGAGGTGTTGGTCCTGGTGGGTGGTTGGCTGGCGGGCCCAGCGGCCTCTCCCTGGCCCCCGGGCTACGGTGGTGCCGCTGGCGAGGCCCCCTTCTCTGGGTGGGGCGTTCGGGGGGCGGGGGTGCCTATTGGAGTCAGTAGGGGAGCTGGCTCCCTGGGATAGCTTCCCAGTCATTTGCTCCCCATCCCCGGACTCCTCCCTCTGCCTGCTCCATCACGCCTCCACACATGTAGGTTCTGGGGGAGGGGGCGTTACTGGAGGTTGCCACTTTCTGGTGACGCCCCTCTCCCCAATTTTATCATGCATCTTAGACACCTTCACTTCAAACATTTTCACATCGCACACTCATGTAGGCCATGGTAGGGGGGGGGTGGGGGGAAGGCGTCTGGGGGGGGGGGGGGGGCTTATGTTGTGTGAGCCTCACCTCGGACGGCTCCCTTCACCTCCTCTCCCACTTAGACATTGAGGGTTCTGGGCAGTCGCCCGGAGGGGGTGCGCTGGCAACAGCTTCCTTCCGGAAGGGGGGTGGGCTGTGCCGTGCATCCCCTTCGGCGCTCCCAGTTTTTAAACGCACTTGAGAACAACATGCAACAACACAACATCTGAGCGGGCGTAGGGAGGATCGGGGTCTTCTGCACACCCCCGTTCTCCGATGGCGGCAAGGAGTCTGGGGCCTGGAGGAAGTGCGGGCCACTGTGTCCGGGGTCTTGGCGGGGGGCTGCGGTGCGTAGTCAGCGGCTTGCCAGGTCTGGGGCTGATGCATCCGCTCCCCCCAGGAGGGGCGGGGGGCAGGGATGGCAAGGGTAAGGTGGGGGAGGGAGGGGGTTTATTAGGTATTTAGGGGGTGAGGGGGGTTCTGGCTGGGTGGCTCGTGCGGGTCGTGTTGGCCCGCCCTCTTTGGGGGGCCCGGTCCGGGGGGCGTCTGGTCCGGGGCCGGGGGTCGGGCACAAGCAGTCGTATAGTCGATTTGGGGTGACCCCCCCCTTTGGTCAGGGTTGGATGCGAGTGTTATGTGGGAATGTGTGTACAGCGTCTTTTTTTTTTTTTTTAATCTGTGTGTGGTGAGTGGGGCACAAGGGAGGGATGGTGTGAATGAGTTTTCCATTTTTTTTTTTTTTTTTTCCCAGGTATGGGTGTGGTCCGCTCCCTCTCCCAAAAACATCTCAAGTCTCCGCTAGGTGCGGAGCCCATCCCCCCACGTCCTGCCCTCCTCCACTTCGTTGGCGGGCGCCTTGGCCCTCTGGCGCATTGGTTGGCTTCGGGTTTGGGGCGGGTTCCCGGGTGTGCGCCGGCCCACTCCCGGCGGCCTCTTCGCGGGGCCTGGCCCCCTGGGCGGCGGTCGGGGCCCCCATCGCGGGGGCGGGGCGCCCCTGGGACCTCTGGCCCCCAGGGCCCATGGCCGGGACCACTCCAGCGGGGCTGGCTGCCGGCGGAGCCCACGGGCTCGTCCCCGCGGCTCTTGAGGGCGTCGGCATTGCGGTGGCTGGGGGAATTCCTCGGGGTCGTCTCTGCTCCTTCCTTGGGGGGGGGGGGTTGCAGATATCCTGTGTCGGCCCCTCCTGGGCGACCTGCTTTAGGGGCCCCTTTGGGAGTCTGGGGTTATGGGACCCCTGACTCCTGCCTCTGTGCTCGGGGAAGGCGGGCCTTTGGTTCCCCACAACCACTATCAAGCTATTTCCTTTTGGAAAATTTTCACCTAAAGTAGTGCACTCTCACAAACTCCCACAGGTGCTGGGTCCCAGGTATTAAGTGTTCACTTATATACAGTAATCTTATAATTTATTTATTTATTTATGTTCTTTCACTTTCTTTTTTCAAGTATCACATTACACATGTCAGCTTACATAATAATATATATGATTTAGCAATGGCATCTAGGTGTTATTCGATTGTATTTGTTGCTTTATGTCTGTTGGTTGTGCTGTTCTTTTTGCATCTCTCTTTCCAGGTGACGGAGCAGACGGAGAAGGTTTTATCATTCTCTCCCTTTTATCTCCTCTTTCTTTCACCTCTACTCTTTTTTTTCTTTTCTTTCTCTTTCACTTCTTGTTCTTCCTTTACTCTCCCATTGTCATGTCGATATAATTTGAAATTCTCCTTGCAGGAACGGCTGCCAGGTTTTACCAGGTTTAAAAATATGTTTCTATGCTGATTAGATTCAATTGTACTGCTCCTTTAATGACTCAGAATTTAGCAAGTTGGATGACCTGTTAAATTGTATTGCTTGTATTAAGGACTGACTTACCAATAGACCCCTTGCAGCCACGTGACTCCGTTACCCAGAACCCCTTGCGTGGCGGCCATATTGGTTGGCATGCCATTTTCTACACAACGCACGATATTCAAGACACTGTACGAGTTTTTCCCCTTTTCGGGACGATTCTTCAGCCGTGCAAGCATGTTTTGAATCGGGCTGAATTTCAGCTTGATCGTACAGGGGGGAGGAGGGGGGACTGGCTTCTCACGACTACCTCCCGATCAGGAATCGGACGATCGGTGAAAATCAAACATGTTTGAAATTCAGTCGGCTGTCGTGAGGTTTTCGTGAGCGCATCCTGCTGTTCAAGCAGAGCTACGAGGGAGCGCCCTCCCCTCCTCTCCGTCCCCGCCAGGGGAGGGAGGTGAGCGGGCGTCCCTGAAGCAACCTCCGCCCGGCCCGCTCGCGGGGGCGTTGGGGAGGGCGAGCGCTCCGGTCCGCGCAACGCGCTGGCCGCCTGTTTCAGCACTCCTCCGCTCGCGGGCCGGGCGACCTGCCGTGCCGCGCAGCCGCCGGTGCGTCTCGTCCCTCCTCTCTCCCCTCTGTTCCCCCGATGCCCGGTGCCTCCTGCGAGCCTCGCCAGAGCTGGGCTCGACCCCCTGCTCTGGGTCCCTGTCACCCACCGTCGCTCGCCTGCCTCTGCCACCACAGCGAGCGTTGCGCCGCACAGATCGTGAGCGGTGAACTTTTTAAACCCCGCGGTTCCGTCGCACAGTTTTTAGATGTATGTAAGTACCACGACTGAAAAACTCGTACAGTGTATGTATGCCCGGTATTTGCGGACCCTTTGGCTCTTCCTGATAAGGATTTTTCTAGCAATCCCGATGATTGCCCAGCAGTTTGCTGTGCGGATCTGGTGAACTACCTTGTGTTGTCACCCACCCCAACGTACAGTGGCGATCAGATGAAGGCGTACAAGAGTTTGGGAGCGCACAAACAGTTCACTGCCGGATGGATACGTGAACTGTCTGTTTTTTACCTGAATGATGTAGCAGTTGTCCGTGGAAGGGTGAGTTTAATGTTGTTTATTCTCATAACTTGGCTGCATATAGTCCGATAACATCTGACCCTAAACTGTAAACATTGCTTTGGCAACAGAGATGCAGTCTGTTTGCACCATATTGAACAATCAGTGAATAGTCTTTTGTATACGCTCCGCTGGCCATGCAAGTAATGAGGTAACTGGGCCAGTGGTGGGCTGTCACGCTAGCCTGCCCACCAAGATGGAGGCGCGCACCCCCGATCACGTGACTGTGACGTCACATGCAAGGGGTCTATAAATGTTTTCAGTTCCAGTAAGACTGAAAACTCTAATCATTGCACCCAGAACTGAAGGTTTCTGCGATCAACACCTCAGTTCCCTGGGCTCCTCGTCCCAGCCCAGTCTATGGAACCTTGATGTCCTTTTTGACCAGTCGATGTCCCTGGATTCCCATTCAAAACTTTTAGTTAAAAATTGCTTTTATCACTTGAGAAATATCTCTAAATGCAGAGCAATAATTTCCAAATCGGACCTGGAGATGATTATTCATGCTTTTATTTCCTCTCGTTTCGATTATTGTAACTTTCTTTTTATTTGTTTTAACAAATCAGCAGTCACTAGTCTCCAGTTGATCCCGAACGCTGCAGAAAGGCTTTTAATGGGAACAGACAGAAGGGCTCACATCACACCTGTTTTATTCTCTTTAGATTAGTTACCTGTCATGTTTAGAAATGATTTTAAAATTTTAGTTTTTAGTAGTTAGACTTTTAGAGCTTTTAGTGGACAGGCCCCCCAATACATCTCAAACCTTTTGATACCTTACTCTTCCGGCTGAACTCTCCGTTCCTCAGGCCAAAACCTTCTGAAGGTCCCTAATACTCCGTTTAAAACCTTGAGGGGACCTGTCCCTCCAAGCTGTAGCCCGCAGACTGTGGAATGCACTGCTCCTGTCTCTCCATGTGTACAAACCTTTTGGAGATCAGGCTCTTCGTGTTACAGGGTAATACAGAAGGCTTGAACCAAAAAAAAACATCTAGAAATCAAAAGGGGAAACATCCAGAGGCCTAGACACACTGTTCCACAAACACAGAGAAATCTGTTCTGTTTCTCAAGGCTGCAAGAACCAAATTAGACCATTTTTTACTTGCAACTCTGTTTCTTTTTGTTTTTTGCAGCTTTACTTGATGCGTAACATGAGCAGAATGTTTTCTGTGTGATGTCTAACAACTATTATACAGTAAGTGAACGCTGCTCTAATGAGCAGCCTATTATATGGAACTAATTATGTGTCACAAGGATTTGAATTAAAAATGCCACTGAAATTTCAATATTGTATGTTTGTATTTACTCTTTCAGTGTTAAAATATATTCAGAATAAATTTTTAACAAAAAAAAGTTGAAATTTCATTTATTTTCACTTCAACCTAAAAACTCATATTATTACTATTTCAAACTGATTACATTTTCAATATCTGTTTTTCTGTTAAAATTTTCAGTATTAAAAAAATCAACCGTTCAAAATTCAAGCAAAATATTCTCAGTCTCCTGAAATTCAGCTTAATTTCGCTGTCTGAAATTCTGCGTCTAAATTCAGTGTTAAAAAGGTAGGGTCAATGGGTGATAATGTCCAACACCCAATCCAGTTATGCTTTCTTGGTCACGTGTGTGACCTTTTTCACTCTTCTGCATATTAAGCCGGGTGTGGTGCGCAACAACTTCCGATGGCTATAGCTTTAGCATTAGACATATGCTACAACATATGTTGTAGCTAGCAGTTAGCTATATATCCACAGCTATCTATTCTCACCTTGATAGCTGTGGATATATTCTTCATGGAAGAACTTTTACCCCTTTTCTGTTTTATCTGTTTGGGAATTCACCTAGACAATTGCCTCTGCATCAGCGAACGAAAAAGCGGGCAAATTAAGCATTGCTGTTGAAAAAATTAGAGCCATTTTTCCTTAGACCACCAACCCACAAAAACAGAAAGTGAACCAGCACTAGGAGACTCTATTTCCAGTTAACATGGAAAAGGGGTTGCGTCATGTGACTATGACTATGAGGACGTCCCACACATTCTGCAGTTTTTTTGAAGAATGAAACGTTCTTGCCAAAAAGACCTCAGTTATTTTTCTTTGCTCTTTAAGTTCTTAAGGATTACCTATTGACCTTGATACTAGGGGTGTAGATCACCAGCTTTAACATGATACAATGTTATATCAGTTTGTATGGATGAAAATATTTTCCAATATCACAGTCTCTTACTATATGATTACCATTAAACTCAATTCACTTGGCTCTTACTTGCACTGAAACTGGGTGGTGGCATAGCAACACCTGCCCCCAATGACCAGTCTGCCCCTTGTGAAGCACTGGGCCTGTATTGGTGTGAATGCAGTAGGCATTCACACTAATAAAGAAAAACAGGAACTCAATAAGTGTGAATGTCTACTGGAATCACACTAATTACCAGTCTGAATTACCAGAGCAAATGTCTGCAAACCCAAATCAACTGAAGCCTTGTAGGAACAAAGACAGAGCCAAACTATCCCTTAGTGACATGAATGAACTTAAAATTCCTTTGCTTTGAGCTATAAAATTACACCTTCCCCATCAGTTTGCTTGCTCGGTAATTTTGAGGAAAGTCCTCTGAAAAAAGAAATAGTTTACATTGTTTTCACTGCTTTGTGTATCGCAAAGAAAACTATCCTCATGAATTGGAAAAGTAAAGAAAATCTCAGTATCAATCAGTATAGAGATCTTTTGTTGGATCATATTAATCTAGAGACAGCATCTGCTTCCACATCTGATTGGTCTCTTTGGGCTCCTCTGATCAACACCATCACTTAGTGGTATAGGGGGCGGTGGGTTGCTTCCTGCTGGGCGCAGTGGCTGGATGGAGGGGTTCCTGGGGCCCTGGGGGCGCTTGGAGTAGGGCGCCTGGTGGATCCGGCTCCGGGGTCTGTTGCCCCCATCTGGGAGGAGCTTGGGAGGCCTACGGGTGGCCTACAGCGGCCGCTTGCGGCGCTCTTTGGGAGCTGCGTGTTGACGGACGTGGGTTACTGACCTGGTAGCTGTGCTGCCGCTGGGTGGGGCCGGGGTGGGTCTGGGGGTCTGGGGTCCCTGGGGCGCGCCGCCCTCGGGCGGGGGCCCCGGCGGGGCCTCGGGGGTTCCGGTTCTGGGGGGTGTGCCGCTTTTGGTGTGGGCCGGCGCGCGCCCGGGTGTCCGCCCCTGCACGGGGCCTCGGGTGCGCTGGGGGGCCTCGGGGCCCGTTGAGCTGGTAGGGGGGCATGGTCATTAACATCTCTGGGCAGATGCTCTTCTCCTTCATTGGATAGGCACTCTGCCAGTGGGGGGAGAGGGAAGGAGGGGGAGTAGGAACCTACCCAGCCTGGATGTCTACTGTCGAATGTATGGTGAGTTGTTTGAACGTTAGTGTTGGGGAGGGATTAAATCTACGGGTGGGGAGGGGGGGTGGACGTTCTGGTGGGCTTGTGTCCGGCCCCCTGTCCCGGTCCTGGTCCGTGTCGTCTTCCGGTGCGGGTTTCGCTTGGGGGGTGGGGTTTGGGGTGGCTCGTGCGGGCCGTCTGGCCAGGGTCCCTCCCCCTCATATTTATTTATTATTATTATTATTGTTATTATTATTATTATTTATTTATTTATTTATTTATTTAGGTTTTTTTTTTTGGGGGGGGAAACCAATAGGCTTGGTGGGTGGGCAGGAGGGGGTTGAGGTGTTGGTCCTGGTGGGTGGTTGGCTGGCGGGCCCAGCGGCCTCTCCCTGGCCCCCGGGCTACGGTGGTGCCGCTGGCGAGGCCCCCTTCTCTGGGTGGGGCGTTCGGGGGGCGGGGGTGCCTATTGGAGTCAGTAGGGGAGCTGGCTCCCTGGGATAGCTTCCCAGTCATTTGCTCCCCATCCCCGGACTCCTCCCTCTGCCTGCTCCATCACGCCTCCACACATGTAGGTTCTGGGGGAGGGGGCGTTACTGGAGGTTGCCACTTTCTGGTGACGCCCCTCTCCCCAATTTTATCATGCATCTTAGACACCTTCACTTCAAACATTTTCACATCGCACACTCATGTAGGCCATGGTAGGGGGGGGGTGGGGGGAAGGCGTCTGGGGGGGGGGGGGGGGCTTATGTTGTGTGAGCCTCACCTCGGACGGCTCCCTTCACCTCCTCTCCCACTTAGACATTGAGGGTTCTGGGCAGTCGCCCGGAGGGGGTGCGCTGGCAACAGCTTCCTTCCGGAAGGGGGGTGGGCTGTGCCGTGCATCCCCTTCGGCGCTCCCAGTTTTTAAACGCACTTGAGAACAACATGCAACAACACAACATCTGAGCGGGCGTAGGGAGGATCGGGGTCTTCTGCACACCCCCGTTCTCCGATGGCGGCAAGGAGTCTGGGGCCTGGAGGAAGTGCGGGCCACTGTGTCCGGGGTCTTGGCGGGGGGCTGCGGTGCGTAGTCAGCGGCTTGCCAGGTCTGGGGCTGATGCATCCGCTCCCCCCAGGAGGGGCGGGGGGCAGGGATGGCAAGGGTAAGGTGGGGGAGGGAGGGGGTTTATTAGGTATTTAGGGGGTGAGGGGGGTTCTGGCTGGGTGGCTCGTGCGGGTCGTGTTGGCCCGCCCTCTTTGGGGGGCCCGGTCCGGGGGGCGTCTGGTCCGGGGCCGGGGGTCGGGCACAAGCAGTCGTATAGTCGATTTGGGGTGACCCCCCCCTTTGGTCAGGGTTGGATGCGAGTGTTATGTGGGAATGTGTGTACAGCGTCTTTTTTTTTTTTTTTAATCTGTGTGTGGTGAGTGGGGCACAAGGGAGGGATGGTGTGAATGAGTTTTCCATTTTTTTTTTTTTTTTTTCCCAGGTATGGGTGTGGTCCGCTCCCTCTCCCAAAAACATCTCAAGTCTCCGCTAGGTGCGGAGCCCATCCCCCCACGTCCTGCCCTCCTCCACTTCGTTGGCGGGCGCCTTGGCCCTCTGGCGCATTGGTTGGCTTCGGGTTTGGGGCGGGTTCCCGGGTGTGCGCCGGCCCACTCCCGGCGGCCTCTTCGCGGGGCCTGGCCCCCTGGGCGGCGGTCGGGGCCCCCATCGCGGGGGCGGGGCGCCCCTGGGACCTCTGGCCCCCAGGGCCCATGGCCGGGACCACTCCAGCGGGGCTGGCTGCCGGCGGAGCCCACGGGCTCGTCCCCGCGGCTCTTGAGGGCGTCGGCATTGCGGTGGCTGGGGGAATTCCTCGGGGTCGTCTCTGCTCCTTCCTTGGGGGGGGGGGTTGCAGATATCCTGTGTCGGCCCCTCCTGGGCGACCTGCTTTAGGGGCCCCTTTGGGAGTCTGGGGTTATGGGACCCCTGACTCCTGCCTCTGTGCTCGGGGAAGGCGGGCCTTTGGTTCCCCACAACCACTATCAAGCTATTTCCTTTTGGAAAATTTTCACCTAAAGTAGTGCACTCTCACAAACTCCCACAGGTGCTGGGTCCCAGGTATTAAGTGTTCACTTATATACAGTAATCTTATAATTTATTTATTTATTTATGTTCTTTCACTTTCTTTTTTCAAGTATCACATTACACATGTCAGCTTACATAATAATATATATGATTTAGCAATGGCATCTAGGTGTTATTCGATTGTATTTGTTGCTTTATGTCTGTTGGTTGTGCTGTTCTTTTTGCATCTCTCTTTCCAGGTGACGGAGCAGACGGAGAAGGTTTTATCATTCTCTCCCTTTTATCTCCTCTTTCTTTCACCTCTACTCTTTTTTTTCTTTTCTTTCTCTTTCACTTCTTGTTCTTCCTTTACTCTCCCATTGTCATGTCGATATAATTTGAAATTCTCCTTGCAGGAATCACAATAAAGCTATTTACAAGCATAAATCAAGTGGAGCACTATGGCGAAAGCTGTTCGCTCCACTTGTAAAAGCAAAATCTGTCGAGCTCTATCTGGCATTGAGACATCAATTCCTATTGCCACATTGCTAGACAGGACACTGGGAAAAAAAAAAAAATTCCTTTGTTCACTGACTTAAGTAGATGATATCATAAATTTGACTGCAAAATTACTGTTGCTCCTCCTTCTGTACCATTGCTCTGTTAACTCAACAATGTTACGTATATCTTCTAATATTTGTAATTTGTTTCAGTCAGTCTCTTGCCATATACAATGGAGCAGCCGAACACAGCTCCTGTACCAACTCGCGGACTTTTTGCATAAAAATGCATAAAAATGCCGCCAAACTCGCTGGAAACCACTCATCTAAACCAGCCGATCAGTACTTGACCGCGAGCGCCTGTTGGAGCTACGATCAAGTTGTGTTTTTGGACTTTTAAATACCACGCTCGACTGTCTACCTGACTGCGGCATCCTACGGAGACCAGCCCCGGAGGCCTGTGAAGCGGCGGCCTCGACGAGCAGCTCACGCCGGAGGAGAGCGACGCGGAAGCGGTGTAGCCGGCCGAAGAAGCGCAGGTGCCGAGGAGGCTTAGCAGCGAGGCTAAAGGCTAACCCATTCAGACCGCCGCTACCATCCATCTGGCTTTCCAACATTTGCACACTGGACAACAAAATGGACCATTTACAACTCGAGCTCTCTGCAAAGAGGGAGTTCAGGGACTGCTGCGCTCTCATTCTGACCGAAACATGGCTCACCTCAACAATCCCAGACAACGCCGTTAGCCTGGAGGGACTCGCTACTTTCCGCGCCGACAGACAAACAGAACTCTGCGGTAAGTCCAGAGGAGGCGGACTCTGCATTTACACCAATAACTCCTGGTGTAAAAATGTTAGATTAGTCACAAGTCTCTGCTCCCCGGACATTGAGCTTATGATTATTAGCTGCAGACCCTTTTATCTGCCTAGAGAGTTCACTGTTGTTATCATCGCAGCCGTTTATGTTCCTCCCAGCGCTAATACTAAAGATGCTATGGGTGTTCTCTATCGGACTATCTCTGAGCTGCAATCTGCACACACAGAGGGTGCTTTCATCATTGCTGGGGATTTTAACCAGGCAAATATGAAAACTGTTCTCCCTTATTTTTACCAACACTTGGATTTTGCAACTCGGGGAGAGAACACTCTAGACTTAGTCTACACAAACATAAAAGGAGCATTCAGAGCAGCCCCCCGCCCCCACCTGGGCTCTTCAGATCACCTTTCTGTGATGCTAATTCCTGCATACAGGCCCCTGCTGATCAGAGCAAAACCAACAGCGAGGCAGGTGAGGGTGTGGACTGAGGGAGCAATGGAGGCGCTCCAGGACTGTTTTGAGTGCTCTGACTGGAACATGTTCAAAGCTGCTGCAACTTATGAGGACAAGATCAACATTGATGAGTACACCATGACTGTGTCAGCCTACATCAACAAATGCATTGAGGACGTCAGCACCACCAAGACCATCATCACTCGATCCAACCAACGACCCTGGATTACTGAGGAGGTCCGTCAAGCGCTAAAAGCACGGAACTCAGCCTTCAAGTCTGGAGACAAGGAGGCACTGAGGACAGCGAGAGCCAACCTGAACCGTGCCATCAGGCTAGCAAAGCGGAACCACAGTCAGAAAATCCAGGAGCTTTTCCATGATGCCAGCAACACCAGGAGCATGTGGAAAGGCATCCGGGCGATCACTGAATACAACACGCCCTCCCCCCCGGTGGGTGAAGTTGATGCTGACTTCCTCAATGGACTAAATAACTTCTTTGGGAGGTTTGAGGCACTAAACAGCACTCCAGCAGTGAAAGCTGTTCCCCATCAGGAAGAGGAGGTCCTCTGCCTTGACACCGCCGACGTGTGGAAGACTCTGAGGAGAGTCAACCCGCGGAAGGCCCCAGGCCCCGACAACATACCTGGGCGGGTGCTCAGGGAGTGTGCAGGTCAGCTGGCTGGTGTCCTCAGACATTTTTAACACCTCGCTGGACCAAGCCATAGTGCCAGCATGCTTCATGTCTGCCTCCATCATTCCGGTGCCAAAGAAACCTCAAGTCACCTGTTTCAACGACCACCGGCCTGTGGCACTGACTCCCATCATGATGAAGTGCTTTGAAAGGCTGGTAAAGGAACACATCGTCTCCAGTCTCCCATCTACACTCGACCCGTTCCAGTTTGCCTACCGACGGAACCGCTCCACTGAGGACGCCATCTCCTCTGCTCTTCACCTGAGCCTTGCACACCTGGAGGAGAAGAACACGCACGTGCGGATGCTGTTCCTGGACTTCAGTTCAGCATTCAACACCATCATCCCACAACATCTGGTGGGAAAACTGGAGCATCTGGGCTTCAACACACCCCTACGAAACTGGCTGCTAGACTTCCTCACAAACAGACCTCAGTCAGTCCGGGTCGGACAGAACTGCGTCCCCAGGTTCACCACCAATCACATCGTGAAGTTTGCAGACGACACAACGGTGGTGGACCTGATCAGAGACGACAACGACCAGGACTACAGAGAGGAGGTGGAGCAGCTGGTGGGCTGGTGCAGAGACAACAGCCTGATCCTGAACGTGGAGAAGACGAAGGAGATCATCGTCGACTTCAGGAAAAACTGGCCTCACCATGCTCCACTGCTCATCAACAACTCAGCGGTGGAGGTGGTCAGCAGCACCAAGTTCCTGGGGGTGCACATCACGGACAACCTCACCTGGTCTGTGAACACCATGTCACTGGTGAAGAGGGCACAGAAGCGACTGTACTTTCTGCGGAGGATGAGGAGAGCCCGCCTGCCCCCGCCCATCCTCACGACCTTCTACAGAAGCACCATAGAGAGTATTCTGACCAGCTGTCTCTCTGTGTGGTGTGGAGGCTGCAGTGCCTCCGACTGGAAGAACGTGAGGAGAGTGGTGAGGACAGCAGAAGGGATCATCGGGGCTCCTCTTCCCTCCATTAAAGACATTTCATCGCAGCGCTGTGTGTCTCGAGCCCGTAACATCATCAGGGACCCCTCACACCCCCACCATAGACTATTCTCCCTGCTGCCCTCTGGAAAGAGGTTCCGCAGCATCCGCTGCAGGTCCACTAGGTTCTGCAAAAGCTTTTTCCCTGCTGCCATCAGACTGTTGAACTGCTGAACTGCTGAAGTATAAAAACGGACTGTGTACCACACTCGACTAGCTGATTTGCACATTTGTATCGTATCCTGCAAAATCGCTGCTGCACCTTACCCGGAAACGTACTGCAAAACTGTTTACAATGCAACTGCCTACTTTTAAATCACTGCTGCACCTTGCTGCACAACTGTCTACTGGTAAATCACTGATGCACCTTACTGCATATTTGTTTATATTTGTTTTACATTGGTTATATTTCAACTGCCTACTGTTCACTGCTGCACTTTATCCGGAAATCTATTGAAACTTATCCTGTAAGTGACTGCGATTTATCACTGCACTTTTTATCCTGTACTGTAATTCACTGCAAGGTATCCTGTAGAGTTACTGCAATCTTTCTGAGCTGTGTGAAAACGAAATTTTGTTCTGTATGCACTCTGTGCATACAAAATGACAATAAAGAAAGTCTAAGTCTAAAGGCCCGTTTACACTACACTTTTTTAACCGAGCCGAGACCAGTCCGAGCTCGGTAACCGAGATAACTCTTGTGTGTAAACGGTCAGCAGACTGAACCAGACCGCGCTAACCATAACCGGACCGCGCTAACTGCAGACCAGCTCTTGGGTAGGTCTCGGCCTGGTTCTATTTTATCCCGGTTTCTGATAACGAAGAGCGCATGAGCAGACGGCATCATGCCCTTACAGTCAGCTGACTGTCAGCGGGTTTTCCGGCGTGTCTGGCTGCACGTCCCGATTCACACTCCATTCAGACAAATTTCAGACATTCATAATAATACTAGCTTCCTTACCGTGCCACACGGTTTCCAGTGATGATTCTGCTTAGCAGCGCAATGAACCTCAGCGTCTGTCGTTGTTTCCTGCATCTGTAAATCCTTATTAGACGTTCGTTTGTCTCATCCACTTCCCAAAAAGCCAACTTTCTCAAGTAAATTCACCAATGGTTGCCTTCTTCCCCTGACTCTCTGCAAACACCGAAATATCACAATATCAAGCATAACTTCCTGAATGTTACGGGCGCAGCTGTGTGTGTTTCGCTGCTTCCGCCTTCAATCCCAGAGAGCGGTAGTACCGCAGATCGCCACTAGGGGGCGAGGAGCAACCAAGGAACCGAGATAGCGTTGTGTGTAAACGGTCGTCAGAAACGAGGCTCGGCCTGGTAACTGGACCAAGCTCGGACTGGTCTCGGCATGGCTCGGTTTTTTAGGTGTAGTGTAAACGGGCCTTAAGTCTAATCACAATACACAAACTTTAGTCTCATTACAGCAAAAAGGTTGCTGGTCTGAATTTTGTTTCAAAAAGGGATTTCTGTGTGAACTTTCAATGATATATTTAAATGCATAGGATTTCTCCAGAAAAATATAGGTATGTGCAAATGCTCACTCTAAATTGACTGTAGACGTAAACCAGACGTTCTGCATTATTGTATTCCTCATGCGTCTTTTTGAGCTGATCCAAAGAGCTGTTACATTGTAGTTTTCTACATGAGTGGGGAAATATTTAACACAATCTGTTTCTTTTTACCTGCAGGATCTCTTCATAGGACTGTCTGATAGAGTCTTGGAGGGGAGTATTCCTTTCTTGAGCCTCCTCCGCCTTCCTTTTTGCTTTTTTCACCTCCTCCTTCAACTTTTTAAGCCTCCACCGAGCTCGGGCAAGTTCTCTCTCCTTCCTTGGGGGGGGGGGGGTTGCAGATATCCTGTGTCGGCCCCTCCTGGGCGACCTGCTTTAGGGGCCCCTTTGGGAGTCTGGGGTTATGGGACCCCTGACTCCTGCCTCTGTGCTCGGGGAAGGCGGGCCTTTGGTTCCCCACAACCACTATCAAGCTATTTCCTTTTGGAAAATTTTCACCTAAAGTAGTGCACTCTCACAAACTCCCACAGGTGCTGGGTCCCAGGTATTAAGTGTTCACTTATATACAGTAATCTTATAATTTATTTATTTATTTATGTTCTTTCACTTTCTTTTTTCAAGTATCACATTACACATGTCAGCTTACATAATAATATATATGATTTAGCAATGGCATCTAGGTGTTATTCGATTGTATTTGTTGCTTTATGTCTGTTGGTTGTGCTGTTCTTTTTGCATCTCTCTTTCCAGGTGACGGAGCAGACGGAGAAGGTTTTATCATTCTCTCCCTTTTATCTCCTCTTTCTTTCACCTCTACTCTTTTTTTTTCTTTTCTTTCTCTTTCACTTCTTGTTCTTCCTTTACTCTCCCATTGTCATGTCGATATAATTTGAAATTCTCCTTGCAGGAATCACAATAAAGCTATTTACAAGCATAAATCAAGTGGAGCACTATGGCGAAAGCTGTTCGCTCCACTTGTAAAAGCAAAATCTGTCGAGCTCTATCTGGCATTGAGACATCAATTCCTATTGCCACATTGCTAGACAGGACACTGGGAAAAAAAAAAAAAATTCCTTTGTTCACTGACTTAAGTAGATGATATCATAAATTTGACTGCAAAATTACTGTTGCTCCTCCTTCTGTACCATTGCTCTGTTAACTCAACAATGTTACGTATATCTTCTAATATTTGTAATTTGTTTCAGTCAGTCTCTTGCCATATACAATGGAGCAGCCGAACACAGCTCCTGTACCAACTCGCGGACTTTTTGCATAAAAATGCATAAAAATGCCGCCAAACTCGCTGGAAACCACTCATCTAAACCAGCCGATCAGTACTTGACCGCGAGCGCCTGTTGGAGCTACGATCAAGTTGTGTTTTTGGACTTTTAAATACCACGCTCGACTGTCTACCTGACTGCGGCATCCTACGGAGACCAGCCCCGGAGGCCTGTGAAGCGGCGGCCTTGACGAGCAGCTCACGCCGGAGGAGAGCGACGCGGAAGCGGTGTAGCCGGCCGAAGAAGCGCAGGTGCCGAGGAGGCTTAGCAGCGAGGCTAAAGGCTAACCCATTCAGACCGCCGCTACCATCCATCTGGCTTTCCAACATTTGCACACTGGACAACAAAATGGACCATTTACAACTCGAGCTCTCTGCAAAGAGGGAGTTCAGGGACTGCTGCGCTCTCATTCTGACCGAAACATGGCTCACCTCAACAATCCCAGACAACGCCGTTAGCCTGGAGGGACTCGCTACTTTCCGCGCCGACAGACAAACAGAACTCTGCGGTAAGTCCAGAGGAGGCGGACTCTGCATTTACACCAATAACTCCTGGTGTAAAAATGTTAGATTAGTCACAAGTCTCTGCTCCCCGGACATTGAGCTTATGATTATTAGCTGCAGACCCTTTTATCTGCCTAGAGAGTTCACTGTTGTTATCATCGCAGCGGTTTATGTTCCTCCCAGCGCTAATACTAAAGATGCTATGGGTGTTCTCTATCGGACTATCTCTGAGCTGCAATCTGCACACACAGAGGGTGCTTTCATCATTGCTGGGGATTTTAACCAGGCAAATATGAAAACTGTTCTCCCTTATTTTTACCAACACTTGGATTTTGCAACTCGGGGAGAGAACACTCTAGACTTAGTCTACACAAACATAAAAGGAGCATTCAGAGCAGCCCCCCGCCCCCACCTGGGCTCTTCAGATCACCTTTCTGTGATGCTAATTCCTGCATACAGGCCCCTGCTGATCAGAGCAAAACCAACAGCGAGGCAGGTGAGGGTGTGGACTGAGGGAGCAATGGAGGCGCTCCAGGACTGTTTTGAGTGCTCTGACTGGAACATGTTCAAAGCTGCTGCAACTTATGAGGACAAGATCAACATTGATGAGTACACCATGACTGTGTCAGCCTACATCAACAAATGCATTGAGGACGTCAGCACCACCAAGACCATCATCACTCGATCCAACCAACGACCCTGGATTACTGAGGAGGTCCGTCAAGCGCTAAAAGCACGGAACTCAGCCTTCAAGTCTGGAGACAAGGAGGCACTGAGGACAGCGAGAGCCAACCTGAACCGTGCCATCAGGCTAGCAAAGCGGAACCACAGTCAGAAAATCCAGGAGCTTTTCCATGATGCCAGCAACACCAGGAGCATGTGGAAAGGCATCCGGGCGATCACTGAATACAACACGCCCTCCCCCCCGGTGGGTGAAGTTGATGCTGACTTCCTCAATGGACTAAATAACTTCTTTGGGAGGTTTGAGGCACTAAACAGCACTCCAGCAGTGAAAGCTGTTCCCCATCAGGAAGAGGAGGTCCTCTGCCTTGACACCGCCGACGTGTGGAAGACTCTGAGGAGAGTCAACCCGCGGAAGGCCCCAGGCCCCGACAACATACCTGGGCGGGTGCTCAGGGAGTGTGCAGGTCAGCTGGCTGGTGTCCTCACAGACATTTTTAACACCTCGCTGGACCAAGCCATAGTGCCAGCATGCTTCATGTCTGCCTCCATCATTCCGGTGCCAAAGAAACCTCAAGTCACCTGTTTCAACGACCACCGGCCTGTGGCACTGACTCCCATCATGATGAAGTGCTTTGAAAGGCTGGTAAAGGAACACATCGTCTCCAGTCTCCCATCTACACTCGACCCGTTCCAGTTTGCCTACCGACGGAACCGCTCCACTGAGGACGCCATCTCCTCTGCTCTTCACCTGAGCCTTGCACACCTGGAGGAGAAGAACACGCACGTGCGGATGCTGTTCCTGGACTTCAGTTCAGCGTTCAACACCATCATCCCACAACATCTGGTGGGAAAACTGGAGCATCTGGGCTTCAACACACCCCTACGAAACTGGCTGCTAGACTTCCTCACAAACAGACCTCAGTCAGTCCGGGTCGGACAGAACTGCGTCCCCAGGTTCACCACCAATCACATCGTGAAGTTTGCAGACGACACAACGGTGGTGGACCTGATCAGAGACGACAACGACCAGGACTACAGAGAGGAGGTGGAGCAGCTGGTGGGCTGGTGCAGAGACAACAGCCTGATCCTGAACGTGGAGAAGACGAAGGAGATCATCGTCGACTTCAGGAAAAACTGGCCTCACCATGCTCCACTGCTCATCAACAACTCAGCGGTGGAGGTGGTCAGCAGCACCAAGTTCCTGGGGGTGCACATCACGGACAACCTCACCTGGTCTGTGAACACCATGTCACTGGTGAAGAGGGCACAGAAGCGACTGTACTTTCTGCGGAGGATGAGGAGAGCCCGCCTGCCCCCGCCCATCCTCACGACCTTCTACAGAAGCACCATAGAGAGTATTCTGACCAGCTGTCTCTCTGTGTGGTGTGGAGGCTGCAGTGCCTCCGACTGGAAGAACGTGAGGAGAGTGGTGAGGACAGCAGAAGGGATCATCGGGGCTCCTCTTCCCTCCATTAAAGACATTTCATCGCAGCGCTGTGTGTCTCGAGCCCGTAACATCATCAGGGACCCCTCACACCCCCACCATAGACTATTCTCCCTGCTGCCCTCTGGAAAGAGGTTCCGCAGCATCCGCTGCAGGTCCACTAGGTTCTGCAAAAGCTTTTTCCCTGCTGCCATCAGACTGTTGAACTGCTGAACTGCTGAAGTATAAAAACGGACTGTGTACCACACTCGACTAGCTGATTTGCACATTTGTATCGTATCCTGCAAAATCGCTGCTGCACCTTACCCGGAAACGTACTGCAAAACTGTTTACAATGCAACTGCCTACTTTTAAATCACTGCTGCACCTTGCTGCACAACTGTCTACTGGTAAATCACTGATGCACCTTACTGCATATTTGTTTATATTTGTTTTACATTGGTTATATTTCAACTGCCTACTGTTCACTGCTGCACTTTATCCGGAAATCTATTGAAACTTATCCTGTAAGTGACTGCGATTTATCACTGCACTTTTTATCCTGTACTGTAATTCACTGCAAGGTATCCTGTAGAGTTACTGCAATCTTTCTGAGCTGTGTGAAAACGAAATTTTGTTCTGTATGCACTCTGTGCATACAAAATGACAATAAAGAAAGTCTAAGTCTAAAGGCCCGTTTACACTACACTTTTTTAACCGAGCCGAGACCAGTCCGAGCTCGGTAACCGAGATAACTCTTGTGTGTAAACGGTCAGCAGACTGAACCAGACCGCGCTAACCATAACCGGACCGCGCTAACTGCAGACCAGCTCTTGGGTAGGTCTCGGCCTGGTTCTATTTTATCCCGGTTTCTGATAACGAAGAGCGCATGAGCAGACGGCATCATGCCCTTACAGTCAGCTGACTGTCAGCGGGTTTTCCGGCGTGTCTGGCTGCACGTCCCGATTCACACTCCATTCAGACAAATTTCAGACATTCATAATAATACTAGCTTCCTTACCGTGCCACACGGTTTCCAGTGATGATTCTGCTTAGCAGCGCAATGAACCTCAGCGTCTGTCGTTGTTTCCTGCATCTGTAAATCCTTATTAGACGTTCGTTTGTCTCATCCACTTCCCAAAAAGCCAACTTTCTCAAGTAAATTCACCAATGGTTGCCTTCTTCCCCTGACTCTCTGCAAACACCGAAATATCACAATATCAAGCATAACTTCCTGAATGTTACGGGCGCAGCTGTGTGTGTTTCGCTGCTTCCGCCTTCAATCCCAGAGAGCGGTAGTACCGCAGATCGCCACTAGGGGGCGAGGAGCAACCAAGGAACCGAGATAGCGTTGTGTGTAAACGGTCGTCAGAAACGAGGCTCGGCCTGGTAACTGGACCAAGCTCGGACTGGTCTCGGCATGGCTCGGTTTTTTAGGTGTAGTGTAAACGGGCCTTAAGTCTAATCACAATACACAAACTTTAGTCTCATTACAGCAAAAAGGTTGCTGGTCTGAATTTTGTTTCAAAAAGGGATTTCTGTGTGAACTTTCAATGATATATTTAAATGCATAGGATTTCTCCAGAAAAATATAGGTATGTGCAAATGCTCACTCTAAATTGACTGTAGACGTAAACCAGACGTTCTGCATTATTGTATTCCTCATGCGTCTTTTTGAGCTGATCCAAAGAGCTGTTACATTGTAGTTTTCTACATGAGTGGGGAAATATTTAACACAATCTGTTTCTTTTTACCTGCAGGATCTCTTCATAGGACTGTCTGATAGAGTCTTGGAGGGGAGTATTCCTTTCTTGAGCCTCCTCCGCCTTCCTTTTTGCTTTTTTCACCTCCTCCTTCAACTTTTTAAGCCTCCACCGAGCTCGGGCAAGTTCTCTCTCATATTCCTCCACCTGGCTCTCCTTTTGTGCTTCGTCTGCTTGCAAAGATAGGATCTGGGAATAGAATAATTCACATATTAAAAAAAGTGGGGGAAAAAAATCCCATTTTTGCTTACAATCACTTTGTGAGGAAATTAACATTTGTTTAAAATTTATCTGCAAAGCAAATTAAGTACTCTCCCAGACTGGAACCATAAGAAACGTATAAAAACATTAATCAACAAATGTGTAATAATCAGCAGTACTATCCTGAATTTATATTTAAATTACATTTTTTTAATTAAATGATTTTATACACAGAATAACAAACCACTTGATACGTGTTGGAAATTCCATTTCCAAGCACCTGTTTTCATCCTATCATCCTATGTTCTAGTCTTCCTGGTTGATAGGCAGATAAAATATTATTTCAGCTTAGTGATTGGGTGGTCCTCTTTAGTTTTACATTAGGCTTTGTAGAGTTAACCCGTACGAGATATCTCATAGCTGAAAGTAAAACTAATCAATCATATAGTTTCTCTAATTGTGTGGAGTTTGTGATTATAACATTTCTGACAAGTTCCATTCACTGAATGGTCCCCCAATCAGTGTCATCTGAGGTGAGTCTGTGTGTTTTCATTATAGAGTTAGCAGAGTCTGTAAGTCTGAATGCTGACATGTCAGACGTGTTAGCTACAATCAGGGATGAAACTAAAGGGGTGGCCATGGTATAGCCACCTCTGGAGCCTGAATTTACACCTGAGTGCAGTCAAGGGTGATTGGCATGGTCAATACAATAGATACTAAAGAAACAATTATTCAAAGGTATTAATTTGGGTCTGAAGAGAAACTGACACATTTGTCTTCCTAAGTTATTGTCGTTCTTCAGACAGTAGTACCGCCATAACACAGACACTTAGCCTCACCCCTTTGCTGCAGAGGTTCACTTGAGCGTTCATGGCTGAGAATCAAAACAATGAGCTAATGCTGGCAGTTCAAGGCTACATCCGAATACGTCTAATGCGTATGAACTCTTTAGCCAACGCGGAAGCAGCGGTCGCCATGATAAATGATGTCTGAATAGTACAGTCAGTAAGGAAGGAGGTAGGAAAAGGAGCATGTATGCTCCTCTCACAGCTAATTTAGCATAGGAACCTCACAAGGCCCCTTATCAGCACAAACAAGCTATAGGTAATCCCACAATTCTTTGTGTGACATGATGTACAAACACAGCCCACCTCACAGTGATGACGTATGAGTTAAAGATGTCCGAAATTGGCACAGGAGTCCAAAGCTCTTTTCCTATCGATGATAGAGTTCTTAGTATTAACCACATCAAAGGTCAAGGAACAGGAGCTAAGAGCTAGGAGCACAAATGTGCTTCACATTGATCTTAATGCAAACAAAGAACCTAAGATCAAAGCTTCAACAAGAGTCACCACTGGTAGGACAAAACATATATATTAAAACGGACAGGATTTACGTTAGTTCTATGTCTCAGTTATTTGGGTTCCAGACATTAATTTTGTGATGGAAAATGTTCTTGTCTGCTTTTAAGTTTAAACCTTGTGCAAAACATGTTGTCACCTTTAAGAGAATGGCATGTATAGTCTACAGCCTTTGTTTGCAGAGATAGATGTAAGGTTAATCAGAGTTAATTTTCTCTGTGTGTCCTTACATGGTCATAAAGCATTCTTAGAACTTTATTACCTCTGTGTGTGTTTCAAAATGTGAGGGTATAATGGTCATTTAGAGTGGGAGAGGAGAGCTGGGTCCTCCCAAGGCTCTAGAAGTGGTTAAAGGTCAGGGGCCAAGATGAAGCTGTTATACGTAATATGAGGCTCTTTGTTTGCTCATCATAGAGGCTCCTCCTGTTTGTGTACATCTGTTCTCTATAAAGACACAGGGTTTGTCTTACTAGGTGGGCATTTGGAGAAGAATGCATCTTAAACTGCCTTCAATAAAAAGACCGCTCTCTGTATTAAATGAGTATCTTCCTTCTTGATAATCATTTTCCCATGACAATATGTACTGTTCAATTTACTTAATCTACTACCTCCAAGCTCTGTGTTTTTTTATGCTTTTGTTCTGTATTTGTAGGATGATTCCTCCTGTTGTTTCATCTCCTGTTACTGATTGACAGGCCCCATCTGGTGGTGGACTCTCAGAAGGGCCTTCAAAGTTTACTTTTACAAATATGATTAGCTGGAGGCCGCTTGGACTGCACTACACCCCCAGAAACTGCAGTCAATGACAGCTGAGAGGGAGATTTAAAAGCTGGCTCTACCATTCAATCAAAGCTGCTGATTATGTGCAGTATGCCATTCTTTGCTTGTCTGCTTGGCTTTGCGTCACCTCCGTGAATTTGTGACATTTGACCTTGTGACTTTTGCAGCCAAAAGAAACTTTCATTTGATTTTTTTGTTTTTGCTCATTGCAAGATGTTTTCATCCGTCCGTCCGTCCGTCCGTTTTCTTCCGCTTATCCGGGGTCGGGTCGCGGGGGTAGCAGCTTCAGTAGGGAGGCCCAGACGTCCTTCTCCCCGGCCACTTGGGCCAGCTCCTCCGGGGGAATCCCAAAGCGTTCCCAGGCCAGCTGAGAGACATAGTCCCTCCAGCGTGTCCTGGGTCTTCCCCTGGGCCTCCTCCCGGTGGGACGTGCCCGGAACACCTCACCAGGGAGGCGTCCAGGAGGCATCCTAAGCAGATGCCCGATCCACCTCAACTGGCTCCTCTCGACGTGGAGGAGCAGCGGCTCTACTCTGAGTCCTCCCCGGATGACTGAGCTCCTCACCCTATCTCTAAGGGAGAGCCCAGACACACTACGGAGAAAACTCATTTCGGCCGCTTGTATCCGGGATCTCGTTCTTTCGGTCACGACCCAAAGTTCCCTTTATTCTTTTGGATTTTTTGCCTTCTCCCCTGCTAAGTTCATTCTGTATTTTTCCATTAAAATATCACCCTACTCGTATCATGTGGCTTCTTAGTTCTTGTCTACATCTTGGTTCAACAAATGCTTCACAAATCTTGACATTAGTTTATTAGTGAATAGCACATGAAGCAATGTTATACCTGCTACAGTGGAAATTACTTACAACCATGTTGTCCTAGGTCTCTCCTCAAAAAGACTGTTTCCAAAATAGGCTAAATGGTTACAGGTAAATGACTAGCTCTAGAAATAATTAATTGTTACCTTTTGACTTTCTTCATAGCAAAGCTGTCTGGTTGCTTTTATCTGCTGAATCAGTTTCTTTTTGTGTTTCTCTAATTTCACCAGGGTATCCTCTAAGTCCTTACAGTCTGATTGCTGCTCTTGAAGTTCCAAATTCTCCACTGCCAATGCATTTTCCAGTTCCTATGACAAAACATAAAGATACACAGACATCAACAAGTTAGTCCGACTTAAAGAATTTTCAGTATCAGGAAAACAGCAAGATATAATAAGACAAGACTCTAATCATGTATAGCCTAAAGATACCACTCTCCAGAGAACTTTATTTTTAGACTTTGGGGTTTACACCATACCCAACCTCACAATGAAACAGGAACCATATTTCTAGGATTTGTCCTGCATTTATGTTAACTGAGCTGTTGTTCAAGTTTGAGGAGCTAGATCAAGAGTAGGCCTCGTGGTATGAATTGATCGGAAGCCGTTCACTGGATTTAGGGAAGGCAAGGCAAGTTTATTTATAAAGCACTTTTCAGTAATAAGTTGATTCAAAGTGCTACTGTGCTGTACATCAACAAAGTAAAAAACCAGCAGAGGAAATCAAGCATTAGAGAGACAGGGGACATTGCAGAGGCAAGCACATTGCATTGGAATAGTAGCAGATGGTCAGATACGGTATAAGACAAGTTGGACTACAAAATTCGACATCAACATTTAAAGGCAGCTCTAAACAAAAGGTTTAAAGGGTTTAAAGGAACTCAGGGTTTCAGCACTTATGCAGTCCTCTGGGAATTTGGTTCCAGATAAGTGGAGCATAAAAACTAAATGCTGCTTCTCCGTGTTTAATTGTGGTTCTAGGTATGCAGAGTAGGGTAGAGTAGAACCAGAAGACCTTAATGGTCTGGAGGGTTGATACACCGATAACAAGTCTGTGATGTATTTAGGTGCTAAGACATTCATTGATTTATATACCAAAAGAAGTATTTAAAGTCTATTCTCTGAGATATAGGGAGCCAGTGTAAGGACTTTAGGACAGGGTGATGTGCTCTACCTTCTTAGTCTTAATGAGGATGCGAGCAGAATATAGCATTCTGGATCAACTGCGGCTGTCTGATCAACTCTTTTGGGAGACCTGTGAATACACCATTGCAGTAATCTATTTGATTAAAAATAAACTCGTGGATTCGTTTTTCCACCATACCCAAGAGCATTTAATGTGTTGAAGTATTATGACATACGTTTTGATGTCTGAAGGATTATTAGAATTCTCTCAAAACCAAAAACGTGTTCATTGACTAAAGCTCTCTTAGAGACAGGGACGACAAATATAATAGCATGCTATGTACAAAAAAAGGTCAAACATCACCTTGAACAATTTGATGAGTGGAGCAAAAAGATGAAAGAGGAAGAGGTGTTTGGTGAGCATAAGGGGCCTACAAAATAGATTAATTCAGGCTCAAGAAAAAAAATCCTAGTTAGAAAGGAGGATAGTAAGTCTTGTGATCTGAGAAATTCTACAAGATTTAATTTCAATAACTGTTCTTTGAGTGAACCTACAGAAAGAGGGTCTTTTCCAAAAAGTTGGAAATTCAAGGGGAAGGAAGCTCACAACTTCTATAAAAAAACAGAAGATCCTAACATCTACCTGTGATGAGAGTTCTGTCCCATGTGCTGCCTTCCCTCAG
This sequence comes from Fundulus diaphanus, assembly GCA_037039145.1. Lineage (NCBI taxonomy): Eukaryota > Metazoa > Chordata > Actinopteri > Cyprinodontiformes > Fundulidae > Fundulus > Fundulus diaphanus. The sequence continues at coordinate 53,448,812 of CM073133.1, forward strand.
AGTGAAGTTCTGTACCAGTTAGATCAAAGCATTCTGCAACTGGTTTCTCTCTGTAGAAAAATTCTTTCATGGGTTGTTCAATTACATACAGGTAATTCATTGAAAACTCCGAGTAAAGATACTGGGACAACACATTTGGACAATAACATGACAACTCTAATAAACTTGAAAAGGAAATTAGTCTTCATATTTGTAAATATGCAATTGTGTTGGGAAAAGAACAGAACTAGTTCACTAAAAGTTTTACCTTAGATCAATTGAAATATGTGTCACAATCCCCAGGTCTTTTTTTAGGTTCCTGGGAATCATGCAGCTCTGTTTTTGTTTTGAACCTTTTAGTATTTGTCAGACTATAGGTTTGGTTCCTTTCTTCTTGCTTCTTGTCATTAAAAAATATTTTCATTATGCATTCAGTTAGTTACTGTTGTTTCAGTTTGATATTTATTTTCCTGCCTCAATCTTCATTTCAGTTTAAGTGACTGTATTTGGTCATAGTCTATCCATTCACCATGGTTTCATATTTTTATTTTCTCCCACTGTCCCTGTCAGATGAGTGCTCTCTCTCTCCTGCAGCTTAATTACCACTAGAACTGCAAGCAGTTATTAACGGGTTCCAAGCCCGTCTACGCTCCGCCCCCTTTGAGCATGTTCCTGCACTACAGCGTTCAACACCCTCATCCCACAGCATCTGGTTGAAAAACTGGAACATCTGGGCTTCAGCACACCCCTCATCACTTCCTCACCTCCTGACCACTGTCGGTCCGGGTCTGACAGACCACCTCTGATGTCATCACCCTTAGCACGGGCTCCCCTCAGGGCTGTGTCCGCAGCCCCCTGCTGTTTACTCTGATGACACACGACTGCACCCCCAGGTTCACCCCCAATCACATCATGAAGTTCGCAGTTGACACAAACTCATCAACAGCTCAGCTGTGGAGGTGGTTAGCAGCACCAAATTCCTTGGGGTGCACATCACGGACAACCTCACCTGGTCTGTAAACACCACATCTGGTGAGGAGGGCACAGAAGCGCTTGTACTTCCTGCGGAGGATGAGGAGAGCCCAACAGCCCCCGCCCATCCTCACAACCCTCTACACAAGTACCATAGAGAGCATTCTGACCATAGATATCCATAATAAAGGCTAGATGTCTTACGGCGGAGTCTCAAACGTCATCACCGGCGGCCATCTTGCCTCAGACAAGCTTTCTGGCATGCTCTGTGGTACCTAATGTAAGGTGAGTGATCAGCACGAACACAAATACTCTTATCTCATTGAATTCTTGACGGATTTACAAACAGTTTGGTTTCTTACAAACGTTATGAACGTGGCTATAATTCTTGATGCTTGAACATGTCGAAATTGCAGATTTTCTTTTCGAAAAATGACTTAATCATGCAGCATAGTTGTGCATCACGGCTACTTGCGCAAGTTATCAAGCCTGAGACCACTGGTCAATTATATAGGTTTTACTGACACCAATAACGATTGTATGACAATTAATCTTTGGTGTAAATTTGAGGGAAATCAATCTCACAATGGTCCAAAAAGATAAATGTTCCCTTAATCTCCCCATGGTTATTATAAATTATTTTAATATACCAACTCTTATTTCAGGATTTGTTGTGCGACGGGCTCTGAAAAAGCTGTCCTGTGATGTCTGCCGTGCCAGCTTGGTAACAGATGCTGCATCTGCCATCAAGGACCAGAGCTACCACCTGCTGAAGTTAAAAAACAATGGAGGTCTGGTGATTCCATCAGAAGGCACAGTGATGGTAGTCAGGGCAGCAGAGTGGGTCATTCGTCAGACCTCATGTACCAGACGATCACAGCCCATCAAAGTGCTAGAGGTTGTGTACATTGTAAGGAAGAGGATAGGGTCAGAGGATGTGTTTGTGCTCAGAGAGCACATCGGAGAAACACAGTATGGCATAGACAGCCACCACCATACGCTGTTAACGTTGGTTGTGTCCTTGTTTTTTAAGTTAAGGCTGCACCACATTGCCAAAATAACTAACCTTAGCTTACAGAGCAACAACATGCGACAGAAACTCAATAAAACCGTCCTTTTCAAAGGGCATTAGCCAAGCTATGTTTTTTGGGTCATTTTTTAAATCTCTGTCTTCCATGTGTATACCATCACAGTAGTGTAGGTGGGGATTTCAACATGCTACATCTATATATACTTGTGAAGGGGACTATTGTACCAATTTTAATAGCAAATAAATTTCACTTTTATAATGGATTAAAAATAGGAACCTTTGTGTAATTACTCCTGATATATAATCCGAATAGTCTACATGAAACTTCAAAGTGTTACCTTTAATTTGAAACCTGGATTATGCTTCTACACCAAGAGGTTGCCACACAATAAGCCTTTTTTGTCAGTATTTCATATTTTATTATAACAGTAATGTTCATATTATAAAAGTATGTATGTAAATATAAATGAATTAGGACTGTGAAATAATTAATCACACCCAAATAAAAGTGTTTATATATATATATATATAATGAATGTTCTTCATTTAGATTGACCTTTAAACCATTAATGCTATTACTCCTTTTCATATCTATCTATCTATCTATCTATCTATCTATCTATATTATATCATAGTGTTACTTTTGGAATAAGTCTGATCCATATCTGAACTATGGATCTTTGCAAATGTTCTTGCCATTACTTCTACTTTTTCCTCATTTGTTACTGCTGTTCCTTCTTCATGTTTTAGAACTGGATATGTTCTCTCTGGTCTATTTCCCTTCATTTTCTTAATCTTTCCCCATACCTTAGCTATAGGAGTTGTTCTGCCCATTGAATCACAAAAATCTCTCCATTTTGTCTTCTTTGCCTTCTAAATAACTTTCCTTGCTTCTGCTTGATCTTTTTTACATTCAATATTTTTTTTTAAAATTATGTGTTCTTTTCAAAACTCTAAAAGCTATCCTCCCTCTTCAAGTTTCTGCTCAGCTTAGAAAATCACGGAATGTGACGTCACATCCTGTGATGTGCCCATATATGGGCAAAATGGCCGCCCTGTTCACAGTTCTGGATGGTCAGAGCTCTGGATGGTGAGAGCTGTGACCAGATCATAAAATTCATTAAATCGTTAAAAATCAACGGTTTGCTCTAAAATTCTGAAAATATTCACGTATGTCCAAGAGTGCTTTATCTATGTGATTTTTTAAACGCCCATTGAAAAAAGCGTTTCAGAGAAAAAAAATATTAACCTTTATAGTCTTGCACATGTGAATTTCAGAGTCTTTTAAATAGTTCAAAATCGCCTGGATTTTTACCAAACTGAAGTACACATTAAGTCTGAATGTGCTTTACAAATAGTGGCCATTTTTATTGGTATTGAACAATATTTGTGGAAAATACATTGATTTCTCTATTTTACAAACTTTTAAAAAATCAGAGTGTGCAACTTTCAGAAACCTCAATACATGCAGTGAGAGAATTGTTACACCTTATTCAAGGAATACATCCTGAAAATCTGAGATCGTTACACCACAAAATGGATTTTTGGTAATTTTTTGAAGTTTTGAAGGTTTTTTTCACACTTTTGGAAATAGGCCCCGCCCACTTGTTTCAATCATTACCATATTTAATACTTTAGTTCAGGGGTATGCCTGGAAGGCAATAAAGAAGGTTTTGTAAAAATCCGATCAGCCATTCTTGCGTAGTAGATTTCTTGACATCACAGCGCCCCCTAGTGATGGACGATCCTCAAACGCGGGTCACATGTGCAAAATCTTATTTGGACTATGGGTTATGAAGGACATGTCAAAATCTGTTATGGTTTTAGAATAATCAGCAATTACATTTAGAGCTAGCTAGCTAACAATCACTTATTGTAGCGTTACTTTTCGATAAAGTCAAAATTCAAAAATCCGCCGCGTTAACTTTTTTTATTTGTCCATTACACAGTTATATATGGAGTTTTGCGCAGATTGCACAAAAAATGTAGGAGGAGTTTAACAAGAAAGGTTTAACCTTTGTAGCCATGTAGCGCGAAAACTAGCTGGGAAACGAAGGGTGTGCCAATTCCCTTTATTTTGCAGAATCATCCAATAAACAAAGTGATGTGAAGTTTTTGAGTGTGGGACCAGTAGTTTGGTGGTTATAGGCTGAAACGCATTGTCCTTTGTTATAGCGCCCCCTAGTTGTTGAGGGGTCTGAATTTCTGGGTTTGAGTAGAGGCGCACATTCTGTACTTAGATACCTGATTCAATAGGTTCGTTATAAATCCGCATGGGCTGCACAACGCGTTTTAATTCCGTAATAATAATAATAACTAGAACTGCAAGCAGTTATTAACGGGTTCCAAGCCCACACACGCCCCGCCCCCTTGAGCATGTTCCTGGACTTCAGTTCAGCGTTCAACACCATTATCTTACAGCATCTGGCGGAAAAACTGAAACATCTGGGCTTCAGCTCACCCCTTCGCAACTGCCTGCTAGACTTCCTCACCTCCTGACCTCATTTGGTCCGGGTCAGACAGAACACCTCTGATGTCATCACCCTCAGCACGGGCTCCCCTCAAGGCTGTGTCTTGAGCCCCCTGCTGTTCACCCTGATGACACACGACTGTGTCCCCAGATTCACCACCAATCGCATTGTGAAGTTTTCAGACGACACAACGGTGGTGGGCCTGATTAGAGACGACAACGACCAGGACCAGGACTGATCCTGAACGTGGAGAAAACGACTGAGATCATCGTGGACTTCAGGAAGAACCGGCCTCACCACGCTCCACTGCTCATCACCAGCTCATCTGTGGAGTTGGTCAGGAGCACCAAATTCCTCGTGGTGCACATGACGCACAACCTCTCCTGGTCTGTGAACACCACGTCACTGGGGAGGAGGGCACAGAAGCGCTTGTACTTCCTGCGGAGGATGAGGAGAGCCCACCTGTCCTGGCCCATCCTCACGACCTTCTACAGAAGCACCATGAAGAGCATTGTGACCAGCTGTCTCTCTGTGTGGTGAGGAGGCTGAAGTGCCTCAGTAGACTGTTGATAAATTGACTATATATTTGTATTGTGGAGCTAAACCATTTACTTTCACACAAGGTAACAACAATTTTCAAGTATTCCCTGGTAGACATTTAGTAACAATGACCTAAGAGTTAAGGGATGTGGACTATTGTTGTTAAATCTTTATCAACAGTTGGAATTATACATTTATATAAATGTATTATTATAACATTGAATGGGTGATATAAATCAAGCAGTATAACAGTAAAAATAAAACTAATATGTACACAGGTCCTTCAGCTATTGTTAGTAAGCTTGTAGTAAATCGTGTTTTGAATATGGATTTAATGAACCCAGTGGATTTATAGAATATATCTTTATATATCTATACAGGGTTCAGTGCCTGGACTAATTCTCTTTACTATATATATATGCTTCCAACTGGCAAAATTAACAAACAGATTGGGATTCATTTCCACTGTTATGCTGATGAGACTAAGCTTTATTTATCCATAAATCCTAATGAATCCAATCAATTACTTCGACTGCAGTCATGTCTTGATAACATCAAAACCTGGATGACTTTAAATTTTCTGCATTTAAATTCTGACAAGACAGAAGTTAAAATCTTTAAACCAGAGTCCTCAAAAAATAAACTTCTTCATCAATCACTTAATTGATGAAGAAGCTCTTGTCTTTGGCAGTCCGCCAAAGACAAGAGCAGACTGCAGCGTGTCATCCGGTCTGCAGAGAAGGTGATTGGCTGCAATTTTCCATCTCTCCAGGACCTGTAAGCCTCCAGGACTCTGAGGCGTGCAGGGAAGATTGTGGCCGATTTTGTGACACCCCAGTCACAAAATATTTCAGACACTTCCCTCTGGCAGGAGGCAGCGGTCCATCAGGACCAAAACCTCACGACACAAAAATATTTTTTTCCCATCCGCTACCAGCCTTATTAACACGGCCCAGAGGCCCCGTGACACTTGACTCTGCCTCTCTCCCCTGTTCAGGTCCTACAAGCTACACCAACGTAGCATCTCCAGACCTTCTGCGTTACATTAACACACAGTCTACCGTGTATATAGCTTTCTGTGTATATATGTATATACACACTGAGACCGGCCCATTCATTTATGTCCATTGTAGTGGACATTTTGTCCACCTGTATTTCCCTTAAGTATCTGGAGATACCCTATCAAGCCCTATAGTGTTCTGTAGAGGACATCCTGGGCTTTCCAGTGATGTGTCATGTGATAGGTTTGCAAGCTAGGAACTTTACTTTTTTCCCCTCACAAGATGGTCGCCATAATAAAAACCACATTTTATGGAAAGGTAAGTCAAATATTCTTTATCTATTGCTATTTTTACCATGATAATTATATATATTCTTGTTTATTAATGTGTCATCAACAATATTATTACATCTGAAAACACTTTAATTATTTATGTTTTGAAATAACAGTCATTTAATGAATGTCAACTGTAGTGGACACCGGGACCATTTTAATTTATTTAATGACTGCACATTGTTGTAGGAGACAGAAGCGAAGCAGAGAGGATTCAGTACCAGATAATAGAGGGAGATTCAGATTTGGAGCTGTCAGATGAGGAAAAGGATGAGAATGAGTATCAGCCTGTGATAGGGGAAGATAGTGACGAAGAAGGAGAGGAAGAAAATGCAGGAGAATCTGATGAGACAGAGTAAGAGCCAGAGAGGGAGCGGGAAAGTCGTCGTCCTCTGTGGGCCAGGACAAACTTGTATGTTTTACTTAGTTTCAAGCTAATGTTTTAACTTTTATTATCATGTTACTGTAGAGTTTGTAGTCTTTATAACAGATGTTAAATGTATGCACGTTGCCTAAAGAAATGCTCGTGAGATTGGTCAATATTATACCCATGACATTGAAATTATGGCATTAATCAAAATTGATGTGTAAAAAATGAAGTTTTTTTTATTAACTTGTAAACTTTATTTTTTCCCTCATCCCATCCCATTATAATAGATTCACACCTGTGCTACCTGAGCTTCCTGCCTATCACAATGATCCTAAAATCTGTGAATACTGGAGTCCAATCCAGTACTTTTCACAGTACATCGATGACAAAATCTTTGAAGATCTGGCAGCTTTTACAAATCAAAGACAGCTGCAAACTACAGGAGTGTCTCTGAATACTACTAGTAATAGTAGTAATAGTAATATCATCTTTATTGTCATTGAAACATACATTGAAACCTACATTACAACAAAATTTGTTCTCTGCTTTTAACCCATCACCCTTGGGGAGCAGTGGGCTGCCATGTGCGGCGCCCGGGGAGCAATCAGGGATTAAGGGTCTTGCTCAGGGACCCTGAATGTAGGCACTGGGGATCGAACCGGGTACTTGCATCCTTCAAATGCATTTTGTTTTTTAGCCCAAAACATTTTGTTTTGGGCTAAAAAACAAAATGCATTTGAAGTTTTGGGCTTTTTTGGGCTAAAAAAAAAAACAAAGTAGGCTACCAGTCATTAGCAAGAAGATGACAAGGGACAGGTTCTACAAGCTAAGAAGCTCACTTAAGATTGTGAATGACCTGGATGTGACTGAAGAGACAAAGAAGTCAGACATTCTTTGGAGAGTCAGACCATTGCTTGACCGTGTGAGGCAAGGTTGTCTCAGCCTTCCAAGGTGTGACAAAGTGTGCATTGATAAGCAAATCATCCCATTCACAGGCCATTGCCCAGTCAGACAGGATTATCACAGCTAAAATATCCAGAGGAAGATGAAATGCAGAACTGCTTAGTTCTATGTCTTATAGTTTATTGTTGAACTAAATACATGTATTTTTTCTGTTGCAAGTATCAAACAACAGAAAAAAGTTACAGAATTTTATTTGTTTTTATCAAATGTCAAAGTTCTTAGGTAAATATCACTTTCAAGACAATCTTTTTTCATTTTTTTATTTTCTAAAGCCTGTTCTATTTCCCCATGCAAATTGTCCTGTTGTCCTCCACAGTGGACATGCTATAAAATTAATTAAATATAATTAAATTAAAAATATATTTAAAAAAATTAAAATTGTAATGTGTTTTTTTAGGTCCAAATACATGGGAAATCACACAAAAAAAGAAATTGTAACACACTTTTTTTCTTTGGTTCTCAGGAGGATATATATATATATTAAGCGTTCACTGAGCGAGAGGCGGGTTACACCCTGGACAGGTCGGCAACCTGTCAGGGCAACACAGAGACAGACAGGGCAAACAACCATTGTTGCACACACTCACACCTAAGGACAATTAAACTAACAGTCATGTTTTTGAACTGTGGGAGTAAGCCGGAGTACCCGGAGTGAACCCACGCATGCACAGGTAGAACATTCTATTCAACTCCATGCAGAAAGACCCAGAGGATTTGAAAGACCCAGGAGAATTTGAAAAACCCAGGAGGATTTGAACCCAGAAGGCAACAACACTACTCACTGCTTCACTGTGCAGCCTCTGTTTATGACAGTATCATGTAAATCTTAGGCACAAATAAAGTGTTACCTAAACAAAAGTAATTTGTATAGTAAGTATAATATCCACTGACTGTAAAATTACCTGTGAAACGTTTTCACACAGCCAAACTGCTTGTTGTTGCAACCAAATGCTATGGGGTTCTGTGTGAGAAGGGAGTAGCAAGATGGCCGCCAGTGACCTCTCCTAGTGACTGGCCGCCATCTTGCTACTCCCTACTCTCACACTTTTGCAAATATGCCCTTCCCACTTATTTCAATCATTACCATATTTAATACTTTAGTTCAGGGGTATGCCTGGAAGGCAATAAAGAAGGTTTTGTAAAAATCCGATCAGCCATTCTTGCGTAGTAGATTTCTTGACATCACAGCGCCCCCTAGTGATGGACGATCCTCAAACGCGGGTCACATGTGCAAAATCTTATTTGGACTATGTGTTATGAAGGACATGTCAAAATCTGTTATGGTTTTAGAATAATCAGCAATTACATTTAGAGCTAGCTAGCTAACAATCACTTATTTTAGCGTTACTTTTCGAAAAAGTCAAAATTCAAAAATCCGCCGCGTTAACTTTTTTTATTTGTCCATTACACGGTTATATATGGAGTTTTGCGCGGATTGCACAAAAAATGTAGGAGGAGTTTAACAAGAAAGGTTTAACCTTTGTAGCCATGTAGCGCAAAAACTAGCTGGGAAACGAAGGGTGTGCCAATTCCCTTTATTTTGCAGAATCATCCAATAAACAAAGTGATGTGAAGTTTTTGAGTGTGGGACCAGTAGTTTGGTGGTTATAGGCCGAAACGCATTGTCCTTTGTTATAGCGCCCCCTAGTTGTTGAGGGGTCTGAATTTCTGGGTTTGAGTAGAGGCGCACATTCTGTACATAGATACCTGATTCAATAGGTTCGTTATAAATCCACTTGGGCTGCACAACGCGTTTTAATTCCGTAATAATAATAATAATAATAAATAATTTAAAAACACACGAAAAACAATAGGGTTCTCTGCTCACAGAGCAGACGAACGGCATAGCCGTTCGCCTGCGCTGCGGGCTTGGAACCCTAACTAGAACTGCAAGCAGTTATTAACGGGTTCCAAGCCCACCCACGCACCGGCCCCTTGAGCATGTTCCTGGACTTCAGTTCAGCGTTCAACACCATCAAAACTGGAACATCTGGGCTTCAGCACACCTGTTCGCAACTGCCTACTAGACTTCATGACCAAAAGACCTCAGTTGGTCTGGGTCGGACAGAAAACCACTGATGTCATCACCCTCAGCACGGGCTTTCCTCAGGGCTGCGTCCTGAGCCCCCTGCTGTTCACCCTGATGACACACGACTGTGTCCCCAGGTTCACCACCAATCACATCGTGAAGTTTGCAGACGACACGACGGTGGTGGGCCTGATTAGAGACAACAACGACCAGGACCAGGACCAGGACTGATCCTGAACGTGGAGAAAACGAAGGAGATCATCATGGACTTCAGGAAGAAATGGCCTCGCCATGCTCCACTTCTCATTAACAGGTCAGCTGTGGAGGTGGCCAGCAGCAATAAATTCCTCGGGGTGCACATAACACACAACCTCAGCTGGTTTGTGAACACCATGTCACTGGAGAAGAGGGAACAGAAGCGCTTGCACTTACTGCGGAGGATGAGGAGAGCCCACCTGTCCCCGCCCATCCTCACGACCTTCTACAGCAGCACCATCTATCTGCTCCCCACTCCCTTCCAATTAAGCATGTCATAATATTTATTACTTTCTTGCATTTGTCTAAAAAAAGTAGATGCAATGCAGTTTTGCATTGCATTACATTGAAATGACTGTTGTCATTTCAGCTTGTAACTTTTTGCTCTCTCTTTTTTCTTCATAGTAGGTACACCTGATCTGACGTTCTGTTAACTGTGACATCATCCAGAGAAGACAGATCACCCGCTATTACTATCTAATGCAGAACAGATTACTGGATCAATGTGTGCTTCATTGCATGTTTGTCTCTCTTGTTGTGTCTCTGCTCTGTATTCTTTAACCCCCAGTCGGTCGAGGCAGATGACCGTTCATACTGAGCCCGGTTCTGCTGGAGGTTTTTCCTTCCCGCTAATGGGTGGGGTTTTTCTTTCCACTGTCGCTTCATGCTTGCTCAGTATGAGGGATTGCTGCAAAGCCATGGACAATGCAGACGTCTCTCCCTGTAGCTCTATGCTTCTCCAGGAGTGAATGCTGCTTGTCGGGACTTTGAAGCAATCAACTGGTTCCCTTATATAGGAAATTTTTGACCAATCTGTATAATATGATTGATTTTGACTTTGTAAAGTGCCTCGAGATGACATGTTTCATGAATTGGCGCTATATAAATACAATTGAATTGAATTGAATAGAGTCCATCTGTTAAACCTTTTCTGCGTCGCACAAAGACACGATGGTTGGAACCAAAGATCTCAACTTTGGACTCATCAGACCAAAGCACAGATTTCCACTGGTCTAATGTCCATTCCTTGTGTTCTTTAGCCCAAACAATTCTCTTCTACTTGTTGCCTGTCCTTAGCAGTGGTTTCCTAGCAGCTGTTTTAACATGAAGGCCTGATTCACACAGTCTCCTAACAGTTGTTCTAGAGATGTGTCTGCTGCTAGAACTCTGTGTGGCATTGACCTGGTCTCTAATCTGAGCTGCTGTCAACCTGCGATTTCTGAGGCTGGTGACTAGGATGAATTTATCCTCCACAGCAGAGGTGACTCTTGGTCTTCCTTTCCTGGGGCGGTCCTCGTGTGAGCCAGTTTCTTTGTAGCGCTTGATGGTTTTTGCGACTGCACTTGGGGACACTTTCAAAGTTTTCCCAATTTTTCGGACTGAATGACCTTCAGTTCTTAAAGTAATTATGGCCACTTGTTTTTCTTTACTTAGCTGCTTTTTTCTTGCCATAATACAAATTCTAACAGTTTATTCAGTAGGACTATAAGCTGTGTATCCACTTGACTTCTGCACAACACAACTGATGGTCCCAACCCCATATAAGAGGCAAGACATCCCACTTATTAAACCTGACAGGGGACACCTGTGAAGGGAAAACCATTTCAGGTGACTATCTCTTGAAGCTCATTAAGAGAATGCCAAGAGTGTACGAAGCAGTAATCAAAGCAAAAGGTGGCTACTTTGAAGAACCTAGAATATAAGACATATTTTCAGTTGTTTCACACTTTTTTGTTAAGTATATAATTCCACATGTGTTAATTCATAGTTTTGATGCCTTTAGTGTGAATCTACAATTGTCATAGTTATGAAAATTAAGAAAACTCTTTGAAGGAGAAGGTGTGTCTAAACCACCTCCTCCATTACCATCTGGTACGCTGGTGCCACCGCCAAAGACAAGAGCAGACTGCAGCGTGTCATCCGGTCTGCAGAGAAGGTGATTGGCTGCAATTTTCCATCTCTCCAGGACCTGTAAGCCTCTAGGACTCTGAGGCGTGCAGGGAAGATTGTGGCCGATTTTGTGACACCCCAGTCACAAAATATTTCAGACACTTCCCTCTGGCAGGAGGCAGCGGTCCATCAGGACCAAAACCTCACGACACAAAAACAGTTTTTTCCCATCCGCTACCAGCCTTATTAACACGGCCCAGAGGCCCCGTGACACTTGACTCTGCCTCTCTCCCCTGTTCAGGTCCTACAAGCTACACCAACGTAGCATCTCCAGACCTTCTGCGTTACATTAACGCACAGTCTACCGTGTATATAGCTTTCTGTGTATATATATATATATATATATATATATATATATATATATATATATATATATATATATACACACAGCGTTCACTGAGCGAGAGGCGGGTTACACCCTGGACAGGTCGGCAATCTGTCACAGAGCAACACAGAGACAGACAGGACAAACAACCATTCTTGCACACACTCACACCTAAGGACAATTTAGAGAAGCCAATTAAACTAACAGTCATGTTTTTGAACTGTGGGAGGAAGCCAGCGTACCCGGAGTGAACCTACGCATGCACAGGTAGAACATTCAAACTTCATGCAGAAAGACCCAGAGGATTTGAAAGACCCGGGAGGATTTGAAAGACCCGGGAGGATTTGAAAGACCCAGGTGATTGAACCCAGAAGGCAACAACACTTCTCACTGCTTCACTGTGCAGCCTCTGTTTATGACAGTATCATGTAAATCTTAGGCACAAATAAAGTGTTACCAAAACAAAAGTAATTTGTATAGTAAGTATAACAATCACTGACTTTAAAGTTACCTGTGAAACGTTTTCACACAGCCAAACTGCTTGTTGTTGCAACCAAATGCTATGGGGTTCTGTGTGAGAACGGAGTAGCAAGATGGCGGCCAGTGACCTCCCCTAGTGACTGGCCGCCATCTTGCTACTCCCTACTCTCACACTTTTGCAAATAGGCCCTGCCCACTTGTTTCAATTGTGTTCATAAACAGACACAATAAAAAATGCAAAAAGCATCATGCTAACCTTTACAATTAGGCTTATTGGATTTTACTACTTAATAACTCTCTGTCACAGCCTCTAACCTGCTGGTGATACACTTGGGCCTGGTGTCTCCTGGCTGGCTTCTCCAGGTTGGTCACTGCTGCAGGGTTCTGTCTGGTCCTGGTCTGGCCCTGGTTTTTGCCTCTTTAAGAAGAACTGTGAGATATTCTCTTTTCTCTTCATTTGGGCTCTACACAAAATAAGGCAGCCTGGTATTTAGACTCCATGACTGTATGGCAAAGACAACACTATTTTAAATATTATTTAAACAATAGTTTTTAGTTTTCGGTAGCTAGCTAAAATAATACTAAATTAAAAATAGATTAATTAAATTAATTAATATAACTAGTTAGGTTATAATTCAAAGCTTTCATATGACATAGCCTATTTACATTTCAGTCATTATAAACTTAACAATGGTTTTTCACATATTCTTACCACACACATTTCAAGCAAGAGCTGGGAGATATATCCTGGCCAAATTAATAAAACATTACAGGGCAGCATGTGCACTGAAACATACGTTAAAAGAATCTGTCTAAAACACGATCTATCAGCACTAGCATGGCTAATATAATAAACGAGGCACTACGGACGGAGCGGTGCACAACCATTTTTTTTTTCTTTTTAGAAATGTATGACAAGTGCCGCCTCTCATTAGGAAGGTAACACAGCGGTTACCGCTGAGCGGTAAAATGTTGTAAATACCTGCAAAACTCCTCAACGGTGTACTCTAAAGCCGCGGGTGTGTTTTGGATCAAGCAGGAACCACATGTCAGCTTAACCAATGAACAGCGTCAGTGCGCAGCATGTAGGCTGCTACTGCATGGGCTGCCTTCAGGGACAGTCGGAAATTACAGTTTTCCTGGCAAATCTTTGCCGATCTCATAAGTATTATATGTTAAAATTACCATTTCCAGTGGGGTGGCAGTAGGGGGTGGCAAGGGCTCTGTTGGGGGTGGCAAATGCCACCCCTGCCACCCCTCTGGCTCCGCAACTAGCTACATTCAATGTAAAGCTTATGTATATAAGTGTGTGTGTGTGTGTAAAAAATCCATATATAATCAAATACTGCCATCTACTGGAAATTTTAAATCCCTACATGGGCACATTTCGGAAATGTCATTCTCTTTAAATTCATAAATAAATTCTTTAAAAATCAACAGTTTGCTCTAAAATTCTTCCAATATTATATATATATTCAATTTATTTATTTATATAGCGCCAAATCATGAAACATGTCATCTCAAGGCACTTTACAAAATCAAGTTCAATCATATTATACAGATTGGGTCAGATTATACAGATTGGATAAAATGTCCTATATAAGGAAACCAGTTGATTGCATCAAAGTCCCGACAAGCATATATATATATTTAAGCTATATACACAGACACCGATCTACAGACAACATCAATTATCAACAAAAAGAAATCAACAAAAAACCTACTCACCCTCAGCACGGGCTTCCCCCCCCCCACTCCCCACAAATCATGTCTATCCAGTAATTTAGGACCATTTTGTTTGTTTTTGGTGTTTAATGTACTTTTCTCTACTTCCATCGCTGTACCCATTAGCACATATTGTGTTTATGCCGGAAAACTGTAACTGTAAAGCATGAGGATGATCTATCATAAAATCTTACTTATGGAAGGTAATTCCCCAGGATCTGGTTCCTAGTGTCCTTTTATTTGCGCACCCATAAGCGGAGTAAAAGTCGGGCTTCCTGGGACGTAGCTCTGGAAGTTTGCTTACTTTCAATACAAAATCGAAATTATTTATTAAGTTAGACAATAATTTAATTCAATCAATTGGTCCCATGTAGCCCCTAAAGGGGTGACGTTTTCAGTCAGTTGATTTATCTGGAAATCGGGTGAGAATTCACCGGATTCAGAGTGTCTGAAAACATAAAGTACATTTTCCTGTAATGACTTGTATTCTGTCTGACTGCAGCTTGGTCTGACCTAAGATGGCCGCTCTGTCGGCACGCCTCTCAACCGAGGACGCGGCGTCTACGTATTCATGTCTGTGTTCTCTATGGTCTGACCTAAGATGGCAGCTTGGTCTGACCTAAGATGGCTGCTTTGACGTCACTTCCTGTGATGTGCCCAAATATGGGCAAAATGGCCGCCCTGTTCAAAGCTCTGCAGTCAGAGCTCTGGATGATGAAAGCTGTGAACTGATCACAAACTTCATAAATTCGTTAATAATCAACGGTTGGCTCTAAAATTCTGAAAATATTCATGGATCTCAAAGAGTGCTTTATCTAACCACAGGATTTTTTTATGGTCATTAAAAAAATGTATTCAGAGAAATAAAATATTAAACTTTATAGTCTTGTACCATTTATTTTCAAAGTCTTGTAAATTGGTCAAACTCGCCTGGATTTTTACCAAACTGAAATCCATGTTTATTCTGCATGTGCTTTACAAATAGAGGCCATATTTTGGGGGGTTGAACAATATTTGTGGAAAATACATTGATTTCTCCATTTTACAAACTTTTAAAAATTCAGAGTGTAGCACTTCAAAAAAAACAATACATGCAGTGAGAGAATTGTTACACCTTATTCACAGAATACATCCTGAAAATCTGGGATCAAAAAATTGATTTTAAAGCATTTTTTATTCTTTACTTTATTGTTTTTATTATTCTCCAGGTTTTTTAACACTTTTGGAAATAGGCCCCGCCCACTTGTTTTAATAATTACCATATTTAATACCTGAGTTCAGGGGTATGACTGGAAGGGGATGAAGAAGGTTTTGTAAAAATCCGATCAGCCATTCTTGCGTAGTAGATTTCTTGACATCACAGCGCCCCCTAGTGATGGACGATCCTCAAACGCGGGTCACATGTGCAAAATCTTATTTGGACTATGGGTTATGAAGGACATGTCAAAATCTGTTATGGTTTTAGAATAATCAGCAATTACATTTAGAGCTAGCTAGCTAACAATCACTTATTTTAGCGTTACTTTTCGAAAAAGTCAAAATTCAAAAATCCGGCGCGTTCACTTTTTTTATTTGTCCATTACGCTGTTATATGTGGAGTTTTGCGCGGATTGCATAAAAAATGTAGGAGGAGTTTAACAAGAAAGGTTTAACCTTTGTAGCCATGTAGCGCGAAAACTAGCTGGGAAACGAAGGGTGTGCCAATTCCCTTTATTTTGCTGAATCATCCAATAAACAAAGTGATGTGAAGTTTTTGAGTGTGGGACCAGTAGTTTGGTGGTTATAGGCCAAAACGCATTGTCCTTTGTTATAGCGCCCCCTAGTTGTTGAGGGGTCTGAATTTCTGGGTTTGAGTAGCGGTGCACATTCTGTACTTGGATACCTGATTCAATAGGTTCGTTACAAATCCGCATGGGCCGCCCAACGCGTTTTAGCGGAGAATAATAATTACCCGTAATAATAATAATAATAAACTAGAACTGCAAGCAGTTATTAACGGGTTCCAAGCCCACCCACGCACCGCCCCCTTGAGCATGCTCCTGGACTTCAGTTCAGCGTTCACCACCATCAAAACTGGAACATCTGGGCTTCAGCACACCTGTTCGCAACTGCCTACTAGACTTCATCACCAACAGACCTCAGTTGGTCCGGGTCGGACAGAAAACCTCTGATGTCATCACCCTCAGCACGGGCTTTCCTCAGGGCTGCGTCCTGAGCCCCCCTGCTGTTCACCCTGATGACACACGACTGTGTCCCCAGGTTCACCACCAATCACATTGTGAAGTTTGCAGACTGAATATTTATTCAGAACCAAAACTATTTAAACTGAAGACAAACTGGATGAAAAATGTACACGCACTTACACATTTTGCAGTTAAATATTAATCTAATATACACACAAATTATAAACATAAATCTCTCTCTCTTTCTTCCAATATATATATATATATATATATATATATATATATATATATATATATATATATGTATATATATATATATATATATATAAGCTATATACACAGACACCGATCTACAGACAACAGCAATTATCTACATATGAGCAAAACTATATACAGACAAGTGAGAGCAAAGGTGCTCATAACAGCATTTAAAAATGATATAATACAAACCGCGATCTGGGGGAAAGAAATCAACAAAAAACCTAATCACCCTCAGCACGGGCTCCCCCCCCCCTCCCCACAAATCATGTCTATCCAGTAATTTAGGACCATTTTGTTTGTTTTTGGTGTTTAATGTACTTTTCTCTACTTCCATCCCTGTACCCAGTGGCGCAAAAAGTGGGTATGCACTATATGCAGTGCATAGGGGCGCAGCACCATGGGGGCGCCAAAGTGATGGTAAAAAAAAAAGTTTTGGTATTTTCTATATGTAGCTGCTATTGTGCTTTTCTTTAACATTTTTGAATTTCCTCAATGTTTTAAATAACATTTTAGAACAAAACATGTTAGAGTAGACGCCCTATGTCATAAGATTCCACCGTAGAATTTTGACACAAGAGGGAGCGGGGAGAAGCATCCCGCTGCAGCCTGCGGGAAGGCTGCAGCGGGATGTACTTGGGAGCGGGGGCGCCGTGAGCGCTGAGCGAGCAGATAGAATAGCCTACGAGTAGTGAGTTTAGTTGTCTATGGAAAATGGATAAATCAAGAAAGCTGTGGGGGGCGAAAAATAAAAAAAGGAAGAGGGAAAGGGAGATGGCATGTCAAGGGATGCAACAGCAGTTTAACAAGTGGATGGTGAAAGGCAACAGGTAAGAATTAAAGTTTGACGGCTGTGCTTGGAGGCTTGCAAATAACGTTATTCACGTTAAGAGACTAGCTAGCGATTACTAACGTAGCAGCCAAATGGGGGTTCACAGCTTGCTTAGAATGTGCAAAACCGAGGTTGCTGAGTTGAAAACTGGGGTAACACTTTATTTGAAGGGGTCTACATAAGACTGACATTACACTGTCATAAACATGACATAACACCTGTTATGAACATAAATGACTCATTATGAATGTTTAGGACTGTTGTCTTTAATTGTCATTCGGTAAATTATGACACTATTAAAGCAAAGTTGACATTGTTTAAGATGTCTTTGTTATGACAAGCCCTTAACTTAACAAAACCCCAAGTCAAGTCCTTAATTCAACCAAATCCCCAATCAAGACCTTAATTTAACCTAATCCCAAATCAAGACCTTAATTTAACCTAATCCCAAATCAAGCCCTAAATTTAACCTAATCCCAAATCAAGCCCTAAATTTAATCTAATCCCAAATCAAACCCTTAATTTAACCAAATACCAAATCAAGCCCTTAATTTAACCTAATCCCAAATCAAGCCCTTAATTTAACCTAATCCCAAATCAAGCCCTAAACTTAACCTTGTCTCTGTTAATGTCAAGTTGTCATAACAAAGACATTTAAAACAATGTCAACTTTGCTTTAATAGTGTCATAATTTACCGAATGACAATTAATGACAACAGTC
Source organism: Fundulus diaphanus (assembly GCA_037039145.1). Taxonomy (NCBI): domain Eukaryota; kingdom Metazoa; phylum Chordata; class Actinopteri; order Cyprinodontiformes; family Fundulidae; genus Fundulus; species Fundulus diaphanus. Next base: position 53,467,228 of record CM073133.1, read on the forward strand.
TTAAACATTCATAAAGAGTCATTTATGTTCATAACAGGTGTTATGTCACGTTTATGACAGTGTAATGTCAGTCTTATGTAGACCCCTTCAAATAAAGTGTAACCAAAACTGGAAAATATAAGGCAGGAATTTGCTTAAGCGAGGCGGTGAAGTTTTGCGCGGATCGACTGGGGGGGGAGGCGGTAGCGTGAGTATAGCGCTGCGGGAAACCCTGTAAGGTAGCAGGTACAATACAGGACAAGAATCTGGAAAACAGATACATAAACTGCTTTATCATGGAATCATTAATATATTTTGTTTTACCATTAGCTGTTGATGTATATAACTAATGCAATGACTTTGGTTTACCATGGAATCATGCATAGATTTGTTCCCGTTACTTAGGCTTGTATATTCATACAATATGAATATATATGAACAGACTAGCTTGTGTTTGCTAACAGTGGGAATGTAGCAACCAAATGGGGGTTTACAGCTAGCTCCTAGCTTAATGCAAAACCAATGTTGCTGTGCTGACATAGTGGAAAATATAAGGTAGCATGTACAATAAATGACCAGAATCCAGAAAACATAACTTATGCAGTAACTCATGCATAAATAATATGCAATAAAGATGTTGTTTTACCATTAGCTGTTCATGTTAGCTGTGCTGTCAGACATGTAGGCTGCTTTACATTTGTTGGGTGACATGGAAGCTGTAATTACAGGGTCACTTCTCTCTCTCTAAAGGTCTGTGCTAAGGCTATCCATATTTCTACTTTTTAAAATCCAAAATGTGAATGTAATTTCAACAGCAGCAAAACCTTACTGCATAATAGTTGTCTTATCTGATGCCATCACTAAGCTGATTTAGAAAGGCTGCATTAAGTTGCATTGGTTATAATGATAATGTTAATGTTTGTCAATTTGCAACTGTTTATTATGTGTTAACATTGTTAATAATATACCATCTAATTATTATTATGGTAGGCCTACAGTGGCTGATATACTTTAAAATAAACCTTTATTATTTAAAGACCATACATGATGATGTCTGGCACTTATTTATTTATTTTAATCCGGGGGGGGGCGCCAAAACTGATGCTGCATACCCCTCTTATACTGGGTAGTTGCGCCCCTGCCTGTACCCATTAGCACATATTGTGTTAAAGCATGAGGATTATCTATCATAAAATCTTACTTATTGAAGGTAATTCCCCAGGATCTGGTTCCTGGTGTCCTTTTATATGTGCACCCATAAGCGGAGTAAAAGTCTGGTTCCTTGGGACGTAGCTCAGGAAGTTTGCTTACTTTCAATACAAAACCGAAATTATTTATTAAGTTAGACAATCATTTAATTCAATCAATTGGTCCCATGTAGCCCCTAAAGGGGTGACATTTTCAGTCAGTTGATTTAGCTGGAAATCGGGTTAGAATTCACCGGATTCAGAGTGTCTGAAACATAAAGTACATTTTCCTGAATTGACATATATTCTCTCTGAGCGCAGCTTTGTCTGACCTAAGATGGCCGCTGTGACATCACTTCCTGTGATGTGCCCAAATATGGGCAAAATGGCCGCCCTGTTCACAGCTGTGGAGTCAGAGCTCTGGATGAGAGCTGTGAACTGATCACAAACTTCATAAATTCGTTAATAATCAACGGTTTGCTCTAAAATTCTGAAAATATTCATGGATCTCAAAGAGTGCTTTATCTAACCACAGGATTTTTTTATGGTCATTAAAAAAATGGATTCAGAGAAATAAAATATTAAACTTTATAGTCTTGTACCATTTATTTTCAAAGTCTTGTAAATTGGTCAAACTCGCCTGGATTTTTACCAAACTGAAATCCATGTTTATTCTGCATGTGCTTTACAAATAGAGGCCATATTTTGGGGGGTTGAACAATATTTGTGGAAAATACATTGATTTCTCCATTTTACAAACGTTTAAAAATTCAGAGTGTAGCACTTAAAAAATAAACAATACATGCAGTGAGAGAATTGTTACACCTTATTCACGGAATACATTCTGAAAATCTGGGATCAAAAAATTGATTTTAAAGCATTTTTTATTCTTTACTTTATTGCTTTTATTATTCTCCAGGTTTTTTAACACTTTTGGAAATAGGCCCCGCCCACTTGTTTTAATCATTACCATATTTAATACCTGAGTTCAGGGGTATGACTGGAAGGGGATGAAGAAGGTTTTGTAAAAATCCGATCAGCCATTCTTGCGTAGTAGATTTCTTGACATCACAGCGCCCCCTAGTGATGGACGATCCTCAAACGCGGGTCACATGTGCAAAATCTTATTTGGACTATGGGTTATGAAGGACATGTCAAAATCTGTTATGGTATTAGAATAATCAGCAATTACATTTAGAGCTAGCTAGCTAACAATCACTTATTTTAGCGTTACTTTTCGAAAAAGTCAAAATTCAAAAATCCGCCGCGATAACTTTTTTTATTTGTCCATGACACGCTTATATATAAATTTTTGCGCGGATTGCACAAAAAATGTAGGAGGAGTTTAACAAGAAAGGTTTAACCTTTGTAGCCATGTAGCGCGAAAACTAGCTGGGAAACGAAGGGTGTGCCAATTCCCTTTATTTTGCAGAATCATCCAATAAACAAAGTGATGTGAAGTTTTTGAGTGTGGGACCAGTAGTTTGGTGGTTATAGGCCAAAACGCATTGTCCTTAGTTATAGCGCCCCCTAGTTGTTGAGGGGTCTGAATTTCTGGGTTTGAGTAGCGGTGCACATTCTGTACTTGGATACCTGATTCAATAGGTTCGTTACAAATCTGCATGGGCCGCCCAACGCGTTTTAGCGGAGAATAATAATTACCCGTAATAATAATAATAAATAATTTAAAAACAGACGAAAAACAATAGGGTTCTCTGCTCACAGAGCAGACGAACGGCATAGCCGTTCGCCTGCGCTGCGGGCTTGGAACCCTAATAAACTAGAACTGCAAGCAGTTATTAACGGGTTCCAAGCCCACCCACGCCCCGCCCCCTTGAGCATGTTCCTGGACTTCAGTTCAGCGTTCAACACCATTATCTTACAGCATCTGGCGGAAAAACTGAAACATCTGGGCTTCAGCACACCCCTTCGCAACTGCCTGCTAGACTTCCTCACCTCCTGACCTCATTTGGTCCGGGTCAGACAGAACACCTCTGATGTCATCACCCTCAGCACGGGCTCCCTTCAAGGCTGTGTCTTGAGCCCCCTGCTGTTCACCCTGATGACACACGACTGCGTCCCCAGATTCACCACCAATCGCATTGTGAAGTTTTCAGACGACACAACGGTGGTGGGCCTGATTAGAGACGACAACTACCAGGACCAGGACTGATCCTGAACGTGGAGAAAACGACGGAGATCATCGTGGACTTCAGGAAGAACCGGCCTCACCACGCTCCACTGCTCATCACCAGCTCATCTGTGGAGTTGGTCAGGAGCACCAAATTCCTCGGGGTGCACATGACGCACAACCTCTCCTGGTCTGTGAACACCACGTCACTGGGGAGGAGGGCACAGAAGCGCTTGTACTTCCTGCGGAGGATGAGGAGAGCCCACCTGTCCTGGCCCATCCTCACGACCTTCTACAGAAGCACCATAAAGAGCATTGTGACCAGCTGTCTCTCTGTGTGGTGTGGAGGCTGAAGTGCCTCAGTAGACTGTTGATAAATTGACTATATATTTGTATTGTGGAGCTAAACCCTTTACTTTCACACAAGTTAACAACAATTTTCAAGTATTCCCTGGTAGACATTTAGTAACAATGACCTAAGAGTTAAGGGATGTGGACTATTGTTGTTAAATCTTTATCAACAGTTGGAATTATACATTTATATAAATCTATTATTATAACATTGAATGGGTGATATAAATCAAGCAGTATAACAGTAAAAATAAAACTAATATGTACACAGGTCCTTCAGCTATAGTTAGTAAGCTTGTAGTAAATCGTGTTTTGAATATGGATTTAATGAACCCAGTGGATTTATAGAATATATCTTTATATATCTATACAGGGTTCAGTGCCTGGACTAATTCTCTTTACTATATATATGCTTCCAACTGGCAAAATTAACAAACAGATTGGGATTCATTTCCACTGTTATGCTGATGAGACTAAGCTTTATTTATCCATAAATCCTAATGAATCCAATCAATTACTTCGACTGCAGTCATGTCTTGATAACATCAAAACCTGGATGACTTTAAATTTTCTGCATTTAAATTCTGACAAGACAGAAGTTATAATCTTTAAACCAGACTCCTCAAAAAATAAACTTCTTCATCAATCACTTAATTGATGAAGAAGCTCTTGTCTTTGGCAGTCCGCCAAAGACAAGAGCAGACTGCAGCGTGTCATCCGGTCTGCAGAGAAGGTGATTGGCTGCAATTTTCCATCTCTCCAGGACCTGTAAGCCTCCAGGACTCTGAGGCGTGCAGGGAAGATTGTGGCCGATTTTATGACACCCCAGTCACAAAATATTTCAGACACTTCCCTCTGGCAGGAGGCAGCAGTCCATCAGGACCAAAACCTCACGACACAAAAATATTTTTTTCCCATCCGCTACCAGCCTTATTAACACGGCCCAGAGGCCCCGTGACACTTGACTCTGCCTCTCTCCCCTGTTCAGGTCCTACAAGCTACACCAACGTAGCATCTCCAGACCTTCTGCGTTACATTAACACACAGTCCACCATGTATATAGCTTTCTGTGTATATATGTATATACACACTGAGACCGGCTCATTCATTTATGTCCATTGTAGTGGATATTTTGTCCACCTGTATTTCCCTTAAGTATCTGGAGATACCCTATCAAGCCCTATAGTGTTCTGTAGAGGACATCCTGGGCTTTCCAGTGATGTGTCATGTGATAGGTTTGCAAGCTAGGAACTTTACTTTTTTCCCCTCACAAGATGGTCGCCATAATAAAAACCACATTTTATGGAAAGAGGAAAGGTAAGTCAAATATTCTTTATCTATTGCTATTTTTACCATGATAATTATATATATTCTTGTTTATTAATGTGTCATCAACAATATTATTACATCTGAAAACACTTTAATTATTTATGTTTTGAAATAACAGTCATTTAATGAATGTCAACTGTAGTGGACACCGGGACCATTTTAATTTATTTAATGACTGCACATTGTTGTAGGAGACAGAAGCGAAGCAGAGAGGATTCAGTACCAGATAATAGAGGGAGATTCAGATTTGGAGCTGTCAGATGAGGAAAAGGATGAGAATGAGTATCAGCCTGTGATAGGGGAAGATAGTGACGAAGAAGGAGAGGAAGAAAATGCAGGAGAATCTGATGAGACAGAGTAAGAGCCAGAGAGGGAGCGGGAAAGTCGTCGTCCTCTGTGGGCCAGGACAAACTTGTATGTTTTACTTAGTTTCAAGCTAATGTTTTAAATTTTATTATGTTACTGTAGAGTTTGTAGTCTTTATAACAGATGTTAAATGTATGCACGTTGCCTAAAGAAATGCTCGTGAGATTGGTCAATATTATACCCATGACATTGAAATTATGGCATTAATCAATATTGATGTGTAAAAAATTTAGTTTTTTTTATTAACTTGTTAACTTTATTTTTTCCCTCATCCCATCCCATTATAATAGATTCACACCTGTGCTACCTGAGCTTCCTGCCTATCACAATGATCCTAAAATCTGTGAATACTGGAGTCCAATCCAGTACTTTTCACAGTACATCGATGACAAAATCTTTGAAGATCTGGCAGCTTTTACAAATCAAAGACAGCTGCAAACTACAGGAGTGTCTCTGAATACCACTAGTAATATTAATAATAGTAATATCATCTTTATTGTCATTGAAACATACATTGAAACCTACATTACAACAAAATTTGTTCTCTGCTTTTAACCCATCACCCTTGGGGAGCAGTGGGCTGCCATGTGTGGCGCCCGGGGAGCAATCAGGGGTTAAGGGTCTTGCTCAGGGACCCTGAATGTAGGCACTGGGGATGGAACCGGGTACTTGCATCCTTCAAATGCATTTTGTTTTTTAGCCCAAAACAAAATGTTTTGGGCTAAAAAAAAACAAAGTAGGCTACCAGTCATTAGCAAGAAGATGACAAGGGACAGGTTCTACAAGCTAAGAAGCTCACTTAAGATTGTGAATGACCTGGATGTGATTGAAGAGACAAAGAAGTCAGACATTCTTTGGAGAGTCAGACCATTGCTTGACCGTGTGAGGCAAGGTTGTCTCAGCCTTCCAAGGTGTGACAAAGTGTGCATTGATAAGCAAATCATCCCATTCACAGGCCATTGCCCAGTCAGACAGGATTATCACAGCTAAAATATCCAGAGGAAGATGAAATGCAGAACTGCTTAGTTCTATGTCTTATAGTTTATTGTTGAACTAAATACATGTATTTTTTCTGTTGCAAGTATCAAACAACAGAACAAAGTTACAGAATTTTATTTGTTTTTATCAAATGTCAAAGTTCTTAGGTAAATATCACTTTCAAGACAATCTTTTTTCATTTTTTTATTTTCTAAAGCCTGTTCTATTTCCCCATGCAAATCATCCTGTTGTCCTCCACAGTGGACATGCTATAAAATTAAAATTAAAAATATATTTAAAAAAAATAAAATTGTAATGTGTTTTTTTAGGTCCAAATACATGGGAAATCACACAAAAAAGAAATTGTAACACACTTTTTTTCTTTGGTTCTCAGGAGGATATATATATATATATATATATATATATATATATATATATATATATATATATATATATATATATATATATATATACAGCGTTCACTGAGCGAGAGGCGGGGTTACACCCTGGACAGGTCGGCAATCTGTCACAGGGCAACACAGAGACAGACAGGGCAAACAACCATTGTTGCACACACTCACACCTAAGGACAATTAAACTAACAGTCATGTTTTTGAACTGTGGGAGGAAGCCGGAGTACCCGGAGTGAACCCACGCATGCACAGGTAGAACATTCTATTCAACTCCATGCAGAAAGACCCAGAGGATTTGAAAGACCCAGGAGAATTTGAAAAACCCAGGAGGATTTGAAAGACCCAGGAGGATTTGAACCCAGAAGGCAACAACACTACTCACTGCTTCACTGTGCAGCCTCTGTTTATGACAGTATCATGTAAATCTTAGGCACAAATAAAGTGTTACCTAAACAAAAGTAATTTTTATAGTAAGTATAATATCCACTGACTGTAAAATTACTTGTCAAACGTTTTCACACAGCCAAACTGCTTGTTGTTGCAACCAAATGCTATGGGGTTCTGTGTGAGAAGGGAGTAGCAAGATGGCCGCCAGTGACCTCTCCTAGTGACTGGCCGCCATCTTGCTACTCCCTACTCTCACACTTTTGCAAATATGCCCTTCCCACTTGTTTCAATCATTACCATATTTAATACTTTAGTTCAGGGGTATGCCTGGAAGGCAATAAAGAAGGTTTTGTAAAAATTCGATCAGCCATTCTTGCGTAGTAGATTTCTTGACATCACAGCGCCCCCTAGTGATGGACGATCCTCAAACGCGGGTCACATGTGCAAAATCTTATTTGTACTATGGGTTATGAAGGACATGTCAAAATCTGTTATGGTTTTACAATAATCAGCAATTACATTTAGAGCTAGCTAGCTAACAATCACTTATTTTAGCGTTACTTTTTGAAAAAGTCAAAATTCAAAAATCCACCACGATAACTTTTTTTATTTGTCCATGACACGCTTATATATAAATTTTTGCGCGGATTGCACAAAAAATGTAGGAGGAGTTTAACAAGAAAGGTTTAACCTTTGTAGCCATGTAGCGCGAAAACTAGCTGGGAAACGAAGGGTGTGCCAATTCACTTTATTTTGCAGAATCATCCAATAAACAAAGTGCCATCAAGTTTTTGAGTGTAGGACCAGTAGTTTGGTGGTTACAGGCGTAAACGCATTGTCCTTTGTTATAGCGCCCCCTAGTTGTTGAGGGGTCTGAATTTCTGGGTTTGAGTAGCGGTGCACATTCTGTACTTGGATACCTGATCCAATTGATTCGTTACAAATCCGCATGGGCCGCCCAACGCGTTTTAGCGGAGAATAATAATTACCCGTAATAATAATAATAATAATAATAACTAGAACTGCAAGCAGTTATTAACGGGTTCCAAGCCCGTCTACGCTCCGCCCCCTTTGAGCATGTTCCTGGACTACAGCGTTCAACACCCTCATCCCACAGCATCTGGTTGAAAAACTGGAACATCTGGGCTTCAGCACACCCCTCATCACTTCCTCAACTCCTGACCACTGTCGGTCCGGGTCTGACAGACCACCTCTGATGTCATCACCCTCAGCACGGGCTCCCCTCAGGGCTGTGTCCGCAGCCCCCTGCTGTTTACTCTGATGACACACGACTGCACCCCCAGGTTCACCCCCAATCACATCATGAAGTTCGCAGTTGACACAAACTCATCAACAGCTCAGCTGTGGAGGTGGTTAGCAGCACCAAATTCCTCGGGGTGCACATCACGGACAACCTCACCTGGTCTGTAAACACCACATCTGGTGAGGAGGGCTCAGAAGCGCTTGTACTTCCTGCGGAGGATGAGGAGAGCCCAACTGCCCCCGTCCATCCTCACAACCCTCTACACAAGTACCATAGAGAGCACTCTGACCATAGATATCCATAATTAAGGCTAGATGTCTTACGGCGGAGTCTCAAACGTCATCACCGGCGGCCATCTTGCCTCAGACAAGCTTTCTGGCATGCTCTGTGGTACCTAATGTAAGGTGAGTGATCAGCACGAACACAAATACTTTTATCTCATTGAATTCTTGACGGATTTACAAACAGTTTGGTTTCTTACAAACGTCATGAACGTGGCTATAATTCTTGATGCTTGAACATGTCAAAATTGCAGATTTTCTTGTCTAAAAATGACTTAATCATGCAGCATAGTTGTGCATCACGGCTACTTGCGCAAGTTATCAAGGCTGAGACCACTGGTCAATTATATAGGTTTTACTGACACCAATAACGATTGTATGACAATTAATCTTTGGTGTAAATTTGAGGGAAATCAATCTCACAATGGTCCAAAAAGATATATGTTCCCTTAATTTCCCCATGGTTATTATACATTATTTTAATATACCAACTCTTATTTCAGGATTTGTTGTGTGACAGGCTCTGAAAAAGCTGTCCTGTGATGTCTGCCGTGCCAGCTTGGTAACAGATGCTGCATCTGCCATCAAGGACCAGAGCTACCACCTGCTGAAGTTAAAAAACAATGGAGGTCTGGTGATTCCATCAGAAGGCACAGTGATGGTAGTCAGGGCAGCAGAGTGGGTCATTCGTCAGACCTCATGTACCAGACGATCACAGCCCATCAAAGTGCTAGAGGTTGTGTACATTGTCAGGAAGAGGATAGGGTCAGAGGATGTGTTTGTGCTCAGAGAGCACATCGGAGAAACACAGTATGGCATAGACAGCCACCACCATATGCTGTTAACGTTGGTTGTGTCCTTGTTTTTTAAGTTAAGGCTGCACCAAATTGCCAAAATAACTAACCTTAGCTTACAGAGCAACAACATGCAACAGAAGCTCAATAAAACCGTCCTTTTCAAAGGGCATTAGCCAAGCTATGTTTTTTGGGTCATTTTTTAAATCTCTGTCTTCCATGTGTATACCATCACAGTAGTGTAGGTGGGGATTTCAACATGCTACATCTATATATACTTGTGAAGGGGACTATTGTACCAATTTTAATAGCAAATAAATTTCACTTTTATAATGGATTAGAAATAGGAACCTTTGTGTAATTACTCCTGATATATAATCCGAATAGTCTACATGAAACGTCAAAGTGTTACCTTTAATTTGAAACCTGGATTATGCTTCTACACCAAGAGGTTGCCACACAATAAGCCTTTTTTGTCAGTATTTCATATTTTATTATAACAGTAATATTCATATTATAAAAGTATGTATGTAAATATAAATAAATTAGGACTGTGAAATAATTAATCACACCCAAATAAAAGTGTTTTTATATATATATATATAATGAATGTTCTTCATTTAGATTGACCTTTAAACCATTAATGCTATTACTCCTTTTCATATCTATCTATCTATCTATCTATCTATCTATCTATCTATCCATATTATATCATAGTGTTACTTTTGGAATAAGTCTGATCCATATCTGAACTATGGATCTTTGCAAATGTTCTTGCCATTACTTCTACTTTTTCCTCATTTGTTACTGCTGTTCATTCTTCATGTTTTAGAACTGGATATGTTCTCTCTGGTCTATTTCCCTTCATTTTCTTAATCATTCCCCATACCTTAGCCATAGGAGTTGTTCTGCCCATTGAATCACAAAAATCTCTCCATTTTGTCTTCTTTGCCTTCTAAATAACTTTCCTTGCTTCTGTTTGATCTTTTTTACATTCAATTTTTTTTTTTAAATTATATGTTCTTTTCAAAACTCTAAAAGCTATCCTCCCTCTTCAAGTTTCTGCTCTGCTTAGAAAATCACGGGATGTGACGTCACATCCTGTGATGTGCCCATATATGGGCAAAATGGCCGCCCTGTTCACAGTTCTGGATGGTCAGAGCTCTGGATGGTGAAAGCTGTGACCAGATCATAAAATTCATTAAATCGGTAAAAATCAACGGTTTGCTCTAAAATTCTGAAAATATTCACGTATGTCCAAGAGTGCTTTATCTAACTTTGTGATTTTTTAAACGCCCATTGAAAAAAGCGTTTCAGAGAAAAAAAATATTAACCTTTATAGTCTTGCACATGTGAATTTCAAAGTCTTTTAAATAGTTCAAAATCGCCTGGATTTTTACCAAACTGAAGTACACATTAAGTCTGAATGTGCTTTACAAATAGTGGCCATTTTTATTGGGATTGAACAATATTTGTGGAAAATACATTTATTTCTCCATTTTACAAACTTTTAAAAAATCAGAGTGTGCAACTTTCAGAAACCTCAATACATGCAGTGAGAGAATTGTTACACCTTATTCAAGGAATACATCCTGAAAATCTGAGATCGTTACACCGCAAAATGGATTTTTGGTAATTTTTTGAAGTTTTGAAGGTTTTTTTCACACTTTTGGAAATAGGCCCCGCCCACTTGTTTCAATCAGTACCATATTTAATTCCTGAGTTAAGGGTTATGACTGGAAGGGGATGAAGAAGGTTTTGTAAAAATCCGATCAGCCATTCTTGCGTAGTAGATTTCTTGACATCACAGCGCCCCCTAGTGATGGACGATCCTCAAACGCGGGTCACATGTGCAAAATCTTATTTGGACTATGGGTTATGAAGGACATGTCAAAATCTGTTATGGTTTTAGAATAATCAGCAATTACATTTAGAGCTAGCTAGCTAACAATCACTTATTTTAGCGTTACTTTTCGAAAAAGTAAAAATTAAAAAATCCGCTGCGTTAACTTTTTTTATTTGTCCATGACACGCTTATATATGAAGTTTTGCGCAGATCGCACAAAAAATGTAGGTGGAGTTTAACAAGAAAGGTTTAACCTTTGTAGCCATGTAGCGCGAAAAGTAGCTGGGAAACGAAAGGTGTGCCAATTCCCTTTTTGATGCAGAAACATCCAGTAATCAAAGTGCTATCAAGTTTTTGAGTGTGGGACCAGTAGTTTGGTGGTTACAGGCCGAAACGCATTGTCCTTTGTTATAGCGCCCCCTAGTTGTTGAGGGGTCTGAATTTCTGGGTTTGAGTAGAGGCACACATTCTGTACTTTGATACCTGATTCAATAGGTTCGTTATAAATCTGCTTGGGCTGCACAACGCGTTTTAATTCCGTAATAATAATAATAATAATAATAACTAGAACTGCAAGCAGTTATTAACGGGTTCCAAGCCCACCCACGCACCGCCCCCTAGAGCATGTTCCTGGACTTCAGTTCAGCGTTCAACACCATCAAAACTGGAACATCTGGGCTTCAGCACACCTGTTCGCAACTGCCTACTAGACTTCATCACCAACAGACCTCAGTTGGTCCGGGTCGGACAGAAAACCTCTGATGTCATCACCCTCAGCACGGGCTTTCCTCAGGGCTGCGTCCTGAGCCCCCTGCTGTTCACCCTGATGACACACGACTGTGTCCCCAGGTTCACCACCAATCACATTGTGAAGTTTGCAGACGACACGACGGTGGTGGGCCTGATTAGAGACAACAACGACCAGGACCAGGACTGATCCTGAACGTGGAGAAAACGAAGGAGATCATCATGGACTTCAGGAAGAAATGGCCTCGCCATGCTCCACTTCTCATTAACAGCTCAGCTGTGGAGGTGGTCAGCAGCAATAAATTCCTCGGGGTGCACATAACACACAACCTCAGCTGGTTTGTGAACACCATGTCACTGGAGAAGAGGGCACAGAAGCGCTTGCACTTACTGCGGAGGATGAGGAGAGCCCACCTGTCCCCGCCCATCCTCACGACCTTCTACAGCAGCACCATCTATCTGCTCCCCACTCCCTTCCAATTAAGCATGTCATAATATTTATTACTTTCTTGCATTTGTCTAAAAAAAGTAGATGCAATGCAGTTTTGCATTGCATTACATTGAAATGACTGTTGTCATTTCATCTTTTAACTTTTTGCTCTCTCTTTTTTCTTCATAGTAGGTACACCTGATCTGACGTTCTGTTAACTGTGACATCATCCAGAGAAGACAGATCACCCGCTATTACCATCTAATGTAGAACAGATTACTGGATCAATGTGTGCTTCTGTGCTTTTTTGTCTCTCTTGTTGTGTCTCTGCTCTGTCTTCTGTAACCCCCAGTCGGTCGAGGCAGATGACCGTTCATACTGAGCCCGGTTCTGCTGGAGGTTTTTCCTTCCCGCTAATGGGTGGTTTTTCTTTCCACTGTCGCTTCATGCTTGCTCAGTATGAGGGATTGCTGCAAAGCCATGTACAATGCAGACGTCTCTCCCTGTAGCTCTATGCTTCTCCAGGAGTGAATGCTGCTTGTCGGGACTTTGATGCACTCAGCTGGTTTTCTTATATAGGAACATTTTTTGACCAATCTGTATAATCTGACCCAATCTGTATAATATGATTGAACCTAACTTGTAAAGTGCCTTGAGATGACATGTTTCATGAATTGGCGCTATATAAATAAAATTGAATTGAATTGAAATTGAAAATTGAAAAACATACAAAGAATGTTGCAGGAGACGACTCACCCATAAACTCAACAGACAACCTGGCACTGATGTCTGGTCTCAGCAGTTTATATGGAGGTGGAATCAGGTGAAGCCGGTGAAAGGTGATTGCAGCAGGGGTGGAGTTAGGCAGGTGTGCAGAGTAAGTAATTAGACCAGACATCAGTGCTGAGGCTCAAAACAAGAACAGATCAAAAATTCAAACCTAAACTAAGAAGCTTCTGAAGACATAACTAAAACAGTAAACAAGAATCTAAACAAGAATCCAGACTAGACAGAACTCAAAAACAGCCAGATAATAAAAGACAGGAGAGAGAAGGAAAACTAAAACTAACATAAACCAGAACAGAACTCAGAATATTACAGACATGGCACCAAGGAGGATGCTGCTTTAAAGTAGTACGCTTTAGTCTGTTCTGTTGGTGGTGTGACTTTTTTCCATTGAAAACTCACGTTTAGAGAATGTTACAAATAAAAGTCAAATTTCATTCAACATGCATGTGTATTTTTTTATATATATAATTAAGTGTTCCATGTGCGCTAAAAAGTGCCCCCCCCCCTCCTGAGCACCTGCCCCCCAAAATGTCTGTGCACGCCACAGCTAGTAATAGTAATAATAGTAATATCATCTTTATTGTCATTGAAACATACATTGAAACCTACATTACAACAAAATTTGTTCTCTGCTTTTAACCCATCACCCTTGGGGAGCAGTGGGCTGCCATGTGCGGCGCCCGGGGAGCAATTAGGGGTTAAGGGTCTTGCTCAGGGATCCTGAATGTAGGCACTGGGGATCGAACCGGGTACTTGCATCCTTCAAATGCATTTTTTTTTAGCCCAAAACAAAATGTTTTGGGCTAAAAAAAAAAACAAAGTAGGCTACCAGTCATTAGCAAGTAGATGCCAAGGGACAGGTTCTACAAGCTAAGAAGCTCACTTAAGATTGTGAATGACCTGGATGTGACTGAAGAGACAAAGAAGTCAGACATTCTTTGGAGAGTCAGACCATTGCTTGACCGTGTGAGGCAAGGTTGTCTCAGCCTTCCAAGGTGTGACAAAGTGTGCATTGATAAGCAAATCATCCCATTCACAGGCCATTGCCCAGTCAGACAGGATTATCACAGCTAAAATATCCAGAGGAAGATGAAATGCAGAACTGCTTAGTTCTATGTCTTATAGTTTATTGTTGAACTAAATACATGTATTTTTTCTGTTGCAAGTATCAAACAACAGAACAAAGTTACAGAATTTTATTTGTTTTTATCAAATGTCAAAGTTCTTAGGTAAATATCACTTTCAAGACAATCTTTTTTCATTTTTTTATTTTCTAAAGCCTGTTCTATTTCCCCATGCAAATTGTCCTGTTGTCCTCCACAGTGGACATGCTATAAAATTAAAATTAAAAATATATTTAAAAAAATTAAAATTGTAATGTGTTTTTTTAGGTCCAAATACATGGGAAATCACACAAAAAAAGAAATTGTAACACACTTTTTTTCTTTGGTTCTCAGGAGGATATATATATATATATATATATATATATATATATATATATATATATATATATATATATATATATATATATATATATATATATATATATACAGCGTTCACTGAGCGAGAGGCGGGTTACACCCTGGACAGGTCGGCAATCTGTCACAGGGCAACACAGAGACAGACAGGGCAAACAACCATTGTTGCACACACTCACACCTAAGGACAATTAAACTAACAGTCATGTTTTTGAACTGTGGGAGTAAGCCGGAGTACCCGGAGTGAACCCACGCATGCACAGGTAGAACATTCTATTCAACTCCACGCAGAAAGACCCAGAGGATTTGAAAGACCCAGGAGAATTTGAAAAATCCAGGAGGATTTGAAAGACCCAGGAGGATTTGAACCCAGAAGGCAACAACACTACTCACTGCTTCACTGTGCAGCCTCTGTTTATGACAGTATCATGTAAATCTTAGGCACAAATAAAGTGTTACCTAAACAAAAGTAATTTGTATAGTAAGTATAATATCCACTGACTGTAAAATTACCTGTGAAACGTTTTCACACAGCCAAACTGCTTGTTGTTGCAACCAAATGCTATGGGGTTCTGTGTGAGAAGGGAGTAGCAAGATGGCCGCCGGTGACCTCTCCTAGTGACTGGCCGCCATCTTGCTACTCCCTACTCTCACACTTTTGCAAATATGCCCTTCCCACTTGTTTCAATCATTACCATATTTAATACTTTAGTTCAGGGGTATGCCTGGAAGGCAATAAAGAAGGTTTTGTAAAAATCCGATCAGCCATTCTTGCGTAGTAGATTTCTTGACATCACAGCGCCCCCTAGTGATGGACGATCCTCAAACGCGGGTCACATGTGCAAAATCTTATTTGGACTATGTGTTATGAAGGACATGTCAAAATCTGTTATGGTTTTAGAATAATCAGCAATTACATTTAGAGCTAGCTAGCTAACAATCACTTATTTTAGCGTTACTTTTCGAAAAAGTCAAAATTCAAAAATCCGCCGTGTTAACTTTTTTTATTTGTCCATTACACGGTTATATATGGAGTTTTGCGCGGATTGCAGAAAAAATGTAGGAGGAGTTTAACAAGAAAGGTTTAACCTTTGTAGCCATGTAGCGCGAAAACTAGCTGGGAAACGAAGGGTGTGCCAATTCCCTTTATTTTGCAGAATCATCCAATAAACAAAGTGATGTGAAGTTTTTGAGTGTGGGACCAGTAGTTTGGTGGTTATAGACTGAAACACATTGTCCTTTGTTATAGCGCCCCCTAGTTGTTGAGGGGTCTGAATTTCTGGGTTTGAGTAGAGGCGCACATTCTGTACTTGGATACCTGATTCAATAGGTTCGTTATAAATCCGCTTGGGCTGCACAACGCGTTTTAATTCCGTAATAATAATAATAATAATAACTAGAACTGCAAGCAGTTATTAACGGGTTCCAAGCCCATCCACGCACCGCCCCCTTGAGCATGTTCCTGGACTTCAGTTCAGCGTTCAACACCATCAAAACTGGAACATCTGGGCTTCAGCACATCTGTTCGCAACTGCCTACTAGACTTCATCACCAACAGACCTCAGTTGGTCTGGGTCGGACAGAAAACCACTGATGTCATCACCCTCAGCACGGGCTTTCCTCAGGGCTGCGTCCTGAGCCCCCTGCTGTTCACCCTGATGACACACGACTGTGTCCCCAGGTTCACCACCAATCACATCGTGAAGTTTGCAGACGACACGACGGTGGTGGGCCTGATTAGAGACAACAACGACCAGGACTGATCCTGAACGTGGAGAAAACGAAGGAGATCATCATGGACTTCAGGAAGAAATGGCCTCGCCATGCTCCACTTCTCATTAACAGCTCAGCTGTGGAGGTGGCCAGCAGCAATAAATTCCTCGGGGTGCACATAACACACAACCTCAGCTGGTTTGTGAACACCATGTCACTGGAGAAGAGGGAACAGAAGCGCTTGCACTTACTGCGGAGGATGAGGAGAGCCCACCTGTCCCCGCCCATCCTCACGACCTTCTACAGCAGCACCATCTATCTGCTCCCCACTCCCTTCCAATTAAGCATGTCATAATATTTATTACTTTCTTGCATTTGTCTAAAAAAAGTAGATGCAATGCAGTTTTGCATTGCATTACATTGAAATGACTGTTGTCATTTCAGCTTTTAACTTTTTGCTCTCTCTTTTTTCTTCATAGTAGGTACACCTGATCTGACGTTCTGTTAACTGTGACATCATCCAGAGAAGACAGATCACCCGCTATTACTATCTAATGTAGAACAGATTACTGGATCAATGTGTGCTTCTGTGCATGTTTGTCTCTCTTGTTGTGTCTCTGCTCTGTATTCTTTAACCCCCAGTCGGTCGAGGCAGATGACCGTTCATACTGAGCCCGGTTCTGCTGGAGGTTTTTCCTTCCCGCTAATGGGTGGTTTTTTTTTTCGACTGTCGCTTCATGCTTGCTCAGTATGAGGGATTGCTGCAAAGCCATGGACAATGCAGACGTCTCTCCCTGTAGCTCTATGCTTCTCCAGGAGTGAATGCTGCTTGTCGGGATTTTGAAGCAATCAACTGGTTCCCTTATATAGGAAATTTTTGACCAATCTGTATAATATGATTGATTTTGACTTTGTAAAGTGCCTCGAGATGACATGTTTCATGAATTGGCGCTATATAAATACAATTGAATTGAATTGAATAGAGTCCATCTGTTAAACCTTTTCTGCGTCGCACAAAGACACGATGGTTGGAACCAAAGATCTCAACTTTGGACTCATCAGACCAAAGCACAGATTTCCACTGGTCTAATGTCCATTCCTTGTGTTCTTTAGCCCAAACAATTCTCTGCTACTTGTTGCCTGTCCTTAGCAGTGGTTTCCTAGCAGCTGTTTTACCATGAAGGCCTGATTCACACAGTCTCCTAACAGTTGTTCTAGAGATGTGTCTGCTGCTAGAACTCTGTGTGGCATTGACCTGGTCTCTAATCTGAGCTGCTGTCAACCTGCGATTTCTGAGGCTGGTGACTAGGATGAATTTATCCTCCACAGCAGAGGTGACTCTTGGTCTTCCTTTCCTGGGGCGGTCCTCGTGTGAGCCAGTTTCTTTGTAGCGCTTGATGGTTTTTGCGACTGCACTTGGGGACACTTTCAAAGTTTTCCCAATTTTTCGGACTGAATGACCTTCAGTTCTTAAAGTAATTATGGCCACTTGTTTTTCTTTACTTAGCTGCTTTTTTCTTGCCATAATACAAATTCTAACAGTTTATTCAGTAGGACTATAAGCTGTGTATCCACTTGACTTCTGCACAACACAACTGATGGTCCCAACCCCATATAAGAGGCAAGACATCCCACTTATTAAACCTGACAGGGGACACCTGTGAAGGGAAAACCATTTCAGGTGACTATCTCTTGAAGCTCATTAAGAGAATGCCAAGAGTGTACGAAGCAGTAATCAAAGCAAAAGGTGGCTACTTTGAAGAACCTAGAATATAAGACATATTTTCAGTTGTTTCACACTTTTTTGTTAAGTATATAATTCCACATGTGTTAATTCATAGTTTTGATGCCTTTAGTGTGAATCTACAATTGTCATAGTTATGAAAATTAAGAAAACTCTTTGAAGGAGAAGGTGTGTCTAAACCACCTCCTCCATTACCATCTGGTACGCTGGTGCCACCGCCAAAGACAAGAGCAGACTGCAGCGTGTCATCCGGTCTGCAGAGAAGGTGATTGGCTGCAATTTTCCATCTCTCCAGGACCTGTAAGCCTCTAGGACTCTGAGGCGTGCAGGGAAGATTGTGGCCGATTTTGTGACACCCCAGTCACAAAATATTTCAGACACTTCCTTCTGGCAGGAGGCAGCGGTCCATCAGGACCAAAACCTCACGACACAAAAACAGTTTTTTCCCATCCGCTACCAGCCTTATTAACACGGCCCAGAGGCCCCGTGACACTTGACTCTGCCTCTCTCCCCTGTTCAGGTCCTACAAGCTACACCAACGTAGCATCTCCAGACCTTCTGCGTTACATTAACGCACAGTCTACCGTGTATATAGCTTTCTGTGTATATATATATATATATATATATATATATATAGGTCGGCAATCTGTCACAGGGCAACACAGAGACAGACAGGACAAACAACCATTCTTGCACACACTCACACCTAAGGACAATTTAGAGAAGCCAATTAAACTAACAGTCATGTTTTTGAACTGTGGGAGGAAGCCAGCGTACCCGGAGTGAACCTACGCATGCACAGGTAGAACATTCAAACTTCATATAGAAAGACCCAGAGGATTTGAAAGACCCAGGAGGATTTGAAAGACCCGGGAGGATTTGAAAGACCCGGGAGGATTTGAAAGACCCAGGTGATTGAACCCAGAAGGCAACAACACTTCTCACTGCTTCACTGTGCAGCCTCTGTTTATGACAGTATCATGTAAATCTTAGGCACAAATAAAGTGTTACCAAAACAAAAGTAATTTGTATAGTAAGTATAACAACCACTGACTTTAAAGTTACCTGTGAAACGTTTTCACACAGCCAAACTGCTTGTTGTTGCAACCAAATGCTATGGGGTTCTGTGTGAGAACGGAGTAGCAAGATGGCGGCTAGTGACCTCCCCTAGTGACTGGCCGCCATCTTGCTACTCCCTACTCTCACACTTTTGCAAATAGGCCCTGCCCACTTGTTTCAATTGTGTTCATAAACAGACACAATAAAAAATGCAAAAAGCATCATGCTAACCTTTACAATTAGGCTTATTGGATTTTACTACTTAATAACTCTCTGTCACAGCCTCTAACCTGCTGGTGATACACTTGGGCCTGGTGTCTCCTGGCTGGCTTCTCCAGGTTGGTCACTGCTGCAGGGTTCTGTCTGGTCCTGGTCTGGCCCTGGTTTTTGCCTCTTTAAGAAGAACTGTGAGATATTCTCTTTTCTCTTCATTTGGGCTCTACACAAAATAAGGCAGCCTGGTATTTAGACTCCATGACTGTATGGCAAAGACAACACTATTTTAAATATTATTTAAACAATAGTTTTTAGTTTTCTGTAGCTAGCTAAAATAATACTAAATTAAAAATAGATTAATTAAATTAATTAATATAACTAGTTAGGTTATAATTCAAAGCTTTCATATGACATAGCCTATTTACATTTCAGTCGTTATAAACTTAACAATGGTTTTTCACATATTCTTACCACACACATTTCAAGCAAGAGCTGGGAGATATATCCTGGCCAAATTAATAAAACATTACAGGGCAGCATGTGCACTGAAACATATGTTAAAAGAATCTGTCTAAAACACGATCTATCAGCACTAGCATGGCTAATATAATAAACGAGGCACTACGGACGGAGCGGTGCACAACCATTTTTTTTTTCTTTTTAGAAATGTATGACAAGTGCCGCCTCTCATTAGGAAGGTAACACAGCGGTTACCGCTGAGCGGTAAAATGTTGTAAATACCTGCAAAACTCCTCAACGGTGTACTCTAAAGCCGCGGGTGTGTTTTGGATCAAGCAGGAACCACATGTCAGCTTAACCAATGAACAGCGTCAGTGCGCAGTGTAGGCTGCTACTGCATGGGCTGCCTTCAGGGACAGTCGGAAATTACAGTTTTCCTGGCAAATCTTTGCCGATCTCATAAGTATTATATGTTAAAATTACCATTTCCAGTGGGGTGGCAGTAGGGGGTGGCAAGGGCTCTGTTGGGGGTGGCAAATGCCACCCCTGCCACCCCTCTGGCTCCGCAACTAGCTACATTCAATGTAAAGCTTATGTATATTAGTGTGTGTGTGTGTGTAAAAAATCCATATATAATCAAATACTGCCATCTACTGGAAATTTTAAATCCCTACATGGGCACATTTCGGAAATGTTATTCTCTTTAAATTCATAAATAAATTATTTAAAAATCAACAGTTTGCTCTAAAATTCTTCCAATATTATATATATATTCAATTTATTTATTTATATAGCGCCAAATCATGAAACATGTCATCTCAAGGCACTTTACAAAATCAAGTTCAATCATATTATACAGATTGGGTCAGATTATACAGATTGGATAAAATGTCCTATATAAGGAAACCAGTTGATTGCATCAAAGTCCCGACAAGCATATATATATATATATATATATATATATATATATATATATATATATATATATATATATATATATATATATATATATATATATATATATATTTAAGCTATATACACAGACACCGATCTACAGACAACAGCAATTATCAACAAAAAGAAATCAACAAAAAACCTAATCACCCTCAGCACGGGCTTCCCCCCCCACTCCCCACAAATCATGTCTATCCAGTAATTTAGGACCATTTTGTTTGTTTTTGGTGTTTAATGTACTTTTCTCTACTTCCATCGCTGTACCCATTAGCACATATTGTGTTTATGCCGGAAAACTGTAACTGTAAAGCATGAGGATGATCTATCATAAAATCTTACTTATGGAAGGTAATTCCCCAGGATCTGGTTCCTAGTGTCCTTTTATTTGCGCACCCATAAGCGGAGTAAAAGTCGGGCTTCCTGGGACGTAGCTCTGGAAGTTTGCTTACTTTCAATACAAAATCGAAATTATTTATTAAGTTAGACAATAATTTAATTCAATCAATTGGTCCCATGTAGCCCCTAAAGGGGTGACGTTTTCAGTCAGTTGATTTATCTGGAAATCGGGTGAGAATTCACCGGATTCAGAGTGTCTGAAAACATAAAGTACATTTTCCTGTAATGACTTGTATTCTGTCTGACTGCAGCTTGGTCTGACCTAAGATGGCCGCTCTGTCGGCACGCCTCTCAACCGAGGACGCGGCGTCTACGTATTCATGTCTGTGTTCTCTATGGTCTGACCTAAGATGGCAGCTTGGTCTGACCTAAGATGGCTGCTTTGACGTCACTTCCTGTGATGTGCCCAAATATGGGCAAAATGGCCGCCCTGTTCAAAGCTCTGCAGTCAGAGCTCTGGATGATGAAAGCTGTGAACTGATCACAAACTTCATAAATTCGTTAATAATCAACGGTTGGCTCTAAAATTCTGAAGATATTCATGGATCTCAAAGAGTGCTTTATCTAACCACAGGAGTTTTTTTATGGTCATTAAAAAAATGGATTCAGAGAAATAAAATATTAAACTTTATAGTCTTGTACCATTTATTTTCAAAGTCTTGTAAATTGGTCAAACTCGCCTGGATTTTTACCAAACTGAAATCCATGTTTATTCTGCATGTGCTTTACAAATAGAGGCCATATTTTGGGGGGTTGAACAATATTTGTGGAAAATACATTGATTTCTCCATTTTACAAACTTTTAAAAATTCAGAGTGTAGCACTTCAAAAAAAAACAATACATGCAGTGAGAGAATTGTTACACCTTATTCACAGAATACATCCTGAAAATCTGGGATCAAAAAATTGATTTTAAAGCATTTTTTATTCTTTACTTTATTGTTTTTATTATTCTCCAGGTTTTTTAACACTTTTGGAAATAGGCCCCGCCCACTTGTTTTAATAATTACCATATTTAATACCTGAGTTCAGGGGTATGACTGGAAGGGGATGAAGAAGGTTTTGTAAAAATCCGATCAGCCATTCATGCGTAGTAGATTTCTTGACATCACAGCGCCCCCTAGTGATGGACGATCCTCAAACGCGGGTCACATGTGCAAAATCTTATTTGGACTATGGGTTATGAAGGACATGTCAAAATCTGTTATGGTTTTAGAATAATCAGCAATTACATTTAGAGCTAGCTAGCTAACAATCACTTATTTTAGCGTTACTTTTCGAAAAAGTCAAAATTCAAAAATCCGGCGCATTCACTTTTTTTATTTGTCCATTACGCTGTTATATGTGGAGTTTTGCGCGGATTGCATAAAAAATGTAGGAGGAGTTAAACAAGAAAGGTTTAACCTTTGTAGCCATGTAGCGCGAAAACTAGCTGGGAAACGAAGGGTGTGCCAATTCCCTTTATTTTGCAGAATCATCCAATAAACAAAGTGATGTGAAGTTTTTGAGTGTGGGACCAGTAGTTTGGTGGTTATAGGCCAAAACGCATTGTCCTTTGTTATAGCGCCCCCTAGTTGTTGAGGGGTCTGAATTTCTGGGTTTGAGTAGCGGTGCACATTCTGTACTTGGATACCTGATTCAATAGGTTCGTTACAAATCGGCATGGGCCGCCCAACGCGTTTTAGCGGAGAATAATAATTACCCGTAATAATAATAATAATAATAAATAATTTAAAAACACTAGAAAAACAATAGGGTTCTCTGCTCACAGAGCAGACGAACGGCATAGCCGTTCGCCTGCGCTGCGG
Source organism: Fundulus diaphanus (assembly GCA_037039145.1). Taxonomy (NCBI): domain Eukaryota; kingdom Metazoa; phylum Chordata; class Actinopteri; order Cyprinodontiformes; family Fundulidae; genus Fundulus; species Fundulus diaphanus. The sequence continues at coordinate 53,490,327 of CM073133.1, forward strand.
GCTTGGAACCCTAATAATAATAATAATAATAAATAATTTAAAAACAGACGAAAAACAATAGGGTTCTCTGCTCACAGAGCAGACGAACGGCATAGCCGTTCGCCTGCGCTGCGGGCTTGGAACCCTAATAATAATAATAATAATAATAAATAATTTAAAAACACTAGAAAAACAATAGGGTTCTCTGCTCACAGAGCAGACGAACGGCATAGCCGTTCGCCTGCGCTGCGGGCTTGGAACCCTAATAATAATAAATAATTTAAAAACACTAGAAAAACAATAGGGTTCTCTGCTCACAGAGCAGACGAACGGCATAGCCGTTCGCCTGCGCTGCGGGCTTGGAACCCTAATAAATAATTTAAAAACACACGAAAAACAATAGGGTTCTCTGCTCACAGAGCAGACGAACGGCATAGCCGTTCGCCTGCGCTGCGGGCTTGGAACCCTAACTAGAACTGCAAGCAGTTATTAACGGGTTCCAAGCCCACCCACGCACTGCCCCCTTGAGCATGTTCCTGGACTTCAGTTCAGCGTTCAACACCATCAAAACTGGAACATCTGGGCTTCAGCACACCTGTTCGCAACTGCCTACTAGACTTCATCACCAACAGACTTCAGTTGGTCTGGGTCGGACAGAAAACCTCTGATGTCATCACCCTCAGCACGGGCTTTCCTCAGGGCTGCGTCCTGAGCCCCCTGCTGTTCACCCTGATGACACACGACTGTGTCCCCAGGTTCACCACCAATCACATCGTGAAGTTTGCAGACGACACGACGGTGGTGGGCCTGATTAGAGACAACAACGACCAGGACCAGGACCAGGACTGATCCTGAACGTGGAGAAAACGAAGGAGATCATCATGGACTTCAGGAAGAAATGGCCTCCACTTCTCATTAACAGCTCAGCTGTGGAGGTGGCCAGCAGCAATAAATTCCTCGGGGTGCACATAACACACAACCTCAGCTGGTTTGTGAACACCATGTCACTGGAGAAGAGGGAACAGAAGCGCTTGCACTTACTGCGGAGGATGAGGAGAGCCCACCTGTCCCCGCCCATCCTCACGACCTTCTACAGCAGCACCATCTATCTGCTCCCCACTCCCTTCCAATTAAGCATGTCATAATATTTATTACTTTCTTGCATTTGTCTAAAAAAAGTAGATGCAATGCAGTTTTGCATTGCATTACATTGAAATGACTGTTGTCTTTTTTCTTCATAGTAGGTACACCTGATCTGACGTTCTGTTAACTGTGACATCATCCAGAGAAGACAGATCACCCGCTATTACTATCTAATGTAGAACAGATTACTGGATCAATGTGTGCTTCTGTGCATGTTTGTCTCTCTTGTTGTGTCTCTGCTCTGTATTCTTTAACCCCCAGTCGGTCGAGGCAGATGACCGTTCATACTGAGCCCGGTTCTGCTGGAGGTTTTTCCTTCCCGCTAATGGGTGGGTTTTTTTTTCGACTGTCGCTTCATGCTTGCTCAGTATGAGGGATTGCTGCAAAGCCATGGACAATGCAGACGTCTCTCCCTGTAGCTCTATGCTTCTCCAGGAGTGAATGCTGCTTGTCGGGACTTTGAAGCAATCAACTGGTTCCCTTATATAGGAAATTTTTGACCAATCTGTATAATATGATTGATTTTGACTTTGTAAAGTGCCTCGAGATGACATGTTTCATGAATTGGCGCTATATAAATACAATTGAATTGAATTGAATAGAGTCCATCTGTTAAACCTTTTCTGCGTCGCACAAAGACACGATGGTTGGAACCAAAGATCTCAACTTTGGACTCATCAGACCAAAGCACAGATTTCCACTGGTCTAATGTCCATTCCTTGTGTTCTTTAGCCCAAACAATTCTCTTCTACTTGTTGCCTGTCCTTAGCAGTGGTTTCCTAGCAGCTGTTTTAACATGAAGGCCTGATTCACACAGTCTCCTAACAGTTGTTCTAGAGATGTGTCTGCTGCTAGAACTCTGTGTGGCATTGACCTGGTCTCTAATCTGAGCTGCTGTCAACCTGCGATTTCTGAGGCTGGTGACTAGGATGAATTTATCCTCCACAGCAGAGGTGACTCTTGGTCTTCCTTTCCTGGGGCGGTCCTCGTGTGAGCCATTTTCTTTGTAGCGCTTGATGGTTTTTGCGACTGCACTTGGGGACACTTTCAAAGTTTTCCCAATTTTTCGGACTGAATGACCTTCAGTTCTTAAAGTAATTATAGCCACTTGTTTTTCTTTACTTAGCTGCTTTTTTCTTGCCATAATACAAATTCTAACAGTTTATTCAGTAGGACTATAAGCTGTGTATCCACTTGACTTCTGCACAACACAACTGATGGTCCCAACCCCATATAAGAGGCAAGACATCCCACTTATTAAACCTGACAGGGGACACCTGTGAAGGGAAAACCATTTCAGGTGACTATCTCTTGAAGCTCATTAAGAGAATGCCAAGAGTGTACGAAGCAGTAATCAAAGCAAAAGGTGGCTACTTTGAAGAACCTAGAATATAAGACATATTTTCAGTTGTTTCACACTTTTTTGTTAAGTATATAATTCCACATGTGTTAATTCATAGTTTTGATGCCTTTAGTGTGAATCTACAATTGTCATAGTTATGAAAATTAAGAAAACTCTTTGAAGGAGAAGGTGTGTCTAAACCACCTCCTCCATTACCATCTGGTACGCTGGTGCCACCGCCAAAGACAAGAGCAGACTGCAGCGTGTCATCCGGTCTGCAGAGAAGGTGATTGGCTGCAATTTTCCATCTCTCCAGGACCTGTAAGCCTCTAGGACTCTGAGGCGTGCAGGGAAGATTGTGGCCGATTTTGTGACACCCCAGTCACAAAATATTTCAGACACTTCCTTCTGGCAGGAGGCAGCGGTCCATCAGGACCAAAACCTCACGACACAAAAACAGTTTTTTCCCATCCGCTACCAGCCTTATTAACACGGCCCAGAGGCCCCGTGACACTTGACTCTGCCTCTCTCCCCTGTTCAGGTCCTACAAGCTACACCAACGTAGCATCTCCAGACCTTCTGCGTTACATTAACGCACAGTCTACCGTGTATATAGCTTTCTGTGTATATATATATATATATATATATATATATATATATATATATATACACACAGCGTTCACTGAGCGAGAGGCGGGTTACACCCTGGACAGGTCGGCAATCTGTCACAGGGCAACACAGAGACAGACAGGACAAACAACCATTCTTGCACACACTCACACCTAAGGACAATTTAGAGAAGCCAATTAAACTAACAGTCATGTTTTTGAACTGTGGGACGAAGCCAGCGTACCCGGAGTGAACCTACGCATGCACAGGTAGAACATTCAAACTTCATGCAGAAAGACCCAGAGGATTTGAAAGACCCAGGAGGATTTGAAAGACCCGGGAGGATTTGAAAGACCCGGGAGGATTTGAAAGACCCAGGTGATTGAACCCAGAAGGCAACAACACTTCTCACTGCTTCACTGTGCAGCCTCTGTTTATGACAGTATCATGTAAATCTTAGGCACAAATAAAGTGTTACCAAAACAAAAGTAATTTGTATAGTAAGTATAACAACCACTGACTTTAAAGTTACCTGTGAAACGTTTTCACACAGCCAAACTGCTTGTTGTTGCAACCAAATGCTATGGGGTTCTGTGTGAGAACGGAGTAGCAAGATGGCGGCCAGTGACCTCCCCTAGTGACTGGCCGCCATCTTGCTACTCCCTACTCTCACACTTTTGCAAATAGGCCCTGCCCACTTGTTTCAATTGTGTTCATAAACAGACACAATAAAAAATGCAAAAAGCATCATGCTAACCTTTACAATTAGGCTTATTGGATTTTACTACTTAATAACTCTCTGTCACAGCCTCTAACCTGCTGGTGATACACTTGGGCCTGGTGTCTCCTGGCTGGCTTCTCCAGGTTGGTCACTGCTGCAGGGTTCTGTCTGGTCCTGGTCTGGCCCTGGTTTTTGCCTCTTTAAGAAGAACTGTGAGATATTCTCTTTTCTCTTCATTTGGGCTCTACACAAAATAAGGCAGCCTGGTATTTAGACTCCATGACTGTATGGCAAAGACAACACTATTTTAAATATTATTTAAACAATAGTTTTTAGTTTTCGGTAGCTAGCTAAAATAATACTAAATTAAAAATAGATTAATTAAATTAATTAATATAACTAGTTAGGTTATAATTCAAAGCTTTCATATGACATAGCCTATTTACATTTCAGTCATTATAAACTTAACAATGGTTTTTCACATATTCTTACCACACACATTTCAAGCAAGAGCTGGGAGATATATCCTGGCCAAATTAATAAAACATTACAGGGCAGCATGTGCACTGAAACATATGTTAAAAGAATCTGTCTAAAACACGATCTATCAGCACTAGCATGGCTAATATAATAAACGAGGCACTACGGACGGAGCGGTGCACAACCATTTTTTTTTTCTTTTTAGAAATGTATGACAAGTGCCGCCTCTCATTAGGAAGGTAACACAGCGGTTACCGCTGAGCGGTAAAATGTTGTAAATACCTGCAAAACTCCTCAACGGTGTACTCTAAAGCCGCGGGTGTGGTTTGGATCAAGTAGGAACCACATGTCAGCTTAACCAATGAACAGCGTCAGTGCGCAGCATGTAGGCTGCTACTGCATGGGCTGCCTTCAGGGACAGTCGGAAATTACAGTTTTCCTGGCAAATCTTTGCCGATCTCATAAGTATTATATGTTAAAATTACCATTTCCAGTGGGGTGGCAGTAGGGGGTGGCAAGGGCTCTGTTGGGGGTGGCAAATGCCACCCCTGCCACCCCTCTGGCTCCGCAACTAGCTACATTCAATGTAAAGCTTATGTATATAAGTGTGTGTGTGTGTGTGTGTAAAAAATCCATATATAATCAAATACTGCCATCTACTGGAAATTTTAAATCCCTACATGGGCACATTTCGGAAATGTTATTCTCTTTAAATTCATAAATAAATTCTTTAAAAATCAACAGTTTGCTCTAAAATTCTTCCAATATTATATATATATTCAATTTATTTATTTATATAGCGCCAAATCATGAAACATGTCATCTCAAGGCACTTTACAAAATCAAGTTCAATCATATTATACAGATTGGGTCAGATTATACAGATTGGATAAAATGTCCTATATAAGGAAACCAGTTGATTGCATCAAAGTCCCGACAAGCATATATATATATATATATATATATATATATATATATATTTATATTTAAGCTATATACACAGACACCGATCTACAGACAACAGCAATTATCAACAAAATGAAATCAACAAAAAACCTAATCACCCTCAGCACGGGCTTCCCCCCCACTCCCCACAAATCATGTCTATCCAGTAATTTAGGACCATTTTGTTTGTTTTTGGTGTTTAATGTACTTTTCTCTACTTCCATCGCTGTACCCATTAGCACATATTGTGTTTATGCCGGAAAACTGTAACTGTAAAGCATGAGGATGATCTATCATAAAATCTTACTTATGGAAGGTAATTCCCCAGGATCTGGTTCCTAGTGTCCTTTTATTTGCGCACCCATAAGCGGAGTAAAAGTCGGGCTTCCTGGGACGTAGCTCTGGAAGTTTGCTTACTTTCAATACAAAATCGAAATTATTTATTAAGTTAGACAATAATTTAATTCAATCAATTGGTCCCATGTAGCCCCTAAAGGGGTGACGTTTTCAGTCAGTTGATTTATCTGGAAATCGGGTGAGAATTCACCGGATTCAGAGTGTCTGAAAACATAAAGTACATTTTCCTGTAATGACTTGTATTCTGTCTGACTGCAGCTTGGTCTGACCTAAGATGGCCGCTCTGTCGGCACGCCTCTCAACCGAGGACGCGGCGTCTACGTATTCATGTCTGTGTTCTCTATGGTCTGACCTAAGATGGCAGCTTGGTCTGACCTAAGATGGCTGCTTTGACGTCACTTCCTGTGATGTGCCCAAATATGGGCAAAATGGCCGCCCTGTTCAAAGCTCTGCAGTCAGAGCTCTGGATGATGAAAGCTGTGAACTGATCACAAATTTCATAAATTCGTTAATAATCAACGGTTGGCTCTAAAATTCTGAAAATATTCATGGATCTCAAAGAGTGCTTTATCTAACCACAGGATTTTTTATGGTCATTAAAAAAATGGATTCAGAGAAATAAAATATTAAACTTTATAGTCTTGTACCATTTATTTTCAAAGTCTTGTAAATTGGTCAAACTCGCCTGGATTTTTACCAAACTGAAATCCATGTTTATTCTGCATGTGCTTTACAAATAGAGGCCATATTTTGGGGGGTTGAACAATATTTGTGGAAAATACATTGATTTCTCCATTTTACAAACTTTTAAAAATTCAGAGTGTAGCACTTCAAAAAAAAACAATACATGCAGTGAGAGAATTGTTACACCTTATTCACAGAATACATCCTGAAAATCTGGGATCAAAAAATTGATTTTAAAGCATTTTTTATTCTTTACTTTATTGTTTTTATTATTCTCCAGGTTTTCAAACACTTTTGGAAATAGGCCCCGCCCACTTGTTTTAATAATTACCATATTTAATACCTGAGTTCAGGGGTATGACTGGAAGGGGATGAAGAAGGTTTTGTAAAAATCCGATCAGCCATTCTTGCGTAGTAGATTTCTTGACATCACAGCGCCCCCTAGTGATGGACGATCGTCAAACGCAGGTCACATGTGCAAAATCTTATTTGGACTATGGGTTATGAAGGACATGTCAAAATCTGTTATGGTTTTAGAATAATCAGCAATTACATTTAGAGCTAGCTAGCTAACAATCACTTATTTTAGCGTTACTTTTCGAAAAAGTCAAAATTCAAAAATCCAGCGCGTTCACTTTTTTTATTTGTCCATTATGCTGTTATATGTGGAGTTTTGCGCGGATTGCATAAAAAATGTAGGAGGAGTTTAACAAGAAAGGTTTAACCTTTGTAGCCATGTAGCGTGAAAACTAGCTGGGAAACGAAGGGTGTGCCAATTCCCTTTATTTTGCAGAATCATCCAATAAACAAAGTGATGTGAAGTTTTTGAGTGTGGGACCAGTAGTTTGGTGGTTATAGGCCAAAACGCATTGGCCTTTGTTATAGCGCCCCCTAGTTGTTGAGGGGTCTGAATTTCTGGGTTTGAGTAGCGGTGCACATTCTGTACTTGGATACCTGATTCAATAGGTTCGTTACAAATCCGCATGGGCCGCCCAACGCGTTTTAGCGGAGAATAATAATTACCCGTAATAATAATAATAACTAGAACTGCAAGCAGTTATTAACGGGTTCCAAGCCCACCCACGCCCCGCCCCCTTGAGCATGTTCCTGGACTTCAGTTCAGCGTTCAACACCATTATCTTACAGCATCTGTCGGAAAAACTGAAACATCTGGGCTTCAGCACACCCCTTCGCAACTGCCTGCTAGACTTCCTCACCTCCTGACCTCAGTTGGTCCGGGTCAGACAGAACACCTCTGATGTCATCACCCTCAGCACGGGCTCCCCTCAAGGCTGTGTCTTGAGCCCCCTGCTGTTCACCCTGATGACACACGACTGCGTCCCCAGATTCACCACCAATCGCATTGTGAAGTTTTCAGACGACACAACGGTGGTGGGCCTGATTAGAGACGACAAGGACCAGGACCAGGACTGATCCTGAACGTGGAGAAAACGACGGAGATCATCGTGGACTTCAGGAAGAACCGGCCTCACCACGCTCCACTGCTCATCACCAGCTCATCTGTGGAGTATGTCAGGAGCACCAAATTCCTCGGGGTGCACATGACGCACAACCTCTCCTGGTCTGTGAACACCACGTCACTGGGGAGGAGGGCACAGAAGCGCTTGTACTTCCTGCGGAGGATGAGGAGAGCCCTCCTGTCCTGGCCCATCCTCACGACCTTCTACAGAAGCACCATAAAGAGCATTGTGACCAGCTGTCTCTCTGTGTGGTGTGGAGGCTGAAGTGCCTCAGTAGACTGTTGATAAATTGACTATATATTTGTATTGTGGAGCTAAACCATCCTAATCCTAATGAATCCAATCAATTACTTCGACTGCAGTCATGTCTTGATAACATCAAAACCTGGATGACTTTAAATTTTCTGCATTTAAATTCTGACAAGACAGAAGTTATAATCTTTAAACCAGAGTCCTCAAAAAATAAACTTCTTCATCAATCACTTAATTGATGAAGAAGCTCTTGTCTTTGGCAGTCCGCCAAAGACAAGAGCAGACTGCAGCGTGTCATCCGGTCTGCAGAGAAGGTGATTGGCTGCAATTTTCCATCTCTCCAGGACCTGTAAGCCTCCAGGACTCTGAGGCGTGCAGGGAAGATTGTGGCCGATTTTGTGACACCCCAGTCACAAAATAATTCAGACACTTCCCTCTGGCAGGAGGCAGCGGTCCATCAGGACCAAAACCTCACGACACAAAAATATTTTTTTCCCATCCGCTACCAGCCTTATTAACACGGCCCAGAGGCCCCGTGACACTTGACTCTGCCTCTCTCCCCTGTTCAGGTCCTACAAGCTACACCAACGTAGCATCTCCAGACCTTCTGCGTTACATTAACACACAGTCTACCGTGTATATAGCTTTCTGTGTATATCTGTATATACACACTGAGACCGGCTCATTCATTTATGTCCATTGTAGTGGACATTTTGTCCACCTGTATTTCCCTTAAGTATCTGGAGATACCCTATCAAGCCCTATAGTGTTCTGTAGAGGACATCCTGGGCTTTCCAGTGATGTGTCATGTGATAGGTTTGCAAGCTAGGAACTTTACTTTTTTCCCCTCACAAGATGGTCGCCATAATAAAAACCACATTTTATGGAAAGAGGAAAGGTAAGTCAAATATTCTTTATCTATTGCTATTTTTACCATGATAATTATATATATTATTGTTTATTAATGTGTCATCAACAATATTATTACATCTGAAAACACTTTAATTATTTATGTTTTGAAATAACAGTCATTTAATGAATATCAACTGTAGTGGACACCGGGACCATTTTAATTTATTTAATGACTGCACATTGTTGTAGGAGACAGAAGCGAAGCAGAGAGGATTCAGTACCAGATAATAGAGGGAGATTCAGATTTGGAGCTGTCAGATGAGGAAAAGGATGAGAATGAGTATCAGCCTGTGATAGGGGAAGATAGTGACGAAGAAGGAGAGGAAGAAAATGCAGGAGAATCTGATGAGACAGAGTAAGAGCCAGAGAGGGAGCGGGAAAGTCGTCGTCCTCTGTGGGCCAGGACAAACTTGTATGTTTTACTTAGTTTCAAGCTAATGTTTAAAATTTTATTATCATGTTACTGTAGAGTTTGTAGTCTTTATAACAGATGTTAAATGTATGCACGTTGCCTAAAGAAATGCTCGTGAGATTGGTCAATATTATACCCATGACATTGAAATTATGGCATTAATCAAAATTGATGTGTAAAAAATGTAGTTTTTTTTATTAACTTGTTAACTTTATTTTTTCCCTCATCCCATCCCATTATAATAGATTCACACCTGTGCTACCTGAGCTTCCTGCCTATCACAATGATCCTAAAATCTGTGAATACTGGAGTCCAATCCAGTACTTTTCACAGTACATTGATGACAAAATCTTTGAAGATCTGGCAGCTTTTACAAATCAAAGACAGCTGCAAACTACAGGAGTGTCTCTGAATACTACTAGTAATAGTAATAATAGTAATATCATCTTTATTGTCATTGAAACATACATTGAAACCTACATTACAACAAAATTTGTTCTCTGCTTTTAACCCATCACCCTTGGGGAGCAGTGGGCTGCCATGTGCGGCGCCCGGGGAGCAATCAGGGGTTAAGGGTCTTGCTCAGGGACCCTGAATGTAGGCACTGGGGATCGAACCGGGTACTTGCATCCTTCAAATGCATTTTGTGCCCAAAATGTTTTGGGCTAAAAAAAAAAACAAAGTAGGCTACCAGTCATTAGCAAGAAGATGACAAGGGACAGGTTCTACAAGCTAAGAAGCTCACTTAAGATTGTGAATGACCTGGATGTGACTGAAGAGACAAAGAAGTCAGACATTCTTTGGAGAGTCAGACCATTGCTTGACCGTGTGAGGCAAGGTTGTCTCAGCTTTCCAAGGTGTGACAAAGTGTGCATTGATAAGCAAATCATCCCATTCAGAGGCCATTGCCCAGTCAGGCAGGATTATCACAGCTAAAATATCCAGAGGAAGATAAAATGTAGAACTGCTTAGTTCTATGTCTTATAGTTTATTGTTGAACTAAATACATGTATTTTTTCTGTTGCAAGTATCAAACAACAGAACAAAGTTACAGAATTTTATTTGTTTTTATCAAATGTCAAAGTTCTTAGGTAAATATCACATTAAAGACAATCTTTTTTCATTTTTTTATTTTCTAAAGCCTGTTCTATTTCCCCATGCAAATCGCCCTATTGTCCTCCACAGTGGACGTGCTATAAAATTAAAATTAAAAATATATTTAAAAAAATTAAAATTGTAATGTGTTTTTTTAGGTCCAAATACATGGGAAATCACACAAAAAAAGAAATTGTAACACACTTTTTTTCTTTGGTTCTCAGGAGGATATATATATATATATATATATATATATATATATATATATATATATATATATATATATATATATATATATATATATATACAGCGTTCACTGAGCGAGAGGCGGGTTACACCCTGGACAGGTCGGCAATCTGTCACAGGGCAACACAGAGACAGACAGGGCAAACAACCATTGTTGCACACACTCACACCTAAGGACAATTAAACTAACAGTCATGTTTTTGAACTGTGGGAGTAAGCCGGAGTACCCGGAGTGAACCCACGCATGCACAGGTAGAACATTCTATTCAACTCCATGCAGAAAGACCCAGAGGATTTGAAAGACCCAGGAGGATTTGAAAGACCCAGGAGGATTTGAACCCAGAAGGCAACAACACTACTCACTGCTTCACTGTGCAGCCTCTGTTTATGACAGTATCATGTAAATCTTAGGCACAAATAAAGTGTTACCTAAACAAAAGTAATTTGTATAGTAAGTATAATATCCACTGACTGTAAAATTACCTGTGAAACGTTTTCACACAGCCAAACTGCTTGTTGTTGCAACCAAATGCTATGGGGTTCTGTGTGAGAAGGGAGTAGCAAGATGGCCGCCAGTGACCTCTCCTAGTGACTGGCCGCCATCTTGCTACTCCCTACTCTCACACTTTTGCAAATATGCCCTTCCCACTTGTTTCAATCATTACCATATTTAATACTTTAGTTCAGGGGTATGCCTGGAAGGCAATAAAGAAGGTTTTGTAAAAATCCGATCAGCCATTCTTGCGTAGTAGATTTCTTGACATCACAGCGCCCCCTAGTGATGGACGATCCTCAAACGCGGGTCACATGTGCAAAATCTTATTTGGACTATGTGTTATGAAGGACATGTCAAAATCTGTTATGGTTTTAGAACAATCAGCAATTACATTTAGAGCTAGCTAGCTAACAATCACTTATTTTAGCGTTACTTTTTGAAAAAGTCAAAATTCAAAAATCTGCCGCGTTAATTTTTTTTATTTGTCCATTACACGGTTATATATGGAGTTTTGCACGGATTGCACAAAAAATGTAGGAGGAGTTTAACAAGAAAGGTTTAACCTTTGTAGCCATGTAGCGCGAAAACTAGCTGGGAAACGAAGGGTGTGCCAATTCCCTTTATTTTGCAGAATCATCCAATAAACAAAGTGATGTGAAGTTTTTGAGTGTGGGACCAGTAGTTTGGTGGTTATAGGCCGAAACGCATTGTCCTTTGTTATAGCGCCCCCTAGTTGTTGAGGGGTCTGAATTTCTGGGTTTGAGTAGAGGCGCACATTCTGTACTTAGATACCTGATTCAATAGGTTCGTTATAAATCCGCTTGGGCTGCACAACGCGTTTTAATTCCGTAATAATAATAATAATAACTAGAACTGCAAGCAGTTATTAACGGGTTCCAAGCCCACCCACGCACCGCCCCCTTGAGCATGTTCCTGGACTTCAGTTCAGCGTTCAACACCATCAAAACTGGAACATCTGGGCTTCAGCACACCTGTTCGCAACTGCCTACTAGACTTCATCACCAACAGACCTCAGTTGGTCTGGGTCGGACAGAAAACCACTGATGTCATCACCCTCAGCACGGGCTTTCCTCAGGGCTGCGTCCTGAGCCCCCTGCTGTTCACCCTGATGACACACGACTGTGTCCCCAGGTTCACCACCAATCACATCGTGAAGTTTGCAGACGACACGACGGTGGTGGGCCTGAACGTGGAGAAAACGAAGGAGATCATCATGGACTTCAGGAAGAAATGGCCTCGCCATGCTCCACTTCTCATTAACAGCTCAGCTGTGGAGGTGGCCAGCAGCAATAAATTCCTCGGGGTGCACATAACACACAACCTCAGCTGGTTTGTGAACACCATGTCACTGGAGAAGAGGGAACAGAAGCGCTTGCACTTACTGCGGAGGATGAGGAGAGCCCACCTGTCCCCGCCCATCCTCACGACCTTCTACAGCAGCACCATCTATCTGCTCCCCACTCCCTTCCAATTAAGCATGTCATAATATTTATTACTTTCTTGCATTTGTCTAAAAAACGTAGATGCAATGCAGTTTTGCATTGCATTACATTGAAATGACTGTTGTCATTTCAGCTTTTAACTTTTTGCTCTCTCTTTTTTCTTCATAGTAGGTACACCTGATCTGACGTTCTGTTAACTGTGACATCATCCAGAGAAGACAGATCACCCGCTATTACTATCTAATGTAGAACAGATTACTGGATCAATGTGTGCTTCTGTGCATGTTTGTCTCTCTTGTTGTGTCTCTGCTCTGTATTCTTTAACCCCCAGTCGGTCGAGGCAGATGACCGTTTATACTGAGCCCGGTTCTGCTGGAGGTTTTTCCTTCCCGCTAATGGGTGGGGTTTTTTTTTCGACTGTCGCTTCATGCTTGCTCAGTATGAGGGATTGCTGCAAAGCCATGGACAATGCAGACGTCTCTCCCTGTAGCTCTATGCTTCTCCAGGAGTGAATGCTGCTTGTCCGGACTTTGAAGCAATCAACTGGTTCCCTTATATAGGAAATTTTTGACCAATCTGTATAATATGATTGATTTTGACTTTGTAAAGTGCCTCGAGATGACATGTTTCATGAATTGGCGCTATATAAATACAATTGAATTGAATTGAATAGAGTCCATCTGTTAAACCTTTTCTGCGTCGCACAAAGACACGATGGTTGGAACCAAAGATCTCAACTTTGGACTCATCAGACCAAAGCACAGATTTCCACTGGTCTAATGTCCATTCCTTGTGTTCTTTAGCCCAAACAATTCTCTTCTACTTGTTGCCTGTCCTTAGCAGTGGTTTCCTAGCAGCTGTTTTACCATGAAGGCCTGATTCACACAGTCTCCTAACAGTTGTTCTAGAGATGTGTCTGCTGCTAGAACTCTGTGTGGCATTGACCTGGTCTCTAATCTGAGCTGCTGTCAACCTGCGATTTCTGAGGCTGGTGACTAGGATGAATTTATCCTCCACAGCAGAGGTGACTCTTGGTCTTCCTTTCCTGGGGCGGTCCTCGTGTGAGCCAGTTTCTTTGTAGCGCTTGATGGTTTTTGCGACTGCACTTGGGGACACTTTCAAAGTTTTCCCAATTTTTCGGACTGAATGACCTTCAGTTCTTAAAGTAATTATGGCCACTTGTTTTTCTTTACTTAGCTGCTTTTTTCTTGCCATAATACAAATTCTAACAGTTTATTCAGTAGGACTATAAGCTGTGTATCCACTTGACTTCTGCACAACACAACTGATGGTCCCAACCCCATATAAGAGGCAAGACATCCCACTTATTAAACCTGACAGGGGACACCTGTGAAGGGAAAACCATTTCAGGTGACTATCTCTTGAAGCTCATTAAGAGAATGCCAAGAGTGTACGAAGCAGTAATCAAAGCAAAAGGTGGCTACTTTGAAGAACCTAGAATATAAGACATATTTTCAGTTGTTTCACACTTTTTTGTTAAGTATATAATTCCACATGTGTTAATTCATAGTTTTGATGCCTTTAGTGTGAATCTACAATTGTCATAGTTATGAAAATTAAGAAAACTCTTTGAAGGAGAAGGTGTGTCTAAACCACCTCCTCCATTACCATCTGGTACGCTGGTGCCACCGCCAAAGACAAGAGCAGACTGCAGCGTGTCATCCGGTCTGCAGAGAAGGTGATTGGCTGCAATTTTCCATCTCTCCAGGACCTGTAAGCCTCTAGGACTCTGAGGCGTGCAGGGAAGATTGTGGCCGATTTTGTGACACCCCAGTCACAAAATATTTCAGACACTTCCCTCTGGCAGGAGGCAGCGGTCCATCAGGACCAAAACCTCACGACACAAAAACAGTTTTTTCCCATCCGCTACCAGCCTTATTAACACGGCCCAGAGGCCCCGTGACACTTGACTCTGCCTCTCTCCCCTGTTCAGGTCCTACAAGCTACACCAACGTAGCATCTCCAGACCTTCTGCGTTACATTAACGCACAGTCTACCGTGTATATAGCTTTCTGTGTGTATATATATATATATATATATATATATATATATATATATATATATATATATATATATATATATATATATATACATATACATACATACACACAGCGTTCACTGAGCGAGAGGCACCCTGGACAGGTCGGCAATCTGTCACAGGGCAACACAGAGACAGACAGGACAAACAACCATTCTTGCACACACTCACACCTAAGGACAATTTAGAGAAGCCAATTAAACTAACAGTCATGTTTTTGAACTGTGGGAGGAAGCCAGCGTACCCGGAGTGAACCTACGCATGCACAGGTAGAACATTCAAACTTCATGCAGAAAGACCCAGAGGATTTGAAAGACCCGGGAGGATTTGAAAGACCCAGGAGGATTTGAAAGACCCGGGAGGATTTGAAAGACCCAGGTGATTGAACCCAGAAGGCAACAACACTTCTCACTGCTTCACTGTGCAGCCTCTGTTTATGACAGTATCATGTAAATCTTAGGCACAAATAAAGTGTTACCAAAACAAAAGTAATTTGTATAGTAAGTATAACAACCACTGACTTTAAAGTTACCTGTGAAACGTTTTCACACAGCCAAACTGCTTGTTGTTGCAACCAAATGCTATGGGGTTCTGTGTGAGAACGGAGTAGCAAGATGGCGGCCAGTGACCTCCCCTAGTGACTGGCCGCCATCTTGCTACTCCCTACTCTCACACTTTTGCAAATAGGCCCTGCCCACTTGTTTCAATTGTGTTCATAAACAGACACAATAAAAAATGCAAAAAGCATCATGCTAACCTTTACAATTAGGCTTATTGGATTTTACTACTTAATAACTCTCTGTCACAGCCTCTAACCTGCTGGTGATACACTTGGGCCTGGTGTCTCCTGGCTGGCTTCTCCAGGTTGGTCACTGCTGCAGGGTTCTGTCTGGTCCTGGTCTGGCCCTGGTTTTTGCCTCTTTAAGAAGAACTGTGAGATATTCTCTTTTCTCTTCATTTGGGCTCTACACAAAATAAGGCAGCCTGGTATTTAGACTCCATGACTGTATGGCAAAGACAACACTATTTTAAATATTATTTAAACTATAGTTTTTAGTTTTCTGTAGCTAGCTAAAATAATACTAAATTAAAAATAGATTAATTAAATTAATTAATATAACTAGTTAGGTTATAATTCAAAGCTTTCATATGACATAGCCTATTTACATTTCAGTCATTATAAACTTAACAATGGTTTTTCACATATTCTTACCACACACATTTCAAGCAAGAGCTGGGAGATATATCCTGGCCAAATTAATAAAACATTACAGGGCAGCATGTGCACTGAAACATATGTTAAAAGAATCTGTCTAAAACACGATCTATCAGCACTAGCATGGCTAATATAATAAACGAGGCACTACGGACGGAGCGGTGCACAACCATTTTTTTTTTCTTTTTAGAAATGTATGACAAGTGCCGCCTCTCATTAGGAAGGTAACGGTTACCGCTGAGCGGTAAAATGTTGTAAATACCTGCAAAACTCCTCAACGGTGTACTCTAAAGCCGCGGGTGTGTTTTGGATCAAGCAGGAACCACATGTCAGTTTAACCAATGAACAGCGTCAGTGCGCAGTGTAGGCTGCTACTGCATGGGCTGCCTTCAGGGACAGTCGGAAATTACAGTTTTCCTGGCAAATCTTTGCCGATCTCATAAGTATTATATGTTAAAATTACCATTTCCAGTGGGGTGGCAGTAGGGAGTGGCAAGGGCTCTGTTGGGGGTGGCAAATGCCACCCCTGCCACCCCTCTGGCTCCGCAACTAGCTACATTCAATGTAAAGCTTATGTATATAAGTGTGTGTGTGTGTAAAAAATCCATATATAATCAAATACTGCCATCTACTGGAAATTTTAAATCCCTACATGGGCACATTTCGGAAATGTTATTCTCTTTAAATTCATAAATAAATTCTTTAAAAATCAACAGTTTGCTCTAAAATTCTTCCAATATTATATATATATTCAATTTATTTATTTATATAGCGCCAAATCATGAAACATGTCATCTCAAGGCACTTTACAAAATCAAGTTCAATCATATTATACAGATTGGGTCAGATTATACAGATTGGATAAAATGTCCTATATAAGGAAACCAGTTGATTGCATCAAAGTCCCGACAAGCATATATATATATATATATATATATATATATATATATATATATATATATATATATATATATATATATAAGCTATATACACAGACACCGATCTACAGACAACAGCAATTATCAACAAAAAGAAATCAACAAAAAACCTAATCACCCTCAGCACGGGCTTCCCCCCCCACTCCCCACAAATCATGTCTATCCAGTAATTTAGGACCATTTTGTTTGTTTTTGGTGTTTAATGTACTTTTCTCTACTTCCATCGCTGTACCCATTAGCACATATTGTGTTTATGCCGGAAAACTGTAACTGTAAAGCATGAGGATGATCTATCATAAAATCTTACTTATGGAAGGTAATTCCCCAGGATCTGGTTCCTAGTGTCCTTTTATTTGCGCACCCATAAGCGGAGTAAAAGTCGGGCTTCCTGGGACGTAGCTCTGGAAGTTTGCTTACTTTCAATACAAAATCGAAATTATTTATTAAGTTAGACAATAATTTAATTCAATCAATTGGTCCCATGTAGCCCCTAAAGGGGTGACGTTTTCAGTCAGTTGATTTATCTGGAAATCGGGTGAGAATTCACCGGATTCAGAGTGTCTGAAAACATAAAGTACATTTTCCTGTAATGACTTGTATTCTGTCTGACTGCAGCTTGGTCTGACCTAAGATGGCCGCTCTGTCGGCACGCCTCTCAACCGAGGACGCGGCGTCTACGTATTCATGTCTGTGTTCTCTATGGTCTGACCTAAGATGGCAGCTTGGTCTGACCTAAGATGGCTGCTTTGACGTCACTTCCTGTGATGTGCCCAAATATGGGCAAAATGGCCGCCCTGTTCAAAGCTCTGCAGTCAGAGCTCTGGATGATGAAAGCTGTGAACTGATCACAAACTTCATAAATTCGTTAATAATCAACGGTTGGCTCTAAAATTCTGAAAATATTCATGGATCTCAAAGAGTGCTTTATCTAACCACAGGATTTTTTTTATGGTCATTAAAAAAATGGATTCAGAGAAATAAAATATTAAACTTTATAGTCTTGTACCATTTATTTTCAAAGTCTTGTAAATTGGTCAAACTCGCCTGGATTTTTACCAAACTGAAATCCATGTTTATTCTGCATGTGCTTTACAAATAGAGGCCATATTTTGGGGGGTTGAACAATATTTGTGGAAAATACATTGATTTCTCCATTTTACAAACTTTTAAAAATTCAGAGTGTAGCACTTAAAAAAAAAACAATACATGCAGTGAGAGAATTGTTACACCTTATTCACAGAATACATCCTGAAAATCTGGGATAAAAAAATTGATTTTAAAGCATTTTTTATTCTTTACTTTATTGTTTTTATTATTCTCCAGGTTTTTTAACACTTTTGGAAATAGGCCCCGCCCACTTGTTTTAATAATTACCATATTTAATACCTGAGTTCAGGGGTATGACTGGAAGGGGATGAAGAAGGTTTTGTAAAAATCCGATCAGCCATTCTTGCGTAGTAGATTTCTTGACATCACAGCGCCCCCTAGTGATGGACGATCCTCAAACGCGGGTCACATGTGCAAAATCTTATTTGGACTATGGGTTATGAAGGACATGTCAAAATCTGTTATGGTTTTAGAATAATCAGCAATTACATTTAGAGCTAGCTAGCTAACAATCACTTATTTTAGCGTTACTTTTCGAAAAAGTCAAAATTCAAAAATCCGGCGCGTTCACTTTTTTTATTTGTCCATTACGCTGTTATATGTGGAGTTTTGCGCGGATTGCATAAAAAATGTAGGAGGAGTTAAACAAGAAAGGTTTAACCTTTGTAGCCATGTAGCGCGAAAACTAGCTGGGAAACGAAGGGTGTGCCAATTCCCTTTATTTTGCAGAATCATCCAATAAACAAAGTGATGTGAAGTTTTTGAGTGTGGGACCAGTAGTTTGGTGGTTATAGGCCAAAACGCATTGTCCTTTGTTATAGCGCCCCCTAGTTGTTGAGGGGTCTGAATTTCTGGGTTTGAGTAGCGGTGCACATTCTGTACTTGGATACCTGATTCAATAGGTTCGTTACAAATCCGCATGGGCCGCCCAACGCGTTTTAGCGGAGAATAATAATTACCCGTAATAATAATAATAATAAATAATTTAAAAACACACGAAAAACAATAGGGTTCTCTGCTCACAGAGCAGACGAACGGCATAGCCGTTCGCCTGCGCTGCGGGCTTGGAACCCTAATAATAAATAATTTAAAAACACACGAAAAACAATAGGGTTCTCTGCTCACAGAGCAGACGAACGGCATAGCCGTTCGCCTGCGCTGCGGGCTTGGAACCCTAATAAACTAGAACTGCAAGCAGTTATTAACGGGTTCCAAGCCCGTCTACGCTCCGCCCGCTTTGAGCATGTTCCTGGACTACAGCGTTCAACACCCTCATCCCACAGCATCTGGTTGAATAACTGGAACATCTGGGCTTCAGCACACCCCTCATCACTTCCTCACCTCCTGACCACTGTCGGTCCGGGTCTGACAGACCACCTCTGATGTCATCACCCTCAGCACGGGCTCCCCTCAGGGCTGTGTCCGCAGCCCCCTGCTGTTTACTCTGATGACACACGACTGCACCCCCAGGTTCACCCCCAATCACATCATGAAGTTCGCAGTTGACACAAACTCATCAACAGCTAAGCTGTGGAGGTGGTTAGCAGCACCAAATTCCTCAGGGTGCACATCACGGACAACCTCACCTGGTCTGTAAACACCACATCTGGTGAGGAGGGCACAGAAGCGCTTGTAGTTCCTGCGGAGGATGAGGAGAGCCCAACTGCCCCCGCCCATCCTCACAACCCTCTACACAAGTACCATAGAGAGCATTCTGACCATAGATATCCATAATAAAGGCTAGATGTCTTACGGCGGAGTCTCAAACGTCATCACCGGCGGTCCTCTTGCCTCAGACAAGCTTTCTGGCGTGCTCTGTTGTACCTAATGTAAGGTGAGTGATCAGCACGAACACAAATACTCTTATCTCATTGAATTCTTGACAGATTTACAAACAGTTTGGTTTCTTACAAACGTTATGAACGTGGCTATAATTCTTGATGCTTGAACATGTCGAAATTGCAGATTTTCTTGTCGAAAAATGACTTAATCATGCAGCATAGTTGTGCATCACGGCTACTTGCGCAAGTTATCAAGCCTGAGACCACTGGTCAATTATATAGGTTTTACTGACACCAATAACGATTGTATGACAATTAATCTTTGGTGTAAATTTGAGGGAAATCAATCTCACAATGGTCCAAAAAGATAAATGTTCCGTTAATTTCCCCATGGTTATTATAAATTATTTTAATATACCAACTCTTATTTCAGGATTTGTTGTGCGACGGGCTCTGAAAAAGCTGTCCTGTGATGTCTGCCGTGCCAGCTTGGTAACAGATGCTGCATCTGCCATCAAGGACCAGAGCTACCACCTGTTGAAGTTAAAAAACAATGGATGTCTGGTGATTCCATCAGAAGGCACAGTGATGGTAGTCAGGGCAGCAGAGTGGGTCATTCATCAGACCTCATGTACCAGACGATCACAGCCCATCAAAGTGCTAGAGGTCGTGTACATTGTAAGGAAGAGGATATGGTCAGAGGATGTGTTTGTGCTCAGAGAGCACATCGGAGAAACACAGTATGGCATAGACAGCCACCACCATACGCTGTTAACGTTGGTTGTGTCCTTATTTTTAAGTTAAGGCTGCACCAAATTGCCAAAATAACTAACCTTAGCTTACAGAGCAACAACATGCAACAGAAGCTCAATAAAACCGTCCTTTTCAAAGGGCATTAGCCAAGCTATGTTTTTTGGGTCATTTTTTTAAATCTCTGTCTTCCATGTGTATACCATCACAGTAGTGTAGGTGGGGATTTCAACATGCTACATCTATATATACTTGTGAAGGGGACTATTGTACCAATTTTAATAGCAAATAAATTTCACTTTTATAATGGATTAAAAATAGGAACTTTTCTGTAATTACTCCTGATATATAATCCGAATAGTCTACATGAAACTTCAAAGTGTTACCTTTAATTTGAAACCTGGATTATGCTTCTACATCAAGAGGTTGCCACACAATAAGCCTTTTTTGTCAGTATTTCATATTTTATTATAACAGTAATATTCATATTATAAAAGTATGTATGTAAATATAAATAAATTAGGACTGTGAAATAATTAATCACACCCAAATAAAAGTGTTTATATATATAATGAATGTTCTTCATTTAGATTGACCTTTAAACCATTAATGCTATTACTCCTTTTCATATCTATCTATCTATCTATCTATCTATCTATCTATCTATCTATTTATCCATATTATATCATAGTGTTACTTTTGGAATAAGTCTGATCCATATCTGAACTATGGATCTTTGCAAATGTTCTTGCCATTACTTCTACTTTTTCCTCATTTGTTACTGCTGTTCCTTCTTCATGTTTTAGAACTGGATATGTTCTCTCTGGTCTATTTCCCTTCATTTTCTTAATCATTCCCCATACCTTAGCTATAGGAGTTGTTCTGCCCATTGAATCACAAAAATCTCTCCATTTTGTCTTCTTTGCCTTCTAAATAACTTTCCTTGCTTCTGCTTGATCTTTTTTACATTCAATATTTTTTTTTAAAATTATTTGTTCTTTTCAAAACTCTAAAAGCTATCCTCCCTCTTCAAGTTTCTGCTCCGCTTAGAAAATCACGGGATGTGACGTCACATCCTGTGATGTGCCCATATATGGGCAAAATGGCCGCCCTGTTCACAGTTCTGGATGGTCAGAGCTCTGGATGGTGAGAGCTGTGACCAGATCATAAAATTCATTAAATCGTTAAAAATCAACGGTTTGCTCTAAAATTCTGAAAATATTCACGTATGTCCAAGAGTGCTTTATCTAACTATGTGATTTTTTAAATGCCCATTGAAAAAAGCGTTTCAGAGAAAAAAAATATTAACCTTTATAGTCTTGCACATGTGAATTTCAAAGTCTTTTAAATAGTTCAAAATCGCCTGGATTTTTACCAAACTGAAGTACACATTAAGTCTGAATGTGCTTTACAAATAGTGGCCATTTTTATTGGGATTGAACAATATTTGTGGAAAATACATTGATTTCTCCATTTTACAAGCTTTTAAAAAATCAGAGTGTGCAACTTTCAGAAACCTCAATACATGCAGTGAGAGAATTGTTATATCTTATTCAAGGAATACATCCTGAAAATCTGAGATCGTTACACCACAAAATGGATTTTTGGTAATTTTTTGAAGTTTTGAAGGTTTTTTTCACACTTTTGGAAATAGGCCCCGCCCACTTGTTTCAATCAGTACCATATCTAATTCCTGAGTTAAGGGTTATGACTGGAAGGGGATGAAGAAGGTTTTGTAAAAATCCGATCAGCCATTCTTGCGTAGTAGATTTCTTGACATCATAGCGCCCCCTAGTGATGGACGATCCTCAAACGTGGGTCACATGTGCAAAATCTTATTTGGACTATGTGTTATGAAGGACATGTCAAAATCTGTTATGGTTTTAGAATAAGCAGCAATTACATTTAGAGCTAGCTAGCTAACAATCACTTATTTTAGCGTTACTTTTCAAAAAAGTCAAAATTCAAAAATCTGCCGCATTAACTTTTTTTATTTGTCCATGACACGCTTATATATGAAGTTTTGCGCAGATCGCACAAAAAATGTAGGAGGAGTTTAACAAGAAAGGTTTAACCTTTGTAGCCATGTAGCGCGAAAACTAGCTGGGAAACGAAAGGTGTGCCAATTCCCTTTTTGATGCAGAAACATCCAATAAACAAAGTGCTATCAAGTTTTTGAGTGTGGGACCAGTAGTTTGGTGGTTACAGGCCAAAATGCATTGTCCTTTGTTATAGCGCCCCCTAGTTGTTGAGGGGTCTGAATTTCTGGGTTTGAGTAGAGGCGCACATTCTGTACTTAGATAGCTGATTCAATAGGTTCGTTATAAATCCGCTTGGGCTGCACAACGCGTTTTAATTCCGTAATAATAATAAGAACTAGAACTGCAAGCAGTTATTAACGGGTTCCAAGCCCACCCACGCCCCGCCCCCTTGAGCATGTTCCTGGACTTCAGTTCAGCGTTCAACACCATCAAAACTGGAACATCTGGGCTTCAGCACACCTGTTCGCAACTGCCTACTAGACTTCATCACCAACAGACCTCAGTTGGTCTGGGTCGGACAGAAAACCACTGATGTCATCACCCTCAGCACGGGCTTTCCTCAGGGCTGCGTCCTGAGCCCCCTGCTGTTCACCCTGATGACACACGACTGTGTCCCCAGGTTCACCACCAATCACATCGTGAAGTTTGCAGACGACACGACGGTGGTGGGCCTGATTAGAGACAACAACGACCAGGACCAGGACCAGGACTGATCCTGAACGTGGAGAAAACGAAGGAGATCATCATGGACTTCAGGAAGAAATGGCCTCGCCATGCTCCACTTCTCATTAACAGCTCAGCTGTGGAGGTGGCCAGCAGCAATAAATTCCTCGGGGTGCACATAACACACAACCTCAGCTGGTTTGTGAACACCATGTCACTGGAGAAGAGGGAACAGAAGCGCTTGCACTTACTGCGGAGGATGAGGAGAGCCCACCTGTCCCCGCCCATTCTCACGACCTTCTACAGCAGCACCATCTATCTGCTCCCCACTCCCTTCCAATTAAGCATGTCATAATATTTATTACTTTCTTGCATTTGTCTAAAAAAAGTAGATGCAATGCAGTTTTGCATTGCATTACATTGAAATGACTGTTGTCATTTCAGCTTTTAACTTTTTGCTCTCTCTTTTTTCTTCATAGTAGGTACACCTGATCTGACGTTCTGTTAACTGTGACATCATCCAGAGAAGACAGATCACCCGCTATTACTATCTAATGTAGAACAGATTACTGGATCAATGTGTGCTTCTGTGCATGTTTGTCTCTCTTGTTGTGTCTCTGCTCTGTATTCTTTAACCCCCAGTCGGTCGAGGCAGATGACCGTTCATACTGAGCCCGGTTCTGCTGGAGGTTTTTCCTTCCCGCTAATGGGTGGTTTTTTTTTTCGACTGTCGCTTCATGCTTGCTCAGTATGAGGGATTGCTGCAAAGCCATGGACAATGCAGACGTCTCTCCCTGTGGCTCTACGCTTCTCCAGGAGTGAATGCTGCTTGTCGGGATTTTGAAGCAATCAACTGGTTCCCTTATATAGGAAATTTTTGACCAATCTGTATAATATGATTGATTTTGACTTTGTAAAGTGCCTCGAGATGACATGTTTCATGAATTGGCGCTATATAAATACAATTGAATTGAATTGAATAGAGTCCATCTGTTAAACCTTTTCTGCGTCGCACAAAGACACGATGGTTGGAACCAAAGATCTCAACTTTGGACTCATCAGACCAAAGCACAGATTTCCACTGGTCTAATGTCCATTCCTTGTGTTCTTTAGCCCAAACAATTCTCTTCTACTTGTTGCCTGTCCTTAGCAGTGGTTTCCTAGCAGCTGTTTTACCATGAAGGCCTGATTCACACAGTCTCCTAACAGTTGTTCTAGAGATGTGTCTGCTGCTAGAACTCTGTGTGGCATTGACCTGGTCTCTAATCTGAGCTGCTGTCAACCTGCGATTTCTGAGGCTGGTGACTAGGATGAATTTATCCTCCACAGCAGAGGTGACTCTTGGTCTTCCTTTCCTGGGGCGGTCCTCGTGTGAGCCAGTTTCTTTGTAGCGCTTGATGGTTTTTGCGACTGCACTTGGGGACACTTTCAAAGTTTTCCCAATTTTTCGGACTGAATGACCTTCAGTTCTTAAAGTAATTATGGCCACTTGTTTTTCTTTACTTAGCTGCTTTTTTCTTGCCATAATACAAATTCTAACAGTTTATTCAGTAGGACTATAAGCTGTGTATCCACTTGACTTCTGCACAACACAACTGATGGTCCCAACCCCATATAAGAGGCAAGACATCCCACTTATTAAACCTGACAGGGGACACCTGTGAAGGGAAAACCATTTCAGGTGACTATCTCTTGAAGCTCATTAAGAGAATGCCAAGAGTGTACGAAGCAGTAATCAAAGCAAAAGGTGGCTACTTTGAAGAACCTAGAATATAAGACATATTTTCAGTTGTTTCACACTTTTTTGTTAAGTATATAATTCCACATGTGTTAATTCATAGTTTTGATGCCTTTAGTGTGAATCTACAATTGTCATAGTTATGAAAATTAAGAAAACTCTTTGAAGGAGAAGGTGTGTCTAAACCACCTCCTCCATTACCATCTGGTACGCTGGTGCCACCGCCAAAGACAAGAGCAGACTGCAGCGTGTCATCCGGTCTGCAGAGAAGGTGATTGGCTGCAATTTTCCATCTCTCCAGGACCTGTAAGCCTCTAGGACTCTGAGGCGTGCAGGGAAGATTGTGGCCGATTTTGTGACACCCCAGTCACAAAATATTTCAGACACTTCCTTCTGGCAGGAGGCAGCGGTCCATCAGGACCAAAACCTCACGACACAAAAACAGTTTTTTCCCATCCGCTACCAGCCTTATTAACACGGCCCAGAGGCCCCGTGACACTTGACTCTGCCTCTCTCCCCTGTTCAGGTCCTACAAGCTACACAAACGTAGCATCTCCAGACCTTCTGCGTTACATTAACGCACAGTCTACCGTGTATATAGCTTTCTGTGTGTATATATATATATATATATATATATATATATATATATATATATATATATATATATATATATATATATATATATATATATATATATATATATATACACACACAGCGTTCACTGAGCGAGAGGCGGGTTACACCCTGGACAGGTCGGCAATCTGTCACAGGGCAACACAGAGACAGACAGGACAAACAACCATTCTTGCACACACTCACACCTAAGGACAATTTAGAGAAGCCAATTAAACTAACAGTCATGTTTTTGAACTGTGGGAGGAAGCCAGCGTACCCGGAGTGAACCTACGCATGCACAGGTAGAACATTCAAACTTCATGCAGAAAGACCCAGAGGATTTGAAAGACCCAGGAGGATTTGAAAGACCCAGGAGGATTTGAAAGACCCGGGAGGATTTGAAAGACCCAGGTGATTGAACCCAGAAGGCAACAACACTTCTCACTGTGCAGCCTCTGTTTATGACAGTATCATGTAAATCTTAGGCACAAATAAAGTGTTACCAAAACAAAAGTAATTTGTATAGTAAGTATAACAACCACTGACTTTAAAGTTACCTGTGAAACGTTTTCACACAGCCAAACTGCTTGTTGTTGCAACCAAATGCTATGGGGTTCTGTGTGAGAACGGAGTAGCAAGATGGCGGCCAGTGACCTCCCCTAGTGACTGGCCGCCATCTTGCTACTCCCTACTCTCACACTTTTGCAAATAGGCCCTGCCCACTTGTTTCAATTGTGTTCATAAACAGACACAATAAAAAATGCAATAATAATAAATTAAAAATAGATTAATTAAATTAATTAATATAACTAGTTAGGTTATAATTCAAAGCTTTCATATGACATAGCCTATTTACATTTCAGTCATTATAAACTTAACAATGGTTTTTCACATATTCTTACCACACACATTTCAAGCAAGAGCTGGGAGATATATCCTGGCCAAATTAATAAAACATTACAGGGCAGCATGTGCACTGAAACATATGTTAAAAGAATCTGTCTAAAACACGATCTATCAGCACTAGCATGGCTAATATAATAAACGAGGCACTACGGACGGAGCGGTGCACAACCATTTTTTTTTTCTTTTTAGAAATGTATGACAAGTGCCGCCTCTCATTAGGAAGGTAACACAGCGGTTACCGCTGAGCTGTAAAATGTTGTAAATACCTGCAAAACTCCTCAACGGTGTACTCTAAAGCCGCGGGTGTGTTTTGGATCAAGCAGGAACCACATGTCAGCTTAACCAATGAACAGCATCAGTGCGCAGCATGTAGGCTGCTACTGCATGGGCTGCCTTCAGGGACAGTCGGAAATTACAGTTTTCCTGGCAAATCTTTGCCGATCTCATAAGTATTATATGTTAAAATTACCATTTCCAGTGGGGTGGCAGTAGGGGGTGGCAAGGGCTCTGTTGGGGGTGGCAAATGCCACCCCTGCCACCCCTCTGGCTCCGCAACTAGCTACATTCAATGTAAAGCTTATGTATATAAGTGTGTGTGTGTGTAAAAAATCCATATATAATCAAATACTGCCATCTACTGGAAATATTAAATCCCTACTTGGGCACATTTCGGAAATGTTATTCTCTTTAAATTCATAAATAAATTCTTTAAAAATCAACAGTTTGCTCTAAAATTCTTCCAATATTATATATATATTCAATTTATTTATTTATATAGCGCCAAATCATGAAACATGTCATCTCAAGGCACTTTACAAAATCAAGTTCAATCATCTTATACAGATTGGGTCAGATTATACAGATTGAATAAAATGTCCTATATAAGGAAACCAGTTGATTGCATCAAAGTCCCGACAAGCATATATATATATATATATATATATATATATATATATATATATATATATAGCTATATACACAGACACCGATCTATAGACAACAGCAATTATCAACAAAAAGAAATCAACAAAAAACCTAATCACCCTCAGCACGGGCTTCCCCCCCCACTCCCCACAAATCATGTCTATCCAGTAATTTAGGACCATTTTGTTTGTTTTTGGTGTTTAATGTACTTTTCTCTACTTCCATCGCTGTACCCATTAGCACATATTGTGTTTATGCCGGAAACCTGTAACTGTAAAGCATGAGGATGATCTATCATAAAATCTTACTTATGGAAGGTAATTCCCCAGGATCTGGTTCCTAGTGTCCTTTTATTTGCGCACCCATAAGCGGAGTAAAAGTCGGGCTTCCTGGGACGTAACTCTGGAAGTTTGCTTACTTTCAATACAAAATCGAAATTATTTATTAAGTTAGACAATAATTTAATTCAATCAATTGGTCCCATGTAGCCCCTAAAGGGGTGACGTTTTCAGTCAGTTGATTTATCTGGAAATCGGGTGAGAATTCACCGGATTCAGAGTGTCTGAAAACATAAAGTACATTTTCCTGTAATGACTTGTATTCTGTCTGACTGCAGCTTGGTCTGACCTAAGATGGCCGCTCTGTCGGCACGCCTCTCAACCGAGGACGCGGCGTCTACGTATTCATGTCTGTGTTCTCTATGGTCTGACCTAAGATGGCAGCTTGGTCTGACCTAAGATGGCTGCTTTGACGTCACTTCCTGTGATGTGCCCAAATATGGGCAAAATGGCCGCCCTGTTCAAAGCTCTGCAGTCAGAGCTCTGGATGATGAAAGCTGTGAACTGATCACAAACTTCATAAATTCGTTAATAATCAACGGTTGGCTCTAAAATTCTGAAAATATTCATGGATCTCAAAGAGTGCTTTATCTAACCACAGGATTTTTTATGGTCATTAAAAAAATGGATTCAGAGAAATAAAATATTAAACTTTATAGTCTTGTACCATTTATTTTCAAAGTCTTGTAAATTGGTCAAACTCGCCTGGATTTTTACCAAACTGAAATCCATGTTTATTCTGCACGTGCTTTACAAATAGAGGCCATATTTTGGGGGGTTGAACAATATTTGTGGAAAATACATTGATTTCTCCATTTTACAAACTTTTAAAAATTCAGAGTGTAGCACTTCAAAAAAAAACAATACATGCAGTGAGAGAATTGTTACACCTTATTCACAGAATACATCCTGAAAATCTGGGATCAAAAAATTGATTTTAAAGCATTTTTTATTCTTTACTTTATTGTTTTTATTATTCTCCAGGTTTTTTAACACTTTTGGAAATAGGCCCCGCCCACTTGTTTTAATAATTACCATATTTAATACCTGAGTTCAGGGGTATAACTGGAAGGGGATGAAGAAGGTTTTGTAAAAATTCGATCAGCCATTCTTGCGTAGTAGATTTCTTGACATCACAGCGCCCCCTAGTGATGGACGATCCTCAAACGCGGGTCACATGTGCAAAATCTTATTTGGACTATGGGTTATGAAGGACATGTCAAAATCTGTTATGGTTTTAGAATAATCAGCAATTACATTTAGAGCTAGCTAGCTAACAATCACTTATTTTAGCGTTACTTTTCGAAAAAGTCAAAATTCAAAAATCCGGCGCGTTCACTTTTTTTATTTGTCCATTACGCTGTTATATGTGGAGTTTTGCGCGGATTGCATAAAAAATGTAGGAGGAGTTAAACAAGAAAGGTTTAACCTTTGTAGCCATGTAGCGCGAAAACTAGCTGGGAAACGAAGGGTGTGCCAATTCCCTTTATTTTGCAGAATCATCCAATAAACAAAGTGATGTGAAGTTTTTGAGTGTGGGACCAGTAGTTTGGTGGTTATAGGCCAAAACGCATTGTCCTTTGTTATAGCGCCCCCTAGTTGTTGAGGGGTCTGAATTTCTGGGTTTGAGTAGCGGTGCACATTCTGTACTTGGATACCTGATTCAATAGGTTCGTTACAAATCCGCATGGGCCGCCCAACGCGTTTTAGCGGAGAATAATAATTACCCGTAATAATAATAATAATAATAATAATAATAATAATAATAAATAATTTAAAAACACTAGAAAAACAATAGGGTTCTCTGCTCACAGAGCAGACGAACGGCATAGCCGTTCGCCTGCGCTGCGGGCTTGGAACCCTAATAAATAATTTAAAAACAGACGAAAAACAATAGGGTTCTCTGCTCACAGAGCAGACGAACGGCATAGCCGTTCGCCTGCGCTGCGGGCTTGGAACCCTAACTAGAACTGCAAGCAGTTATTAACGGGTTCCAAGCCCACGCACCGCCCCCTTTGAGCATGTTCCTGGACTTCAGCATTCAACACCCTCATCCAAGCCCACCTACGCCGCACCCCCTTTGAGCATGTTCCTGGACTTTAGCGTTCAACACCCTCATCCAATACTCTCCTTCATCATCCATTGTATGGACGAAACCCAGCTCTGAACACAGAGAAATGTCGGACTGGATCAAATACTGCGTGTGTGATGGGTTTAAGTACCTCGCTCAACGTAGGAATTTACACATGTACAGCCTCAAGCTATTTAACTAAGATGTAAACGAGGTTTAAAATGTCTACTGTTTAGTTTGATATTAATGAACAGTCATAATTTTAATTTACATGAAGTATGTTTGAACTAGAAGAATTAACAGTGGGATGTTGATAAACTGACTGTATATTTGTATTGTAGTGCTTAACCATAGATTTACTTCTGAGTCAGTTAGCTTGCAGTTAGTTGACCTCCACGCAGATTTGGCTCTGAAGGAACAGTCTGTTAAGAGTGATCCTATATATATATATATATATATATATATATATATATATATATATATATATATAGACCAGTTAATTGTTATTGTTTTGATGCGGGTTTTTCGCGCATGCGCGCCGGATTGGTAGGCAAAAGGCGAACACAATTACGGACGCAAACAGAGAAACTGACGAGTTCTCCACGTATTTTTCTTCTTTAGATAACGTTTTAAGAGTAAGTTGATGGTTGATGGTATCAGATTGCCAGATCCACACAGCAAAAGCCTTGACGGAGCCAGTCTGTGAAATGCTGGCCAAGAGTCCGTACCGCGACATACAGCTGCCTTATACTTCGGTAAAGTTAGAAAGATATTCACAGATTCGGCTTTTCCGGATCAATAACTCATCGGCGGATGATTTATTCTACAAAACAGACACCTCTCTGTAACCACAGCAAGGCAGACAGTGAGCTGCAACCATAGTTTCCTCAAAACGAGTCTCCCACCGCGCAGGAAGAATTACATTGGACCCAGGCCAGTACAGACAGGAGAGCATGAAAGCATGAAACCACTGGACCCGTCCGGTAGGTTAAAAAAAATTGTTCACTACGGATTATTTTGGTGTTTTTGTCTTCTTAAAATGGGTGGGGGTGTCGGCGACATTGCAGCGTAAACACAGAAGTACTAGCGCCCGTGAACGGGGGCGTAATAGAGCGGCTGCTGCTCCAGACAGCCGCTTCTGCTGGTAGAAGCGGTAGCGGTAGCAGAAGCGGCTGCTGTAGCAGCAGCAGAAGCGGCTTCTCCGGCCCCTGTAGCGATCGCCACCTCCCCTCCGCCGCTATTTAAGTAGAACAATGACTAGAGCAGAATTAAGTTGTATTTACCGGAGATGAAGTGTAGGCTGCAAATTCTGTCGTAGTCTGATGTCTCCCCCAGTCCATTGGGAGTGTCTGCCTGCGCTCTTTTGAAAATATCCATTTCTTTCTTCGGTAAACGACAGAAACGTACATCCAACGATTGGGAATGCCTCCCTGTGCAACCGGGAGCACAACAAGTCGTAGGCATTGTTTAGATTCCAAAAATAAACTAACTAAAAGTACGCTCGAAATCACCCGTTTTGTCATGTAGTAGACGAGAGCAGCTGTGCTTTTTGTCTACCCCGCAGGACCCGGATGTAGCGCTGACGTCACGTGTGAACTGGTCTATATGCTGGAGATAGGCACCAGCAGCCCCGCAACCCCATGAGGAATTAAGCGGGTCAAAAAATGGATGGATGGATGGACGGATAGATATATTTGTTTGTTTGTTTTATTAGGATCCCCATTAGCTTCAGCATCAGCTAAAAGCTATTCTTCCTGGGGTCCTTCAGTCTTCCACGTGACAATACAATGTATTACATCCCATTACACACTATGCATACAAGACATTTACACAAAATGTAATACATATTTACATTTAACACCTTTTATCATTAAAAAGTAACATAAATAAACATGATTAACATAAAATTTTGCTACTCCAGATAGATCTATATCAAAGAACTAGCTAACAAGAACCCTACATAATATCTCCTCAATAAAATTAACATTAACTATCCAAATTTCTTTGAAGGTAATATTTCTTATGTGCAGTTTTGAATCCATAGAGAGTGTTTTGTTGTATGATAGTCTTTGGGAGTGAATTCCATTCACACATTGCCCTGTACCTAACTGAACGTTGAATTGATTTTGTTTTAACTCTAGGTAAAATAAAACTACCTCCTACTGCATGTCTTGTTGGATAATAATGTGTATCATTACTAAAGGATAGTTTTGTATATAAAATGAAAGGCGTTTTATTTGTTATAACATTATATAGAAATACCATTACTGAATACACCAATCTGTTTTTAACTTTTAACCATAAAAGACTATCGTGCATTTTGTCCGCATTTGATCTAAACCCACATGAAAGGGCAACACGTGCAGCTTTATTCTGAATTACTTGTAGTTTTTTATATTAATTGATGAAGTATTTGACCAAACCACTGAGCAATAATCAAGATGTGAAAAAAACAAAGCATCAAGTACTTGTGTAACAACCTGCGGTGTAAAGTATTTTGAACACCTTTTAATGACCGATAAACTATTACCCATTTTAGTTAACAAGTTCTGAACATGTCTATCCCAACACAATCTATTATCAATTATCACTCCCAACAGTTTAGCCTCTTGTTTTTGATCCACAGAATTTTGCTCTATGGTGAGTTCAAGTTTCGGTTTGGAAAGTAAAGAAAAAGGAGTTCCAACCACTAAACAGGTAGTTTTAAATACATTGAGAACCAATTTGTTACTCCTTATCCAGTCCACCACTAACTGTAGCTCTCTTTGTAGTTTTGTATTTAACTCAGTAATATTAGTTTCTGCTAAATATATGGTGGAATCATCTGCAAACATTGAGATGCTTGCCTTTTCTAAAACAGATGGAAGATCATTTGTAAAGATTGTGTACAGGAGCGGCCCAAGACAACTTCCTTGAGGCACCCCGTGTCCCACAGCCCTTACATTTGAAAAACTGCCATTAAAATAAACTAGTTGTCTTCTATCCGACAAATAACTTTTCATCCATAATAATGCAGTTTGTGAAAAGCCATAATACTCCAGTTTTTTTAACAGTAATTTGTGGTCAATGATATCAAATGCTGCAGTGAAATCAAGCATTACATCACCTATTATTTTTCTCTCCTCCATATCCTTGAACCAGTCATCAACCATCTGAGTCAGGGCAGTGGCTGTTGAGTGTTTTTCTCTATATGCATGCTGAAACGTAATCAAATCATTATTCTTAAAATAAGATTGAATCTGTTCATAAACAATTCTTTCCATTATTTTACCAAGAATTGGTAATAAACTTATTGGTCTACTGTTTGATCCAGAAAAGGGCATTTTCTTATTTGTAGGGATTGGCACTACTTTACATATTTTCCATTCTTGCAAACATATATTGTGCATGAAACACAAATTAATTATATGAGCAATAATAGGAGCAATAATAGCAACTATTGGTTTAAGCAACATATGATCAAGGTAGTCTACACCAGGTGGGTTTTTTTTACAATTCATCAGAAGTAATTCCACTTTAGAAACACTTACACTCTTGTCTTTCATCATCTTATTTATTAGTGTATTTGATAACTCTGTCTTGTATGGCTGTGTGGTATCTTTTAGTTTGTTTATTTTGTTCATGAAATAATCATTAAGATGATTTGCTATATCACTTGGTCTAGTAAAAAATTCACCTTCATGTTCTAAATAAGCTGGAATTGATTTACTATTTCCTCTTAATATATTATTCAGTGTATTCCATAATTGTTTACTATCATGTTTTATTGCTAGAATAAATATGTGTGTGTGTTTGTAGAGATCCATCCATGATCAAATCCTGTCCTCTGTTGGAATTTTTAAATGTATTCCATACAACGCCACATTAAAGCATTAGTGTAAAAAAAAAAAATATATATATATATATATATATATATATATATATATATATATATATATATATATATATATATATATATATATATATATACACACATGATGCATACATATATACATACAAAATTATTGAAGTGGACTTCTAAGTTTTAATTGTATACCCCTTACTTAGACTATTAATGGTAAGAGTTGTTGTAGTTGCAAAAACAAGCCACGAGATGGAGCCCTTGCTTAATTTTCTGAAAAGCTCTTAACAATAGGTTTTTGTCAAACTATCTAAATAAATATTCCTATTAAATGAACGGTTTGCTCTAAAATTCTGAAAATATTCATGAATGTCCAAGAGTGTTTTATCTAACCACACGATTTTTTTGATGGTCATTAAAAAAATGGATTCAGAGAAAAAAAGAATTTAACTTTATAATCTTGTATCATTAATTTTTTAAATCTTGTAAATTGGTCAAAATCGCCTGGATTTTTACCAAACTGGAAGACATGTTTATTCTGGCTGTGCTTTACAGATAGAGGCCATTTTTATTGGGATTGACCAATATTTGTGGAAAATACATTGATTTCTCTATTTTACAAACTTTGAAAAAAACAGAGTGTGGCACTTTCAAACACTGGAATACATGCAGTGAGAGAATTGTTGCACCTTATTCAAGGAATACATCCTGAAAATCTGAGCTTGTTACACCACACAAGTGATTTTAGGTGAATTTTTGAAGTTTTCAAGTTTTTTTCCACACTTTTGGAAATAGGCCCCGCCCACTTGTTTCAATAAATACCATATTTAATACTTTAGTTAAGGGCAATGTCTGGAAGGGAATGAAGAAGGTTTTGTAAAATTCCGATCAGCCATTCTTGCGTAGTAGATTTCTTGACATCACAGCGCCCCCTAGTGATGGATGATCCTCAAATGCGGGTCACATGTGCAAAATCTTATTTGTACTATGGGTTATGAAGGACATGTCAAAATCTGTTATGGTTTTACAATAATCAGCAATTACATTTAGAGCTAGCTAGCTAACAATCACTTATTTTAGCGTTACTTTTCGAAAAAGTCAAAATTCAAAAATCCGCCGCAATAACTTTTTTTATTTGTCCATGACACGCTTATATATAAATTTTTGCGCGGATTGCACAAAAAATGTAGGAGGAGTTTAACAAGAAAGGTTTAACCTTTGTAGCCATGTAGCGCGAAAACTAGCTGGGAAACGAAGGGTGTGCCAATTCACTTTATTTTGCAGAATCATCCAATAAACAAAGTGCCATCAAGTTTTTGAGTGTAGGACCAGTAGTTTGGTGGTTACAGGCGTAAACGCATTGTCCTTTGTTATAGCGCCCCCTAGTTGTTGAGGGGTCTGAATTTCTGGGTTTGAGTAGCGGTGCACATTCTGTACTTGGATACCTGATCCAATTGATTCGTTACAAATCCGCATGGGCCGCCCAACGCGTTTTAGCGGAGAATAATAATTACCCGTAATAATAATAATAACTAGAACTGCAAGCAGTTATTAACGGGTTCCAAGCCCACCCACGCACCGCCCCCTTGAGCATGTTCCTGGACTTCAGTTCAGCGTTCAACACCATCAAAACTGGAACATCTGGGCTTCAGCACACCTGTTCGCAACTGCCTACTAGACTTCATCACCAACAGACCTCAGTTGGTCTGGGTCGGACAGAAAACCACTGATGTCATCACCCTCAGCACGGGCTTTCCTCAGGGCTGCGTCCTGAGCCCCCTGCTGTTCACCCTGATGACACACGACTGTGTCCCCAGGTTCACCACCAATCACATCGTGAAGTTTGCAGACGACACGACGGTGGTGGGCCTGATTAGAGACAACAACGACCAGGACCAGGACCAGGACTGATCCTGAACGTGGAGAAAACGAAGGAGATCATCATGGACTTCAGGAAGAAATGGCCTCGCCATGCTCCACTTCTCATTAACAGCTCAGCTGTGGAGGTGGCCAGCAGCAATAAATTCCTCGGGGTGCACATAACACACAACCTCAGCTGGTTTGTGAACACCATGTCACTGGAGAAGAGGGAACAGAAGCGCTTGCACTTACTGCGGAGGATGAGGAGAGCCCACCTGTCCCCGCCCATCCTCACGACCTTCTACAGCAGCACCATCTATCTGCTCCCCACTCCCTTCCAATTAAGCATGTCATAATATTTATTACTTTCTTGCATTTGTCTAAAAAAAGTAGATGCAATGCAGTTTTGCATTGCATTACATTGAAATGACTGTTGTCATTTCAGCTTTTAACTTTTTGCTCTCTCTTTTTTCTTAATAGTAGGTACACCTGATCTGACGTTCTGTTAACTGTGACATCATCCAGAGAAGACAGATCACCCGCTATTACTATCTAATGTAGAACAGATTACTGGATCAATGTGTGCTTCTGTGCATGTTTGTCTCTCTTGTTGTGTCTCTGCTCTGTATTCTTTAACCCCCAGTCGGTCGAGGCAGATGACCGTTCATACTGAGCCCGGTTCTACTGGAGGTTTTTCCTTCCCGCTAATGGGTGTTTTTTTTTTTCGACTGTCGCTTCATGCTTGCTCAGTATGAGGGATTGCTGCAAAGCCATGGACAATGCAGACGTCTCTCCCTGTAGCTCTATGCTTCTCCAGGAGTGAATGCTGCTTGTCGGGATTTTGAAGCAATCAACTGGTTCCCTTATATAGGAAATTTTTGACCAATCTGTATAATATGATTGATTTTGACTTTGTAAAGTGCCTCGAGATGACATGTTTCATGAATTGGCGCTATATAAATACAATTGAATTGAATTGAATAGAGTCCATCTGTTAAACCTTTTCTGCGTCGCACAAAGACACGATGGTTGGAACCAAAGATCTCAACTTTGGACTCATCAGACCAAAGCACAGATTTCCACTGGTCTAATGTCCATTCCTTGTGTTCTTTAGCCCAAACAATTCTCTTCTACTTGTTGCCTGTCCTTAGCAGTGGTTTCCTAGCAGCTGTTTTACCATGAAGGCCTGATTCACACAGTCTCCTAACAGTTGTTCTAGAGATGTGTCTGCTGCTAGAACTCTGTGTGGCATTGACCTGGTCTCTAATCTGAGCTGCTGTCAACCTGCGATTTCTGAGGCTGGTGACTAGGATGAATTTATCCTCCACAGCAGAGGTGACTCTTGGTCTTCCTTTCCTGGGGCGGTCCTCGTGTGAGCCAGTTTCTTTGTAGCGCTTGATGGTTTTTGCGACTGCACTTGGGGACACTTTCAAAGTTTTCCCAATTTTTCGGACTGAATGACCTTCAGTTCTTAAAGTAATTATGGCCACTTGTTTTTCTTTACTTAGCTGCTTTTTTCGTGCCATAATACAAATTCTAACAGTTTATTCAGTAGGACTATAAGCTGTGTATCCACTTGACTTCTGCACAACACAACTGATGGTCCCAACCCCATATAAGAGGCAAGACATCCCACTTATTAAACCTGACAGGGGACACCTGTGAAGGGAAAACCATTTCAGGTGACTATCTCTTGAAGCTCATTAAGAGAATGCCAAGAGTGTACGAAGCAGTAATCAAAGCAAAAGGTGGCTACTTTGAAGAACCTAGAATATAAGACATATTTTCAGTTGTTTCACACTTTTTTGTTAAGTATATAATTCCACATGTGTTAATTCATAGTTTTGATGCCTTTAGTGTGAATCTACAATTGTCATAGTTATGAAAATTAAGAAAACTCTTTGAAGGAGAAGGTGTGTCTAAACCACCTCCTCCATTACCATCTGGTACGCTGGTGCCACCGCCAAAGACAAGAGCAGAGTGCAGCGTGTCATCCGGTCTGCAGAGAAGGTGATTGGCTGCAATTTTCCATCTCTCCAGGACCTGTAAGCCTCTAGGACTCTGAGGCGTGCAGGGAAGATTGTGGCCGATTTTGTGACACCCCAGTCACAAAATATTTCAGACACTTCCTTCTGGCAGGAGGCAGCGGTCCATCAGGACCAAAACCTCACGACACAAAAACAGTTTTTTCCCATCCGCTACCAGCCTTATTAACACGGCCCAGAGGCCCCGTGACACTTGACTCTGCCTCTCTCTCCTGTTCAGGTCCTACAAGCTACACCAACGTAGCATCTCCAGACCTTCTGCGTTACATTAACGCACAGTCTACCGTGTATATAGCTTTCTGTGTGTATATATATATATATATATATATATATATATATATATATATATATATATATATATATATATATATACACACAGCGTTCACTGAGCGAGAGGCGGGTTACACCCTGGACAGGTCGGCAATCTGTCACAGGGCAACACAGAGACAGACAGGACAAACAACCATTCTTGCACACACTCACACCTAAGGACAATTTAGAGAAGCCAATTAAACTAACAGTCATGTTTTTGAACTGTGGGAGGAAGCCAGCGTACCCGGAGTGAACCTACGCATGCACAGGTAGAACATTCAAACTTCATGCAGAAAGACCCAGAGGATTTGAAAGACCCGGGAGGATTTGAAAGACCCAGGAGGATTTGAAAGACCCGGGAGGATTTGAAAGACCCAGGAGGATTTGAAAGACCCGGGAGGATTTGAAAGACCCGGGAGGATTTGAAAGACCCAGGTGATTGAACCCAGAAGGCAACAACACTTCTCACTGCTTCACTGTGCAGCCTCTGTTTATGACAGTATCATGTAAATCTTAGGCACAAATAAAGTGTTACCAAAACAAAAGTAATTTGTATAGTAAGTATAACAACCACTGACTTTAAAGTTACCTGTGAAACGTTTTCACACAGCCAAACTGCTTGTTGTTGCAACCAAATGCTATGGGGTTCTGTGTGAGAACGGAGTAGCAAGATGGCGGCCAGTGACCTCCCCTAGTGACTGGCCGCCATCTTGCTACTCCCTACTCTCACACTTTTGCAAATAGGCCCTGCCCACTTGTTTCAATTGTGTTCATAAACAGACACAATAAAAAATGCAAAAAGCATCATGCTAACCTTTACAATTAGACTTATTGGATTTTACTACTTAATAACTCTCTGTCACAGCCTCTAACCTGCTGGTGATACACTTGGGCCTGGTGTCTCCTGGCTGGCTTCTCCAGGTTGGTCACTGCTGCAGGGTTCTGTCTGGTCCTGGTCTGGCCCTGGTTTTTGCCTCTTTAAGAAGAACTGTGAGATATTCTCTTTTCTCTTCATTTGGGCTCTACACAAAATAAGGCAGCCTGGTATTTAGACTCCATGACTGTATGGCAAAGACAACACTATTTTAAATATTATTTAAACTATAGTTTTTAGTTTTCTGTAGCTAGCTAAAATAATACTAAATTAAAAATAGATTAATTAAATTAATTAATATAACTAGTTAGGTTATAATTTAAAGCTTTCATATGACATAGCCTATTTACATTTCAGTCATTATAAACTTAACAATGGTTTTTCACATATTCTTACCACACACATTTCAAGCAAGAGCTGGGAGATATATCCTGGCCAAATTAATAAAACATTACAGGGCAGCATGTGCACTCAAACATATGTTAAAAGAATCTGTCTAAAACACGATCTATCAGCACTAGCATGGCTAATATAATAAACGAGGCACTACGGACGGAGCGGTGCACAACCATTTTTTTTTTCTTTTTAGAAATGTATGACAAGTGCCGCCTCTCATTAGGAAGGTAACAC
This sequence comes from Fundulus diaphanus, assembly GCA_037039145.1. Taxonomy (NCBI): domain Eukaryota; kingdom Metazoa; phylum Chordata; class Actinopteri; order Cyprinodontiformes; family Fundulidae; genus Fundulus; species Fundulus diaphanus. The sequence continues at coordinate 53,529,654 of CM073133.1, forward strand.
AGCGGTTACCGCTGAGCTGTAAAATGTTGTAAATACCTGCAAAACTCCTCAACGGTGTACTCTAAAGCTGCGGGTGTGTTTTGGATCAAGCAGGAACCACATGTCAGCTTAACCAATGAACTGCGCGCAGCATGTAGGCTGCTACTGCATGGGCTGCCTTCAGGGACAGTCGGAAATTACCGTTTTCCTGGCAAATCTTTGCCGATCTCATAAGTATTATATGTTAAAATTACCATTTCCAGTGGGGTGGCAGTAGGGGGTGGCAAGGGCTCTGTTGGGGGTGGCAAATGCCACCCCTGCCACCCCTCTGGCTCCGCAACTAGCTACATTCAATGTAAAGCTTATGTATATAAGTGTGTGTGTGTGTAAAAAATCCATATATAATCAAATACTGCCATCTACTGGAAATTTTAAATCCCTACATGGGCACATTTCGGAAATGTTATTCTCTTTAAATTCATAAATAAATTCTTTAAAAATCAACAGTTTGCTCTAAAATTCTTCCAATATTATATATATATTCAATTTATTTATTTATATAGCGCCAAATCATGAAACATGTCATCTCAAGGCACTTTACAAAATCAAGTTCAATCATATTATACAGATTGGGTCAGATTATACAGATTGAATAAAATGTCCTATATAAGGAAACCAGTTGATTGCATCAAAGTCCCGACAAGCATATATATATATATATATATATATATATATATATATATATATATATATATATATATATATATATATATATATATATATAAGCTATATACACAGACACCGATCTACAGACAACAGCAATTATCAACAAAAAGAAATCAACAAAAAACCTAATCACCCTCAGCACGGGCTTCCCCCCCCACTCCCCACAAATCATGTCTATCCAGTAATTTAGGACCATTTTGTTTGTTTTTGGTGTTTAATGTACTTTTCTCTACTTCCATCGCTGTACCCATTAGCACATATTGTGTTTATGCCGGAAAACTGTAACTGTAAAGCATGAGGATGATCTATCATAAAATCTTACTTATGGAAGGTAATTCCCCAGGATCTGGTTCCTAGTGTCCTTTTATTTGCGCACCCATAAGCGGAGTAAAAGTCGGGCTTCCTGGGACGTAGCTCTGGAAGTTTGCTTACTTTCAATACAAAATCGAAATTATTTATTAAGTTAGACAATAATTTAATTCAATCAATTGGTCCCATGTAGCCCCTAAAGGGGTGACGTTTTCAGTCAGTTGATTTATCTGGAAATCGGGTGAGAATTCACCGGATTCAGAGTGTCTGAAAACATAAAGTACATTTTCCTGTAATGACTTGTATTCTGTCTGACTGCAGCTTGGTCTGACCTAAGATGGCCGCTCTGTCGGCACGCCTCTCAACCGAGGACGCGGCGTCTACGTATTCATGTCTGTGTTCTCTATGGTCTGACCTAAGATGGCAGCTTGGTCTGACCTAAGATGGCTGCTTTGACGTCACTTCCTGTGATGTGCCCAAATATGGGCAAAATGGCCGCCCTGTTCAAAGCTCTGCAGTCAGAGCTCTGGATGATGAAAGCTGTGAACTGATCACAAACTTCATAAATTCGTTAATAATCAACGGTTGGCTCTAAAATTCTGAAAATATTCATGGATCTCAAAGAGTGCTTTATCTAACCACAGGATTTTTTTTATGGTCATTAAAACAATGGATTCAGAGAAATAAAATATTAAACTTTATAGTCTTGTACCATTTATTTTCAAAGTCTTGTAAATTGGTCAAACTCGCCTGGATTTTTACCAAACTGAAATCCATGTTTATTCTGCATGTGCTTTACAAATAGAGGCCATATTTTGGGGGGTTGAACAATATTTGTGGAAAATACATTGATTTCTCCATTTTACAAACTTTTAAAAATTCAGAGTGTAGCACTTCAAAAAAAAACAATACATGCAGTGAGAGAATTGTTACACCTTATTCACAGAATACATCCTGAAAATCTGGGATCAAAAAATTGATTTTAAAGCATTTTTTATTCTTTACTTTATTGTTTTTATTATTCTCCAGGTTTTTTAACACTTTTGCAAATAGGCCCTGCCCACTTGTTTCAATTGTGTTCATAAACAGACACAATAAAAAATGCAAAAAGCATCATGCTAACCTTTACAATTAGACTTATTGGATTTTACTACTTAATAACTCTCTGTCACAGCCTCTAACCTGCTGGTGATACACTTGGGCCTGGTGTCTCCTGGCTGGCTTCTCCAGGTTGGTCACTGCTGCAGGGTTCTGTCTGGTCCTGGTCTGGCCCTGGTTTTTGCCTCTTTAAGAAGAACTGTGAGATATTCTCTTTTCTCTTCATTTGGGCTCTACACAAAATAAGGCAGCCTGGTATTTAGACTCCATGACTGTATGGCAAAGACAACACTATTTTAAATATTATTTAAACTATAGTTTTTAGTTTTCTGTAGCTAGCTAAAATAATACTAAATTAAAAATAGATTAATTAAATTAATTAATATAACTAGTTAGGTTATAATTTAAAGCTTTCATATGACATAGCCTATTTACATTTCAGTCATTATAAACTTAACAATGGTTTTTCACATATTCTTACCACACACATTTCAAGCAAGAGCTGGGAGATATATCCTGGCCAAATTAATAAAACATTACAGGGCAGCATGTGCACTCAAACATATGTTAAAAGAATCTGTCTAAAACACGATCTATCAGCACTAGCATGGCTAATATAATAAACGAGGCACTACGGACGGAGCGGTGCACAACCATTTTTTTTTTCTTTTTAGAAATGTATGACAAGTGCCGCCTCTCATTAGGAAGGTAACACAGCGGTTACCGCTGAGCTGTAAAATGTTGTAAATACCTGCAAAACTCCTCAACGGTGTACTCTAAAGCTGCGGGTGTGTTTTGGATCAAGCAGGAACCACATGTCAGCTTAACCAATGAACTGCGCGCAGCATGTAGGCTGCTACTGCATGGGCTGCCTTCAGGGACAGTCGGAAATTACCGTTTTCCTGGCAAATCTTTGCCGATCTCATAAGTATTATATGTTAAAATTACCATTTCCAGTGGGGTGGCAGTAGGGGGTGGCAAGGGCTCTGTTGGGGGTGGCAAATGCCACCCCTGCCACCCCTCTGGCTCCGCAACTAGCTACATTCAATGTAAAGCTTATGTATATAAGTGTGTGTGTGTGTAAAAAATCCATATATAATCAAATACTGCCATCTACTGGAAATTTTAAATCCCTACATGGGCACATTTCGGAAATGTTATTCTCTTTAAATTCATAAATAAATTCTTTAAAAATCAACAGTTTGCTCTAAAATTCTTCCAATATTATATATATATTCAATTTATTTATTTATATAGCGCCAAATCATGAAACATGTCATCTCAAGGCACTTTACAAAATCAAGTTCAATCATATTATACAGATTGGGTCAGATTATACAGATTGAATAAAATGTCCTATATAAGGAAACCAGTTGATTGCATCAAAGTCCCGACAAGCATATATATATATATATATATATATATATATATATATATATATATATATATATATATATATATATATATATATATATATATATATATATATATTAAGCTATATACACAGACACCGATCTACAGACAACAGCAATTATCAACAAAAAGAAATCAACAAAAAACCTAATCACCCTCAGCACGGGCTTCCCCCCCCACTCCCCACAAATCATGTCTATCCAGTAATTTAGGACCATTTTGTTTGTTTTTGGTGTTTAATGTACTTTTCTCTACTTCCATCGCTGTACCCATTAGCACATATTGTGTTTATGCCGGAAAACTGTAACTGTAAAGCATGAGGATGATCTATCATAAAATCTTACTTATGGAAGGTAATTCCCCAGGATCTGGTTCCTAGTGTCCTTTTATTTGCGCACCCATAAGCGGAGTAAAAGTCGGGCTTCCTGGGACGTAGCTCTGGAAGTTTGCTTACTTTCAATACAAAATCGAAATTATTTATTAAGTTAGACAATAATTTAATTCAATCAATTGGTCCCATGTAGCCCCTAAAGGGGTGACGTTTTCAGTCAGTTGATTTATCTGGAAATCGGGTGAGAATTCACCGGATTCAGAGTGTCTGAAAACATAAAGTACATTTTCCTGTAATGACTTGTATTCTGTCTGACTGCAGCTTGGTCTGACCTAAGATGGCCGCTCTGTCGGCACGCCTCTCAACCGAGGACGCGGCGTCTACGTATTCATGTCTGTGTTCTCTATGGTCTGACCTAAGATGGCAGCTTGGTCTGACCTAAGATGGCTGCTTTGACGTCACTTCCTGTGATGTGCCCAAATATGGGCAAAATGGCCGCCCTGTTCAAAGCTCTGCAGTCAGAGCTCTGGATGATGAAAGCTGTGAACTGATCACAAACTTCATAAATTCGTTAATAATCAACGGTTGGCTCTAAAATTCTGAAAATATTCATGGATCTCAAAGAGTGCTTTATCTAACCACAGGATTTTTTTTATGGTCATTAAAACAATGGATTCAGAGAAATAAAATATTAAACTTTATAGTCTTGTACCATTTATTTTCAAAGTCTTGTAAATTGGTCAAACTCGCCTGGATTTTTACCAAACTGAAATCCATGTTTATTCTGCATGTGCTTTACAAATAGAGGCCATATTTTGGGGGGTTGAACAATATTTGTGGAAAATACATTGATTTCTCCATTTTACAAACTTTTAAAAATTCAGAGTGTAGCACTTCAAAAAAAAACAATACATGCAGTGAGAGAATTGTTACACCTTATTCACAGAATACATCCTGAAAATCTGGGATCAAAAAATTGATTTTAAAGCATTTTTTATTCTTTACTTTATTGTTTTTATTATTCTCCAGGTTTTTTAACACTTTTGGAAATAGGCCCCGCCCACTTGTTTTAATAATTACCATATTTAATACCTGAGTTCAGGGGTATGACTGGAAGGGGATGAAGAAGGTTTTGTAAAAATCCGATCAGCCATTCTTGCGTAGTAGATTTCTTGACATCACAGCGCCCCCTAGTGATGGACGATCCTCAAACGCGGGTCACATGTGCAAAATCTTATTTGGACTATGGGTTATGAAGGACATGTCAAAATCTGTTATGGTTTTAGAATAATCAGCAATTACATTTAGAGCTAGCTAGCTAACAATCACTTATTTTAGCGTTACTTTTCGAAAAAGTCAAAATTCAAAAATCCGGCGCGTTCACTTTTTTTATTTGTCCATTACGCTGTTATATGTGGAGTTTTGCGCGGATTGCATAAAAAATGTAGGAGGAGTTAAACAAGAAAGGTTTAACCTTTGTAGCCATGTAGCGCGAAAACTAGCTGGGAAACGAAGGGTGTGCCAATTCCCTTTATTTTGCAGAATCATCCAATAAACAAAGTGATGTGAAGTTTTTGAGTGTGGGACCAGTAGTTTGGTGGTTATAGGCCAAAACGCATTGTCCTTTGTTATAGCGCCCCCTAGTTGTTGAGGGGTCTGAATTTCTGGGTTTGAGTAGCGGTGCACATTCTGTACTTGGATACCTGATTCAATAGGTTCGTTACAAATCCGCTTGGGCCGCCCAACGCGTTTTAGCGGAGAATAATAATTACCCGTAATAATAATAATAATAATAATAATAATAAATAATTTAAAAACACTAGAAAAACAATAGGGTTCTCTGCTCACAGAGCAGACGAACGGCATAGCCGTTCGCCTGCGCTGCGGGCTTGGAACCCTAATAACTAGAACTGCAAGCAGTTATTAACGGGTTCCAAGCCCGTCTACGCTCCGCCCCCTTTGAGCATGTTCCTGGACTACAGCGTTCAACACCCTCATCCCACAGCATCTGGTTGAAAAACTGGAACATCTGGGCTTCAGCACACCCCTCATCACTTCCTCACCTCCTGACCACTGTCGGTCCGGGTCTGACAGACCACCTCTGATGTCATCACCCTCAGCACGGGCTCCCCTCAGGGCTGTGTCCGCAGCCCCCTGCTGTTTACTCTGATGACACACGACTGCACCCCCAGGTTCACCCCCAATCACATCATGAAGTTCGCAGTTGACACAAACTCATTAACAGCTCAGCTTTGGAGGTGGTTAGCAGCACCAAATTCCTCGGGGTGCACATCACGGACAACCTCACCTGGTCTGTAAACACCACATCTGGTGAGGAGGGCACAGAAGCGCTTGTACTTCTTGCGGAGGATGAGGAGAGCCCAACTGCCCCCGCCCATCCTCACAACCCTCTACACAAGTACCATAGAGAGCATTCTGACCATAGATATCCATAATAAAGGCTAGATGTCTTACGGCGGAGTCTCAAACGTCATCACCGGCGGCCATCTTGCCTCAGACAAGCTTTCTGGCGTACTCTGTGGTACCTAATGTAAGGTGAGTGATCAGCACGAACACAAATACTCTTATCTCATTGAATTCTTGACGGATTTACAAACAGTTTGGTTTCTTACAAACGTTATGAACGTGGCTATAATTCTTGATGCTTGAACATGTCGAAATTGCAGATTTTCTTGTCGAAAAATGACTTAATCATGCAGCATAATTGTGCATCACGGCTACTTGCGCAAGTTATCAAGGCTGAGACCACTGGTCAATTATATAGGTTTTACTGACACCAATAACGATTGTATGACAATTAATCTTTGGTGTAAATTTGAGGGAAATCAATCTCACAATGGTCCAAAAAGATATATGTTCCCTTAATTTCCCCATGGTTATTATACATTATTTTAATATACCAACTCTTATTTCAGGATTTGTTGTGCGACAGGCTCTGAAAAAGCTGTCCTGTGATGTCTGCCGTGCCAGCTTGGTAACAGATGCTGCATCTGCCATCAAGGACCAGAGCTACCACCTGCTGAAGTTAAAAAACAATGGAGGTCTGGTTATTCCATCAGAAGGCACAGTGATGGTAGTCAGGGCAGCAGAGTGGGTCATTCGTCAGACCTCATGTACCAGACGATCACAGCCCATCAAAGTGCTAGAGGTCGTGTACATTGTAAGGAAGAGGATAGGGTCAGAGGATGTGTTTGTGCTCAGAGAGCACATTGGAGAAACACAGTATGGCATAGACAGCCACCACCATATGCTGTTAACGTTGGTTGTGTCCTTGTTTTTTAAGTTAAGGCTGCACCAAATTGCCAAAATAACTAACCTTAGCTTACAGAGCAACAACATGCAACAGAAGCTCAATAAAACCGTCCTTTTCAAAGGGCATTAGCCAAGCTATGTTTTTGGGTCATTTTTTAAATCTCTGTCTTCCATGTGTATACCATCACAGTAGTGTAGGTGGGGATTTCAACATGCTACATCTATATATACTTGTGAAGGGGACTATTGTACCAATTTTAATAGCAAATAAATTTCACTTTTATAATGGATTAGAAATAGGAACCTTTGTGTAATTACTCCTGATATATAATCCGAATAGTCTACATGAAACTTCAAAGTGTTACCTTTAATTTGAAACCTGGATTATGCTTCTACATCAAGAGGTTGCCACACAATAAGCCTTTTTTGTCAGTACTTCATATTTTATTATAACAGTAATATTCATATTATAAAAGTATGTATGTAAATATAAATAAATTAGGACTGTGAAATAATTAATCACACCCAAATAAAAGTGTTTATATATATATATATATATAATGAATGTTCTTCATTTAGATTGACCTTTAAACCATTAATGCTATTACTCCTTTTCATATCTATCTATCTATCTATCTATCTATCTATCTATCTATCTATCTATCTATCTATCTATCTATCTATCTATCTATCTATCTATCTATCTATCTATCTATCTATCTATCTATCTATCTATCTATCTATCTATCTATCTATCTATTTATCCATATTATATCATAGTGTTACTTTTGGAATAAGTCTGATCCATATCTGAACTATGGATCTTTGCAAATGTTCTTGCCATTACTTCTACTTTTTCCTCATTTGTTACTGCTGTTCCTTCTTCATGTTTTAGAACTGGATATGTTCTCTCTGGTCTATTTCCCTTCATTTTCTTAATCATTCCCCATACCTTAGCTATAGGAGTTGTTCTGCCCATTGAATCACAAAAATCTCTCCATTTTGTCTTCTTTGCCTTCTAAATAACTTTCCTTGCTTCTGCTTGATCTTTTTTACATTCAATATTTTTTTTAAATTATGTGTTCTTTTCAAAACTCTAAAAGCTATCCTCCCTCTTCCAGTTTCTGCTCCGCTTAGAAAATCACGGGATGTGACGTCACATCCTGTGATGTGCCCATATATGGGCAAAATGGCCGCCCTGTTCACAGTTCTGGATGGTCAGAGCTCTGGATGGTGAAAGCTGTGACCAGATCATAAAATTCATTAAATCGGTAAAAATCAACGGTTTGCGCTAAAATTCTGAAAATATTCACATATGTCCAAGAGTGCTTTATCTAACTATGTGATTTTTTAAACGCCCATTGAAAAAAGCGTTTCAGAGAAAAAAAATATTAACCTTTATAGTCTTGCACATGTGAATTTCAAAGTCTTTTAAATAGTTCAAAATCGCCTGGATTTTTACCAAACTGAAGTACACATTAAGTCTGAATGTGCTTTACAAATAGTGGCCATTTTTATTGGGATTGAACAATATTTGTGGAAAATACATTGATTTCTCCATTTTACAAACTTTTAAAAAATCAGAGTGTGCAACTTTCAGAAACCTCAATACATGCAGTGAGAGAATTGTTACACCTTTTTCAAGGAATATATCCTGAAAATCTGAGATCGTTACACCACAAAATGGATTTTTGGTAATTTTTTGAAATTTTGAAGGTTTTTTTCACACTTTTGGAAATAGGCCCCGCCCACTTGTTTCAATCAGTACCATATTTAATTCCTGAGTTAAGAGTTATGACTGGAAGGGGATGAAGAAGGTTTTGTAAAAATCCGATCAGCCATTCTTGCGTAGTAGATTTCTTGACATCACAGCGCCCCCTAGTGAAGGACGATCCTCAAACGCGGGTCACATGTGCAAAATCATATATGGACTATGTGTTATGAAGGACATGTAAAAATCTGTTATGGTTTTAGAATAATCAGCAATTACATTTAGAGCTAGCTAGCTAACAATCACTTATTTTAGCGTTACCTATTGAAAAAGTCAAAATTCAAAAATCTGCCGCATTAACTTTTTTTATTTTTCCATGACACGCTTATATATGAAGTTTTGCGCAGATCGCACAAAAAATGTAGGAGGAGTTTAACAAGAAAGGTTTAACCTTTGTAGCCATGTAGCGCGAAAAGTAGCTAGGAAACGAAAGGTGTGCCAATTCCCTTTTTGATGCAGAAACATCCAATAAACAAAGTGCTATCAAATTTTTGAGTGTGGGACCAGTAGTTTGGTGGTTACAGGCCAAAACGCATTGTCCTTTGTTATAGCGCCCCCTAGTTGTTGAGGGGTCTGAATTTCTGGGTTTGAGTAGAGGCACACATTCTGTACTTAGATACCTGATTCAATAGGTTCGTTATAAATCCGCTTGGGCTGCACAACGCGTTTTAATTCCGTAATAATAATAATAAATAATTTAAAAACACACGAAAAACAATAGGGTTCTCTGCTCACAGAGCAGACGAACGGCATAGCCGTTCGCCTGCGCTGCGGGCTTGGAACCCTAATAATAATAAATAATTTAAAAACACTAGAAAAACAATAGGGTTCTCTGCTCACAGAGCAGACGAACGGCATAGCCGTTCGCCTGCGCTGCGGGCTTGGAACCCTAATAATAATAATAATAAATAATTTAAAAACACTAGAAAAACAATAGGGTTCTCTGCTCACAGAGCAGACGAACGGCATAGCCGTTCGCCTGCGCTGCGGGCTTGGAACCCTAATAAATAATTTAAAAACACACGAAAAACAATAGGGTTCTCTGCTCACAGAGCAGACGAACGGCATAGCCGTTCGCCTGCGCTGCGGGCTTGGAACCCTAATTACACCTTTGACCAGTGCTAATTGCTTTGCCTGCCTTCCCCTCTGTCTCCTCCTCTATTTATTCAGCCAGATCATGCCCTCTCATTGTCAGGTCCTCCGTTATGCCAACCCCTGCACTGGTCAATTCTTTGTCATGTTTTTGATACCTGTTTTAACTGCCTGTAAGTTTTTGCTGTTTTACTCATAATACCTTTCAAAATAATTTTCAGCTCATATGTTTTTAATAGTTTTATCTGAAAGGATGTCACATTTACTTTCACCTCATCATGCAACTCTTAAGATCGTACCTGCATTTTGTTCCACCAACAACACCTGACAATAGGAACAGTTGTATACATTTAGAAGCAGACTTAGAGATTTTGTGGGTTCACTCAGTGAATATGACCAGAAATAAATAATACGACCAAAGATAACTTACTAATTCATTGCTGTTAGATAAATATTAATGCGCTCTGCACAAGCCAGTATTTCTTTGATTATTTAGGGTTCCAAGCCCGCAGCGCAGGCGAACGGCTATGCCGTTCGTCTGCTCTGTGAGCAGAGAACCCTATTGTTTTTCGTCTGTTTTTAAATTATTAGGGTTCCAAGCCCGCAGCGCAGGCGAACGGCTATGCCGTTCGTCTGCTCTGTGAGCAGAGAACCCTATTGTTTTTCGTGCGTTTTTCCATTATTTTTTCTTATTATTATTACGGAATTAAAACGCGTTGTGCAGCCCAAGCGGATTTATAATGAACCTATTGAATCAGGTATCTAAGTAAAGAATGTGCGCCTCTACTTAAACCCAGAAATTCAGACCCCTCAACAACTAGGGGGCGCTATAACAAAGGACAATGCGTTTTGGCCTGTAACCACCAAACTACTGGTCCCACACTCAAAAACTTGATAGCACTTTGTTTATTGGATGTTTCTGCATCAAAAAGGGAATTGGCACACCTTTCGTTTCCCACCTAGTTTTCGTGCTACATGGCTACAAAGGTTAAACCTTTCTTGTTAAACTCCTCCTACATTTTTTGTGCGATCCGCGCAAAACTTCATATATAAGCGTGTCATGGACAAATAAAAAAAGTTAACATGGCGGATTTTTGAATTTTGACTTTTTCGAAAAGTAACACTAAAATAAGTGATTGTTAGCTAGCTCTAAATGTAATTGCTGATTATTCTAAAACCATAACAGATTTTGACATGTCCTTCATAACACTTAGTCCAAATTAGATTTTGCACATGTGACCCGCGTTTGAGGATCGTCCATCACTAGGGGGCGCTGTGATGTCAAGAAATCTACTACGCAAGAATGGCTGATCGGATTTTTACAAAACCTTCTTCATCCCCTTCCAGTCATACCCCTGAACTCAGAAGTTAAATATGGTAATGATTGAAACAAGTGGGCGGGGCCTATTTCCAAAAGTTTGAAAAAAACCTTCAAAACTTCAAAAAATTACCAAAAATCAATTTTGTGGTGTAACGATCTCAGATTTTCAGGATGTATTCCTTGAATAAGGTGTAACAATTCTCTCACTGGATGTATTGAGGTTTCTGAAAGTTGCACACTCTGATTTTTTAAAAGTTTGTAAAATGGAGAAATCAATGTATTTTCCACAAATATTGTTCGATCCCCAAAAAAATGGCCTCTATTTGTAAAGCACATTCAGACTTAATGTGTACATCAGTTTGGTAAAAATCCAGGCAATTTTGAACTATTTAAAAGACTTTGAAATTCACATGTGCAAGACTATAAAGGTTAATATTTTTTTCTCTGAAACGCTTTTTTCAATGGGCGTTTAAAAAATCACATAGTTAGATAAAGCACTCTTGGACATACGTGAATATTTTCAGAATTTTAGAGCAAACCGTTGATTTTTAACGATTTAATGAATTTTATGATCTGGTCACAGCTCTCACTATCCAGAGCTCTGACCATCCAGAACTGTGAACAGGGCGGCCATTATGCCCATATATGGGCACATCACAGGATGTGACGTCACATCCCGTGATTTTCTAAGCGGAGCAGAAACTTGAAGAGGGAGGATAGCTTTTAGAGTTTTGAAAAGAACACATAATTTTTAAAAAAAATATTGAATGTAAAAAAGATCAAGCAGAAGCAAGGAAAGTTATTTAGAAGGCAAAGAAGACAAAATGGAGAGATTTTTGTGATTCAATGGGCAGAACAACTCCTATAGCTAAGGTATGGGGAATGATTAAGAAAATGAAAGGAAATAGACCAGAGAGAACATATCCAGTTCTAAAACATGAAGAAGGAACAGCAGTAACAAATGAGGAAAAAGTAGAAGTAATGGCAAGAACATTTGCAAAGATCCATAGTTCAGATATGGATCAGACTTATTCCAAAAGTAACACTATGATATAATATGGATAGATAGATAGATAGATAGATAGATAGATAGATAGATAGATAGATAGATAGATAGATAGATAGATAGATAGATAGATAGATATGAAAAGGAGTAATAGCATTAATGGTTTAAAGGTCAATCTAAATGAAGAACATTCATTATATATATATATATATATATATATATATATATATATATATATATATATATATATATATATATATATATATATATATATATATATGTATAAACAATTTTATTTGGGTGTGATTAATTATTTCAAAGTCCTAATTTATTTATATTTACATACATACTTTTATAATATGAATATTACTGTTATAATACAATATGAAATACTGACAAAAAGGCTTATTGTGTGGCAACCTCTTGGTGTAGAAGCATAATCCAGGTTTCAAATTAAAGGTAACACTTTGAAGTTTCATGTAGACTATTCGGATTATATATCAGGGGTAATTACACAAAAGTTCCTATTTTTAATCCATTATAAAAGTGAAATTTATTTGCTATTTAAATTGGTACAATAGTCCCCTTCACAAGTATATATAGATGTAGCATGTTGAAACCCCCACCTACACTACTGTGATGGTATACACATGGAAGACAGAGATTTAAAAAATGACCCAAAAAACATAGCTTGGCTAATGCCCTTTGAAAAGGACGGTTTTATTGAGCTTCTGTTGCATGTTGTTGCTCTGTAAGCTAAGGTTAGTTATTTTGGCAATGTGGTGCAGCCTTAACTTAAAAAACAAGGACACAACCAACGTTAACAGCGTATGGTGGTGGCTGTCTATGCCATACTGTGTTTCTCCGATGTGCTCTCTGAGCACAAACACATCCACTGACCCTATCCTCTTCCTTACAATGTACACGACCTCTAGCACTTTGATGGGCTGTGATCGTCTGGTACATGAGGTCTGACAAATGACCCACTCTGCTGCCCTGACTACCATCACTGTGCCTTCTGATGGAATCACCAGACCTCCATTGTTTTTTAACTTCAGCAGGTGGTAGCTCTGGTCCTTGATGGCAGATGCAGCATCTGTTACCAAGCTGGCATGGCAGACATCACAGGACAGCTTTTTCAGAGCCCGTCGCACAACAAATCCTGAAATAAGAGTTGGTATATTAAAATAATTTATAATAACCATGGGGAAATTAAGGGAACATTTATCTTTTTGGACCATTGTGAGATTGATTTCCCTCAAATTTACACCAAAGATTAATTGTCATACAATCGTTATTGGTGTCAGTAAAACCTATATAATTGACCAGTGGTCTCAGCCTTGATAACTTGCGCAAGTAGCCATGATGCACAACTATGCTGCATGATTAAGTCATTTTTCGGCAAGAAAATCTGCAATTTCGACATGTTCAAGCATCAAGAATTATAGCCACGTTCATAACGTTTGTAAGAAACCAAACTGTTTGTAAATCCGTCAAGAATTCAATGAGATAAGAGTATTTGTGTTCGTGCTGATCACTCACCTTACATTAGGTACCACAGAGCACACCTGAAAGCTTGCCTGAGGCAAGATGGCCGCCAGTGATGACGTTTGAGACTCCGCCGTAAGACATCTAGCCTTTATTATGGATATCTATGGTCAGAATGCTCTCTATGGTACTTGTGTAGAGGGTTGTGAGGATGGGCGGGGGCAGTTGGGCTCTCCTCATCCTCCGCAGGAAGTACAAGCGCTTCTGTGCCCTCCTCACCAGATGTGGTGTTTACAGACCAGGTGAGGTTGTCTGTGATGTGTACCCCGAGGAATTTGGTGCTGCTAACCACCTCCACAGCTGAGCTGTTGATGAGTTTGTGTCAACTGCGAACTTCATGATGTGATTGGGGGTGAACCTGGGGGTGCAGTCGTGTGTCATCAGAGTAAACAGCAGGGGGCTGCGGACACAGCCCTGAGGGGAGCCCGTGCTGAGGGTGATGACATCAGAGGTGGTCTGTCAGACCCGGACCGACAGTGGTCAGGAGGTGAGGAAGTGATGAGGGGTGTGCTGAAGCCCAGATGTTCCAGTTTTTCAACCAGATGCTGTGGGATGAGGGTGTTGAACGCTGTAGTCCAGGAACATGCTCAAAGGGGGCGGAGCGTAGACGGGCTTGGAACCCGTTAATAACTGCTCGCAGTTCTAGTTTATTAGGGTTCCAAGCCCGCAGCGCAGGCGAACGGCTATGCCGTTCGTCTGCTCTGTGAGCAGAGAACCCTATTGTTTTTCGTGTGTTTTTAAATTATTTATTATTATTATTATTATTATTACGGGTAATTATTATTCTCCGCTAAAACGCGTTGGGCGGCCCATGCGGATTTGTAACGAACCTATTGAATCAGGTATCCAAGTACAGAATGTGCACCGCTACTCAAACCCAGAAATTCAGACCCCTCAACAACTAGGGGGCGCTATAACAAAGGACAATGCGTTTTGGCCTATAACCACCAAACTACTGGTCCCACACTCAAAAACTTCACATCACTTTGTTTATTGGATGATTCTGCAAAATAAAGGGAATTGGCACACCCTTCGTTTCCCAGCTAGTTTTCGCGCTACATGGCTACAAAGGTTAAACCTTTCTTGTTAAACTCCTCCTACATTTTTTATGCAATCCGCGCAAAACTCGATATATAACAGCATAATGGACAAATAAAAAAAGTTAACGCGCCGGATTTTTGAATTTTGACTTTTTCGAAAAGTAACGCTAAAATAAGTGATTGTTAGCTAGCTAGCTCTAAATGTAATTGCTGATTATTCTAAAACCATAACAGATTTTGACATGTCCTTCATAACCCATAGTCCAAATAAGATTTTGCACATGTGACCCGCGTTTGAGGATCGTCCATCACTAGGGGGCGCTGTGATGTCAAGAAATCTACTACGCAAGAATGGCTGATCGGATTTTTACAAAACCTTCTTCATCCCCTTCCAGTCATACCGCTGAACTCAGGTATTAAATATGGTAATGATTAAAACAAGTGGGCGGGGCCTATTTCCAAAAGTGTTAAAAAACCTGGAGAATAATAAAAGCAATAAAGTAAAGAATAAAAAATGCTTTAAAATCAATTTTTTGATCCCAGATTTTCAGGATGTATTCCGTGAATAAGGTGTAACAATTCTCTCACTGCATGTATTGGTTTTTTTTGAAGTACTACACTCTGAATTTTTAAAAGTTTGTAAAATGGAGAAATCAATGTATTTTCCAGAAATTGTTCAACCCCCCAAAATATGGCCTCTATTTGTAAAGCACATGCAGAATAAACATGGATTTCAGTTTGGTAAAAATCCAGGCGAGTTTGACCAATTTACAAGACTTTGAAAATAAATGGTACAAGACTATAAAGTTTAATATTTTATTTCTCTGAATCCATTTTTTTAATGACCATAAAAAAAATCCTGTGGTTAGATAAAGCAATCTTTGAGATCCATGAATATTTTCAGAATTTTAGAGCAAACCGTTGATTATTAACAAATTTATGAAGTTTATGATCAGTTCACAGCTCTCATCCAGAGCTCTGACTCCACAGCTGTGAACAGGGCGGCCATTTTGCCCATATTTGGGCACATCACAGGAAGTGACGTCACATCCCGTGTTTTTTCTAAGCGGAGCAGATACTTGAAGAGGGAGGATAGCTTTTAGGGTTTTCTAAAGAACACATCATTTAAAAAATTTAATTGAATATAAAAAAGATCAAGCAGAAGACAGGAAAGTTATTTAGAAGGCAAAGAACAACCCCTATAGCTTAGGTATGGGGAATGATTAAGAAAATGAAGGGAAATAGACCAGAGAGAACATATCCAGTTCTAAAACATGAAGAAGGAACAGCAGTAACAAATGAAGAAAAACTAGAAGTAATGGCAAGAACATTTGCAAAGATCCATAGTTTAGATAATTTAACAGAAACGGGAAAATTTAGGAGAGAGCAGACAAGAAGGATAAATGATTTTATTTTAGAAGGTGAAACAACTCCAGGAAATGTCATGGATGTTTATTTTTCTATGCAAGAAATGAAGAGAGCGATATTTAGATCAGGATTAACAGCACCAGGAAAAGATCAGATATGCTATATTATGTTAAAAAAACTTAGGGAAACAAGCTGAAGAAACACTTCTAGGTTTATATAATAAGATTGGAAAGAAGGAAGATTACCTTCTAATTAGAAGGAAGCAATTATTGTGCCAATTATTAAACCAGGAAAGGATCCAACAAACCCTTTAAGTTATAGACCAATTGCACTTACTTCATGTTTAGGAAAGATTATGGAAAGAATGATAACAGAAAGGATTACATATTATGTAGAAAGTAAAAGACTGTTGTATGACATGGTATGGAAGGATGGGTTGCTTATAAAATTATATAAAATGGGCATAACAGGAAGGGCTTATAATTGGATTGAAGATTTTTTGTTTAATAGTTATACAGGTACAGATGGGAGTAACAAAATCTGATAAATATTAAATTGATAATGGAACTCCACAGGAAAATATTATCAGTCCTTTATTATTCTCAATTGTAAGTAATGAACAACTGACAACAGCTTAATCGGTAAGTGTATCTGTCGCTGCTCCTGCAGTTAATTAATGAATTATTTCCACCTGTGGCCACGTCACCTGTCAGCGTGTATTCCCTCACTGCCAGTAACTTAGCTGATAAACCAAACAGGGATATCCTCATGATTTCTATTAGCTCAGGCTAATTTAGCATGATGCATTTTTTCTTTTATTTTTTTTTAACAATGGTCGGAATGTGAAACAGTGTCCCACATTTTAATGGGTCTGATTCAGAAAAAGTGAAAAAATTCCACCTGAGCTTTTCTTTAACAAAGAAGGCAGAGCTGCAACGGCTGTCAGTCAATAAGCAGAAGCTCCACCTCAGGAGCAGCTGCTCACCAGGACCGTCGTTAAATAAAATCCCAAGGATTTTGATGCATGCAACTTATTAAGGAAACTACGTCAAATAAAAAAAAAATAAACTGCAGCTACAATATGGACTGGAGAACGGGTTCTAACTGGGTGAGGCCAGAGAAAGGCGATTGTCAGAAAGCTTTTATGAAGTTCTTTTTTTTTTAACAGTGTAGAGGGTGAAGTGAAACGACACTGTAGAACCAAGTCACACTAGAACGAGCTGAGAAAGCCTCCTGTGGTTCTATGGACTAATTTTATTCAACCCAAAATCACCTGCCAGAGAGACAAGCTACAGCAGCCAAGATTACCTACAGCAATATTTAACTTTATGCAAAGTTTAATAACATTTCTCTAATTAAAGTGTTCATCTTAAAAAGCAAGTAATGTTTTTTTTCTGATAAACTTTGAGCAATTTTATTGAACTTCAAAAATTTAACATCCCATCCATCCATGGATTTTCTATACCCGGTTTTCGGTACAGGTGTGACGTCAAGCCCTATCTGATGGGGAAACAGGGTATGGGGGTGGGGAGGGATGGCAGGTGGCTCTTCCTAGTCAGGGACACAGATTACATCCTGGACAGGTCGCCAGTCACAGGGCTAAAATATAACCGTTTTATTAGACTACAAAAAAGTTGAATAATGCCTTTTTTATAAACTCATGATTTGTGATAATTAATTGCTGTGCAATGATAGGAAAAACAGACTGATTATTGTAATGTGCGATCTGTGTTAAATCAAAATACAGTATATGACGTCATCATAGTGTTGGTTATGTGTCCTGCATTGTCCATGCTTGTGGTTGGCCTTGTATGATCATAGGATTGGTTTATATTGAATGTGACAGGGAGCCAGTGGAGCTAATGTACAGGAGTGAAGTAGATGATGTAATGATGAAGCTGCTGTCTTTGTACTAGCTGCAGTTTATGGAGGTTTTTAGGAGGACAGGGAGGGAAGGGAGCTGAAATTGTCAAGTCAAGAGGTGAGTGGACTGTGAAGCAGTTTGGCAACAGTGTGAAGGAAGAACTTGATGCTGCCGAGATGAAAGTTAACCAGGTGATGATGTGGAAAGTGAAGGAGAGGATGGGAGGCTGTCCAGGCTGACGCCAAGGCTCTGAACCTGAAAGGTGGGAGAGATACAGGAATGGTCAATGGATATTGTAGACCTACCAGATTTGGTTAATGTTGACTTTGCACAATAAGCAAGTGAGGTAACTGACGTGGCATGATGTCCACGGCCCGGGAATATATGGGCTGACTTGAATTTTTTTTTCAGTCAAACTGATTATTTTTGCTTTAACCCATGATATATATGTATACATATGCACTTTTACTGTTGCTGTTTAGAGTTCAACAGTATGATGGCAACGGGGAAAAAGCTGTTGCAGAAAATGGTGAACTTGCAGCGGATGCTGCGGAACCTTTTCCCAGTGGGCAACAGGGAGAACAGTCCACGGTGGGGTGTGAGGGGTCTCTGATAATGTTATGGGTTCGGGACATGCAGCGCTGGGATGAAATGTCCTTAATGGAAAGGAGAGGAGCCCCGATGATCCCTTCTGCTGTCCTCACCACTCTCCACCAGATGCTGTAGGATGATGGTGTTGAATGCTGAACTGAAGTCCAGGAACATGCTCAAGGGGGCGGGGCGTGGATGGGCTTGGAACCCGTTAATAACTGCTTGCAGTTCTAGTTAGGGTTCCAAGCCCGCAGCGCAGGCGAACGGCTATGCCGTTCGTCTGCTCTGTGAGCAGAGAACCCTATTGTTTTTCTAGTGTTTTTAAATTATTTATTATTATTATTATTATTAGGGTTCCAAGCCCGCAGCGCAGGCGAACGGCTATGCCGTTCGTCTGCTCTGTGAGCAGAGAACCCTATTGTTTTTCTAGTGTTTTTAAATTATTTATTATTATTATTATTATTATTATTATTACGGGTAATTATTATTCTCCGCTAAAACGCGTTGGGCGGCCCATGCGGATTTGTAACGAACCTATTGAATCAGGTATCCAAGTACAGAATGTGCACCGCTACTCAAACCCAGAAATTCAGACCCCTCAACAACTAGGGGGCGCTATAACAAAGGACAATGCGTTTTGGCCTATAACCACCAAACTACTGGTCCCACACTCAAAAACTTCACATCACTTTGTTTATTGGATGATTCTGCAAAATAAAGGGAATTGGCACACCCTTCGTTTCCCAGCTAGTTTTCGCGCTACATGGCTACAAAGGTTAAACCTTTCTTGTTTAACTCCTCCTACATTTTTTATGCAATCCGCGCAAAACTCCACATATAACAGCGTAATGGACAAATAAAAAAAGTGAACGCGCCGGATTTTTGAATTTTGACTTTTTCGAAAAGTAACGCTAAAATAAGTGATTGTTAGCTAGCTAGCTCTAAATGTAATTGCTGATTATTCTAAAACCATAACAGATTTTGACATGTCCTTCATAACCCATAGTCCAAATAAGATTTTGCACATGTGACCCGCGTTTGAGGATCGTCCATCACTAGGGGGCGCTGTGATGTCAAGAAATCTACTACGCAAGAATGGCTGATCGGATTTTTACAAAACCTTCTTCATCCCCTTCCAGTCATACCCCTGAACTCAGGTATTAAATATGGTAATTATTAAAACAAGTGGGCGGGGCCTATTTCCAAAAGTGTTAAAAAACCTGGAGAATAATAAAAACAATAAAGTAAAGAATAAAAAATGCTTTAAAATCAAATTTTTGATCCCAGATTTTCAGGATGTATTCTGTGAATAAGGTGTAACAATTCTCTCACTGCATGTATTGTTTTTTTTTGAAGTGCTACACTCTGAATTTTTAAAAGTTTGTAAAATGGAGAAATCAATGTATTTTCCACAAATATTGTTCAACCCCCCAAAATATGGCCTCTATTTGTAAAGCACATGCAGAATAAACATGGATTTCAGTTTGGTAAAAATCCAGGCGAGTTTGACCAATTTACAAGACTTTGAAAATAAATGGTACAAGACTATAAAGTTTAATATTTTATTTCTCTGAATCCATTTTTTTAATGACCATAAAAAAACTCCTGTGGTTAGATAAAGCACTCTTTGAGATCCATGAATATTTTCAGAATTTTAGAGCCAACCGTTGATTATTAACGAATTTATGAAGTTTGTGATCAGTTCACAGCTTTCATCATCCAGAGCTCTGACTGCAGAGCTTTGAACAGGGCGGCCATTTTGCCCATATTTGGGCACATCACAGGAAGTGACGTCAAAGCAGCCATCTTAGGTCAGACCAAGCTGCCATCTTAGGTCAGACCATAGAGAACACAGACATGAATACGTAGACGCCTTTAGACAGATTCTTTTAACATATGTTTCAGTGCACATGCTGCCCTGTAATGTTTTATTAATTTGGCCAGGATATATCTCCCAGCTCTTGCTTGAAATGTGTGTGGTAAGAATATGTGAAAAACCATTGTTAAGTTTATAATGACTGAAATGTAAATAGGCTATGTCATATGAAAGCTTTGAATTATAACCTAACTAGTTATATTAATTAATTTAATTAATCTATTTTTAATTTAGTATTATTTTAGCTAGCTACAGAAAACTAAAAACTATTGTTTAAATAATATTTAAAATAGTGTTGTCTTTGCCATACAGTCATGGAGTCTAAATACCAGGCTGCCTTATTTTGTGTAGAGCCCAAATGAAGAGAAAAGAGAATATCTCACAGTTCTTCTTAAAGAGGCAAAAACCAGGGCCAGACCAGGACCAGACAGAACCCTGCAGCAGTGACCAACCTGGAGAAGCCAGCCAGGAGACACCAGGCCCAAGTGTATCACCAGCAGGTTAGAGGCTGTGACAGAGAGTTATTAAGTAGTAAAATCCAATAAGCCTAATTGTAAAGGTTAGCATGATGCTTTTTGCATTTTTTATTGTGTCTGTTTATGAACACAATTGAAACAAGTGGGCAGGGCCTATTTGCAAAAGTGTGAGAGTAGGGAGTAGCAAGATGGCGGCCAGTCACTAAGGGAGGTCACTGGCCGCCATCTTGCTACTCCGTTCTCACACAGAACCCCATAGCATTTGGTTGCAACAACAAGCAGTTTGGCTGTGTGAAAACGTTTCACAGGTAACTTTAAAGTCAGTGGTTGTTATACTTACTATACAAATTACTTTTGTTTTGGTAACACTTTATTTGTGCCTAAGATTTACATGATACTGTCATAAACAGAGGCTGCACAGTGAAGCAGTGAGAAGTGTTGTTGCCTTCTGGGTTCAATCACCTGGGTCTTTCAAATCCTCCCGGGTCTTTCAAATCCTCCCGGGTCTTTCAAATCCTCCTGGGTCTTTCAAATCCTCTGGGTCTTTCTGCATGAAGTTTGAATGTTCTACCTGTGCATGCGTAGGTTCACTCCGGGTACGCTGGCTTCCTCCCACAGTTCAAAAACATGACTGTTAGTTTAATTGGCTTCTCTAAATTGTCCTTAGGTGTGAGTGTGTGCAAGAATGGTTGTTTGTC
Source organism: Fundulus diaphanus (assembly GCA_037039145.1). Taxonomy (NCBI): domain Eukaryota; kingdom Metazoa; phylum Chordata; class Actinopteri; order Cyprinodontiformes; family Fundulidae; genus Fundulus; species Fundulus diaphanus. Next base: position 53,551,434 of record CM073133.1, read on the forward strand.
CTGTCTGTCTCTGTGTTGCCCTGTGACAGATTGCCGACCTATATATATATATATATATATATATATATATATATATATATATATATATATATATATATATATATATATATATATACACAGAAAGCTATATACACGGTAGACTGTGCGTTAATGTAACGCAGAAGGTCTGGAGATGCTACGTTGGTGTAGCTTGTAGGACCTGAACAGGGGAGAGAGGCAGAGTCAAGTGTCACGGGGCCTCTGGGCCGTGTTAATAAGGCTGGTAGCGGATGGGAAAAAACTGTTTTTGTGTCGTGAGGTTTTGGTCCTGATGGACCGCTGCCTCCTGCCAGAAGGAAGTGTCTGAAATATTTTGTGACTGGGGTGTCACAAAATCGGCCACAATCTTCCCTGCACGCCTCAGAGTCCTAGAGGCTTACAGGTCCTGGAGAGATGGAAAATTGCAGCCAATCACCTTCTCTGCAGACCGGATGACACGCTGCAGTCTGCTCTTGTCTTTGGCGGTGGCACCAGCGTACCAGATGGTAATGGAGGAGGTGGTTTAGACACACCTTCTCCTTCAAAGAGTTTTCTTAATTTTCATAACTATGACAATTGTAGATTCACACTAAAGGCATCAAAACTATGAATTAACACATGTGGAATTATATACTTAACAAAAAAGTGTGAAACAACTGAAAATATGTCTTATATTCTAGGTTCTTCAAAGTAGCCACCTTTTGCTTTGATTACTGCTTCGTACACTCTTGGCATTCTCTTAATGAGCTTCAAGAGATAGTCACCTGAAATGGTTTTCCCTTCACAGGTGTCCCCTGTCAGGTTTAATAAGTGGGATGTCTTGCCTCTTATATGGGGTTGGGACCATCAGTTGTGTTGTGCAGAAGTCAAGTGGATACACAGCTTATAGTCCTACTGAATAAACTGTTAGAATTTGTATTATGGCAAGAAAAAAGCAGCTAAGTAAAGAAAAACAAGTGGCCATAATTACTTTAAGAACTGAAGGTCATTCAGTCCGAAAAATTGGGAAAACTTTGAAAGTGTCCCCAAGTGCAGTCGCAAAAACCATCAAGCGCTACAAAGAAACTGGCTCACACGAGGACCGCCCCAGGAAAGGAAGACCAAGAGTCACCTCTGCTGTGGAGGATAAATTCATCCTAGTCACCAGCCTCAGAAATCGCAGGTTGACAGCAGCTCAGATTAGAGACCAGGTCAATGCCACACAGAGTTCTAGCAGCAGACACATCTCTAGAACAACTGTTAGGAGACTGTGTGAATCAGGCCTTCATGGTAAAACAGCTGCTAGGAAACCACTGCTAAGGACAGGCAACAAGTAGAAGAGAATTGCTTGGGTTAAAGAACACAAGGAATGGACATTAGACCAGTGGAAATCTGTGCTTTGGTCTGATGAGTCCAAAGTTGAGATCTTTGGTTCCAACCATCGTGTCTTTGTGCGACGCAGAAAAGGTTTAACAGATGGACTCTATTCAATTCAATTCAATTGTATTTATATAGCGCCAATTCATGAAACATGTCATCTCGAGGCACTTTACAAAGTCAAAATCAATCATATTATACAGATTGGTCAAAAATTTCCTATATAAGGGAACCAGTTGATTGCTTCAAAGTCCCGACAAGCAGCATTCACTCCTGGAGAAGCATAGAGCTACAGGGAGAGACGTCTGCATTGTCCATGGCTTTGCAGCAATCCCTCATACTGAGCAAGCATGAAGCGACAGTCGAAAAAAAACCCCACCCATTAGCGGGAAGGAAAAACCTCCAGCAGAACCGGGCTCAGTATGAACGGTCATCTGCCTCGACCGACTGGGGGTTAAAGAATACAGAGCAGAGACACAACAAGAGACAAACATGCACAGAAGCACACATTGATCCAGTAATCTGTTCTACATTAGATAGTAATAGCGGGTGATCTGTCTTCTCTGGATGATGTCACAGTTAACAGAACGTCAGATCAGGTGTACCTACTATGAAGAAAAAAGAGAGAGCAAAAAGTTAAAAGCTGAAATGACAACAGTCATTTCAATGTAATGCAATGCAAAACTGCATTGCATCTACTTTTTTTAGACAAATGCAAGAAAGTAATAAATATTATGACATGCTTAATTGGAAGGGAGTGGGGAGCAGATAGATGGTGCTGCTGTAGAAGGTCGTGAGGATGGGCGGGGACAGGTGGGCTCTCCTCATCCTCCGCAGTAAGTGCAAGCGCTTCTGTTCCCTCTTCTCCAGTGACATGGTGTTCACAAACCAGCTGAGGTTGTGTGTTATGTGCACCCCGAGGAATTTATTGCTGCTGGCCACCTCCACAGCTGAGCTGTTAATGAGAAGTGGAGCATGGCGAGGCCATTTCTTCCTGAAGTCCATGATGATCTCCTTCGTTTTCTCCACGTTCAGGATCAGTCCTGGTCCTGGTCCTGGTCGTTGTTGTCTCTAATCAGGCCCACCACCGTCGTGTCGTCTGCAAACTTCACGATGTGATTGGTGGTGAACCTGGGGACACAGTCGTGTGTCATCAGGGTGAACAGCAGGGGGCTCAGGACGCAGCCCTGAGGAAAGCCCGTGCTGAGGGTGATGACATCAGTGGTTTTCTGTCCGACCCAGACCAACTGAGGTCTGTTGGTGATGAAGTCTAGTAGGCAGTTGCGAACAGGTGTGCTGAAGCCCAGATGTTCCAGTTTTGATGGTGTTGAACGCTGAACTGAAGTCCAGGAACATGCTCAAGGGGGCGGTGCGTGGGTGGGCTTGGAACCCGTTAATAACTGCTTGCAGTTCTAGTTATTATTATTATTATTATTACGGGTAATTATTATTCTCCGCTAAAACGCGTTGGGCGGCCCATGCGGATTTGTAACGAATCAATTGGATCAGGTATCCAAGTACAGAATGTGCACCGCTACTCAAACCCAGAAAATCAGACCCCTCAACAACTAGGGGGCGCTATAACAAAGGACAATGCGTTTTGGCCTATAACCACCAAACTACTGGTCCCACACTCAAAAACTTCACATTACTTTGTTTATTGGATGATTCTGCAAAATAAAGGGAATTGGCACACCCTTCGTTTCCCAGCTAGTTTTTGCGCTACATGGCTACAAAGGTTAAACCTTTCTTGTTTAACTCCTCCTACATTTTTTATGCAATCCGCGCAAAACTCCACATATAACAGCGTAATGGACAAATAAAAAAAGTGAACGCGCCGGATTTTTGAATTTTGAGTTTTTCGAAAAGTAACGCTAAAATAAGTGATTGTTAGCTAGCTAGCTCTAAATGTAATTGCTGATTATTCTAAAACCATAACAGATTTTGACATGTCCTTCATAACCCATAGTCCAAATAAGATTTTGCACATGTGACCCGCGTTTGAGGATCGTCCATCACTAGGGGGCGCTGTGATGTCAAGAAATCTACTACGCAAGAATGGCTGATCGGATTTTTACAAAACCTTCTTCATCCCCTTCCAGTCATACCCCTGAACTCAGGTATTAAATATGGTAATTATTAAAACAAGTGGGCGGGGCCTATTTCCAAAAGTGTTAAAAAACCTGGAGAATAATAAAAACAATAAAGTAAAGAATAAAAAATGCTTTAAAATCAATTTTTTGACCCCAGATTTTCAGGATGTATTCTGTGAATAAGGTGTAACAATTCTCTCACTGCATGTATTGTTTTTTTTTGAAGTGCTACACTCTGAATTTTTAAAAGTTTGTAAAATGGAGAAATCAATGTATTTTCCACAAATATTGTTCAACCCCCCAAAATATGGCCTCTATTTGTAAAGCACATGCAGAATAAACATGGATTTCAGTTTGGTAAAAATCCAGGCGAGTTTGACCAATTTACAAGACTTTGAAAATAAATGGTACAAGACTATAAAGTTTAATATTTTATTTCTCTGAATCCATTTTTTTAATGACCATAAAAAAAATCCTGTGGTTAGATAAAGCACTCTTCGAGATCCATGAATATTTTCAGAATTTTAGAGCAAACCGTTGATTATTAACGAATTTATGAAGTTTGTGATCAGTTCACAGCTCTCATCATCCAGAGCTCTGACTGCAGAGCTTTGAACAGGGCGGCCATTTTGCCCATATTTGGGCACATCACAGGAAGTGACGTCACATCCCGTGTTTTTTCTAAGCGGAGCAGAAACTTGAAGAGGGAGGATAGCTTTTAGGGTTTTCTAAAGAACACATCATATAAAAAAATTAATTGAATATAAAAAAGATCAAGCAGAAGACAGGAAAGTTATTTAGAAGGCAAAGAAGACAAAATGGAGAGATTTTTGTGATTCAATGGGCAGAACAACTCCTATAGCTAAGTTATGGGGAATGATTAAGAAAATGAAGGGAAATAGACCAGAGAGAACATATCCAGTTCTAAAACATGAAGAAGGAACAGCAGTAACAAATGAGGAAAAAGTAGAAGTAATGGCAAGAACATTTGCAAAGATCCATAGTTCAGATATGGATCAGACTTATTCCAAAAGTAACACTATGATATAATATGGATAAATAGACAGATGGATAGATATGAAAAGGAGTAATAGCATTAATGGTTTAAAGGTCAATCTAAATGAAGAACATTCATTATATATATATATATATATAAACACTTTTATTTGGGTGTGATCAATTATTTCACAGTCCTAATTTATTTATATTTACATACATACTTTTATAATATGAATATTACTGTTATAATAAAATATGAAATACTGACAAAAAAGGCTTATTGTGTGGCAACCTCTTGGTGTAGAAGCATAATCCAGGTTTCAAATTAAAGGTAACACTTTGAAGTTTCATGTAGACTATTCGGATTATATATCAGGAGTAATTACACAAAGGTTCCTATTTTTAATCCATTATAAAAGTGAAATTTATTTGCTATTAAAATTGGTACAATAGTCCCCTTCACAAGTATATATAGATGTAGCATGTTGAAATCCCCACCTACACTACTGTGATGGTATACACATGGAAGACAGAGATTTAAAAAATGACCCAAAAAACATAGCTTGGCTAATGCCCTTTGAAAAGGACGGTTTTATTGAGCTTCTGTTGCATGTTGTTGCTCTGTGAGCTAAGGTTAGTTATTTTGGCAATTTGGTGCAGCCTTAACTTAAAAAACAAGGACACAACCCACGTTAACAGCGTATGGTGGTGGCTGTCTATGCCATACTGTGTTTCTCCGATGTGATCTCTGAGCACAAACACATCCTCTGACCCTATCCTCTCCCGTACAATGTACACGACCTCTAGCACTTTGATGGGCTGTGATCGTCTGGTACATGAGGTCTGACGAATGACCCACTCTGCTGCCCTGACTACCATCACTGTGCCTTCTGATGGAATCACCAGACCGCCGTTGTTTTTTAACTTCAGCAGGTGGTAGCTCTGGTCCTTGATGGCAGATGCAGCATCTGTTACCAAGCTGGCACGGCAGACATCACAGGACAGCTTTTTCAGAGCCCGTCGCACAACAAATCCTGAAATAAGAGTTGGTATATTAAAATAATTTATAATAACCATGGGGAAATTAAGGGAACATTTATCTTTTTGGACCATTGTGAGATTGATTTCCCTCAAATTTACACCAAAGATTAATTGTTATACAATCGTTATTGGTGTCAGTAAAACCTATATAATTGACCAGTGGTCTCAGGCTTGAAAACTTGCGCAAGTAGCCGTGATGCACAACTATGCTGCATGATTAAGTCATTTTTCGACAAGAAAATCTGCAATTTCGACATGTTCAAGCATCAAGAATTATAGCCACGTTCATAACGTTTGTAAGAAACCAAACTGTTTGTAAATCCGTCAAGAATTCAATGAGATAAGAGTATTTGTGTTCGTGCTGATCACTCACCTTACATTAGGTACCACAGAGTACGCCAGAAAGCTTGTCTGAGGCAAGATGGCCGCCGGTGATGACGTTTGAGACTCCGCCGTAAGACATCTAGCCTTTATTATGGATATCTATGGTCAGAATGCTCTCTATGGTACTTGTGTAGAGGGTTGTGAGGATGGGCGGGGGCAGTTGGGCTCTCCTCATCCTCCGCAGGAAGTACAAGCGCTTCTGTGCCCTTCTCACCAGATGTGGTGTTTACAGACCAGGTGAGGTTGTCCGTGATGTGCACCCCGAGGAATTTGGTGCTGCTAACCACCTCCACAGCTGAGCTGTTGATGAGTTTGTGTCAACTGCGAACTTCATGATGTGATTGGGGGTGAACCTGGGGGTGCAGTCGTGTGTCATCAGAGTAAACAGCAGGGGGCTTCGGACACAGCCCTGAGGAGAGCCCGTGCTGAGGGTGATGACATCAGAGGTGGTCTGTCAGACCCGGACCGACAGTGGTCAGGAGGTGAGGAAGTGATGAGGGGTGTGCTGAAGCCCAGATGTTCCAGTTTTTCAACCAGATGCTGTGGGATGAGGGTGTTGAACGCTGTAGTCCAGAAACATGCTCAAAGGGGGCGGAGCGTAGACGGGCTTGGAACCCGTTAATAACTGCTTGCAGTTCTAGTTATTATTAGGGTTCCAAGCCCGCAGCGCAGGCGAACGGCTATGCCGTTCGTCTGCTCTGTGAGCAGAGAACCCTATTGTTTTTCGTGTGTTTTTAAATTATTTATTATTATTATTATTATTACGGAATTAAAACGCGTTGTGCAGCCCAAGCGGATTTATAACGAACCTATTGAATCAGGTATCTATGTACAGAATGTGCGCCTCTACTCAAACCCAGAAATTCAGACCCCTCAACAACTAGGGGGCGCTATAACAAAGGACAATGCGTTTCGGCCTATAACCACCAAACTACTGGTCCCACACTCAAAAACTTCACATCACTTTGTTTATTGGATGATTCTGCAAAATAAAGGGAATTGGCACACCCTTCGTTTCCCAGCTAGTTTTTGCGCTACATGGCTACAAAGGTTAAACCTTTCTTGTTAAACTCCTCCTACATTTTTTGTGCAATCTGCGCAAAACTCCATATATAACCGTGTAATGGACAAATAAAAAAAGTTAACGCGGCGGATTTTTGAATTTTGACTTTTTCGAAAAGTAACGCTAAAATAAGTGATTGTTAGCTAGCTAGCTCTAAATGTAATTGCTGATTATTCTAAAACCATAACAGATTTTGACATGTCCTTCATAACCCATAGTCCAAATAAGATTTTGCACATGTGACCCGCGTTTGAGGATCGTCCATCACTAGGGGGCGCTGTGATGTCAAGAAATCTACTACGCAAGAATGGCTGATCGGATTTTTACAAAACCTTCTTTATTGCCTTCCAGGCATACCCCTGAACTAAAGTATTAAATATGGTAATGATTGAAATAAGTGGGAAGGGCATATTTGCAAAAGTGTGAGAGTAGGGAGTAGCAAGATGGCGGCCAGTCACTAGGAGAGGTCACTGGCGGCCATCTTGCTACTCCCTTCTCACACAGAACCCCATAGCATTTGGTTGCAACAACAAGCAGTTTGGCTGTGTGAAAACGTTTCACAGGTAATTTTACAGTCAGTGGATATTATACTTACTATACAAATTACTTTTGTTTAGGTAACACTTTATTTGTGCCTAAGATTTACATGATACTGTCATAAACAGAGGCTGCACAGTGAAGCAGTGAGTAGTGTTGTTGCCTTCTGGGTTCAAATCCTCCTGGGTTTTTCAAATTCTCCTGGGTCTTTCAAATCCTCTGGGTCTTTCTGCATGGAGTTGAATAGAATGTTCTACCTGTGCATGCGTGGGTTCACTCCGGGTACTCCGGCTTACTCCCACAGTTCAAAAACATGACTGTTAGTTTAATTGTCCTTAGGTGTGAGTGTGTGCAACAATGGTTGTTTGCCCTGTCTGTCTCTGTGTTGCCCTGTGACAGGTTGCCGACCTGTCCAGGGTGTAACCCGCCTCTCGCTCAGTGAACGCTTAATATATATATATATATCCTCCTGAGAACCAAAGAAAAAAAGTGTTACAATTTCTTTTTTTGTGTGATTTCCCATGTATTTGGACCTAAAAAAACACATTACAATTTTAATTTTTTAAAATATATTTTTAATTTAATTATATTTAATTAATTTTATAGCATGTCCACTGTGGAGGACAACAGGACAATTTGCATGGGGAAATAGAACAGGCTTTAGAAAATAAAAAAATGAAAAAAGATTGTCTTGAAAGTGATATTTACCTAAGAACTTTGACATTTGATAAAAACAAATAAAATTCTGTAACTTTTTTCTGTTGTTTGATACTTGCAACAGAAAAAATACATGTATTTAGTTCAACAATAAACTATAAGACATAGAACTAAGCAGTTCTGCATTTCATCTTCCTCTGGATATTTTAGCTGTGATAATCCTGTCTGACTGGGCAATGGCCTGTGAATGGGATGATTTGCTTATCAATGCACACTTTGTCACACCTTGGAAGGCTGAGACAACCTTGCCTCACACGGTCAAGCAATGGTCTGACTCTCCAAAGAATGTCTGACTTCTTTGTCTCTTCAGTCACATCCAGGTCATTCACAATCTTAAGTGAGCTTCTTAGCTTGTAGAACCTGTCCCTTGTCATCTTCTTGCTAATGACTGGTAGCCTACTTTGTTTTTTTTTTTAGCCCAAAATAGCCCAAAACTTCAAATGCATTTTGTTTTTTAGCCCAAAACAAAATGTTTTGGGCTAAAAAACAAAATGCATTTGAAGGATGCAAGTACCCGGTTCGATCCCCAGTGCCTACATTCAGGGTCCCTGAGCAAGACCCATAATCCCTGATTGCTCCCCGGGCGCCGCACATGGCAGCCCACTGCTCCCCAAGGGTGATGGGTTAAAAGCAGAGAACAAATTTTGTTGTAATGTAGGTTTCAATGTATGTTTCAATGACAATAAAGATGATATTACTATTACTACTATTACTAGTAGTATTCAGAGACACTCCTGTAGTTTGCAGCTGTCTTTGATTTGTAAAAGCTGCCAGATCTTCAAAGATTTTGTCATCGATGTACTGTGAAAAGTACTGGATTGGACTCCAGTATTCACAGATTTTAGGATCATTGTGATAGGCAGGAAGCTCAGGTAGCACAGGTGTGAATCTATTATAATGGGATGGGATGAGGGAAAAAATAAAGTTTACAAGTTAATAAAAAAAACTTCATTTTTTACACATCAATTTTGATTAATGCCATAATTTCAATGTCATGGGTATAATATTGACCAATCTCACGAGCATTTCTTTAGGCAACGTGCATACATTTAACATCTGTTATAAAGACTACAAACTTTACAGTAACATGATAATAAAAGTTAAAACATTAGCTTGAAACTAAGTAAAACATACAAGTTTGTCCTGGCCCACAGAGGACGACGACTTTCCCGCTCCCTCTCTGGCTCTTACTCTGTCTCATCAGATTCTCCTGCATTTTCTTCCTCTCCTTCTTCGTCACTATCTTCCCCTATCACAGGCTGATACTCATTCTCATCCTTTTCCTCATCTGACAGCTCCAAATCTGAATCTCCCTCTATTATCTCGTACTGAATCCTCTCTGCTTCGCTTCTGTCTCCTACAACAATGTGCAGTCATTAAATAAATTAAAATGGTCCCGGTGTCCACTACAGTTGACATTCATTAAATGACTGTTATTTCAAAACATAAATAATTAAAGTGTTTTCAGATGTAATAATATTGTTGATGACACATTAATAAACAAGAATATATATAATTATCATGGTAAAAATAGCAATAGATAAAGAATATTTGACTTACCTTTCCATAAAATGTGGTTTTTATTATGGCGACCATCTTGTGAGGGGAAAAAAGTAAAGTTCCTAGCTTGCAAACCTATCACATGACACATCACTGGAAAGCCCAGGATGTCCTCTACAGAACACTATAGGGCTTGATAGGGTATCTCCAGATACTTAAGGGAAATACAGGTGGACAAAATGTCCACTACAATGGACATAAATGAATGGGCCGGTCTCAGTGTGTATATACATATATACACAGAAAGCTATATACACGGTAGATTGTGTGTTAATGTAACGCAGAAGGTCTGGAGATGCTTTGTTGGTGTAGCTTGTAGGACCTGAACAGGGGAGAGAGGCAGAGTCAAGTGTCACGGGGCCTCTGGGCCGTGTTAATAAGGCTGGTAGCGGATGGGAAAAAACTATTTTTGTGTCGTGAGGTTTTGGTCCTGATGGACCGCTGCCTCCTGCCAGAGGGAAGTGTCTGAAATATTTTGTGACTGGGGTGTCACAAAATCGGCCACAATCTTCCCTGCACGCCTCAGAGTCCTGGAGGCTTACAGGTCCTGGAGAGATGGAAAATTGCAGCCAATCACCTTCTCTGCAGACCGGATGACACGCTGCAGTCTGCTCTTGTCTTTGGCGGACTGCCAAAGACAAGAGCTTCTTCATCAATTAAGTGATTGATGAAGAAGTTTATTTTTTGAGGACTCTGGTTTAAAGATTATAACTTCTGTCTTGTCAGAATTTAAATGCAGAAAATTTAAAGTCATCCAGGTTTTGATGTTATCAAGACATGACTGCAGTCGAAGTAATTGATTGGATTCATTAGGATTTATGGATAAATAAAGCTTAGTCTCATCATCATAACAGTGGAAATTAATCCCAATCTGTTTGTTAATTTTGCCAGTTGGAAGCATATATATAGTAAAGAGAATCAGTCCAGGCACTGAACCCTGTATAGATATATAAAGATATATTCTATAAATCCACTGGGTTCATTACATCCATATTCAAAACACGATTTACTACAAGCTTACTAACTATAGCTGAAGGACCTGTGTACATATTAGTTTTATTTTTACTGTTATACTGCTTGATTTATATCACCCATTCAATGTTATAATAATAGATTTATATAAATGTATAATTCCAACTGTTGATAAAGATTTAACAACAATAGTCCACATCCCTTAACTCTTAGGTCATTGTTACTAAATGTCTACCAGGGAATACTTGAAAATTGTTGTTAACTTGTGTGAAAGTAAATGGTTTAGCTCCACAATACAAATATATAGTCAATTTATCAACAGTCTACTGAGGCACTTCAGCCTCCACACCATACAGAGAGACAGCTGGTCACAATGCTCTTTATGGTGCTTCTGTAGAAGGTCGTGAGGATGGGCCAGGACAGGTGGGCTCTCCTCATCCTCCGCAGGAAGTACAAGCGCTTCTGTGCCCTCCTCCCCAGTGACGTGGTGTTCACAGACCAGGAGAGGTTGTGCGTCATGTGCACCCCGAGGAATTTGGTGCTCCTGACCAACTCCACAGATGAGCTGGTGATGAGCAGTGGAGCGTGGTGAGGCCGGTTCTTCCTGAAGTCCACGATGATCTCCGTCGTTTTCTCCACGTTCAGGATCAGTCCTGGTCCTGGTAGTTGTCGTCTCTAATCAGGCCCACCACCGTTGTGTCGTCTGAAAACTTCACAATGTGATTGGTGGTGAATCTGGGGACGCAGTCGTGTGTCATCAGGGTGAACAGCAGGGGGCTCAAGACACAGCCTTGAGGGGAGCCCGTGCTGAGGGTGATGACATCAGAGGTGTTCTGTCTGACCCGGACCAAATGAGGTCAGGAGGTGAGGAAGTCTAGCAGGCAGTTGCGAAGGGGTGTGCTGAAGCCCAGATGTTTCAGTTTTTCCGCCAGATGCTGTAAGATAATGGTGTTGAACGCTGAACTGAAGTCCAGGAACATGCTCAAGGGGGCGGGGCGTGGGTGGGCTTGGAACCCGTTAATAACTGCTTGCAGTTCTAGTTATTAGGGTTCCAAGCCCGCAGCGCAGGCGAACGGCTATGCCGTTCGTCTGCTCTGTGAGCAGAGAACCCTATTGTTTTTCTAGTGTTTTTAAATTATTAGGGTTCCAAGCCCGCAGCGCAGGCGAACGGCTATGCCGTTCGTCTGCTCTGTGAGCAGAGAACCCTATTGTTTTTCGTCTGTTTTTAAATTATTTATTATTATTATTATTACGGGTAATTATTATTCTCCGCTAAAACGCGTTGGGCGGCCCATGCGGATTTGTAACGAACCTATTGAATCAGGTATCCAAGTACAGAATGTGCACCGCTACTCAAACCCAGAAATTCAGACCCCTCAACAACTAGGGGGCGCTATAACAAAGGACAATGCGTTTTGGCCTATAACCACCAAACTACTGGTCCTACACTCAAAAACTTCACATCACTTTGTTTATTGGATGATTCTGCAAAATAAAGGGAATTGGCACACCCTTCGTTTCCCAGCTAGTTTTCGCGCTACATGGCTACAAAGGTTAAACCTTTCTTGTTAAACTCCTCCTACATTTTTTATGCAATCCGCGCAAAACTCCATATATAACCGCGTAATGGACAAATAAAAAAAGTTAACACGCCGGATTTTTGAATTTTGACTTTTTCGAAAAGTAACGCTAAAATAAGTGATTGTTAGCTAGCTAGCTCTAAATGTAATTGCTGATTATTCTAAAACCATAACAGATTTTGACATGTCCTTCATAACCCATAGTCCAAATAAGATTTTGCACATGTGACCCGCGTTTGAGGATCGTCCATCACTAGGGGGCGCTGTGATGTCAAGAAATCTACTACGCAAGAATGGCTGATCGGATTTTTACAAAACCTTCTTCATCCCCTTCCAGTCATACCCCTGAACTCAGGTATTAAATATGGTAATGATTAAAACAAGTGGGCGGGGCCTATTTCCAAAAGTGTTAAAAAACCTGGAGAATAATAAAAACAATAAAGTAAAGAATAAAAAATGCTTTAAAATCAATTTTTTGATCCCAGATTTTCAGGATGTATTCCGTGAATAAGGTGTAACAATTCTCTCACTGCATGTATTGTTTTTTTTTGAAGTGCTACACTCTGAATTTTTAAAAGTTTGTAAAATGGAGAAATCAATGTATTTTCCACAAATATTGTTCAACCCCCCAAAATATGGCCTCTATTTGTAAAGCACATGCAGAATAAACATGGATTTCAGTTTGGTAAAAATCCAGGCGAGTTTGACCAATTTACAAGACTTTGAAAATAAATGGTACAAGACTATAAAGTTTAATATTTTATTTCTCTGAATCCATTTTGTTAATGACCATAAAAAAAATCCTGTGGTTAGATAAAGCACTCTTTGAGATCCATGAATATTTTCAGAATTTTAGAGCAAACCGTTGATTATTAACGAATTTATGAAGTTTGTGATCAGTTCACAGCTTTCATCATCCAGAGCTCTGACTGCAGAGCTTTGAACAGGGCAGCCATTTTGCCCATATTTGGGCACATCACAGGAAGTGACGTCACATTCTGTGTTTTTTCTAAGCGGAGCAGAAACTTGAAGAGGGAGGATAGCTTTTAGGGTTTTCTAAAGAACACATCATTTAAAAAAATTAATTGAATATAAAAAAGATCAAGCAGAAGACAGGAAAGTTATTTAGAAGGCAAAGAAGACAAAATGGAGAGATTTTTGTGATTCAATAGGCAGAACAACCCCTATAGCTTAGGTATCGGGAATGATTAAGAAAATGAAGGGAAATAGACCAGAGAGAACATATCCAGTTCTAAAACATGAAGAAGGAACAGCAGTAACAAATGAAGAAAAACTAGAAGTAATGGCAAGAACATTTGCAAAGATCCATAGTTCAGATAATTTAACAGAAACGGGGAAATTTAGGAGAGAGCAGACAAGAAGGATAAATGATTTTATTTTAGAAGGTGAAACAACTCCAGGAAATGTCATGGATGTTTATTTTTCTTTGCAAGAAATGAAGAGAGCGATATTTAGATCAGGATTAACAGCACCAGGAAAAGATCAGATATGCTATATTATGTTAAAAAAAACTTAGGGAAACAAGCTGAAGTAAAGCTTCTAGGTTTATATAATAAGATTTGGAAAGAAGGAATGTTACCTTCTATTTGGAAGGAAGCAATTATTGTGCCAATTGTTAAACCAGGAAAGGATCCAACAAACTCTTTAAGTTATAGACCAATTGCACTTACTTCATGTTTAGGAAAGATTATGGAAAGAATGATAACAGAAAGGATTACATATTATTTAGAAAGTAAAAGACTGTTGTATGACATGGTATGGAAGGATGGGTTGCTTATAAAATTATATAAAATGGGCATAACAGGAAGGGCTTATAATTGGATTGAAGATTTTTTGTTTAATAGTTATACAGGTACAGATGGGAGTAACAAAATCTGATAAATATAAAATTGATAATGGAACTCTACAGGAAAGTATTATCAGTCCTTTATTATTCTCAATTGTAAGTAATGAACAACTGACAACAGCTTAATCGGCAAGTGTATCTGTCGCTGCTCCTGCAGTTAATTAATGAATTATTTCCACCTGTGGCCACGTCACCTGTCAGCGTGTATTCCCTCACTGCCAGTATCTTAGCTGATAAACCAAACAGGGATATCCTCATGATTTGCTATTAGCTCAGGCTAATTTAGCATGATGCACTTTTTCTTTTCTTTTTTTTTAACAATGGTCGGAATGTGAAACAGTGTCCCACATTTTAATGGGTCTGATTCAGAAAAAGTGAAAAAATTCCACCTGAGCTTTTCTGTAACAAAGAAGGCAGAGCTGCATCGGCTGTCAGTCAATAAGCAGGGGACACCTGTGAAGGGAAAACCATTTCAGGTGACTATCTCTTGAAGCTCATTAAGAGAATGCCAAGAGTGTATGAAGCAGTAATCAAAGCAAAAGGTGGCTACTTTGAAGAACCTAGAATATAAGACATATTTTCAGTTGTTTCACACTTTTTTGTTAAGTATATAATTCCACATGTTTTAATTCATAGTTTTGATGCCTTTAGTGTGAATCTACAATCGTCATAGTTATGAAAATTAAGAAAACTATTTGAAGGAGAAGGTGTGTCTAAACCACCTCCTCCATTACCATCTGGTACGCTGGTGCCACCGCCAAAGGCAAGAGCAGAGTGCAGCGTGTCATCCGGTCTGCAGAGAAGGTGATTGGCTGCAATTTTCCATCTCTCCAGGACCTGTAAGCCTCCAGGACTCTGAGTAGTGCAAAAAAGCACAGAAGCACACATTGATCCAGTAATCTGTTCTACATTGGATGGTAATAGCGGGTGATCTGTCTTCTCTGGATGATGTCACAGTTAACAGAACGTCAGATCAGGTGTACCTACTATGAAGAAAAAAGAGAGAGCAAAAAGTTAAAAGATGAAATGACAACAGTCATTTCAATGTAATGCAATGCAAAACTGCATTGCATCTACTTTTTTTAGACAAATGCAAGAAAGTAATAAATATTATGACATGCTTAATTGGAAGGGAGTGGGGAGCAGATAGATGGTGCTGCTGTAGAAGGTCGTGAGGATGGGCGGGGACAGGTGGGCTCTCCTCATCCTCCGCAGTAAGTGCAAGCGCTTCTGTGCCCTCTTCTCCAGTGACATGGTGTTCACAAATCAGCTGAGGGTGTGTTATGTGCACCCCGAGGAATTTATTGCTGCTGACCACCTCCACAGCTGAGCTGTTAATGAGAACTGGAGCATGGCGAGGCCATTTCTTCCTGAATTCCATGATGATCTCCTTCGTTTTCTCTACGTTCAGGATCAGTCCTGGTCCTGGTCCTGGTCCTGGCCGTTGTCGTCTCTAATCAGGCCCACCACCGTCGTGTCGTCTGCAAACTTCACAATGTGATTGGTGGTGAACCTGGGGACACAGTCGTGTGTCATCAGGGTGAACAGCAGGGGCCTCAGGACGCAGCCCTGAGGAAAGCCCGTGCTGAGGGTGATGACATCAGAGGTTTTCTGTCTGACCTGGACCAACTGAGGTCTGTTGGTGATGAAGTCTAGTAGGCAGTTGCGAACAGGTGTGCTGAAGCCCAGATGTTCCAGTTTTGATGGTGTTGAACGCTGAACTGAAGTCCAGGAACATGCTCAAGGGGGCGGTGCGTGGGTGGGCTTGGAACCCGTTAATAACTGCTTGCAGTTCTAGTTTATTATTATTATTACGGGTAATTATTATTCTCCGCTAAAACGCGTTGGGCGGCCCATGCGGATTTGTAACGAACCTAATGAATCAGGTATCCAAGTACAGAATGTGCACCGCTACTCAAACCCAGAAATTCAGACCCCTCAACAACTAGGGGGCGCTATAACAAAGGACAATGCGTTTAGGCCTATAACCACCAAACTACTGGTCCCACACTCAAAAACTTCACATCACTTTGTTTATTGGATGATTCTGCAAAATAAAGGGAATTGGCACACCCTTCGTTTCCCAGCTAGTTTTCGCGCTACATGGCTACAAAGGTTAAACCTTTCTTGTTAAACTCCTCCTACATTTTTTATGCAATCCGCGCAAAACTCCATATATAACCGCGTAATGGACAAATAAAAAAAGTTAACGCGCCGGATTTTTGAATTTTGACTATTTCGAAAAGTAACGCTAAAATAAGTGATTGTTAGCTAGCTAGCTCTAAATGTAATTGCTGATTATTCTAAAACCATAACAGATTTTGACATGTCCTTCATAACCCAGAGTCCAAATAAGATTTTGCACATGTGACCCGCGTTTGAGGATCGTCCGTCACTAGGGGGCGCTGTGATGTCAAGAAATCTACTACGCAAGAATGGCTGATCGGATTTTTACAAAACCTTCTTCATCCCCTTCCAGTCATACCCCTGAACTCAGGTATTAAATATGGTAATGATTAAAACAAGTGGGCGGGGCCTATTTCCAAAAGTGTTAAAAAACCTGGAGAATAATAAAAACAATAAAGTAAAGAATAAAAAATGCTTTAAAATCAATTTTTTGACCCCAGATTTTCAGGATGTATTCTGTGAATAAGGTGTAACAATTCTCTCACTGCATGTATTGTTTTTTTTTGAAGTGCTACACTCTGAATTTTTAAAAGTTTGTAAAATGGAGAAATCAATGTATTTTCCACAAATATTGTTCAACCCCCAAAAATATGGCCTCTATTTGTAAAGCACATGCAGAATAAACATGGATTTCAGTTTGGTAAAAATCCAGGCGAGTTTGACCAATTTACAAGACTTTGAAAATAAATGGTACAAGACTATAAAGTTTAATATTTTATTTCTCTGAATCCATTTTTTTAATGACCATAAAAAAAATCCTGTGGTTAGATAAAGCACTCTTTGAGATCCATAAATATTTTCAGAATTTTAGAGCCAACCGTTGATTATTAACGAATTTATGAAGTTTGTGATCAGTTCACAGCTTTCATCATCCAGAGCTCTGACTGCAGAGCTTTGAACAGGGCGGCCATTTTGCCCATATTTGGGCACATCACAGGAAGTGACGTCAAAGCAGCCATCTTAGGTCAGACCAAGCTGCCATCTTAGGTCAGACCATAGAGAATACAAGTCAATTGAGGAAAATGTACTTTATGTTTCAGACACTCTGAATCCGGTGAATTCTCACCCGATTTCCATTAAATCAACTGACTGAAAACGTCACCCCTTTAGGGGCTACATGGGACCAATTGATTGAATTAAACGATTGTCTAACTTAATAAATAATTTCGGTTTTGTATTGAAAGTAAGCAAACTTCCAGAGCTACGTCCCAGGAAGCCAGACTTTTACTCCGCTTATGGGTGCGCATATAAAAGGACACCAGGAACCAGATCCTGGGGAATTACCTTCCATAAGTAAGATTTTATGATAGATAATCCTCATGCTTTACAGTTACAGTGTTTCCGGCATAAACACAATATGTGCTAATGGGTACAGCGATGGAAGTAGAGAAAAGTACATTAAACACCAAAAACAAACAAAATGGTCCTAAATTACTGGATAGACATGATTTGTGGGGAGGGGGGGGGGAAGCCCGTGCTGAGGGTGATTAGGTTTTTTGTTGATTTCTTTTTGTTGATAATTGCTGTTGTCTGTAGATCGGTGTCTGTGTATATAGCTTAAATATATATATATATATATATATATATATATATATATATATATATATATATATATATATATATATATATATATATATATAATATTGGAAGAATTTTAGAGCAAACTGTTGATTTTTAAAGAATTTATTTATGAATTTAAAGAGAATAACATTTCCGAAATGTGCCCATGTAGGGATTTAAAATTTCCAGTAGATGGCAGTATTTGATTATATATGGATTTTTTACACACACACACTTATATACATAAGCTTTACATTTAATGTAGCTAGTTGCGGAGCCAGAGGGGTGTCAGGGGTGGCATTTAGAGTAGCAAGATGGCGGCCAGTCACTAGGGGAGGTCACTGGCCGCCATCTTGCTACTCCGTTCTCACACAGAACCCCATAGCATTTGGTTGCAACAACAAGCAGTTTGGCTGTGAGAAAACGTTTCACAGGTAACTTTACAGTCAGTGGATGTTATACTTACTATACAAATTACTTTTGTTTAGGTAACACTTTATTTGTGCCTAAGATTTACATGATACTGTCATAAACAGAGGCTGCACAGTGAAGCAGTGAGAAGTGTTGTTGCCTTCTGGGTTCAATCACCTGGGTCTTTCAAATCCTCCCGGGTCTTTCAAATCCTCCCGGGTCTTTCAAATCCTCTGGGTCTTTCTGCATGGAGTTTGAATGTTCTACCTGTGCATGCGTAGGTTCACTCCGGGTACGCCAGCTTCCTCCCACAGTTCAAAAACATGACTGTTAGTTTATTTGGCTTCTCTAAGTTGTCCTTAGGTGTGAGTGTGTGCAAGAATGGTTGTTTGTCCTGTCTGTCTCTGTGTTGCCCTGTGACAGATTGCCGACCTGTCCAGGGTGTAACCCGCCTTTCGCTCAGTGAACGCTGTGTATATATATATATATATATATATATATATATATATATATATATATATATATATATATATATATATATATATATATATACACAGAAAGCTATATACACAGAAAGCTATATACACGGTAGACTGTGCGTTAATGTAACGCAGAAGGTCTGGAGATGCTACGTTGGTGTAGCTTGTAGGACCTGAACAGGGGAGAGAGGCAGAGTCAAGTGTCACGGGGCCTCTGGGCCGTGTTAATAAGGCTGGTAGCGGATGGGAAAAAACTGTTTTTGTGTCGTGACGTTTTGGTCCTGATGGACCGCTGCCTCCTGCCAGAAGGAAGTGTCTGAAATATTTTGTGACTGGGGTGTCACAAAATCGGCCACAATCTTCCCTGCACGCCTCAGAGTCCTGGAGGCTTACAGGTCCTGGAGAGATGGAAAATTGCAGCCAGTCACCTTCTCATCAGACCGGATGACACGCTGCAGTCTGCTCTTGTCTTTGGCGGTGGCACCAGCGTACCAGATGGTAATGGAGGAGGTGGTTTAGACACACCTTCTCCTTCAAAGAGTTTTCTTAATTTTCATAACTATGACAATTGTATATTCACACTAAAGGCATCAAAACTATGAATTAACACATGTGGAATTATATACTTAACAAAAAAGTGTGAAACAACTGAAAATATGTCTTATATTCTAGGTTCTTCAAAGTAGCCACCTTTTGCTTTGATTACTGCTTTGTACACTCTTGGCATTCTCTTAATGAGCTATAAGAGATAGTCACCTGAAATGGTTTTCCCTTCACAGGTGTCCCCTGTCAGGTTTAATAAGTGGGATGTCTTGCCTCTTAAATGGGGTTGGGACCATCAGTTGTGTTGTGCAGAAGTCAAGTGGATACACAGCTGATAGTCCTACTGAATAAACTGTTAGAATTTGTATTATGGCAAGAAAAAAGCAGCTAAGTAAAGAAAAACGAGTGGCCATAATTACCTTAAGAACTGAAGGTCATTCAGTCCGAATAATTGGGAAAACTTTGAAAGTGTCCCCAAGTGCAGTCGCAAAAACCATCAAGCGCTACAAAGAAACTGGCTCACACGAGGACCGCCCCAGGAAAGGAAGACCAAGAGTCACCTCTGCTGTGGAGGATAAATTCATCCTAGTCACCAGCCTCAGAAATCGCAGGTTGACAGCAGCTCAGATTAGAGACCAGGTCAATGCCACACAGAGTTCTAGCAGCAGACACATCTCTAGAACAACTGTTAGGAGACTGTGTGAATCAGGCCTTCATGTTAAAACAGCTGCTAGGAAACCACTGCTAAGGACAGGCAACAAGTAGAAGAGAATTGTTTGGGCTAAAGAACACAAGGAATGGACATTAGACCAGTGGAAATCTGTGCTTTGGTCTGATGAGTCCAAAGTTGAGATCTTTGGTTCCAACCATCGTGTCTTTGTGCAACGCAGAAAAGGTTTAACAGATGGACTCTATTCAATTCAATTCAATTGTATTTATATAGCGCCAATTCATGAAACATGTCATCTCGAGGCACTTTACAAAGTCAAATCAATCATATTATACAGATTGGTCAAAAATTTCCTATATAAGGGAACCAGTTGATTGCTTCAAAGTCCCGACAAGCAGCATTCACTCCTGGAGAAGCATAGAGCTACAGGGAGAGACGTCTGCATTGTCCATGGCTTTGCAGCAATCCCTCATACTGAGCAAGCATGAAGCGACAGTCGAAAAAAAAAACCCACCCATTAGCGGGAAGGAAAAACCTCCAGCAGAACCGGGCTCAGTATGAACGGTCATCTGCCTCGACCGACTGGGGGTTAAAGAATACAGAGCAGAGACACAACAAGAGAGACAAACAAGCACAGAAGCACACATTGATCCAGTAATCTGTTCTATATTAGATAGTAATAGCGGGTGATCTGTCTTCTCTGGATGATGTCACAGTTAACAGAACGTCAGATCAGGTGTACCTACTATGAAGAAAAAAGAGAGAGCAAAAAGTTAAAAGCTGAAATGACAACAGTCATTTCAATGTAATGCAATGCAAAACTGCATTGCATCTACTTTTTTTAGACAAATGCAAGAAAGTAATAAATATTATGACATGCTTAATTGGAAGGGAGTGGGGAGCAGATAGATGGTGCTGCTGTAGAAGGTCGTGAGGATGGGCGGGGACAGGTGGGCTCTCCTCATCCTCCGCAGTAAGTGCAAGCGCTTCTGTTCCCTCTTCTCCAGTGACATGGTGTTCACAAACCAGCTGAGGTTGTGTGTTATGTGCACCCCGAGGAATTTATTGCTGCTGGCCACCTCCACAGCTGAGCTGTTAATGAGAAGTGGAGCATGGCGAGGCCATTTCTTCCTGAAGTCCATGATGATCTCCTTCGTTTTCTCCACGTTCAGGATTAGTCCTGGTCGTTGTTGTCTCTAATCAGGCCCACCACCGTCGTGTCGTCTGCAAACTTCACGATGTGATTGGTGGTGAACCTGGGGACACAGTCGTGTGTCATCAGGGTGAACAGCAGGGGGCTCAGGACGCAGCCCTGAGGAAAGCCCGTGCTGAGGGTGATGACATCAGTGGTTTTCTGTCCGACCCAGACCAACTGAGGTCTGTTGGTGATGAAGTCTAGTAGGCAGTTGCGAACAGGTGTGCTGAAGCCCAGATGTTCCAGTTTTGATGGTGTTGAACGCTGAACTGAAGTCCAGGAACATGCTCAAGGGGGCGGTGCGTGGGTGGGCTTGGAACCCGTTAATAACTGCTTGCAGTTCTAGTTATTATTATTATTACGGAATTAAAACGCGTTGTGCAGCCCAAGCGGATTTATAACGAACCTATTGAATCAGGTATCTATGTACAGAATGTGCGCCTCTACTCAAACCCAGAAATTCAGACCCCTCAACAACTAGGGGGCGCTATAACAAAGGACAATGCGTTTCGGCCTATAACCACCAAACTACTGGTCCCACACTCAAAAACTTCACATCACTTTGTTTATTGGATGATTCTGCAAAATAAAGGGAATTGGCACACCCTTCGTTTCCCAGCTAGTTTTTGCGCTACGTGGCTACAAAGGTTAAACCTTTCTTGTTAAACTCCTCCTACATTTTTTGTGCAATCCGCGCAAAACTCCATATATAACCGTGTAATGGACAAATAAAAAAAGTTAACGCGGCGGATTTTTGAATTTTGACTTTTTCGAAAAGTAACGCTAAAATAAGTGATTGTTAGCTAGCTAGCTCTAAATGTAATTGCTGATTATTCTAAAACCATAACAGATTTTGACATGTCCTTCATAACACATAGTCCAAATAAGATTTTGCACATGTGACCCGCGTTTGAGGATCGTCCATCACTAGGGGGCGCTGTGATGTCAAGAAATCTACTACGCAAGAATGGCTGATCGGATTTTTACAAAACCTTCTTTATTGCCTTCCAGGCATACCCCTGAACTAAAGTATTAAATATGGTAATGATTGAAACAAGTGGGAAGGGCATATTTGCAAAAGTGTGAGAGTAGGGAGTAGCAAGATGGCGGCCAGTCACTAGGAGAGGTCACTGGCGGCCATCTTGCTACTCCCTTCTCACACAGAACCCCATAGCATTTGGTTGCAACAACAAGCAGTTTGGCTGTGTGAAAACGTTTCACAGGTAATTTTACAGTCAGTGGATATTATACTTACTATACAAATTACTTTTGTTTAGGTAACACTTTATTTGTGCCTAAGATTTACATGATACTGTCATAAACAGAGGCTGCACAGTGAAGCAGTGAGTAGTGTTGTTGCCTTCTGGGTTCAAATCCTCCTGGGTTTTTCAAATTCTCCTGGGTCTTTCAAATCCTCTGGGTCTTTCTGCATGGAGTTGAATAGAATGTTCTACCTGTGCATGCGTGGGTTCACTCCGGGTACTCCGGCTTACTCCCACAGTTCAAAAACATGACTGTTAGTTTAATTGTCCTTAGGTGTGAGTGTGTGCAACAATGGTTGTTTGCCCTGTCTGTCTCTGTGTTGCCCTGACAGGTTGCCGACCTGTCCAGGGTGTAACCCGCCTCTCGCTCAGTGAACGCTTAATATATATATATATATCCTCCTGAGAACCAAAGAAAAAAAGTGTGTTACAATTTCTTTTTTTGTGTGATTTCCCATGTATTTGGACCTAAAAAAACACATTACAATTTTAATTTTTTTAAATATATTTTTAATTTAATTATATTTAATTAATTTTATAGCATGTCCACTGTGGAGGACAACAGGACAATTTGCATGGGGAAATAGAACAGGCTTTAGAAAATAAAAAAATGAAAAAAGATTGTCTTGAAAGTGATATTTACCTAAGAACTTTGACATTTGATAAAAACAAATAAAATTCTGTAACTTTTTTCTGTTGTTTGATACTTGCAACAGAAAAAATACATGTATTTAGTTCAACAATAAACTATAAGACATAGAACTAAGCAGTTCTGCATTTCATCTTCCTCTGGATATTTTAGCTGTGATAATCCTGTCTGACTGGGCAATGGCCTGTGAATGGGATGATTTGCTTATCAATGCACTTTGTCACACCTTGGAAGGCTGAGACAACCTTGCCTCACACGGTCAAGCAATGGTCTGACTCTCCAAAGAATGTCTGACTTCTTTGTCTCTTCAGTCACATCCAGGTCATTCACAATCTTAAGTGAGCTTCTTAGCTTGTAGAACCTGTCCCTTGTCATCTTCTTGCTAATGACTGGTAGCCTACTTTGTTTTTTTTTTAGCCCAAAAAAGCCCAAAACTTCAAATGCATTTTGTTTTTTAGCCCAAAACATTTTGTTTTGGGCTAAAAAACAAAATGCATTTGAAGGATGCAAGTACCCGGTTCGATCCCCAGTGCCTACATTCAGGGTCCCTGAGCAAGACCCTTAATCCCTGATTGCTCCCCGGGCGCCGCACATGGCAGCCCACTGCTCCCCAAGGGTGATGGGTTAAAAGCAGAGAACAAATTTTGTTGTAATGTAGGTTTCAATGTATGTTTCAATGACAATAAAGATGATATTACTATTACTACTATTACTAGTAGTATTCAGAGACACTCCTGTAGTTTGCAGCTGTCTTTGATTTGTAAAAGCTGCCAGATCTTCAAAGATTTTGTCATCGATGTACTGTGAAAAGTACTGGATTGGACTCCAGTATTCACAGATTTTAGGATCATTGTGATAGGCAGGAAGCTCAGGTAGCACAGGTGTGAATCTATTATAATGGGATGGGATGAGGGAAAAAATAAAGTTTACAAGTTAATAAAAAAAACTTCATTTTTTACACATCAATTTTGATTAATGCCATAATTTCAATGTCATGGGTATAATATTGACCAATCTCACGAGCATTTCTTTAGGCAACGTGCATACATTTAACATCTGTTATAAAGACTACAAACTCTACAGTAACATGATAATAAAAGTTAAAACATTAGCTTGAAACTAAGTAAAACATACAAGTTTGTCCTGGCCCACAGAGGACGACGACTTTCCCGCTCCCTCTCTGGCTCTTACTCTGTCTCATCAGATTCTCCTGCATTTTCTTCCTCTCCTTCTTCGTCACTATCTTCCCCTATCACAGGCTGATACTCATTCTCATCCTTTTCCTCATCTGACAGCTCCAAATCTGAATCTCCCTCTATTATCTGGTACTGAATCCTCTCTGCTTCGCTTCTGTCTCCTACAACAATGTGCAGTCATTAAATAAATTAAAATGGTCCCGGTGTCCACTACAGTTGACATTCATTAAATGACTGTTATTTCAAAACATAAATAATTAAAGTGTTTTCAGATGTAATAATATTGTTGATGACACATTAATAAACAAGAATATATATAATTATCATGGTAAAAATAGCAATAGATAAAGAATATTTGACTTACCTTTCCATAAAATGTGGTTTTTATTATGGCGACCATCTTGTGAGGGGAAAAAAGTAAAGTTCCTAGCTTGCAAACCTATCACATGACACATCACTGGAAAGCCCAGGATGTCCTCTACAGAACACTATAGGGCTTGATAGGGTATCTCCAGATACTTAAGGGAAATACAGGTGGACAAAATGTCCACTACAATGGACATAAATGAATGGGCCGGTCTCAGTGTGTATATACATATATACACAGAAAGCTATATACACGGTAGACTGTGTGTTAATGTAACGCAGAAGGTCTGGAGATGCTACGTTGGTGTAGCTTGTAGGACCTGAACAGGGGAGAGAGGCAGAGTCAAGTGTCACGGGGCCTCTGGGCCGTGTTAATAAGGCTGGTAGCGGATGGGAAAAAAATATTTTTGTGTCGTGAGGTTTTGGTCCTGATGGACCGCTGCCTCCTGCCAGAGGGAAGTGTCTGAAATATTTTGTGACTGGGGTGTCACAAAATCGGCCACAATCTTCCCTGCACGCCTCAGAGTCCTGGAGGCTTACAGGTCCTGGAGAGATGGAAAACTGCAGCCAATCACCTTCTCTGCAGACCGGATGACACGCTGCAGTCTGCTCTTGTCTTTGGCGGACTGCCAAAGACAAGAGCTTCTTCATCAATTAAGTGATTGATGAAGAAGTTTATTTTTTGAGGACTCTGGTTTAAAGATTTTAACTTCTGTCTTGTCAGAATTTAAATGCAGAAAATTTAAAGTCATCCAGGTTTTGATGTTATCAAGACATGACTGCAGTCGAAGTAATTGATTGGATTCATTAGGATTTATGGATAAATAAAGCTTAGTCTCATCAGCATAACAGTGGAAATGAATCCCAATCTGTTTGTTAATTTTGCCAGTTGGAAGCATATATATAGTAAAGAGAATTAGTCCAGGCACTGAACCCTGTATAGATATATAAAGATATATTCTATAAATCCACTGGGTTCATTAAATCCATATTCAAAACACGATTTACTACAAGCTTACTAACAATAGCTGAAGGACCTGTGTACATATTAGTTTTATTTTTACTGTTATACTGCTTGATTTATATCACCCATTCAATGTTATAATAATACATTTATATAAATGTATAATTCCAACTGTTGATAAAGATTTAACAACAATAGTCCACATCCCTTAACTCTTAGGTCATTGTTACTAAATGTCTACCAGGGAATACTTGAAAATTGTTGTTACCTTGTGTGAAAGTAAATGGTTTAGCTCCACAATACAAATATATAGTCAATTTATCAACAGTCTACTGAGGCACTTCAGCCTCCTCACCACACAGAGAGACAGCTGGTCACAATGCTCTTTATGGTGCTTCTGTAGAAGGTTGTGAGGATGGGCCAGGACAGGTGGGCTCTCCTCATCCTCCGCAGGAAGTACAAGCGCTTCTGTGCCCTCCTCCCCAGTGACGTGGTGTTCACAGACCAGGAGAGGTTGTGCGTCATGTGCACCCCGAGGAATTTGGTGCTCCTGACCAACTCCACAGATGAGCTGGTGATGAGCAGTGGAGCGTGGTGAGGCCGGTTCTTCCTGAAGTCCACGATGATCTCAGTCGTTTTCTCCACGTTCAGGATCAGTCCTGGTCCTGGTCGTTGTCGTCTCTAATCAGGCCCACCACCGTTGTGTCGTCTGAAAACTTCACAATGCGATTGGTGGTGAATCTGGGGACACAGTCGTGTGTCATCAGGGTGAACAGCAGGGGGCTCAAGACACAGCCTTGAGGGGAGCCCGTGCTGAGGGTGATGACATCAGAGGTGTTCTGTCTGACCCGGACCAAATGAGGTCAGGAGGTGAGGAAGTCTAGCAGGCAGTTGCGAAGGGGTGAGCTGAAGCCCAGATGTTTCAGTTTTTCCGCCAGATGCTGTAAGATAATGGTGTTGAACGCTGAACTGAAGTCCAGGAACATGCTCAAGGGGGCGGGGCGTGT
Organism: Fundulus diaphanus; assembly: GCA_037039145.1. Taxonomy (NCBI): domain Eukaryota; kingdom Metazoa; phylum Chordata; class Actinopteri; order Cyprinodontiformes; family Fundulidae; genus Fundulus; species Fundulus diaphanus. Next base: position 53,578,110 of record CM073133.1, read on the forward strand.
GTGGGCTTGGAACCCGTTAATAACTGCTTGCAGTTCTAGTTTATTCTTATTTCTGATTTTATTTATTTGTATTTGCTTTTATTTTAACCTCTCCAATGCCATACAATAACTACAATCAAAAAATTGTTATACAAACAAATTGGGAAAATTGAGATGTTTGTAACAAAAATATCAATAAACATATTTTGTTTTTCAATTTTCATACTTTCCAAGTACCCAGAATCAGCTCACTATTAAAATAACTTAAAAAAACATCCTATGTAAATGACACAGATGGGATCAGGTTTTGATTGCATGCTTCTTGTATGCTGACAAAATTATGAACTATCTTGTTTCTGAGGTGTCCTTTTCGAAGTGCTGTCTTAAAACTCTACATCCTAAAAAGCCACCTTCTTCCAATGGAAGACTCTGGTATGTGCTCCATTGCAATTTTTTTGTAATTTATTCTATTTTACTTTTATTTTGGACTCTTTGAAGCTACAATATTGATGAAAAGATTGACATTGTTTAAATTGGACAGTGTTACATAAGGACTTTGTTTCCCAAGATCATGACCAATGTCCTGTCTATAAATAATTGTTTTATAAATTTTGATAGGTCCAAAATATACAAATATTCACTTCTGGTTACGATGCCAATGTCAACATGAAAGGATTCTGCAACAATAGAAATAGTGACATGAAGTCATGTGAAATGGAGCTCAGGCGTTGCCAGATCTTAGAAATGACTTATTCACTGCATTACATTTCTTAGACTCAAGTGGACCAAAAAAGAAGCAAAACAAGTATGAACATCAGTCAAGCTTTTGGGCATTGATACCAACTTAAGGAAGCAAAATGGCTAAGAAGCCACACAATGGTAGCTGGCAGCTAAGATTTTGGTGCATCAGCTCCATAAATCCAAAACAACTCATTTAATTCCTGAAATTAGAACCCAATCTGGACAGGTCAGTACAAATCCACAAGAAATAAATGAGAGTATTTTACTCTGACCTCTATGAATCAGAAGAATCTTCAAAAATTCCTGAGCTGTTTGAAACTTTTTTCGAAAGGATGGCTATTCCGACGTTAGATTCTACATTTAGTGACCAAATGGAAGAACAAATTACTGTAGAAGAAATTAAATTGGCAATTAATTCAATGCAGAATGCAAAGTCTCCAGGACCGGATGGCTATACAGTTTAATTTTTCAAGCTCTTTAAAGATAGTTTGTCTCCGTTGTTACGAGATATGTTCATTGAATCATTTAATTCGGAATGTCTTCCCCCAACGCTCCGTCAAGCAACTATTTCTTCATTATTGAAGCCAAATAAGGATCCACTTGAGTTCATCATATTGCTCTATTTCCCCCATTAAATTTGGACTTAAAGATACTGTTGAAAACCCTGGCTCTCAGGCTAGAATGATGTTTACCTCATATTATTTCTTCTGATCAAACAGGATTCGTAAAGGGTAGCCATGGCTTTTTCAACTTGTGTAGGTTATTCAACTTATTGCACATTGAGTAAACTACAACTCCTGAAATCGCCTTATCACTATACGCTGAAATGGCTTTCAATCAGGTGGAGTGGGATTATCTGTTTTACACTTTAAATAAATATGGGTTTGGCCCTAAATTTATGTCCACCACGGGATGAGACAGGGGTGTCCTCTGTCCCCTCTTCTACTTGTGTTGGCAATTGAACTGTTAGCAACCAAGCTAAGGGCAGAAGATAATGTTAAGGGTATTTACAGAGCTGATCAGGAGCACAAAATATATTTATATGCTAATGACCTCCTGTTTGCCTTGGATGCTTTGTGCTCTCTTCCCCATGCTCTTACCATTTTTTAACAATTTGGTAGTATTTCGGGTTACAAGTTAAATTTACACGAGAGCAAATTACTTAGTGTGAACTCTATGGCCAGGATGATTTCATTTAGAGACTTTCCTTTCAAAGTTAAATTAGATTATGTGACTTACCTGGGTGTCAAGGTTATTCACAAATATAAACATCTCTTCAAAAATATTTTTGTACCAAAAAAACTAAGTCAGACCTTCAAAGAGGGAATAATTTGCCACGATTGTTAATAGGCCGTGACAATTCTATAAAAACGAACATATTACCCAAGTTCCTTTATTTATTTCACTGCATTCCATGTTATATCCCAAATAAATACTTTGATACATTAGGTTAATATGTTTCTACGTTTATTTGGAATGGTAAATCTCCCAGAATATGTAAAGATTTTATGTAGAGACCTAGACGAGTGGGCGGATTGGCTCTGCCAAATTTCCAGTGTTATTATTGGGCAGCAAATATCCGAAACATTCTATATTGGATCAATAACTTTTCTACAGAAACCCCAGCTTGGCTTCAGATTGAGTCGTCTGATTGTGCCAAGACTAGTCTACCTGCTTTGTTGACCTCTGCTCTCCCTTTAGAAGTATGTATCTATAAATGCAACCCTCTACTATATAACTCTGAGAATCTGGGTGCAGTGTAGGAAAAGATATGGGCTACATTCTATGTCAATCAAAACTCCTATTTGTTCAGATCACATCTTCCCACCTTCTATGTCTGATTCTGCTTTTAAAATCTGGAAAAGAAATGGATTACGTAACGTTAAACACTTTGTCATTGATGGGACATTCGCATCATTTACGCAGTTTATGGAAAAGTTTAATATCCCATGCACAATTTTTTTTCACTATTTGCAGCTGTGGCGTTTTGTGAAGAATAGATATCCCTTATTTCCTGAACCACCCGAGGAAACAACTCTGGATAAAATCATAGGTACAAACATTCAAATATTCTTATTCGTTAAAGAGATCTATTCTATATTATTAGGTCTACAATCTCCTTCCCTTTCCATTATTAAGTCACATTGGGATAAAGATCTTGCAGTTACATTAACAGATGAACTCTGGCAATCTGTTTTTTGCAGGGTGCACTCTTCTTCTATATGCATCAGACATGGGCTCCTTGAATTCAAGGTCCTGCACCGGTTACATATTACAGAAGAAAAGCCATGGACTGAACCCCGCTGTTACCGATGCAAGTCAGAAACGTGTTCCCTTTTTCACACTTTCTAGGTATGATCGAAACTTAATCCTATTGTCCAATTGGACTTCTATATTCAACACACTTTCAGAAATATACAATGTTAATTTTGGCCGCTCCACTCTAACTGCAATCTTTGGAGTTACACCTACAGATGTTTTACATTCCAAACATAATTCAAACGCAATAGCTTTTGCCACACTGATTGCGAGACGTTTTATACTTATGAGGTGGGAACAGGAGGCCCCTCCTACACATGAACAATGGCTTGCAGAGCTCATCAGGTTTTTGCATTTAGAAAAGATGAGATGTACATTGGCAGGTTCAACTGCTAAATTTGTCAAGACATGGCAACCATTTTTACAATTATACAATACATGGAAACATTCAGGATGAGTACCTTATCACAACCAAATCACTGCTATATTGTTGTAGTTAGCTGTGAAGTGAATTTTTGTATTTTCCTTTATCATTATATTTTTTGTGCATGTTTGCTTGTTTTTGTATGTGTGTATGATTTTTTTCTGTTTTATGTAGGGGTTTTGTAAACAATGTCCTGTTGAAAATTAATAAAGTTAAAAAAAAAATTGTCCAGAATGCGTAACTAACAACTCACTGAAATACATGTTACAGACAACTCCCAGCATTCTCTTCATCAGACTGTCCTACAACTACAATGTCTTCAGTCAGAGACTACTTCAGATCCCCTCTGAGACAGACCACTTCAGAAGATCCTTCCTGCCCACTGCTATTAGTTTCCACAACGCGTTGAAAAAACTTGTATAATGGGAGTTACAACCTTTAATTTCAACTTAATTTTAGTAAAGTACTTTTTGTACACTTTTACCTCTGAAGTTCTTTCAGGTTTGTAATTATCAATTACGATCCATTTCAGATTTCCAAGCTTAAAAATATTAAACATCCAGAACAGAGACCAATAAGAGCAGGACTGCCAGATTTAATGATTTATTCTAAAGTAAATTTTTATGTCCAATTATGTGAAATCGTTATCTGACATCATTTGGCAAAACAACAGTTTACAAACTGATATTAGATGTCATTCAAAATGAATTGAGCGCTGTGAAAAAAGGAAGATGGACGGATGGGTCACTAAGAAAAAAAGCACCCAAATTCCCGAATAAGATAAAATGTTAAAAGGCCCTTTCTACATGATAGAGCTAATAGTTTGAAGACTTAAACACATCTAATTAGGAATATCAACATGTTATAGTTAAAATAATATGTAAAATTAAATGTTGTTTTGCATTTATTAAGAAATTTTCAATAGATCCTACAGCCCAAAGATGAATCTATGACATCACATAGGAGCACTGTGGGAAATGCAGTGATGGAACGGTCTCAAACTGAAAACACAGTAAGCACACACTGATACACATCTGAACCATGACATTTTGGCATTATTGATACAAATCATGCAAACATAAAAGCGTGCATAGATGCACCAAAAGCCGACATACGGGGAAAAAAATAAATAAATAAAAAACCACAGACATGCGCACACACCAGAGGCAGGTGCTGCGGTCTTACTCTGATCTCAGCTGCCTTGGCCAGGACTCCGTCATCCATTTCTATGACGTCTGTGTCTCCAGGAGATGACCAACATATAAAGCAAGAATGCTTAAGCAGGTTCGAGAAAGAGCGTTCATTTTTCCAATATGCCTTTCCTCCATCATCCTCTGGTTCTTGTGATTTTTCTAGTTTTTCAAGCTGCACTGCTGACTCCTCCATTGCTGCCCTCCCTGGTTGTTGCTTCACTGCAGAGGAGGCGGAGCTGCCTCTGCCTGTGTGTGTGTGTGTGTGTGTGTAAGAAGATTTGGATCAGCGTATTCAGGCTGATTGCACCACTTGAAGAACAGAAAAAGGAAAACGAGAGTCAGTAAGTCAGGGTTGGTGAAAATAAAACAGAACGCTTGTCCAAGCGATTGATTGCATTTGCTTGACTTTCATGCCTTTACATGATTTTTCTTCCACCCCCTTTTCCCTCCAACCGTTAGGCTGTTCTGCACTGTCTCACACCTCAATCCAGTTCTCCCTCCCCCACCATTCATCGCTCTCACTGGCCTCTGCAGTATGCGTCAGTCTATACACAAGTGAGTCATTCATAAAAATCACACTGATCATTTAGAAAAATATAAATCCCAATGGTCACCATAAACCAGCATCTTTTATCTTTCACTTATAGATTTTTAAGATAACTTTGTGGTTATTTTCTGTGAATGATGGAACAGGATTCCTAATAGCTGATATTACTTGTCTGGTGTCCATGAGTGTCATAATACGTTGCTATAAGAGGGGAACAGCATGCTGCTGTACAGATTCATGACCTGATGGCAGTGGCGGTTCTACACTGAATTACTCCCTGGATTACCCGTCCGAACCCCCCCCCCCCCCCCCCCCAAAGTTTAGTTTGTTTATTAAACTTTTCAGTTTACTAAGCAAGCAGCTTATCATATATATCAAAGCAAATATTGACTACAGGTATACTTTCAGATACAAGCTAGACCTAAAATCAGTGTGCGAAATGCCTGTCAATATTTGGCGGGGGGTCCCCATCTCCCGGTTGTTGCGCAGTACCGATCTAGATTTTCTCAAGATGCAGTAGGCCTATAACATTACAATGTCAAAGTCAAAATCAGCTTTAATGTCAATTCTTCGCATTCACATACAAGGACTCGAGAGGACATTTCTCATTCACCAACAGTGAAACAGATAAAGTGCACAGGCACAACACATAAGATTAGTTCCTAATACTAAAATTTAAACATTCAATTTCACAATAAAATGTACAATAATATAAAATATACAATACTTATGCTAGTGCAAAAAGGCAGATGGTAATGGGAGCAGAAAAATTATTCTTATTATTATTATTATTATTATTAATTATGTAAGATATATTTGTAACAGTAACAGTGCAAAAGAACAGTAAAGTAGTGCAGAAGACAGTTTGTCCGGAGTGATTTTTTTTTTGAGTGGGGGGGTGGGGGGGGAGGTCAGCTTCCTGACAGCCTGGTGGATGTGGCTGTGGGGAGAGAGAGGGGAGAGAGTTTAGCTTCCTGACAGCTTGGTGGATGAAGCTTTTTGTGAATCTGGTGGAGCGGGCAAGAGCCTGAACAGACAGTCAGTCTATTACATGACAACACACACACGCACAAAGACTGTCTGTCTGTGTCTCTCTCTCTGTCTGTCTGTCTCTCTCTGTCTGTCTCTGTTTTATGAAATGTTTATTTCAGGATCGGGAGAGATCGGCAAACACAAATAAGGACTCAAACACTGTTTCTGTTAGAATATAAGGCACACATTTATTATTATTCCCCACAGAATACAGCACATCAAAACAACTAGCTCATCACACACGCAAAGTAGCAAGCAATAAAGCAACAAGCTTTCAAACAAACGTGACGCTCAACAGATTCTCAGAATCAGCCCTTACCATTGACACGAACTGGGAGCCCTCAGTCCTAGGTTAAGATCAGCGTTCACGATGCCGGTATCCACACACGAACTCACGGCAGACTCACCGGCCTGAGGGCAGTCTCCTCTTTATATACTTGTAAACAAAGAGTCAGATGTGGAGCGAGAGTGGCCATTTCTCCCTCCACAGCTGCCCTGCTTCCCAAAACATGTTCCCAAACAGAACCCGTTCCCAGCATCTCAGCAGTGTGCGAAGCGCAATCGATGTGACAAATAAAATAACATAGCATAAATCAGTGTATGAAACAGTCTCTCTGTATGTCTCTCTCTTTCACACACACACACGCATGCACGCACATATACAATCACTCTACAACTCCAAGGCTAGGCTGCTTCACTAAGACCACAACCAAACACAAGGCCTACGTACAGGACAATTTATAAAATAGCCTCTTAAGTTAGAATCGACCAAAGATGCCTCGGCTCAACTTCTTGTGGTTGCCGTCCTGGTTTCCAGGAAGAAGAGAGGCGATGTCCTGCTTTAATCCAGCTTCTGACGAATGGAACTGGGTCGAATTTGTCCAGAGGAGTTCCGTTGAGGTCCACAAACAGGAGTGAAGACATGCTGTCTTCGCGCAATCTGTTCCGCATCTGGTTGTCCGTGTTATTAACTGCGGAAAAGCCTCGTTCGCACTCAGCTGAAGTGGGGAGATACGTGCGACTTGCTATGCACAGTCTTTCCAATGTTTTCCCCTGTGCAGTGCCCTGTAGTTTCCAGTCTCGAAACTGCTCCACGGCCTCCCTGGTTGGTTCTCCAAGCGCTTTCGCAAGGCTGTGTACTTCTGGTTCGCCATGCAAAATCAGGTCCTCCTGCTCTCCTGGCCAAAAACGCTTATCAAGAGCTTTGAGCATCAGCACCAAATTTGACTCCGGTAATCGCTTAGTTAGAGACGCAATCACTGATTCATAAAACCGGGACCTGTTTATTTTCGCCCTGCCTTCACTCAGCTCTACGCCTTTAAAAAGGCCAGATGAGACAGACTGTTCAGCCTTCTTGGTTGATTTCCCCCCACCGGTCGTCTTCATGGCCATCAAAACATTGATAGTTTCTTGGATGGCGAGACTTGAATCCACGAGTGACATCTCTCTTTTCTGCAGCTTGAGAGACAGACTCTGGAATTCACGCAGGAAATCTTCCACAAATCCTGAGTTAGCAAGATGCTTCAGAAGTCCCTTGTATTTTTGCCTTTCAAGGCAAACCGGAAGTTTGTCGTGGTAGTGAGATTATCTTTGCTGGTATTATCATGGAAAATGCAGCTGGGGAGGAATTAACCTTTTGTTATCAGATTTGTAATTTCTTCTTTCATTAAGAAGCATTTCTCCATTCAGGAAAATCACTTTCATACTTCTTCCACTCCTACAAAAATTTTTAATTTGTACTTTTTTCAGAATCTATGTTTGTGTGTGCTACACCTCGCCTTTTCAAAACTGCTAAGAATATGATCATCCTTCACATCCATACCCCAGTCAGTATTACTGGTTCGTATCATAAATGTCTCTTTTCCCGACAGTGGAAACACACATGAGGTCATGACTCCCATTTCCTCTTCCTCGGCTATGTCTCCTACCTCGCCCCATAGCTTTTGACCATGTGCATTTTAAAGGTCCTGGGCTTGTTTTTCTTCAACGATCTTGAATAGGAGGGAAGCCAGAATCTCTGGGCAGGTTTTTTTTATCCAGAGTTCCACTCAGTTTTGTTGTTCACCGGGCACTGATGGCAGGGACTTTATCAGCCAGACTTAATCAGGTTGCTGTGCTTCTTCTCCCACTGCGTCCAGTGTCTCTGTGAAAGGGGAGGAATGGGCATTGAGCTCAGAATTAATCACATCCAGAGGACTCCGGTCAGGGTAAAAATAAAATAAAAACAGAATAGTGCAAAAAAGCTTAGTCTATGTTTCAATTCTTCAAAAGTAAGTTTTTTCATAATTTTAAAAACATAAAACTTTTCAGAAGCAGGAAATGTCTTGTCGTCCCCCCATCTCTTAATTGTCTGCCTTAAAGGAATTACCTCTAAGGCAGAGAGGCTCAGCTCCGCCCCGTTCCGCCCCGTACCACTCACCTGATTCACCTGCATCTGTCAGTATTTAACCAGCCTGCAGACCAGTCATCCGTGCCAGATTATTATGAGCCATAGGTTAGACTTATTCCAGCGTTTTTCTGATTTTGATTACCTGATCCTGACCAGTTGCACCTTTCAACCTCTGAGCATGCCTGACCCCTCCTTGACCTGTTTGCCTGTTTCCGTCCTTCTGATCTCCGCCTGACCTGACCGCCTGCCTGCCTGTGTACCAAACCAGACCTGCGACCTGACCTCCGAGCTTGCCTGACCTTGTCTAGTCCGTCCGCTTGACCGTGTACCGAACCTGGAACTGTGCCCCAACCTCGTCCTTGATCTTCCTCTGGTGCCTCATCGGACATCTGACCACCTGGCTCTGACCTCGGATCTTGTCCCCGACATCGGCTTCTGGTTCATCTTTCTGAACTACCTGCTCACTATCATCTTCATGGTTCAGACCATCCGCCTGTCCTCCGACCACCGATCATCAACAGGAGTTCAATTCGATTCAGTTTTATTTATATAGCGCCAATTCATGAAACATGTCATCTCGAGGCACTTTACAAAGTCAAATCAATCATATTATGCAGATTGGTCAAAAATTTCCTATATAAAGGGAACCAGTTGATTGCTTCAAAGTCCCGACAAGCAGCATTCACTCCTGGAGAAGCGTAGAGCTACAGGGAGAGTCGTCTGCATTGTCCATGGCTTTGCAGCAATCCCTCATACTGAGCAAGCATGAAGCGACAGTGGAAAGAAAAACCACCCATTAGCGGGAAGGAAAAACCTCCAGCAGAACCGGGCTCAGTATGAACGGTCATCTGCCTCGACCGACTGGGGCTTACAGAAGACAGAGCAGAGACACAACAAGACAGACAAAAAAGCACAGAAACACATTGATCCAGTAATCTGTTCTACATTAGATGGTAATAGTGGGTGATCTGTGTTCCCTGGATGATGTCACAGTTAACAGAACGTCAGACCAGGTGTACCTACTATGAAGAAAAAAGAGAGAGAACAAAAAGTTAAAAGCTGAAATGACAACAGTAATTTCAATGTAATGCAATGCAAAACTGGAGAACACTAGACTGGAGAACTGTAGAAATCAGTAGAGTGAGAAAAATAGGCCCTGATGTCCTCCAGTAGCCTAAGCCTTTGTCAAAAAGGAAAGTTTTAAGATTAGTCTTAAAAGTAGACAGGGTGTTGCCTCACGGACCAAAACTGGGAGTTGGTTCCACAGGAGAGGAGCCTGATACCTAAAGGATCTACCTCCCGTTCTACTTTTAGAGACTCTAGGAACCACCAACAACTATGCGCCGTATGTTAAGCGACGCATAGTTGAATAGTCTGAATTAGTGAACGTACAACGTTACCTACTATGTTTACAACATGGGATTCATATCACGACATTACGAGTTATTTACTAAGTCAGACAGTCAGATGATCTCTTACCATTTGTAAGTTAGATGAACTTCGTCCACGACGATACCCATAACGTTGGCTTGAAAAACATCGGAGCCTAGCATGTCCCTCCACTTGCTGTTCAGCAGCCAGGATTCCGGGCTTCCGAAAAGGAGGTGGCAACGACCGCTGGCTATATCCACCTCGTCGTTCACGCCGAGTTGCATCGCCGTGATGCCTATTTCAGTTGCATCTTTCACGAAACAAATTTAACCCAAGCGCGCTTTGGTGACGTGGTTGATTACGTCTGTTGATCATCTGTCCATCATCGTATAAAGCCCGCCCTGACAATTTGATTGGCCCGCCAGATATTGGGCGAGCAGACTCGCGCTAGCATTGAGCAATGCCAGACCGAACTTCCCGACCAAAAACATTGTGGGCGGGACTAAGTTCGGAATGGCACCCAGGCTAACTTTGAACTGCATTTTGTGGACTTCCTGATAGTAAAGAATTACAATAGTCCAGCCTTGAAGTAACAAATGCATGGACTAGTTTTTCAGCATCACCCCTGGACAGAATGTTTCTAATTTTGGCGATATTCCTGAGGTGAAAAAAGGAAACTGTTGGAGTCTGGGGTTTTCTCCCTCCTCTTTTGGCTGCTGCTTCCTTTAGTCTCCACAGGTGGCCTCAGAGAGCAGGGTGACTGACAGCTCTGACAGGCTTAAAAGGAGGCTTAAAAGGAGCTTGATGCCAGCACTTTGACGCCAGAGTGTTAACCTTTATGTGGTATGCCTCTAGCCTGTTAGCCTCTTGCAATTGTTCCAAGAAGATTTGACTTACCGTCTCTTGTACTTCTTCTCAGGCAGCCTTTGTGTTCTGGATTCCGTCTCCAGAAGCTCCCCAGTTCTCTCTCAATTAGACTCAAATCAACAAAGGACACTCCCTGCTGTGGTTCCTGCCGGCTGCCTCCTGGCCTCCTCCTGAGTTCCACGCCCTGGTCGAACCCTGCTCACCCTCCAACTGTTCCACCTCTGGAGAACAGGCACCTCATTGCTCACCACTGCCACTCCTCAGACTCCACTCATTCCTCCCTGGCGATTTCACTCATCTCCATCAGTAAGCAAACCTTCTCATTTGAAAATTCCCTTAATCCATTCCACCTCTAAACTGCCTTGTTACCTTCGGCTACACAGCTGAAGAACCAGACCCCAGCCCGGGACCTCCAACCTCGAGTTATTGCCTTTTTTGAAAATAAACATCTTAAACATTTTCCTGCCTCCTGAGTGTGTTCTGCATGTGGGCCAAAAGCCTACCCAAAACCATGACAGAAACTCTGGAAACCTGTTTAATATGGGATTTAAATGACATGTCTTGGTCAAAAATAACACCAAGATTTTTTACTTTATTACCAGAGGCCAAGTTAATGCCATCCAGATTAAGTGATTGATTAAGAAGTTTATTTTTTGAGGACTCTGGTCCAAAGATTACAACTTCTGTCTTGTCAGAATTTAAGTGCAGGAAATTTAATGTCATCCAGCTTTTGATGTCATCAAGACATGACTGCAGTCGAAGTAATTGATTGGATTCATCAGGATTTATGGATAAATGTAGCTGAGTGTCATCAGCATAACAGTGGAAATTAATCCCATGCTGTCTGATAATTTTGCCAATCGGAAGCATATATATAGTAAAGAGAATTGGTCCAAGGACTGAACCCTGTGGTACTCCACAGGTGACCCTAGAGTTTGAGGAAGATTTATTAACATGAACAAACTGGAATCTGTCCGACAGATAAGATTTAAACCAGCCTAATGCTTTCCCCTTAATCCCTACAGTATTCTCAAGTCTTTGTAGGAGAATATTGTGATCAACTGTGTCAAATGCAGCACTGAGATCTAGCAGGACAAGTATAGACACAAGTCCATTATCTGAGGCAATGAGAATATCATTAGTGACCTTCACCAGAGCTGTTTCAGTGCTATGATGAGCTCTGAAGCCTGACTGAAACTCCTCAAGTAGGTCATTAGTTTGTAAATGTTCACAAAGTTGATTAGCAACTACTTTCTCAAGAATTTTAGATAAGAAAAGATTAGATATAGGTCTATAATTTACTAACTCATCTTGATAAAGAGATGGTTTCTTAAGTCCTAAGTTCTACCTTGGGACTCTCTAAGCGGCAACCGCCGCACCGCGTTGGCAACCAGCCAGCTGGAACCGACACTCATCACCGACACGTTGGAGAATGGGGGAGGTATCGCTTGTTAAAACTGATTCACATCTGGATCCAGGGTCAGTCTGGCCTTGATGCTCTATACAACACACTCTCCATCGCGATCTGCCTGGGAGGCACGTCTTCATGCCGTCTACTAATGGATATCCTGGGAGACACGTATCAGTCCCAAGGAGCCAAAAACCTAACCCCCCTCTGTCCTCAGTAGAAATTTTTAGCAGTATTTTTACATCGATATATCTCCCATCAAATTTTCTTTATTTTACGTTTTTTTGTTTCTATTTTAATGTTTATCTTAAATCTTCAATATACTAACTAAGAGTTTCCTCAATGTCTCGCAAAGCTGGGTCCGTTTTGGCTCTCTGGTTGACCCTCGACATCCAGAAGGACATCCTCCTTCCCTCAAAATGCAGTTGGGCTTAGACTAGGAAGCAGCTTCTAGATGTACAGTCACTTCAGGATTTTTAAGGTTCATGAGCTAACTGACACTACAGAGGATAATGGAAACAACACATAAACCACGAACACTGGAAACTCAGAGGTTGAAATACTTAGATTGGACAGAATGACTGATTAGCGGTAAATGGGTCAATTTGCTCAAGTCTACATTATAGTATCATGTTCTCCACCAATGTGATGTAAGGAACACTGATATCATACTGTGCACCCCCTTGTATGGGTGTACACAATTGGTCCTACTTAATGTTTGTGTGAGTAATGAACGGGCACTCTCTCTCTCCCATCCGGAAATCTGCCCGTCTCTCATTGCTTCTGTGTATGAGAGTCTAGGACTGAAGCTGTAACATCCCTCTCCCTCTTTAGATTAAATATGTTAAAGCATAGTTTATATTTCAAGAGTCTTTCTGTTACTACAGAAGTCACTGGAATCTACAATTAGAGAGCACCACATCTCTCAGTAAAAGAACATGGGGGGACTGCAACTGGATGTGGTCAATTCTTATCAGGAGGTTGATATCCCCAGAAAAAAAAATCAGTCGAAGAGATCTTGTTCGAGACTCCAGCTGTAATCAGAAAATAAACTCTCTCATTGATTTCTATAATTACCAAGACAGAGATCAGTGTGTTGTCAAAGTGAGAATGTATTGTCTTCTCATGAGGAGAACCTCAGGGACACAGCCTCCAGAAAAGGTCAGGTTTGATCTAACCTCCTTCATTCTGCTCTCCCAAACTAAACTTACAAAACCCTGATATACCAGTGTTTTATGTAAGATGTCACACCAAAGTTTTTCATTCTCTAGTGTCTGCTGTAAATTTCCCAGGTCCCAGGAAGAGAAAAATTACAACAGTAGACATAATCAACTCCTCACCTGCACAGCGAGTCAATAGTTTTTGTCTTACAAAGTAATAAAAATAAGCTTCTTTCAAAATTTTCTTTTAACATGGTTGTGTATAGGGCTGGGCGATATAGAAAAAAAGCTTATCGATAAAAAAAAAAGCATATTGATCGATATCGATAATTATTGAAAATATTTAAAACCATATTTTATGTGCAGCTCTGCCTGGACATTTTATGATATTGCTAAATTATTTAATTTTAATAATGAACACAAACACAGAATTCCAATTAAATCTTTATTTAACCAACTTTTTTAACCATAACAGCATTTTTTTTTAAGAAAAATAACTTAAGAGACCTGAGTTATGTTATTAAATAAAGACTTTATTATTAAATAAAGACCTAAATAAATATACCAAATAGGCTCAGATTTTTGCGCGGGGTTTGACGGCTTTAAAAAGTCCACAAGCTCCATTCAAAATGTGGGTTGTTGTAGGCGAGTTGCGGTCAGTTGAGAGAGTGGATAGAGTTTGGATAGATTGGATAGTAGAGTTTGGATAGTGGTTATTTAGTTTGAGAAAGTTAGTTTGGTGTTTGGAGAGTTTAGGAAAGAGATACATAGGAGATTTAGGAGTGCGAGGACAGGATAGGAGTAGGATGGAGCAGGCGAGAAAGAGGAGGATGTCCCCTATGTGGGAACATTTTGATTTGATAAGCCCTAACAAGGTAAGGTGAACTGAACATTTGCAGATGCATTAGGTTTGCTTATGAGGAACTGTATTTTTCACTGTTTCTTATTTTGTGTAAAGGTGAGGTGTTTATTGTGCTCCAAGGAGTTGGGGTACAATAATAACACCTCATCCATGCTAAGGCACTACCGTGCCTTGCATGAGAATAGGGATGAAACTGGAGCTTCACCCAGCCAAGGTATTTCATTACTATATTAAAAACACACTTTCACAATTTTTGCATCCTGATGTTTGCTTGTTGTGCAAATAAAGATAGGTAACAGACACTGTATTTATTCCCTTTTAACCAGCCACCAGAAAAGCAGAGCTGGATGAAGCTCTAGTCTCCATGATAGTGAAGGATACCCAGCCTTTCACTATTGTGGATGACGTTGGATTCAAGACATTTGTGTCTAAGCTGGATCCCAATTATGTTCTCCCTACAAGGCAGGTATGTGTGGGTCCATACATGAAACGAATGACTACATTATTGTATGTGTCACAATTCAGCAATATATATATATATATAAATGTATATATATATATATATATATATATATATATAAATGTATATATATATATATATATGTATATGTATATATATATAAATGTGTGTATATATATATATATATATATATATATATATGTATATATATATATATATATATATGTATATATATATATATATATATATATGTATATATATATATATATATATATATATATATATATATATATATATATATAATCTCTTCCTTTAGGCTCTGAAGGCCATGGTGGAGGCCAAGTATGAGTCTGCTAAGGAGCACGCTAAGGCTAAAGTAGAGAAGGTGGCTGCTGTTAGCCTTACATCAGATATGTGGACATCCATCAACATGGATGCCTACCTGGCAGTGACATGCCACTTTGTGGAGGAGAATGAAAAGCTGAGCTCGGTGTTGTTGGGAGTCTAGGCATTCCCCCAGTCTCACACTGCTGAAAATATTGCTTGTGTGAAAGCCTCCCTGATGGAGGAATGGGGAATCTCAGGCAAGGTGACATGCATGGTCACCGATGGTGCTCCTAATATGGTGGCATGCGTGAGAGAGCTGAAGCTTCACCACCACATTTGTGTTGCTCACACCCTCAATCTTATTGTGAAGAGGGCGCTTGACCACCAACCTGCGCTCTCTGGCCTCCGGGCCAAAGCAAGGAAGCTGGTTGGCTACTTTAGAAGCAGCAACCCTGCTAAGGTATCCTCTTTTATTTTATTCCAATATATAATGTTAATAGTTTGTCTGTACTCCTACTGCAGTGACTTAATGTCCTACTCTTCTGTATCTTTAAAGGAGAAGCTTACACAAGTGCAGCTTCAGTTGGGCATGCAAGCAACCAAGCTGATGCAGGAGGTGGAAACAAGATGGAACAGCACCTAATTGATGCTGCACCGTCTGGTGGAGTTGAGGGAGCCAGTAGGAGCGGCATTGGCTGGATTGCACACTGACATTCCCTATTTAACTGCCAGTGAGTTTGATATTGTTGTAGCGTGCCTTTCGTTACTCTCTCCTTTCTATGACGCCACCATGGAGCTCTCGGCAGAACAACACGTGTCGGCATCAAAAGTTATCCCCCTCCTGAAGATGATAGAGAATGCCCTTCAGGAGGAGGACACCAAGTCGGCACCTACAGAAGCAGTGCAAATAGGAGAGCAGCTTATCAGACATCTCAGGGAGAAGCTGCACATGCTCCAGTCAATGAGCATCTTGTCGCTGGCTACACTCCTGGATCCACGATTTAAAGTTATAGCATTTTTCAGCAACACAAAAGCTGCTGAAGCAGTGAAGCGCTTGACTTCAGAGTGTGCCACCATCATCCGACGGAACCTAGAAGAGAACACTCACGAGATTCCCCAGGCTTCCACCTCTCAAGAATTCAGTGGAGGTAATCTTTTGTATTACATTTTGAGATTACTTATTCCTATTAAAACACTTACTAACCTGACCTGTGGTTTCCATTTAGGTAGCAGACTTTGGCAAAGATTGGACACTAGTGTCATGGAGGCAAAGAGGACTCCAAATGTCTCAGCAGATGCCACCGTAGAGGTCCAGCGCTACCTCTCAGAGGCGAACATAAGCAGGCTGGAGAACCCCCTGGAGTACTGGGCTAATCATCGGTCACTGTACCCCAATCTGTACAAACTTGCACTTATTTATTTATGCACCCCGGCATCATCTGTGCCATGTGAGCGTGTCTTTTCAAAGGCTGGAGAAGTAGTGTCAAAAAAGAGAAATCGTTTGAAACCAAAAACTGTGGAGAAATTGTTGTTTCTTAATAAAAATGCATGAAATCATCCAAGTTACACAAGCATCAGCCTATTCACTACCCCTCCCTAGTTCCATAAGCACTTTCACTGTCCTCTGCCTGATTAAGGCTATGCCATTTTTGTAGAGTCACAGAAAAACATTATTACACAACATGCCATATCACATGACACTCCTATTTTGGGAATAATTACACACAGAGAATACATTCAAACAATATTTTATTGTACACATGTGTTTACAAAATTTATGTAGACAAATGATTTCGTCCTACACCTTCTGTGAAGTCATTCCCAAGAGCCATAATAGACAAAAATTAATGCATCACACGTGTTAAGATACAGCTGGCTGTGATTATACAACTTGCCAGTAGGTGGTGCTGTGTGCACATGAACCATCAAGAAATGAACCTTTTCTCGAACCAGTTGGCTGAGTGGTTCAATGCCTCATGAGGCTTCATCTCGCCATCACTAGACACAGGCTGCAGCTCATTTTGCACTGATTCACGGCACTCGTTGTACAATTTAGGGAGCGCTGTTAGAGAAAAAACTTGTGTCCCGGAACTTTATATCACGGACTTTATACCTCGCGGAGTGGCGAGTAGTTGTTTGAAGCCAGGTTTTTTAATTGCAGACAACAGCAGCATGTCCACGGTGTTGCGCGGAGCTGCACAGTTCGCGCAGCAGCGCGTGCGGAGTGAGCGGCTTACGTGATGAAACAAGTTTGTTGCGTTACCAGACTTTGTTTTTACCGGTTCCTTGCAAGTTTTACAAATCACTGGTTTATTTCTGTCAGGCTGGCGAACTAGTAAAACCCCGTTTTGGGACCGCTTCCTCCGCTGCTCCTTGCTGTGACATATTCACATGCTCTGTGTTGTGGTTTGAGAGGGCGGCGCTTTGTGACGACGTGCCTGGGTCCGTGATTACGATTGGTCGAGAGGAAGTAGTGAACTAATATGATAGGCCGAAAGGAAGGAAGGTAGGAAAACTGTTTCTATTGAACTATTATCGACCCTATTTTTTCCTATTGCGCCACACGTCTATCGATCGATATATATTGTTATTGAATTATCGTCCAGCCCTAGTTGTGTATATTTGATGTAAATTTTACCTTCAAGGAAACACCCCCCAAAAGGATCACAGCACCCCTCTTTTGTAAATATTGTTTTCAGAGCACCCGTCGTCCTCTAAATGGTAAATGGACTGAACTTATATAGCACTTTTCCAGTCATGCTGACCACTCAAAGCGCTGTACACAATAGCCACATTCACCCAATCGCACTCACTAATGTGCACACATTGAAACACCATTATGCAGCTCAGTAGGCAAGTTGGGGTTAAGTGCCTTGCCCAGGGGCATATCAACATGTGACAAGGGGAAGCTGGAATCAAACCCACATCCTTCCAATTGCAAGACAGCTACTCAAGTCACAATCGTTCTCTAAATGCCCTCCTGTTGAGAAACCCTAGCTAGGCTGGGGTTAGGTATGCACTCGTAATGGTTAGGTTTAGAGTTAAGGTCAATGTAAGGCCATAGAAAGGGCTATGAATAGAAGTCCAAGTAAGTCAGTGCAAGGTCCTGAATAAGTATGTACGTGTGTTTGTGTTATGCATTTAATTTCATATTTAGCTTAATTTCATTTTACTCTCTCTACCACAGGTCCTATGGAGGATAGCAGCATATTTGTACAGCACTGTAACCCATGGTAGCTGTGGCATTGTTTCTACTCACAGATGGTCTTTTGTTTTCACCAAGTGAGGCCTGAAAGTATTTCTTGACAACATGGCCCTACAATAACAAATATCAAACACGACTACATATTCACACACAAAGATATGTTCAGCATTCATCTCTTTGAACAGTGCATTATGAGAATGAAAGGTAAATATGCCAAACAACAAATTTGACCTTATGTGAGATTTAGTTAATATTATGAAAATGACCAAACTTTTAGAAATTTAGTCTCAAATAAAAAAAATGATATACATCTCCACTTTACTTAAGAGCTATGCAGTGTTAAAAGGTACAACATTAAACAGATAAGTATATCATGAAATAAATGAATAAATGTGAATTTACCATGAAATATATAAAACCATTAAATAATTGTAAAATTAAATGTCCCATTATTAAATGTATCATTTATTTAATACACCAGTAAAAAAGTAAATGTGCCATTAAATATACTTTTTTAAAATTGACATTAAATAATTGTCATTTTGTAAAATAAATTAATTTAAACACACATATTTCATGGCTTCCATGCAGCAGTGTGATCATGAAATTATTTATACTGTCCACTACATCCATCAAAGTCAGTGGGCGGGATTAAGGTGGCTTCTATAGAGACCATGAAGTCTGATTGGCTGCTTTACATAGCAAGTCAAGACAACTTCTTCAAGTTTTTTATGAATGTGAGGTCAATATTTATGCTGGGACATGCAGACATAACATCAGTAAATTATCAGAGTATCAATTTATTTACAACAAATTCTGGGCGGGCAACTCTAACCTTTTACAATCCCTAGATCAGTCAACATATGTCTAATACATTCAGAGAAAGCATTAGACAGTGTTAGTCAGTCGATGGGGCTAACATTGATCCTGTCTGAAGGTTGTGAAAATATTGACCTCCGAGTCATACCAAACTTGGAAGAAGTTGTCTTGCCGTGTAAAGTGGCCAATCAGACGTTAGGGTCTCTATAGAAGCCCTCCCTCCCTCCCCCAATCCCAACCACTGAGTTTGATTTAATTTGACACTTTAAATAATTCTATGATGAGTCTACTGCATGGAAGCCATAAAATCAATAAATACAGAGTGTAATAATTACATGTGTATTCAAATGAATTTATGATTAAAAATGACATTTAATTTTTAATGTGATCAGTGAAAAAGTATATTATTTAGTGGTGGATTCCATTAACTGTCAATTTTATAAATTAATGGTATATTTAATTATTTAATGATGTATTAAACAAATAAATGGTACATTTAATTATTTAAATATACATGTATTTATTTCATGATAAATTCAGATGATATATTTATTTAACCTTTTCCCTTTTAATCCTCCATACAGTTTGACCTGAAAGGGAGTGACGCTTTTCTTTAAACATGTCAGCAGAGGGCGGTCAAACTGCAGGTAATGCAAAATGCTGAGCGTCTCAAGAATGATAGAGGCTCGGCTGACCCTGGTTCGACTCTGGTCTGCAGTCCTCTGCCGCATTAAAAAAAATCAGTTGCAACCCCCACCCCCACCTCCTACAAATCAGGACGGTCTGTTGACGTGCCATTGATCCTCTATTCATTGTCAACCAGACCAGCTGTCAGTCACTTCCATGTCACTGCATCTCTAACGGCTGTATTTTAGCAGCAAAGTTCCACTCTGTCTGAGCTCACTAATGAAATTTGGTAGCTCATTGCTACATACAAGTCTGGGAATAAAAAAATACAGAACCTTTGTCAGTTCATGATGGTCTTCAACTTGGTTCGAGAAGGAGATGATGAAAAAAAAAAACAGCTTAGATGTGGACAATGGAAAAGTAAAAAAAAACAGCCAAATATAGGGAAGAACATTTCAGAAAAAACTGAAAACAGGCAATAGTGAAAACATAGAGATGAAAAATAAAATGGAGATGAAATGAAGCAACACCATCATTACTCATTTCAGATAGACAATGCAGCTCTGCTTTCAGAGACAGATTTAAGTTTTAAATAACTAAATATACGACCATATTGTTTAGCCCCCAGGGCAGACTCATACAGTACAGAAGCTACGCCAGAAGGGAGGGGGGGGTCACACATCCAGCCGCCAACAGGGATCCAATAAAGGTGGAGGGGCTAGGATTATGCAGCTCAGTCAGACTAGGGAAGATTATGTCTGACCATAACAGACTCCACTGGAGAAGCAGATTAACAACTATTTTGAAATAGTTTTATTGGGTGAAAACAATCAGCTTTGTGATTAAGGGCTGGGCATTAAATGGCTCACAGATGTAAAAGCGATGGGACCAAAGGATAATTCTCTTCTGTAAATCCCCTTAAATAAATGGGTTTAAACTGCTATCTATGAGTGGTTTCATTTTAATTGGCTTAATTTTTACTTATTAGGAAAGGGTTTCATTGAATAATCAGATAAATTAAACATATTGCCCAACACATAACCATGTGAAAGTATCATAACCACTAATCCATCACTGAGAGACAATAGAATAATTTACAGGAATAATATGATTTATTCTAATGGGTGTTGAAACAGTTGTTAATCTACCTAACACTTGAGACGGTGTGACTCTCCATAGACATAAATAAATGACAGAAATGTCAACAAAGCTGCATAATTATTTGTTCTTCAAACATATTCAAAAGCCATGTTTTGCACTAGGTCTAAGTGTAATTCTTAGATATTGAATAAAAATACGTGACCAAGTATTTGCCTACAACAGTAAGTAGTTATAGTTTAAATGTTATACTTAGTTATAACATTTAAACTAGTTATAGTTACAGTTATAGTTTAAATGTCCTCAGTTTGAATTAGACAAAGTCACTTTTTATATTTGCTTTAACATGTTATTTAACATGTAATTTTTTCCTCTCTCTATTTTTGCTTTGATCAAATATTTGACTGATTTTTTTTCTTGGCTCCCTAGAGTTCTGCTGCCTTTTTTCTTCACACTTAAATGTTTCAGATTATAAAACAAATGTTAATGAAAAACTAAAATAACCTGTGTAAACATATGTTATCAAAAGCAGTTAAGTGTTTTAGCACACTTTTTTTTGGAGTTATTTTAATTCAGAGAGTTTCACTTTGGTCTGGTGTGGTAAGTCTTGTGAATGAAGGCTTTGATGTGAACAGAGAGGCATATGTTTTGGTTTTACCTGGGAAGTTTCCCATAGATATACATTTTGCCCTATGGTGGAATTTAGAACAATTCAATTCAATTTTATTTATATAGCCCCAATTCACAACAAATGTCATCTCAAGGCACTTTACAAAGTCAAATTCAAATCATTCAGACAAATTGGTCAAAAGGTTTCCTAAGGAAACCAAATAGATTGCATTGGGTCTTGACAAGCAGCATTCACTCCTCCTGAAAGAGCGTAGAGCTACAGTGGACAGTCGTCTGCATTGTCCATGGCTTTGCAGCAATCTCTCATACTGAGCAAGCATGAAGCGGCGGTGGAGAGGAAAACTCACCTTTAACAGGAAGGAAAACCTCCAGCATAACTACAGAAATAGCTCAGGGTAACCTAAGCCACTGTAGCTTTGTCAAAAAGGAAAGTTTAAGCCTAGTCTTAAAAGTAGACAGAATGTAAGCCTCACAGAGCAAAACTGGGAGTTGGTTCCACAGGAGAGGAGCCTGATAGCTAAAGGATCTGCCTCCCATTCTACTTTTAGAGACTCTAGGAACCACCAGCAGACCTGCAGTCTGAGAGCGAAGTGCTCTGTTAGGAACATACAGGGTAATCAAAGCTCTGATATATGATGGAGCTTGATGCTCCTTCTCACATATAAAGGGCGGCTTTATATGTGAGTAGGAGCATTTATAAATGCTATTCTTGATTTAACAGGAAGCCAATGAAGGGAAGCTAAAATAGGAGAAATATGATTTCTCCTGCTAATTTGCATCAGAACTCTTGCTGCAGCATTTAGAATCAGTGGAAGGCTTTGAGCATTTCGTGGACTTCCTAATAGTAAAGAATTACAGTAGTCCAGTCTTGAAGTAACAAATGTATGAACTAGTTTTTCAGTGTCCCTCCTAGAAAAGGGAGGTTTGAAATAGGCCTGTAGTTTGCTAGGTCGTCTGGGTCCAAGGAGGGTTTCTTCAGGAGGGGACGTATGACCGCAGCTTTGAGGGCAGGTAGAACATGGGTGGTTTGAAGTGAACGGTTAACAACCTGAGTGGTGATTAGGCTGAAGATGGAGGTGTGTGATGTAAGCAAAGTAATTGGGAAGGGGTCTCTGCAGCAGGCTGTTGGCTTTATTTCTCTTATGATCTTCTCAATGTAACTCTGCTGGACCTCAGACAAGCAAAGGAGGGATGGCAGACTCCCCAACAAGGTTGGTCGGAGCAGGGGAAGAGGGAGAGGAGGACCTGGGAAACATAGAGCGGATGTTGTTGACTTTAGATCTAAAGAAGTCAATGAAGCTATTGCATTGCTGACCTGTAGCTTCAGTTAGTGAGAGTGCTTGTGGCTTCAGGAGGTGATTTATTGTGGAGAAGAGCTTCTTGGAATTTCCAGTGTTCCTATTATTGAGGTTGGAGTAGAAGGTCGACCGAGCAGCCCATAGGGCCTGGCAATAGACTTAAAATATAAGCAGACATGGTGACATCCAGCGACAATATCGCAGAACTATCCCAATTCCGGTTAATTGCTTAATTTAATTTCTGTTTTAATTCATGCAAAAATATTCACCTTTCATAAGGTCCCTGAACTCTGTGGATCACCTGAAATATAAAAAATATCCTCCATTACCTGAGCCTTATCCTCCAGGTTTTGAAGATGTCTAAGGCAGCCAGCATTAGCCAAATAATCTTGGAATTTCTCTGTTGTGTCATGTAGTTCCTCCGATGAATTGCAGTTCAAAACCTTGAATTACATAAAACATGGTTTAAATTTTCAACTGTAAAGACACATCAACAGACAAATGGAAGCTATCATTGCCAAATAAACAGCAAAAAAATTGCATGACGCGTTTTCTATTGTTTTCTAATGATAACAGGTGAGGGAGAGCACTTGCCACCGTGGGGATGGAGTGTGGAGATAGGCAATATTATAAAAATTATGTGGCCCTGAAGAGTGGAGCTCCCCTGTGTAAACATTAGAAATGTTGAGCATATATGGTGAGGTTAAAAGTCGGTATCCATTTCACAAATAAAAAAATTAAATAATCAGCATCAAATGACCAGGACTTTGAAACTATTGTGCAAATTCATTCTCATAATTTAACCCAAAAACATTTTTAGTCTCGCCCTAATACTCTATCGTATTAATGAGTGCAAGTGTTGTATATCACAGGTTAAGGCTGCTCAAGATAGAGAAAAAAGGAAACAGAATAAAACTTCTGCTTCATGTTTCAGCTCATTATCTACAATCAATGAACTCAAAACCCCCAATCATCTTTAAGGAATAAAATGACTTACTTAGGTGTCCAAAAGCGAGTGAGCAAAAATCAAATGGGAATTGGTGACATAACATTTTGGAAAGTAACATAAGAATGTATGTACATTATAGCCTACTTTGTTTTTAAATAGTATCTATTTCTGAAAAAAATATGACCAAAACAACAGTAATGCTTACCTGGGGCAGAACAGCATCATGTGGTCAATCATCTTTAATAGTGTCTCAATGAGGTTTTGTAAAACACGATGACTGTGCTCTAGATCATTCTCACTGGGTGTTTAGAATTAACCTTCAGCAAAGATCAACTAGCGCTTAATTTCTTGAAACATATTCTTCTATTTCGTTAGCTCTAACCAAGACAAAAACCGAAAAGAAACACCGGTACTTCATGATGTAAAAGAGATACCCGCTACTTCTTCTTCTACTTCTAGAATTTAGTTGGCGGTTGGCAAACTGACTTGAGGTGTTACTGCCATAGACACGTATATGTAGACGCCTCATTGGGGGCTGCTTTGCACATCAAAGCCATTTTGAATGTGCCAAACGGCGATCGGAGAGGATGCCTCATTCCTGTGCTGCATCGAAATGTACCAATCATTTTACTGAACAAACCAGATCTGCTGGCATTACCTTTCACAGGTAAGAATTAAATACTGGGAATCCCCATTCATCATAACAAGAATCCCACAGGCAAACCAGCTAGCAAGAAAAAAATTTATTTTTCTACACACAAGCCTAAACTACTTAAATTGTTTAAACTCTGTAGGTTTCCTAAATATACAGCTCTGAGAAGTCAATGGGAAACAGCGAAGAGAAGAGTTTTCTGCTAGTCCTTCAGCCATGCTCTGCAGTGAGCATTTTAGAGGACCCAGTACTCCATACTCCCAGAGTACCCCCCACAGGACCCCCGAGGGACACGGTCGAATGCCTTCTCCAGATCCACAAAGCACATGTAGACTGGTTGGGCAAACTCCCATGCACCCTCCAGGAACCTGCCGAGGGTGTAGAGCTGATCCAGTGTTCCACGGCCAGGACGAAAACCACACTGCCCTTCCTGAATCCGAGATTCGACTATTTATCTAGGCTTTTATCTAAATGAACATTCTATATCTTATTCTTGGTTTTAGTCTGTGGCTACCAGGACATCTCAGACCTCAAAGAAGGCAAGGCAAGGCAAGGCAAATTTATTTATATAGCACAATTCAGTACAAGACAATACAAAGTGCTTTACATGATTAAGATATAGCAAAATAATAAAATGTAGATAGAAAATAGAATAAAAGCAAGTAGGGATAGAATGTAGTAACAAAAAAAGAACATTAAAAACAGTAAAACTGTTTAACTAGAACAGTCAAAGGCAATTTTAAACAAATGTGTTTTTAATCTTGATTTAAAGGAACTCAGGCTTTCAGCACTTTTACAGTTTTCTGGAAGTTTGTTCCAGATAAGTGGAGCATAGGAACTAAATGCTGCTTCTCCTTGTTTAGTTCTGGTTCTAGGTATGCAGAGCAGGCTGGAGCCAGAAGACCTTAATGGCCTGGATGGTTGATACGCTGATAACAAATCTGTGATGTATTTAGGTGCTAAGCCATTTAGGGATTTATAGACTAACAGAAGTATTTTAAAGTCTATTCTCTGAGATACAGGGAGCCAGTGTAATGACTTTAGAACTGGGGTGATGTGCTCTACTTTCTTAGTCTTAGTGAGGACGCGGGCAGCAGCGTTCTGGATCAGCTGTAGCTGTCTGATCCACTTTTTGGGAAGACCTGTGAAAACACCGTTGCAGTAATCAATTCTACTAAATATAAACGCATGGATTAGTTTTTCCAGATCCTTCTGAGACATTAGTCCTTTAATCCTGGAAATGGCCCAAAAAGAAAAAAAGAAGGCCCAAGAGCTCCTGTCACTGGACTCTTTCCATCTTGTCCAAGAGGTTGAGCCCATCTCTGTGCCCAATTGTGAGTATTAATGACTGGCTTTGCCTCACACATCTGTGAAAGTTATGATATTGCTGTAGTTAATTAAGGGAATATTCAGCAAAATTACCAGAAAGACAGACATTTTGCATGGCTGCTGTTGATACAATTTCCATGGCCCAGATCGTTTTGTACTCTTTAAAAAAGTATTTTTCCAGATCCCTGTTTGTTTTAAAACATTGTTTATTTAGATATAGAATGGGCCTTTATTTGGCCCTTAGTTAAAACATGTGTGTCAAGTGTTTTACTTTTTTGCTGTGCTGTTCCCACACTTGAAGGGTGTGCCAAGCGGAACTTTAAACTGGATTCCACTCAATGACCAGACTGTTGTTCCATTTTTCCATTTATTTTTCTTCTTGTGTTATTTACAGTTAATCATTAATTATTAGTAGCAGGTTAAAAACCTTAAAAGACAAATCAAACAAACATTTACTATATTGCACAGTGTAAGAAACAGTTCTGAACAATTTATCATTAAATACATTTATCAAAATAGACTATGGTTTTATCTTTAAGTTAGGAAAAACTGCTTAATTATTTATTATAAAAATGCATCAAAAATTTCAAAGCAGTTTAACCATGCTACAAACAAACATTTCTCATATCTCAATGCCTCATCAGCAGCAGCGCATACCTTGCATTCACAACAAAAGGATCAAACACGAGCTTACCGGCTGTCTGTTCAGTTCTTTGCTTCCTTGACACAAACCTCACACAGCTCTTTTTTATATATATTTTTATATTTTTCGCTGCAGTCCTTTTGCTCCTTCTTCTTCTTCCTTATATTTAATGGCAGTTGGCATACCAACTTGGTGCATTACCGCCACCAACTGTTTGGGGTGTGGAGCTTCAATGCGGAATTAGACGCCTGTATTATTCGTGCCATTTTGAGCCATCTGTAAATATTTGAATACTGCTATTATACTTAAGACCTAAGTATTGTTGCACCAGATCGTTCATCCCGCCATATTCCCTGCAGTGTTTTGACATCTTTGCTATTTCAAAATCTACTGCTGGCAAGGGAAATATCCAAGGGGGAATGACGGGTAATGCCACTGTACAGCTGTGACTTAATTTTAAAAGACCCAGTTTCTCCGCTTGACTGTTTCCCACCCATCCAAAACTGCTAAATTGTTTCCTTCCATGTTCCCAGCTAGAGTTCAACACAGGTTTGGTTGGATGATCCTGCTTATGCCCCTGCAGATTCACCCAATACACCATGGCAAGCTGTAGACATCTCATAGATAAAGGCATCTCCCCACCCTCCACCTGGAGAGCTGGAATTGAAGAAGTCTCGACTGCACCACAACACAGACGAAGGGCTTGTGCCTGAACCAAGTCAAGCTTTTGCAAGTGGGATTTTGCAGCTGAACTAAATACAATACATGCATAATCCAATGTAGCTCTGACTATGGCAGTATAAATATGTTTAAGAGAGTTCATGCTAGCACCCCAACCACTTCCTACCAAGCATCTTATAACATTGACTGCCTTCTTGCACTTGGTGACAGTTTTCTGAATATATTTTGAACCTGCTTAACTAATTGCCCATAAAGAGTGACTTGTATTGTAGGGTTATTGTGCTTCTTAGAAAAACAAATAACCTGTGTCTTGTCCACAGAAAACCGGAAACCCCACCTGTTTCCCCACTTCTCAACAGTGCTGACTGCTGCCTGTAGCTTTTTCCCAACAAATACTTCATTACGCCCACTCACCCACAATGCTCCATCATCTGCATATAAAGACCTCCCAAGTCTAGCATCAACCTCTGAAAAAACCTCGTTAATCATGATATTAAATAAAATAGGACTGCATACACTCCCTTGCGGTACCCCATTTTCTATAGAGTAAATCTTGGAGTGGGATAGCCCAACTCTTACCTCTATAGTCCTGTCCTTCAAAAAATTCATAATCCAGTTGAACATTCTTCCACCAATACCCATGGATTCTAATTTAATAAGAAGACCCTCTTTCCATAACATATCATACGCCTTCTCCACATCAAAGAAGACAGCAGCTACCAGTTCCTTTTTGGCCTGAGCCTTCCTAATTTCATCCTTTAAACATAGCACAGGATCCATAGTCGACCTCCCTCTACGGAAACCACTCTGCTGAGGTATAAGCAAGTTCCTGCTCTCTAATATGTATGTTAACCTGTCAGTGACCATACGCTCCATTATTTTACATAAGTTAGATGTTAGTGCGATAGGTCTATAGCTAGTTGTTTCACTTTTGTCTTTTCCAGGTTTCCCAATTGGAATAACAACAGCATGTTTCCAAGCTGATGGCAATACCCCTGACTCCCACACCTTATTATATAATTGCAGAATCACTAATTGCCCTTGATGAGTTAAATTTTCAACCATTTTGTAACATATCTCATCCTTACCAGGTGACGTTGCTCTGACTCCTGCCAATGCTCTTTTCAGTTCAAAAAAAGAAAAGGAAACATTTAGTGTTCCATCAAAATTGTCCTTTACCATTAAAATGTTAGAGTGTTCTCTCATTATTATATCTCTACCTTTCTTAGCTTCAGGTGTCAAATTTGTAGAGCTATGGACTTTAACAAATGTTTTTGCCAGAGCCTCTGCCTTATCCTTATTTGTTATCATAATTTCATTATTATATTTGATAGCTGGTAATGTATACTCCCTTCTAATACCACCCATCCTTCTTATCATACTCCAGATTTTGCTAATATGTGTTTCTCTCCCAATGTTATTGCAGAACTGCTGCCAATAACTCCGCTTAGCCTTTCTGATAGCTCGTCTATAACTTCTGCTTGTGACTTTTTATATTCTATTAGGTCATTAAAGGAAAATGATCTTTTAACTTTTCTAAAAGCTCTGTTTCTTGCCTTAATAGCATTATTGCATTCATCTGACCACCAGGGAACTACCTTGTGTTGTTTTAATCCACTTCCTTTACCTATAACTTCTTCTGCAGTAGTGTGCATGACTTCTACTACTTCTGCATTAAAACCATCTATACTATCGTGCCTGTTTTGACTAATTCCTTCTAACCTCCTACTACATGTCATATTATAAAGTGCCCAGTTGGCATTTTTTAATTTCCATCTAGGAAAACCTATTTCCTCCAACTGAACTGGACCCACTCCTATTTCACATACAATTGGGTAATGGTCGCTCCCTACTGTAGTATCTTGTACAACATCCCACTTACTGACTCTAGCTATTTGCTCAGAC
This sequence comes from Fundulus diaphanus, assembly GCA_037039145.1. Lineage (NCBI taxonomy): Eukaryota > Metazoa > Chordata > Actinopteri > Cyprinodontiformes > Fundulidae > Fundulus > Fundulus diaphanus. The sequence goes on from CM073133.1 coordinate 53,606,965, forward strand.
ACCAAAGTGAGATCGATTGGAGATTCCAACCCTCTAGCTATATCTATTCTGGTTCCCCTTCCATCATTCAAACAGATTAGCTCTTGATCCTCTAGAAATTCTTCCACCACACTCCCATTATTATCAGTGTGAGAACCACCCCAAAGTGTGCTATGTGCATTAAAATCCCCACACCAAACTGCCTTGTGTGTTTCTTCACCTATTATCTTTTCAAGTGCCTCTTTATTTAACTTCCCGCATGGATTATAAAAGTTCACTATCCTTATACTAGTATTTCCTATCCATACTTCAACTACAATTGCCTCAGAGTCTTTGCTGATATTTATAACTCTATAGCCTATTCCCTGTTGAATAAACATAGCTACACCACCTCCAGTGCCACTTTCCCTGTCCCTGCGTATAGCCACATACCCATGAAGAATAAAATCTAAGTGAGGCCTAAGCCATGTTTCTTGCACACATATAACACTAGGTTTTTCACTCCTTTCCTCAATAAACTTTTTGAATTCCTGCCCATTAGAGCAGAGACTCCTGGCATTCCACTGCAGAATTGCTAAAACCATTAAGACTCTCCACATGATGGCTGAATATCCTGTGTCCCTGCTATAAGTGTCTCATTTATTGCGTCTACTGTTACTTCCCCCATATTAAGGTATTTTTGTGCTGCCTTTATGATAATCTTAATCCTCTCTGTTCTGCTTTGTGTTTGGGCTGAACAATTGACTACCTCTGCCAAGAATGCTACAAACACAACACTATCAACTCCAATACCAGGCTTGACTACTGTAGGTCTCTCAAAATATTTCCTGTCTTTGTTGTATCTCAGGTCTTGACTCTGCTCAAGCGTTCTCGCTATTGGTGATACTACCATACTCCTCTTTGCATTCACTTCTTTAATGGCTTCAGCATAAGTCAGCTTTTCTTCCACTCTGACTCTCTGAACTTCGGTCGCTCGTTTGTGTGCCTCACACCCTTTATATGCAGCACTACGCTCACCCCCACAGTTACAGCATTTGACTTTTGTACCTTCATTGCATTTGCCATATTCATGATCTTCCCCCCCACATTTACCACACCGCTGTTTGCCTCTACAAACCGCTGCTACATGGCCAAATCGTTGGCATTTAAAACACCTTAGGGGAGGGGGAACATACGGTCGCACCTGGAAACTCATGAACCCTACTTTAATTCTTGTTGGCAAAACTTCCTCCTGAAATTGTAACCAGATAGATAAGCTCTCCTGTTTTGTTCCATTATTATTATACATCAGTCGTCTAGCTTTTATCACTTTAGCTCCTGTTACATTTTCCAAGATCTCTTCAATGGGCACATCTGTTGAAATCCCTGTAATAACCCCTTGTAATGTTTTCTTTCGACCCCAAACAAAACACTTAACTTTCTTCCCTTCCAAAGTAGTCATTTTAATCAAACCTTCTCTCTGTTTGGCATCAGAACATGTAATCAACAAACTACCATCCCTAAGTGGATTAACATGCACGGTACCTACAGTATCATGCAAAGCTTTAGTCAGCTTCAATGGGTTGACAGAACCGGGAGAATCAAACTGGAGCTTTACCTTAAACTCGTCTCCTCTACTTTGAGATGCGCTGAAACTACTATCCACATCCGACTCATAATGATTTCCATTATCACCATCACGGCTTCTTTTCTTTTTCCTTTTGACATTTCTCGTAACTGTGTACCAGTCTCCTCTGTTCGTTTCTCCCGGGTCCTCTCCCCCCATCTCCACCTCACTTCCTACTCCTGCGTCACTTCCTGCCATCTCAGCTCCACACCCCCAAAAAATCGTCCTTTTGCTCAAGCCAGGAAGTTTGGCCGTTTCTCAATTCACGAGAACGCGAGTACGGACTCGCGTTCTCGTCAAGACCGGTCTTGGCGAGAACACAGGAAGATCGGACTTGACAAGAACGTGAGCACGCAGCACGTATGGTGTATTGGAACAGAAGCGTACTTGTGACGTCATGAGACGCACAGTTCTTTAGCATTTCTTTAACATTCAAAAGTATTTATATACTACACCACAATAAATCTTATTGACAAATTTTTTTAAAACAACATTTTTAATTTCTAAAAAGCCTAAAAATTATCTTGCCGCGGTGCATTCTGGGAAAGCGGTCAGTCTGAAGAACGCACAAGTCTGCTCTGATGCATGCTCGATAAAGAGGGCGGGGCGAGAACAACATCCGGGGAATTCGGCGCGTTCTCGATTTGGCGTTCTCTGGATTGGAACAGTGCTCGGGCTGAGGCTGATGACGTGTCACGAGCACACGAGCACACAAGAACGCTCAAGAACGCATATTGAGAAACGGCCTTTGTCTCACCTTGTTGTGATTGATTTCACCTGGTAAGCTGCGCGCTCACGCTCAAACAGCTGACGTGAAGAGCGTGATTGATTTCACCTGGTAAGCTGCGCGCTCACGCTCAAACAGCTGACGTAAAAAGGGGCGTTCACGCAACACTCAGAATGGTCCCGGTGTCTGTCACTTCTCTGCAGCAGCAGCAGGGCAACGCGTCCTGCTCAAACGGCTGACATAAAGGGGCGTTCGCCGCAACAATGTGTGTCTGTCAACATCAACTTCACAACCAAATAGAAGGACACAGGGACTTATTATTATGAATAAAACAATAGCACAACTAAACCAAAGGTAAACAATTTTTGGTTTTGCCCTAAATAAGGAAGTTACAATATTTTCATAATGTAAATATACATATCAAGTCTGGAGTATTTTTCTTAGCATCTGTATCAGATTTGTAATGTTACTGGTGTGCTTCGGTGGCGCAGTGGTTAGCGCAGACGACCCATGTACGGAGGCCTTAGTCCTCGACGCGGTTGCCCCAGGTTTGACTCTCTGCCCTTTCTCATACCCCCTTTCCTGTCAGCTCACTGTACAAAAAACGAGCCACTACTGCCGTAAAAACCTAAAAAAAAAAAAAAATTAATCTTACTTCTGTGACAACACTGATGCACTATATTTAAACATGGCAGAGAGGCAGACTGAGGGAGGCCTTGGCTGGGGTGGAGAGTCTGGAAAGCGAGAGAAGGAACACCAAGGACACAGACAGAAGGGCAAAGAACACTATGAGTGGTCTTCTGGAGGATCACAGAGAGACAAAACTCATAAATGAAGAGCAGCTTGATACATACACAGGTAGAATTAAAAAAAAGGAAAATAAACTGTATTAAACCTTCCTTTAAGACTTCTTGAACATTTCAATGGTTCTTAGTAATTTGTCTCTTACTTAATTTTCAGATCTTCCAATGCACCTTCTATCCAGACAAAGCCATGATTACACTAAAGACCAGAGGGAGTTTGCCATCACTTTCCACCTATATGGTCCAAAGGCATACAATTATCTGAGAGAGACTCCTAATATGAACCTCCCCCATCCACACACATTGCAAAGGTATTGTTTATGTTGTATGAAAATGTTATTCAACGTTATCTCTGATCTTGACTTTGAGCTGCCTCTGTATACTCCTCAATAACTCTCTGTCTCACTCCCTATAGGCTCTTTTTTTCTTGGTCAACAGTTCCTTCAGGTCACTGGTGATCCAGGGTTTATTATGGAAGCATCTCACAGTTCTGGTAGGGATGACACTGTCCACACAGAAGTTCATATAGTTGGTCACACTGTCAGTCATGGCATTTATGTCCTCTCCATGTGGCTTGCAAAAAGAAATCCAATCGGTTGTTTCAAAACAACCTTGTTGGGCTTCTTCAGCTTCCTGTGATTACTTTCTCACAGCCCTTTTTGTTACAGGTAGTCTCTTGACAAGTGGTTTATAATCTGAGCAGAGTAAAAACGAGGTTGTGATCTGATTTACCCAGGGGAGGTCTTGATTTGGAAATATATGAATCATTGACATTTGTGTAAAACAAATCCAATGACTTGTTTTCTCTGGTAGAGCAGCTGAGAAACTGTTGAAACATTGGCAGTGTAGCAGAGAAGAGTTATTAAAATAACTAGATATTGCCACAGAAGAATTTGGGTGTTGTGTCTGGATCCTAGCAACAATGGAACTGATGGCATCACATCCATTGTCGGCAACAGCTGAGGGTGGGATGTAAACAACCAGCAAAACAACACTGGTGAACTCTCTTGGCACATAATATAGACAAAAACTAACTGCCAATAGTTCAATGTCTGGACTGCAGAGATGATACTTCATAGTAACGTGTGGTGGGTGACATCATCTGTTGTTGACAAGCACTGGCAATCCACCTCCTTTCCTTCTCCTACTGCTCTTTAAATCTCTGTCTGCTCGTATAATCAGGAAGCCCAGCAAATAGACGTTGGAGCCGGGGATATGATCCTGCATCCATCGATCGATCGATCGATCGATCGATCGATAGATAGATAGATAGATAGATAGATAGATAGATAGATAGATAGATAGACGTGACAGCTTCTTATACCCCCCTCCCGTAATGCACACGTGGAGGCCAGTTGGTTGGATTGTATGCCATTTACTGAACTGGGTGGTCAACAACACACAGATAGCATAGTGAGCTTCCCTACTGGTCCACTAGTAACTCTGTGTACACAGCAGAGCGCTGAACAGACTGTGTGTAACGGGTGACATCAATGAGGACATTCCACCAGGTTTCAATGAGAGCTTTTATTCTGGGAGAGAAGAGTAAAAACAGATTAACCTCCTCTTCAATTCACTTTCCCTGCATTCCAGCCCCACAGCAGCGCGCAACAACGCTGTCTACTAACATTTTTTTCTCAGATACAACAAAACTCAACAAAAGAAAGAAATCTCCTCACAAAAATCATAAACTAAAAACAAGAGGAGAAAAACGCCACCTAATGGCCACAACAACATAATACAGTGGGACAGAGTTAAACAAAGAAAAAAAATATATAACTTAAAATAAAAACACATACCTGGGAGAGAAGAGTAAAAACAAATTAACCTCCTCTTCAATTCACTTTCCCTGCATTCCAGCCCTAAATGTGAAAATAAAAACAATGTTTAACCGAGCTTTGTTGGACTAGCACCGGCTGTTCGCGCCAAAATAAAAAAAGAAATTACAATAAAACGGTTCATAAAACCCCCCCAATGATGGTCAAAACTGCAAAACAACACACCAACAACCAATAATAACCAACATTTGGTAGAGACCTCAACATAAACAACATCCATACAGTAAAACAAACATATATCGCAGCAGCGAACTTTCCTCTGACTTACCCACAGCAGCGCGCAACAACGCTGTGAGGGAAAAGGGGGAAGCGGAGGAGCTACGAGGGCTGGAATGATCTACGGAAGCCCAGGAGACACAAACAAGGCAGAGTGCAGAAGGGCGACCCCCGCAGGCAAAAACAACAAAACAACAAATAAAGGCTCTGCTTCCTGGTCTGGACAACCCAGGGTCCAGACCAGGAGGCAGAGCCGTAGTTTAACACACCGCTCTGCAGCTTCTGTACTGTTACCCACCCATTATCCTATTGAGACGGTGTCTTTCCCACGGCCAAAACTTAACAGATCAAAAACTGATCTAAAAGGAACAAATCATAAAAACCTAATAAAAATCAATACGGTTCACCTTGAACCTAAAAATAAAACAATTAAATGTGGTCTATTAAATATAAGGTCTCTCCCTCCAAAGACTTTGTTAGTTAATGAATTGATTTCTGATAAACAGATTGATTTATTTTGTCTCACAGAAACCTGGCTATAAGAGGACTACGTTAGTATAAATGAGTCAACTCCCTCCAATTATTCAAATTTCCACATTCCCAGATCTGTGGGAAGAGGAGGAGTGGCAACCGTCTTTCAGTCTGATTTATTAATTAGTCCCAGGCCAATTAATAACTACAGTTCTTTTGAACATTTAACCCTCAGTTTCCCTCATCCAAACTGCAAAGCAATAAAACCTCTTCTGTTTGTTGTTTTGTATCGTCCACCAGGCCCTTACTCTCAGTTTTTGGATCAGTTGTCAGACTTCTTATCTGATTTGGTGATAAACACTGACAAGGTTATTATAGTGGGTGATTTAAACATTCATGTTGACACAGAATGTGATAACCTTAGTGTAGCCTTTAAAACTATCCTAGATTCAATTGGTTTTGCTCAAAATGTGCATAAACCGACGCACTCTTGGCTCCATACTCTAGACCTTGTGCTGACATATGGCATTGATTGTGAAGAATTAACAGTATTTCCTCACAACCCTGTCCTATCTGATCATTTTTTAATAACATTTGAGTTTAATCTAACTGAGTTCTCCACCCCCAAAAGAGGGTTCCATTATAGTAGATCTTTATCGGACAATGCTGCATCAAACTTTAAAAAGTGTGTCCCCCTCTTAATATCGTCAGTATTGCAGAAATACCCTGCAGATAGCAGCAATGTTGTTTCTCCAATTCACAAATAGATGTCTTTGTTAACGGTATGACTTCGTCATTGCGTTCTGCATTAGACAATGTAGCTCCCTTGAAAAAGAAGGTGATAATTCACAGGAAGCTGGCTCCTTGGTTTAATTCAGAGCTGCGTTCCTTGAAGCACAATGTTAGGAAATTGGAGAGAAAATGGCACTCTACACACCAAGAGGAATCCTACCTAATCTGGAGGGACAGTCTATTGTTGTATAACAAGACCCTTCGCAGAGTTAGAGCAGCATATTTTTCATCATTAATTGAGGAGAATAAGAATAATCCTAGATTTCTCTTCAGTACAGTTGCCAAACTTACACAGTCATAGCTCTGTTGATCCATCCATTCCCTTAGCTCTTAGCAGTAATGATTTTATGGGATTCTTCATAAATAAAATTGATTCCATTAAAAATAAAATAATTGGCATCCTCCCAAACATGATTACCTCGTCCTCAGTAAGTGAGGCAGCATTGGAGGAATCTTTAGAACCTGCGCAGTATCTGGACTGTTTAAAAGCAGTAGAGCTTTCTGAGCTATCTAAAATTTTAGCTTCATCTAAACCTTCTACCTGTATGTTAGACCCAATCCCAACCAAGTTGTTTAAGGAGGTATTCCCTCTGATCAGTGGTCCTATTTTAGACATGATTAATCTATCCTTGGTAAATGGATATGTACCACAGGCTTTTAAAGTAGCTGTTATTAAACCTTTACTTAAACCGGTTATGAAGCGTCCGTCAGTTTGACTTAACCTTCCGTATATATATAGCAAAATATGAAAAAATAAATATACCACCGAATTTTTAAAAAAAAAATTCACATTTAAGAGAAAATCGTTAAAGATTCTGATCACTTTTCATGCGCCCTCCAACCCAGAAGTGGTGACGTCATGTCGTGAGCGTTCATCTCAACATGATGGATTACTGCACTACGACGACTCGACGACAAGAAGTCTGAAAGTGAAATTTCGACTTCAACCGAGCGATTCCTACCAGGTGACGATTCTGATGTATCGGAGGAAGAATGTTTGTTTCTCGAGCCTCACATGTTCGACCCTGACGTTTCAGATGAAGAGAAGGCAGCGGATGAACTACAGCCTTCCGAGTCGGACAAGGAGTGGAGATTGGACGTCGGGAGATTAGATGAATGGTAGGACACGTTTTTTCTTTTAACTACGCAGTTCAAATATTTATTCGTATGTTGACATCATTTTCTTTTAGGCACCATAGATATTTAATGGCTAAAATGCCGGTGTTGTGCAAAATTCAGTTCCCCTGTGGAAATCTGTTTTCCCCCCCTCCCTTTGTCGGGAGCGCGCATTGCAGCCGTTTTCACGGCTCGTATAATTGATTTTTCGGTAAAACAACGCATATAATCGTGTCAAGGTTGTAAACTTCAGTTTAATCGGCAGCTGTTTACAAAATTATAAAATAAAAATAAATAAACGAGGTCTTCTTGCGCTGTTTTGTGTTATTTTAAACGCCAAGATAATCTGTCTTTTTTCCAACTTTTGTCACTTTTACTGAGCCGACGTGACAAGCGAATTTCTCCACTACATTTATCTTAAATGTAGAGATGAGGACAAAATGTATCACTACAACGAATGAGCATGTATTCACAGCTAAAAATGAATTTATGCCATGGCCTAGTTAGGCCCAATGATGACGTGCTACTTATCATAAAGAATCACTTGACAACAATTTATAAACAGTATCGGTACATATAATAATATTTAGCCTACCTACATACTAGCATAACAAGAGTCAAAAATAATAATATATCAAAAATATACACTGAGTAATATTGAGGCCTAAAGATTTCCTTAATGTAAATCCATTTCCAACTTCCCATAAATGCATTAATAGTGAATTTAGCAAATCAGTTATGGTGTGTAATTCATATACAAATATACAATTAATCAATCTTATTTTTTAGGTGTTCCTGTTCTCACTGCCAAATATGGATTCTGTGAGAGAGTGCATCTGTTGCCAGGAAATCGGCTTGGTTGTTGCTAAAATGGAAGAAGCCAGATAGGATATGGATGGAGAAATCCCTGGCTGTATCACAGACCATCCTGGCATGGAAGCGGTGTGTCTAAATGCTTGGACATTGCAGGTTGCTTGGTCCCAATACAAGCAACAGCATAGGCATATAGCCTATAGACAATTTGTGAGATGGTGTTGGGACTATTTAGGCAAAGATACCAGGGCTGTGATACACTCGTATGCAGTCAGCTGTATAAGGGCCCACTTCCCACCCCCAGGACATGATGATTTTACCTTTAGAGGTCACCTGTTTGCAGTTAAAAAAATACCCAAGCTGAAAGAATAAAATCTAAAACATGCATGTAAACAAAATTGTTGTGGTTATTATGTAATATAAGCAATTACTAATAAAATGATTTCATGGTCTTTTTGAAAATCGACTGAATGAGAGATTGATGGCATCATCTTTTGTTGGTTTCACAAATGAACTTGTCAGTGATGGGGGCTCTGATGCTGCATCAACCTGCTTAGTTTTTATTTTCTCCAGCTCTGCTAGCAGCAACTCCAAACAGTCGTCTACATAGTCTGTAACAAAAAGCAGCAGTGAGTAAAATTTCTCATAACATTTTTTTTTTGCTGGGGTGTATTTACACACAAATAAACAGATACAGGAAAGTAAGAGACAACACACATGTAAACATTGATACATGAAAATAAAAAGACAGAGTGAAGCAACTAGTATAGCAGTGGTGATTCCTGACAAAGATTATTTCAAAAAGAACATCTAATTATCTCAGTATATATGCAGTAGAATTATGTGCTATATTATTAGCTTGAGAATGGGTGGAGGATACTAATATAAATAAAATAATTTGTAGTGATTATCTGCATTGAGTATTCAAAATGGATGTACAAATAATCATCAAAATATATTATATGAGGTTATATGAGGTTATGGCTGTTCATCATAGAATATGTGAACAAAATAAAAATGTAATATTATTTTGGACTCCTGTTCATGTAGGTTTTTTGGGTAATGAAAGAGCAGATAGGTTGGCTAAGGAGGCTATTAAAAAAGAATATATTGATTTGCCAGTAAAGTTATCCAAATCTGAAGGCAAAAGTATAGATTGGAGAGAAAGCAAGAAGATATGGAAAGGCAGGTGGGATAATTAAATAAATGGAAGGCACTTATATAGGATACAAAATACAGTTGATGTAGTAAGGATTAGAGGAATAAACAGGAGGGAGGAAATAATTATAAATAGAATAAGAACCGGTCACAGTTTTTTTTAAATGGAACTCTTTGTAAAATGGGGAAACATCTTACTGGTTTTTGTAGTTGGTGTCATGATGTAGAAACAATAGAACATGTTTTTATTAATTGTAGAAGCTATGTAAATCAAAGAAAAAACGGAATTAGGTTTTAATAGGAATTTAAATTTGAGAATGTGGTTTATAAGCTAAATAGTATTTAGGGGAAAAAGAAGATTTTTAGGTTTAAAAAAAATACTGGGATCAGAGAATTTGTGGAATAGATATTAGGATCCAATAGATGGCAGTAGTGCAACAATAATGGATGCAAGCTACCATTAAAATCTAAAGAGGAAGAGCAGCGGTTGTGAAGAGCCAAAGTCCCCCTCCCCCGGAGCGCCGACTGACGATCCACAAACGGGCTCTAAGTGTGTCTTTTGGCCACTCATGCAATCCTCCATCTTCATGGGAACAGTACATAGCGACACAACGACGAGGCATCTTGTAAAAAAGCCGTGAAAGCAAAACAACGTTATCCATTTAGTACTCAGACAGTATAGCGGGTATACCGGGTTTGTGACTCCCGCTATGACGTCAGTGGGAAAGTCCGCCTAGCGAGATCGTTTTGATTCCATGGATTTTGCGAACGCAAAAAACGACAGATGCGGGTAGGAGACCGGAAAAAAATTATCAGAATTAATAAATAGCTATGTGGACATCATCTGTGAGAAAAATCTCTCTGATCTGCCACTTCAACGATTAATGCTTCATAACCGGTTTAAGAAACCATCTCTTGATCAAGATGAGTTAGTAAATTACAGACCTATATCTAATCTTCTTTTCTTATCTAAAATTCTTGAGAAAGTAGTTGCTAATCAACTATGTGAACATTTACAAAGTAATGACCTACTTGAGGAGTTTCAGTCAGGCTTTAGAGCTCATCATAGCACTGAAACAGCTCTGGTGAAGGTCACTAATGACATTCTCATGGCCTCAGATAATGGACTTGTGTCTATACTTGTCCTGTTAGATCTCAGTGCTGCATTTGATACAGTTGATCACAATATTCTCCTACAAAGACTTGAGCATACTGTAGGGATTAAGGGAAAAGCATTAGGCTGGTTTAAATCTTATCTGTCGGACAGATTCCAGTTTGTTCATGTTAATAATAAATCTTCCTCAAACTCTAGGGTCACTTGTGGAGTACCACAGGTTTCAGTCCTTGGACCAATTCTATTTACTATATATATATGCTTCCGATTGGCAAAATTATCAGACAGCATGGGATTAATTTCCACTTTTATGCTGATGACACTCAGCTATATTTATCCATAAATCCTGATGAATCCAATCAATTACTTCGACTGCAGTCATGTCTTGATGACATCAAAAGCTGGATGACTTTAAATTTCCTGCATTTAAATTCTGACAAGACAGAAGTTGTAATCTTTGGGCCAGAGTCCTCAAAAAATAAAGTTCTTAATCAATCACTTAATCTGGATGGCATTAACTTGGCCTCTGGTAATAAAGTTAAAAATCTTGGTGTTGTTTTCGACCAAGACATGTCATTTAAATCCCATATTAAACAGGTTTCCAGAGTTTCCTTTTTTCACCTCCGGAATATCGCCAAAATTAGAAACATTCTGTCCAAGGGTGATGCTGAAAAACTAGTCCATGCATTTGTTACTTCAAGGCTGGACTATTGTAATTCTTTACTATCAGGAAGTACACAAAATGCAGTTCGAAGTCTTCAGCTGATCCAAAGTGCTGCGGCAAGAGTTCTGATGGGGGGAGGGAGTGGGTTTATTAGGTATTTAGGGGGAGGGGGGGGCTCTGGCCGGGTGGCTCGTGCGGGTCGTGTTGGCCCGCCCTCTTGGGGGGGCCCGGTCCGGGGGGCGTCTGGTCGGGGGCCGGGGCCGGGGGTCGGGCACAAGCAGTCGTATAGTCGATTTGGGGTGACCCCCCCCCCCTTTGGTCAGTGTTGGATGTGAATGTTATGTGGGAATGTGTGTACAGCGTCTTTTTTTTTTTGTGTGTGGCGAGTGGGGCACAAGGGAGGGATGGGGTGAATGAGTTTTTTTTTTTTTTTTCAGGTATGGGTGTGGTCCGCTCCCTCTCCCAAGAACATCTCAAGTCTCCGATAGGTGCGGAGCCCATCCCCCCACGTCCTGCCCTCCTCCACTTCGTTGGCGGGCGCCTTGGCCCCCTGGCGCGTTGGTTGCTTTCGGGTTTGGGGCGGGTTCCCGGGCGTGCGTCGGCCCGCTCCTGGCGGCCTCTTCGCGGGGCCTGGCCCCCCGGGGGGCGGCCGGGGCCCTCGTCGCGGGGGCGGGGCGCCCCTGGGGCCTCTGGCCCTCAGGGCCCATGGCCGGGACCACTTCAGCGGGGCTGGCTGCCGGCGGAGCCCACGGGCTCGTCTCCGCGGCTCTTGAGGGCGTCGGCATTGCGATGGCTGGGGGATTTCCTCGGGGTCGTCTCTGCTCCTTCCTTGGGGGGGGGGTTGCAGATATCCTGTGTCGGCCCCTCCTGGGCGACCTGCTTTAGGGACCCCTTTGGGAGTCCGGGGCTACGGGTCCCCTGACGCCTGCCTCTGTGCTCGGGGAAGGTGGGTCTTTGGTTCTCCACAATCACTATCAAGCTATTTCTGGATAATCTTCACCTAAACTAGTGCACTTTCACATCTCCCACTGGTGCTAGGTCCCAGGTATTAAGTGTTCACTTATATACAGTAATCTTATAATTTATTTATTTATTTATGTTGTGTCACGTTCTTTTTTCAAATATCACATTACACATGTCAGCTTACATAATAATATATATGATTTAGCAATGGCACCTAGGTGTTATTCGAGTGTATCTGTTGCTTTATGTCTGTTGGTTGTGCAGTTCTTTTTGTGTCTCTTTCCAGGTGATGGAGCAGACAGAGGACATTTTATCATTCTCTTCCTTTTATCTCCTCTTTCTTTCACCTCTACTCTTTTTTTTTTTTCTTTTCTTTCACTTTTTGTTCTTCCTTTACTCTCCCATTGTCATGTCCATATAATTTGAAATTCTCCTTGCAGGAATCATAATAAAGCTATTTACAAGCATAAATCAAGTGGAGCACTATGGCGAAAGCTGTTTGCTCCACTTGTAAAAGCAAAATCTGTCGAGCTCCATCTGGCATTGAGATTTCAATTCCTATTGCCATAGTGCTAGACAGGACACTGGGAAAAAAAAAAAAAAAAAAAAAAAAAAGAGTTCTGATGAAAATCAACAAGAGGGATCATATTTCTCCAATTTTAGCTTCCCTTCATTGGCTTCCTGTTAAATCAAGAATAGAATTTAAAATTCTCCTTCTAACGTATAACGCCCTTAATAATCAAGCTCCATTATATATCAGAGCTCTGATTACCCCGTATGTTCCTAACAGAGCACTTCGCTCTCAGACTGCAGGTCTGCTGGTGGTTCCTAGAGTCTCTAAAAGTAGAATGGGAGGCAGATCCTTTAGCTATCAGGCTCCTCTCCTGTGGAACCAATTCCCAGTTTTGGTCCGTGAGGCAGACACCCTGTCTATTTTTAAGACTAATCTTAAAACTTTCCTTTTTGACAAAGCTTATAGTTAGAGTGGCTCATGTTACCCTGAGCTACCTCTATAGTTGTGCTGTGATAGGCTTAGGCTACTGGAGGACATCAGGGCCTATTTTTCTCACTCTACTGATTTCTACTGTTCTCCAGTCTACTGTTCTCCAGTTTTGCATTGTATTACATTGAAATGACTGTCGTCATTTCAGCTTTTAACTTTTTGTTCTCTCTTTTTCTTCATAGTAGGCACACCTGGTCTGAAGTTCTGTTAACTGTGACATCATCCAAGGAAGACCGATCACCCGCTATTACCATCTAATGTAGAACAGATTACTAGATCAATGTGTGCTTCTGGGCTTTTTTGTCTGTATTGTTGTGTCTCTGCTCTGTCTTCTGTAACCCCCAGTCGGTCGAGGCAGATGACCGTTCATACTGAGCCCGGTTCTGCTGGAGGTTTTTCCTTCCCGCTAATGGGTGGTTTTTCTTTCCACTGTCGCTTTATGCTTGCTCAGTATGAAGGATTGCTGCAAAGCCATGGACAATGCAGACGACTCTCTCTGTAGCTCTACGCTTCTTCAGGAGTGAATGCTGCTTGTCGGGACTTTGAAGCAATCAACTGGTTCCCTTATATAGGAAATTTTTGACCAATCTGTATAATCTGACTGATTTTGACTTTGTAAAGTGCCTCGAGATGACATGTTTCACGAATTGGCGCTATATAAATAAAATTTAATTGAATTGAAAAAATAACTGAATATGATAAAATTCACAAATTCTCAATGTAAAATTAATTAGAAATAATTTAAAAAAATACATTTGTAACTCTGTTACACTTACCCCCACTGAATTTTATCGAATACGAGCATCAACCACACCGTATACATCACCGTAAATAACACAGATCACCTGGGGTCGACATCAAGAACATAGACAACTAACGTATCCCATAAGGATGAAGTGGTATGAGGGCAGCGCATATCCCCCAATCCATCAACTGCCAACAGGGTGCCTTGTACACCCCATAAGACCCCAACACACAGTGTGGTACAGGCTCACTACACAATACAAAATGAAAATATCATGTCCAGACAAAAAAACGTCAGACCCAAAAAGAGTATAGGCTGGCTGGTGGAGAAATCAGTCAGTAAAGGCCTGGAACATTGATTTGCAAACAGCTTTAACATCAAACTTGTCCTGAACAACATCCTGCCTGGACATAGTCTGTATGAGCCTGTTCACAGGTCTGACTAGTCGACCGAATCTAGACCTAACTTCCGTCTGTGCAGTATTGTCATTATAGTGCACAGTTGAGGTCTGGTCAACAGTATGCAGAATGTCAGAAGCACCATCCATATGACCCACAATACTAAGGCTGGGATCTGGGTCCCTTACATCCACCGGGAGGTTCACAACAGTCATAGCGGCAGAGTCACCCCCCACAGATTGACCTGTCGTGTAGCTCATGGGCGAAACTGAGCAGTCTTTGGGACCGGAGGTCATGCTCTGTAAGTCAGCTACATCCCCCACTGATGAATTTGGCTCAGACAGCTGTGTTATCCATTCAATGGTTCTTCTCTCGGAATCCACAGGCTCCGGATCAGGCAAAGGGTTCACCACCCCTTCTAGAACTCCAGGTAAGTCCTCAACACTGCCACAATCAAAGCCAGCACTTGTCTCATGTAATGTGTTGTACAACATTCCCTGATCTCCTCCAAAGCCATCTGCTTCCGGGACCGAGGAAGCATTAGCAGAGAGAGAAGACAGAAGCAGAATCAGATACTTCACATGTGGGAGCCACTGGGAAGAAACTAGCCAGCATCAGCATGTTCCTGTGAACCACCTTTTTCTGTCCAGTGACTGTGTCACAGATCTTGTATGTATGTGTCGTTGGATTAATATCCGTCACAGTGTAGATGGTCGATTCCCATCGGTCAGCAAGCTTCCTCTTACCCCTCTCTTTTCTGTTGGCTAAGAGCACTCTGTCACCGACAGCAATGTCAATGCCCTTAACTTTCTGGTTGTACAGCCGAGTGTGTCTTCTCTGTTCTTTTGAAGCATGGTCCTGAGCAATCGTCATTGCCTCCTTCAGGTCATTGGTAAGACACGCCACATACTTGTCATAGTTCCCCACAGCAGAGTCATCAAGGACAGCATGAAAGAGGACATCAACAGGCAGTCGAGGGACCCGGCCAAACATGAGGTAAAAGGGGGGATAACCCGTTGTCTCATGAACCGCACAGTTATACATAAAGGCTAGTGTCTGTAAGCGCCGTGGCCAGTCAGCTTTCTCTTCAGGGGACAATGCACGGATCATGCCACCTAAAGTTCGATTGAACCGCTCCACACTTCCGTTCCCCATCGGGTGATATGGTGTTGTGTGTGTCTTTCTAACACCTGAGACCCTGAGGAGTTCACTTATCAGCTGACTTTCAAAATTAGCTCCTTGGTCACTATGAATCCTCTCAGGAAAGCCAAAGACACAGAAATATCGGTCCCAGAGAACCCTCGCCACCTGCTTAGCTGTCTGGTCTCTACATGGAAATGCTTGAGCCATTTTTGTAAAGTGGTCAGTTATCACCAAGACGTCAACAGATCTGTTTCTGGAATCTTCGGCTGACCAAAAATCTATACACACAAGTTCAAGCGGTCTGGTTGAAGTTAGTGATGCACGATATTAAAAATTTCAACCGATATCAATAACCGATAATTTTCTGCTTTTCATGGTCGATACCGATTCCGATAGGTTCATATTTAATATAGTTTTTGCATAATCAGCAGCTTATGCTGGATGCATCTATGAAAAAAAAATTATTTAGTAGCTCTGGCTTATTTATAACAGCAAACAAAAGGTTTTTGCTCTTCAAATGTTTATTTTTTTATGCTATCACACAAAAAGTGGTCATTTGCTTTACATAACAAAAGACAAATCAATTCACAATACAAAGAGCATCTCTTGAAAATTACTGAAGAGATTCATGCCTGCATAGGTATTTGTGAAGTCAAATATTTATATCAAATATAAAATTATATGCATTTATAGTCAGCTTCAGTTACAAAAATGTAATGAAAAATAAAGTGCACCCTCAAAAATAACCACAGCTAAGGTGAAAGAAAAAAAATTCAACATCTAAAAAAAATTTCAGACACATATGCATGTCAGCCTCAGTTAAAAAAAATCAATAAAGTAAATAAAAGTGCATCCTCAAATATGAGGCGAAAAATCAACAAAAGGTTGCCTGACTGCATGGGGGCATCTTATAGCTCAAAATAAAATAAAAATTATTAAATAATTGTCACTTTCTACCTATAATTTAACCCCCAAAGTATTTTCACTCCTAATTTCTACATTGTCTTTTCAAATTTCTAGGTGAGTACATCAGTGGTGATTTTTTCATAACAAAAAGAGCTATCACAAAAACAGGGTCCTTTACTGCAATTAACAGCAGCAAAAGACAATTACATTCATAGAACAATAATTGAAAATTATTGAACAGATCAATGCTTTAACTGCAAATGTATTTTTGATTTTTTTTTGAAAATATGAGAAAATAAAATAAAAATTGCAATAACTTAAATAACCACTTTCTACTCATCATTTACAACCCCACTGTCTTTGTCCCGTTGTCTTTTCTATTTTCTAGATGAGGGCATCAATGGTAGATTTTTCTTAACAAAAAGAAGCATCTCTGCTTTCTCACATCCAAGTCGGTTTCTTTTTTCATCGATAACATTTGCAGCAGCAGAAAACAAACGCTCGCTGTCTATGCTGGTGCAAGGAGAGGACAGATATTTTCGTGCAAGTGAGGCAAGCTCTGGAAACCGGGTTTTGTTGTTTCTCCAGTACACCATGGGGCTCTCGGACCGTGGAATTGTGAGCTCTGACAGATACACTTGGATCTAAAGGAGTAAAAAAAGAAAAGAAAGGAAAATTTAACATTACTATATTTGATATTTTATCTGAGATAGCTAAAGCTTTATTTAAACAATAAATTAATTACCTGCTGATCTGTTTGGCTTTGGTTCTATTCTTTTGAGTTGCTTTCTTGCAGGATTTCATCATACATCGTCAGCAGGGAAACATTGTTGTTGTCATCCGCCTTGGGTTTCTTCTCCTGTGGCTCCTCAACATTTTCTGCCAATGTTGCACATCTGACCTTGTCGTGCAACACCTTTGTTGCTTCCCGTTTTGTTGCTTGGTCAAAATAGCAGTCTTTATATCTAGGGTCCAAGATTGTAGCTAGAAAAAACAGGGAGTCCATGTAGATGTGGCTGAAACGCTGCTCTATAGCTTGTAGTAGGGTGCTCTTTGAAGTTTTAACTCCATGATCTGTTGGAACAGTCCTATTTAACAGACGTTTTAAGGCTTCAATGGAGGGGATGACATCAGCTGCAATAGCTGAAGCTGAACTTATGTCTTTTGTCAGCTGTTCACAAGGGTCTAGAATAGTGAGCATGTTTTCAATTAAAGTCCACTGGTATGGGGTGAGATGAGCTGGTAACTCAAACTCTACTGCATATGCTGCAAGGGCTCGCTTCTGCTCCAACATGCTTCTCAGCATGTAGAACGTGCTGTTCCATCTAGTGGGCACGTCTTGTTGAAGCCTTGTCTCTTTAGTGCCTAGTTGTTTCTGTAAGCTTTGAAGACGAGAGGTGGCAAGCTGAGAGTGTCTGAAATGCCCAACTATCTTCCTGCAGATGGAAACACAGTCCGAGATGCTTCTTTGGCTCAGGACAGCCTCATTTATCGCGAGTTGTAAAGTCTGTGCCATACAGCCCAAGCTTGCAAGCCCACAGTCCTCCATTGCCTTGATCATGTTTCGTGCATTATCTCTGAGCACTACATGCACTTGGTCTTTTTTTATACTCCACTGCGCGAGCATTGTTTCAAAAGCTTGACCTATCATCGCCGCTGTATGCAACCCGGGGCACTCCTGTGCGTGCAGCATTGCTTTTTGCATGTTAAAATCTGCATCCAGCCACTGAGCCGTTAGGCTTAACATGCTGACGGGACTAACATCTGATGTCCATATGTCGGTGGTAAAACTCACATGAAGTCCGTTCTTATTAATCAAATTGTGGACGTGTGTGGCGACGGCATCATTGAGGGCAGGCAGAGAGACGTCCGAGAAGAAGCGACGGCTAGGGATGTTGTAACGTGGCTCCAAAAGTGCTATTAAGTTACGAAAACCCGGGTTCTCGACGACAGAAAAAGGCTGGTTGTCGAGCGCTATAAATTCCATCACTTTGTCGTTAATAGCTTTAGCTTTTTCACTGTCTCTTGCAAAGTTTTTACAGCTTTCAAATGCCTTCTGAATGGATACATCTGCGCTCCGTGTTGTTGTTGTTTTAGCCTTAGCACCACCGGCTGCTGCCGCGGCTGCTTCGTATTCTTTCCATGTTGCTTCGCCACGATGACGATTTTTTAGGTGTGTTATAAGGTTTGTTGTGTTGTAACCTGAAGTCTTCTTTCCTCCTCTCGAAATCCTTGCAGAGCAAGTGTTGCAAACTGCAATGCTATTGTCTTCTTCCAATACAGAAAAAAACGACCACACTGGTGAAGACATGTTTGACTATTTACAGTCAGGCAATAACGGAGCCAAGCCTGGGTCCTGATCGTAAGGAGCGCAAAATCCACAGGGCTTGTCCCGCTTTGGGGCTACTCTGCCTGGATAAAATACCACCAAATTTAATTAATTTATCGGCTATTTTTATCGGAAAATTTTACCTATCGGGCCGATAAAAAATTCCACCAAATCGGCCGATATTTAATCGGCCCGATAGATATCGTGCATCCCTAGTTGAAGTTATAGTCTCCAATGGAGATCTACCCTCAGGCTCAATGGTCTTACTGACAATGCATCGCTGGTAATGTCGAACATGGTTTCTGACATCCCTATCTAAAGTCAGCCAGAAAAACCTCTGTCTTGTCAAGCCAAGGCTCCTGAACTGAGCTTGATGACCTGCTCTGTCATGAACTCCATGAAGTACCTCAGTTTTGAGTGAGTCAGGTACAATGTACTGGAATCTTTTCGCTTTGGTTTTCTGGTCACGAGAAATCCTGTATAGCACACCATTTCGTACAGTTAGTTTATCCCAGTGCTTTAGATACTTTGTCACAGAGACAGACTCTGTAAACCTCTCTCTCCTAGAGGGTCTTCTACGCCTCTCAACATAGTACAGAACACGAGAGAGAGTTCTGTCTTCCAACTGTCTGTCACGGAGTTCGCATTCAGTGTAGGCAGGTAAGGTGTCTTGGCCAGATGGAATGAGCTGAGGCAGATGATGGACCAGTTCAACGGCACGGGTTCTCGCACCAACATCCCACTCCACTTGTGAGTGCAACACAGCAGACACATCCTCCATTGCAACAGACGTAGTGAGTGAGCAGATGTAGGGGGCTGCATGTTGACTGAGCGTTAACACTCACTGAGGAGGATTCTTTCTGACCACTGGATGATCGAAAGGCAGTCTGGATTGAGGAGTTTGACACATTTCTAACTTCAGCGAGAAGACTGGCATAGGGTTCAGTGAGCAGCCTGCAGCCAACAGTCTCTCGAACAAATGGGTCACGACTCAGTGCATCGGCCACAATATTCTGCGGGCCTGGGATGTACTTGATGTCAAAGTCGTAACTCGCCAATTTAGCCACCCAGCGTTGCTCACAACAGTCCAGTTTAGGCTTAGTCAGAATATGAGTTAATGGATTGTTATCAGTCCAGATTGTGAATTTGTGGCCTTTCAACCAGTGGCTGAACTTGTCACAGATTGACCATTTTAAAGCCAGAAATTCCAACCTGTGAGCTGGATAGTTCTTTTGGGACCGGCACAAAGACTTGCTGGCAAAAGCAATGGGCCTGGCTCGTGTCTCACCCTGCTGAACCTGAGACAGAACATCACCTATGCCATCCAAAGATGCATCAGTGGATAACACAAAAGGAGAGGTGAAATCTGGATGAGCCAACACAACGCTTTGCGTCAGTGAGGACTTCAGTTGTTCGGAGGCTTGTTCCTGTGTCGTAGTCCAATCAGAGGCTTTCAACTTCCTGGATGGTAGTTTACTTTGATGATGGCTGCTTTTCCTTCTGTCGCCCTTTAACAGATCAAACATCGGCTTGGCGATGGCAGAGTACCTGGGCACGAAATGTTGATAGTAGTTTATCATCCCCAAAAAGGATCTTATCCGCTTCTGAGATGGAGTATTTCTGGGTAGTTTTCCCCACACAAGATACTCTCGCCCAGGCTCAAGGCAAGTAGCTGAGTTACACCTTACAGTACCGACTTTATCAGAAGCATTTCCATCCTTCCATGGATTAAGACCAGACAGCATGGACAGGAAATGTTCAGTTTCTGGATCCCCAGAAGGACATGGGGTGGACACTGTCCTCCAGTAGGACTCACACCGCTTGAATGGGGTACCGCGCGCGAGCTATTTTTAGAAACACAACGTCACGATGACGTCACATCACGTGGTACGCAGTGGGGCAAACTCCGGAAACCCGCCGCTGTTTTGCTGTAAAAGAGATGTGCGTTACCCTTGGTTTTACTCGGTAAACGACTGCTTTTTCCAAATCTAAGACCATGGTTTTTAAACATTGTTGCTATGGAACGTGCAACAGCGACTCGAGGTACGCTGATCGGCCGCATATGAAGGATGTTTTCTTCAAGACTGCTAAGGAGAAATGTGTGCGCTTGGTACACCGGGGCGGTCGGCCTACACAACAGTTCAACCCGGAAAAAGTTACCAAATTCAAGTACATATGTAGCAAGCATTTTGTTGGAGGAAAGGGCCCAACCGAAGAACATCCTGACCCAATTCCAGCGACATCAAGTCAAGGTAAGAGTATTTTGGTGGCCGACATGTTAATAAAGTAGCGCCTGCTACCATGATAGCATATAGGCTATCATGGTAGCAGGCGCTAACATGATAGCCTGCTACCAGGATAGCTTACTCAAAAACATTTCAAATGAGACAAACATTAAACATATTTTTTTAACTCGAAGTCCACCACATCCAACAAGAACCACATCCACATCACTTATGTATTGGTCAGTTATCACTCCAGCCTCTTTCAGCTTCTTTTCAGCTGCCTCACTGATGCTGTAGGCCATCGAACCACTGTCCAGCATTCCGCCCATTTTGAATTTACCACCCATGTTCACAGATGCGTAGAAAAAACTGTCACTGCTGCTAACTCTGTGAACATTCTGATAAACGACAACTCCTGAGCTACTACAGGATTTCTTCTCTGAAGCGTATACAGTCTCAGCATCTGACATGTCATCAGTTTGGGAGTCGGTAGTTTGACCTGCACTTCCTGCCTCCGAATACAGGTCCACTAGTTTCCCTCCGACTGTGACTGGGAAGGATTTTTCAAACAAAACACAGTCTCTCCGACATACAGTGTGAAGTAGTGGTGTGACTTGAGTCATTACAGACTTTTCAACCTGCCTCTCTGGTGCGTTGTTCACGAGGCGTACGCTGGGACCTCCCACCCCGGGTAGGATGAAAAGTATTGCGTTGCTGCATTCTCTCCATCATCTGCTGAAACATGTCCACCATCCGAGTGAGAAGCCTCTCCTCTGATTGCTGAGGATGTTGTGTAACAACTAGCACCGAGTCTTTGCTTCTAGTATCCTGGAGATCACCCTGACAGGGAGCTGCTGGAGACTGGCATGAAGAGTGATGTTGAGATTGGAGAAAGGAAGGTGAAAGTGATGAGCTAGGCGGAGAGTAACAATGCTCATAAGCTGCCAGGCCAGGTGACACCGGGAAAGGCTGCTCTGGGCTGATGGCAGCAACCTGGTTTCTTAGCTGTGGAGCACCAGTTGCTCTGCTAGCTGCCCTCAACTCTCTCTGGTAGTCATCAATCCTTAACTGAACATCACGTGAAGTCCCCTCACAAGCTGGCTTGCACTTCAAAATTCAGGATAACTCTGGGTCAGGGCAGTGTTTGACGAACATGAGAGCCACTTCATCATTCATGCTTTTCCGTATGTTTCCCACGTTTATGCTGACCCTCAAGAGCTAAGTCCGCTGCCTTGTTTAGTCTTATCCAATAATCAACAGGGTTCTCCCTGTGTCTGGGCAGAGTAGCATAGAAATCGGCAAGAGGGAGACATGACGGGGTTTCACTGAAGTAATGGAGTACATCATATATCAGCTCAGGGTTCTTTTTAACATCAAGTGAAGGATCACTGCGCAATGCAATCTGCACCACATCCTTTGCTTTGCCCATTAAGTGGCACATGATCTCTTCTCCTTGACCACAGGAAGGTATGTCTTGTTTTCTGATGTGCATTCTAGTCAAGTCAATCCAGTCACAGATTGAACATTTGTCAGTGTGGTCACCTCTGTATGTCTGAAGTACCCTGTCAGGTTTAACATGAACTGTTACATGAGATAGGTCATGTCTGTCACTGTCACAGTGTGAGTTCTGAGTGCAGGGTTCATACACCTTTTCCAAAGTCAAAATCAAGCACTTTTCAAGCACTTTCAAGATCCATTTTAAAACTTTTTCCAGCACCTTACATCACCGTAAATTACATACCAATACATAGTCAAAATTATTATTTAGTGTTTTTATCGCATTAAAAGAGATGCTATAAACAAACAAAATTGTGTTAGCAGAAGGATCAGATATTTAAGCAAAACACAAGTTTTGTTTGTCAATGTTCTGCTGGGCCAGTGAGAAGAGCTTCAAATTTACATTTGGGCCATCCATCGACAGCTGAATCAGGTTCTGGAAGCCTATATCTGAACACACCTTTTCAACCTTCTCATGCATTTGTTCTGCAGTGTGATGACCCATGAAAAATGATGTTAGGCACCTTGAGTTTACTTGGTTATCATTCCAAAATCGTATGTGCATGTCCAGCTGGCTTTTCTTAATTTCCCTATTTAAACTTTCATCAAACAGAAGTACATATTCAGACTCTTTCTTGGCTTTGGCCTTCATTAGGGAAGAGAAATGAGGTGCAATCCCAAATGTGGTGAGGTATGCTGCTTTTCCCTCCCCACAAGTAAACTTCTTTGCAATTTCACTATCAGCAAACATGGTTCTGAAAATGTCTGCTGCATTCTCACATGATTTGTAGGAATAATGGCTGGTTACAACTTTTGTTGCCCAGCATATTTCTGCTTGAAGTGTTGGATTAGAGCTGACAAATGATGTTATGGTGTTTGTGGTCTTGCTGGTTGCCTGCTGTGGATTAGAAGACCGGACTGGAGGAGTGGATGTGGATGCTAGAGGCGCTACTCCACTGGCTACTTTCACTGCACCGTCACTGCTGATTGTAGCTGTGCTTTTCTGTCCATGTTTATTTGACGTGGTTGTTTGTTGTTGCTTTCGCGCGTGCATACAGTGATTGGCAGGCAAGATACACCCCCCCCCCGGTCCGCAAGTCGTCCGCGCAAAACTTGTCTTCTTCAACCCCCCCCCCCCCCCCCCCCTGTCGGTCAGTCGTCCGCGCAAAACTTGTTCCGGCAAACAACTCTCCGCCTTGCCTAAACAAATTCCTGCGAGAAACACTGAACTTAGCCTGTGAATTCCTAGCTAGCAGTTACTAGCGTAAACAAATAGGCGCTAACGTTAACGTGTACTAGGCTACTTCAACTGGCTTACTTAAAAAGTCTATGACTTACCCTTCATGTGACTCGAGAGTGCAGACTCGCCCATTGTGAAAAGCTGCACGTCTTTTTTGCAGACTTTACAAGAGGCAACTCGTGGGGTTTGTCCCCGTTTAATCCATAATTTGTATTTTTCATCTTCCAGCCAACGTTCATTGAAACGACAACCTCCCGGCATGGTGCAGTAGTGGTTTCATGGGGGCGGAGTCACACATGGAAATAGACTGGCAGATCGCAGTCACATATAAGCGAGCACGTTTCATTTTTGGGCTCTCCAACATTTTATTTCTCCATTTAATAAACACACGATTCAGTTAGATAGGTATTTGTTGCCAAAGAAAGTTACAATTTCAAGCATTTTCAAGCATTTCATCCAAAATATAAGCACTTTTCAAACCTTGAAAACACAACGTCAAAATGCAAGCATTTTCAAGGATTTCCAGCACCCGTACGAACCCTGTGAGTGACACAAGAAGGCTGAGGTTCACTGTTCATATTCACAACACCAGCTGACATTAGCTTGGAAACAATTGATTCACCAATTTGTGCACCTAACTGCCCAACCA
Source organism: Fundulus diaphanus (assembly GCA_037039145.1). Lineage (NCBI taxonomy): Eukaryota > Metazoa > Chordata > Actinopteri > Cyprinodontiformes > Fundulidae > Fundulus > Fundulus diaphanus. The sequence goes on from CM073133.1 coordinate 53,631,360, forward strand.
TGTCTGTAATGGCCCATTCATACCTCACGTAAAAGACGGATACGGATACGTGTGGAGTGTTTCATACGTTCCAACCGTCGATTTCGTCCGTACTTTGACACGAAAACTGGGAGCTTACGATTACGGACGAAACGGATCAATACGGAGCAATACTACCGGAAACGGTGGGGGCGCTATTGAGTTTGTAGTACAAAATGTCAACAAAATCACAAAGAAGGTTAGAATTCTGGGCTTTAAACAATGGCGGGATTCGAGGAACGACTGTCAGAGCTTGTCCGCAACTACCCACACATATACGATGTGTCGTGTCCGGGGCACAGGGACAAACAAAAAATTATAAATAGCTTTCACGAAATCGGGGAGGCTCTGGGCATGACAGGGGATGTCGCAAAGGCCAAGTGGGCCGCAATTAGGGAGCACTATGTGCGCGCCCATAATAAAGTGACGGGTAAAAAAAGCGGCGATGGCGCAAACGGGATGTCTGCAGCAGGCCCTCCAATTTTACAACGCCTGGTGTGGCTGAGCCCCTATATTTCTCACCGAGCCACTGTGAGCAATTTTCCATCTAATGCGGTAAGTTCTGTTTTGTAATAAATTTGTTTCGTACCCCCCTTTCTCTCAAGTTTTAATGACTAGCCTCTTAAGATAATTTCAGTGTGGTTGTCCTTTTTTTAGAGTTAATTAATGACAGTCTGTAACGTTTTGTACACATTTGTAGTGTCAAGAAGATGATGACATGGGTGAGACATGCAGTGACTCCCCTCCACCAACACCTGCAGCAGCAGCAGCAGGATCATCACCACTACCAGCCTGTGGAACCTCCTCTGTTCCACCCTCAGAGAGTCCTTTGCCAAGACCAGGCCAGAGGAAAAAAAAGAGGTCTGCTGATGACATCGACCCTATTGATGCCGCTATTCTTAGGAAGCTCGATGAGAGCAAGAATGTATTTACAGCATTCACTACTTACCTAAATGCTTTCTTACTTGAGCTTCCTGAGAATGATGCCAAGGCCTTGGTGAAGGACATACAGCGCCTTATGCTGACCTATTGATGTTTGACATATCACTGATGTCAATCTTCACCCGTTTTGTTGCACTTTGGCATTGTTTTATGTTATTTTTTTTATAAAATATAACAACCCTTGACTGTTCTGTTCAATTAGATATGTTAAATTATTTTAGTTAAACTAATATATATATATATATATATATATATATATATATATATATATATATACACTCACCGGCCACTTTATTAGGTACACCTGTCCACCTGCTCGTTAACACTTAATTTCTAAGCAGCCAATCACATGGCGGCAACTCAGTGCATTTAGGCATGTAGACATGGTCAAGAGAATCTCCTGCAGTTCAAACCGAGCATCAATATGGGGAAGAAAGGTGATTTGAGTGACTTTGAACGTGGCATGATTGTTGGTGCCAGAAGGGCTGGTCTGAGTATTTCAGAAACTGCTAATCTACTGGGATTTTCACGCACAACCATCTCTAGGGTTTACAGAGAATGGTCCGAAAAAGAAAAGACATCCAGTGAGCGGCAGTTCTGTGGGCGGAAATGCCTTGTTGATGCCAGAGGTCAGAGGAGAATGGCCAGACTGGTTTGAGATGATAGAAGGGCAACAGTGACTCAAATAACCACCCGTTAAAACCAAGGTGGGCAGAAGAGCATCTCTGAACACACAGTACGTCGAACTTTGAGGCAGATGGGCTACAGCAGCAGAAGACCACATCGGGTGCCACTCCTTTCAGCTAAGAACAGGAAACTGAGGCTACAATTTGCACAAGCTCATCGAAATTGGACAATAGAAGATTGGAAAAACGTTGCCTGGTCTGATGAGTCTCGATTTCTGCTGCGACAGTCGGATGGTAGGGTCAGAATTTGGCGCCTACAACATGAAAGCATGGATCCATCCTGCCTTGTATCAACGGTTCAGGCTGGTGGTGGTGGTGTCATGGTGTGGGGAATATTTTCTTGGCACTCTTTGGGCCCCTTGGTACCAATTGAGCATCGTTGCAACGCCACAGCCTACCTGAGTATTGTTGCTGACCATGTCCATCCATTTATGACCACAATGTACCCAACCCATGATGGCTACTTTCAGCAGGATAACGCGCCATGTCATAAAGCTGGAATCATCTCAGACTGGTTTCTTGAACATGACAATGAGTTCGCTGTACTCAAATGGCCTCCACAGTCACCAGATCTCAATCCAATAGAGCATCTTTGGGATGTGGTGGAACGGGAGATTCGCATCATGGATGTCCAGCCGACAAATCTGCGGCAACTGTGTGCTGCCATCATGTCAATATGGACCAAACTCCCTGAGGAATGCTTCCAGCACCTTGTTGAATCTATGCCACGAAGAATTGAGGCAGTTCTGAAGGCAAAAGGGGGTCCAACCCGTTACTAGCATGGGGTACCTAATAAAGTGGCCGGTGAGTGTATATATAAATATATATATATGTGTGTGTTTATGTTATATATATATATATATATATATATATATATATATATATATATATATATATATATATGTGTGTGTGTGTGTTTATGTTTATATATATATATATATATGTGTTTATGTTTATATATATGTGGCCTGGTCAAGAATGATGAGACCGAACACAAATAATTTTTTTTAGTTTGTGGGTGTTTATTCCCCGACTGAGCTTAATAAAGAACAGCGTTAATATTGTATTTGTTTGTTGATTTTTCTTGAGGGTTTAGGACAGTTTTAATTACAAAAAAACCCCAAAATGATTCATAATGACTCAGACTGCTCAACTGTATTAAACTGAACTTCAGTCCTTAGCTAGCACTAGACAACAGCAGTGGCACTTTCTTAAAAAAAAAAGGAAATAAAAACATTTGTTAAGCCACATCCCTTGTAGTCACTTTCAAAATAAAATAATTCCATGAGAAATGTAAAAGTACATTCATAACAAAACATCCTCTTAACAATACAGAAACAATTCTCAGAGCAAAATAAAATTGACTCACTTTCCCTCCAGTGTGTGGCCTAGACTCCCGGACACACACACCTGGCAATCAACACGCACGTCTCCCCTCTAAATTAGGCCGAAACATAAAAATGGTAGCTTATTTACCAGTCAGCATATATTGGTAGGAGATAAGACAGCTCACACATGTACGCCAGCATTACTCACGCTAACCCCGCTGCTCCGTGTTGCCTTCAGCGCGGCAGAGATATGCACACAACTCATATACGGATCTACAGAAATCGCCGGGAATACAAAATAATCATTGATAAATCTTAAGTCTTCTAACTTAATCATTATCTCATATGCTGACTCTTACAACCATTTTCAGACCTTACCGGAATTTATAGGTTATCCACCTTTGCACACCACGGCAGTCAGTCACTTTGTGTTACTGCTACTTCCCTTTTAGCGTCTCAGCAAAACTATGTGCTCGTGCGCAAACAATGCCCCCTTGAGGGAAGGAGCGCTACTACATTTCTCATCCTACAAGTCAACTTGCATAACCCTTCTTAAGGAGAAAACCCCTTTGCAACCCTTGTACATCACATTCACCTGGTTACATTCTCCCCTGCTGCAAGTCAACGTCCTCGGTGACTTCCTACATCTCTATCCTCTCATTAAGTTTTGAAGTGTAGAGAACCAAACCCGCCAACACTTGGGAGAATACATCTGGGCTGAGAGATACAGCATTACAAGCTGACATAGGTAAGTTAAATGGGTTTTTGTTTCTCCCTGCTGTTTCTCTCTGACTTCTGCGAGGAGGGGGAATGGGTATGTCCGTCCCCACATTTCCCTCCTTTCTTTTCCTTGGAACAGGCACAGGCTTCTGCCCTGGTACGTTAACTGGTAGATCAACACTCTCTGATGTGGGGTGTGGACCCAGCACTGGCTCGTCCTCCAGGTCATCATCATCTCGTACATCCTGATCAAGTGAGTCCTCACCCTCTATCACACCCTCAGCTGCATAATCCAGCTGGGCTCCTGACTTGTCCGTCATCAGATCCAAACTCTCGGGCCCCAGACCTTTTACAGGTTGAGCTGTTGGACACCTGACGTCTTCCACCAACACAAACTCTGGATCTGTGAACTCATTTTCTGATTCCAGATTCCAAGTAGACTCGTCTGTGGGAGAGGCAGTATAGCGACGTTGCTTCGGCACTGGTACTGATCCCATAACTCTGCAATTACTGCGCTTTCAAAGTTTCTACCCTGGTCAGAATGCAGACGTTCAGGCACCCCATACTTTAAGAACCACTCTTTCAACATTACTTTAGCAGTAGTCTCTGCTTTTTGATCTCGTGTGGCAAAAGCTTGACTGAACTTTGTGAATACATCTGTCATCACCAGTACATTCTCTCTGCCATCTGTGGCCCGTTCAAGCGTGGTGTAATCCACAGCAACTACCTCGAGTGGGCGAGTAGCCAGGAATGGTTTTATGGGCGCTTGAATCCTGGGCTGTGGCATTTTTGTTAGCACACACCGCTGACAGCTCTTCACCCACTGTTCGACATCCTCGTGCATACCCCCCCAAAAGCATCTCTGTCTCAATAGACCCAGGGTCCGCTCTATACCCTGATGTCCCATCTGGTCATGCACGCTTTTAAGCACTTGTTCTTTGAAGCAGGCTGGCAGCAACAGCTGGTGACACTGTCCGAGGTGAACATCCTCCATCACACGATACAAGAGTCCATCTTTTTCTCTAATCCGAGGCCACTGCCTCAACAAGGAGCGCACTGGTTTAGAAAGACCTGCTTTCTCCTGATAGGTGGGTTTCTTTTGTTGGCTCCAAAGGTCTCTTAACACTCTAATTGTTGGGTCAGCAGCTTGAAAGCTCTGTAGTTCCACTTTCGAATACCCAGGCAAGGTGGGTGTGTTATCCTGAACTGCCTCACTTATCACTGTCTCACCTGCCTCAGATGCACATAGCTGCCTGATCTTACAGTGCTCTACCCCAGCAGTTACTAAGTCCAGGCCTAAATCTGTGCCTGTCCTGAGGGCATTACATATTGCTACGCACCCGTCGTATTCTGCATCCTCACTGACAGGTTCAGGACCATCCACTGCTGGTTGCCGGGACAGAGCATCAGCTGCGGTATTGCATCGACCAGGACGATATTTCACATTGAAATCAAATACAGCTAACTGAGCGACCCATCGCTGCTGAATGGCTCCTAAATTAGCGGTGGAGAGGTGACAAAGGGGGTTGTTATCTGTGATGACAGTAAACTTAGAACCCAGGAGATAACTCCTAAACTTCTCTGTGACCGCCCACTTTAGCGCAAGGAGTTCCAGCTTCATGCTACTGTAGTTTCTATCGTTTTTCTCAGCCCCTCTAAGTCTCCGACTTGCATAGGCTATGACTTTCTTCCTACCCCTCTGCTCTTGGTAGAGAACTGCACCCAAACCTAAGTCGCTAGCATCTGTCTCTAGTACAAAAGGGCAGGTAAAGTCTGCGTAGCCTAGTGTGGGAGCACTAGTTAGCTTGTCTTTTAGTAGCTCAAAGGCTTGTTGGCTCTGTTGCGTCCAGGCTGACCTGAACTTCTGCTTAACCATAGCCTTGCTACATTCCTTGATACAGGCATTTACCACATCATGAAGAGGCCCTGCAATTTGGGAAAAACCCTCAATAAACCTCCTATAGTAACTGCAAAAGCCTAAAAACGACCTAAGCTCTTTTACTGTACCAGGGGTGGGCCACGACTTCACTGCACTTATTTTATCAGGATCGGTGCCTATGCCTTGGGATGAGACTTGGTGACCCAGAAATCTGACCTCGGACTGAAGAAAGTGACACTTTTCCACTTTTACTTTTAGACCCGTTTCCCTCAGCCTCTTGAGGACAGTCTCTAGTCTCACTAGGTGATCCTGAAAGGTTGGTGAAAAAACCAGCAAGTCATCCAAATAGATTAACACAATCTGGAAAACTAGATCACTCATGGTGGCTTGCATTAGGCGTTGAAATGTGGCAGGCGCGTTACACAACCCGAAAGGCATCCTCAGATATTCATAGAGGCCAAATGGCGTAGTGAGCGCTGTTTTGTACCTGTCTTTCTCATGTACTGCAACCTGGTGGTAGCCGCTTGCAAGATCGATTGTTGAGAAGAATTTGGCCCCACTCAGAGCATCTAGACTTTCATCGATGCGTGGGAGTGGAAATGCATCACGCCTGGTCTTTGCATTCAGCCGTCTGTAGTCTACGCATAGCCTTAGAGTCCCATCAGACTTGCGCACTAAAACGATAGGTGAAGCATAGGAGCTTGAACTGTCTTGAATCACTCCCTTTCTCAACAGTTCAGAAATGTGTTCCCTGACCTCTTGGTATTGATTAGGGGGTATACGCCGGTAGGGTTGTGAGATAGGTGTCTCATCCACCAGAGGGATTTCATGTTTCACCTGATCCGTATATCCTAGGTCTTCGTCCTGAGCTGCAAACACATCTGCATATCTCATCAAGAGCACTCCTAGCTCTGCCTGTTGCTCTTGGGTACCCCCTAGGTGTAGACGGTCCAGTAAGTTCTGCATGCCACTGTCACATTCTTTACCATCTTTCCGGTTAACTGTCACCTCCTCATGGTTAGAGGAAATACGTTGAAACTTCACTTCATAGGGGTCACCCTCGATACACTGACACTGGCTAAGAATACCTAGTCTAGTCTTAGGGGACAACCAGACATCCTCCTGGGAGAGGTTAATTACTTGGACTGGGAACAAATGACTGCTGGCTGAGACCACAGTAGGGACAACCATCAACCCGCCAGGCAGGAGAGTGTTCCCCGACTCAAAAAGTATGTTAGGGTTACCATTAGACTGTCTCCTGAATCCTCTTGCATGAACTGTAGCAACAGATGAGGCTGGTATATGCACTTTATGTTTGCCTGCTACATGAGCAGTGGACGTCTTTTCAACAAGCTCCGCATCCCGTACTCGCTGGAAGGCCTCTCTCCAGACAGAATTCAATCCTGGACCTAGAGCTGTGTCAAACTCTGACAGCACTAATTGTCTGCACCGCTTGGCAATGTTCATTCCAATAATGCCAGGTGGAGATGAATCCGGTTCTTTGGTGCCATCGTCTTTGATTATTAGGAAACCACACTCTGGGATGGCGAGCCCCATTACTTCCATATCCAGCTCAACATAGCCCAAGTAGGGTAGTGGTAACTTGTTAGCTGCGGTTATTTTAAGCCACTTAGCTGTAAAATGCATATCTTCATCTTCTCCATGGAGATGGTCTCGAAAGAAGCTTTCTGTCAAGGTGCTTACATTACTCCCTGTGTCCAACACCTAAGGCTGACACCACCTATCTGGACATCTACCTCGGGACACTGGCCCACAGCCCTTTCCAGAAAATGTTCTTTAGTTAGAATGCACTTTGAGCCTTCAGACTTGCCTCGCATTGCCCGGCTCATAGCAATGGAGGGCCCCTGTTTCCCTGAACCGCAGGACTGGGTGTAGCGGGAGGCTGCCCTCCTGATTTGCGCGATGTAGTGCACTGTCTGGCCATATGCCCCACCCCTTCACACCGGAGACAGATTGGCTGGCCATCATTAGTGTACTTGGGCTGGATTTTAGGTCGACCACCCCTACTACCACCTTCCGAACTGACGTTCTGTGTGGTGAGTTCTTTAACAGCATTGGTTAGTTCACCAATAGCTTTTCCCTGTTGGGCAATAATCTTTACTACTTCTTGCACAGTCACAGTCAGATCTGTTTGTATGGTACTGGTCAAGTTAGCCTGTTCTGAAATCTCATCTGTGCTGCTGCCAACCAGGTTTCGGTTTCTTGCCACATTAGTGTTCCGTGGACGGTCTTCGAGAGCCCACATCATAGCCTCTTCCCGTACATCAAACAGATTAGAGTCGGGCTTCTCTCTGATAAGCCTACGCAGCTCACGGCGAAGAGTGGAGTCACGTACCCCTTCAATGAACTGATCTCTAAGTGCTAGCTGTGCATCGGCAACTGCATTATGAGACTGTTGGAGAGCGGAATTGAGCAGCTGTGAGAGAACATGTGAATAATCACGCAAGTCCTCCCCCTCTACTTGCCTGCGGGCATAAAACGCATGTAACAGTTGTGGAGTAGTGCGCTTCTCCCTAAAGGCTCCCCTCAAGTATGAGAACAGATCACTGGGCTGTCCAGCCTGTCCCCCCATACGTAGTTTCACCTCCTCTAGGGCCGAACCTTTTAGCAATGAGAGAATAAAGTCTACTTGTTCCTCTCTACGCAAGCTCCTTGCTCTCATCACCCGCTCCACCTCTTCTATAAACTCGTCCACAGTGTGAGCATCTTTCCCTGGTTCACCACTAAAAGGTACAATCTGTTTTTCTCTTGGAATGTAGACAATAGACCTTGTTTGCACAATACTTGACATTACTGCATCGTGCTTTTTACTCAGTTCCAAAATCTGTGACTGCAGCTGTGCCAAGGGATTACCTCCATCTGCGTTTGGGGAAGCAGCAGGGTTCATCCCGGCTGGGTTCCGGCCTAGGAGCAGCTGCCCCCTCTTCTCCATCCCACATTCTGAAGTGTCTCGTGCACTGTCTTTATTGCAGCAAAATAACAGTCCCGATCAGTTCAATGTTCCTCTGTCCAGCAGTGTCACAGAATATGACATCAAGCAGTCGTCTTCTCCCGCAGCCTGCAGACGCCTCCCGTCCTGGCCCACCAGCCACCGATCGCAGACAGCCACTCCAGGAATACCACACTGCCGACTGGTACCGGATCCGGACTGTTCTTCACCACTACTGTTGTCTAGGTGCTCACTGTCCCTATCCAAACTAAAACCTCAAAACCTAACAGGGGACCCCACTCCTGGTACCAAAATGTGTGGCCTGGTCAAGAATGATGAGACCGAACACAAATAATTTTTTTTAGTTTGTGGGTGTTTATTCCCCGACTGAGCTTAATAAAGAACAGCGTTAATATTGTATTTGTTTGTTGATTTTTCTTGAGGGTTTAGGACAGTTTTAATTACAAAAAAACCCCAAAATGATTCATAATGACTCAGACTGCTCAACTGTATTAAACTGAACTTCAGTCCTTAGCTAGCACTAGACAACAGCAGTGGCACTTTCTTAAAAAAAAAAGGAAATAAAAACATTTGTTAAGCCACATCCCTTGTAGTCACTTTCAAAATAAAATAATTCCATGAGAAATGTAAAAGTACATTCATAACAAAACATCCTCTTAACAATACAGAAACAATTCTCAGAGCAAAATAAAATTGACTCACTTTCCCTCCAGTGTGTGGCCTAGACTCCCGGACACACACACCTGGCAATCAACACGCACGTCTCCCCTCTAAATTAGGCCGAAACATAAAAATGGTAGCTTATTTACCAGTCAGCATATATTGGTAGGAGATAAGACAGCTCACACATGTACGCCAGCATTACTCACGCTAACCCCGCTGCTCCGTGTTGCCTTCAGCGCGGCAGAGATATGCACACAACTCATATACGGATCTACAGAAATCGCCGGGAATACAAAATAATCATTGATAAATCTTAAGTCTTCTAACTTAATCATTATCTCATATGCTGACTCTTACAACCATTTTCAGACCTTACCGGAATTTATAGGTTATCCACCTTTGCACACCACGGCAGTCAGTCACTTTGTGTTACTGCTACTTCCCTTTTAGCGTCTCAGCAAAACTATGTGCTCGTGCGCAAACAATGCCCCCTTGAGGGAAGGAGCGCTACTACATGTCTCATCCTACAAGTCAACTTGCATAACCCTTCTTAAGGAGAAAACCCCTTTGCAACCCTTGTACATCACATTCACCTGGTTACATATATATATATATATATATGTGTTTATGTTTATATATATATATGTTTATATATATGTGTTTTTATATATGTGTTTATATATATATATATATATATATATATATATATATATATATATATATATATATATATATATATATATATATATATATATATATATGTGTGTGTGTTTATATATATATGTTTATATATATATAAAATGTTACAGTATTCTCTTAAGAGATGCTTCAAATTTGACCAGTTTGAGGTCATGGCATGCAATGTCTTTATGCAGCACTGTTTTGCACTTAAATAATAAAAAAACAACTTTATTGATTGTGATTGATGTGGTTTGTTTTTATTGTTCGATGTACTTGTTACTACTACTAAACAAAACAGGTTGATTTTGATAGATTTTGAACAGCCAATTAACAAATTAATAAACAACTAATGATGACCCAGGGTCCCACGTCGGACGTGCTGTTCTTGCCAGTGAATCATGCCCTGGCCTCTGAAGAACTCTTTAAAGATTTCTCTGACAGCCAGTCCATCTTGCGTATCCCTTGCAGCAGTATATGCTCGAGAGCTCAGAAAGTTGGTGTCACCCTGGACCAACTCTCTCCATTCACCAGGCGTGCCATCTCTGTCGCACATGGTGTGGGGGATGTAGCGGTCAGTCTCAGTCAAACCTTGGTCGTTGGCTGCAAGGAAATTGTGGAGGATGAGGCATGCCTTAGTTATGTCCTCCTCCGCTGTTTCTATGCAGCACTCCATGGCACGCCCAAGGATCCTCCACCGGGCTGCTAAAACGCCGAAAGCATTTTTAATGACCCGCCTGGCCCTGGAGTGCCGCAAGTTGTACACTTTCTGGTCCTCTGATACAACTGGACCTGTAAAACAGGATATAAAGAACAGAATGCATTATTAGAAACAAACTTTATTAGTCATATGATGAGATTATAATATTATAATTATAGTACAAAGTATTGAAGCTGCTGTGTCAATGTAATTTCATGCAAAATATTACAAGGTAGTCATTAATTTATTCATTCATTCATGAGATGTGTTTGCTTACCTGGATATGGACGCATCAGGTTCACCTTTTGAGGAAACGCCTCATCAGCGACAAACACTGGTGGGGTCACTATATCCATTCCAGGCAAAGGTGCGTGAGGTGGAAGGGGAAGCTGACCTCGGATCAGTTGCGCGCCAAAATCTGTGCGGGCAAAAACTCCAGCGTCGCTGTCCCGCCCGTACGCTCCCACATCAACAAAAAAAAAAAAAAAAAAATCGGTAACGCGCGTCACAGGCAGCCATCAAAACGAAGCTAAAAAACCCTTTGTAATTAAAAAAACAACTTCCGCTGTTGGCTGGCGCTCGCACCCGAACGTGCTTCCCATCTATTGCCCCAATACAATTTGGAAACTGCCACTGCTGCCAGAACTCACGTCGTATCACCTCCCAGTCATCACCTTGAGGGTACTTCATGAAGTCCGCTCGCAGTTCCTCCCAGAGAGCGTGACACACTTCTTTCACAATCCCACTAACCGTGGAGATCCCCAGCTTGTAGCTGGCTGCCAGGGCTTGTTGACTGATCCCAGAAGCCAAGAACCGTAAGGTCACAGCCAGGCGCTCTGCCTCCCCAATCGGTGCACTGTGGGAAGCGGCATCTTGGATGCGGGGGGAAATGCGCCTCAGCAACCTGTCAAAAGTGGGAGCGGACATCCTGAAGTATTGGAAATGTCGCTCGTCATCCATCGCCCGTATTGGCAACACCAAACTGCAAAATCAAAAGGGCGACTGACATTCAATGGCCTCAATGTTCCACCGTCGATCTCTTTTTTTTACTTTTCTTTCGCTTACGGAGCAAATGCAACAAAATCAGGTCTTGGACCGTCGCCATGTTTGATCAATGACGAATCATTGGCGCCCAGCACTGCCACCTACAGGAAATATTGGTTATTGCGCACCTCAACGGACGGAGGTATGAAGGAGTCAACGGATAGAACGTACGGACAGAAATACGGACGTGCAGGCCAAACGTAGGGTATGAATGGGCCTTAAGGTGATGAAGGGCATCAACATCACTGCAGGGTGTGGAAGTAGGGGGATTCTCCCTCATGAACCCATCATTAGCAGTACCACCTTGGCTCTGACCTAGCCCTGATTCTGCACTAGCATCATATGTGAGTTTTGAAAGTCCTACGGCTCCACTGTCAGCAGTACGGCTGAGAAACACACCCCGACCTTTAGGCCAGTTAGGGGTAGTAAACTGATCAATCGCTAACACACCAGCTACTTTTAACCATAAAATGTACCACAGTATTGTTTCCAAGCAAATAAAAAAAACAAAGCAGAACAATCACTTAAACTTAATTGACATTAAAAAAAAAGTGCCACACCGTAAAACAATTATTATTTTTTTTCTTCTTCTCAGTGATCGTAAGGGAAAATGTGTTGCAATTCAAAGTCTCTTATCAACCTGACCACAAAAGGATCCCGAACCATAGATCAGGTCAGGTGCACAGCAACCACGGCGAAGAGCGTCAAGCTGATCTGTAGATCCAAAGGGTCACGGCAGCAGTGTAACGGGTGACATCAATGAGGACATTCCATCAGGTTTCAATGAGAGCTTTTATTCTGGTAGAGAAGAGTAAAAACAAATTAACCTCCTCTTCAATTCACTTTCCCTGCATCCCAGCCCCACAGCAGCGCGCAACAACGCTGTCTACTAACATTTTTTTCTCAGATACAACAAAACTCAACAAAAGAAAGAAATCTCCTCACAAAAATTATAAACTAAAAACAAGAGGAGAAAAACGCCACCTAATGGCCACAACAACATAATACAGTGGGACAGAGTTAAACAAAGATAAAAATATATATATATATAAAACTTAAAATAAAAACACATACCTGGGAGAGAAGAGTAAAAACAAATTAACCTCCTCTTCAATTCACTTTCCCTGCATTCCAGCCCTAAATGTGAAAATAAAAACAATGTTTAACCGAGCTTTGTTGGACTAGCACCGGCTGTTCGCGCCAAAATAAAAAAAGAAATTACAATGAAACGGTTCATAACCCCCCCCCAATGACGGTCAAAACTGCAAAACAACACACCAACACACATTAATAACCAACATATGGTAGAGACCTCAACATAAACAACATCCATACAGTAAAACAAACATATATCGCAGCAGCGAACTTTCCTCTGACTTACCCACAGTAGCGCGCAACAACGCTGTGAGGGAAAAGGGGGAAGCGGAGGAGCTACGAGGGCTGGAATGATCTACGGAAGCCCAGGAGACACAAACAAGGCAGAGTGCAGAAGGGCGACCCCTGCAGGCAAAAACAACAAATAAAAATAACTGAATATGATAAAATTCACAAATTCTCAATGTAAAATTAATTAGAAATAATAATTTAAAAAAATACATTTGTAACTCTGTTACATGTGTCATTTACAAATTCTTATTACAGTGAGTTTTGACAACATTCTTTTTGTGACATGTGATCGTATAGTGGTTTTGATAATACATCTTTAACATGAATTGAATACAATCTGGTCTTTCTTTTACAAATGAAATAAATTAGAAAAATAAATACGTAGAGCAGTCAAAATTAATTATTAAATTACTTAACAGCATTCTCTGGTGGTTCACAGAAAATAAAGCTAGCCATGTCATGTTGTCATAGAAACAACTAACAAACAAACTGACATAACTGACCAACTGATGAACCTAACTGACAACACAAATTACTGACATTTAATGTAACATAATTACCTGAAAGATGTGGTCAACAACACACAAATAGCGCAGTGAGCTTCCCTACTGGTCCACTAGTATCTCTGTGTACTGTAACAAAATTCTAAGTTAGCCTTTGAAGATAACCACCAATACTACTGAGAAGAGAACCGGATCTGATAGCTTACCACAGCAGAGCGCTGAACAGACTGTGTGGAATTTTCGGTTTCCCTTCAGATGCTTGAATCAATCAAGGTATCTGGTATAACAGTCTCAGAGTGGATTTAACTGTAAAGTTAATCTTACTGACTGAACCAAATTTTGTCACACATCTGTTTCCAGATGCTGTGACTTATCCTCATGTTTGCTTAAACCACATTTCTTAAATGAAAAGTCCACCGTTATACGCTTTTAAAATTAACTTCCAGTCCAGGAAAGTTAGAGGCTCAAATATCTAACCTAAGATGCTTTGCATATTCGTCTAATAAGACATTTTAAAAGCTTATTTTGTGTTGTGTAGAACATATTTGTCTCCAGATTTAACTCCTAGTTAATCTGAGGTGTCACCCTATTCATGTGGAAAGGGGGGTGATGCTCTTAAAGCCAAAAGTGCTAATTTCCCTTAAAAGAAAGGTAAGAAGCACAAGCTAAAAAAGCTAGTAATTCCTTAAAAAGGTGAAGCCTTGCGCAAAAGCTAGTAATTCCTAAAGAAAGGTAAGCAGTCGCTACAGAGCTCGTAAGTCCTAAAGGTTTACGATTTGTGACGGAGTGTTGCACCGAGAAGAGAGGTGTGGATGAAATGTCATATGGGGTAAAGATGTTTCTCTGTGGATGCTGTACTGGCAAAGCAAAAGTACACAAAAGGTACAGAAGCTTCACAGTTACATGTCGATAAGAGTTTAGCATATTGACAACCACTAACTTAAAAAATGTAGCTCTCTAAATACTATCAGCCATTAAAACAACCTATTTTATAGTAATTTTCACCATATTACCAGAATTTCTACTTGTGATCAATCCACCACAACACTGCCATCAAGTCAGCTACTGTTGCCAAAAATGTCAACAAAATCCTAAAATTAGTACTTTCGTTCTGTGTTTAACCCTGTCTCTTTCCCAAATAAAGCCTTTAAAGGTAACTAGGTAACGTCTGATACTAAATATTTTGGCTTTTTTCATCCTATATACAGTTGTGGTCAAAACTGTACATACACTTGTAAAAAAATCATAATGTTATGGCTGTCTTGAGTCTTCAATAAGTTCTACAACTCTTATTTTTCTGTGATAGAGTGATCGGAACACATACATGTTTGTCACAAAAAACAGTCATAAAGTTTGGTTCTTTCATAAATTTATTATGGGTCTGCTGAAAATGTCACCAAATCTGCTGGGTCAAAAATATACATACAGCAACATTAGTATTTGGTTACATGTCCCTTGGCCATTTTCACGGCAACTAGGCGCTTTTGGTAGCCATCCACAAGGTCCTGGCAAGCTTCAGGTCGAATGTTTGACCACTCTTCTTGACAGAATTGGTGCAGTTCAGCTAAATGTGATGGTTTTCTTGCATGAACCTGTTTCTTTAGCACTGTCCACATGTTCTCAATGGGGTTTAAGTCAGGACTTTGGGAAGGCCATTCTGAAACCTTAATTCTAGCCTGGTTTAGCCATTCCTTTACCACTTTTGATGTGTGTTTTGGGTCATTGTCTTGTTGGAACACCCAACTGCGCCCAAGACCCAACCTTCGGGCTGATGGTTTTAAGTTTTCCTGCAGAATTTGGAGGTAATCCTCCTTCTTCATTATCCCATTTACTTTCTGCAAAGAACCAGTTCCACTGGCAGCAAAACATCCCCAGAGCATAATACTACCACCACCATGCTTGACAGTAGGCATGGTGTTCCTGGGATTAAAGGCCTCACCTTTTCTCCTCCAAACATATTGCTGGGTGTTGTGGCCAAACAGCTCAATTTTTGTTTCGTCTGACCAGAGAACTTTCCTCCAGAAGGTTTTATCTTTGTCCATGTGATCAGCAGCAAACTTCAGCCGAGTCATAAGGTGCCTTTTCTGGAGCAAGGGCTTCTTTCTTGCACGGCAGCCTCTCAGTCCATGCCGATGTAAAACACGCTTGACTGTGGAGACTGACACCTGTGTTCCATCAGCTTCCAAATCCTTGCAGACCTGCTTCTTGGTTATTCTTGGTTGACTCTTGACCATCCTGACCAATCTCCTCTCGGCAGCATGTGATAGCTTGCGTTTTCTTCCTGATCGTGGCAGTGACACAACTGTTCCATGCACTTTATACTTGCGTATAATTGTCTGCACAGTTGCTCTTGGGACCTGTAGCTGCTTTGAAATGGCTCCAAGTAGTGATGTTACGTTATGTGCCGAGGCTTCGAGGCGTGTGTCGAGTAATGGAGGGGGTGTTTCCGTGAAGCGCGTATCGAGGCTTGCTTCATTTAGGGGAGGAGCCGAAAACGATGACGTCCGAAGCCTCGCTGGCCGGCTGTACCACGTGACTGCTTCGGGAAGTGGTTCAGATGTTGGCGCGGCTTCGACAGCTTTAGAAACCCCACAGGCTCCATTCAAAATGTGGGTTGTTGTAGGCGAGTTGCGGTCAGTTGAGAGAGTGGATAGAGTTTTGATAGTTTGGATAGCAGAGTTTGGATAGTGGTTATTTAGTTTGAGACAGTTAGTTTGGTGTTTGGAGAGTTTAGGAGAGAGATAGATAGATAGGAGATCAGTGCTCTCAACTATCACGCATTGACCGTCACTGACTTCACACGGTCACATGCAAACATGGCATTTTTCACGCATAAAAATCCCAACGCCCATCTGGGCAGCGGACGATAAAAACTCCGCCTTCTGCTGAGATGTTTCAGCTTCTTTCCCAGCTTGTGGCCATCAGTAATTCCTGCTGCAGTTCATGTTAACAGAGCAGCAGGAAGAGCGATCAGAGTTATGAATAATTTTAGTCTTAACCAGGGGTTGAAAGTGAGCCGGTAAGGTCCTGTACTACGTACGCAGGAGGGGAGGGGGGCGGGGGAAGAGAGCTGCTGCCAGATATTGCCTTCATTCAGAACCAGTGATGGCTGCACTCTGGATCATAAAACAGTTCTGCTCACCAGATGCAGTTTAAAACGCTACGTCTGGTTATAAGTTGTTTTTTATTAACTTGGCATTTTTTAACTACATGCACCGTATTTCTGTGCCTCAGCGCTTCGATGCGCTTCTGCCGTGCGCTTTTTTCAGGTGCGCAAAATTACGTTACTTGTAATTTGGGTGCGCGCTTTCATTTTAAAGAACTTGTAACATCAGGAGGCTGATCTCAGACCGGTCAGCTCCTATGATCACTGTATAGGAGCCATTTACAGTTTTTATTTATGCATTTCCCCCCTAACCCTCGCACGCAGCGCACCATCGGGTAAAATCCTCCCACCTCACCGCCCAGAGCGCACTGAGGAGAGCAATAGAGATTTGTCTGGTCGACTGAGATGAGAAACCTGTTGCTGTGAAAGGTGATATAGGTTATAAACTGTTACTGTCTAGAATTGCATTGAGCTGAAAAGAGAGGAGACATCAGCAGCTGGATCGTGCGTAAAGACGCAGCGGGAACCTCTGTGTGCTTCAGTGTTGCTGGTGAGGGGAAACTGTGGGACCGTATAGTACTGGGCTAATCATCGGTCACAGTACCCCAATCTGTACAAACTTGCACTTATTTATTTATGCACCCCGGCATCATCTGTGCCATGTGAGCGTGTCTTTTCAAAGGCTGGAGAAGTAGTATCAATAAAGAGAAATCGTTTGAAACCAAAAACTGTGGAGAAATTGTTGTTTCTTAATAAAAATGCATGAAATCATCCAAGTTACACAAGCATCAGCCTATTCATTACCCCCTCCCTAGTTCCATAAGCACTTTCACTGTCCTCTGCCTGATTAAGGCTATGCCATTTTTGTAGAGTCACAGAAAAACATTATTACACAACATGCCATATCACATGACACTCCTATTTTGGGAATAATTACACACAGAGAATACATTCAAACAATATTTTATTGTACACATGTGTTTACAAAATTTATGTAGACAAATGATTTCGTCCTACACCTTCTGTGAAGTCATTCCCAAGAGCCATAATAGACAAAAATGATATGCATCACACGTGTTAAGATACAGCTGGCTGTGATTATACACCTGGCCAGTAGGTGGTGCTGTGTGCACATGAACCGTCAAGAAATGAACCTTTTCTCGAACCAGTTGGCTGAGTGGTTCAATGCCTCATGAGGCTTCATCTCGCCATCACTAGCTCCAAGTGACTTCCCTGACTTGTTCAAGTCAATAATTCGCTTTTTCAGATCCACACTGAGTTCCTTTGACTTTCCCATTGTAGCTTTTGTAGCTGAGTCTAATCACTGGGTCAAATGAGCCCTATTTAAATGGGCTCATGAGAAGTCAACAGCTGTAGTCAATCAGAATCACTTAGAAGAAGTGAAGAGGCCATGACATGAAGCTAATTTGATTGACACAACTCGCTACATCACCAAAGTTGACAAATTTTGTTGCTGTATGTATATTTTTGACCCAGCAGATTTGGTGACATTTTCAGCAGACCCATAATAAATTTATGAAAGAACCAAACTTTATGACTGTTTTTTGTGACAAACATGTATGTGTTCCGATCACTCTATCACAGAAAAATAAGAGTTGTAGAACTTTTTGAAGACTCAAGACAGCCATAACATTATGATTTTTTTACAAGTGTATGTACACTTTTGACCACAACTGTATAGTAATATTGACTTAGCTTCTCTGTCTTGCAATTTCTCTCCTTGACAAAACCACTAATGGAATTATGGCAAAAATATCTTGTGAACTCAATTTGTCTTTGACATAAAACGTTATCCTGTACCACTGCTTCTGTGTATTTTCAGTATTCTCTTCCTGTTCTCTCAATCCACAATCATTCAAGGCAGATGGCATCTCATACTGACCCAGATACTGCTAGGGGTGTCTTCCAGGTGAAAGATTGCTGCAGAGTTGACTGAGGTCTATTATTATTATTATTATTATTATTATTATTATTATTATTATTATTGCCGAAAACATGTGACCTTTTCTGTAAATTGGATTTGTACCATATAAACATTTCCTTGTTGGATGAGTTAGGTCCCACTTACAAGAAATATCTGTCTGTAGGCCTTTTTGGATCATCAGGATTGCATGATGAATAAGAATTACACCAAGATTCAGTTCACTGACGTTAGGCCTTTCATTTTATTAGCTCTAAATTCCTTAACTTGGTCTCTAAATACATGGGCCCCATATCAGGGCTAGCCCCTGCTGGGAGGGCATATGGGCTGCTTTGTTAGAAAGAAGGGAGTGTGTGTGCAGGGTTCACCATTCACTCAATTGCCCATGGAGTTAAACAAATTGATTGGCAGGCTAGTGATTCTCTCGGCACTGTGGTCCCCATTTTTCTATAATGAAAGCTTAAAATGTTCTGTGGAGTTCAAACTAAAAAGTCTGCATAAGGCATGTACTAGTTAGTATATTCTAAAAACGTCTAATTCTAAACTAAATTTCCACCATTGTTAGCATGTCAAGAATTCAGTGCAGCTTACTTGTCAGGAGGTCAGATTTTAACTGGTGGTACAAAACATGTAGTGTGTCCTGGTATTTGGTTGTTAATTGACATTTGTAAAACTAGGGAACGACTGGACTCTATCTTCAACACTGCTTCTAATATATTGTGCATGTTGTATAAAGCGGCTTTAAAAACAGTACTTGGTTTTTTTTTAGTTTTTCTTGAAGAAAAAAAAGACAAATATTGCTGCATTGCAAGTCAGATTTATTCACCAAAATTATTGGGCTGTGAAGAATAAAATTATAGATATTTCTTTTCAGAGACATTAAAAAGTTTGAGATATTTTACAAATAAAATGAGGGGAAGTGAGTATTTGATCCCTTGTTTTTAGTTAAAATGAACAGTGTTTATTTTTTATTTAATTTCAATGCGGACAGAAATAATGTTAAAAAACTAATTACATAAAGGTGAAGTTATAATCTATATAACTTGTCATTTTTGGGTTCTGTGTAATTTTGGTTATTTTGTATTTTATTGAAAACATTTTGTTCTGTTTAATCACTTTGATCTGCATTAATCTTCAGGACCAGGGAGGCGTCCAGGAGGCATCCTAACCAGATGCCCCAGCCACCTCAACTGGCTCCTCTCGACGTGGAGGAGCAGCGGCTCTACTCTAAGGATGACTTAGCTCCTCACCCTATCTCTAAGGGAGAGCCCAGACACACTACAGAGAAAACTAATTTCGGCCGATTGTATCCGGGATCTCATTCTTTCGGTCATGACCCAGGTAAAAAAGTAGTATACTTTAGTGTATTAGAAATATGATTGAAGTACGTGAAGTATGAAACAAGTATGCTTCTACTTGTTGTGCTTTATTTAAAGAGTACTTAATATGTACTTTTTAAAAGTATACTTCAAAAAAGATGTAATTAAGTTCAACTTAAGAGTCCAAAAAGTAAGTATACTAATTTACCAGTAATCAAATTATTATTTAAATGTACTTTTTGAAAGTGTACTTTGTTGTTAATGTATTTTAAATTGTATAGAAGTTTATTTTTGTAAGTGTATTAAATGTGACATACTTAGAGTGGCAATTCAGTGTACTTTTGGAAAGTATATTTTTTGGAAATTAATTGTTAGTATACTGTTTTAAAGTGTACTATGATCTCACTTTATTAGAAGTGTGACTTCTGTATGCTTTATTTAGTACACTCTAAAATAAGTTTATTTTTAGTAGCATATCAGAGTACTTTCATAAAATATGGTAAAATACAAAAATCTTTTTTATGTTCCATCAATAAAACACACAATAACATAATAAAGCTCACATCTCCACAATAAACTATGATAACATAAAAAGGTCATCTTTTTATTCAAATAACATCTCTACGCTTTTTTGTGTTTTTTCTTCAGGCTTGCATTATGTTACGCGTTTATCTAGGCTTTTATTTTGAAATATCCTCATGCACTTCCGGTCCATCCGTGAAATCGTCTTCCAAAAATGGGCCGTTTTTTATTTTTCATTAAGTATTTCTGGTTTTTGGTTTCTAAATTGTGTTGACAAGAAAGGAAAACTGCTTTGTTTTTCGTTTTTCCGTTTTTGATTTTAAATGGAAAAACGGAAGTAGTTTCAGTTTTTCGTTTTGGTTTTCCGGAAAAAAAAACTTTGATTGTACAGGTGGCATATTTGAATAACTATTGTTGAGCACTGCAACAGATCAAGATTCAAAAATCAAGACTGAGCAGTAGATGCTACGAATGGACGGACCCAGGAATTGGACCTACCCATCATTCGGTTCCCACATCCAATCAGTGTGCGCAGCATCATCGACATCCAATCACTATGTAGAAGTTTGGGCGCCACCCAAATAGTTAATGTTTGAAATTATTCATCACTGATACTCAGGCGATAACAGGGTAAAGTTAGCACAATGTATGGGTTGTTTTATTTCGTAGACGGGTCCGTTATTGCAGATAGTAGATCTATTATACAGGATGCATATATAAATGCTGGAATTATAGTCAATTGCAAGGAAGACCTCCAGTCCTAGGAAGGCTGGATAGAGGTGATTTTACCAGCTAAACGCACCCAATTCCGAAGCCGGTTGCAGCCAAACTGCTGTTCATGGCCGGGTAAGTTCTAAAGCATTCAAACTATTCTGAATACTCTTTGTAACATTAGCTAACCGACTACTGTCATGTAATTTAACGTTACTGATGAAGTGCTTGAAACATAGACTGTACGTAAGCAATAAGTTAGGAGAGGCTGTGCTGTATCGTGAATAAGTAGCACTAACGGCCGAAGGGCGTTGTTAGGCACGACGCGAAGCTTGCCTCTAGTAGACCTACCTTATTGCTTTTATAAAACTGTTCCCACACAATATTAAAGTAAAAAGAAATATTAGTGAAACTTTCATGAAGTTAAATCAATAACAGCATTCCTTCCGCTAGAAAAAAAAATAGTCTCTGACCTTGAACCACAACCGTTTCAATGTGTAATGTGCATGAAAGCTCAAATAAAAACAACAAACCGTTCTCAAACTTTGTCTCATTCTTTTAATTTTTTTTACCACACAATATTTGTAAAATTCCCAGACACAAATAGGTATGTAGCTTATCTAGGGTGACTATATTTTGATTACCAAAAAACAGGACACTCGTCCCGGCAAACAGATACTCAAATGATACTCGAAGTTTACTCAAGATGCCTTATTAATTTCAATACATTTAAAGTAGGCTATGCCTCCTATGTATGGGTAGAAAATTGTTATATTTATTACAAGACGCAAATTCAGATAGGCTTCTCAGAGGTTACTCAAGATGTTTTATTATGACAGGTTTAAAAAATAATGAATGAAATGATGATAGAAATAATGTATTTTCTGTATTAGGAAAAATACATATATAAATAATAAATAACTAAAAGAAATACCTCCAAATTGAACAAAAATAGCTCTCACAAACTTACAAAAACGAACTAACAAAATATATTTCTATCTTTAGTTTTTTTCCTCTTTATGTCTCAATGCCAGATAGAGCTCGACAGATTTTGCTTTTACAAGTGGAGCAAACAGCTTTCGCCATAGTGCTCCACTTGATTTATGCTTGTAAATAGCTTTATTATGATTCCTGCAAGGAGAATTTCAAATTATATGGACATGACAATTGGAGAGTAAAGGAAGAACAAAAAGTGAAAGAAAAGAAAAAAAGAGTAGAGGTGAAAGAAAGAGGAGATAAAAGGGAGAGAATGATAAAACCTTCTTTGTCTGCTCCATCACCTGGAAAGAGACACAAAAAGAACAGCACAACCAACAGACATAAAGCAACAGATACACTCGAATAACACCTAGATGCCATTGCTAAATCATATATATTATTATGTAAGCTGACATGTGTAATGTGATATTTGAAAAAAGAAAGTGAAAAAACATAAATAAATAAATAAATAAATTATAAGATTACTGTATATAAGTGAACACTTAATACCTGGGACCCAGCACCTGTGGGAGATGTGAAAGTGCACTAGTTTAGGTGAAGATTATCCAGAAATAGCTTGATAGTGATTGTGGAGAACCGAAGACCCACCTTCCCCGAGCACAGAGGCAGGCGTCAGGGGACCCGTAACCCCGGACTCCCAAAGGGGTCCCTAAAGCAGGTCGCCCAGGAGGGGCCGACACAGGATATCTGCAACCCCCCCCCAAGGAAGGAGCAGAGACGACCCCGAGGAAATCCCCCAGCCACCGCAATGCCGACGCCCTCAAGAGCCGCGGAGACGAGCCCGTGGGCTCCGCCGGCAGCTAGCCCCGCTGAAGTGGTCCCGGCCATGGGCCCTGAGGGCCAGAGGCCCCAGGGGCGCCCCGCCCCCGCGACGAGGGCCCCGGCCGCCCCCCGGGGGGCCAGGCCCCGCGAAGAGGCCGCCGGGAGTGGGCCGGCGCACGCCCGGGAACCCGCCCCAAACCCGAAGCCAACCAATGCGCCAGGGGGCCAAGGCGCCCGCCAATGAAGTGGAGGAGGGCAGGACGTGGGGGGATGGGCTCCGCACCTAGCGGAGACTTGAGATGTTCTTGGGAGAGGGAGCGGACCACACCCATACCTGGAAAAAAAAAAAAAAAAAAAAAAACTCATTCACCCCATCCCTCCCCTGTGCCCTATTCACCACACAGAGAGAAAAAAAAAAGACGCTGTACACACATTCCCACATAACACTGCCCATCTATATTTTGATGTATAGCTGATCTTTCCCTGCAGTTTTTTGAAAACCAGGACATTTTCATCACTTTATAAAAAACAGCCAGGAAAGGCCGTGAAAACAGGACATGTCCTGGAAAAAACAGGACTGTTGATCACCCTAGCTTATCTCTCAGCACGAGAAAACGTTTTTTTTTTGTTTATTCCGTTATTTTCTTTCTGCACTAAACTAAATATTTACATAGCCTAAATAAAAAAAATAAGGGCACACATTTTGATAGATAACAGTAAGGTCTTAATTTATTTTATTAATTTCATTAATTTAGTCGCTAAAATGCTGCCAAACAAGAGATAATAATCAATAAATATTTGATAAATAGATAATTTTGATAGATCAAAATTCATATTTGTAGAAGTCTCTCCAAATTGTTCCTCAAACCACTTATCCATCGTCATGATGCCACCTAGTAAATGGAAATAAACATTTTAGCCTCTTTAATTCTTACTTTTTTCATGTTTTTTTCTATTTTTATGTTGATACGTGTAGTTGCTAAGGGTGTTGCTAAGGGCGCATTCCTGACTTGAACATTTTATTTTTTATTAATAAAAGGTCACATTGAATTTGTATTTTATGTGTCTTCTTTACAGAAAACTACAAAGAAGTAGTCCAGAAGTGTGTTGCTTACCTCAAGGGGGAGGATATATGGTCTTCCTTGGGTCAGTCTGGCCAGAAGAAGGGGGCGGTGAAGCAAGGAATGACCGTAAGCTTGACTTATGACTGAACAGTTATGGAACATTGTGTTTCCAGTTTACAAATAATGCTGTGTCATCGTAGAATATGTTTGCCATGGGAGTTACATTGAGAATTTTTCCAGACTTTTCCAAGCTGGGTGCTCAAGCATTTAGCAGATTTAGCCAGCAAATATTTATTTGAAATGAGAGATATTACTCAAAAGACTGAAACAAATCAAGTTAGCTATTTTGGAATGCCAGGCATGTTAAAGGCATACTATGCAACATTTTTCAGTTAATTAATATGTTCCATATCGTTTTGGATGATTAAATGAGTCATTTCAGGTCGAATAAAGGTTTTCTCGGTCACCCTGGTGGTCTGTGGGGGAAATACCGCACTTGCAATTGCAGGAGGCCTCGGCCCGCGCCCACAGGCTCAAAATCTCGTGTGCATCGCGAGAGTCGGTCTTGCTTTACGGCGAGAACTGCTACACACCCCCAGTGAAAGGCTTGCTCGTTGCTAGCGCAGCGGAGATATTTGTGCAGTTATCATGGCGGAACCAGCGAGAAAACAGCGAAAGCCCATGTTGGAGCAGGCAAGAAAGAGGAAAATGGCTCTGGACAGAGAGAGGAGTCGTACACGGGTGAACATCGGGCAAGCTTTTTCCGAATGGCGAGAGCTAAAAGAAAGAGAAGGCTCCAAGGCTGACGCGGACCTCGCGTTTCTGCTGATGCGACTATTGTAGCATTGTAGGGTTTCCCTCACGCTACTGCCTCGCAAACATTCCAAAAAAAAAAAAAAAACTAACTCGATATGCGCGCAAAGCTTGTCTCCCGCCCGCCTCGCCGCTCAGGGACGCAAAGCTTGTCTCTCGCTCCGCCTCGCCGCTCCGGTGGCGCAAAGCTTGTCTCCCGCCCGCCTTGCCGCTCCGGTGGCGCAAAGCTTGTCTCCCGCCCGCCTCGCCGCTCGGGGACGCAAAGCTTGTCTCTCGCTCCGCCTCGCCGCTCCGGTGGCGCAAAGCTTGTCTCCCGCCCGCCTCGCCGCTCCGGTGGCGCAAAGCTTGTCTCCCGCCCGCCTCGCCGCTCGGGGACGCAAAGCTTGTCTCCCGCCCGCCTCGCCGCTCCGGTGGCGCAAAGCTTGTCTCCCGCCCGCCTCGCCGCTCCGGTCGCGCAAAGCTTGTCTCCCGCCCGCTCCGCCGGTCGCGCAAACCTTGTCTCTCTCCCTCCCGCTCCGCCGGTCGTCCGCTAAGCAAATTCCTAGGGGAAACACTGCATTGGAATGGTTTCTCTCTCTCATTGTGTGCATGTTCTTACTTTCACTGTGTTAGTCATTGTTTGTACTGCCGTGTTTTCGACTTTTGTATTCGTTGCGTTCGCCTGTCTAAGCTCAAAACAACCGCGCCTGGCTTGCCGGAGAAACCAGGGAACAGCTGATTTACGACAGTGCACTTTTACTTTCGCCCTCTGGGGGGAGCCTCGCTGGAAAATCAACCCCGGTTGCATAGTATACCTTTAAGTTAAGATTCAGTCTCCTGTTACAAATATTGTCAATGTGATGGATGGATGGAGGTGGATTCTTGGAAAGTGTGTCGCAATATATAGAAATACACTTGCACAAGCTATTAAAAAACGAGTCTCTGCAGTTACTTACAGTGGTGGTGTGGACATAAGTCAAAGTTTCATTCTCCTAAACAAAATATACGTTGTCAGTCTGGTTCACAGACGGCCAAGATGGGCGAACAGCTGAAGAGGGACCTCAAACGGCTACCTACAAGACCACTCAGTTCTACTCCTGCTAGATATCAGTCTGATTCCAACGACACATGTTGTGATATTTTTGATCCACCCAAAAAACGAAAAATGGTACGTTTAAAAATGTAACTGATTTCATCAAATAATGAGCAGTGTTCCACAGATAATTTTACAGAGTTTACAGTGGTGGATTATAGCCTATTTGTGCTAAAATGCATGCACTGACACACTTTGTGCTTCAATTGAACAGTACCAAAGTCCAAACCCAACCTACAAACCAATGCCCTTGGTGCTCAGGGTAAGATGTAGCAGAACTGCATTTTTGTGAAAATTAGTTACTATTCAAGAGTGTATGAACTCTGTTGATTTCTTCACACTCTCACACCATGGAAATTGTGTTTTGGTGTGTGTATGATTAGGAGTGTACCTGCCCTTTTTGTTTAAGGTAATTAGGTTCATGTTTTCTGCATAGGTGGTTGACATCAGTGAGGAGGAGGAGACGCCATCCCTCAGGCGGAGTCTCAGCGGCCAGGGACGGTGCCTGCAGTTTTTGCTGAAATGGATGAGGACAGTTTGAAGGCTCTGAAAGGTGGGTGGTTGTATATGTATGCTAGTGATGCCAGGGTTATCTCTGCCACCACCTGAACCCTCCCATACACCTACGGTCAATTTCATTGAGGTCATGAAGTCAACTTTATGAATTTAAGACATGCATCGCACTGTTAATTTGAAGAACATGCATGTTACATGTTATGTCTTAGAATACAGACCTGACTTCTCACATTACAAATTTGAAAATAATCCACTTAACTCAAGTGGTACGGATATAACTACAAGGCCTCTGGCAGAGTGGCGCAGGTACCAATACTGTCACCACAAGTGTCATACTGCTTTTATACATCTCTTCCCCTTCCATTGTGATTAAAGATATAAAATTGCGTTTTCAATCATTTATGTAGACTTATTTATATATCCACTCCAATAAATAGTTCTAATCTTCCATCTCTGTTGTCAAGCATCTCAACTTATCAGTCAAGAGAAGGGTCCAGTGAGACAGGATATATGGTCTTATTCACATAAGAATTTGCAGCAGTTGCTTGCAGGGTTCCCACAGTTTATGGAATTTTTGTAATATCATGGATTTTCAGGAACAGTCAGGAAATTTGTTAATTTTTGGGGCAAAGTCATGGATATCAGGGATTTTTGTTTTAGCAGTTTAAAATTGTCTTGCCAAAATAAATTAATACAAATATATTTCCATACAAAATTGGTGTATATCTGGTTATTAGCTCAGGTCAAAGGTTTTCTTTGGATTTATGAACCAGCAGGTCAGAAAGTTCAGCGGATTGAACAGCTGACAACAACTTCCCTCGGTAAGCGTGTCTGTTGCTGCTCCTGCAGTTAATTAATTATTTCCACCTGTGGCCATGTCACCTTTCAGCGTTTATTCCCTCCTTCCAGTAACTTAGCTGATAAACGCAGCGACCGACCTGGAACCTCCTCATTATTCGCTGTTACGTTTTATTTAAACTCGAAGAGTAAAGCGCTAGCTCAGGCTAATTCAGCACAACACGCTTTTTTTTCTTACTTTTTTTTAAAGACGGGTTGGAATGTGCAACAATGTTCTGCATTTGACTGGGTCCGATTTGGAAAAAGTAAAAAAAATAAAACCCACCTGCGCTTTTCTGAAGAAAAAAAAAAGGCAGAGCTGCAGTCAGATCGGCTGTCAGTCAATAAGCAGCAGCTCCACCTGATGAGCCGCTGCCCACCAGGACACTACTTAAATGATGAGGATTTAGATACATACAGATTATTAAGGAAACTACGTCAAAAAGATTTAAAAAAATAAAAATAAACTGCAGCTACAACATGGACTGGAGAACGGGTTCTAACTTAGGGAGACTAATGGCGATTCTGAGAGAGCTTTAATTAAGTTATTTTTTTAAATTTTAACACGGAGTGGAGCGCGATGTTAAGCTTCACTGTAGAAGCAAGTCGTACTAGAAACCGCTGAGAAAGCCTCCTGTCTGTGGATCTATGGACTGACTCATTTTACTCCGACCCTAAAACACTTACCAGACAGACAGTACTGCAGCCAAGATTACCTTCAACAATATTTAACTTCACGCAATACTTTAATAACATTTTGGTAATTTAACATTTTCATATTTAAAAGCAAGTTATGGTTTTTCTGATAAACTTGGAGCAATTTTATTAAACTTTTTAAAAATTTAACATCCCATCCTTCATCGATTTTCTATACCCACTTTTTCGTACAGGTGTGACGTCAAGCCATGTCTGATGGGGAAACCACTGATCTCTATTTATTCACTGGGTGCTGATTGGCCGTATATAATACAGGTCGCTGTGAAGCCACCAGCCGCTACACTGGTACTCCCTATTTTCCTCCTGTAACTAGGGAATATGTGCGATACAGCATCGGATAACGAGGATTTTCTGTCACGATTTGGGTTTTGTCTTGGTTTATGTTATCAGATTTATTAGTTAAGTTTCTGCTTTTGGGGTCTTGTTTGGTTTTGTTTTAGACATGTTGTTCTGTTTAGGTTACCTGTTTTCCACCTGTCACTTTATCAGTTCTGTTTGGTCTCCCCTCAGCAATCTGTCAGCTTTCTTGCCTTGATTAGATCCACCTGCTCACTTATAATTAGTCTTCACTCCTGTTCACCTGTTCACTCCCCTATATAGTCCTGCCACAAACCTCTGCAATCTGCCAGATCATTAACGAGCCACGGTGAGTTTAGTTCCAGCATTCTTTATTCTGATTGACCTGTTGACGATAACCCGAGAGCCTTTTTGATTCTGAGCCAGCCTGTTCCCTGATCTGTTTTTCCTGCCCTGTCTGACTGATTTACCGGTTTACCGACTAGTTTCTGTCCTATGGTTATCCGAGCTTGCTTTGCCCTGTCTGTACCTCTGCCTATTTTGGACTGCTTTTTGTGTACCGGATTTTGGACTGCCCTTTTGACTATTGAGCCCGCCTGTTCCTGTTTTCATTATTAAAATCCTGTTTTTTGCCTTAACCTCACTTGTTGGGTTTGAATACTGGGTTTGCCTGATTCACGATCATAACAGAATGATCTGGCCCACTAAAACCTATCGCCCAACAAGTTTTTAGAGGTTTTTTTTTTCCCCTCCACACGCTATGGCTTGGGAGGGTTCCAGATTGGCGTTCTGTCCCCCTGGTATCGGTCCCAGACGCCATCTCTCCAGCAGCCGCAGCAGCAGTAACCCGCTGCCTGCTCCGAGTTTACGATTGGGAGGGCTCTTTGTCACAAATTCAGATTCAACTCAGAATAGAAGGGATCACTCACCCAGCGACACCGCTGTCGGCTCTGCCCATGGGTTTTATCCAGAACCAACTTTGTTTATGGAGGTCGAAGCGGAGGTGGTGCGGGATCTTCGCCCGGATCTTTTTTTCTCTCTCCCTCCAGAGGAGGAGATGCAGGGAACGCTGTGGGCTCCACCGATCCCGGCTCTACCGACAGGATCAAACCTCCAGCAAGTCCTGCCGTCCCGCCGTCGGAGGAGGGGACGGAAACCTGTGGGTCGCTCCTTCACCCGTTCTGTTCGGCCGACAGGCGAGTCAGTACCGCGCCCGTCCGTTGCCACTTCCTGCCCAGTGGATCGGAGTCCGGTGCTTCCCAGAGCTGAGCAGCCCACAGCGCCTCCTGGTGGCGCCCGTGATGCTGAGGATCTGGCTCTGGAGGACCAGTTAAGAGCTTTTGCCCCTATTATTAAGGACCTTAGGGAGGCTCTTTTCTGCCGGTATTCAGAGGAGCTGGAGGCAAAATTAAAGGAGGTCGAGGGGCACTATAGAGCAGCTCTCCAGGGTTTCTATAGTGGACTCAATCCTGTCCCCAAGGGTCCAGCCGACGCCCCGGCACCTGCACCTGTCCCAGAGGACTCGCCTCCTACCTCAGCTCCAGTGCCGCCCTCCGGCAGTTATAAGGCAGCACTGTCTGCGCAGCCGGCCCAAGACGCTGCAACCCCGGAGGGTCCGCAGCCGGCCCAAGACGCTGCAACCCCGGAGGCTCCGCAGCCGGCCCAAGACGCTGCAACCCCGGAGGCTCCGCAGCCGGCCCGAGACGCTGCAACCCCGGAGGCTCCGCAGCCGGCCCGAGACGCTGCAACCCCGGAGGGTCCGCAGCCGGTCCGAGACGCTGCAACCCAGGAGGGTCCGCAGCCGGCCCGAGACGCTGCAACCCAGGAGGGTCCGCAGCCGGTCCGAGACGCTGCAACCCAGGGGGGTCCGCCGCCGGCCCGCGACGTGGGAACCCAGGAGGGTCCGCCGCCGGTCTGCGACGTGGGAACCCAGGAGGGTCCGCCGCCAGTCTGCGACGTGGGAACCCAGGAGGGTCCGCCGCCAGTCTGCGACGTGGGAACCCAGGAGGGTCCGCCGCCAGTCTGCGACGTGGGAACCCAGGAGGGTCCGCCGCCAGTCTGCGACGTGGGAACCCAGGAGGGTCCGCCGCCAGTCTGCGACGTGGGAACCCAGGAGGGTCCGCCGCCAGTATGCGACGTGGGAACCCAGGAGGGTCTACCACAGGCCCACGATGAGGGGGTTCAGACGAGCCCTCTTTCAGGCCGCAACTCGGGGGCTCATCGGGACACTGGGCGCCGTGGCCCTCGCCCAGACGACAAGCGGCGCCGTGGCCCTCGCCCAGACGACAAGCGGCGCCGTGGCCCTCGCCCAGACGACAAGCGGCGTCGTGGCCCTCGCCCGAACGACAAGCTCCGTCGGGGGCCTCGCCGAGAAGACAAGCACCCAGAGCCCCATGGAGACTTAGAGGCCCCTGGACCTCTTCGGAAGCTCTTACCCCCTCATCTTTGGCTTGACAGCCAATTTCCCAAGTGGCTGACCAAACTGTCTTTGTCGGAGGTTCTGGAAGGGTTATTGATGAGGTTCTGGGTGTTAAAGGGTCTGGGAGCATCTGAAGTCTGTAGCCCGGGGCCTCCTGAACCTGAAGTCTGTAGTCCGGGGCCTCCTGAACCTGAAGCCTGTAGCCAGGCCCCGTCTGAACCTGAAGCCTGTAGCCAGGCCCCGTCTGAACCTGTAGCCTGTAGCCAGGCCCCGTCTGAACCTGTAGCCTGTAGCCAGGCCCCGTCTGAACCTGTAGCCTGTAGCCAGGCCCCGTCTGAACCTGTAGCCTGTAGCCAGGTCCCGTCTGAACCTGTAGCCTGTAGCCAGGTCCCGTCTGAACCTGTAGCCTGTAGCCAGGGGCCGTCTGAACCTGAAGCCAGTAGCCAGGGGCCGACTGAACCTGAAGCCAGTAGCCAGGGGCCGACTGAACCTGAAGCCAGTAGCCAGGGGCCGACTGAACCTGAACTCTGTAGCCAGGCTCCTCCTGAACTCTGTAGCCAGGCTCCTCCTGAACTCTGTAGCCAGGCTCCTCCTGAACTCTGTAGCCAGGCGCCTCCTGAACTCTGTAGCCAGACGCCTCCTGAACTCTTTAGCCAGGCCTCTCTTCTAGCTCTTAGTCCGGCGTTGTCTCCAGCCTTTAGTCCGGCGGCAGGTTCTGTTCTTTCTCTCTCCAGACGTCGGTTCCTGAGGGTCCGGTTCTACCGACGGTCCCCGAGGTTGCTGCTCGGCCGCCGGCCTATGAGAGACCTGCTCCGCCGCCGGTCTATGAGAGACCTGCTCCGCCACCGGCCGCCGGACATCGTTGCTAACCGGGGCCGTCCTTCAGGACACCCGCCGGATTACCTGTCTCACAGAGGTCGTCCGCCGGAGAACCTGACACGCCTAGGACGTCCGCCGGAGAACCTGACACGCCTAGGGCGTCCGCCGGAGAACCTGACACGCCTAGGACGTCCGCCGGAGAACCTGACACGCCTAGGACGTCCGCCGGAGAACCTGACACGCCGAGGACGTCCGCCGGAGAACCTGACACGCCGAGGACGTCCGCCGGAGAACCTGACACGCCGAGGACGTCCGCCGGAGAACCTGACACGCCGAGACCGTCCTTCGGGACGTCCGCCGGAGAACCTGACACGCCGAGGCCGTCCTTCGGGACGTCCGCCGAACAACCTGACACACCGAGGCCGTCCTTCGGGACGTCCGCCGGACAACCTGACTCGTCGGGGCCGTCCTCCTGGACGACCGCCTGAGAACCTGACTCGTCGGGGCCGTCCTCCTGGACGACCGCCTGAGAACCTGACTCGTCGGGGCCGTCCTCCTGGACGACCGCCTGAGAACCTGACTCGTCGGGGCCGTCCTCCTGGACGCCCGCCTGAGAACTTGACTCGTCTTGTTTTGTTTGAGTTTTTATTTGGACATTTATTTGATTCTAGCCCTCCATCCTGTACCTCCCTCCACCCACCCGAGCTAGTCTGTTTTGTTTCTGAGGCCGTCTGGAATCCGGCCTTGAGGAGGGGGTTCTGTCACGATTTGGGTTTTGTCTTGGTTTATGTTATCAGATTTATTAGTTAAGTTTCTGCTTTTGGGGTCTTGTTTGGTTTTGTTTTAGACATGTTGTTCTGTTTAGGTTACCTGTTTTCCACCTGTCACTTTATCAGTTCTGTTTGGTCTCCCCTCAGCAATCTGTCAGCTTTCTTGCCTTGATTAGATCCACCTGCTCACTTATAATTAGTCTTCACTCCTGTTCACCTGTTCACTCCCCTATATAGTCCTGCCACAAACCTCTGCAATCTGCCAGATCATTAACGAGCCACGGTGAGTTTAGTTCCAGCATTCTTTATTCTGATTGACCTGTTGACGATAACCCGAGAGCCTTTTTGATTCTGAGCCAGCCTGTTCCCTGATCTGTTTTTCCTGCCCTGTCTGACTGATTTACCGGTTTACCGACTAGTTTCTGTCCTATGGTTATCCGAGCTTGCTTTGCCCTGTCTGTACCTCTGCCTATTTTGGACTGCTTTTTGTGTACCGGATTTTGGACTGCCCTTTTGACTATTGAGCCCGCCTGTTCCTGTTTTCATTATTAAAATCCTGTTTTTTGCCTTAACCTCACTTGTTGGGTTTGAATACTGGGTTTGCCTGATTCACGATCATAACATTTTCTCATGTTTCTCATGACTTTTAAAATGTCAAATGCCATATACTTTTATGTTATATACTAAAACTATCAAGTACTGAAATATTATGCATGTTATTTATTTATATATATCTATATATCATGTAAAATATTTCAGCACCTAATTTCCTAGTAGTTGATAGTGTTAGTACATCCACTGACTGTAAAATTATCTATGAAACGTTTTAACACAGCCAAAAAACTGCTTGTTGTTGCAACCAAATCCTATGGGATTCTGTGAGAGTAGGGCGTAGCAAGATGGCTGTCAGTGACTTCAATTTTTTGGGCAAATCAGCAATCCAGTGAATAAATGGAGATCAGTGGGGGAAAGGCATTCGACGTCACACGGGGTCATGGGGGGCTGTTGACTCTCCAGCAGTCAGTGAGCGAGAGGCGGGGACACAGGGTCCATCCTGCACAGGTCTCCAGTCACAGGGCTAAAAGTTAGCAGTTTTATTACACTTTAAAATAGTTAAGTGATGCCTTTTTATAAACTCAGGAGTTGTGATAATTATTTGCTGTGCAATAACGGGCAAAGCAGAGACTGATTATTGTAATGTGCGATCTGTGTTAAACTAAAATGTATGACATCATAGTGTTGTTTATGTCCTGCATGGTCCAGGTTGTGGTTGGCCTTGTATGCTCATAGGATTAATGTATACTGAATGTGACAGGAAGCCAGAGGAGTTAATGTTCAGGTGTGAAGTAGATGATGTAATGATGCAAGCTGCTGTCTTTTGCACTAGTTGTAGTTTATGGAGGTTTTCTGGAGGACAGGGAGGGAAGGGAGCTGAAACTGTAAAGTGGACTGTGGACCAGTTTGGCTAAAGTGTGAAGGAAGAACTTGATGCTGCAGAAATAAAACTTGGAAGCAGAGGATGGAGAGAGCTGTCTAGGATGATGCCAAGGCTCTGAAGCTGAAAGGTGGGACAGATACAGGAATGGTCATTGGATATTGTAAAACTATCAGATTTGGTTAAAGTTGACTTTGCACAATAAGCAAGTGAGGGAACTAATGTGGCATGACGTCCACGGCCCTGGGAATACATGGGCTGACTCAAAAAAAATTCAGTCAAACTGATTATTTTTGCTTTAACCCCTGAAATAAGCCTACACACAAAAAAATCTTACAATAAATCTCACTAATCTTACGTACGTGGAGGTACGGTTTGTGTTAAAACACTTGAAACCAAGACACGTGCCAACCTTCCCTATAGAGAAGTGTTCTTAATTTACCTTTTGTCTTTATCTGCTTGTGTGTTTTCACAGGTGTCGGGCAATTCAACAGTGAGAGTTCCAAAACGCCTCTATCAGAGGCTGAGTGGGAGGAGGATTTCCCTCTTCACACAGGAACTGGCCACATTGGTGTTTGGCGGGAAAACTTTGGCCAAGGCAACTCTCACAGGGAAAGAAAAAAAAGGTGAGCTGAAGGAGCAGCTTGAGCCAGAAAAAACAAATGCAATTATAGGTACAGTAATGTCATAGTTATGAACCCAAATCCATTGTCATGATTCATTGACAAATCCATTATCATCAATGATTCTATTTCAATGTTATACATCATGTTTTAATTCATGCCCTCTTTCCTGTTTTCACAGATGCAGTGAGGGAGCGATTCCCCAACACCGAGGTGGCAGAGATCCGGGCCCTTCTACGAAGGAAGTGCAACAATGAGAGCTACAAGGCCTCTAGTAATTCAAGTCAGAGCTAGATGTGCATTGTGTAATAAGTTGTTCGCCATTGTTCTGTTCCCGGCATTTCAGAGAAAGGTGACAGTTCAAGGTTTTGATCAAGCAGTAACTGCTTTTGTATGTTACTTTTGTGGTAATAATAAAGATCCTTTTCTGAAATGCAATGTGTAATCTGTTGATTTAATACACTTGAACTGAATTGTAATATAATACACTTGTGTAATAGCAACATTCATGCTTAAGCATAAGTAAATGGGGATAAAAGTGCAGATAAAATATACTTCAAACAATTTGTTTCTACCTTACACTATAATAACATTGCACTGAAAGTACGTGTCTATGATGTTTAGGTTGTAATTGAAATTCACTTAAAAAACATTATTAATGTAATATTGGGACACTTTAAAAGCACTAAATATAGTTAGGAAGTGCATTTGTAGATCACTTGAAATATTACAGAGGCATACTAAATTAACTGTTTATAGTAATTATAAGTATGATAGCAGTATGCACAAAATGTATTTAAACACAACTATAATTTGCGCTGAATGCCTTTTTAAGTGTATTTCTATTAGAATGGCAATACAATGCAATTGTACTGTAAGTGTGCCTAATTGCTTATGAATTTTAATTTTCATTAGTGTATTTTAGTGCACTTGAAGTTTAAAAAAAGTTGTTCCATTTTAGTATATTATTTACACTTAAAGTGTAGTCAAATAGATATTAAGTTGAAGTTAATACATAATTTAATACACTTAACTATACTTGGATTTTACGAAAATAGTACAAAATGTAGAAAATATACTTAGTACACTTTATTAAAGTATATTTTTAATAGAATTATTTTTCACCTGGGGACCCAAAGCTTATGACCATAGATGAGGGTAGGAACGTAGATCGACCGATAAATCGAGAGCTTTGCCTTTTGGCTCAGCTCTCTCTTCACCACACGGATCGGTACAGCGCCCGCTTCACAGCAGACACCAATACGCCTGTCGATCTCCCGCTCCATCTTCCCCTCATTCGTGAACAAGACCCTGAGATACTTAAACTCCTCCACTAGGGGCAGCACATCCTCCCCAACCCGGAGAGGCACTCTACTCTTTTACCCTTTTACCCTCAAGACCATGGTCTCGGATTTGGAGGCACTGATTCCCATCCCGGCTGCTTCACATTCGGCTGCGAACCGCTCTAGTGAGAGCTGTAGATCATGCCCTGATGAACCCAACAGGACCACGTGATCCGCGAATAGCAGAGACGCAATCCTAAGGCCACCAAAACGGATCGCCTCAACACCTTGACTGCACCTAGAAATTCTCTCCATAAAAGTTATGAACAGAATCGGTGACAAAGGGCAACCTTGGTGGAGTCCAACTCTCACCGGAAACGAGTCCGACTTACTGCCAGCAATGCGGACCAGGCCCGGTACTCCATACTCCCGGAGTACCCCCCACAGGACCCCCCGAGGGACATGGTCGAATGCCTTCTCCAGATCCACAAAGCACATGTAGACTAGTTGGGCAAAGGATCTATAAATATTTTTAAATAGGGGGACCACCACCCCATTCTGCCAATCCAGGGGAACCACCTCGGCAACCTCAGCACCAGAGATGGGAGAACCCGACCCAGAGTCCTCAGGCTTTGCTTCCTCAATCGAAGACTTGTTGGTGGGATTAGGGAGGTCTTCGAAGTATTCTGCCCACCGACGCACGACGTCCCGAGTCGAGGTCAGCAGCACACCACCCCCACTATAAACAGTGTTGGGACTGCACTGCTTCCCACTCCTGAGACGCCGGATAGTGGACCAGAATCGCTTCGAAGCCGTACGGAAGTCTTTCTCCGTGGCCTCTCCGAACTCTTCCCACGCCCAAGTTTTTGCCTCAGCGACCAGCCGGACTCCTTCTTCAGCTTGACAGCTTCCCTCACCACTGATGTCCACCAGCGTGTTTGAGGGTTGCTGCCACGACATGCACCGACAACATTGCGGCCACAGCTCCGACTAGCCGCCTCAACAATAGAGGCGTGGAACATGGTCCTCTCAGACTCAGTGTCCCCCGCCTCCCTCTCCCGGAGGTTGGAGTTAAAGCTCCGTCTCACGGGGGACTCTGCCAGACGTTCCCAGCAAACCCTCACAATATGTTTGGGCCTGCCAGGTCTGACCAGCTTCCTCCCCCACCATCGGAGCCAGCTCACCACAAGGTAGTGGTCGGCGGAGAGCTCCGCCCCTCTGTTCACCCGAGTGTCGAAGACATGCAGCCGCAGGTCAGATGAAACAACAACAAAGTTGATCATTGAACTACGGCCTAGGGTGTCCTGCATAAGGACACCCTTATGCTTGAACATGGTGTTCGTTATGGACAATGCTTGACGAGCACAGAAGTCCAACAACAGAACACCACTCTAACCTAAAGCCAAAATAAACATAACTTTTATATTGAATTAACTTACTTGGTTTATTGGTGCTAGCGCGTACTCCAGGCACGGGTTGCCTTACATGGATGCACTTGAAGTTTAGACATTATAGTCAGGCAGTCTTGTAGACTGCTCATGGGGTCGATCAGGTGGTGACACAGTGTACCGCAATGCTCCAATTAGCCATTGAGCTGAGCAGCTTTGTTGTTAACCAAAGTGTTACTTACACATTGTAACAGATTTTTGAGCACATTGTACCACATATCTGCGATGGACTGGTGACCTTGATGCTTGATTAAAGCAGACAGACGCTTTAGGTAATCTAGGAGCTGCAAGTGAACTATAGTTAACACAAAACACCTCGGCAGCTACACATGTATGCTAAATGCTAAAATGAACTGAAACAATTTATCATGATAAGACAAAATAAAAATAATACGCCACACATAATTCAGAACAACTTTAATCTAGATTTTCATACACAAAATAGCCATTGCTAGGGGAACCACTGCAGGGATTGAGATGCAAACTCCCAATGTCTTTATTTGGTGACATAAAATGCTGCTCTGTTTATCTGCACATTACTATTACAAGGACATTTGATTTGAATTGGCATCAATATTAATACAACCAAAATGCATGCACACATAAAAATGTCTGCAATTTATTCCTGCATAAAACGATAGTTAGGTTGTTTGTATGAGTTTGAAATGGATTGTCAAATGTAGTTTTTACAGAGACTTAGTTTTTGTTAAGGAAAAAAACAGACCTATATGCTACTTATACACTTGGAATTGCTGTTATGCTGTGCATCTATCCTGACATTGTATTAATTTCTGTTCCAGATTGAAGATACACCACCACCAACAACCTACCAGCCACCCAGAAACAATTACAGGCCAGCTATAAAAGCTTCCTTAATTGCCCACACCAAATACTACATGTGGAGAGACAATGAATGTGAGACAGACATACAGAGAGACAGACAGACAAACAGAGAGACAGACTAACAGAGACAGACAGACAAACACAGAGAGTGAGTGTTGGACTCTGGCTCCAATTTGAGTTGGGTACTTGAATTCATTTTAATGTTTTAATTGGATTGAACACATATAGGTCTTGCCTTTTGTTGGCATGACTGTTGAATTTTTGTAGTTTAAATGTTAAAACGTGTACAACTGTGATTAAAAATTAATTCCTGTTCAGTTTATTTGCAAGTTAAAAAGATTTCATACGTTCTAGCAAGCTATGCCTTGTTTCACCTTAAATACTGTACCTTTATATACCAGGTGAACTAGCTGGCAGGAAAGCACTTTTGTTGTATCAGTTGGAGTTTTTTTTTTTCACAACATTGACCTCTATCTATTTATTTTATTATTCTATGTGAACTAGCTTTAAACAGCCAGCACTTGTGTTAAGTTCATAAGAGACTTTATTTTATTTATTTGTTTCCTTTGTCAGGTGCATTTTATTTGTTTTAATGCAAGCATTTGTGTTTGTGTCTTTGAACCTTAACAATGTTCAAAATAAATATGCAAATATTGTCAGAACATCTTCCATGTCTGCATGTGTTCCTTAAAATTGTGTTTTTTATCAAAAAGATGAGAGAAAATGTTGAAATGTTAAATAATTTTAGGTAATGTTAAATATTATCTGCTGACAAAAAAGTAAAAGGTTAAAATGATGTCCTGACTAAAACTAGACTAAAATGTTGACAGTTTTTGTTGACTAAAACTAAACGAATAAAATTATGTTTTCTTGGACTAAAATAAAGACTAAAATGCTCGACTTATAGTCGACTAAAACTAGACTAAATAAAAATGGGATGATGTCGACTAAATGTGATAAAAACTAACAAGCAATGCTGAAACTGGACTAAAACTGAAACTAAATTTAAAAATGGCTGGTAAAATTAACACTACAGCCTTCATGACCCAAATAGGGATAAGCGTGTTGGAACTTACAACTGTAATCATATATAAGGCGCACCAGGTTATAAGGCGTACCATCAATTTTTGAGAAAATTTAAGGATTTAAGTGTGCCTTACAGACCGAAACATATGGTATATTCCATATTTGTGAAGGGTCATGTTATAATGCCCTGAACATTTTTTTTTAAATATAATTAGAGTACCATTTTTTTCCAACTTCCAAGAAGTTTCCTTTTAAACAAACTGCTCTGAATTGAAAAGAGGCACCAGGTTTCTACTGACTGATAGCCGCCTTCTTCAGCAAAATTATGTAATATTGTAATCTGAATGCATTGAAGTAGCAACATTATCTTCAAAACAATTAATTCGTAAGTGGGTAGAAATTAGGCTCTTGCCCACTGCTTTACTTTTCCATAATATCGAGGCTGGGGAAGCAGCAAATTGGAGAGAAAAAAAAATTGCGTTCCATCCCTTCAGGCTTTTGCTGTGTGGATCTGGCAATCTGATACCATTAACCATCAACTTATTCTTATAACGATCTTGTGATACGTTATCTAAAGAACAAAAATACGCCTTTTGCCTACCAGTCCGGCGCGCATGCGCGAAAAACCCGGATCAAAACAATAACAATGAATTGGTCTATGCTGTGGATACGTCAGAGCGTCCGCCATGCTGAATGTGGCAAATCTGCAGTTAAACCCAGTCACTTAGACAGTATCAGAGGGACTTTAATCTCAGAATATACTTTATATTCGTAATATTTTTATTTTTGTAATATTACAAGTTTATTTTCATATCCCTTTCGCTTCATTCTCCTGATTTTATTCTTGTAAGTAATAAAAATAATTAAAAGAATCTAACCTGGCCCTATTACTCCAGGACTAAGATAGTTCTGCAAACTGTGACTATTCTGGAAATGTTCCCCCTTAATTGTCATAATATGACGTTTTTCCCATAATATTACCACTTTTGTCTTTTTTCTTTACTTTATTCTCCTATGCCTTTTTCTCATATTAGCAATTTTACAAAAGTCTGTTGCTAATCTACAAAAGTCTGTTGCTAATCTGCGTCTATACCAGCTCTTAAAAGGTTCACACGGTTTTATGAAATAATGAAGACCACAATGTTTAGATTTAACCAATTGATTTCTATATTCATAACACATACACACACACACACACACACATATATATATATATATATATATATATATATATATATATATATATATATATATATATATATATATATATATATATATACACATGTATATATATTTATGTATTTTATATATGTCAGGGTTTAGCTTTTGTCAACTCACCTATATAAACTCCCCTCAGTCAGCTCTTCCCCGCCTTTCATCCAAACCTCGTCTGCCAGTCAGAGCTTTTCCCATGTCTGCCAGTCAGAGCATTTCCCATGTCTGCCTGCCAGAGTTCCCCACATCTGCCTGACAGAGTTCCCTTCCTGTCCGCCTGCAAGCACTCTCTCTGCTGTGCTGCTGGTTCTGCTGCTACTCCAGCGCTGAAAGTACTCTCTCTGCTGTGCTGCTGGTTCTGCTGCTTCTCCAGCCCCAGCGCTCCAAGACCTCTCTCTGCTGTGTTGCCAGCTCTGACTCCACCCCAGCGCTCCCCCACCTGCTCTGGAGGCTTCCTGGCCCCACAGCGCAGCACCCGCAGTCCTCCAGCTCTCTCACCATCCCGGTAAAGACTCTCTGGTTCTCATCCTCCACAACTCATCATCTTCAATAAAAGCTCCTAAAACGTGGCTCCGTGTGTGGCTGAACGGTTCAGATCCACAAATCCTGACAATATATATATATATATATATATATATATATATATATATATATATATATACATCTATAATCTGGACATGTACCTATATATAAACACACTTATTTATTTAGAATACTTCAAAATCTATATATGCACATCGATCAAAAGCCAATTTGGCTGCCAATCTCTATCAATTAATCTCTATATATTTTTTTACAAGTATATGTAAGCTCCATCTATATCTTCCTGCTGAACAGAGTCTACACTCATCTGGACAAGCCGGCGAGCACTGTGAAGATCATGTTCTTTGATTTCTCCAGTGCCTTCAACACCATCCGTCCGGCTCTACTGGGTGAGAAGATGACGGCGATGCAGGTGGAGGCCCCCATCGTGTCCTGTATTGTTGATTACCTGACGGGTAGACCACAGTATGTACGGCTACAGAACTGTGTGTCTGACAGGGTGGTCAGCAACACTGGGGCCCCTCAGGGGACTGTCCTCTCCCCCTTCCTCTTTACCCTTTTCACCTTAGACTTCAACTATTGCACTGAGTCCTGCCACCTTCAGAAGTTTTCTGATGACTCAGCAATTGTTGGCTGCATTGAAAAGGGTGATGAGAGTGAATATAGGACTCTGGTGGACAACTTTGTCACTTGGAGTGAGCTGAACCATCTGCAGCTCAACGTGACAAAGACTAAGGAACTAATAGTGGATCTGAGAAGGACAAAAACACCTGTGACCCCTGTTTCCATCCAGGGGTCCCTGCTGACACTGTGGAGGAGTATAAGTACCTGGGAGTGTACTTTAACAATAAGATGGACTGGACTAGAAACACCGAGGCGGTCTACAAAAAGGGCCAACGCCGACTCTTTTTCGGCTGAGGTCCTTTAACATCTGTGGGACGATGCTGAGGATGTTTTATGAGTCTGTTGTTGCCAGTACGATCTTCTTTGCTGTCTCATGCTGGGGCAGCGGGCTGAGGGTTGCTGACAACAATAGACTGAACAAACTGATCAGGATGGCCGGTGATGTCGTGGGGGAGGAGCTGGACACTCTGACGACCATGGCAGAGAGGGGGATGCTGTCCAGGCTCCAGTCCATCTTAGACAATGTCTCACACCCTCTCCATGACACACTGGCCCAGCAGAGGAGCTCCTTCAGCAGAAGACTCCTCTTACCCAGATGCACCACAGAGCGCCACAAGAAAACATTCCTGCCTGTGGTCATGAATCTCTACAACGCCTCCCTCAGTGATTCAGACACCCCCCTCTGTAACTGACATTTATGCATTCTTTGCACCATTCTTGCGCAAGTCACTATCACTTTATTTTACTTTATGTATATATAGTTATACATATGTATATATCTATATATATATATCTATATATCTATCTATCTATCTATATATATATATATATATATATACATACATACATATGTATATATAGTTATATATATATATATATATATATATATATATATATATATATATATATATATATATATACACACATACATGTATATATATATATATTGACTTATATATGTATATATTTATATTACTTTGTGTGGAATGTTGTAAATATATATATAAAAATGTTTGTAGATCTGGAGCTTGTAACAAAAGTAATTTCCCTCTGGGATTATTAAAGTATGTCTGATTCTGATTCTGATTCTATCTGAATACTTAAAACATATACACAGGGAACATAGAAGAATCAAGGTAAGGCTTGAAGATGTTACATCTCTCATGCACAAGGCTTCTTGAGTTCTGATTATTGTGTGATATAACAGACTTATAAA
Organism: Fundulus diaphanus; assembly: GCA_037039145.1. Lineage (NCBI taxonomy): Eukaryota > Metazoa > Chordata > Actinopteri > Cyprinodontiformes > Fundulidae > Fundulus > Fundulus diaphanus. The sequence continues at coordinate 53,673,819 of CM073133.1, forward strand.
TTAACACCAAGATGGATGGTGGAGAAGGAGACCAGTGAACTGTACCAGACTGGAGCAGGTGGATGATGACGGCTGGAGCTGGCGGACGCAGTGGAGCTGGAGCAGGCGGACGTGAGGGAGCAAAGTCTGGTGGACGTGAAGGAGCAGAAGCAGGGGGGGGGGGGGGGAGCTGGCTGAGGAGAGTTTAAGTATGTTGGTGGACAGGTGGATTGAGTAAGCCTAATTAGAGGTGGCAGATGGAAGTGATCTGGAGTGGAGTGATGACTGGAGGTAACTGGGCTGGGTGTGAGGTGGAAAAGTCTGGAAAATTTCCAAAAAGAAGCGGGCTAAAACTGTACCCTGACACACTGTTGTAAGCCTGTATAATGATACTACTCAAAATCAAAGAGCAGCAGCCACTCAGTGAAAGGTGATCAATGCAACTGTGTGATTTTCCAGCTGTTAGACATTATAACCAACACAGCTTCCAACAAACTGAATAAGTGTTTACATCCCTGCTGTTTTTGCAAAGTTTTTCATTCTTGTAAATTGTCTGTTAAGATTTTTCTGCACAAATACACACTTACGTTATGCATACTCTTTAAATTACCCTACTCAGTTGCACATTCCTTACTCCACCATCATTTTTAATCACGGTAGAGTATTTTTTTTCAGTGTTGTAAATATGATATCTCTGTACAGTCTCTTTTTCCTATTTTTATGGAATTTACCTCTGTATCTGCGTACTTCCATTTGTGTTTCAATTTGTTGCTGGGACACCTGAAATTTCCCACTGTGGGACAATAAAGGATTTTTCTACTCTATTCTACTCTATTTACTGAATTGCTCAGCCAGACATTACTGACTGAAAAGATATGTCAGATTTACGTTTTTTGCATATTGTTCAGGTGAGTATTGTTAAATTATCTTCTACACCTCCTTGGCTGCATGTTTTCACTGCACAGGCCTATAATCTTACTGAATCAACTTATAGAAATGACAAAGGTAAAGATGGATTTGAAAATATCTGTTTGGTGAGGAACTATGATTGCAAAAATGCTAAAGACAACAGGTGCCTGTTTAGATGATATAACCCTTTAAAACAATGACTCCAATCAAATCCAAATCCATTTTCTTTGTAAAGTACATTTATAAAAATGAATTCATTAACCAAAGTGCTGTAGAATGCTAAAACAGATCAAATCAAAACACAAATAATAATATTAATAATGTATTATTATTATTATTATTATTATTTATTTATGTATTTTTTATTCACTATCTGTTCTGAACTGCAGTTATCAGTTTCAGCAATATATTTCTCTTTTGTGGAATATTAGTCAGTGATGGCAATGCATTTAGTCTATGGGTGATGTTGAAACAACTTTCAAAAAAATTCTTAAAAAGCCATAATTCATCCTAATATTACCAAAATATTTAAAGATTAAAATTCCTGTACAAACCCATTTGAATGCCCTAAGATTCCATGCTTTTTTTTTACAAAAAACCGTAAAATGTAATTTTAAAAATATTGGCAGTACCAACCTAAATTCATAAATTTCTATAAAATTCATGGTTTAACATAAAATTCCCAAGATAACTAGGATTACCCTGTCTATAGCACCAACATAAATGGTGTGTGGTCCATGCCAGTGTGCAACCTCTACTTCCTGTTGACCGCAGCCATGCATAACATCAACTTCTGATGACATTGCATAGCCTGGTTAATTCATTCCAAACCAGTGGATGGAAATAATGGATGGAAATAATATTTTTTTTTTTTGCAGCATTTTCAAAGTTCACTCACAATTCACATGACAATTGGATAGAAACATAGCTAATAACTTAAGCAACATGCAATAAAATAGAGAGAACTGCTACTTGTCAACTGCTAAGGGTAAAATTCTGTGTATATTCTGTAATTTCTCTGAAAAAGAATTCAATTCAATTCAATTCAATTCAATTTTATTTATATAGCGCCAATTCATGAAACATGTCATCTCGAGGCCCTTTACAAAGTCAAGTTCAATCATATTATACAGATTGGGTCAGATTATACAGATTGGTCAAAAATGTTCCTATATAAGAAAACCAGTTGATTGCATCAAAGTCCCGACAAGCAGCATTCACTCCTGGGGAAGCGTAGAGCCACAGGGAGAGTCGTCTGCATTGTCCATGGCTTTACTGCAATCCATCATACTGAGCAAGCATGAAGCGACAGTGGGAAGAAAAACTCCCCATTAACGGGAAGGAAAACCTCCGGCAGAACCGGGCTCAGTATGAACGGTCATCTGCCTCGACCGACTGGGGGTTACAGAAGACAGAGCAGAGACACAACAAGAGAGACAAACATAATTATATTGAGTTCAAATGTCAACTGCGAATTCATTCAATAATAATGTCTCTCTTTAATAATAATAAAAATGTATTTCCTAATATGTACTAAGTTTAGCGTAGATCCAACGTTTTGGAACATATAGCAGCATATATTCTTGAAAATGTATAAAACTGAACTTATACATCTCATCCCATATTGGTAACTAGAATTTTGTATAGACATTATGAGATCTGGTTGAAATATGGTCATTTAAATTTTGTGGCAATCTTTGACAAAACACTTTTCTATGTATAGCGTTGACATTTTTCGAATATGTAAAACATTTTTCATATTGCTTTGTTCACTGCATCTATAGATAGCATGACACTAGGCACTAAAGTAAAAATGTAGGAGGAGATGTCAAAATAGGATTTTCCCGACGTAACAAAATTAAACTCTAGTTAAGTGAAAGTGGGCATGACCTATATCACAAAATGCAGAATCGCCGAAGGAACATGGTGATATAAAGTTTTTGAAGGTGTGCTGTACAGTTTGGGAGTCAAAAGCCAAAACACATTGTCCTGTATAACAGTTATTGAGGGTCTGAATATTTGTCTGAGGAGCTATTGTTGTTTTTTTTTGTTTTACTAGACAGCTATATCAGAATATGTCCAGCATTTTTTGTTTCTTCTGACTTTTAGTTGAGAAGAAGAAGAATGAAAAAAAGATCATAAAATCACAGCTTGGTTTCCTGCTCTACTGGGAGCAGGTGAACAGCCGTGCTTTTCACTGGTGACTGGGCAACCTGGCAACATTTAAGTATACTACAGGGTGTTCCTTTCTCCCCAAACTGCGTGTGGAAAAAGTTATTTGCTGTCTATTAAAAGTCACTACACACAAACTGTAGATCTATATTTGTGTGAATATGTGTGTGTGTGTGTGTGTGTGTGTGGGGGGGGGGGGGGGGGGCGGATTGCCGGTTGGGGGTTCAGACTTTGGATGACTAGCTGCGAATGTTGGCATTCTGCAAAACACTGACCTGAGTGACAGCAAGAATCAGCATGCATTCCATTTTCCAGCTCAGCAAACAGACCCCCTGAATTAAACTCTTTGTTTATTATGTACTGCACTCATTTCAGAATGTCACACAGACAGAGGAGTGGAGGTTTTTTATTAATTGGAAAAAAATTATAGGCACAGCGGTTCTGCTGCTTTTCCCAAAAATTGATTACTTATTTGCTAAAGAGGGCTCTGCCTTTTGAACTGTATATTAAAGGAAAAATAGAAAGTAAAGAGTTTGTAAAGATACTCTACAGAGTGTATCTCTACTCTGTGTTAATCCTGTGGGTAAGGCATATTTTATCACTTAGTGTTTTAATACAGGAAGGATGAGGGATGCCCTTACCATTACCATTACCATGGCTATATACTTTTTCTATAGAATGACAAACAAACCCTGAAATAACTGCTGTGACTATTGGTAAGACAGAACATGAAGTAGCATTATATGCAGGTAATATAATGTTGTTTAAGTCTAATTTCCATAGATTTATTCCTTCTCTTCAAGAACTGATAATATTTCATTCCATTTTACTACTTGATAAAAAGGTGAATGAAAACTTACTAAAGAGAATTTCTCGTTTTAAATCTTTAAAAAACATAAAAACAAAAATGCATAAAAGATAAAAGAATGAATAAAAGATAGAAATCTGGAATAAAAAGCTATAGTACTAGTAAGTATCAAAAGCCTTCCTGAATTAAAGTGTCTTTAAAAAGACCCAGTTTAATGATTGAGTAGGGATGCAGAGGAAGCTAATTCCAGAGTTTGTGCTCCATGGGCAGAGTTGGGAATAGGCACAACTAACAATTACGCTGTTACATTTATTCAAGTAGCTTTTAAGAAAATATTGTACTGGTGAAAGTAATTTTAATGTGAAAGACTTTCATTCTTACTTGAGGAAACTTATGCAAAGAAAAACATACCTTTTACTCTGTAAACACCGGGCTCTGTGCCGCTCATTTACTTTTGTTTTAGCCGTTTAAGAATACAATTATCTTTCATAGTGGAAAGATTTCTCAACTTCTTGTCACCTGACTTTGTGTGACCAATCAAGTGAAGCCACACAGTCACATTACCACACACACAAACTCTCTGTGGGTAGAAGGCACGGAGGTCATTGCCAAAGCCTGTGGATATTTCAGCTCACAAGAACTCAGCATCAAACTTGAGAAAACACATTGCAGTAAGTATGACATATAACATTGACTTTGTTCATAAATATCTTTACAGTTACAATGCTATGCATAACTTAATGACGGTAATTGACTATTGAATGTTACATTGTGTAAAACTATAAAAGTATTGTTTGAAATCAGCGGGTGCACACCCTTGCAGCATTTGCTAATTTACCCTAAATTTGCTACTGTAGCTGTGCCCAAATTCAGAGGGTACATCCTTCAAAGGACCCCATCTATGTGGCGCACATAGATGGGGTCCCCTTTAAGGGATTTTGAGACCGTGAAGGCTGGAAGTGAGCAGCTGTGAATTTGGACGGGCTCTAGCCTTCGCCAGCTTTTCCTGCCCTTACTGTAGCATAAATGATGTTGCCTAGCAACCATAAAAATCAGTAAAATGTCTTTAGTATCATCCTTTATTGTACTTAGTTAGAACAACCACATTTTACAAACATTCTGATTTCTTATGTCATCATCAGTTAGTCTTTACACAGATAGGTAGTATAGGACAATTGAATATTATACTCTTAAGCCATAAGACATAAGAAGTTCATAATAAAGTAAGAAGGAAAACATCTATAAGTAAACATTATTAAGATGAAGATGAGATATCCTAATTTTTATTAACCACAAAGATGTCAAAATCAAACAGGGCCGTGCCTCGGCATTCTTTGTTTTAATAATTTTCAAGAAGAAAAGGCAGTTATTTTAGAAAATATAAAACGTTAGGGGTAACATTCAAGATTTAGCCTTTGTGCATTAAATATTTGACAAGAAAGATCAGGCTGTTGATCATGAAATATAACTTTGTATCAACAATATTAATAAATCAATTTATATTTTGACAAACTAATGTAATTACTCATTGATTCATTTGTTAACAGAGGATCCACACCAACAACCTGACGAAGTATACCCAGTTGATAGATTCCAACAACAAATGAAAATCATCGTCCTCTGATGACCCTCAGATGAGTGTGAAAATCACTGATACCTTCTCTCCACGACGAGTAACAACCAACGATTGATAAGCTTGTTTTAATTTTTTGGTCTGTGAAGCTATCCAACCATTTTCTGTAGTTGAGGCACCATTCTTCAAGACATTGATAGAATCTCTTCATCCTCGATGTACTCTGATAACCAAGAATACATTATCCTGCAGAATACAGGAAGCAGCACAGAACATGAAGAGCATAATTATTAAAAAGTTGAGTGCTGTTGTTGTGCCATTACACACTGTTTTAAGTTATTTAATGTTTAATAAATAACTCTTGGTCTGTTAGGTATTGTCTGGTGAATATCAGCCCAAACAGCTGATATTAGGACCATAGTTGAAAGGAATGATTTCAGCACTGACATTCTTTTAACAGCAAACTCTGCACACATATAGAATAAAGGAGTGACAACAGAAATCAAATGAACATCCAGAGAACATCACTATAATGCTGTTTATCTGAATTAATACTATATTTAAATCAACATATCCTCTCTACTAGGCTAGTGAAACTTAACTAAACTACTAAGAAAAAAGTAAGATTAAAGAAACTAAGGAACTATGAATCAGAATCAGATTGTGTACTTTTATGTACACACAAAAGTAAAAAAGGACAAATAAAATAGTTGAAAACCATTATGAGAATGATTCAGTGGCATCTGCTATTACCCTCTAGCATAGAAAAGGGGACTTTTCCTCTCCACTGTCGCTTCATGCATGCTCAGTGTGAGGGATTTCTGCAAAGCCATCAACAATGCAGACAACTGTCCACTGTTGCTCTACACTCTTTCAGGAGGGCAATATATGTGTTTAATGTTTATTTATTGTATTTAATGGTGGCAGTTTTATTTTATTTGACCTTTTTAGCACATTTATCCCAAAGAACAATTCCCTTATGGGGACAATAAAGTATAATCTGAATCCTGCTTGTCAAGACTCAATACAATCTGTTGGGTTTCCTTTGACAGGAAACTTTTTGATGGATCTGTCTGTATGATTTGATTGAATTGTACTTTGTAAATGGCCTTGTGTGTGACGTGTTGTGAATTGGTGCTATATAAATAAAATTGAATTGAATTATATGGTTGTTGTCCTCTTTTTCATACTGTGCTAATTGCAAATATATTTATTACCAGGTTGTGTGCTCCCAGTGGGTGAGGGAGGTTCCACTCAAGCCCTGGATTATTCTACACCTGGCAAAGTGGAGTCTGCAGATTGCACCTGCATGCCTGCTGTAACTGAATCATGCTCACATGTTGTTACTGGATTGTTACAGGATCGAGGACGGTCAAACTAGCATCTGCACATGACATTGGCCTTACTCCTCTAAAGTTGTCAAAATCTTCTGCACAGCTAAAACTTTTAACCCGTCTGTGAAATGTGTGTGTTTTTTTTTGGCATCTTTTCTATCTTCACATTTATCAGGGTTTGCACATAATATAACTTCCTTACCTCCTTAAAAGAGATATTGATCTATTTTTGCAAATTATGTTTTTCTCTGGTATCTAATTTGCAGTGTTTATCTGTATACACAGTCTTTTGTTGTTGGCACCTTCTTTTCACAGTTAATGAGACTTTCGCAGTGGCATTGCGCTGCAAAGGAATTGTAATAAAGACTTTAAAACAAGATGTGGGCAGACATTGCATAACTAAATGTCATGGTCGAATTAAAGTATGGAATTCGAATATTGTTTGGAATTGTTTCATATATACCCACTGAACTAAAATATTTACTTTAGTTCATGAGATCATTTTAATTGTGTCATTATTTCTCCTTGCCTCAAGTAAATAGGAACAGTAAACATTAATGACTCTGTTGTTAAAGTGTTTGACAGTATAATAGCTGTTAATGATATCTTTGCAACTAGTCCTACAGGTTCCACTTGAGTACGTAAAATGGTCTCATGACCAATCACATATGACAATGTAATGTAATGTTAACACATACAACTAAATAGCTTTAGTTGAGAGGTTTCTAATTGGATCTGTTATGACATATTTATGATGGGTTATGATTTCTTGGCTTATGTCAAGTTGTCATAACAAAGACATTTTAAACACTCAACTTTTTAATAGAAGTGTCATAATTTATCTCACACAGGGCATTTCTTTCTTTTTTTTGAAGGAAGTGGTGGCCTAGTGGGTAGAGCATTACGCTTGTATCCCGGAGGTTCCGGGAGTTCTGGGTTCAACTCCCACAGACTGCCACTCTGGGTCCCTAGGCAAGACCATTTACCCCAGACTGCTCCCAGGGCACCGCACAGTGGCAGCCCACTGCTCCCCAAGGGGATGGGTACATTAAAATGTAATGGAATGTATGTTGCAATGACAATGAAGATTATTATTATTATTATTAATAATAATAATAATAATAATAATAATAAATAAACTGTTACCCAATATACTAACCAAACCTCCAGAATCAAAACTGGAAAAACTGTCTCAGGAAAGTCTAAATAAGCAAACTAGATCAGAATTGTATAACCGGATCGTAATAGGCAAAACCAAATCTTTAGAATAAAAACACAAAGTGTGAAAGACAGACTTAGGAACGGACAAGCTTGTCGGCTGAACACAGTTATTTGTATCAAAGTCCACACCCAATACCAGACTTATTGTCATGATTTGGGTTTTTTTCTGGTTTATGTTTAAGGTATTTTGCCCTCCTTCCTTAGGTTCTCTGGTTGCTTTGAGTTTTGTCTTGTCTAGGTTATTGTTTACTGTTAGTTTATCCTGTTTTGTCATCAGTTTTAGTCTTAGCTTTATTTTCTGTTTTAGGTTTGTACTTCAGGGTTGTTTCGTTCTTTATTAGATCGTGTGTTGTTTGTTTCTGTCCACTTGTCTTGTCAGCTTTTTAGATTTGTCTGGTCTGTTCTTGTTTTGAGCCTCAGCACTGATGTCTGGTCTAATTACTTATTCTGCACACCTGCCTAACTCCACCCCTGCTGCAATCACCTCTCACCGGTTTCACCTGCTTCCACCTCCATATATACTGTTGAGACCAGACATCAGTGCCAGGTCGTCTGTTTGATTATGGGTGAGTCTCCTCCTGCAAGTTTCTGTTTGTTGGTTTGCGTTTGGATTTTTTACCCTTTGTCTCCAGTGATCTGAGCCATCCTGTTTTTGTCTGTTCCTGCCCTGCCTGCCCAACTGGACTGTTTGTTTCTCTGCCCTTTTGGTTTTTGTTAATAAATATTCTTTTACCGAACCTCTGCTGGTCTAGTTGAATTCTGGGTCCTCTGCTCTGATTCATGACACTTATACTGTTAAAAAAAATACTTAATATATATAAACAATATTCCTGAAATGTGTACAAAATGTGATATGGCAAAAGGACCTTATTTTACTGTGTCTGGTAGAAAACTAAGAAAAGAAGATTCTGAGATGCAATTAAACAAACATTAGAAAATCAGACAGACAAGTGAATTTCTCCAATGTGAGATCAATAAAGCCTATCTTATCTCTTATCTTAAAATATTATTTACAAAGCTTTTCAGATGAATCCTGTTTGTTGTATCTTAGGACAGTATAACCAAATTATACATATACAAATGCACAAAGTGTCAAAAGGCAGACAGACAGGGAACCTGACATTCAAAGCCAAACATGTTACGTATGAAAAGTTTTATTTATGAAGAGATTTGGAATAATCAGAGATCCTCTGCAGCAACAAGCAGGACACCAGTTGGAGTTAAGAGACGGCTTGGTCACTGCAGAGAACACAGGCAGGATGGATGAAGTGAGGTTCAAGTCCGGGAGGCAGGCTAGGGTCCTACAGGTTAGGCTCCTAGTTTTTAAGCACATCCTAAGTCATGGGCCAGAAATAAAAAGGCAGCATAGATGTCTGACACAGACAAGGCAGCAAAATTTGATGAGACGTGGTTGTGGTCAGAATGTGGTAACAGGTATGAAGAACGGCGGACATCTACTAGCTGAAAGCTCTCAATTATCTGCCACTGTCTGGGTGTCTGCAGCAAGCTTAAGAAGGGCAGAAAACGGATGTGTGTGATGAGCTTGATTGCAGTGGCTGAGAGGCAGTCTGGCAGGTGCAGAGAGGAAACCTTAATGAGCCTGGATCAGGAGGGGTATGTGTGAAAGCAGACAGGCCAGAATCATAACACAAATAGAGAATGCTTAATTATATATACGGGCCTTTTAAATGGGGAAAAATTTTATTGCACTTATTTTGGAAAAGAATATGTACAGAAAGGCTTGGGTTCTGGCTAAGACAAACTGGACTATTTATTCTTTGGCCTCAATGATTCAGTTTATTTGCCATTTTGACAGACACACAGAGACAGACACAGACAGACTAGCCACCCAATCTAATATGACGAGAGAGGAACATTTAAAATACTAAAACTCAAATGAATATAATAGAACAAAAAGCCAAAAGTGCTTTTAACAGTCATCATAGAATCGTTTTGTTTAAAATCACAGCTTGAGGAAAGAAGCTTTTATTGTGGCGTGATGTTGGGAAGACAGAATATACAAAAGACAAATAGTCTTACATTTTCTTCCCTCTTATTTTGTTGTTACTCATATTAATGCTGCTGTAATACTGGTATAAATAGAGATCAGGTACACTAAAGCAACAGATAGATACATAGATAGATACATAGATAAATACTTTATTGTCCTCTCATGAGGAAATTCAGGTGTACCAGCAGCCAAGTGCTGGCCAATTGAAGCATGCAGATACACACTAAGGTATAAATCTACAAATAGAACAGAAAAATAAGAGACAGTACAATAAGGACAAATTTACAGTATGAGAAAACAGGTAATGAAAATAACATTCTCAGATTCAAAGAAAGGTGCAACTAAATAACTTTGACTAGAAATGGTAGAGAGCCAGATAAATATAGATAAAACAGGTTCCAGCAGTTTTTTCCTGTTCTTTTTTTTTTTTTTTACATGTTACAATTGTCCTGAATTTCCACTATTGAATGACACTTAAAGAACAAGCATTATTTTTTTTGTCTTGTCAATTTATACATCAGTTTGCACAAATAAACATCCCATAAAGAAAAATCCTTCTTTTTGCTAAAGTTTTACATTTTTCTTCAACTTAAACCATAAAAATTAAAATAAAATGATTTCAGGAGGAGTGAATCTGAAATACATCTCCAATAGAGCAATCCCAGATGGATGTGTGGAGCTCTGCGTAACAAAATCCATCTGGCGAGAGTCAGGCTAGAAGAAGCCATGATCACGGTTGGATTTCATTACTTCCCCCTCCCGAGGAACTGCAGCATGGTTACTAATGAGTGTCAGCTAACACGCTACATAAGGCTAAGATACACACTTTTAAATTTTATTGTTTTATTATAATGATTATATTAAGCTAAGCTCCAAAACATTTGCGTTTCCCATCTCTATCCCTGGCCATGTTCAATGCACAGCCATGAAATGCCTTAAAGTTTATCTTGGAGCTGGGGGAGAAATAGACCCTGATGTCTTCCTACAGCCTAAGCCTATAGCAGCATAAGTGCAGAGATAACTCAGGGTAACATAAGCCACTCTTAGCTATAAGCTTTGTCAAAAAGGAAAGTTTTAAAAGTAGTCATAAAAGTAGACAGGGTGTCTGCCTCATGAACTAAAACTGGGAGTTAGTTCCACAGGAGACGAGCCTGATAGCTAAAGGATCTGCCTCCTATTCTACTTTTAGAGACTCTAGGAACCACCAGCAGACCTGCAGTCTGAGAGCGAAATGCTCTGTTAGGAACATACGGGGTAATCAGAGCTCTGATATATAATGGAGCTTGATTATTAAGGGCTTTATACGTGAGAAGGAGAATTTCAAATTCTATTCTTGATTTAACAGGAAATCAATGAAGGGAAGCTAAAATTGGAGAAATATGATCTCTCTTGTTGATTTTCATCAGAACTCTTGCTGCAGCATTTTGGATCAGGTGAAGATTTTGAACTGCATATTGTGGACTTTCTGATAGTAAAGAATTACAATAGTCCAGCCTTGAAGTAACAAATGCATGGACTAGTTTTTCAGAATCACCCCTGGACAGAATATTTCTAATTTTGGCGATATTCCGGACGTGAGATAAGGAAACCCTGGAAACCTGTTTAATATGGGATTTAATATTAATATGTCTTGGTCACAAATAACACCAAGGTTTTTTTTAATTTAGTACAGGAGGCCAAGTTAATGCCATCCAGATTAAATGATTAATTAAGAAGTTTATTTTTTGAGGACTCTGGTCCAAAGATTATAACTGTCTGTCTTGTCAGAATTTAAAAACAGGACATTTAAAGTCATCCAGCTTTTGATGTCATCAAGACATCTGTAATTTAAGTAATTGATTGGAATTGTCAGGATTTATGGATAGATATAGCTGAGTGTCATCAACATAACAGTGGAAATTAATTCCATGCCATCTGATAATTTTGCCAATCGGAAGCATATATATAGTAAAGACTGAACCCTGTGGTACTCCACAAGTGAACCTATAGTTTGAAGAATATTTATTGTTAACATGAACAAACTGGAATCTGTCAGACAGATAAGATTTAAACCAGCCTAATGCATTTTCCCTTAATCCCTACAGTATGCTCAAGTCTTTCTAGGAGAATATTTTGATCAACTGTATCGAATGCAGCACTGAGATCTAACAGGACAAGTACAGACACAAGTCCAATATCTGAAGTCATGAGAATTTAATTAGTGACCTTCACCTGAGCTGTTTCGGTGCTGTGATGAGCTCTGAAGCCTGACTGAAACTCTTCAAATTGGTCATTAGTTTGTAAATGTTCACATACTTGATTAGCAACTACTATGTCGAGAATTTTAGATAGGAGAAAAAGATTAGATTATAGGTCTGTAATTTATTAAGCCATCTTGATCAAGAGATGGTTTCTTAAGTAAAGGTATAATAACAGCTACTTTAAATACCTGTGGTACTGTCATGGTTTGGCCCACATACAGATACAGACTCACGCCCGGCTTGGTATTACCAAGGGAGTATGAGGGGAGATGCCAGAGCAAAATCTGAGCGGCGGGGATTCTGAAGAGCTGGTTCATTGAGCACGACGCCAAGAAATCCAAACACGACAAACTGGAGAACAACAGGAGACAAAGTTAGTCCAAAAACGAGGTGTGGGCCACGCCCCCCAGTCAACTAGAACCACCTGTGGAGCAGAGTAGAGCACGGAAAACACAGAGAACCCTGACAGGCACATATCCATTTACTAAGGATATATTAATCATAACTAAAATGGGGGCATTAATCAAAGGGAATATTTCCTTAAATAACTTGGTTGGGATTGGGTCTAGCATAGGGCTGGGCGATATAGAAAAAAAGCTTATCGATAAAAAAAAGCATATTGATCGATATCGATAATTATTGAAAATATTTAAAACCATATTTTATGTGCAGCTCTGCCTGGACATTTTATGATATTGCTAAATTATTTAATTTTAATAAAGAACACAAACACAGAATTCCAATTAAATCTTTATTTAACCAACTTTTTTAACCATAACAGCATTTTTTTAAGAAAAATAACTTAAGAGACCTGAGTTATGTTATTAAATAAAGACTTTATTATTAAATAAAGACCTAAATAAATATACCAAATAAATAAATAAATAAAATAGCCTATTTAGGTGGGAATAGTACACTAGTTACTTCTCAGGTTTCATAATTGAGAGGCTGACGCAGGTCCGAGGTTGTGGCGTGTAAGGACACAGGCTGCAGCTTATTTTGCACTGATTCACGGCACTCGTTGTACAATTTAGGGAGCGCTGTTAGAGAAAAAACTTGCGTCCCGGAACTTTATATCACGGACTTTATACCTCGCGGAGTGGCGAGTAGTTGTTTGAAGCCAGTTTTTTTAACTGCAGACAACAGCAGCATGTCCGCGGTGTCGCGCGGAGCTGCACAGTTCGCGCAGCAGCGCGTGCGGAGTGAGCGGCTTACGTGATGAAACAAGTTTGTTGCGTTACCAGACTTTGTTTTTACCGGTTCCTTGCAAGTTTTACAAATCACTGGTTTATTTCTGTCAGGCTGGCGAACTAGTAAAACCCCGTTTTGGGACCGCTTCCTCCGCCGCTCCTTGCTGCGACATATACACATGCTCTGTGTTGTGGTTTGAGAGGGCGGCGCTTTGTGACGACGTGCTGGGTCCGCGATTACAATTGGTCGAGAGGAAGTAGTGAACTAATATGATAGGCAGAAAGGAAGGAAGGAAAACTGTTTCTATTGAACTATTATCGACCCTACTTTTTCCTATCGCGCCACACGTCTATCGATCGATATATATTGTTATTGAATTATCGTCCAGCCCTAATTTCATGTGTTTAAGGGTTTCGTTTCTTGCACTAAGACAGCTTTTATGAACGTTTGACAGTTAAATTGGTGGATACACACCCAAAAGAAATACTGTAACAGTAACACTTTATCAATTGGAAATATTGCTAAAGCATTACTTTAGCAATATTCCACATGTGGCCTCTGGTAATAAAGTCAAAAATCTTGGTGCTATTTTTGACCAAGACAGGTCATTGAAATCCCATATTAAAAAGGTTTCCAGAGTTTCCTTTTTTCACCTCCTAAATTAGAAACATTCTGTCCAGGAGCAATGCTCAAAAACTAGTCTATGCATTTGTTACTTGAAGGCTGGACTATTATAATTCTTTACTACTATAAGGAAGTCCACAAAATGCAGTTTAAAGTCTTCAACTGATCCAAAATGCTGCAGAAGGAGTTCTGATGAAAATTAACAAGAGGGATCATAGTTCTCCAATTTTAGCCTTCCTTCACTGGCTTACTGTTAAATCAAAAATAGAATTTAAAATTCTTCTACTAACGCACAAAGCCCATAATAATCAAGCTCCATCATATATCAGAGCTCTGATTACCCCGTATGTTCCTAACAGAGCACTTCGCTCTCAGACTGCAGGTCTGCTGGTGGTTCCTAGAGTCTCTAAAAGTAGAATGGGAGGCAGATCCTTTAGCTATCAGGCTCCTCTCCTGTGGAACCAACTCCCACTTTTGGTCCGTAATGCAGACACCCTGTCTACTTTTAGGACTAAGCTTAAAACTTTCCTTTTTGACAAAGCTTATAGTTAGAGTGGCTCATGTTACCCTGAGCTACCTCTATAGTTATAATAATAATTGAACTTTATTGATCTCACAATGGAGAAATTCACTTCTGTATCTTAACCCATCCCCTTGGGGAGCAGTGGGCTGCCACTGTGCGGCGCCTGGGGAGCAATCGGGGTTAAGGGTCTTGCTCAGGGACCCAGAGTGGCAGTCTGTGGGAGTTGAACTCAGAACATCTGGGACCCAAGCTCAATGCTCTAAACAGCTGCACTGTGTCTCTTCTCTGTCTTTTGTAGCCCCCAGTCGATGGAGGCAGATGACCGTTCATACTGAGCCCGGTTCTGCTGGAGGTTTTTCTATCCCGTTAATGGGGAGTTTTTTTCCCCGCTGTCGCTTCATGCTTGCACAGTATGAGGGATTGCTGCAAAGCCATGCACAACGCAGACGACTCTCCCTGTGGCTCTACGCTTCTTCAGGAGAGAATGCTACTTGTCAAGACTTTGATGCAATGAACTGGTACCCTTATATAGGATTTTTTTTACCAATGTGTATAATCTGACCCAATCTGTACAATCTGATTGATTTTGACTTTGTAAAGCGCCTTGAGATGACATGTTTCATGATATATATATAAATAACATTGAATTGCATCATCTCTTTAGACCACGTAAACTATCACATTTTATGAGACAGTTATCTCATTTTAAAGATATAATCATCTAACGTTATTGCTCTTAGCAAGCTAAAGCTCCATAATAATTTTAGACCAGGTTTTAGTTCCACTCTTTTATTACGCACATCTAGGCTACCTATAAATATAAAGTATGGCATGCCGAAAAACATTTTCAACAAAAGGCAATTTTAGTAATTGCCTTGCAATTTTATATCTAAGCAATAAAAATGATAATATTTCACCAATTTTCACAGCAAGATGGAAATAACGACTATCCAACATTTTAAGATTTTGTAAAAACGTTTTTCCTTTTTTACCTACCTTTTGAAATTAATACTTGTTTCTACTTCTCCAAAATTACACTTCAAGAAAACTATTGTGCTGACCTGGGGCCATATGCAGCTAGACAGCTAGGACAAAAGTTCCCCACACAAAGCTTCCTTATCTTGCGTTCTCTGAATAACCTTTATTCACAAATCTGGCTTTATACATTCTTTTTGTAAAAAGACGAATATTTTCCAAGGCAGAAGCGTGTAGAACAAATTCAACTTCAACATTAGCAGTTTCCCTAGCTTCATCGCTCAAAAGCAGCTTTTACCGGAGCAAAATACGTCAAAGATGTTTTTTTTTTTTATGGTGAGAGCACTCACTATCTCACGTAATTCACATAGAGATCTAACAAAGTTGTGATGTCTCACTCTAATTAAATATGAACCCAAAAGTTTCTTACTGTTTTTAGCATGGATTTCCTCTGACTAATAATTAAGTTATATCTTATTTATGTAATGTATTTACGACATGAATTCCTTGCTGTCTTAACAAAAGGCAGAACAACTATAACGTTACTTTCTATAATTATTACAGGTTCTGCTGAGATGTCAAATTCTGAAGAGTGCTTAGACACCCTGACACACAAATATGGATTAACTTCATTTCATGTGCACTTGTGAACTTGTTTTAGTTGATTTAGTTTTCCTGATGTACTGTAGAGCGTGATGAGGTCTGTTGTGGTATTGTGTGCACTGGATTGAGGGGACAGTATGGAGGACCAACCCTGCCATAATTAAAAATACACACAGAAATAAATGAAGGACTTAATAATATAAAATGGCTTGAAAAAGTAGCTAATAATATCAATTTGTGTGCCATTAAATGCGGCAAAATAATAAAAAGAAGATATTTTTTCAACAATTGATCAATTATTCATCAAAAAATATATAATTTAACTTACACTTTTATTTTTACTTTTCTTCTTGCTTTTATGCTGACTTATTTTTAACCCATTTTTTTTCTGTTATACGTTTTTATTGAAGTCTTTATTTTGTCTTTGTGTATTTATTTCAAGCGGGTTTTTTTGGTTCCGTATTTCCACTGCAACCTTTTTTATTGTTTGATATTTATTTACACCAACATTTTTAAAATATGTTTTTATTTTTGTTTCATTCTTATTTACAACACAACATTTTTAAAGCCTGTTTTTACTCCACCATAAATATTTCCTTTCCTTTTATTTTAACATCCTTGTATTTCTGAAACAATCATTTATTTCTGCCTCTAACATTTCTAACTGTTTTTTTTACCCAACGTATTTTTGTCTGCCCTTTTTATTTCCTTCTGTATTTCCACTTAGTATATTCCTACTCCGTGTTTTTAAAGCAACATTTTTAAAGCATGTTTTTACTCCACCATAAATATTTCTTTCTATTTTATTTTAACCTTCTATTTCTGAAACAATCATTTATTTCTGCCTCTAACATTTATAACTGTTTTTTTACCTAACGTATTTTTGCCTGCCCTTTTTATTTCCGTCTGTATTTCCACTTAGTATATTTCTACTCCGTGTTTTTAAAGCAACATTTTTAAAGCATGTTTTTACTCCACCATAAATATTTCTTTCTATTTTATTTTAACCTTCTATTTCTGAAACAATCATTAATTTCTACCTCCAACATTTCTAACTGTTTTTTTACCCAACGTATTTTTGCCTGCCCTTTTTATTTCTGTCTGTATTTCCACTTCGCGTATTTCCACTTCGAGTATTTCTACTTGGTCCGTCTGCCTGCAGCTGTTAATGTCAAAACGATGCCGGGGAGGGAGGGGGAGGGAGGGAGGGGGCGGCGTCACCGGCAAAGCCTCACAACTATTGGACAAGGGCTGGCTTCCCGGAAACGACCCTCATCAGAGCAGACCACAGACCGCTTTCCCAGAATACACCGCGGCCGCAGCTTGATTCTGGACCACTGAGCTCTCAAGGTGGTAAGTTAAAAATGACCTTTTCTGCTGCTGCTGTTGTTCTTTAAGAGTACGTTTTCAGATCGTTTGAGGCGACAACATTATACTTTTAAGCTTTTCTATATGCCCCGTTTAGTGTGTAAAGGCCCATTCATACCTCACGTAAAAGACGGATACGGATACGTGTGGAGTGTTTCATACGTTCCAACTGTCGATTTCGTCCGTATTTTGACACGAAAACTGGGAGCTTACGATTACGGACGAAACGGATCAGTACTACCGGAAACGGTGGGGGCGCTATTGAGTTTGTAGTACAATATGGCAACAAAATCACGAAGAAGGTTAGAATTCTGGGCTTTAAACAATGGCGGGATTCGGGGAACGACTTGCAGAGCTTGTCCGCAACTACCCACACATATGATGTGTCGTGTCCGGGACACAGGGACAAAAAAAGTTTACCTACGGAGCAAACACAACAAAATCACGTCTTGGACCGTCGCCATGTTTGATCAGTGACGAATCATTGGCGCCCAGCACTGCCACCTAGAGGAAATATTGGTTATTGCGCACCTCAACGGACAGAGGTATGAAGGAGTCAACGGATAGAACGTACGGACAGAAATACGGACGTGCAGGCCAAACGTAGGGTATGAATGGACCTTTAGTGTGAGTTAGTGTGTAGTGGGGCTAAACAAGTTATGATTAAATGGAAACAAGAAGCATGAAAATAGGCACCCCAACATTATTTTATATATATATATATATATATATATATATATATATATATATATATATATATATATATATATATATGTATCCCTAATTTTCCGAGTTAATAAGTTATTTGTGTTGTCCCGGTCATTGAGTGCAGTTACACATACGACCGCTTGGGGGCGCTAGTCAACCTGGTGGCATAAACAGGAGGAGCACACAGAAGAAGATTAAATCTTTCGGTTGGTGCCAGAGCCATAGAGAGAAAAAGAGTCGCGACACTCCCATTGGACTCCGTTGTACGCTTTTTGCCGCCTACTTCCGGGGTATGCAGCCTCGCATAGTTCCAAAAAGCCATTCTATGGCGCTGGACATCATTCACTTCCATTGCTGACTGTCGAGTAACTTCTGAGTTAAGTTGATTAAATAGCTACCTGTTTTGAATTGTCAACTGTCTTTATTGTATCATAGGCCATTTATGATGCTTATACTGATCTTTTGTTGTATGTACACAGCGTAATTATATATATATTTTTTATCTTGGTAGACGACCGATTGCCTGCTAGTTTGTTAGCTTGACTTGCCTTCTGTGAAGGTAACGTTATATCCAGGGGTAAATTGATTAAATAGCTACCTATTTTGAACTGTCAACTGTCTATATTTTATCAGAGGTCCTTTATGATGCATATACTGATCTTTATTTGTATGTACACAGCGTAATTATATATATGTTTTATCTTGGTAGACCACCGATTGCCTGCTAGTTTGTTAGCTTGACTTCGCCCTCTGTAAAGGTAGCACTAACGTTATATCCAGGCGTAAGTTGATTAAATAGCTACCTCTTTTGAATTGTCAACTCTGTATATTATATAAATAGGCCCTTTATGGTGCATATGCTTATATTTATTTGTATGTGCACAGTGGAATTTATAAATATATTCTTAACTTGGTAGACAACCGATTTTCAGTCATTGCCTGCTACTTTTATCTCAATTTTGCCAGCTGTGAAGAAGGTATCGCTACACCAGAAATTACGAAGTTCATTAGTGAATCTCTGGCATCTTTTATTAAGTAAGTTATTGATGTTAGATTACTAGGATCATCAAGGTTGACTAGGACGTTTTTTTAGGTTGTATCTGCTGAACCTGGCGGTGTTAGCCAGTCAGCTGAGTACTGTGTATCTGATGCTAGTAGAAATAAGGTTTGTTTAATTGCACCCTTGAAAGGGCTGTTTAGTTGGATTGCATGTAGGAATACAAATTATTCCACACAAAAAATTATCATAAGCCATAATGAGCTTTAAAATGTCTATTACTCAGACAGTAGTGTGACTAATTTGTTCCCCAAACACTGCTGCTGCAGGTGGCTGCTGCTGGAGGTGATGACTGCTTGAGCTGGCTGATGTTGGCGAAGGATGGTGATGGCGGCTGCTGCTGGTGGCGGCTGCTGATAATGTTGGCCTCTGCTGGTGCTGGCAGCTGGTGGCGACTGGTGCTGGCTGGTGCTGGCCATGGCTGCTGGTGGTGTCTGCAGGTAGTGGCTGCTGGTGGCGACTGCTGACTGCTGGAATAAGAGGAGACTGGAGGCTGTGGAGGCTGTGGAGGCTGTGGAGGCTGTGGAGACTGCGGACGGTGGCCGAGTACATCCATGGCAACCAGTAAGGTGTTCGGCGGTGGCCTAGATGGTCTGACCTTAGGTGAGGAGGTCTGATGTGTGGAAATCGCCTTCTTGGTCTGACTCTTGCTGCCATGGTACCCCTTATTACGGCTGTTTGCCTTCCTCTCAGCTCCGATGCACTTTGAGTGAATCCTTAACCTCAGCCTGATATATGTTGAAAGGATTTTTTTTTCAGCTCATGGCATGAGGGAAGGTTGCTGTCCAGTCTCATGGCCTCTCTTTCCAGCTGTTCAACTACGTTGGAGGATTCCATAAGGGAATCACTCGTCTTGGAACGGAAGAGCTGCTCCACGTGCTGCAGGAGAGTGAACAACTCATCGCATGGCCGGTATAATGCACCCCTTTTAAATTCCTTTAACTGTAGTAAAACAGCTTTCTCACTTGTTGTGTTGGTTACTTTTTCAACCAGTACACATTGGCATTCCTCACAGAGCGAGAAGCTGATGACCCTCTTCGCTATGTATCCTGCCAGGTGGTAGAGGACACAAGACTCGGTCTTTGTGAGGTCAGGTGGTGATGGGTCTACCAGCTGCTCCACTCTCACAACCTCAGAAGCACTGCAGTTGCTGTTCTTGTTGTCCAAGAAGTCCGCCAAGTGGTCTGATGCATCATCCAGGTAACTGCCAGTATGCGTTGTCGAGAGGAACTGCCCTACAGTGACAGCCCGTAGTGCATAGTGGAACTCCACAGGTGTCGGGACTGAGTTCCTCTGACGTATGCAAGAAAAAGTATTTTTGTAGGCAGTCCAGAATGAACTGGCTTGAATTAACATATTTGTGCCCCTGCCTCAACAGATCTTGCTGGACCAGCAGTATCGTTGTTGTGGCCATCACAGGTTTCAGTGGAGCGCCCCCCCCCCCCCAAAAAAAATGGTTACGATACCTGTTCTTAACGCCTGTTTACACATTTGTTGTTCTTGTTCACACATACTGTACGTATGTTTGTTGATATTATTCATGCCTGTTCCCATTTTTTTTGTTCCACACTGTTCATTTTTATCTTATGCCAGGTACCTTTATTATTAATGTTGTCCTTCCTTTCAGCCCTGATGCACTCTGAAGCCTGATGTATGTGGAGGATTTTTTTTTAAATGTATTTATAATATTCCTCCCTGTTCCTTCACTTTGTTCTTGTTTTTCCAGTTAGATACACACACACACACACATCTTGTTGTCTCACTCAGTATTTTTTATTAAACAATATTTGAATCATTCATCCAAGCTTAATGAGTTGTTATTATTTAATATATTTGATTCTTTGTGCATGGCTTAGTATTAAAATTATCATTGTTGTGTGGCCAACTCCTGCCTCATCAGAAAAAGTGGGTGTAAATGCTGAATGGACTGTTCTTTCTCAAAAAAGCAAAAACCAACAACGGAGTCCAACGGGAGTGTTGCCTGTCACTGTTCTCTATCACTCTCTCTGCAGCTAACCTAACCTCTTACTCTGTGCATTAACCCAGAGACGTAGAGAAAAATCTTAATAGCTCTGCACTTACCTATAGACCCAAACATATAAGCATAATGCTTTTGATAATATGTGAATGGCTTAATCTTAAAATTATATTATTAGTCTTAACATGATCATGTTTCACGTTGTGGTCTGGGGGTGAGCTAGCTGCTAGACGAATGCTGAATGGACCACGGCAGACCTAACGCTACCACGAAGGTAAGCTAATGGCTGAATCGGAATTTATAAGCAAAATCACGGTAATCAATAATACAGTCCAGTCGCCATAAAATGAAAATCATGAGACATCGGTCATCACATGAATGATATGGAAAAGAAAAGTTAAGTTAGAGCCATTCTAGCCCGTTCTCCTGTCCATACGAACATGAACATAAGCTTTTCCCTACAAAAATGTAAAACGTATCTAAGTAATATACAGCTTTTTGTTGTCACCCTGCCTCTCAAAATGGAAAAATGACATTAACAAATATGTAATCATGCAATAACAGCTGAAAAAGTAGTAGGGTGTATGTTTATATATATATTTACCGTTAAATAACGCAATCGCTGCTGTCTGTCCCATAGAAGAACATGACAGCCAGCGTATGTTTTGGAACTATAGTGGTCTACACGAACCACGTGACTGCCCTGGCGGTGACATTCAATTCAATTCAATTCAATTTTATTTATATAGCGCCAATTCATGAAACATGTCATCTCAAGGCACTTTACAAAGTTAAGTTCAATCATATTATACAGATTGGGTCAGATTATACAGATTGGTCAAAAATGTTCCTATATAAGAAAACCAGTTGATTGCATCAAAGTCCCGACAAGCAGCATTCACTCCTGGAGAAGCGTAGAGCCACAGGGAGAGTCGTCTGCATTGTACATGGCTTTGCTGCAATTCCTCATACTGAGCAAGCTTGAAGCGACAGTGGAAAGAAAAAACACTCGTTAGCGGGAAGGAAAAACCTCTAGCAGAACCGGGATCAGTATGAACGGTCATCTGCCTCGACCGACTGGGGGTTACAGAAGACAGAGCAGAGACACAACAAGAGAGACAAAAAGCACAGAAGCACGCATTGATCCAGTAATCTACATTAGATGGTAATAGTCGGTGATCTGTCCTCCCTGGATGATTTCACAGTCAACAGAACGTCAGACCAGGTGTACTTACTATGAAGAAAAAAGAGAGAAAACAAAAAGTTAAAAGTTGAAATGACAACAGTCATTTCAATGTAATGCAATGCAAATCTGGAGAACAGTAGACTGGAGAACAGTAAAAATCAGTAGAGTGAGAAAAATAGGCCCTGATGTCCTCCAGTAGCCTAAGCCTATAGCAGCAAAACTATAAAGGTAGCTCAGAGTAACATGAGCCACTCTAGTTATAGCTTTGTCAAAAAGGAAGGTTTTAAGATTAGTCTTAAAAGTAGACAGGGTGTCTGCTTCACGGACCAAAACTGGAAGTGGGTTCCACAGGAGAGGAGCCTGATAGCTAAAGGATCTGCCTCCCATTCTACTTTTAGAGACTCTAGGAACCACCAGCAGACCTGCAGTCTGAGAGCGAAGTGCTCTGTTAGGAACATACGGGGTAATCAGAGCTCTGATATATGATGGATCTTGATTATTAAGGGCTTTATACGTTAGAAGAAGAATTTTAAATTCTATTCTTGATTTAACAGGAAGCCAATGAAGGGAAGCTAAAATTGGAGAAATATGATCCCGCTTGTTGATTTTCATCAGAACTCTTGCTGCAGCATTTTGGATCAGCTGAAGACTTTGAACTGCATTTTGTGGACTTCCTGATAGTAAAGAATTACAATAGTCCAGCCTTGAAGTAACAAATGCATGGACTAGTTTTTCAGCATCACTCCTGGACAGAATGTTTCTAATTTTGGCAATATTCCGGAGGTGAAAAAAGGAAACTCTGGAAACCTGTTTAATATGGGATTTAAATGACATGTCTTGGTCAAAAATAACACCAAGGTTTTTTACTTTATTACCAGAGGCCAAGATAATGCCATCCAGATTAAGTGATTGGTTAAGAAGTTTATTTTTTGAGGACTCTGGCCCAAAGATTACAACTTCGGTCTTGTCAGAATTTAGATGCAGGAAATTTAAAGTCATCCAGCTTTTGATGTCATCAAGACATGACTGCAGTAGAAAGTAATTGATTGGTTTCATCAGGATTTATGGATAAATATAGCTGAGTGTCATCAGCATAACAGTGGAAATTAATCCCATGCTGTCTGATAATTTTGCCGATCGGAAGCATATATATAGTAAAGAGAATTGGTCCAAGGACTGAACCCTGTGGTACTCCACAGGTGACCCTAGAGTTTGGGGAAGATTTATTATTAACATGAACAAACTGGAATCTGTCCGACAGATAAGATTTAAACCAGCCTAATGCTTTCCCCTTAATCCCTACAGTATGTTCAAGTCTTTGTAGGAGAATATTGTGATCAACTGTATCAAATGCAGCACTAAGATCTAACAGGACAAGTACAGACACAAGTCCATTATCTGAGGCCATGAGAATATCATTAGTGACCTTCACCAGAGCCGTTTCAGTGCTATGATGAGCTCTGAAGCCTGACTGAAACTCCTCAAGTAGGTCATTACTTTGTAAATGTTCACAAAGTTGATTAGCAACTACTTTCTCAAGAATTTTAGATAAGAAAAGAAGATTAGATATAGGTCTGTAGTTTACTAGCTCATCTTGATCAAGAGAAGGTTTCTTAAGTAAAGGTTTAATAACAGCTATTTTAAAAACCTGTGGTACATATCCATTTACTAAGGATAGATTAATCATGTCTAAAATAGGACCACTGATCAAAGGGAATACCTCCTTAAACAACTTGGTTGGGATTGGGTCTAACATAGAGGTAGAAGGTTTAGATGAAGCTAAGATTTTAGATAGCTCAGAAAGCTCTACTGCTTCTAAACAGTTCAAACACTGTGCAGGTTCTAAAGATTCCTCCAATGCTGCCTTACTTACTGGGGATGAGGTAATCATGTTTGGGAGGATGCCAATTATTTTATTTTTAATGGCATCAATTTTATTTATGAAGAATCCCATAAAATCATTACTACTAAGAGCTAAGGGAATGGATGGATCCACAGAGCTGCAGCTCTGCGTAAGTTTGGCAACTGTACTAAAGAGAAATCTAGGATTATTTTTATTCTCTTCAATTAATGATGAAAAATATGCTGCTCTCACTCTGCGAAGGGTCTTGTTATACAACAATAGACTGTCCCTCCAGATTAAGTAGGATTCCTCTTGGTGTGTAGAGCGCCATTTTCTCTCCAATTTCCTAACATTGTGTTTAAAGGAATGCAGCTCTGAATTAAACCAGGGAGCCAGCTTCCTGTGAATTATCACCTTCTTTTTCAAGGGAGCTACATTATCTAATGCAGAACGCAATGAGGAAGTCACACTGTTAGCAAATGTATCTATTTGTGAATGGGAAGAAACAGCATTGCTGCCATCTACAGGGCATTTCTGCAATACTGAGGATATTAAGAGGGGGACAGACTCTTTAAGTTTTGATACAGCATTATCCGATAAAGATCTACTATAATGGAACCCTCAAAGAGTGTCGCAACTCTTTCCATCTCTATGGCGCTGGTTGGTGCTAAAAGGAGCTCAACTTGTGTGTCTCCTCTGTTATATACTCCAGGTCAGTATTAATGTATTTAGAAGCGATATTTAGCGTATCAGTAAGAGCTGACAAAACTGAGGGGCGAGTAAGAAGTTACAGTATTGAGTTTGTGAAGAGTATTGAGTTGAAACGGGACATGTTCATGAAAAGCTAACTAATGCTAGCAAACCTTTTGCTTGTGTGAAGCGAGGCAGAGACAGTGTTAAAGGGACAGTACACCATTTTCTGTTTTGGAGTAAAAGAGTAGCATTGATTCATACATATGAGATGGATATTCTGTTTAGACACTGGAAACAGTTAAAAGCTAAAATGTGTATATATCGAAGTATCTGTTTGTGCAAAACGTTCATTTGACTGATTTGTGTTGCTTTATTAACTCAATACTTCCTGGAATAAATTATAAATGTCTCCCAGGGACGACAGCAGCATTCAGGACAAAACGAATAAGCAGAAGCAGCAGTTAGTTATCAGCTATTCTATAGGTTACAAAATATGTTCGGTCTGCGAGTGTCATGTTAATTATACATGGCAGAAGCAGTCGTAAAATGGGCTTGCTTTTAGGTTTAACATGGGATCTATTGTCTGTTCGTCTTCTATTATGAGGTAATTCCTTAATTGACATTTATATTTTAAACAGGGGCCACAGAAGGAACCCAGGCCCTCATCAACTGGCATGTTCCCAATGAGGGCTTATTTACTGACAGGAAGAACTCATCCTAAACCGAATGGCAGTAAGTAATTTTTACCTAAGTGTTTATGTTCAGCTCTTGTGACAATAAACTTCTTTTCTATTCAACTAGTGATTTTGTGAGAACCTCTGGCCTGCGGGTCACACCAAAGCAGGCCAAAAAGAAGTGGTGCACTTGCATAATATTAGCTCACATTATGTTTTATTCACACCACATTTCTGGTATTACCAGAGAAAGCTCAGGGTTGAAGGATATTGTACAGATTAACTAAAATGACAAACCATTTGACTTGATCTGGTCTCAGCTTGACTTCAAGCTGAGACCAGTGGCAAGGGGACAGGGAGGCCACCGAAAGGGGCCATAAATTATTGTCCCCTTTTGGAAAACTTGTTATAAATAAAATCTATACATGTTTTTCCCTATCTAAGTGAGTTTCTTTTGAGTGAGGACACGAAGAATTGAGAGGGGAAAGAAAACAATAGTAACAGTGTATAAAAAGACATTTATTTTAAACAAATGAGTTAACTTTGGAACAGAGTTAAGATGTAACATGTTCAAAACAAATATTAACATATGATTTAAAACAAAAAATTAACTTTTATAAACACCTTGGACAAACACCTACAAAGATACAATTGATAAATAATAGTAATGGAAATTAATTTACTGATTATTTAATGTGTTTTTACAGGTAGTGTAAAAAAATGAAATGAAGCAGCATGTGTACATGACTACAACCGATCTAGGTTAGGTCACATGTAGTCATGTTCACTTAAACATAGGGCTGGACGATAATTCAATAACAATATATATCGATCGATAGACGTGTGGCGCGATAGAAAAAAATAGGGTCGATAATACTTCGATAGAGAGTTTTCCTTCCTTCCTTTCAGCCTATCATATTAGTTGATGCTACAGTCACTACTTCCTCTCGACCAATCGTAATCGCGGACCCAGGCACGCCGTCACAAAGCGCCGCTCTCTCAAACCACAACACAGAGCATGTGAATATGTCGCAGGAAGTAGCGGCGGAGGAAACGGTCCCAAAACGGGGTTTTACTAGTTCGCCAGTCTGGCAGAAATAAACCACAGTGATTTGTAAAACTTGCAAGGAACCGGTAAAAACAAAGTCTGGTAACGCAACCAACTTGTTTCATCACGTAAGCCGCTGACACCCGCAGCTGTGCAGCCCCGCGCGACACAGCTCACACGCGCAGCAGCGCGAGCCCATTCAGCCCCGCGCTGCTGCGGGTCTTCTTAGGAATCTTATGGAACTTCTTCCAAAACAAAGCAGGTATAGCAGCTAAACTGGGCTCCCTTCTTTGTGATAAAATGAAAAAGTGTTCAAGCGGCGTAAGGATATCACGCATGCAGTAACGTGCTTCATAGTGATTGATAAGTCTGCAGCTGAAAAACATGGCTTCAAACAATTACTTGCCACTCTTGATCCGCAATATAAAGTTCCGGGACGCAAGTTTTTCTCTAACAGCGCTCCCTAAATTGTGCAACAAGTGCAGGGAATCAGTGCAAAATGAGCTGCAATCTGTGTCTTCCCACGCCACAACCTCAGACCTCAGCCCTGCGTCAGCCTCTCAATTGACTAGAAATAGAATGGACCCTGAGGAGCAACTAGTGTACTATTCCCACCTAAATAGGCTATTTTATTTATTTATTTGGTATATTTATTTTGGTAATTTTACTGGTCACTTTAGTTTATTCTTTGTCATTATTTAATAACATAACTCAGGTCTCTTAAGTTATTTTTCTTTAAAAAAAATTCTGTTATGGTTAAAAAAGTTGCTTAAATAAAGATTTAATTGGAATTCTGTGTTTGTGTTCTTTATTAAAATTAAATCATTTAGCAATATCATAAAAGGTCCAGGCAGAGCTGCACATAAAATATGGTTTTAAATATTTTCAATAATTATCGATATCGATCAATATGCATTTTTTTTTATCGATAAGCTTTTTTTCTATATCGTCCAGCCCTACTTAAACATGCAGCTGGGCTGCCAGTCTGGCTCGGAGGCAGCTTCCAGACAGCTCCCTCTCTTCAGCCGTCAGATGGCCATCCTCTTCTGGGTCGACCTCCTCCTCCTCCACGTCAAGCTGGTCACCTGCCTCTATACCAGTGGTCTCCAACCTTTTTAAGCCCAAGATCCCCGACCTCCACTTTGGTGGGAAGCAAGATCTACCTGTAGACGCGTTGCAATAAAAAAAGCCCAGATTCTACTTCAAACTTGAAGCTTTTTATTCATGAATGAACTCATAAAACAACTGTTTTTGAATTACATAAAATGTTTTGGTCCAACGGGACAAATTAATGCAACAAAGAAAACATTGTAAGGAGCATTTTAACTGGCCATGGCTTCATTTCAAATAAATTAATATAAACACAAAAGTAAAGCATGGAATAAGTGTTATGCTTATCTTCTGAAGCTTCACTGGTCACATTAAAATCAACATTTTACCAAATAGAACTCTAATGTTAACACAATTCACAATGCAACTATAGATATAGCTTTATGTCCAACACAAAAAATAAAGGCATGGCCTATTTCCTTTTCTATGAAGTTGCCATTTTCTTTATAAAAGATAACACACACTAACAGTGAACATATGCAGTGTTATGCTTATCCACTTAAGCTTCATGCAAGCTACATAGCATTGGCATTTTAGGAATAAAATAGAACTGATTGTGTTTAACAGAATTCTCAGTCAGTGTAAATGTGCTCAGTGTAGTTATTTAACATCTTTATGTGTCATTACTTTTTTCATTGACATCACATGTTACAACTGGCATGTTACTCACCCAGGTTAGTGAGATGGCTGTGACTGCATGCTGTCTGTGAGTGCCTTGTAGTTTGGCTCATAACTACTGACAGCTAGTCGGAGACAGTCTGTGAGGTGTTTGTCACTAAGGCGGCTCCTGTATTTTGATTTAATTATTTTCATCTGTGAAAACGCCATTTCACAGAGGTAAGTAGATCCAAAGTAGGCACTCACTCTTAGTGCACATGAGGTGAGGAGGGGAAACTTCTCCCTGCTGACAATTCCCCAAAAGTTACCGTCCTGTGATCGTCCTTTCAGCTCAATGTCATTTATTAAATCCAGCATCTCCATGTCAACCCCATTAGGCAGAGCAAATACCTGCTGAAATTTGGCTGCCACCTGTTCTACATCAGTGGTCAGGAAAGGATTTAAAATGAATGCAGCAACATCTTCCATGGCATCCAATTCACCAAAACGGTGACTGAACTCCACTGCCACTTTGTCCAGGTGACCACAGTAGTCCTCAGGGTGAAAAGCATCCTTGTCACTGATGCCCTGTGACATTTTCTCCAAGTTGGAAAAGTGTGTCAGCCTCCCGTTTTTCAGCTGTGTGTTCCAAACACCCAGCTTGGCCTTGAACGCATGATCATGTGGGGAAGGTGTCGGTCTTTTCCCTGGAGCTCGTTGTTCAGTGCGTTCATTTTTGCCGTCAGGTCCGTCAGAAACCCCAGGTCCAGCAGCCACTGATCATCTGACAGCTCCTCACACTCCTCGTTTCTTGTCTCCATGAAGGTCTTTATCTCAGGCAGCAGATCAACAAACCGCTGCAGCACTTTTCCGCGACTCAACCACCGGACGTCAGCGTGGAGGAGAAGGTCTCCGCACGCAGCATGGAGCTCATCCAATAACGCTTTGAATAAGCGGTGCTGAAGCGCTTTTGCTCTGATTGAGTTGATCAGTCTGACCACCACAGTCATAACATGATTCAAGTTCACAACCTTCCCCACCAAAGCCTGCTGGTGAATGACTTCAGTGGTAATTCACAAAGTCGGGGAAATCGCTGTCATTACGGCACAACGCAACAAATCCAGAGCGCACGCCGCGCATCGCTGGAGCTCCATCAGTGGTAACTGCCACCAGTTTGTCAAGCGGGATGTCATTATCACAGACATATTTTTTAAATGCTTTGTAAATATCCTCACCTCTTGTTCTCTCCTTTAAATGCAAAAGAGTGAGGAGATCCTCTTTCGTTGTAGAGTCTGGGAACACCATCCTGACAAATACAACTGAGCTGTGTCCATTACATCTAGGGATTCATCAAACTGTAGTGAAAAATATTCACAGTGTGACAAGTCTGCTAGCACCTGTCGATCCACGTCAGCTGATATTTCCTCAACCCTCCTCGCAACAGTGTTCGGGCCAAGCTGGATACTGCGGAGCGCAGTTTTGATGTTGTCTTTGTTGCTGAAGCTGTTGAAAATCGTATCTGCAGTGATGGCCATTGCCTCCTTGAATATATCGCCATCTGTAAAAGGCTTCTTGTTTTTAGCCAAAAGGTGACTAATGCGGAATGAAGCTTCAGTCGCAGCCTTATGTTGAGCAACAGGTTTTGTGAAAAGTGACTGCTGGGTCTTCAAACTCGCTTTCAGCTCAGCAACTTTTCCAGCGCGGATTGCACTCTTGGCGGGGAAACTGTCTTTGAATTTGACGTGGTTGGTGTTGTGATGTCGCTCCAGGTTTCCTCTTTTAGAAAGCGCAAGCGTTTGGTGGCACAGCATACAAATACACTTGTCTTTCACTATGGTGAAAACAAATTTCTCTTCCCATTCCTCATGGAAATGATACGTTTTCGACTTTTTTCTTGGAGCTGCCGCCATCCCAGCTGACCACATCACCGTCTGTCTGCTGTCAGTGACCTGTCAGCGGTCCGGCTTGACAGCTAGCGCCGTAAAATGTCATTTTGCGACACTTAGTTTTCAAGCTTTATTTTGTCATCGGGATATTTTTTTTTTATTTTTTTTTTTTATTAATTTTTTTTTTTTGTCCTCATTGGGATCTACCGGGAATGTTTCAAAGATCGACCCGTCGATCGCGATCGACGGGTTGGCAACCACTGCTCTATACTAATATTGTGGAGGATGAAGCAGGTACTGATTACTTTTGGGGCAAACGTCGGGCGGACCTCCAGCGCCCTAAAGAAAATGGAACGCCGCCGCGTCTTTAGAGCACCAAAGGCACGCTCATTGATGTTTTTCACTGTGCCGTGGTTCCTGTTGTAAAATAACTTGTAATTTAGGTAATATACTGAGCGCCACAGTACCGGTAAGTCATGAACAGAGCCGACATTGTCGATGTAAACCTCTTTCCCCGTGCGTCACACACACCCTGCAGGATGATTGAGGGGAAGAGTTTTCTGTTTAATTAACATTTCTTTTGTGGCTCTGTAGGTGGAACAATTCGCACATGGCACCCAGCAATGGCACCGACTGCTGCTTTGAAGGCCTCGTTCCCGACAAGGCGGGAAAACCAGCCCCTACTTCCTCCAAATGTTGTCTTTTTGGGAAGAAAATTATTTTTAGAATGATGTCCATCAGGGAGTTTACAGCTCTGTGCACCACCTGGCACACAAGGACATGTCGGCTGTTTCCCTATAGGATGTGTCAGAGTTTAGTTTTGATTTGGGTTTTTATTTACTCCTGTCTGGGTTTAGTTAGGTTCTGGCTTTTGTTTTGGTTAGTTTCCTCCTACCACTCCCACTCAGCCTTCTACTGCAGTTAGTCACACCTGCCAGCCACTAATTAGCCAGACTCACTTCACCTGCCAGCTTCCCTACTTAAGCCTCACTCTGCTGTCACTCCTTTGCCGGTCCGTCATCGTTCTACACCCTCTCCATGCCAGTCCCTCTGTAAGTCTTTGTATTTTCTTGCTTGTTCCTGGAGAAGCTTTGCTTTTTGTCCAGGTGTCTCCTCTGAACTGCTAACCTGACAAGCTGCTCTGGAGAAGCTCTGCTCTGTGCCATGGTGGCTCCAGTGGTCTGCTAACCTGACAAGCTGCTCTGGGGAAGCTCAGCTCTGTGCCATGGTGTCTCCAGTGGTCTGCTAACCTGACTAGCCGCACTGACTCCAGTACCACCTCCTCCAGTCCAATAAAAGACTTAGGTTTTCCCCTTCCAGCACTCTTTACCTTCAATAAACTGTCAAAACGTGCTCTCTGTGTGTGTGTGTGTGTGCTCAACCCGGGTTCAGAAGACAAATCCTGACAGGATGCACTGCAGGCCAGCCAGTAGAGGGTCACCAGCACCTCTATCTCCTGTGGCCATCCATGGACCTTCTGGATGGGCAGCAGCTGAAGGAGGAGGACGATGGTGGCCTGTTTAGCTTGAAGGCTGATTTCAGTTCTCCTTCATTAAAAAAAGATTTGGAGGATTGGCACAGAGGTGTTTATCCTCACATATTTTGTTGGTGTTTCTTCCTGTAAATAAAAAATGCCAAATGTTACCATAATTGGTTTTTAATTTCTCACCTTTTTACATCATAAAACTATACTCTAGGGTGACAACTATACTATATTTTCTCTAGAAAAACAAACTTTATAGAGAATTTCTAAAACATAGAACGTCTTAATCAGAAAACAAATATAAGAAATATAAAAATAAGTTAACATTATAAAAACATGTAAAAAGGACTATAAATTACTGGATAGGAATAAAAACAACATTAAGGAAAGATGGAATATTTTAAATAGAGTTATTAGAAAAGTTAACAAATATCCAGACTATTTTATAGATAATGAACAGAATATAACTGATTTGAAAAGTGTCGTCAATAAATTCAATAGATTTTTTAATATAGGACCTCAATTAGCAGAAAAAATACCGACTACAAAAACTGCAACTCCGCAAAATCTAATTGAGAATAATCCCAGCTCCTTATATCTCAACCCTGTACTAGAAGAAGAAATCATAAACATTGTGAATAACTGTACAAATAAGACTTCCACTGACTGTGATGATCTGGACATGAAAACTATTAAAATAGTAATTAAAGGAATCTCTAAACCACTAACTTATGTTTGCAATTTATCATTTCAAACAGGATTATTTCCCAATAAAATGAAAATAGCGAAGGTCAAACCAATGTATAAAACTGGCAACAAACACCTCTTCACTAACTACAGGCCTGTTTCTCTTCTCCCACAATTTTCTAAAATCCTGGAAAAACTCTTTAAGAAAAGACTGGAACAATTCATAGAAAAACATTCGCTACTTATCAGCAGTCAATATGGATTCAGAGCAAACCGGTCAACATCGCTGGCCGTAACTGACTTAATAGAAGAAATAACCAACGCAATAGATAGCAAGAAACTGCCAGTAGGGATATTTATAGATTTAAAGAAAGCTTTTGATACAATAAATCATGAAATCCTACTTAAAAAATTAGAACGCTATGGAATTAGGGGAGTAGTTTCTGACTGGATGAGGAGTTATTTAAAGAGCCGGAAACAATTTGTGAAATTGGGAGATGTGGAATCTGATTGGCAGGAGAATGTCTGTGGAGTACCACAAGGATCAGTATTGGGACCAGTTTTATTTAACCTTTATATAAATGATATCAGTAAAGTGTCCAATGTATTAAAATTTATCTTATTCGCTGATGACACAAATATTCTAGCCTCAGGAGATAATTTAGAGCATCTTCTCTCAGCAGTCACTTCAGAGATTAGTAAGTTAAAGATATGGTTTGACCATAACAAATTATCTCTAAATTTGGACAAGACGAAATTCATGGTCTTTGGGAACTGTTATAAAAATATTGAAATTCAAGTTCAAATAGAGGACGTAACTCTAGAAAGGGTTTTTGCTAATAAGTTCCTCGGTTTAATAATAGATGACAAAATCAGTTGGAAACCTCATATTCAACATTTACAGAGTAAACTCAGTAGAAGTATATCCATATTGGCTAGAGCTAGACATGTATTGAATGCTAAATCACTTCATACTCTATATAACTCTCTGATTTTACCATATCTATCATATTGCTGTGAAGTGTGGGGAGTTAATTACAAGAGCTCTTTACATCCGGTAACCGTCCTACAGAAACGAGCCATTAGAATCATCCATAATGTCAGTTATTATGAGCATACAAACCCGCTCTTCATAATATCCAGAATTCTCAAATTTGACGAGCTTGTAGAATTTAAAATGGCTCAATTTATGTTCAAGGTATCAAAAAAGTTGTTACCTGAGCACATACAGAGCACGTTTTCTGAAAGAGAAGGGGGGTATAACTTAAGGGGTCACTCAATCTTCAAGATCCGCAATTTTAGAACAACAAGGAAAAGCTTCTGTATTTCAATTAAAGGTGTAAAGTTATGGAATAAGTTACATGAAGATTTAAAACAAAGCAATAGTTTAACACAATTCAAAAGAAAGTACAAAGAGGTAATTTTCAATAGATACACACATGGGGACAGAAAGCAATAAGGTGTGTATTGAAGATAATAACTTGGTGTAAGGGTTTAGAAAGATAAACCAGCATAAAATGGGAAAATGTATAGGTAAATATTAGTAACTGTTACTTCTAACTGCCACTTTGATTTTGATTATTTTTTTTTATGACAGTAGGACTCTAAAGTCTCAAGTGTTTAGGGGTAGGAGTTTAT
The DNA here is from genome assembly GCA_037039145.1 of Fundulus diaphanus. Classification (NCBI taxonomy): domain Eukaryota; kingdom Metazoa; phylum Chordata; class Actinopteri; order Cyprinodontiformes; family Fundulidae; genus Fundulus; species Fundulus diaphanus. The sequence continues at coordinate 53,707,938 of CM073133.1, forward strand.
AAGTTCTCACTTCTTCCTACCCCATTTTGAGCATGATATGTTAACTGAAACAAAAATCTGTATTTTCTCTTCTTTCTTATGCACTTCTTGTTACTGTGCACTATTTTATTTTTATATTTGTATCATGTTCGAATAAAATAAATAAATAAAATAAATGAATAAATATACCTGGTTAACATGCAAATTAATATAGTTCTCAAGAAAGAAAAAATAAAATGTATAGTCCTGTAAAACTAGTCAATTATAGTAAATGTAACAAATGGTTTCCCTTCTATGGTATTAACTATAGTGTTTTTATAATGTAAAGATTCTCATTGCAAGATGTATTGATTTTTTTTTGCCATTTCACTAAGAGAATGAACTGAACTGACTGCACACAATTTATAGATTAATCACTGTAAAGGTGGACAGACATAAAAATGACTTTTCCTTTCTTAATGATCAATGCTGTGGTCAGTAGGTACAACAAAGTAGTTTAACCCTACTGCCATACTGTTAATAATGTTAAAATTGTGTTTTCATTTTAATGATTTATAGAGAAATTGTCACAATTTCAACCTTATCACTTGTTTAATACCATGCTCAATGCTTTTTTTTCTTAAAGATAAAAGTAGGAAATGGCTGTCAATCTTAAAATGCCTACCAGTTGACACAGATGGGCTTGCAAAGCAACACAAGTCAGTCAGATAAACACAAAACAAATGAACGTTTTACCGAATTAAAACAACAAAAGCGCCATCAGAACCAGCGGCAGCGGTACTTCACACAGTCTAGGCTGAGAGGTTCTGCGGATCACTGGTCCTCTCAACGTTGGACTTTTTTTTAATTACACACTAACTCTGTAAACGGGCCATATAGGAAAGCTTAAAAGGATAATGTTGTCGCCTCAAACGATTTGAAAACGTACTCTTAAAGAACAACAGCAGCAGAAAAGGTCATTTTTAACTTACCACCTTTAGAGCTCAGTGGTCCAGAATCAAGCTGCGGCCGCGGTGTATAGACCCCTTGCAACCACGTGACTCCGTTACCCAGAACCCCTTGCGTGGCGGCCATATTGGTTGGCATGCCATTTTCTACACAACGCACAATATTCAAGAGCCGGGCGAGTTTTTCCCCTTTTCGGGACGATTCTTCAGCCGTGCAAGCATGTTTTGAATCGGGCCGAATTTCAGCTTGATCGTACAGGGGGGAGGAGGGGGGACTGGCTTCTCACGACTACCTCCCGATCATGAATCGGACGATCGGTAAAAATCAAACATGTTTGAAATTCAGTCGGCTGTCGTGAGGTTTTCGTGAGCGCATCCTGCTGTTCAAGCAGAGCTACGAGGGAGCGCCCTCCCCTCTTCTCCGTCCCCGCCAGGGGAGGGAGGTGAGCGGGCGTCCCTGAAGCGACCTCCGCCCGGCCCGCTCGCGGGGAGTTGGGAAGGGAGAGCGCTCCGGTCCGCGCATAGCGCTGGCCGCCTGTTTCGGCACTCCTCCGCTCGCGGGGGGGCGGGCCGGGCCGGGCCGGGCGACCTGCCGTGCCGCGCGGCCGCCGGTGCGTCTAGTCCCTCCTCTCTCCCCTCCGTTCCCCCGGTGCCTCCTGCGGGCCTCGCCAAAGCTGGGCTCGACCCCCTGCTCTGGGTCTCTTTCACCCACCGTCGCTCGCCTGCCTCTGCCACCACTTTTGTATACGCTCCGCCGGCCATGCGAGTAATGAGGTAACTGGGCCAGTGCAGTGGTGGGCTGCCCACCAAGATGGAGGCTCGCACCCCCGATCACGTGACTGTGACGTCAGATGCAAGGGGTCTATTGTGGGAAAGCGGCCTGTTGTCTGCTCTGATGAGGGTCGTTTCCGGGAAGCCAGCCCTTGTCCAATAGTTGTGAGGCTTTGCCGGTGACGCCGCCCCCTCCCTCCCCCTCCCTCCCCCTCCCTCCCCGGCATCGTTTTGACATTAACAGCTGCAGGCTGACGGACCAAGTAGAAATACGCGAAGTGGAAATACGCGAAGTGGAAATACAGACAGAAATAAAAAGGGCAGGCAAAAATACGTTGGGTAAAAAAACAGTTAGAAATGTTGGAGGTAGAAATAAATGATAGTTTCAGAAATAGAAGGTTGAAATAAAATAGAAAGAAATATTTATGGTGGAGTAAAAACATGCTTTAAAAATGTTGCTTTAAAAACACGGAGTAGAAATATACTAAGTGGAAATACAGACGGAAATAAAAAGGGGCAGGCAAAAATACGTTAGGTAAAAAAACAGTTATAAATGTTAGAGGCAGAAATAAATGATTGTTTCAGAAATAGAAGGTTAAAATAAAATAGAAATATTTATGGTGGACTAAAAACATGCTTTAAAAATGTTGCTTTAAAAACACGAAGTAGAAATATACTAAGTGGAAATACAGAAGGAAATAAAAAGGGCAGACAAAAATACGTTGGGTAAAAAAAACAGTTAGAAATGTTAGAGGCAGAAATAAATGATTGTTTCAGAAATACAAGGATGTTAAAATAAAAGGAAAGGAAATATTTATGGTGGAGTAAAAACAGGCTTTAAAAATGTTGTGTTGTAAATAAGAATGAAACAAAAATAAAAACATATTTTAAAAATGTTGGTGTAAATAAATATCAAACAATTAAAAAAGGTTGCACTGGAAATGCGGAACCAAAAAAACCCGCCTGAAATAAATACACAAAGACAAAATAAAGACTTCAATAAAAACGTATAACAGAAAACAAGTGGGTTAAAAATAAGTCAGCATAAAAGCAAGAAGAAAAGTAAAAATAAAAGTGTAAGTTAAATTATATATTTTTTGATGAATAATTGATCAATTGTTGAATAAATATCTTCTTTTTATTATTTTGCTGCATTTAATGGCACATAAATTGATATTATTAGCTACTTTTTCAAGCCATTTTATATTATTAAGTCCTTAATTTATTTCTGTGTGTATTTTTAATTATGGCAGGATTGGTCCTCCATACTCACACATCCTATATCACATTCCTATATCAGATTTTGAGTTAAATACTAGCAACAATGCTAACAACGCATTAGATACATTTGGACATCCTCATTTTGGACACCTCCTGCACTAAACATGGTAATGCTCTGTTGCCAAACAGTGTTTTCAAACAGTGTTTGGCAACACTTTTTATTTGGCTACTGTCACAGAATGTGTGGGAGCTCACTGATGGAAGACAAACAGCATACAGGTGGATTTACAGCTTCAAGGGTTTCTTTATCTTGCTCAAATGTTTGACTGCCCTTCAGCATGCTGCTGTAACTTGGCCATCTGCAGGGGTTCTAGATTGATGCATCATAAATGCCCAGTACCTGATGAGCTACTGACAATTTATATGAAAGTTCTTTTTTTAAACACTTTCTGACCAAACACATGATCCCAGAACTTTTTTTATTTATAAACTGCTGTGTAGAGTGGCTGTTTAATGTAGCTGGTTTGTGAAATAAAAACAAACAAACAAATCTTTCAAGTTGTTTTGCCAACAAAGTAAATTAAAATTATTAGACTAAGATAAGTCTTCAAAACCAGTTCAATAAAATTAAGATTCTGTATTGCTAACCATAACAGGAGTTTGTCTTGGGTATTGGCTCCATGAGTTAAGAAATACATACACACGCACACACACACACACACACACACACATATATATATATACAAATATATATATATATATATATATATATATATATATATATATATATATATATATATATATATATATATATATATATATGTTTTTTTGTTTTTTGAATGTACTCAGCCTTGCTTTTGGGCAGCCCAGTGGCAGTTAATCATTGACACTTCTGAGCATGAAAAGGACTGAGACACATGGTGTACGGATGAGCATCAAGCTTCATATATTTATAACCTCCTTTAGTTTGTTCCCTGCAACACAACAGCAAATATTGGAAGTCAGTTAACAGTGTACGGGCATTCTGCCAGAACCTTTATGTGTTCTGTCATTTTGTGTGTTTACTGATCGCTTCTTTCTTTCTCTCTTCTTTTTCTTGTATACATGCTTTAAGCTAATACAGACAGAACTAACTATTTTCTGGTCTTCATCTGTACTACATTTTCATTGTTATAGTAGAAATAGTCTCCAAAAAAGCTCACACATTTTTAATTATTAAGGAAAATAAGTCAGATGACCTGAAATGTATACAATGCCAAAGATAAAATCCATTTTCTTTACTGATTACATACACAACAGCTTTGCTTTTGTACCAGCAGCATCTATTGGTTCTTAGTAACTGAAAGTAATTTTAAGTCAGCTTTTCAGACGGTTGAAATGACCACACTGTCATCCACTGCCTATTTATACAAGGTGTGATGCTTGGTATAAAGACTGTGACCCCCTTAACTAATGGAGAGGTCAGTTCTGGAGGTGGGGGCAGTGTTGCCAGATTCTGTGAGAGAAAGAAGCAACCAGTGCTTTAGAGGCAATCCCAAAACAAGCAGTCCCACCATTCACGGGGGGTGACTAATCTTTATGATTTGATTGAATTTTACTTTGTAAAGTGCCTTGAGATCATATGTGTTGTGAATTAGCGCTATATAAATAAAATTTAATTGAATTGAATCAAATCAACCAGACAGATTGGTCTAAAAGTTTCCTATCAAAGGAAACCCACAGATCGCATGTAGTCTTGACAAGCAGCATTCAATCCTCCTGAAAGAGTATAGCGGGGCTTTGCAGAAATCCCTCATACTGAGCATCCATGAAGCGACAGTGAAGAGGAAAACTCCCTTTTAACAGGAAGGAAAAGTTTGATCACATTGTATAATGTATGTGTGTATTTTATATTGTGCACCCTTCTTGCTGGGCTCCTATTCTTGGTTCAAGATTTGACTCAGGACATAGTCAGGACCTAGTGTTTTTGTTTTTTGAAACTACAAGACAGAGTTTTTCTGTTTTCTAAATTGTTCATATACATACATATAGAATTTATAACTAAGCAAAGACTTTATATAAATATGTGGAGCACTCAAGCACAGTTCTGAGGGAAATATAACTGAACCTTGTGGAAACAAAGCCAGCTGTTTATGAATTGATTCATTAAAAAAAATTATATTGATACACATGAAGTCCAAATACGTGATAAAGAGATAAGTTGACAATTACTTTTTCATAACAGGTTTTCAGTTCGTTGTGACTGACTATATTATTTTTTACATTCATTCACTGTTGGGGACATACTTTGTCCCCAACAGTTTAGCATTTTTCTAAATGCTATACATTTCAGTTTTGGAAAGAAAAGCAGCCTTAGAAAAATGCTAATTCTTCAACATAACTGACCTGACCAAAGCAATTCCATTTTCACCCTAGATTAAAGGACACTAGCCATTATAGGTTACGTCACTGGATTCAAGTGAACTGTTATTGATATTAAAAACAAAGTACAAATGAAAGCTCTAATTTGATAGTTGAGGAAAGCTGAGCAGGTGCAGTCACCATGGTCTACTCTGTGTTGATAATTTTACACAGTATTGTGTTGGACCTTTGTGTCCAGTCTCGCTGATTGGCCCTTAATCCATGTGGACACAGATATGTTTTCAGACTGGACACAATATTACTTTTCAACACCTCTCGTAAGCCTTCTTTCCCTTCACTTGAAAAAGAAACCTGTAATTTGAGCTCACTCAAGAGGTCCTTTACTAAGACTTAAGAATAAACATGAACATCCTTCAAGCTCTCTGTAATCAGTAATAGTCCTCAGGAGTACAATGTAGCCTTTAATCACCGGTGGTAAGAAGTGGTCAGGTCATTCTCTGTGGGGCCTCGGAACAAACTAAAACCCAGATTTGGAGGGTATTTCTTTTTTACCAGACCCAAACTAAAAGAAAAACAATTGTTTGATCAGTGGCCTTCCACCTTCGTTCCCCTACGCAGTAGGGTCATACAGGAAAAATGTTTCCATGCATATAGAGAAGAAAGCTAAGGCCAAAATAATTTTAATAACAGCAACAATATAGGATTTGCCCTTTTTTACTACATTATTATATTCTGTTATAAATCATACTACGTACCATGACATTGATTAAGAGCGAGCTCTAACCTTCCTTTTTTCCCCAGTAGTGTAGCTGGCTACCCCGACTGTAAAGTGTTCATCAGAGACACAACCTGGGGGTAGAAACTGGCCTTGTGTCAGCTCGTTTTAGCCATCAGTGCTCTCTAGTGTCGACCTGAAGGCAAGATTTTGAATCCCCTAACCCTGCGCTGACCAGGATGAGTAGAATTGACAGCTATTTTAACAGCCTTTTTTATGGAAGGTCACCCATGACAACCCTCTCTACAGCTGTTTGTTGCAGTTTGGACATGTCAAGTTTTGTGGATGAGCTGAACCACACAGTTGGATGAGCACAAGACAGACTAAATGATGGCAGTGTAGAAGATGATCAGTATTTCCTGAGGAAGGTTGTACTTGAGTTGCCGCAGGAATACCAGTCTTTGCTGGGCCTTTTTACAGATGCTGGTCCTTCTTATGGATGGTGTCAATGTGTGAGGACCATCTCAGGTCCTGAGAGAGGGTGGTACCTAGGAACCAAAAGTGAGGGGGGCAGAGTGGGTGGGGTTCTTCTTAAGAGTGGGTTCAGCTCCAGGTGGTTCTGGACGCACCAGTGGACCAGCCGATTCATCTCCTGTCTGTATGCAGACTCATCATGGTCCTGGATCAGTCCAATGACAGTGGAGTCATCTGCAAACTTCAGAAGTTTCACAGTGGGGAAAAAAAAACGTCATTAGTACACAGTGAGAAGAGGAGAGGGCAGAGGTCACATGTCGGGGGGTGGGGTGCAGTATTCATTTTTCTTGGGTGGAAGAAGAAGCTCCCTATTCTCACCAGCTGCTGGTGGTCGGTCAGGGAGCTGGTTATCCATTGACAGGTGGAGGGTGGCACTGTGAGCTGGATGAGCTTCTGGTGGATGATGTCAGAGTTGGTCACGTCAAAGGCCGAGGTTGACAGCGTCGTCAGACGGTTTGTTTGCCCAGCAGGCAAACTGTAGGGTGTCCAGCAGGGGGCCTGTGATGTCTTTCAGGTGTTTCAGCCCCACACACTTAAAGGGTTTCATAACCACAGATGTCAGGGCTATAGGTCGATACCCTTGCTGAATTTAAGTTCTTCAGGTAAAAAAAAGCCTGGCAAAGCAAATGTTTGACATTATGCAATATAACAAAAAGACAATTTGCTGGTTTACTAAGACTTTTAATACTTTAGGAACTGTAATTTTGGAGATAAATTCTAAACTAAATTAACAGCACTACCTTTCACTGGTTCAGAATATATGACAAAGTTTAAATGACATACAATTCAAAAAGAAAAAAGAATGAAGTTAGGGTTGTTAAGATTAACCTGTTTGCAAGTTTTCATCAATATATGGGTAGACATATGCAAGATGCAAGTACATCACTACAGCAGCTGTGTAAAGGTGGAGTTTTGTGGAATAAATCTAGATGCTTCTATTTTAGTGTCTGCATCAAAAAAGCTTAATTATTTTGATCTGATACTCTATGCTTTAAGAAATATCTTCCACCAATTTGATCTGGGGGTTACCCCTCTAACATATACACTTCACTAAAAGATGCCTGACTAAGGTGTGTGTCGCTAACAACAACAAGGAGGTAAAGATTTGTTTAATTTATTTTATTTATAGAGCACCAATATATATTAGCTAAGTTATGGATATTTAGCTAAGTTATGCTTTTGTGTCATTCCCAGGATTGTATTGTTTCCAGCTCCTGAGAGGTGATGCAAAACTCTTTTTGGGTTCTACAAAAGGAATATGTACACCATAAACCAAAGAAACAATTCATAATTTTACTGTGAGATCTTTGATGAAGACACACAAACATTCATCATCTGGAGAGTATTTCTCTCTCATAAGTCCAACATTCAGCAGTTCAATTGATGAAGAGGTCAGCGTGCATGCCAGTGTGTACTGGAACTTCCTCGTTCTGTATCACCCGTGAATCTGAAGAAAGTACTGACTGCACTGAGTGATTCAGTGTACTGTTTCGTCTTGTAGGGATATGCTCTTGTGCCACTGTGAACGTTATCTATTTGTGCAACCTAACTGCCAATCACAAGTCAAGCCACATGAAAATAAACACACACAGGCTTGTCGTCCCGACCCCTCTTATCTTAACAGACAAATAGCGCAACACAAAGAGCAATGAAATTGAGGGCAGAGGAGACTGGGAAAGAACAAGCAATAGCAGGGGAGACACTGAGGATACACACACACACATATATGTATATATATATATACACACACACACACACACACACACACACACATACACTCACCGGCCACTTTATTAGGTACACCTTGCTAGTATTGGGTTGGACCCCCTTTTGCCTTCAAAGCTGCCTAAATCCTTTGTGACATAGATTCAACAAGGTACTGGAACCATTCCTCAGAGAGTTTGGTCCATATTAACATGATAGCATCACACAGTAATTGATTGGATTCATCAGGATTTATGGATAAATATAGCTGAGTGTCATCAGCATAACAATGGAAATTAATCCCATGCTGTCTGATAATTTTGCCAATCGGAAGCATATATATATATATATATATATATATATATATATATATATATATATATATATATATATATATATATATATATATATATATATATAGTAAAGAGAATTGGCTCAAGGACTGAACCCTGTGGTACTCCACAAGGGACCCTAGAGTATGAAGAAGATTTATTATTAACATGAACAAACTGGAATCTGTCAGACTGATAAGATTTAAACCAGCCTAATGCTTTCCCTTTAATCCCTACAGTATGTTCAAGTCTTTCTTGGAGAATATTGTAATCAACTGTATCAAATGCAGCACTGACATCTATCAGGGCAAGTACAGACACATGTCCATTATCTGAGGCCATGAGAATATCATTGGTAACCTTCACCAGAGCTGTTTTAGTTCTGTTTAGCTCTGAAGCCTGACTGAAACTCTTAAAATAGGTCATTACTTTGTTAGTGTTCACATAGTTGATTAGCAACTATTTTCTCAAGAATTTTAGATAAGAAAAGAAGATTAGATATAGGTCTGTAATTTATTAAATCATCTTGATCAAGAGATGGTTTCTTAACTAAAGGTATAATAACAGCTACTTCAAAAACCTGTGGTACATACCGATTTACTAAGGACAGATTAATCATGTCTAAAATGGGGGCATTAATTAAAGGGAAAACATCCTTAAATAACTTGGTTGGGATTGGGTCTAAAAGTTTAGATGAAGTTTAGATGAAGCTAAAACTTTAGATAACTCAGAAAGTTCTACTGCGTATAAACAGTCCAACGACGATCAGGTTTTAAAGATTCCTCCAACGCTCCCTCACTTACTGAGGACGAGGTAATCATGTTTGGGAGGATGCCAATGATTTTATCCTTAATAAAATCAATTGTATTTATGAAGAATTCCATAAAGTCATCACTGCTAAGTATTGTTGACTGATTTTTATTTTTTTATTTTGTCGTTACATACACAGACACATTTGTTTTAATGCTGTTGATACAACATAGTGTTTTTATATTGCAATTAAAGTTCTTTTGTTTTAAAATTATGGCTTGTCTGTTGTGTGATTGGATAAAAGACCTCTCCAAACCAAGCTCCTGGGCTGAATTTCAACCCCAGCACTTCCAGCACTTCCCCAACAAATCCTTTCAACCACACAATGCCTGGGGAAGAGATATATCTCTGCAATCCATGAGCAGCATGTTGGGTGTTATAGAATCAAGACCTGTGAAGTTTGTTCCATTTTCACAGAGAAGCTCAAAGGGTTTAGCTACTTGCCTCCAAGCGGTGCAGGTAGCAAGAATTTTGTTTACGCACAATATCACCTTTCTACTATGCCAGCGTACCATATAACAATTAGAGAGGATATCTCAAAGTTCCCTCAAAGGTGACATATTATGCTTCTTCAAACCGTCATTCTCGTATTTCCCCATTGTGGGACAATAAAGCAATTTCTTATATTATTTTATCTTCTAAATCCTTCCTTTTCACATTTTAATCATGTAGTTGTGTTATATATAAAGTAGAACTACAATGCTTTGGTCTGAATTCATCACTTGTTGCCCCACTGCATGTCTTCTGGCGCTGGTCTGAGGTGTATCTGATTGCAACTCGTTTTGATCCATTCTCTTGACATGCAAAGAAGGCACTCAAATTCATTGTTTTTCTGAAAGTTTTGCAAACCAGTTTGTGTGACAGTGCACCGCCTGTCCAGGCAAGCTGCCTGAATCATTACAGCTCCATAAATTACTCCAAACATATTGAAGCAGAGTAAATTGGATTTTCCAGGGTTAACCTCTACTGTCATGACCTTTAGTTGGTTCTCTGACCACAAGCTTTAAATCAGCCACCAGACCCCATTCAAAGCATTGGCTGAAGGTCCAGAAGAAAAGCCAGCAGGGCCATTCACCAGCCAAGACCACGGGCCATGAGAAAGGACATCACTAGCCAGGTCAGCGAGGCCAGGGTAAGCGCTAAGAGCACAAATACAGCCATTCACTACATGAAGCTCGAGAATGGCAGAAAACCCATAATGAATTTAAGAAGGAGTAAAAAGCAACGCCTCTTTAATCAGGGCACGCACTAAACATAATGTGAATAATGTCTCCACTCCATCATGTGTGATCTGTTGATGAGCAAGAAAATATTCAGAGGTCATCAGTCTTTATTTCACTCCATGCTTGCATTGTTCTTTCACTTTTAATAGACTTTAAGAACACTTGTCCTATAAATACATTTATTTCAATTGAAGCTTTAGGCTTCACCACAGGTGATACTTTCATTCATGCAAACATCTTTCACACATCAGAGTGACTATTCCCCGATATCTTTCACATTTTTGATGTCATTACAAAAACCATATGTCAATTTTTAGGTCAACAAAGTTTATTGATTTTTAAAGCTATTCTAAAATGTAAAACCAATAATTAAAACCTATAGCAGCTCATTGCAACAATTGAAAGACAATAATTCTATTAGAATTTTTCAGGTTGACATTTCAAAATCCATCTGGAAGTTTTGGTAAGGTTTCAATAAAAGTTCATCTTTTTTCTTAATGATGACGTCAAAGTATTCCTGTTTCTGGAATGAAACCTTATGATAGAGAGATCAGGGAAAAACAACTCTTTTCCTATATATACACATCACTTCTTAGTTTGAAACTGATAAATGAACACTGACATTCCAAATGTATGTTCAAAAGCAAGTCCAAATGTCAAATAGGTTAAATAGGTCTGTTTGCTCTCCATTAATCCTTGTTAGTGTTTTAGTTGGGGGTGTGATTAGGAGGGGAAGCAAATATCCCAGAGTAAACTGTGGGAGGAACCCCAGAAGCCTCTGAGGAAGCTGAGACTTCCACTGACCTACACACCTGAGTTGACTGCAATAATCTGCAGCCTTGATATTGACTTGGCAGTGATTGGTCTCCTCACCTAATTAAGCTGAGTTCACACACAAATCCACCCCCACCCCCTGGTTCAATACAGAAGCTCAAACAGATTTAGTTCTTGGGTCCATAGAAACCAGCCTGCTAATCTTAGTAGATTACGAATGCCATGATTGTTACAAATGTATCAACAACAGAACCTTTAGTAATAATTAGATATTTGGCTCTTTTACACATGCAGTGATGGTTCAGTAACTGATCATGTTTACAAAGCTGCAACAATCTGCATGATAAAACCATCTCGGTATGCATTAATACCTATCCTTTGACTCTGTGCTGTTTAAACTAATTGTAGGTTCTCTACTCCGGGAGCTAAACTTTGAAAGATTGAAACTGGCAAGAAGAAAATTGAACTTCTTTGCAGGTCAGAAACATGTTTAATATTAATACCAGAATAAAACACTCCAAGCAGCAGCATTGGGTGTACTGGAGTTGAGTCCTTTAAAACATGCAGTGTACCCTGGGGACCAGCGCCGGGGAGAACTAAACCAAACTGTTTTGCACTGCATACTTGGTGCTGCAGTTAAGATGGGGAGCATATTCATACCAGTGTTCAGCCCTTAAACCCTGAAAATGAAACTTTGGACTGGCTATGCAGATTGCTATGTGGTTCCAGAACAACAACATTCACGTAACAACCTTTTCCTTCCCTCTTCCCACACCTACACAAATAGATCAATACTCACTCATCAGTAATTGATCTTGAGAGAATGGAGGCTAGTGGACAAGAACATGAATGTTGTATGTCACCAAACAATGTCCATTAATGTTTCCCCCATCATTCTAACACCCTGTCTGTGTAAAACCAGACCCAGAGATCTTCATTTATGTTCTTGAGTAGTGGGATTGTAACAAATATGGCAAGTGTCAACAGTTCAGATTATGCTAGTAAAGGTTTTGCTAATTTTGCTTATTTATTACTGAAACTACCACAGAAAGCTTTTAAATGAATGAAAATCAGGAATTATTATAAATTTCCAAAATTAACAAAAAATGTGGATCCTGTCAGCAAAAAGACCAATAGGAGATGCGAAGTGCACAAAAGAAAAGATGCCCTGCCCGATATTCCCTCATGTCTCTGTTATAACAAGCGGATTTAGTTGACAGAAGTTGAACCAAAAGGGAAAATCTTGCATGTTGATATTTCTTCAAAGCAGATAGGAAGCAGATTGTAACAATTTGACTTTAATGGTTCAGAGCCTTTACTTAACAAAATTGTCATTTATAAAACTATGACATCATGACTACTTGCTTAACACCTTGGAGATACCGTTGTGTTATACTGGATAGAAACTCAGATCAGTCAGAACTCAAACATAGAACATCTGAAGGTTCCATGTCATGTCTGAGAGGTTAGCTCAAGACTTTTTAAGAGCTCTATTGACTGTAGAAATAATTATCTGCTGATTTCAATCATCCATCAATGTATCTATTCATCTAGCTATCTGTTCTCTTCCACTTATCCAAGATTGGTTTGTGGAGACATAAGTATGGGTTCTCGCCTGCACATTTCATCTTAACAGGCCGTAATGCTGAAAGTTGTAAAATTAGGCTGAAATTAGACTGTTTCACTCGACATGGAACAGTACGGCATGGATGTTTCAGAGCAACATGGAAAGGCCAGCGAAGCTCTTGAACACATACCAGCGAAGTTATAAACCCTCCACACCAGATAAGCTAATGCTAGCTAATGCTAATGCTAACTGCTATTAACTCGACAAACAGCCCCCTTCTAGCTGCACTACACAACGTTCCGCGGTTTGAATGCATCCAGAAAAGCAGCAAAACGACAGTCCATAGATTCCATGTTGTGCTTTTGCCACCAACACACCTTTATTGGTTCTTAAATATGTGGAAATTGATTTTATTAGGTCAAAACAAGCATTATGTAAAGTGTCATAATACCTCTAAAATCGGTGGTGTGGTGAGCTCGACCATATTCCCTGTTACTCACAAATTAAGAGATAATTTGGACATTAAATGTATTACGTAAAATAGATAACATAAGAGCTCTGTAATGGTATGTTTTAATTGATCATTTTCTCTTTACTGAATTATATGGTTGATTAATTGTCTTTTCTTTTTTAAAGGATCAAGCACTTATGTATTAAATAAATGAAATAATGATTGTTTTAGTGCAGACAGTCTGAAGAGAAAATAGATTTGAACATGGTCAGTTGAGAGGATATGGAGCAATATAGGAGTTGTCCAGAGAGAGCAGCTACTGGCTACAGGAAATGTGCCGAGAAGAAAGAAGAAGTGAAACCAGACGGTTTGGTTCAACGACCTGGTGCCTGGGGTAAAGTCTATGAGGTGATGAGGGACTTTTTGCTGTTGTTCAGTAAAGGGGGATGTTTCGAAGATTGTGCAACCTCCCAACGGCTCTCTCAACACATAAAAGAAAGGTGATTTGGGTGCTCAGTGCTCAGATCTCATCTCAAGAAGACACGCAGCGCGGAGCAGAAGAAAGAAGGACGATCGTTAAGCCAAAGGAAAAACACGGCGCCCCTGTCTCTGAGAACCACCGAGACTGAGCCGTCACCCACTTTTTTGTGTTTTTCCACAATTCGGGGCTGATAATCTGTAAATCCTGTTAAGAAGAACCGCTGTGGTTGATGAGAAGAACCTAGATGTTCCAGAGCTGGGAGACGCACCCGTGAGATGTCAGTTCTGAAGCTGAACCAACTTGTCGAGAAGAAGAGACAGACCTCAAAGCAAAGGGCTGGAGACGTGAGTCTTTGTGAATGGGACATTAATGGGACATCAGGGTTGCCATCGAGAGAAGGGACGTTTTTCAGCTGAACAACTCCTTTATCCAGCAATCAAAGACACTTTGGGATTCAATCTGAGGTTCGGGTCAGTTTGCTCCTCTAACTTTAAAAGCCTCTCCTGAAAGCATTAGTAAGCAGCCTTAGATACGATGAACCCAAAATGGACGCCACACACACGGGGCAATTTACTGACAGTTTATTGAAAGGAAGATGAGTAGTGAATAATGAAACCAGAGAGGCAGGACTGGACCGGAACATAGGTGTAGATGTGAGCAGGAGCTGACGGACCGGAGAAAGTACTTCAGAGAGCAGGGCTGCTGGAAATCAGAGGCTTCAGGAGATCGGGGCGACAAGGCGGCGAGCAAACTAGGAGCTCAGAGGTGGCAGGATAATCCAGCAGCAGGCAGAGGTTTGTTGAAGCTCAGAGGTGACAGGAAAATCCACAGTTAAACAGGCCTTACTTGAAGCAGAGGAGTGGCAGGTAATTCCAACAGTAGGCAGAGGTAGCTGAAGCACAGAAGAGGCAGGTAATTTCAACAGCAGGCTGAGGCTTGAGGCAGAGAGGTGGCAGATTAGTCCAGCAGCGAGCAGAAGCCTAACTTGAGACTCAGATGTGAGACAGGAAACATCCAGCAGTAGGCAGAGACTTAACTTAAGACTCAGAGGTGAGACAGGGAAAATCCAGCAGCAGGCAGAGACTTAACTTGAGACTCAGAGGTGGCAGGATTCCAACAGCAAGCAGGGGCAAACCAGGTTGACATGCAAGGAGTGAGTGGAGTCTGATGACGAATCAGCAGGGAAGAGAAGACTGAGGGAGGCTTTTGTAGGGAGGCTGGCAGGTGGAGTGAGTTCTGACTAATTAGTGACCAACAGGTGTGACTGATAGCTGGGGGAGTGGATGGTGAGCTGAGTGAGAGGAGGAGGAGGAACTGAAAACTAACAAGAAAAAAAGCCAGACTAAAACTAAACCATGACAGATAAGAGATAGGAAGTTGATTATTTTTTAACTTGTAATTTGTTAAATTGCTTAATGCTGTTGCTAATTCCCTGCCAAAGCATACTAATTAAAGAAGCATATAAAATTTTATTAGAAGTTGTGGACATTCACCATTCAACATTTTCCGGAGTTCTTCCATGATTGTAAAACAGACATGGTGTATGGTTCTTGAAATATTTAGGAGGTCTTAAAAGGTTGCCTGTAGCCCAAACTTTAAACAACACCCTTAGGGACTTTGGAGTTTCTAAAATATTACCGATCCAGAAACAAGTGCCGTTGTGTAAAAGTAGGAGCCACCGTTAACTAGGGCGGTGGTCGGGAAATAGGTGGCCTCAGGCTAATAGGTTGTCTAACCTGTCCACTGAAAAAGGGTGTGGTCCTAGGACGGAGGTGGTTAGTAGATCGGACGTGTCCTACTTATCTAGCTGAAAATGTCTCACAGGAACTCTAAACAGGGTAATACTCGTTAGATTCAGATGTCTTTAGAACCCTAGCTAGTCTGAGCTTTAACCCAAAATAGAGAAGGATGTAGGATGGGGT
The DNA here is from genome assembly GCA_037039145.1 of Fundulus diaphanus. NCBI lineage: Eukaryota > Metazoa > Chordata > Actinopteri > Cyprinodontiformes > Fundulidae > Fundulus > Fundulus diaphanus. The sequence goes on from CM073133.1 coordinate 53,723,730, forward strand.
TTAGTTCCAAACTGACAGCAACAAAAGGCATAATGTAAGTTTCCTTAACAAAGATTTGCATTGCAACAATAATGTGTTGTATTGTGACTGTATCAAATTGTCGTGGGCACTTGTTTAATTTCAACATCTTAAATAACCTTTTTCTAGTAGTTATTGCATCATTAAAAGGGTGTACAATTTGGCACCCAAAACCTAGAGAGTTTAAAGAAACATTTGGCAATAGGCCTAAAAGGGAACCTTGAAATATGGTTCCATCCACATCGGTCTGTGTTTTTTTTCTTTGTTCTTTGATTTTTCAATTTTCAAATCAAAGAGTCTGAATTGGATGGAGTAAAGTCATTTTAAATCTGACCCATTATTAAAATCAGAAACAGCAGTTTTAGGATTATTCAAAGTAATATCTATGTTTCTCTGTATGAGTGACTTTTGATTATCTTATGGACTGATAGAGATATTGTCTTCATTTTTATTGTTCAGTTGGGAAAGCAGTATTGCAACTAGTTTGTTTAAAATAAGTTGTTTGCTTTCTAATAAAAAGTGCTTTTCCATCTGAGAGGTTTTTTTAAATGTATAAGGCCAAAAGGAAGTCTGGGTTTGAATAAAAAGAGAGCAAACATGTTGTTAGCGGGAAGTACAAGCGTGATAAATTTCCATTTGCCTTTTGTCAGTGAATACGTCTGGGCCCATATGCTGGACTACAAAGTACATGAAAGAAGCATTTAAAAAGCCAGGCCTACCACATTAAAGCCTATAACAATCTATGTTCATGGTAAGTTATCACTCTCAATTAATCACCTCCCACAATAGGATTTCTGATGTGTTCAAGCTGCATGAAAGCTGCAGGTCAGGCCAAGGGCAGACTGAATCCAGAGTCCCCATTCTCCATCCCCTTTCTCTTTATCGCATCTCTTTGTTACTGGCAGCTAAAACACTTTTACATTTGTCTTTTTCCATCAACTCTCTGAGATGAAAATCATACTCCAGCACAGCACCAGCTCCATTTACTACAGAGAGTAAGAGCTAGGTTTGGATATCAGGGGTTCTCAAATAAAAGAAATGGCCTCTACAATTTGTCTGACAGACTGACTGACTGACTGTCAGGCTGGCTGAGTCTTTCTGCCTGATTAAAGCCCCTCCTTGTTCATTCTACGGGGACTGTGTTAGCCTATGAATTGCATTGTTTTGTTAGGACACTCCCCATTCCTGCACTGCTGAATGGGTTTAACCACTGGTTTAGATTCAGTTACACGGTTTTGGTTCAAAGTGTCTCCCTCCCACTGCTTTGGACTCCATGGTTCCCTTGGCTGACCTGTTTAGTAGCCGCAGGGGAAATGTCATGTCGCCCCTCCCATGGGCTGGACCCAACATTCACTTTGATAGAAAACATTTTAAAAAAAAATCACTTTGTGTTGGATTGGACCGCTGACTTTGACTTCACAGTGCAAAGTCTCTTTACAGTGGAATGCAGGAGCAAGGTATTCAGCATAAAAACTAAAGTCACTTCTTAATAACAGCTAGATTTTGTTAATAATCATCCTTACTGTCATTGCTATATACATTCCAATGAAATATGTCCTCTGCATTTAACCCATCCCCTTGAGGAGCAGTGGGCTGCCACTGGGCAGTGTCCAGGGAGAAATCTGGGGTTAAGGGTCTTGCTCAGGGACCCAGAGCAGCAGTCTGTGAGAGTTGAACCAAGAACCTCTGGGACACAAGCACAATGCTCTAACCACTAGGCCACCACTCCCCAGAAGTATGTAAGAGTGGGGGTTTCTACTGATTGCTGGAAATACTTAGCTCTATTATTTTCCCTTTATTGCTAACTTTTCTTTTCCAGTTCCTGTTCTAGCTTCTAGTTAGTGGCTTAGTTTATTCTCAGCTATCTCTGCAGTGTTGCTGCTAATGGCAGCATAACTATCCATGTTTTTCCCTCCTACACATAGCTCTTGGGTGAGCCTTTACTGTGACTTGAAAACTGGCTTAGAGCGTATCTGCAGTGTTAACGTTTTACTTTTCTTTCACATAAAAAGTACACCTGTAGCAGTGCTTCTGTGTTTTTTCAGTATGTCTGCTCTGTCTTCTCAAACCCACAGTCGATCTAGTGAATTGTGAATTAGCACCACACCCACACACACACACACACACACACACACACACACACACACACACACACACACACACACATATATATATATATATATATATATATATATATATATATATATATATATATATATATAGATAGATATATATATATATAGATATAGATATAGATATATATATATATATATATATATCCTTTGGGGACATCATCTTTTGTTAAATGTTGATTCAGTTGTAGAACTAAGACTAGTGAGTTTGCCTAACTGAGATTCTTTACACTTTTACTTGCACTCAAGGGTTTCAACACATGTGGAGAAGTTTTACGTGATGTGTCGATAAAGAAGTGAAGTTACTCTGCACTGTGGACTCTAAACCTTAATAGGTATCTTATTTAAAGCTATTGAATCCGAAAAAAATATGTTAACTTAAATTGCTAAACTTTTCTCTCAGCTTTCTGTTTTCTATCTAATGGCTGACCCAAATCAAACAATTGTAGTGCATCCTTTGTATTTCAGCAAGAATTTATTCAGTTGAATTCAGTTTATCTACATCATGTCAAATCACATCAAATGTCATCTCAAGGCTTAAATCTATCCAATACAGTCTAATCATAAAAACAGATTAAAATCCATCTTATGCATTTGCAGTTGTTTCTAATTATAATACATGCAGTCAAATTTTGAATCAGAATTTTGATTCCGTTTGGCTACTGCTAAAAAGTTATCTATCTAAGGAAACTCAGTTGATTTAAATAACTGTTTCTTTGATTTCGTTTGGATTTGTGAACATTATTAAGAAATATTTGTTCCTAATTACTACAGAAATGATTCAAATTAAAAGTAATTAGTTTACCAATAGTTTTGGTTGGTAATGAGCTTTTGAGAAAGAAACTGGCTCTTCACAAAGTGCTGCATCCCAAGTATATTAATGGAAAGTTAAGTGAATGGAAGAACAGGGGTAGAAAACCAGCAGCAAGGGGAACTGCAGCTTTTAAGGGATTGTGTAGCTAAACCTACTAGTTTGGGGAAACTGTACAAGGTGCTGACTGGAGTTGGACTAATCCCATAATTCCACATCCAGAATCCATGAAAAGAAAAGCCTACTACATTAGCAGTTACTCCATCTAGTTCCGCTCCAAACTTCCAAGGAGTCCCAAAAGTGCATGTGCGATCATTGTCATTACAAGCAGAATACAAACCTATTTGGAGAGGACCACGTTTCAAATTAAATGTTGAAATGACAAATTTGCTTCCTTATCTGGTGCAAAAAGAGTGCTTTGCACCCAATATTTAAATACAACATTTAGTTTTATTGTGAATATTGAAAACATTTATTTAATTTGTGGTTAATGATCTCTATTTACACCATTTAACTTTGACAAACCCAGAGGTTGTTGCCAATCTTTTCCCTGTTTGCTACAAGTGGAATTATGGGGCTTGACCCAGTCGAAACAGAACAGAAAATTGGAGTTGTTCTGTAATTTGGCGGTGCACGACAGAGAGCGGGCCCAACAATGGTGACATTCGGACTGGACACGGAGAATGTGGAACCATTCTCATCAATTAACCACCACAAATGAGTTGCTCCCTCGGTCGAACGTGCACCCATGAACGGAACGGAGCAGTCACAGAGAATGTGGAATCTGAGGGTCAGAGCCTCAACAGCCACCAGACACACAGCTGGATCCACAGCATGGACTACAACTTGAGCACTCCCTGAGTTAGAATCACTTCTGAACCAGAGACAAGAAAAAAGGCATCTTATCTGGCTTACAGAGAAAAAGGACTGGGTAGTTGCTCAGTGGTCTAAAGGAAACTTGCATTTCAAATCAATGTCCCAAAGTATGGAGAAATAGTGAAGAGGCACAGAATCCACACTGCTTGGGGTCAAGTGTAAAGTTTGTTCACACTTTAACCTCAATTCATTATTAAATGATGAACTGAGGAGCCAGGTCCTCTGCTGGTGTTGGTCAACTGTGTTTTATCAAGTCAGCGCTGCAGTCCACCAGAACGTTTTAGAGCACTTCATGCTTACCTTCTGCTGACAAGCTTTTTGAGATCTTAATTCCATTTTCCTGCTGGACTTGGTTCCATCCCACACTGCCAACAGAACCAATGCCTGCTGTTGTCAAGCGAGAGAGGAGAGCCACTAGAGCCACCAATGCAGACGAGTTGAAGGCTGGTATCAAAGCACTTTCTGAACGCCTCAGCAGAACCACAGTGTGATCTTCTCCATGCCATATTGAAGTGATGCTGTGACTGATGCAATCCAAGTGTTCAATTCAATTTATCTGTACTTATATAGGGCCAATTCACAACACATGTCATCTCAAGGCACTTTCTGTAAAACAGAGAGTTCACAAACTGTTAATCATTGACGTAGCATATTTTTTTTCTTTTCAACAGGTATCCAAATAATTGTATTTGTTTTGGTTGAAAGCAAAAAAGATAATTTTACTCTATGACCTTATATTTAACTAAGCTAGAATTAACAAATTAACGCAACAACTTTAAATAATTTCAGGAGCACAAAACAGATGTGTTGTGTTAGTTTGACAAAGAATACATACATTCAGCACACTTATTTTGCAATTTTTACTCTCAACATAAACAAACCCCTTAACTTCAATAACTAAAATTGACATTTAGTCAACTGATATTAATTCAACCAAAATGTTTCCCATTTAGGTGAACTAAATTCAAGTATGTCAACAGGTTTTAAATTTCTTCTTTATTTAACAGCACTAATTTACTGAAGATGGTGTTATGTTGTTCCAGAGATGTTAAACATAACTGTCTTTGTCACATTTGGAATAATAGAATAAACAATAAAAGCAAAAATTCCCAAAATATTAAAATAACACCATTTCAATTATTTAAAGCCAACACAAATGCCACAAGTTGCAATGTTGCCCCTATATTGCATGATTATACAACTACACTACACTTGCCCAAAAAGACCAAATCAAAGTTCACAACATTATGTATTACCAAAGTCAAAGAAATTCAACATCCGAAAGGGCCATTCATAGTATGAACATCAGCTATAACAATAGTGGAGTAGAATATACAGTAGCATAATATAACGGTCTTAGGTGTCACACTACAAACATTTTATCAATTTTTACATCACCCATCAACTCCAGCAATATCGTATAAAAACAGATTTTTTTTTATCTCTCACTGCTGTATGTTTTTGCTAAATAATTTTTAAAAGGCCTGAAGGTTGTGGGTTCACAACCTTAAACCACAAAGAGAAGTCACTGTAATGCACTCTAACAACCCATCACTAGGGGTGTGCAAAATAATCGTCATGACGATGCATCGCGATTCTAATTTTCGCGATCTACTGCATCGATTCTTGACGCCAAGTATCGATTATTAATTTAAAAAAATGAATAAATAAAATTGCATGAATGTTTGGCGAACATCAGCCAAAAACAAGTGGAATACAGCTTCATTGGTTTAAAGGACCACTGAGGCCATGTAAACGGCACTGATTATCCTTATTTTGTTATTTTAAGTTTTATAAATCCTAAGCACTTTTTGTCAGTGTGTCCACTCCAGTAACAGTAATATTTGTTTTCATGGCAATACCTCCAAAAGTCGTTTCAATAAATACAGCTATGTATGAATTCAGTTTCTTTCCGTTATGTATCAATTGAAGACACTATCCAGATCATACACAGCCAGTCAGCCACTGGTAATGGCTGCATTATGGCAACAGTGTTCAGTGAAAATATCGCAATGCATCGCGATACATCGCAATAATTCAAGTATCGTGATGCATCGTGATTAGAATCGAATCGTGACTTCTTTGGCAATACCCACCCCTACCCATCACTCAGATGAACATGCCAGGAAATAAACTTTAGGGATCCGTTCAGCACCACACAACACTTGGCAATATTTCACAGTTGAGTTTCTTTTTTTTAAAAGGTATAATAATTATATCAGCTGAACATCTCAAATTTGCCAGTTCAAGGGTTGTCCCCCTGCTAGCCTTGTGTTTTACTGGTTTTATTATGCATGGTTTTATTCCTGAATCCTTGATGAAGGTTCTTTTACTTCCCGTGATTAAAAACAAAGCTGGTAAAATTGGCAGCTCTAATAATTACAGACCTATAGCCCTAGCTAATACACTGTCTAAAGTCTTTGAACTTATTCTTCTGCCAAAATTTGCTAAGATAGTAATGTCTACTGAAAATCAATTTGGGTTCAAGCCCAAACATGGCACTGATATGTGTATATATGGACTAAAAGAATTACTGATAAATTATAACAGCAACAATTCTACAGTTTTTCTGTGTTTTTTAGACGCCACTAAGGCTTTTGATCGTGTTAATCATAGAAAACTATTTTTAAAATTGTGCCAAGTTGGTGTACCTAAGTATATAGTAAGATGTCTGTCCTACTGGTATGCTAATCAAACTATGCAAGTGACATGGGACAACTGTATGTCTGCATCCTTTTATGTCAACAATGGAGTCAGACAAGGAAGCATTTTATCTCCTATTTTGTTTAACTTTTATATGAATGATCTTTCTAAGCAGCTACACCTGTGTAGAACCGGCTGCATGGTTGGTGATACTATTATTAATCATTTGATGTATGCTGATGACCTAGTGGTTTTTAGCCCAAGTTCAGCTGGTCTTCAGGAGCTGCTTAATGTCTGCTCAGCATATGGTGAGTTACATGATGTTAAGTTCAATCCTTCAAAAAGCACCATCTTGATCTGTCGCACTAAGGAGGACAAAAATAGACTATTTCCAAATTTCAAACTGTCTGGGTCTTTATTGAAAGTCTCAACTGAAGTGAAATATCTTGGTCATATGTTGACAGATTGTCTGTCTGATGATGAGGACATTTACCGTCAGGTTCGAATGTTATACGCTCAGGCAAATATTCTTGTCCGTAAATTTGGATTCTGTTCGGATGAAGTAAAGTTGAACTTGTTTAGATCATATTGTACATCACTGTATACTGCACATTTGTGGTGCAATTTTAAAAAAGCCAGTCTTCAAAAATTGAAGGTGGCTTACAATGATGCACTTAGACTTTTGTTAAATAAACCCAGATGGTCCAGTGCCAGTGAACTGTTTGTATCTGCCCGAGTCAGCACTTTGATGGCTGTCTTGAGAAAACTTATGTATAGATTTATTTGTCGCTTGAATGAATCTAATAATAAAATCATACTACTGCTGGCAAATGTTAAATATAGTGCAATAAAGTACTCTTCTGTACTCTGGAGACATTGGTATGATTGCCTCTTGTAAGGCTAGAAGTCATGTGTTTGTATAGTTTATTTTTTGTACTTTTTATTCTTATTTTGTCTTTGTATTCTCTTTTTATGTAATCTGGACTCTGAGTCTGTAATAAAAATCTAAAAAATCAAATATTAGGTATAATATTATGTGAGCTGAACCTTTAAAACTATAGTTGGTAATCCTGTTCAGAAACACTTTTTGTTACACTGGATAAAATCGTCCTTCCGTCCTAAAAGTAGTTAATATATTACGTAATCACAAAAAGGAGGTTAAAAAATCATTCTCTGTGGGAGCTGCATGCCTGTGAAAACTCGAACCAATCTTTGCCGTTCGGTTCGAAGGGCATGGATTTGTCAAAGTTTTGTTCCTCCTCTCACCCATAGACATTATATACTCAACCCCCATGTCCCTCAAGTTCTGGGAGAATCGCCTTATCTATTAGTTGTCCCACTTGTCAATCATTCTGATTGTATGTATCCGGTTAGCTTAGCGGTTAGCTGTTCATTGTAGCTCTGCTGCTCTCACCGTACACTTTGAACATGGCTGATAGTCACAAGACATGAACTGTGTTCATGTTTATGAGAAGAAGAGGAAGGACTGAGAAGAAAGAAATAAGACCAGAGAGGATTTGGGAGAGCGGAAAAGCAAAGTAAGACGGCCTTGCGCATTTGCAGTTGTTTAAAAAGGGACTTGGGGAAACTTCCAGAAAAATCGCCGACCCTAGCTTTAACAGGGCTCTCAACTTTCACGCATTGACCGTGTGACACACGCATTTCACTGACTTCACACGCTCACACGCAACACGTGGCATTTCACACGCAAACATGGCATCTCTCACGCATAAAAATCACAAAGCCCATCTGGGCTGCGAACGACAAAACTGCCTTCTGCTGAGCTGTTTCGCTTCTTTCACAGCTTGTGGCCATCCGTAATTCCTGCTGCAGTTCGTGTTAACAGAGCGATCAGAGTTATGAATAATTTTAGTCTTAACCAGTGGTGAAAGTAAGCCGGTACGGTCTACGCAGGAGGAAAGGGGGTGGGGGTGGGGGAAGAGCTGCTGCCAGATATTGCCTTCATTCAGAACCAGGCATGGCTGCACTCTGGATCATAAAACAGTTCTGCTAACCAGATGCAGTTTAAAACGCCACTTAGTCTGTTTATAAGTTTCGTTTTTATTAATTCTGCATTTTTTAACTACATGCACCGTATTTCTGTGCCTCAGCGCTTGCTCCTCTCCCCCCTCCGTTTCCTCGGACCCAGTTGCTTTTCTCACCATTCAAAACGTCAATCACTACGTTTAATTTCCTCACATCCATAGCAAAGTGTGCCAGTTAAAGTCAATAGGAGAGTTAGTGTTGCATGCTCTTTTGTTTTTAACAGCATAGAATCAGTGGCGCTTCGGTGGGCATGCTGCCTTGCGCTTTAGTTCAGGTGCGCAAAATTATGTTACATGTAATTTTGGTGTGCACTTTTAAGGGTCATTTTAAAGAACTTGTAACATCAGGGGCTTGATCTCAGACCTGTCAGTCCCCCTGTTTCATGTAAAGGAGCCCTATACAGTCTTTATTTATGCATTTTCCCCACTGCTTATCCCTCGCACGCAGCGCACCAACGGGGGTAAAATCCGCCCACCTCACCGCCCAGAGCGCACTGACAAGATAAATACAGATTTGTCTGGTCAGCGCGGCGACTGAGATGAGAAACCTGTCGCTGTGAAAGGTGATGATAATGGTTATAAACTGTAACAGTCTAGAAGTACATTGAGCTGAAAAGAGGGAGACATCAGCAGCAGGATCGTGCGTAAAGACGCAGCGGGAACCTCTGTGTGCTTCAGTGTTGCTGCTGAGGGAAACTGTCGGATATGCCATATGCCGTACAGGCTTGATGAAACTCAGCCTGATTCACCAATCAGGTTATAGATCTACAATGAAACAAACCCATAAATGAATCTGTAACTGTGTAATAATTCGGTCAATAACTTAAAACTACTTTATTTTATTCAGTATTATTTGAACAAATTTTTTATGTTTTAATCCACTAACTGAACAATAAGTATTAACACTTCTTTTTCTCTTTTTAACAAAAGTAATACATGTCTACTTCAATGTCTGGTGGGATAAAAATGAGATGGACTCCACCGGCTCTTCCAGGGCCCAGTTAGCCCCACCCCCAAACAAGCCCCGCCACAAAATTAGCATAATCTCACTCTTAACTTTTGATAAAAGTTGAGAGGTCTGTTTAATAAGAGGTTAACTATAGCCCAAAATGTCTAAATTCATATCAAAAGTATTTCCTATACTGAGGTCAAAACAAAGAAGTGGTCAAGCATCACTGTACTGAATTACTTTGATTTAATCTAATTTATCTTTCATAAACTAAGAACTCCGTGTGTTAAAATAAAATGAAACAACACTGGCCATAGCCTCTAGGGTGCGCATCTTTCAGCACAATAAATGTAAGGACAAGCCCTACATGTGTTGCTGATGTCTCTGTTCCTGAATTAATCATTCTCAAAGGGGTGCTAAAAATGAAGCCTAGGCGGAAGTTCAATTGAAGAAACTGAATTACTTACCTCCATCCAATCAGAGGCTCATCCGCCTCCGACACAAGCCAATCAGCTTTGAACCACACCTCCATGAAGCCCAATCAGCATCCTGGGTTCATCTTAAAAGAACTTCAAATCCACGTCTCAGCCTGCTACCCAGCAAGCGCAAGCAGTGATTGCGCTATGTCAGTTTTCAAATCAGATGACCCCTATTCAACCCACCTCCATCCCCTTCTCCACCATCGTACCCAAGCTCCATCCGGCTTTTCCATGGTGTGCTTCTTACCTCGTCCCTATCAGAGTGTATTCCTCCCAGACTCTTTCGACATTCCCTGTCACATCGCAATCGGTCCGGCAGAAGACCGCCATGTTGAGCCTGGTTCTGCCAGAGGTTTCTTCCCAAGGGGAGTTTTTCTTCTCCACTGTCGCTTCATGCTTGCTCATCATGGACAGGTTCATGCAAACCTGTGTTTATCCAAGTTGGACATCTATCTTTCTGGGTCCTTGAGTGAAGCACTGGTATCAGCTCACACAGTCTCCTGGATCCCACCAGTACGGCTCAAGCAGATCGTCTCGCCAAGCAGCATCTATGGACTGAACCAACTTCATCTATCTCCACTCCACCACCAGTTTCAGGCCTGGGGGAAACATCCCTGTTCTCATACACCTGCTTATGCATATTAAAGTTGAATTCAGCGTTAATGTTTCCTGCTGAGGTCTGAGCGCCAAAGTCTTAAAATATTGTATCAATAAAATTCTTCTAATTGTGTTTTCTTTCCGTGTGAGTTTTTCAGATTGAAATGTTTGTCATCATCATTTTAGTTTTGGTTGGTCTACATGACTATGAACTATATCTGTAACATTTTTTTAAGTTAATGTTTAAAGGTGTGGATACCCTTAATAATTGGGAAATCACTTGATACAACACAAAATTCACAAGAAAACTGTTCTCTCAATACTAGAAAGCTGCAATCACAAACTGTTTTACAGAAACAAATGAATATCAAAATGTATTTGGACAACAAAAAATAATAATGAAAAATGCGTTTTACAAAAAACTAATTCATGCAACAGCTTATCTAAAATCTAGCCTCAGTATGGTTTACTGAAACTATTACCTATCATTGTGTACCATACCACTCATGTTTTTTATTCATATGGTTTGTTGTTGATTGTCTGAACCTTTGTGGAAAGTCATCCAGCATCCAGTTGGAGGAAGAGCTTCCAAAGCATTTCACAAAAGGCCTTCAGTTCCTTGGAGTAGATCAGATTCCTTGAATCTATCCCAATAATTAAGAGTCTACATGCAGATATAACATCACCCAGGTCCTGGTGAGGTTCAACACCCTCAACCACAAGCCCAACATCTGCTGGGGAAACAGTGGTATCACCTCATCATTGGATCAGTACAAGATGGCTTCAACTGCTGAAAGAACAAATACAGGAACAAATACATGGAATTTTCAAAACATGAACAAATACATGGGATTTTCAAAGCTTAAAAGTGTCAACAATGAAGTAATTAACTTCACTCTGTAATCTTTGAAGGTGGTTCTAGGGTTCTAATAAAGGTAGATGCAAGGATCCTTAGGATGCGCCCCCTCTTCTATGGAATTATCTCATTTTAAGGAGGTAAACACATTTGACCAAAGCTGGTGTTATATTAATCAGGGGACTTGGCAGGAGTGTGTCATTTTCATGAAAACTGTCTACACTAACCTTGACCATAAATACAGATTTGTTAGAAATCAATAATAGTAACAGAACTTGTCTGTATGACTGGGGACACCAGGATGCTATTTTTCCTTCCTGCAGATCCTTGTTTCTTCTTGAAAACTTTGATGTTTTCAAGAAGTGAGTGTGATGGTCAAGTTGTGAAAAAAACTTGGAGATTGTGATTTTCACAAATTCTGTTTCCGCTTACAAAAAGGCCCCAGACAAGCATCTGTAATTGTCACATAAACATTGGACCTCAGCCTTTTCTAGTTCTCACCATATTATAACTTGTGCTGAGATTACAGAAACAATGTGTGAACATAACCTTGCCTGCAAGATTAATTCTCACAGTATTTGTGCATTCACAAACACAAAAGAATCCATCTTGTACCGCTCAGGCTTCAACTGTTTGTGACCGAACCAAAAAAAGGGTTCAGCCCAATCACGTTGCAGCATTGTGATTTAAGGCGGGACATAGCGATGTGACAAAAGCAATAGCTGTCGAGCCCACAGCTGAACCAAAATAAACATGGTAGCACAGGAGGACGCACACTTAGCTGCTGCTATCACCTCGGTTTGGTAAGAATTATCTAGACACGAAGCAATACAGTTTTTGACCGTGTAAACTGTGTATGACTTGGAAAAGGAAAAACTTCATTTTTTATAGATAAAGAATTTTTTGTTAAAATTCCCGGTTTGCACGCGTCCTTTACTTCCAGTGTCTAAGGAATGACACCGATATTGGATCTGTTGCCATAACAAGTGGCTTTTTAAAATAAAGTATAATAATTAAAGGCTACCATTTTGTAGAATATTCTTGTTCTTCACTTTTACTTGTCCCCATGTTCTAGTGGGTCACGTGGAGGCTCTGACATAAAAGAACAAAGTAAATATGAAATGATTAAAAACCAAAAATACATACTGCAGAAAGTGATAGAAACATCTAACATGGACAGCACTATTTTTTGCCAGCCCTCTCTCCTGGCTTTAGCAGACTTTGAGGTGTTACCTGTCGTTTTAATTAAAGACTCAAATTCGGCTCGTGTTCTGCTTGGGAGAAAAACTGTGCGCGTTCTTTGGCCATGCTGAACAGCCAATAGCAGCGTTGGTGATCTTTGTTTCTACTATCGATACATTTCCCCTTTTAAAGTGACGCATGAACGCGGAGTTATCTCAGATAACTCAATCCAGCCATACTAATCATAGACAACAGGTGTGTTCGAAGAACCCAATTAGCCGGATCATGATTAGCCCGATGAAATCCTCTTGGATGTGTCATTTGATCTTGGATGTTTTAAGCAACGTACGAAGAACGGGCCCCAGCTTAACTTCTTGTGGTTCTTGATGACATGTGTCGCTTACGTTTTCCTTTGATACCGTGATTGGCTGCAGTCAACCTTTGGTAGCCAGGCACTAGGTTGGAGAGTTCTACTGAATATCCCCCTTTTCCCAAGCGCATTCCATAGGAGCAATCCCAGATTGACAATGTGTAGAACAGAGAGTGCTACATATTATAAATCTGGGTGGCCAGGTTACTGTGAACACACTGTCACTTTTAAATTTCTGAAAGTCAGTCAACAGAGAAGATGCAGCCATTGTTATAAGGAAATATTTTTTTAGCTGACAAATTATTTTTCAAAAGCAGTTTTCTAGGCATGAGAGGCCCGCCCATAACATTGTAGTTTTAACCTCGGGTGTTAAAGGAACTGACATCTATGAAAGGCCTATAAACTGCAACCTGTACACTGCCACAGTGTTGACAGCTAGAAAGAAAGAAACTTGCTAAGAGCCATGGAACCTTGAAAAAGAGGATATTGACTCTTCATACATACCGAACATTACTGCTGTTTCACAGTTGCCGCCTGTTCTTCAAAAACAAGGATCAGCAAAACATAGCACAGGTTCAGGCTGAAACTGCTCCTATTTAACATTCAAATTGGGTTCCTTCATGGTAAATATGTAAAAACATTCAGAGAAGAAACTTGTATGGTTGTAGCCCAAAACGATTGGCTACGAGAGTAAGCATATGTTATGCCAGATAACTGTTTGATTATGATTATTATTATTAATTATAATTAGGTATTATAACTTTAATAATAGATCATTCAAACTCAAATAGCAGCTATAACAAAATATGGTTCAAATGGTGGTGATCCTAGGGCTATAAGCTTGTAATGATTGATACCACTAATGCATTTATTAATTAGCTGTTATGAGCTCATTTATGCTGGAGCAAGATTATCTGATCGGTTTCTGACCGATGAGATTTATCCAGCAAGCTATGAGAACCCCAATATAACTGCAATTAGAGTTTAAAACGTTACTCCCTTATCACCAATCCAATGTTAATGTTTCTGTATTAATGTCAGATGTTAACTCGAAAAGAAATAGCTCTGTATATTCTGATGACCATGGAAACTCTGAATTGAAATGAACACAAACAATTACTATTCCACAGGTTGCTATTTATTGAACCAAAGCAATTCCCTTTTACAGTAATTATTCTAATTCAACAACCTTGGGAAGTCTACTCACTACTAAAATAAACATGCGAAAATCTATGAAAATAAACAAGTCAAAAATTGATTAAAATGAGAGGTAGCAAATCTTAGTTCAACTCAGTTGTTTAAACATCACATTCAAGACGTCGGCATTTAACGTAGCAGCATTGACAGACACAACAGCTCTGAGAATCCAGATGGACGCTTCAATGTTTTCCAACAAGCTAGCTAATAGCTTAGCTACGCTGCACCCTCCCAAGATGGCGACTATGACGACACATGACCTACAACCTTGCGTGATACATAAAGGGGGAGGTCTTAATGACGTAATCAACGCCTACGCTGTGTGGGGTGTGCCTTGATTAGGAAGGCGGTCCTGAATGAGGATTTCAAAGGGAGAGCGCGGACTGAGATGCAGACAAAAAGATTTAACTGATAAGACAGAAAAGAGAGGAAAGGAAAAAAGATGGAGAAATCGGCTCTCGGCAGAGCCACTTATAAGAACCACAAACCAAAAACACAGCCAAAATCACTTACAAAATGCATGCACATACATCAGAAAATATCCAGCAATTAAACAAACTCCGTCTTGGAGTAATTAAGCATTAAACTAAATCCTAATAATACTGCCCAGGCACAATTAGATCACCTTATGGGTGAAAAGAGAAATACAAAAAAAGGGGAATCTTTCTTTACTCTGACGTTGCCTCGGCGGGTGTCCTGGAGCGATTCGAGTCCGCGAATCTGCCTCAGCTTCGGCAGGTCGGTGCGTCGGACAGCGGGGAACGGGAGGAGAAATCCCTTCGTCTCTCTCTGGGCTTTTCAGACGCTTTGTTCGGCCAAAACGAAAGCGTGGTCCCTTTTACAATCACCGGGAGATAACGGCTCTCAGTCTTCTATCGAAGTGGGTTCAGAAAGAACTTTTAAAGTCGACCTCCTGCTAAGGCAGTGCAGGGATGAAGTTGCTTCGGTAAATCTCGGACCAGCGAGAGAATCGAGCACGTGGCGCGTGTGGGTTGAATCCCACGAAGTGAAACAGCTGTGGTGTCTTCTCGGGATGGCGGGGTGCCAAAAAGAAGAAAGATCGCTGTGTGCGAACGGGTTAAACACCTTTCCCATAGTAACGTTATCAGGGTCTGTCCGTTGTTAGGGTCGACGGCCATTTTGGGCCGTGTTGCATGATGGGAGTTGGTGGCCATTTTGACCACATTGCAACATGGGAAATGCAGTCTGTCACGTCCTGAACTGGTGTAACACATAGAAGCAGTTTTATCAGTCAGAACCTGACAAATTATAATATAGTGGTCACTCATGTGGTACTGCATTGACCTTAATGATTATATAGTTATCAATTATCAGTTCTTCAACTAATGATATGTGATTTTCAATCAATCAATCAATCAATCAAATTTTATTGTCAATTACAATTTGCATTGCAATCGAAAAATCAGTTCCAGTACAACCGTCCATCACATAAACAAACAAAACATTTTAGGGGGAACGATTGACTGAGGCCTTGCGTTGCCAAGGAACGCAGCCAGTCAGCCGCTGCTAAATAGCGCAGCCGTCAAGGCCGCATTCCTCCAAACAGCCCCGAACCCCGCCTGCACGGAGTTCACGAGGCGCTGCCCTTGAACTCTCGAAGGAAGAGCAACAACATGGGGGAAAAGAGGGGGGGAGAAAAAAAAGAGACAGATGTTTGACTATTTATGCTCTCACCTATAAAGAGACAAACAACCGACACAAAAAAACCCCTCATAGCACGAAAAGCACAAATAACACAAGACAACATGTATGCAGAAGGTAAACATTTGAGACCTGTCGCGTGTACGTAAGATTCATCAGTTTTATGAGCATTAGTTATGCGTGTGTGTATGGGCGAAAGTGTTTTTCTCCGTGAACACTCTCCAGAGGCCATTGTCCTTGATGTTATCAGCCGGCCCACAGTTCAGAGAAGCATCCTCAATTGTCAGCGGGGAGGGGGGTAGCCGGGGGCTTTTCTGGGCCATAACAATCCAGGAGTAGAGATAGGGAGGGAATCCAAATATGTTATTTGTTATGAGACAAGCTGCACTGCCTTTCCTGTCAGCTTTTAAGTCTTTTGCTGGCTCCACATAAATCCAATTTTCCAAATTATTGGGCTTTTTCGCACTTCATTCCCAGATTTTATCCCATCTCCCCTTGAGTTCAACCACCAAAGTCAGTCTGCGTTCCAACACAGGCAGCTTTTCGGCTTCGCTCCATTCACCTGCCAGGTTTGTCCGTTCACAGCAAGAGTGAGAGCGTCATGCAGCCGGCAGCCTGATCAAGGCCAAATGGCTCCGACATCCGCTGTATTTGCCGATACTTCAAAAATCCATAAAAACTAATAAGTAGATATCCCAGTATCCTTAATCCAATGTGAAAATTTCAAACGTCCAGGAATGACAAGGTCGAAAGACACACCGTTTTCCTCCAGGAATTTAGGGTGTATCTCACAAAATAAGTCAAATCAGGACCGGACGGGTCCCCCTTCCGTTGCCTACCCGTCGAAAAAAATTTATCAATAGTATTGAGAGACCAGCTTACCAGATCCATGTTTTTCAGAGTTCGGTTGATATGAAGAAAGTGCTCAGAAGACAAGACATAGCAAAGCAAAGCAGGAGGGGGGGGGGGGGTAAAAGCTGCAGAGAGAGAAAAGACATGACCGACCTCGGAGAGAGACAGGGAGAATTTTACAAACATGACTTGATGTTTCTATTAATTAAATAATAAAAAAGAAAAAACAACTGAAAACTTACATGTATATTTCAATCTCTCTTGGCTTAAAGTACTGACTTCATATCATACTTAAAAAGAAAAAACAAAAAGTAAGGTGATAAACCATTATAAATTTGGAACTAAACGCAGAGATTGTGAACAAACATTAACTGCTGAGTAATAATGGACTGGAAGAAGGATGATTGCAGACTTTTCAGCACATGTGTTTAGTTCATTATCAAGAGTTATACATGATAGGCTGTGTGGAAACATATTCCATTACATTATAAAACTCGGGGATAGTGTGAAACTTAAACTATAAACTCACGTCAATATGTGGCCAAACGCTTCTTCTTTAAGTAGTTAATTGCAGATGATGCGGCATTACTGCCTCCTTCTGGTCAAAATAGGTATCTTAGTACTAATTCGCTGAGGTAAAATGTGTTGTGTTGATCCAAAACAAATTCATAAAGATAAAATGAGACATAATTATGTAATTTTCCCAGGAAAAAGCAATTTAATCCAAAAACCATCTTTTTTATGTGCTAATTGGAAATCAAATGTTAAAGACATTTGAGGACAGCTGTCCAGGTTCATTTTTTTTGTGATTCATGGAAGCACTTTTCAGTGGACCCACATCTCTGCATTGAAATATTTCATGGATTTACTGTAATTTTTTCATTTTCTGAAAAACTTTGTGTTTTCATTATAGTTATAAACAGAAATAAATACATTTAACATATCACTCCATGTAGAAAACCTATATATTATGATTTGGACTTTTGATTTGAACTACTGAAAGAATGAACTTTTTGATGATATTCCAATTTATTCAGTTGTACCTTTATTAAGATATAAAAGTTGAACAGAAAATGGTCAAACACACAATTCTTTCAGAGGGAAACTTTCCCACCCGATAGTAAAAGGCATCTAACTTTACTCTGTTTTTATGTTCCCATGTTTCTGTTTTTATTTTTCTATGTTTTAATCATATAAAGGACTTTGCCTTGTCCTTGTACTGAAATGTGGTATACAAATAAATTTGCCTTGCCTAACTTAATTTCTGAAAGCAGGGAAAAGTACAACATAACTTCCTGAAGTCAAAGTCTGAGGAATTCAAGTACACAGATCCAACCTTTCCTAGAGTCCACTGCCATCAGTCCACTGGTGCTTTGGAACGGGACAGGCCTAAAATCAATTAGCTGTTCTCCCTACATGAGACTGTCAATTAACTGCTCAGTGATTGAATATGACCGCTTTACTGGCAGGGCCAGCTGCCCTCTTCCATGACAAATTACATCAGTTACAATCAGTAACCTAATAAAAACAAGTTTACTTGACATTTAGATGTCAATGATTTTAAGCACAATATGCTTTGGTTAAAACAAGCAGCCTTCACTTGTGGATTTTCATTCATAAGACGCCTTTCTTAAGCTTCTTGTCTTCATCTTTGTTAGCAGTTTTACTACAAAAACAAAGCAAACAAATTCTTTCATACTTCGCATAGCTTTCTTTCATACATCCATGGTTGCAAATGAAACATTTTACTCTATTAATGTTTGTATGTTTCAGTATATAATAGTCCAATTCATTCCCACCCTTTAGTACTTTGATATTCTGAAAATACCAATGAGAAAATGTCTGTCTTTGCTTCATTAGTTTCATGGTAATCACAAGTAAAAAGGGAAAACGGCTTGGAGCAATGTTTCCAGTTTGATTACTTCTTAATTTTCTAGAGACCTGGAATGTCTTCCATCAGTTGTTTAAACATTTGCTTTTCTGCTTTTAAAATTAATAACTTTTCTATTTCTTACAGCAAACAGGTAACAAATGAAACTCTTGTATAATATGCTCACATTTCTGGCATCAAAGCAAAATACTGGAATGCTGGTTGCGGCTAATTTGGGGTCTGCCTGTTCGTGTTCCAATCCTCAAATTAAAGCTAATGACCTTTGAAGCTTCACAGCAGTCTTAATTTTAGGAGATAACCCCAGTCGGTCGAGACAGATGAGTGTTCACACTGAGCCTGGTTCTGGTGGAGGTTTTCCTTCCTGTTAAAGAGGAGTTTTCTTCTCCACTGTTGCTTCATGCATGCTCAGTATGAGGGATTGCTGCAAAGCCATGGACAATGCAGAAGACTGTCCACTGTGGCTCTACGCTCTTCCAGGAGGAGTGAATGCTGCTTGTCAGGACTTAATGCAATCTGCTGGCTTTCCTTAGAGAGGAAACTTTTTGACAAATCTGTCTGATTTGAATTTGACCTTGTAAAGTGCCTTGAGTAGACGTGTTGTGAATTGGCGCTATATAAATAAAAATTAATTGAACTGAATAGATAAACTGTGTATTTGACTGGCGTTCTTCAGGCATTTTGTAGCTGAATATTGCCAAAGAAAGACTTTGGGGATCTTTGAAAGTGTGTTGAAGGAGCTTGAGAGGGTTTCCAACACTTGCCAACACACTGAACCTTCCAGTTGCATTTGTCTGAGCAGAAAAACAGAAGCTCACTACAGCAAAAGAGCTGGTTCCACTGGAAAGCAGATAAGTAGTGGTGACCAGCCAATCTGACCACTCCAGGTTAGTTCCTGTCAGCACCAGACACCGTCATCAAGACAAAGTTCAAAATGTTCGGACAGTCATTCGGAAAGTCCTGTTTCTCTTGGGTAAATTTTTATAAAACAACTGAACTGAAAACACTTGAACAAACATGTCTGCACTGGTGCTAAAAACATCAAGAATGTCTCAAAAATGGCAGTATTTTATTCTTGCCACATGAAAAAAATAAGATTTTAACTGTTGATAATATGGCATAGTCTTTCATAGTATGTCACACAGCAAGATGTAGTGAAAAACCCCAAATGAAGCCTTCATTTACAGACCACTCAGGGTTTTAAATGCTCAGGTTCAGCTGACTCCAGCAGAACAGATGCTTTCAAAGAGCATTAAACAGTTTGATCATGGTGTATTTCATTATCCTCTGTTTATGTATCACAGGATTCTCAAGCATCACTGTCATCACCAGTTTGCCCAGTCTAACCAGTTTCAGTAGATTTATGCTTAGATTTCAACACCAAGTCTAACTCCAGAAGCAGATCTTCTGCATGTGGTCTTTTGTTTTTGATTGATTTGACGCCCACATAATGCTAACTTTCTCCATCCCATCGCCTGACTGAAATGGCCTTTTTGTGCCACTTGACTTTCTCTCTCACACACAGCTGCATTTGTCTTGCAAATCCATCCCCGCTGCGCTGCGTTCAGGCGAGGAAAAGGGAGCAGTTGGATATCAGTGAAGTTCAAGCCAGTGAACAAGCGGAGAGGCTGCTCCAGAGCGCAGGCCTTTGTCGATATCAGAACGGAGAGCTGGTGAAAAATGATGCATGCTTTTACATCTCTGAATCCTGGCAACTGACAGAGCAGGCGATGGGGGTGGGGGTTGTGGGGTGCACGGGCGAACAAAAGCCCCCCGGTCTGAACGGGTTGAGTGTCCGCTTGCGCACGACGGGAATCAGCAGCGCAGAATGTGGGAGATGGATGGGGAAGCACACGTCCAAACGCCCGTGACTACAATTTGCATATTAGCAATTTATCACTTTTTTGTTGAGTTATTCAGGGATTTATAGAGTCAGAGACAGAAATACAATCATTTGTCAAAATGTGGGAGATTTTCCTAAGAACATTCAAATCCTCACAAATGGCTTCCCTTCTGCATGTTCGGCTTTCTAAAATCTATCCAGTCTGCTTCTTTCCTCCCTTCAAAAGAGCCTCTTGTGTGAAAGGACTGTAATATTTTATGATGGGGCACGCAAAAGCTGTGCACAATGCCTCCCATATCCAGTCTCCTTTCAGCCGTAACAAAGATCATAGCAAGACGTCTTTCTGCCTAATTCATTCAAAGGCGCATTCCCGTCCTCCGATGCAGAGGTCAGCCCGGCGTGTTCAGTCCACCAGGAGGGTTTTCAGAGGCCAGAGGCGGCCAACTGGCTCCGTCACACACATCCACACCACATGGACATCTACATGTTGGAGCTCATGTCTCCACTGCTAAAACGCAACCAGAGCAGCCTGGAATACACATGGCAGGTATACATTCAACCAAATTATTCAAGAGTTATAATGACAAAAAAACCCAAAAAAAACAGACACCGTCAGGCAAAAACAGCAACAAGCCAATCAAAGAAATTATTTGATTCCGTCATGTCAGAGGGAGTTGAAAGTCCCTCACATCCGATCCGTGACAGCGCAGCCTCTATTCCAACTGAAGCTCTCCATCAGACCTTCCACGCTCACAACATGTTCATTACAGTCATATATGACTGTAATGAGAGCATTGTGCGTGCAGTGGTGGAACAAAACTAAATTCAATTCAATTCAATGTTTTACGCATGAACGCACGGACGTCAGAATGAGGGACCAAGACTGGGCCCTCCAAGCCCAAACCCAAGCCAAATCTTTAAAACAAGGCGTATATTTTGGGACACTATTTTTTCTTTTCTTTTTTTTATTAAAGCACAAAATGAAGAATTAAAAAGATCCATTCTTAAACTATTTCTGGGTATTAAATAATCATCATAATAAACTAATAAGGATATTTTTAAACTGGTGCAACATTTCTAATGAGGGTCAGGGAGGAGTTTTGTAGTTATTTTGTTGTTTGAATGCCTGTTTGCATAAACCTCTCAGTAATTTGTGCATCTATGTCTAGGATACAGTAGAACTCTTCTCTGTAAAAACCCAGATCTGATTCACATGTAAACTTGGTAGCTTCAGTCCTTTTGTACTAGCTGATTTTTAATGCAACATGCGAGTAAACTTCTGGTTTTATTTAGTCTTGTGTTTTTTTTTTTTGTTTGTTTTTGTTTGTTTTGGTTTTTTACATTGAATTGTTGTAAAATAATAATATTGCGCTGTGTCCGGAGCAGATCCACAGAGCGCGGGGATTAGGGATAAGGGAAAATTGTGGACAACCCCGTACATTTTTCTTTCCTCCTCTATTGATTAAAACTACCCCCAATTGACAAGGGCTCAGCAATGAGTTGCTCTGTAGGTCCCTGGGGAGTAAGAGTATTTGTTCTTACACATAAGCTTGAACCAAGAGAGCGCAGAACCTCAAAGCAGAGTGCTCCCAGCGCTCCTCAGCTTCGCAAATGTACACAGCATGTAATTTACGTGAGAAGCAGACAGTAATCCATGTCGCACTGGTGAGATAAATCCAACTTTCTGAGTGGGAGAGCTGAGAGGCAGTTCTGACTGCGTTGTGTCGTGCCAAAGCTATCCTCTGACAGTATTTGCACCGCGCAGGAAGAGCGGCGCTGCAATCAATGCGCGCTTCGATGTATATTAGTCTGACTAACGGGGCATTAATCGTTGGTTTTGCGGGTGATGTTGATTCTCGCCTTATGTGGGCACAATGTTGGGGAACAGATCTGGGCCGCTTTTAATGTGGAGGGACGTGTCAGCTTGTTTGCTTTCTTTTTTGTGTGTGTGAGGCGCATTTGCGGAGCAGATCAGAGGGAGTTAGTATCTGAGAAATGTACAGTGTCTCGAACCGGCCTCGGCCAAATTCTTTTTGAGACCCAACGGTACGAGACCGAGCCCGAGACCAAGACTGGGAAAACGGTCAGAATCATTGGAAATGTTGACGTCACGCTGTTGTAGAAAGCTTCCAGGTGGCATGTTTAGTTTTGAACTTGTTTTCGCTTCTGTGTTGACACAAAGGAGGGAGGGGTCAGAAATGTGAGAAATTAAATAAAAGTGTGGGTCTCTACTATTCTGATTATTAATATTATCTTATCAGAACATGAGACAGGGAGCTGGGTCTATAAAAAGGAAACATTTGCGTAAAAAGACCGTCTGAACCAGGACAAATGTGAGCTCTCGCCGCTGTATATTTCGGTCCCTGCCAGTGCGCTCCCTGCCGCTTTGCATGCCGAATGTATCATTCTGTGCAGTCAGGAACATGTATTTCTTTTGCACTAACACGTCATAGCCAAATAAAACCACCACCTAAACACAAACATCTTGTTTCCTTTATTAGCCACTTGGTCTTCCCGTGAAGGGAGGAGCTTTCTGTGCGCCCCGGTGCCACATGTTGCCTTCAGTGCAATACGTTGGATTATTCAACAAGTTCAATTTCCCATAAAGAACGAAAGTTAGGATCTGAAGGGCTCTGCGGGGACAAAAGACCAGCGCCTTAGCACCATATGCTTAATGGCTACAGCCGTTCAGTCTTTATTATAGGCTAAAAGTGGTCCTTTAAAAGTTGGAAAGGCTCCTTTATTTGAGTTAGATGGAGCACTTGCGCACAAAACCAGGAGCGCGCATTGCCAATGACTCGCCCCCTTCCCTTTTCCTTTCAGAGTGTGAAGCGGCCACCGTCACTGGCCGTTTCACTTCAACATAAGCTTTTCATCTCCGCGCTTTGTTCTCTGTGAAAGTAATGCTGCGAATCAAAGAGATGACAATATTTTCTATCAACTTGGAGACCCTGGACAAGGGCCCTCGAGCTTTGGCAAAAATCAGTGCTGGTTATTCATCTTGTCACTCTGCACCTGTGGTCCCGCATTCAAATGATACAAACCTGTCCCTATTAACATTAATTATTCCCAAACAACACAAAGGCTGAAACAGAGCAGGTTGAAGTCTGTTTATGGCTCCTAAATGTTTTATTCCTCTGAAGATGTGCCCGTCCCTTTTCTCTTTTCCTCTCCGAGGGCCCGTCTCCTTTTCAGTCTTGAGTAGCCCTACAGCTCGGATTGTACAATCGCAGCATCTGCTTAATCTTCCGGATGAAAATATGACACAAAACAGACCTAATAAAGGATTTGTTACATGCTGGTAATGAGTGATCAACACAGGACACAATGACGCATGATCCTGAGAGCCATATGTTTCTGGAGGCACCGAGGGTAGTTTACACTCTTGTGAAGAAAGCACCAGGTGATGACAAGGAAATTGCCAAATCAACCTCCTTTCTGTCCTGAAAAAAATAGAAGACATAAATTAAACTGGCTTATCGCGGCGCAGCTTAAAGAACTCGCTGTTAATTGGCTGCGGGGCACAAAGCAGACGCAGGGACACGTTTGGCTTGGCCGCGAAAGCGCTGCGCTTTCACTCCACTGTAACACAAACGAAAATGCGTTTTGTTATTGCAAAACGTCATGCTTTACAGCAGCCATATTGTATCGTGGACAAAGGCTAATGGAACGTTAAAGACACGGAACACGGTGCCAAATCCATCTCGAAGACACTACAAGGGCCACTCTTTGCTTGCTTTTAGGCAGCTGCTGTCCAGGGACCCGGACGCAAGGAAATGAAAAGAGACAAAGTTTCAGCGACCAGGTGCTTTCCGGGAGATACAGGCTTGCAGAAGGATGAGGGGACGCCCATAAAGATGGTTTTAGGGCTGGCTGTTGACGGATGGCCAACCAGCGCACAGTGAGGCTGGCGGATTCAGTTATGATTGGGTCTGATTTTAGTCAGCTTTAAAGCTAAGACAACATGAAGCGTTTTGAGTTTGAGGTGTTGGTAAAGGCTGTAGGGTAAGCCTCCACCCCCACCCCTGCCCCGTCACGAGATAATCAGCAAATCAAGCTGATTTGTGCCTCTTGTTCAACGTCTCCCCCGGTGCGCCAACATGCGGCCGTAAAGCGGATTTAACAGAATTAGTGCTGATGAGAAGTTTTATTTAGTCGTCCTGGAAGCGTGAAGAAAGCAAAAGGTCTTCTCTGGTGTTCCTTTCACCGCCCCAGTGATAGGCAATAAACGGGACAAACAGTGTCCCGTTTATTGGACACTGCAGCGAGAGGCAGAGTTCACATGCTGATTCCCGGTGCGTAAAGTGCTGTTTCCTAGTTTAGTCAGACAGACGAAGTTGAACTGAAACACGCAGAAAAGACGCCACAAGTCCAAAAGAAACTGCAAACGGCGCATTGAGACAGAAAAACAGTAAACTGGAAAAATCTGCAAAACACCTAACTGATTTATGCTTCAGAACAAAAAAGCGAAACGAATCAGAAAGAACCATGTCTTTGCCCTCAATCATTGCACTGGAAAAAGTATTATTATTATTATTATTATTATTATTATTATTATTATTATTATTATTATTATAGCTGTTTTTGTTGCTGCCTTTGCAGATCGTGCTGAATGCTGAGCTCTGTGCAGCCTTCTTTGCATTAAATCAGCGGCCTTTCTTTCAGCTCTTTTCCGGCCTTTCTCTGCACAGTTGGCGCGGCACATAAAGCCTCGGCCAGCGCAGCTCTGAAGGGAAGAAAACCTGTCACGTAGTAAAATGCTGCTGTTTTTAGAAGACTTGCCAAGCCCGTAACAGGCAAAGCGACGCGATAGCCAGGATTTTTTCAACGTCTCCCTTCCACTTGACTGTAGCCAGACCAAATGAGGAGGCGCTCTGAAAGGCATGAAACTGTCCAAAGGAGGAAAGGTGCGAACAGCAACAATGCAGCCACTGTTCGAATCCTCTCACACCATCACAGCGTCAAGAATGGTCAAGCTGAAGTGATTCTCTAACATTTGACTTTCTAATGGCCTTAATGAGATTACATGCTCCAGCAAGGCGCGGCGGCGAAGGCAGACACTCAGAGGATGCAGGCTGCTGAGGAAGCAGAGAGAGATGTCAAATAAAGGTGTCAGCAGGTGAAAAATCAGATATTAGAGAGATTTCATCAGAAATTAGATTTTAGTTTGAATCCACACGCACCTCAAACACCAAGAAGCCGTGCTTCTCGCCTCGCCTCCAGTTGAGCCTTCCAGCGGCTCTGTAGCTGACGGCCCTCATGGCTTATGTTGGAAGGTCAGAGCCGCTTGCTTCATTTATGCTGCCGTGTCGATGGAGAGGGGGGGAGGGGGGCGTGGGCAGGAGGACACCGCTACCACGGGAAAATGTGTCCTGGCAGCACCTGGCAGCACAGAGCCGCATTCAGCAGATCCCCACCCTGCTGCTGCTGCGCCCCCCTGCGCTTTAAACACCTTCCACTGTCGGGGGTATGGACTGGCAGCGCGATAGCCCTTCATTTGCATACTTCTGTCATTAAATATTTACCAATTTAAACTCACTCTCTGCTTCCTGATTTCTTTCATAAAACCTACAACATAATATCGAAGCTCATGCTTAATCGTTTAATCCAGCAACAATTATACGTGTGGTTTGAAGGAGCTGGTTGTAAAAAGAAAGCTTTGACAAAAGAAAGAAATCAGATCAAGTTGATTTAGTTTTGTTTATTGGACAACGTTCACGCGTTTTATAGATCTCTAAAAATAAAATAGGTATGAAAGAAAGTTTAAAAACTGGAGATCAAGGGGGAAAAATCGCTTGATTCTGGACTTTTTGTTACTACTAAGGTATCTGCAGGAAAATTGCCAGAACATTGTAATTTGCATGCCAAGTACAAATACTATCCTGGTTGATATTGTCCCAATTTGTATCGAAGAACATGAAGATGATGAACATTTTAATATTTGACAGGAAATAAATCAGATTATTTATTATTAAGTGCGCTAATTTCTAGCTATGACTCCACGTGCATCCCCTACCCACAAAAAAAGACACAAAAAAATCATCTCACAGCATTTAAATTAAAATATATATTATTATCTATAAGAAAAATATAACAATAAATACACGATTGCCAGCTGGGAAAATTACAAAAAGTCCAATTATCAACATGATAAAGGTATGTAGAACACTGAATCCATCTGAGAAACGGTACAGTGCGCTCAGAAGGTGCCGCACCTTCAGTGCTTATAGCTCGACATTAACATAATGGCTTCAGGTTTCCTGAAGGAACATCAGGAGGTTCCGGCCTTTCTGTTCAGGCTACAAGGCCGAAAGGAGGTTCGTTTTCAATGTCCGTCAGGGCGGTCTGGTGCTGTTTCCGGGGGTCTTCCGGGGTCCACACCTTGGCGGTGCGGATAATATTCTGCTCCCGTAGTTGCTTTTCATCGGACCAGGATAGCGAGTGACCGGCCAGTGGAGGCAGGCCGTAGTCCGGGTCGCTGGGAGAAGGAGACCCTGAGGGAGAGAAGAGAAACATCAGCTGCCTGCTTGTTCTGGATTTTCACCCTAATAAAACAAAACCATCCAGGCTGGAGGTGGAAAGATACAAGCGGTTCTTCTTCAGACTTACTTGTTCCTCTGTGGCAGATGATGACTTTCTTGGGCTGCGCGTATGTCTCGCTGTTGGAGTTTCTGATCGGCAGGTCAGACTGCACGAGCTCAGCCAGGAAGTTGATATAGCCGATCGCCAGGCGCAGGGTGTCCACCTTGGAGAGTCTTTTCTCGTAGGGCAGAGTGGGGATGTGGGATCGCAGCCCTTCAAAGGCGTCGTTGATGGACTGCATCCTCCTGCGCTCCCTGACGTTCGCAGCCTGCCGCAGCTGCTGCATCTCCATCTCAGAGCGCAGTCGCCTCCGGCGCTTCAGCAGCGGCCCGACGTGGCGGCCCGTTTGCGGGGAGAGGTCGGGGGTGCATGAAAAAGTTGGGGACGAGGAGGAGAAGGACAGGCTACCGAGGTCATAGTCCCCATCGTATGGAGCCGCCCTGCCGCAGCCTTCTTTGCTGTAATAGTCCTGGAGGTGAGAGCTGAGGAAGTCTACATCTTCATCCAGAAAGTCCTTGGTGTCCAAGTGGCCGTCTCTGGAGGACTGGTCTGTGAAGAAGTCGTCATCATCGAAATAAGGAGGGGAGGAGAGAGAGTCGAGCGCAGAAAAGGGATCCAGAACAGCGTCCATGTTTGTTCACGCTGCATTCATCTCCTGCTGCTGCGGAAACAATGGCGACTTTTCCTCTTCCACCAACCTGTGGATCTGGCCTTGAGGTTCACTGTTCAAAGTTTTCTTGTAGATCGGCCACGCGAAGATTCTTTATAGCAACATCCTTAGTCGCGTGCCGCTTGCTAAGAGCGACAGCCAATCACAGCTCGGTCCGTGAGGCGCACCTCAACACCATTCCAAGAAACCACGCCCCCGTTTCCCACTTCCAAGAGGTCTGAGCTGAGCGGTGGCAGAGCAGCGGAGCTCGGTAACGGAACACTCCAACTGCTCCGCTCTCATTCTAGCTGTTAAATCCCAGCTGCTGCTCCTTCCTGCAGGACACCGGCAGCTCATTTCTCATATGCTTCCATTTGCTTTGCAGACCCATGAAAGCTTTCTGATGACCCAGACTCAGTGACATTTTAATCAGCCTGAATATATTTTTGATGGCCTTTCAGCTTTAATCTTTTGCTATTAATCCGATACCAAATGGGAACTGTGGTTTCACTTTTAAATAAAGTCACACAAAAAACACCGGGGTAATATTCAATTGCCTGGGCACAATAGCTTGAATAAAAACCCAGGGGGTAATACATACTAAATTTTAATTTCCTCTAGTTTGTATATTTAATGTTTGTGTGCAAAACATTGTTCAGCAAGGGTAATTTTGTTCTATTCAATTCAATTTTATTTATATAGCGCCAATTCATGAAACATGTCATCTCAAGGCACTTTACAAAATCAAGATCAATCATATTATACAGATTGGGTCAGATTATGTTCTGAATATATAATAATAAAATAATAATAATGATAACACGTGTAAAAAAATCAGTTGGCTTATGGGGTCTGGGAGTTTAAAAAAATAGAAGAATGAATGAATGCGGTAATATTTATTTTTAAGGTATACAAAAATGTTAATAAAAATTTAAAAGCATACAAATAAAACACTCCTATTAATGTAACCAAGAAATCAGTTCGAACTCTGGCCTGGTTTAATCCATCCTATGTAGGCTACAGATATGTAGTTTTCACCATTTATAATTAAAAATATTTATTAATATTTGGAAATATACATTTATAAATATCTATACATATATGATGCCAAGTCAGAATTCATCAAACGTCTTGCATACGACCATATATACATAGCCTATATATTTATATATCCTGCATCCTAGTGATATTAATGTGTGTCAGTTTTAGGATTTGACTTGACTAGTTATATTAAACTGTGTCCTATCTTCATCCTTTCACTAATGCAGTTCCATGGTGGCGCTGACTTTGAGACCATCTAAAGTGAATATATGTAGAATCACACACTACCCAAGCACGACGTCCTACTTGAAAGCTGCCACTTGTGCACGTGCAGAAGAGCTCTCAGCATCACCATTTATTTAGCGGTAAGTGCCATAAATACACACACCAGTGGAGTGGTCGATGCGCCACTTGTGCCAGACAGAGCTGGTTTGATTGGGAGAACTGGTTGACAAATAATGGCTCAGTGGAGGGCTGCATGGCGCGCGCTCTATTGATACCTCACGCGACAAATCAAAGAACCCCAGTATAGGCCTGGCGAAAAAACACTACCCCCTGATCTGTGAGCACACATCTAATAAGCCCATCCAATGAAAGGATCACTTTGTCCTGCAAACAGAATGGAGCTTTAGCAGAGACAAGCTGCGTGTGCGCGCAGCCCGCGTGTATGAACACAGGTCGAGTAAAGCAAAGCTGCAACACGGGTCGTGGCCGTGGGAAGAAGACCATTTGCGCTGTTCAGTCAGTCAATGCAACAAGCCGCAGAATGATGAAGCTGTTAGCTCGGCCGCACGTCTGTCGGAGGGGTACCACTCCACCCTGACTCTGCCAAATCATCCTTCATCAGCGTGTTAAAACATTTGGATAGATACAATAAAAACTTCTATTTCTGGTAAATCTCTGAAATCTGACATTTTTTTATTTCAAGCTGCCTCAGGTGTTCTTTTCTTCAGAGCGCTCTGTGTTTTTTGGGGAGCTGCAGGTGTTACCCAGCTTGATATAGCTACTAGTATGATGAAGTTAGTTGTGGAGCATATGTTTGGACCTGCCTTTGAGTTATTTTTAATAATTATATTGTTAATTATATAAAGCAGTGGGCATTTTTTCCTCATCTGTAAACAGGTTGGAAGTTTTTGTTCGCATCACCTTAACCCTCCTCCCTCGCGTGTTTTGCCCCAGACCAAATGATAATTCGAACCGTGCCGGTTCTTAACGCACCGTGACCGTGCGCTCTACGGAGCTTCATTCACGTACTGTTGTTGAGAAGGAGGCGACCTGAGCAAGCGAACAAGTGTTTTGGTTCCCATGCAGCCTCCCGCTCTACAGAACGCAGCCGGCGGACCCCTCCAGACCGCTCTGACACCCCCACAAACAAAAACGTGCTCACACAGAATCAGCTCGAACAGAAGGCAAAAAGCTGGGGTGGGGGGTGGAAGGGGGGCACATACACTCATATTAAATACGTTTAAGTTGTTAGTGAAAATTAATGAATGCATGAATTAAACATATGTTTTATCAAGCCTGCAGTCCTCTATTAAAAATGATTCTTTGTTGATCTGCTGCAATTTAATATTTTGTGTTTTCATTGGCTGTAAGCAGAATATCATAATTAACAGGAAAAAAAGGCTTGAAAACTTCAGTCTGTATGGAAAAAATTAAATAATTTCATTGGTGTTTTGACAATTTTCTTTCAATAAGCTTCAATTTATTTGCAGTCGAAATTACCCCAGTCTTAGTCTCTAGACCCACACAGACAGACAGACAGAGAGGCAGACAGAGAGGCATAGGTAAAAACACCAGAGGAGCCAAACACCAGCGGCTGGTTGACAGAACAGTCACCCTAGACTGTTCACTGCATGGATTGATTAAGAAGGCCTATGATTCAATGCCATACACATGGATCCTGGAATACCTGAAGCTGTACAAGGTCAACAGCACTCTGAGAGCCTTCATTGCAAACTCCATGAGGCTGGGGAAAACCACCCTTGAGGCCAACTTCAAGCCAATTGCACAAATCTCCATCAAATGTGGAATATACCAAGGAGATGCTCAGTCCCCTCCACTGTTCTGCATAGGCCTGAACCCCCTCAGCCAAATAATCAGCAAGTCTGGCTATGGATACTGACTCAGAAATGGGTCCACTATCAGCCACCTCCTGTACATGGATGACATCTAAGAGTGAGCAAGACACTGACTCGCTGATCCACACCACCAGGATCTACAGCGGGGACATCAAAATGTCATTCGGGCTGGAGAAATGTGGCCGGATGGTGACAAAGAAAGGGAAGGTAATCCACACAGAGGGGATTGCACTCCCAGAAGGGAGAATAGCAGATGTTGAAGAGAGCAATAAGTACCTTGGAATACCACAAGCAAATGGCAACCATGACGAGGCCACAAGAAAAGCAGCAACAGCCAAATACCTGCAACGAGTGAGGCAAGTTCTGAGAAGTCAGCTCAATGGCAAGAACAAGGTCTAGGTAATCAACAGCCATGACTTGCCAGTAATCAGATACCCTGCTGGGGTAATAAGTTGGCCTATGGAGGAAATCCAGTCTTCTGATGTAAAGACACAAAAGCTACTCACCATGCGTGGTGGATTCCACCCCAAATCTAGTATCCACAGGTTATACATTAAACGCAAAGAAGGAGGCAGAGGCCTAGTGAGCATCAGAGCCATCATTGAAGATGAAACATCCAAGCTCCAAGAATATATCAGGAAGATGGCCCCAAGGGATGAAGTGCACAGTGACTGTCTCAGCGAATGGAAGCTGGAAGAGAAGGAACTGATGGAACCATCGTGGGAGGAAAACCCCTGCATGGGATGTACCCCCGACAGATAGCTGAAGTGGCTGATATGACCACATCCTACCAATGGCTAGAGAGGGTTGGACTGAAGGACAGAACTTAATCACTTAGATTAATCGTTTATTTTGACAGCTCTGTCTACTGCATATAGGCAACCGTATGAGGGTAATGGTTACCAAGCCTACCCTGGACACACGCATTTTGTTGTCCAATTTCATTATGTTACATCTGTTGCCCTCATAGATTCCTGAAGCTAAGCTCGGATGTACATTTTACATTCCAATAAAGATCATTGATAACATGCCTCTGAAGTTCGACTTTTCAGATCAGAATCAGATCAGAATCAGATATACTTTAATTCTGCACCCTTCTTTTCTGCAATTTTTGCACCATTGCAATACTTATAGGCAATATATATTCTGCTCCATGAAATCCATGCTATTGTTCAGTAGTGCACATACTGTTATATTCAACAAATTAGAATATTATTGAAAAGTTAATTTTTTTAGTAATTCAATTCACTACGGGAAACACATTATATAGATTAACACAGGCAGATGATGTTTTAAAGCCTTTATTTCTGTTAATCCTGATTTTTTTCCAGCTCCAGGAAATAAAAACTCAGCATTTAATATTAGAATATTGCATTAAACCAATTAAAAAGATACATTTTCATCCAGAAATGGAGTCTTAATGAAATGTGTGTTTAATACTTGCTTCAATGTATTTTCTTTTTCAAAAGGTATTTTTAATCTTCCAAACAAGCCTCTTTAGAAATACATATTTTAATTTATTGAATGTCACTCTATATGGTTCCTTAATATATTTGCATTGTACTAAAATGCATTAATTTAGGCCTCTTTGGTGTCGGCAGTCTAACCTTTTGTCCGTGTTGGCAGTTTTTTCTTACATTCCGTTTACTTTCATACTTTCAGTAGTTTTGAAACCCGTACTTTAACTTTAACTTGAGTAAACAGTTTGAGTTGATACTTCAATTTTTAATGAAGTGTTTTTAAACACTAGTATTCTACCTGCAAATGTGAATACTTTTGACACCTCTGTTTTTTCTGCATGTGAGTCTGGTATCTGGCAGATGCTAGAAAAGTAAATCCAAAAAGTGAACTACCGCTCAGACGTGTGGAATTAGAAATTAATCCTTCCTCAGAGTGATTCAGTGGTAATCCATGTAATCTGTCACTGCAGGGGATTATCCATCTGGATGACTATAACAAATTAAAAGGATTTATTGAACAGTAAATTAACATCTTCTGGCCCGACAAACTTTGCTTTGTTGGTGACCTGAAGGGAGCAGTTTGTGAAAAGTCTTTTAGGGTTTTATTCATCAAGTGTTCAAAGTCAGTTGGAAATTTGGCAGCAAAGATCTTTGGATTCCAGCATCAGCAATTAGGGTTGATTTTAGATCTGCAGATTTTGCACGATAACCTATGCTACCATAAAGGAAATATTTGTGAAGATTGGTGCTTTTGTTAATCGATTTTTCTTATGTTCTTTTTGTGTCAACATCCATCTTGTGTTTTTTGTTTTCTTTTTTTTGGGGGGGGGGGGGGGGGTACGTCTTTTATTGTTTGCTCTACTTATTTGTAGTCTAACAGTTGCAGGGTCCTCTTAGTTCTGTAATTTATAACTGAAAATAATAGAATAGAATAGAATAGAATAGAATAGAATAGAATGCTCCATATTGTCATTACAGTGTATAATGCGATTGGAGAGTTTCTCCTTTTTCTTGCAGACATAAAGCATATACAAAAACAGTGTAAAGCTACTATTAGCAGTTAAAAAATGTAAAAATACTTCAAATACGTAAAAAATTTATAAAACATGTAAAAGTATAACAGTATATTTATCAGGTGAAAACAGACAGTAAACATGTATTGCACAGTTAAAACTGAATAAACAGGCCACAGCATCAGTGTTAGTGAGAGTTATTAGACATACTTTTAACAAGAAGTTTTTAAATAATAAAGGCACATTTAAAGATCGCCTTCATTCACAATCACTTTTCATTCTTTAAGAATTGAACTTTAACCTGTTCATATGGTAACAGCTCTTTCTGTTTCGATGCATCCCCCAATTACTTTATCATTTAGTTTGTTTGCTGCAACGACATCCTCAAATTTTCAGAATTTTTGCTTTAGAGAATGTTTTTGCCAGCATCATAAAAGTGGCAGAACTTTCATGATGGTGGCTTTACCTACATTCCCCAGGGGGTCCAGCTACAACCTTAATCATGTGTTGAGATAAATACAAGAATGACTTGAAATTAGGAGTGTCAGACTTGGGACTAGATTTGAGAGTTACCTGTCTTTATTTGAGACTTGACTTGGGACTTGAAGATAAAGACTGGGTCCCACCTCTGGCTGTCTGAGTAAAACTGTCATACAAAGGTTAATTAGCTAAATAATCATGTGTCTATCTGGTCCTGAGTCAGGTCTTTGCTAGACTTTTTCCTGTTTTATGAAGACGTGACTTTCAGATGTTGTTCATCTAAAAACAGAACTTTCAAAATCTTACAACACTGCACTCAGAAAATGTGCATGCGTGATGAAAGAAGGTGTAAGGACACATTTCTGGTTCAGATAGAATGTAGTTGACCAGATATTGGCTTACATATGATCTTTCATCAGAAGATTTCTGAAGCCCCTGAGCTTTTGGAAAGCCTTCCTGAAGTGCATAATAACTACTTATCTTTTTGAGCCTTGTTTTCAATAATAAATAATTTTCTTTATATTATTGATTTTTTTTATTTCAGCTCTGGAGCATTTTTAATATAATCATATTCTATCATTATTAAAAAGCTATTTTATGTTTAGTTTAATTGTCTTTTGGTTAAAGAATGTGACTTCTTTGTCCACTAGAATTTCATAATTTTTTTGTCTGTTTATGTAGTTTTTCCTCATTTATGTTTGAAAGCAATACATATATTCCAATTCCTCACTTCTATAATTGAATTTATATTCTGTTGGAGTTATTTATATTTATCCTTAGGTTTTTTTCTTAATTTAACATTTTTATACAGATTGTTGATGGTTTTTGCATGCATGTTACAATTTCTAACGTTTCTAAAATCACTTTATGCTCTATATGACTGTATAAAAAAGTGAGTGTAGTTGATTAGTTTTTTAAAGTCTGTTAAAGATTGAGACTTTGAAACAAACATGCAAGAAGGAATATTGTGATATGGAGATGTAGAGACAGTTCTGCACTTTAAGCTGCAACTCTCAATTTCACGAGAAGACATGGACTAGCCGTACATTTTATCATCAACCTCAATAAGCTTGTTTTGATTGCAACATAGTTCAGGAGGTGGGGGGCTGGGATTGCTGGTTTCAGAGTCATTATATTGTGTAGTCTAAAAATAAACACCACCCCCAAAGAGCATTACTTCTCCCATTTCCTTTCCCGTACAAGATGACAGTAATAAACACTGCAGTCCTTGGGTGTGCTTGCATGATGGGGAAGCATAACTCCCTTCTCAATTTCTAGCTCTAATTGATTTCGGCATTAATCTGATGCTTCCAGACTAACAGCTAATATCTGAAGGCACTAAAGAGTTCAATCCTCTGCCTCAGGGCAGTTGTGGTCTGAAGAGATAATTGAAGAAGATTAAGGCAGACTGTATTTTTTATTAAGAATAACACTGTTTGTTGGCTTGTCTAAAAACCAAAAGGCATGGACTGGAAGGAGATCCAATTCAACAAACATTGGCAACACATTCTGTTTCATCTCCGAGAGCAGCCAGTTTTTGAGTTTTTAAAGATGTGTCCAGCTCATGCAGGACATAATAAAGGGCTTTATTAAAACATTGCTCCATTGTGGCTGTTATGGTTACAGAAAGGTGCTGTTGCATTATGGGTAAAGAGTGAAGCATTGTAAACTCCCGCCTCCAGCACTGTGATTGGTCTGGTAAGTTTTAGACCGGAGAGTCCAAGCCTGCCCAGACTGACAAGCTGTGTATTAAATACTCATGGCGTAAGTCAGTCTGGCTGCCAAGGTTAGGAAAATGTAGCAGAGGGAGGGAAAGTGGTCATTATGTCCTCCAGCAGCCTAAGCCTATAGCAACATAACTACATAGATAGCTCAGGATAAACTACACCACTCTGGCTCTAAGCTTTATCAAAAAGGAAAATTTTAAGCCTAGTCTAGCCTAGTTAAAATTAGACAGGATGTTTGGCTCACGGACATAAACTGAAAGTTTTAGTCAAATCAGTGACTATCGGTAGAACATGCATGGATCAGGTTCTACTGATACCTTCAAGGCTGCCTCACTTCCTCAGGATTTGTCCTCAGGAGGATTAAAAAAATATATACATATTTCTAAAGCATCCCATAATGTGATTACTGCTGATAGTTGAGGGAATGGACCTATAAACAGAGTTTTTACTTTGTATAAGTTTGGCAAATGTACAAAAAAGAATTAGGATTATTCTTATTCTCCTCTACTAATGATGACACATGGGTAGTTCTCACTTTGCCCGGGGTCTTCTTATACAAGAGGAGACTATTTTTGCAGATTAAGTATATCTCATCCAGATGTGTGGATTTAAATGTTCTTTCAAATTTCCAAATTTTGTGCTTCACAGTAAACAGCTCTGAATTAAACCAGCGTGCCAGTCTCCTATGAATAATAACCTATTTTATTGGGAATACGTTGTTTTAGCCTGACTTTCGCCAGATGGCTGTCCTTATGCACAGCTCCACATGGCTCCATGCATCCATCTGCAATCACTGCCATTGGGAGGGATTTCAATACCACATAAAATGGACGAGCCAATCAGGATTGCCAGGCAGCATTTTCATAGATCTTCAAGATGCGACTGCTTGAATTCAGACAAAAAAGTCGTCTCGCAGCGAGGAAGTAAGCGGTATCATTGATGCTGCTATTTTATCAGTATTGTCCAATTTCTCGGCTGGCCTTGGAACGCCTTGGGATTCCCCCAGAGGAGCTGGCCCAGGTGGCTGGGGAGAGGGACGTCTGGGCCTCCCTACACACCCGCAACCTGACCCCGGATAAGCGGAAGAAGATGGATGGATGGATGGATGGATTAATGGATGGATGGATGTCCAATCTACCCAATATTAATTCTTTAAAAGAACACCAAAGAACGGCTTTGAAGGCTTTTGTTAGTGGAAACGATATTTTTGCCCTTCTCCCAACCCGGTTTGGCATAGAGTTGTAGTATGTCAGTAAAGATGATGGACAAGTGGTTTATCCAGTCATATGCAAGGAAGACCGATCACCTGCTATTACTATCTAATGTAGAACAGATTACTGGATCAATGTTTGCTGTGCTTTTTTGTCTCTTGTTGTGTCTCTGCTCTGTCTTCTGTAACCCCCAGTCGGTCGAGGCAGATGACCGTTCTTACTGGGCCCAGTTCTGCTGGAGGTTTTTCCTTCCCGCTAATGGGTGGTTTTTCTTTCCACTGTCGCTTCATGCTTGCTCAGTATGAGGGATTGCTGCAAAGCCATGGACAATGCAGACGACTCTTCCTGTAGCTCTACGCTTCTTCAGGAGTGAATGCTGCTTGTCGGGACTTTGAAGCAATCAACTGGTTCCCTTATATAGGACATTTTTGACCAATCTGTATAATCTGACTGATTTTGACTTTGTAAAGTGCCTCGAGATGACATGTTTCATGAATTGGCGCTATATAAATAAAATTGAATTGAAATTGAATTGAATTTTGATAAGGCCCTCCTTCTGAAATATATCTCCAATGGAGCAATCCCAGATGGATGGTCGAAGCTCTGCGGAACAAAATCCATCTGGGATCAGGTTAATGTTGTCTAATGCAAAACACAATGGGGATGTAACAGTATACATTTGTGAAGGGAGAAGAAATGGTCTTATAATGATCTACTAAAATATAATTTTCTCTCAGGGGCGGAGAACTTGGTTAAATTAAACTCAAAGGTTATTCAAAAATTGTTAGATGGGACAGGGTTATGGGGAAATATAGATAATTCTTCACATTTAATGCCATATGCCAGAACAAGGTCCAAAGTACAGAGACAGAAGTGGGTAGATCTGCATATATTTTAAGCAAAACAAATTCAGTTTGAGCTAGCATTTAAATCTGAAAAACTCACACGGAAAGAAAACACAATTAGAAGAATTTTATTGATACAATATTTCAAGACTTTGGCGCTCAGACCTCAGCAGGAAACATTAACGCTGAATTCAACTTTAATATGCATAAGCAGGTGTATGAGAACAGGGATGTTTCCCCTAGGCCTGAAACTGGTGGTGGAGTGGAGATAGACGAAGTTGGTTCAGTCCATAGACTGCTGTTTGGCGAGACGATCTGCTTGAGCTGTATTGTCCAGTAGACTGTGAGAGCTGATTCTAGTGCTTCACTTGGGGACCCGGAAAGATAAATGTCCAGCTTGGATAAACACAGGTTTGCATGAACCGGTCTTCTGCCGGACCGATTGAGATGTGACAGGGAATGCAGTAAGAGTCCGGGAGGAATTACACTCTGATAGGGACGAGGTTGAAGGAACACCATGGAAAAGCCAGATGGAGCTCAGCTACGATGGTGGAGAACGGGATGGAGATGGGTTGAATCGGGGTCATCTGATTCAAAATCTGACATTGCGCAACCACAGCTTGCGCTTTGCTGGGTAGCAGGCTGAGACGTGGATTTGAAGTTCTTTTAAGGTGAACTCGGGATGCTGATTGGGCTTCGTGGAGGTGCGGTTCAAAGCTGACTGGCTTACGACGGAGGCGGATGAGCCTCTGATTGGATGGAGGTAAGTAATTCAGTTTCTTCAATTGAACTTCCGCCTAGGCTTCATTAAACGTAAAATTTTGGCTTTCAATTTCAGGGTCAGCATGCATTCTAAAATTCCCCACTATAATGACATTTTCAATATTTACCATTAAATCAGATAAGTAGTCTGAGGACTGATCTAAAAGTTGGGAGTAAGAGCCTGGTGGACGATACAAAACAACAAACAGCACTGGTTTTAGAACTTGCAAATTGGATGAGGGAAACTATGGGTTTTTCAAAAGAATTGGAGCTATTATTTCCCCTGGAATTAATTAAAAGATCAAACTGAAGGATGGTTACTTCTACTCATCCTTGCCCAGTATTTTGAGGAATTTGAAAACTTAAATAATTAGAAGAAGTTGACTGATTTATACTATCACAATCCTCTTGCCAGGTTTCTCTGAGACAAACTCAATCCATCTAATTATCAAAAATCAACTCAATTACTAACAGTCTTTGAAGAGAGAGATCTATGTTAAATACAGCAAATTCGATTTTTTTTATTTCTTTTCAGCTGAAGTTGTATTCCTTTTTAGGAGCATTTCATAATGTACTCCTTTTAGATCAGTTTTTAATCTATTTAATTTTGGCCATGGGTAAGACCATCTCTAAATGGGGTAATGGGATAATGGCTAAAATGAGAGAGCAGCAGTGAAAACAGGAAGTGATGCAATACACCTTTCCCAGTGAGCTCAAGCTCTTTCTGTCTCAGTGATCTGTGGTGAACACTTCTGGCCACTCCAGAATATGCACCATGTTGTTTTTGAACCATTTCTGTGGAGCCTCTGCTTTGGGCCCAGGGCTGGAAATGCATCTTCTTCCAAGTCATAGTTTTCTGTCAGACTAAATAAGATTATTCTTCAGAATTTGGCAATATTTTTCTGGATTCATGTTCCATATTACCTTTACAATCCTTACTAGGCCTGTTGCTGTGAGGCTTTCACAGATATGAGGCTTCCACCGCAATGCTTTTTAGAGGAGACGGCGTCTTTCTACTGATGTGCAGTGTATGATATTCTCCAAAAATAGTGTGTGGTCTCTCACATGTCTTCAGGTTAAATCCAGGTGAGATTTTTGAACTTTTGTTGCTACACTTCAACTTAGATTGAAGAACATAGTGAAGAACATCAGTTGGATATCAGTTGGTGTGTGTATAAAGTCTCTTCTATTTCAGTGTTTGGAGCTTTTACCTCCCTTAGAGTGGATGGATGCCCTCACTCACTCAGGATGTGAGTATGACCAGTTCTAGGCTAATTTAAACTGCTGACATTTAATTGAACTACATGGGATTTCCAGCATGTTGGAAATCTTTTTGGAAGCCTCACTTTTCAGGGAGCCTTGTCTGAGTTGCTTGTCGTGTTCTTTTGTCTTCGTGTTGTAACTGCATCAGGGATATTTATAGACCAGAGACTGAACCTCCTACAAACATAACTTTTGGTTTAAAAATAACTTAACAAGTGTCAACTGGACTCAGGTAATATCTATTTTACTAATTGGACCGTTCTAGTACCAATTAGCTGTATTGAAGAGGTCACGCAGCGTAAAAGAGGGGGAACATTTAAACAATTATTTAATGTACCTTAAATATTTATAAATAGTTAGGATACATGTTCACTTTGTAATTTAGAGAGTTTTTTATATTCATTGTTGTCAAGAATTTAAAATTGTTTAGAAAAACATCAATAATGTATAGGGGCGAAAACTTTATAGCCACTGTATGGCTTATTACACTACTGCCACCATGTGGTTGTAAATGATAGAACATCTTATTGCTGGATCTCACTCAAATATTTGGTGGGACAGAAAACGATTTTAAAAACTAATGGGATAACTTTAAGAACTTGTAAATAATCAAATCATTTATGGATTATGAATAGTATGATAAATGATAACCATACACAGAGCAGATTATAGTTTTGGCTTTAGTTATAGCTTTATTTTCTTTGCACTAACTTCCCCGGGCTTTAAAAAAACAGTATGGCATATACAATGTCTTGCAAAATTATTCATACCCCTGGTCCTTTCCACATTTTGTCACATTACAACCACAAACATAAATATATTTTATTGGAATATTTTGTGAAAAACCGACACAAAGCGGTATACAAGTGTGAATTAGAAAGAAAATTATATATGATTTAAAACATTTTTTACAACTAAAAAACTGAAAAGTGTGGTGTGCAAAATTATTCAGCCCCCTTTTCTCTGAGTGCAACCAATTTGCCTGCAGAAGTTGCCTGATGATTGCTAATGACTGCACAGAGTCCACCTGTGAGTAATCTAATCTCAGTACAAATGTAGCTGCTCTGTGATGGCTTCAGAGGTTAGTTAAAAGAATATTGGGGAGCAAACAGCATGATGGAGTCCAAGGAATACACGAGGGAGTCAAGGGTAAAATTGGGTAGAAGTTTAAAGCAGGCTTAGGCAAAAAAAAAAAAAAAAAAAGATTTCCTAAGCTTTAAACATCTCACAGAGCACTGTTCAATCCATCATCTGGAAATGGAAAGAGTATGGCACAAGTGTAAACCTACCAAGACACGGCCGTCCGCTCAAACT
Organism: Fundulus diaphanus; assembly: GCA_037039145.1. NCBI lineage: Eukaryota > Metazoa > Chordata > Actinopteri > Cyprinodontiformes > Fundulidae > Fundulus > Fundulus diaphanus. The sequence goes on from CM073133.1 coordinate 53,764,558, forward strand.
TACTGGCCGAACAAGGAGAGCACTGATCAGCGATGCAGCAAAGAGGCCTATGGGGACTCTTTATGGACTGCTGAGATCCACATCTCAGGTGGGGGAATCTGTCCACGGGACAGCTATTAGTCGTGGACTGCACAAATGTGGTGTTTATGGAAGAGTGACAGGATGGAGCCAAATATAGGGCAATCTTGAAAGAAAACCTGTTGGAGTCAGCAAAAGACTTGAGACTGGGTCAGAGGTTCACCTTCCAGCAGGACAACGACCCTAAACATAAAGCCAGGGCTACAATGGAATAGTTTAAAACAAAACATATTTATGTGTTAGAATGGTCCAGTCAGAGCCCAGACCTAAACCCATCTGATAATCTGTTGCAAGATGTGAAAACTGCTCTTCACAAACACTCACCATCTAATCTGACTGAGTTTGAGCTGTTTTACAAAGAAGAATGGGCGAAAATGTGTCACTAGATGTCCTAAGGTACTAGAGAAATACCCTAAAAGACAAACAAATTCGTATAATACTGCTTTGTTTAGTATTTTTTTGTTGTTTAGCAAAGATAGAAGTTCTTCCTCTTCTGTGTTTTTTAGGGGAATTTGATAACTGCACGTCAGAGTGGTTCTATTCTGAATAAAGCCAGGATCATATACATGCACATTATGATCAGATTAATTGATTGTGTGCCCATATAAATGGTATATAACCAGCTACTCAATAGGTCCTGACTACTTCTATAAAGTAATAGCTATCAAATATCATCTGCGGGTAATAAATATTCAATATATTTAGATAATTTTTAATTGCTTGACTGCATGTATTAATTGAAATTCATAAGAATAATCAATAGCGTTAATAAAAATATAGCATAAATAAGTAATAGCAAATATTTACAGCGGAACAGTAAAGTTGAAAAAATGGGATCCCAAAGATATCAAAGTACAAAATAATAAAATATATATATGAAGAATTGTGAATCCACTCAAAATAAAATAAACCCAGCTTTGTTAAAATAAGTTCAGTTCTTTAACTCTGGTAGTAGATTATTGTGCAAAAGGTAAATGGACTGAACTTATATTGCGTTTTTCCAGTCATACTGACCACTCAAAGCGCTGATAAAGCAAATAAAATAACTGGACTTCTATTCGGAATTCCTATATAATATGTTTCACTTCCTGAAGTGAGTGACAGGAAAAAAATAACTTTTTCCAGATATTCTCGTGGAGCAGTGTTTATAATATGACTGGACCCAAATCTAAATCTAACTCAGAAAGCATATAATTGGACTGAATTGCATTGATTATAGTTGGACCTAACTGTCTTCATATTTGATTATAAACTAGACTTATTTTCCTATAAAGTGCTTTGAGATGACATTTCTTGTGAAGTAAAGAATAAAGTGAATAGAATTAAGAAAGTTCCTTTTGGAGTCATAATGATAACATAAAAATATTGTTTTTGTTAGGCTGAATATATTGCATTGAGTCTATTTTAGCTAATAAAATTTGTAATATGAGGGTGTGTGGTACAAAGGCCTAGCTAATGAAAAAAAAAATACAATCCAACCAAACTGCAGAATTTATTCCTCGTGTGATTTGAGTAGTCCCACCTCATACCTAACTGTTGTCCCACTACATTTAACCTAATAAAGCAGGTCAATAAACTGTATGAAAATTTATCGTTTTCTTGGGCTGATTAACTAACCTACTGCAGAAAATATCCTTATTTTCAACATCAAGACATCTACAGCTTGCATAGAGACGAGTCATAGAGAAGTAATTCAAAGTCAAGTTTATTATGGGGCCAGTAATAGTTAAGGACATATAATTATCTCTTTACAGTAAATTGTAAGATAAGATTTGGACAAGTCACTTCAACAGAATCTCAGAATTTAGAAAATAAATAAATAAATAGAGACTGAATAAAGCAAATACGAGTTTTCAAATCAGATATAGCTGTATAAATACTAATGTGGGGTCTGCATGCATCATGAACCACCCTCATTTTCTGTACAAACACAAGAAATGGCTCGCAGTTACAAGTTCGTTTACAGAATGAGTGTATCTGGCTACAGGATTAAATTGAAGAAAGGCCCAACATAGAAAACAAGGTACCCAGGAAGCACTTTATAGAGAACTCACACACACACACACACACACACACACACACACACACACACACACACACACACACACACACACACACACACACACAAATAGTCATATATACAAATTTGTATAATAATTCTTACAAAATCTCTTTAACTCTCTTCTCTCTTTCCCACTTACACATGCACACGGTTTCAAATATGGATTTTTTTTCATCCTGGTTTAACAGATTATATTTCTCATCTCTTCCTGAGGAAAACAGAACCACACATGGCCACACACTGGTCAGAGTTCACAACAAAAGAGAGCACGCCCCTGTGCAAGCACAGAAAGTAAGTCATATATGTTTCAAAGTGTTCTCACTTTTCAGTCAAGGATTCTTAAAAAAAATATATTTTTTTTTGGGGGGGGGGGGGGGGGGCAGTGGCACAGGAGTGAGGGAACCTGCAACCCAGTGGCACTGATGTATGGCAGCCTCGCCTGTGTCAGTCTGCACCAGGGCAGCTGTGGCTACTAACACAGCGCTTTGGGGTTGTCGGACTAGTTAAAGCGCTGGACACGCCATTTACCATTTTGGGGTTGTTCTTGGATGTTTTTCCTGTTTGCTCTAAGGTTCTGTTAGAGCTACTTTGCTCAGTTTTAATGATATTTAATGCGACCTTTTCAGAAAGATTAACTTTTTGTGTTTATGGTTTCACACAGTTTCTACTTTTCTAAGCTTTCATTTATTTGTCTCTATTTGAGCTCAGCTGGATTGCCATGGCAACACTTTCTCAACTTATGACCTGGTCTTGAGCAGGCCAGGTATGCCTGAAGAGCTGTTTCTTATACATGAAGACAGAAACAGCCCACGGAGATGACAGAGAATTTCCTCCTCCCTTTTTGAACCTGCTCATGAAGGAAGAGTAATTAGAAACAATATGGGTATTTATTTATATGATTCATTTCAGCTTGTCTGACTTTAAAGATAATTTAATTTGAAAAGAAAAGTGTTTCATGTAGAATCTTAGCAAGAAGATTTGGGGTATAAATCCCAGCTGGGGCCTTTTCAGGTGGAGAAAGCATGTTCTCCTAGGGTTCACAAAGGGCACATGTTCAAAAACATGCATGTTAGTTTATTTGGCTGCTCTAAATGGATGCCAGATGGATGCATGGATATTTGGGTGGTTTTCAAGTATTAAGCCTCATTTTAATGCAAAACCTACGATTGGAAAGACTCAAATTGAAAAACAAAATGAATACAGAGATGTGCTGTTATGTTGAATGGTTTCATGTTCAGGTTTTGCACTGGGTGATTTCTTTTTGGGATGCAAGCTGCTTGTTTCTCTCCTTTCAGACTTGTAGCACTGATTTGGTTAAATATACTTTTTGCAGGAATTAATATTTGACATTTTTCACCTTCAGGGTCAGAAACCATGATTTAAAGTATTTAGTCCCGCCAGGTAGGGGGCAGTGTTTCACTTTATTATATGATCAGCTTCCACAGGCTGAGGCAGTGCATATCTTTTTCAGATCAGTATATTTAAAGTTCCCACTTTCTCAAACTCAGAAAAAGTGTTGCTACTAAGGGTACAATGTTAAAAAAACACAGGTATTCCCAAGGTGTGGCCCTTTCCTCTTGATAAGAAGAATTTTCGCATTGGATATGGCTCAAAATATGGTTATTCTTACCATTGTTTAAACACAGAGGTAATAAGATGCTGTACAAAATATTCAAGTCTCCCCTTCCCCACAAGCCCACCCCACACACAAACATAAATATTCTTTACAAAAAATAAATACATAATCAACATGTCCAGTTTCTCTCCATCCCAGATTCAGAATCTTAATTTTTGTTTATAGTTCGCTGTTTACCTTAAATCCCCTAAACAACTAATGGTGGCTGTTTAAAGGATTCCAACAGGCAGGGCTTTTATCAGTAGCTGTGGAAACGGCAAGTCAAGTGCTAATCAAGAGATTGTTTCAGCCAAAGCTTGTTTTTCTTCCCTCTGTTTAAAACAACTGCCCCACATCATGGATGAACCCAGATGGATTTGGAATGTCTGCTAACCACATTTCAGCTGTCTGATGAGAATAGTCATGGATGAGCTTCACAAACATGTCAGAGTGGCTTTATGACAAGATTTTGCATGTTGCACATATCCTCTGATTCAATGTGGAAGGATTGTAAGGGCTTCAAAGTTACAGCTGCAGAAGGGACAAAAATCATTTGAATTCTAAACCCTAATCCAATCATGTTATTGCACTGAGTTTATAAAATGCCAGTTTTTTACTCCAAATAAATTATGTTTTCAAGCAATTAGTCAGCTTTATTTAACGTCTGCCTGCAACTTCGCACAGTTTGTTACAAGTTTCTCACCCCCAGCTCTCTTATTTCTGTTGCACCATTCTGATCATCAAGGCCATTTTCCCACTGGGAAAATGGAGGGGATAAGTTGATGAGATTTTATGCTCTTCACATAAGCAAGGTCCCACAAACACTAGTTATAATAAACATACATTCTTAGAAAAATGTGTTCTTTTTATGATTCAACACAAGTGCTCTACATGTATGTACATTTTCCCTAGAAGAGAAAGAACCCTGAAAAACAAAAACAAAATGATGGCTATCTTCTCTTTTTAGAAAAAGAACTTCAACAGCCAAAATCTAATTCCATAAAAACCAGAGCAAATGAAAGGGTGCTGATCATTTGGGACAGTATATTTTACCTAAATTTGATTCAGCTGGAAAGAATGATCATGAGCACTGAATGCAGAAATTACCAAAAGATACAACTGGTCACTCATTTTGTATGTTAATACCTCCACAAGGCAGAAGTCAAGGTACTCATACTGTCCTGAGTTCTACAGAAGGGTTGTCAGAAGGCTCTAGAGTTAAAGCTGCAGTAGGTAACTTTTGTTTAAATGCATTTTTATATAGTTGTTAAAACTGTCACTATGTCCTGACAGTAAAATATGAGAAAGATAATCTGTGAAAAAAAATCCAGCTCGTCTGGCTCCACGGTTTTCTCAAAACTCCCTACTGCAGTTTTAACAACTAGAATTTATTCAGGAGAAATATTTACTTAATTTATTATTTATAAACTGCCAAACTTGTCTTATGGTGTGAGGAGATTGAAAAGGCAGTACTGCTGCCAAAATGAGAGGCAGATCCAAATCTTTTTAAATGCCAGGTTTGAAAGTAGATTACTCTATCCCATTTCAATCTTCATAAGACTTATTCTAATCCTGATCTGTCTAACGGACGAAGAGAATATTAGTAAGATGTATTTAACATTTCAACTGCATGATTATGCTTGCTTTACTGGCAATACCATGGGATGAGCACTTCTTTGCCTGGTGACACCATTTCATCTTTGTAATTAGATAGGCATGTGTTAGATTCTAAGCCCTTCCAAACTGTCATGATAAAATATTGGTTCAGTCCAAGTGACTCAGTATGGCACAGGTCATTTAAAACCAGTCAGGTTTCAAGAAAGAATAGCAACAAAAAGAATTTGAAAGCTGTGCATTGGTGTCGATACAAGAGTTCAGCTAAGATCAGCTTATATTCGTTCCCATAATCACCACCAGGATTCTATTAGCACTTTGTTACTTAGTTGATGGCTTTCTGTTTTATACAAGGAAGTTAAAAATATATATATTTTTTATATACAACAAAATTATTTTATGTACTGTGGAACATGAAAAGCTTTAAAAACGAAGTGGGTTGTAAAAGACGAGTAATGCCCAAGACTATAAAAATACATCTCAGTTTGCAAAGCAACAGAAATTAACTTCAAAATATTAAACTGAGTTTAAAGTTGGTTGATCCAAGATGAGGAAAATCCATGAAGTTCTCTTGTACTATTCAGATGGACAGGAAGGGAAAAGACAAAAGCCAGAAATTATTGCTTTCACTAGAAAGCAATGCTTTCTTTAGTCTGTCTTTAGAGCTTTAATTAGTAAACCCCAAGACATGGAAGAGGTTTAATCAGTTAGTCCTCAGGTTTATCATGGGTGCAAGTCATCCACTGTTTTCATGTGATCCAGCTTTATCATTATATGTATATTCAACTTATGAATGTTGGAATAAGGCTGAAAGATGGGAGCTGGGACCAATCTAATACTGTATCATTGTTGAACTGGATATTGGGCTATGATCCCAACTTATGACACCTGCTTTGCTGTACATTATGTTTTTACATTTGTCGTATTTTTCGGACTGTAAGTCGCACTTTTTCATAGTTTGATCTATCCGCCTATTGTCAGAGGCAAGTTATATATTAATTGGGAAATCATACTGACCAACATGAGCCAAGTAGCAAACATTACCGTCTATAGTGGCAAGAGGGTGCTCTAGGCTTGTCAAAATTATATGCTGCTCCTGTAACACTTAAAAATGTATTAAAAAAATTACTTCTAACATTAACTTGTAGACAACAATGACAGAACACGTTTGTATGTTGTTTTGCTATTTTACTATGCATTCATGCATCAGGGCATTGCTCGTAAACTGTGATTGGAGCTTTTGTTGCATAATTATGCCAGCTGTCATTTGATCCCACTGAGAGTGACATTTACTCCCTGGTACAGTTGTAATGATTGACAGGTACCCATCATGTTCTGGGGCAGAAAAATGGACGAAGATGAAAATGGAGGGGAGGGACAGTCAAAGGTTAACAGTTACAGCATTTGCTTTTTTTGTTTTTGTTTTGGAGTGGATAGGGGGAGATGTAACATGAGTTTAAAGCAAGTTTGTTTAATTGTCCTGCTAGTCATGTCAGTGAGCCTCCGATAAATGCTGGTCAGCTTATTTGCACATCATATTTTGTCAGATCTTGGGTGGTTTTTGTGCTGATGTCATCATACATAGGAAGTAGTTTCTCACACATTTGTCACTCAATCTGGACCATACAAGGTGCATTTATTCTAGAATTGCACCACTCAGGGTGGCAGCACGATGACGTATCTCTAGAACTTTGATTGAGATTTTTCTTTTCAAAATTTCATTACTGCTGTTTTTTGGACAACTGCTTTTCCTTGTATTGGATGCTGTGCTGCTGAATTGATTTTTCCCAATACTTTTCAATATTTTGCTCTGTTGTTATGATGCATAACCATAGCAACAGGGTGGTTTACAACAGGGAGCAGCCGATTAACACCGCAAAAGCAGAAATAATACGACAACTGAAGCCAGAAATCCCACAGGAGTTGAAAAGGAGGCGTAGTGGTTGCAAAGCAGGAGCAAAGAAGAGAGAGAGATGGCGGAAGTTCAAACCATCTCTACCATCCATCATCATCATGGGCAATGTGAGAGCATTAGCTAAGAAGTTGGATGAACTTCAAGCCCTGACAAGGACTCAGCAAGAGTATCGGGATTTCAGTATTATGTGTTTTACTGAGACATGGCTGCAGGATCATATCCCTGACTCCAACAGTTCTCTGCTGGGCTTCCTGACTATACGAGCAGACAGAGATTTAAAAAGCAGCAAGAAAAGGAAAGAAGGTGGATTGGCAGTGCTTGTCAACAACAGATGATGTCACCCAGCACTGTGAAGCGTTGTCTCTGCAGTCAAGACATTGAACTATTGGCAGTAAGTTGTCGTCCATATTATTTGCCAAGAGAGTTCACCAGTGTTGTTTTTGTGGTTGTTTACATTCCACCCTCAGCTATTGCAGACAATGGATGTGATGTGATCAGTTCTGTTGCTGCCAGGATACAGACACAACACCCCAATTCTTTTGTGGCAATATCTGGTGATTTTAATCACGCCCCTCTGCTACACTGCCAACGTTTCAACAGTTTGTCAGCTGCTCTACCAGAGAAAACAAGACATTGGATTTGTTTTACACAAATGTCAAGGATTCCAAATCCTCTGGTTAAATCAGATCACAACCTTGTTTTTTTCTGTGCTCAGATTATAAACCCCTTATCGAGAGACTACCTGTAACAAAAAAGGCTGTCAGAAACTGGTCACAGGAAGCTGAAGAAGCCCTACAGGGTTGTTTTGAAACTACCGATTGGATGTCTCTTTGCAAACCACATGGAGAGGACATAAATGACTGACTTCTGTGTGGACAGCATCATCACCACCGGAACAGTGAAATGCTTCACTAATAACAAACCCTGGATCACCAGTGACCTTAAGGAACTGTTGAACAAGAAAAAAAGAGCCTTTAGGGAGCGAAACACAGATTTATTGAGGAAACAGCAAGAAGGTGTATAGGAAGAAGCCGGAGAGTAAACTGCAGAGGAACAATATCAGAGATGTGTGGTCAGCGATGAAGAAGATCACATGCTTCAAGCAGAAAGAGGATTGGACAGATGGAAGTCTGGACGGCAATGAGCAAATGAGCTGTACACATTCTTCAATAGGTTCAGTTCAGCAACAGGCTCACCATCCTCCCCTCCTGTCCCCAGCCAAACAGACATCCCACCCTCTCTTGACCCAAAGCTTTCCTGTCACACCTAAGATGTTTTATCCTCTACCGCCGTCATGGACTCTTCTGCTTCCACTAGTTTGTCTTCAACCAAATCAGGAGATGCTGCTGCTCCCTCCCTATCCCACTTTTCTGTTTCTAGAAGTCAGGTGAAGAGGCAGCTGGAGAAACTGAACTGGAACAAGGCTGCAGGTCAGGTCCAGATGGTGTCAGTCCCAGAGTCTTGAAGGTCTGCGCAGAGCAGCTCTGAGGGATTCTGCAGCACCTCTCCAATCTAAGCTTGACCCAAGAGAAGGTATCATTGTTGTGGAAGATATCCTGTCTGGTTCCAGTACCAAAGAAAACTCACCCATCAGTCATCAACAACGACGACAGACCACCTGCCCTGACATCCCACATCATGATGGTCCTGGGGAGACGCCTGTATCAGGACGCCCTGCAGTTTGCTTATCGCCATGGAGTTGGAGTTGAAGACGCCATCATTCACCTGCTTCAACAAACCCACTATCACCTGGACAAAGCAGGCTGCACTGTGAGGATCATGTTCTTTGATTTCTCCAGTGCATTTAAAACAATTCAGCCTGATTTGCTTTGTCAGAAACTCCAGAAGACTCAGGTCGAGGCCTCAACAATCGGCTGGATCAATGACTACCTTACAAACAGACCACAGTTTGTGAGACTGAAGGACTGTATCTAACCAGGTGGTCAGCAGCACAGGAGCACCACAGGGGACTGTACTCTCACCATTCCTTTTCACTCTGTACACTTCAGACTTCCAGCACAAGTCTGACTCCTTTCATCTACAGAAATACTCAGATGACTCTGCAGTTGTCGGGTGTATCAGAGATGGACAAGAAGCTGAGTATAGAGAGCTGGTGGACTGATTTGTGGTATGGTGTGGAAGCAATTATCTCATCTACAATCTGAAGAAAACAAAAGAGATATTTGTAGATTTGAGGAGAAACAGGGTTAGATCAAACCAGGGGCGATTCTAGGATCTGACCTTTAGGGGTGCTTAGCCCCCAGTGTTGACTGTGATTCCTGGCATGAACAACAGGCTTTCCATTTTTAGTCTAGATGTAAGATTCTTAGAGTGACACATTTTTGAGCTAAAGCTCGTCAAACAAGCTACAATATAGGCCCATCTAAAAGCAGTGACAAACAGATTGAAATGTTTTCACGTGATAAGACCTTGTGCATTTGTAAAACCTGCATGATGGCAATAGTTACACTAGCTAACTAATCTAAGATACTCATAAGATACTGCATCATAAAACACAGCAAAATTATACATTCAAGGGACTGCAAATACATTTATTGTATTTACTCTGCACTGGAAGTAGAAGTGTAACTGATACTAACAGCATTTCAAATATTAAATTCAAATTTCAACAAATGTACAACTGGGCTGTAGTTACTCTCTTTAGCCCATTTCATGTAATTTATCTTAACATTCCAAACACATTTCTTACATCATATATCTGAAGTGTAGATAGCAGCTTCTCCTTACCTACATCTTCTCAGACAACTAATTATTTCCCTAACAATAGTGAGTTGTCAATGTTTAAATGTGCAGTAAATCTTAATACATAAGCAGCATGGAGGATCCAATACTGTACTTTGAGTAAGTTTGGTGACACCAAGACTGTTGTTACATGAGTGGTTGTCCATTTCATCATTGAAATGAGAACATATTAATATACTACTGGTATATACTAGTACGACTATTAAAGAACAGTAGATTAAACTTTAAGATATGTAAAGGCCTATATTAAATTAATTTTGCGACAGATTAAATAATTTCTTACTTTTTGGTGTACCAAATTACCCTCGTAATGATGTAATATTTTATGGGCTAAGCCCCTGATGACGAGAATGTCTAACTCCGGCTCTGGTTTGTACTAATTTACTAATGGACAGTGTGGAAATCTATGTACAATAAAACCAATGTAAATAGTGTTCCTCTGTTTTATTTGTCTTTATCCTAATTCTAGAAGTAGAAATAGTCAAATAAATAGCAGTATTATTTTGTGGAACCCTAATCATGCTATTGTAACTAAGCAAAAGTCTAAACAAAAAATAGCAGTTGTTTAGGCAGCATCTAGTGTTCTTATACTGTATATTATGTAAAAGAAATTACACCTGCTATTTATACCTTAACTGCCTCGAAGGGTAAACAAAAAATGAAAGCAACAATAGCAAAGAAATATTGGTAAAAGGGAAACCCTCACCTCTTCTTTTTCAGACGGCTGTGGCTAAGAATCTGAACTTTTAATAGCCAACAGTCTTTGCTTTTCCATCTTTCCAGCAGTCTTCAGAAAACCTGCCTGGCACAGAATATTTAGTTTTATAAAAGAGATTAGGTTTTTGTTAATAAAATGTATTATACTTCAGAATTAAATGCTATTTTGAGATGCTAACGTTGGTTACTTACATTTCTCAAGTTCCACAAATCAAAACTCCCCTGCTTCTGTTCAGAACTGCACTCAGCAGCTTTCACCTATTTTAGTGCAGATAATATTTAGTTTCTTAACTGGGACCCATTTTGTAGCCTAGTATTAATTGTAGTAACCGCAGTATCCCAGTATGAATGAACACTTAAAACTCGCGCTCCAAGCACGCATGCACAGGCACGCACACACGCAATAGAAAACAGCCAATCAGGAAGAGGGAAGGCGGGATTTAAGGCAGCACAACCAATGAGAGTGGAGTTAAAGGGGGGTGCCTACCTTGTCAATCAAAGGCAAGACGCGTTAGTGATTGGCTGCGTGGAGCGCCAGGCCCCGCCCCCGCTGGCGCACAGCAGCGTTGAAATGACACCGTGGTAACGCCAAGCGCTTCACACGGAGGCGCTCCGGGCGAACCTGTGCATGTACGCACGTCTGGCAGAGCCGAACCGACACGCAGGAATACTCTGAATCAGTAATTTTTTAGGGGTGCTGAGCTTAGATTTAGGGGTGCTTGAGCACCCCTAAAAATGGCCTAAATACGCCCCTGGATCAAACCCAATTTCCATCATGGGAGGAGAAGTGGAGGTGGTTGAAGAATATAAATAACTCAATGTTCATCTAGACAACAGACTGGACACGCAACAGTGAAGCCATCTACAAGATAGGAAAGAGCAGACAGTACTTTTTGAGGAAGCTTAGGTCCTTAGAGGTTTGCAAGATGCTACATATCTTCTATAAGTCTGTTGTTGAGATCGGCATCTCCACTACCATCATCTGTTGGGGCAGCAGCATCAAAACCAGGGACCTAAAAAGGCTGAACAACCCGATAAAGAAGGCTGGTTCTGTTCTTGAGATGACTGTGGAACCTCTGGAGATGATGATGCAAAGAAGCATTTGATTTCCCTTTGGCATAAATAAAGTATTTTTTAATTGGAATTTCAGTTAAATTAATATGCCTTTAATTAAATCTGTTACTAAATTAGAAGGAACACATGTTGTCTATTAAGTTAATTAAGTCCTATTGTTATTTATCACTGTCTGTTGTGGGAGTGGCTTATTGACATTTCAGCTAAGATAGTTGTGGTTGACCTCTTTACCATGTCTAATAGAATATTTTAACTTGACAATAAAGTTTGCTAGCTTGAAGACACCTGCCCCTATTCCCACAGCTGTGTTGATGCACTTTATTTTATTCTGAGGAACCATATAACCAACAACCGGAGCAAGGATTTGGTAAACAAGGTGCCGTATTTTTCGGACAATAAGGTGCACTTAAAATCCTTAAATCTTCTCAAAAATTGATGTTGCACCTTATAATCCGGTGCGCCTTATATATGATTAAACTTGTGCTTACTGACCGATTTTATGTGGTACAATGCGCTCAAAAGTCTGTTAAAATGTACAAATTTGGTAAGCACTGAAGCCGCTTCGCTCAATGGATATTTGGAGCATTACGGTACACTGTGTCACTACCTGATCGGTCCCCTGAGCTGTCTACAAGACTGCCAGACTGAAATCTCAAAACTAGAAGTGTATTCACACATACTTGGGTGTAGTTTACTCTGTGGAGGTCCGAGCGTATTTGAGGCGTACTCAAGGCGGGCTCTGCGTGGACTCCGCACATACAGGTAGGTGTTACACTATAAACTTCTCGGAGGCAAGAAGTCTTTACATCAAACTGTTTTATATATGACACCGAGCCTTATACACTGAGGCCGCACTCAAGGATGTGCGGCATCACAGTCCCTCTCTGTTCTCACCGACAAGTTGGAGCCTGCTGGAAAAGAAACGGCTGTAGGTGCTCACCTAGCTAATCACACATCCTGCGCAGCTCACAGCATGCATACAGTACACCCGGATATGTGGGAGCCTTTAGGCAGCCCACTCTCCCGGAGTACGTCCTAGTAACAACAAACCTAGTAAGTTAATTCAATATAACTGTTACGTTTATTTTGGCCTTATGTTAGAAACAGGGCAGTGTACTTCAACTACTCTGTCATCCCAGCAGACGGATAGCTCTCTTTCACAAGAAAGAGCTGTGTATGTGAAGGGTACTGGGGAAGAATATTTAGTGCGATTTATAATCCGGTGTGCCTTCTATGTTGACAAAGACACATTAATTCACTGTGCGCCTTATAATCTGGTGTGCCTTATGGTCAGAAAAATACGGTATATAAAACTGTTAGCTCTGCCCACAGAAAAGTATAGGATTAGACCATATCATTACTTAGTAATCCCCTGTGAAATAGACACAGCCATTTCCACTGGATCAAATAGTGAAAATCACTCTTGTTTTATTCCTTTAACAAGTGAGTGAAAATAAATGCGGAAACAAATTTATGGCTTACATGCTTTCAATAGACTGCACATTCTAATGTTTAATGTATTATGAATTTCTCTGTTCCTGTAACATTACTGCAATTATAAAGTAAGAATATGTGCTCATGATCTATTTTGCTTTGTTTTTATCAGAGCAATAGTATGTCAAACAAAGGGGGCTTTTGACCTTCCTGACCAGAAACTCCATGTATGTTCAAGTTCCCTAGGATCTCCTGTGGATCCTAAGAATTGCCTTCACTCTTCCTGTGGCTTTTGTGTCAGAATTTGTGGTTACTGAGTGCAACAGCCAAATTAAAAGTAACAGATCCAAAATGGTTTTACATATAAAGTTCATAACAAACTCCACAATTAATAGTATTGTTCTAACCTTTGTTCGCATACAAGTAAAAATACTAATTTATATGTTGTTGATCTCGTGTTGGCCCTTTATTTAATATTTTGAGGTGTAAGAATTTGTGTTGTTTTAATATTGGATACTTGCTTTCAAAACTTCAAGTAAATTTTTTTTTCAAAATATTTGATACCTTTTTTGTTTTATGGATGATAGTTTTTCATGTTATCTAAGGTTGAGTGGCTCAACCCAACATGCTTTATTTTAATAAACGAGGTAACCATGAATGTAGCCAAGCCACATGTTTGTGGATCAGGAATCTCTCCATTGTTTTGGCAAACTACGGGCCCCCAAACAGCATCTTGGTTTTATAGGGATCCCACAAAGCTAGAAATGTGGCTGATTTTCTCGTTCATGTCATATAAGTTAATATGCTGCAGCTCATGTGGCTCCACTCTCCCTGCATCTACACCCTGATGCTGCAACTGCTGCTGCTCTCTTTGCTGTGTATCATATCACTACATCACATGTTCCGTAGCCCATCTTAGCTTTAACGCTCAGAGTCACAAGAGATGTGTGACTACCTACTAAATGATAAGACCAACTACAGGTGCCTGGTGAGCCGACTGGTTCACTGGTTTAAGGACAACAATCTCCTCCTCAATTTCGGGAAGACCAAGGAGATTGTTGTCAACTTCAGAAGTCCATTTCTGCATCCTTCACTGACCGTCGACGGTGTTGCTCTGGAGAGGATGAGGGGCACCAAGTTTCTGAGACTATACATTTCTGAGAACCTCTCTTGGACCAACAACACCAAATCACTGGCTAAGAAGGCTCAAACACGCCTCTACTTCCTCTGCAAACTGAGAATTCATCCTGCTTCTTTTGCTTAAGTTGTTGAATTAGCTGTTTCACAGCATGCACTGCAGAAGCCAGTAATTCATCTTAAGTGGAGTTATGCACTTATCCAGAGTCTGTGTTACTAAAAGCAGATTACAACTTGTCAAGTTAGTGGTTTGGATTGTGAGGTCATATCGATGTGTTGCAACAACGTTAATGTCAGAATCTCGAGCATTTAAGAAATAACTGATCTAATTTAGACCCACCCCGTGGCAGATTCTAAAACAGAATTTTGGAAAAGTAAACTTTGAGAAGTTTATATCCAGTGATTATTTCTGTCTTTTTCTTCTTATATATGATTATTATAAAATACAACATCATACCAAAGAGAAATTGTTAAAAACCAGACCTGTAGAACTTCTGTTGCTACCTTATCAACCATAACTGATGACGTAAAAACTGAGGATAATTGCAGATAAGATAATCAATAACTTTTCCCATCAGTTTATCCCACTATAAGTGGGTGTGGACAATCTTACATGTTTTGTTTTAAATATGGGTCCTGGGTAGTCTTTGCGTGCCACCATATGTCCATGATAGTGTCTTCATAACCTTGTCTGCGCTTCAGGGATGTAAATCTCAATGCTGTCGGCACTCTCTGTCGCTGAGTTCTGGCGTACGGATGCCGCTCTCTTGGCAGCCATCAGGCGCTTTCTCGCTTCCTGCCGCTGCTTCTCTGAGCTCTCCAGTGAGCGGTCTCTGACAAGAGGTGGGTGATGGTGAGGGACCACCTTGTGTGGTTTTTTTGGCACGGGAGGTGGAAGTCGCCTCTCCTGGTGAAGGAAAGTAGAAGTGGAGAAGGAATGTTGGGATTTTAGGATCAATACATGTATTAAGCTGTAATGCACATATGCAGTTTTCATTTATTTATATACTTTTTCATAATACATTTTGCTTGAAAGCTAGGATATTGGATTCATTTTTAAATAAAAACAATCTCTTCCTTTTCTATTTTCCCCTCCTGGCTGATTCACTAAAAGGATACTGTGGCAAAATACACGGTGTCCAGGAGTCTGTTAATGTTTAAATGGAAATGAATTGTTCATGCCAGGTTTAAAGGTGTTGCATTGTGGTAACTGTGATCCAGCTGTATCTGTGGCTGCTACGTTTGTAGAGGAAAATCATGTTGAGATTGTGCGAAACATTAATCTGATGCCAAGAAAGTGCTAACTGGTCCAAACGTTTTCAGTTGGTGGTGCTGAATCTAATTATGATTAGTGTTTCTAGCTTTGTTTATGTGACATTAAAACTAAGCTGGATGTGGTGCCGAATAATGGAAAAAATGTGATACCACAAGCAGACACAGTTTATCCTTTGGAAAATGAGAACATACATAAAAAACAAGAATATCAAATATGGAACACCAAATGGGACAAATGAAATCCAATCCCCATACTTCATGATAGATTGGTTCTTTTCCCAGTTGAATTGTACAGCTTATGTCTTATGGAGGACCAATCCTGCCATAATTAAAAAAAACATACAGAAATAAATGAAGGACTTAATAATATAAAAGTGCTTGAAAAAGTTGCTAATAATATGAATTTGTTTGCCATTAAATGTGACAAAATAATAAAAAGAAGATATTTCTTCAACAATTGATAAATTATTCATCAAAAACTCTATATTTTAACTTCCACTTTTATTTTTACTTTTCTTCTTGCTTTTATGCTGACTTATTTTTAACCCACTTGTTTTCTGTTATACATTTTTATTGAAGTCTTTATTTTGTGTTTGTGTATTTATTGTAAGTGGGTTTTTTTGTTCTTTATTTCCACTGCAACATTTTTCATTGTTTCATATTTATTCACAACAACATTTTTAAAAGATGTTTTTATTTTTGTTTCATACTGATTTACACCACAACATTTTTAAAGCATGTTTTTACTCCACCATAAATATTTATTTTTATTTTATTTTAACATCCTTCTATTTCTGAAACAATGATTTATTACTGCCTCTAACCTTTCTAACTGTTTTTTTACCCACAGAATTTTCGCCTGCCCTTTTAATTATTTGTCATTATTTTGTCACATTTAATGGCACACAAATTCATATTATTAGCTACTTTTTCAAGCAATTTTATATTATTAAGTCCTTCATTTTTTTCCTGTATGTTTTTTTTAATTATGGCAGGATTGGTCCTCCATAATGTTTCACACTAAAGACAGAAAAAAAGCTGGATAGGGACAGGATTTGTGAAACTTTAAGAGCCACTGTATATATTTACACAGCAACTGCCAAAAACACTCACCTTAAAGAACAGATTAGTGGTAACTTGTCTTGTAAAGACTTTTACATCCAAGCATGAATGTATTTTGCTTTGCTACACACTCATTTTAGGTACAAGTCAATGGCAGGTATTACAAGTGTGGCAGCTCCAGCAGCTGTTTATGACTGCAGACGGTGTTGCAAAACACATTGAAACAATTCTAATACTTAAAAAGTGTCCTATACAACATCAGGTCGACAATATTACATTAGATATTACACTGTCAATTTTGACAGAAGCAAAATTTTGGCCAGTGCTGTAATAAGGGAGTCCAAACTTATTCAACACAATTTATCCTCTAAATAGTTGGTCGCTGGTGTTAAGAAAACATTTGGACATCAACAAGTATGAGTGCCTTGTGTAAAAACTGCTGGACTGGGACATCCAGGTATGCTTTAAATCACCCGAATGCTCCAAGATCCGAATCAAATGCTTCTGTCCACCAATCTGGAAAGGTTTCAAGGCCATTTCTAAAAACATTCTAACAATATTTCTGATTCATCAGTCGGGAAAACAAATTATTATTGATTTAGTCTTACTGTGAATCCTGCAACTTCACCCCAACACTTTCGCTTTGTAATGCTCAGAAAATTAGGAAGAAAAGAAACAATAGGAGCTCTATCTCTGATTTACTCCTCCTCAGTTAGCATACTAAATGGCAAAGTCTTTGAAGACTGAATAAGCATAGTTTGTTTGGGATCCTACCACTCACCCAGACTAAAAGTGGAAATGCACTGCCTCAGCAGGAAACTCAACATGTCAACTGTCAAGCATAATCAGACATGAAAATGGGTCAGGGGTGAAAAGGTGAACCCCTCTTGGGGGGTCCAGGGACATGCTCCCCAGGAAGAATAGTTTGTACCATTTAATTTAAAAGTACCGACACTTTGTTAGAATAATCAAGGAAAGTTACAGGACAGCAGGGATGGGTAACTTTCACATTTGAACCGATACAGTACTGATACCCGGTACATGGGAATCGATCCTGGTAATTAACGGTACCTATTTTCTGTACTTTTATGTATTTATGTAGTAAGAAATGTAAGTTTATTAATAAAATCTCAAAATTTTTCAATTGAACATATTTATTTCTTATATATATACTTGCTTGGATCTAGAAATGAACCTTATTAAATAATTAAAAATGTATGAATTTTAATACACTGCCTGAATCCACAGCACATGGAAGGACAGTTATCAGAGGCATAGAGGGAACGAGGTGAAAACAGGATTGAAGTTGTGTGTGAGGAAAATGCAGGGAATTGTCTTAGTGCAACTGTTTCAAAGAAGGAAAAAAACAATATTAAAAATATATTTTATTCAGATTTGTAAATCAGGGCAGGATACATTTGCAATGAGTGAACAGAGAGGCTCTCCTCTCAGCACTCTTTGCTCTGACTACAGGTGGGTTTCATGACGAGGCAGCAGCAGCTGTCTGGGAGACAGCATTTGTGGGAAGGGGCTCACAACAGCACTCACCGCTCTCCCAAGACAATAACTCCAGAATGATTGTTATTTTCACGGGAAGTCACCAATAACACAGAAGAAAGTTGATCGATTTTTCGCTAGTCGCTTTTTTGAAAAAAGGTTGCTGGATGGGCTTGAAAAGTGGCTAAATATAGCGATAAATTCACTAAATTGGCGGCAGTGACCAGGTGCTTCCTGATGTATTCCCGCCGCTAGCCTTGTACTTCGCCTCACAAATATCTCAGCGAGTATAATCTGCAGCGCATTTTGAAAAGTGGAGCCATACTTTCCATAGCTTTCTAACAGTCATGCTTACTTTCTTTATTGGACCAGCGGGTACTGAGGTCATTACGCCCTTGTGCGTGCAATGTTGTGTTGATATTCGGCATGGAAAATTGTCAACTATTCCGCTCCCTCAGTGTCACAGTAATGTGTTTCAGAATCGAAACCGAAACATGGTACCGTTTGTAAATCAAGGCTCCCGTCATGCCCGGGCCCGCATTCTCAGCTCACTTTCAGAGCCATGCTTCGTGCCGCTCTCTTCTTAATGGCAGTTGTCAGACTCTGTGTAGTGCATTACCGTCACCACTATACGGGAAGGTGGATCATGTCGTGACGCTCTTGTGTAGTCACTATGAAACTATTTGTGGGATACCCTGCCCCCCCCCCTTTTTTTTCCCTCATTAGATCTACATGATTCATGTAGGTGACCAATTTGGGATTCAAAACGGCGAACTTTGCCCAAAGGTGAGGGATTTTCATGTCTGATAATGCTGATCATATTGGCTCTTCAGTAAATTAATACAAAACAAAGGTACTAGACAAGTGTCTTAAAAATGAGAGACCCAACTTAATGTGACCATCTGATATGCTCGACCACAGTCTTCGACATGCCTGTAAAACCTCAGTGTCATCTTGGACAGCCAGTACAATTTGCAATTCTTACTAAATAGGGGACCACAAGGTGGTTGGTCCCCACTTTATTTACTGAAGAGCACAATCTTTTCATTTACTGATTATTCTGAAACAGCAGACAGGAACTGCATGACAGAAACATCTGACGGTAAATCATTTGTAATTACACCTCTCCATTCTCCTCATCACAACTGAGTGACCGCTGCTCTGTTACCCTACCCATCAGTTTCTTGCTGTTTTGATCCCAATCTCGTTTGCACCCATGACTCCAAATTCACTAAGAAACTGGCTAGAAACCATTTTCAGACCTACCAAAACATCATTATTATTATTAATATTATTATGTGACAGTGAAAACTTGTTTCTTAACCATTTTATGCATTTATTTAAAAATCAAATATTGTGTAAAATACCTTTATTTTTTTCCAATTGTACCATGAGTTCCATTGCTGCTGACCACTGCTAGCTTCTGTTTTACAAGTAACGTACTTTTTCTACTTTTCATTTTGGTGTGTTTTGAAATCTTACACTAAGGATATCTCAGAGGTATAACACTGTAAGTGACATACTCATCTGTTCATTTATCTTGCCATTTGCAAAAGCAAGACACAAAACATAAAGCCACACATGTGACATGGCTGCAGGTAGCAGAAGGAAGCATGAAGAGGTGGATGAAAAGACAGACAGGATGGATCCATGGAGGCCCAGATTGGTCAAGGCCCTGTGGCGTTGTTGGTAATGCAGATTGATGTGTGGCTGTTTGCAAGCGCCTTCACTGTTAACATAAAAAGAGGGGAGAAAGAATGAAGCAGACAACAATGAGAGTAAAGGTAAAGGAGGCAACATCAGAGAAGACAGTGCTTAGAAAAAACAAAGAGATATGCTTGTACAGCAGATGTACTGAGTGAACAGAAAATCATGTATGAATAAAGTGATCTAATATTGCAGTAACAAAATATCAAAACATCCATCATGTGTGCAGTTTGTCTATTTAACAAAGCTATGCACACAGGTTTATATTTTCTGTTATTCAAAGGTATTATATCCATGAAATGAGTAATATATGTAGTACATTCTAAAGTTTTAGAAACTAAAATCATTATTTCTACTAACAGGGACATTTATAACTGCTGAAGACAGAAGTTTCATTAAGAAGGTTTGTAGCAAAGACAACTTCACATCCTGAAAGAAGGCAAGCAGTCAGATTGAGGCCGCCAACATAGGGAAATTAAGCATAAAACAACTGAGTGGTCATTAGGCAAGTGGCAGGGCAAACATTGGACAAGTCATCCAAATTAGAGAACCAAATTAATTAAGTCTTTTGTGATATTCTATTTTATATTTTATTTTCATGTGAATATCTATAGAATAATAGAAGCAGCAAAACAACAAAGGAAGACAAATCTCTTTTTAGCCCCTTAAGTTTAATGAGAGTACCTTTCTGTCAGGAGGGTCCAGGGGTCTCCAGTTGTTGGCCCTGAGTTGGTGAAGCTCATCAAACTTGAGGCTTATGTTCTCAATAGATAGCTGCAACATATCCCAAAAGCCCGCCAGGTCAGAGGCCACAGGACGAGGATGGATGCTGGGGTTCTACAATGTTGCAAAATGCAAAACAAAAAGGTTGACAAAACTGGAAAATACGTTTTTGTCAACAAAGCATTATAAATAATGGCCAACACAACCACATAATTAGTCTAAAAGTAATATGCTTATTTAAGAAGGCATCATCAATATCTGTGGACCATAGCTCAGGGTCATAAATGTAAATAAACTTATAAATCAAGACATATGTTTTTTTGGCTTGCCTCCTTCCTCATCATGCCATTTGGAATAGAATATCCAAAATTAGCTGCTTCCACTGGAACTAAAGAGATGTGACTAATTCCTAAAAACAGCTCCTGAAGGCCAGGAAGAATGGTTGTTCCCTATGTACATCAACATCTGGTGACCCCGCTCTGTGATTTTACTTCCATTTTGTTAAAATGCCTGTTGTACTATAATTAATAATGCTAATTTAATATTTAAGGATATTAAGATAAACTCCTATAACATATTCTTTCATAAATGTTTGAAAAAGCAGTCTGCATGACTACGTGCTACATTTTATCTGACTGACTGTTTCGAACCCCCAAAGCCAATGATTTGGTTATATGTCCCAATGATTTGACAATAAATTATAGGAAAGACTCTCAGCTGGAATCTTTTTTGTTTATAAAGTCAGTTAGCCTAAAATAAGTATGTTTAATAGAACCAAATTTAACCACATTATACAGACAAAACTAACTTTGGAGTTAGTTCTATCTGTATAACTCTTATGACACAGGTGTAATTTACACATGAATATTATGATTACATATTAATTGGTATAATGTTATCACATAACAGCAATACAAATGAATAATTCTAACAATTGCACATTTTTATAGTCTAAATATGTATGATTAAAAAGCTGAAAGCTACATCTGAAGTCATTCTCTGAGCCATGGCTCCAAAGATTCCAGTTTTTCAGTCAAATCATTGGAAATGGTTTTTCCATATCACAAAACTTGCCACTCACCAGGTTCTCTTCACATAGCTCCCTGAACTGCTGAAACTTCTGGGAGATCATAAGCTGAGCACTTCCTACAGCAGCTCTCATCTTTTCCAGGACTGAGAACACAAACACAACTTATGGTAAAAGAGGCTGTGGAACAAACTCAAGAGTTATTAAGAAAATAAGTAATTTTTCATCTCCGATATTAAACTGGATCTAAGATGTCTACATGCCTCTCTTGAAATCCTGGTTTTTGTGATGTAAATAATGAAAGCTAGAGAAATCATTTCAGATCTTTTGTTACCATTAACATGGCATATATCATGTGCTTTATTATTGAACTGAAAAACAAAGCAAAGCTTGTTAGTGAGGCGGGAAAACTTGGCTGCTATAATTCCATTTTATTCAGATTCAAATTCTTCTGCCATCAGTTATAACAAAGTTGATTAATCTTGAAAAACCTCCACCCATTCTAATGGGATTTTCTTGACATTCGCAGTATTTGTCTGTAACATTTATTTGCAAAGAAAGGCTTAAGAAGATTAAAATTATCTCATTCTATAGAGGTATCAGTCAGAATAACGGCACAAAAAATGCATAGCATTATGTATATAGGATGACACAATGAGAAAAGCCATGCATTACTGTAGCGAATATGGGATAACAGTAGCATCACTAAAGCTCAACAATTATTTATAGCTGATAAAAGGACAAGACTAGTCTGGCTTCCAATAATTTATACAGTGCTGCAGGAATTCCTGGAAGTGCTGGTTATGACCCACAGCTGACAACAATCCCCTATATTCCCCATATTTGTCTGGAATAAGCAGAAGGGTATAAAGATGGACAAACAAAAAGTAAAAAAAAAAAAACACCCAGGCCTGTTCTTTAGTTTTCAGCTTTTTTTTTTTTTAGTCCAAGGCTTATGGGAAAATGTAGTATGGTCTGATGAAACCAAACTGTGGTGTCACCTGAGTAGGGTTACAACCCAGAGATTTTGTCATAATCTGATAATTGGGCATCTGAAGTACTTTTGCAATATTGAGAGGCCAAGTCCAGATATGGGATGCTGACTGAGTCCTACCAAACAAGACTGAACTCTGGAAATAGAATCAAAGGTGTTTCAACAGTGCATTAGTTTAGGGTTCATTAGTTTGTTTTCCAGTTCAACTGTACAGGATGCATATCACTGTCAAGGTGGAGAAGACTTTAATATTATTTATCATTGTCTAAATTTTTGACATTGCAAAATTTTAGGAGGGTTGTATAAACTTTTTATGTTCACTGAATATCAACAGTGCATGCACTGGTCACTTTTTCACTTGTTGTAAACAAGAACATCCATGCTCAGTGGAAAGACTAGTTGCCTTGAAATCCAAAAGCTGTGGGTTCAATTCCAGCTTCCTCTTGCCACATTTTGATGTACCCCTGAGCAATGCACTTACCATCGGGTTGCCTGCTGATCTGTGTATCAGTGTGTGTGCATCCTACTCAGTGTGAACGTGTAACTAATTCAAAACGATCTGAGTGGTGAGTATGAGTAGAAAAGTGATATATAAATTCAAACCATCTCAGCTTTTATAGATTTTTCGTAGTTAAAAAGTGGTTGCCTCATCACCCTTAAAGTATTTGTGGACAAACTGGGATGATCTAATGATTAGCATGGTTAAAAGATTAAAAAACACAAAAAAACCCTACTGTCTTCAGGCAGTTCATTCTCCCGCTGGTCGAGCTCCATTTGTCGACACCATCCCTCGAGGCGGTCAGTCTCAGCCTGTAGTAACTTCAGGAACCAGCGCCCATCTCTCTGACAGACTGATCGCTGTACCACCTTACATCAGAATATTCACATTTTACACATACTGTCAAAACATTGTACACAAAATTGTAGATTAAATAAAACTACAACAAATCCCTGAATGAGGAAACATGCCTAGAAGTAAAAAGGTATATTGCTGCTGGTTTAACTTTTACTGAATGGTAAGGTCAACAATTTTTAGAAAAGTTGATAAACAAGTATCTTAAAATATGTTTTTTTAGAAGGGAAATATGCATGTTCATCTCCTATTGCTTGTGGACTGACAGCGGCAAGACAGTAGGGAAAATAGACTGCAGTTTTGTTAACATTTTGCAAACATGCACAGTCATCACATAATATAAAGAGGATTTAATCTATTGTTTCTTGCAATTAGCTGAAAAAAAAGCCCAAAAACACAGTGTGGGACTAAAAAGAAGTGCCGTATGTGGAATGCATTAAGTCAATACTAAAAATATGCCTAAACAATAGAATATGATAGAACACTTAATTTATGTCATTGACAAAAATTCAGAAGGTTAAAATTAATGTTACAGATTCAAAGACATTTTTCAAGTGTCAGAAATTCAGTTCCTCAGAAGATTAAAACATTACATAAGACCAAGTTAAAAAAAAGTTTAATGTTATGCTATTGCCTACACAGAGGTTTGATCACTGCTGATTTGACAGTTCTCCAACAAACAGTCCACCATTTTGCTCACTAGGGTGAAGAACCACACACTAACACTGGCTGACAGGAAGTTTTCACTTCATGCATTCATGGAGAGCACACACGAAGACAGCCTAACGATCTATGATTGAATTATCTCATCATTCACCTCATTGGAGCAGACCATTGGGCTAAAGATGAAGATGGAAGTAGGCTGAAAGTTGAATTATTGTTATTGACTGGTTTTGAATGTGTTTGTTATGCATTTTATTTAATTTCAGGTCAGTTCGTAGTCAGTAAATTGTATTAATTAGCTTACAGGTACATCTAAAAAAAAATTATATTGTGTAGACATGCAACATTTTTTGCCAGTCGTTTAACAGAGTAAAATGGATATTTTATATAGGTTCACTACACATAGAGTAAAATATTTCCATACAGTTTTATTTATAGAGTGCCAATTCACAACACATGTCATCTCAAGGCACTTTACAAAATCAAATTCAATCAAATCATACAGATTGGTCAAAATGTTGGCTATCTAAGGAAACCCAGTAGATTGCATTGAGTCTTGACAAACAGCATTCACTCCTCATGAAAGAGCGTAGAGCCACAGTGGACGGTCTGCATTGTCCATGGCTTTGCAGCAATCCCTCATATTGAGCAAGCATGAAGCAACAGTGGAGAGGAAAACTCCCCTTTAACAGGGAGGAGAACCTCCAGCTGAACCAGGCTCAGTGTGAACGGTCATCTGCCCCGACTGACTGGGGGTTAGAAAAGACAGAGCAGAGACACAAAAGCACAGAAGCACACATTGATCCAAGAATCCTTTCTATGTTATAGGGTAATGGCAGATGGTCTGTCGTGCCTGGATAGTCTCATAGGTAACAGAACACCAGACCATGTGTACCTACCATGAAGAAAAAAAAAAAAAAGAGAACAAAAAGTTGAAATAACAACAAACAATGCAAATTGGAGAACAGCAGAACAACTCAGCAGAGTGCTAAAAATAGACCCTGATGTCCTCCAGCAGCCTAAGCCTATAGCAGCATAACTACAGAGATAGCTCAGGGTAACCTAAGTCACTAACTATAAGCTTTGTCAAAAAGCCTAGTCTTAAAAGTAGACAGGATGTCTGCCTCACGGACCAAAACTGCAAGTTGGATCCACAGGAGAGGAGCCTGATAACTAAAAGATCTGCTTCCCACTCTACATTTAGAGACTCTAGGAACCACCAGCAGACCTGCAGTCTGAGAGCGAAGTGCTCTGTTAGGAACATACGGGGTAATCAGAGCTCTGATATATGATGGAGCTTGATTATTAAGGACTTTATACATGAGAAAGAGAATTTGAAAATATATTCTTGATTTAACAGGACGCCAATGAATGGAAGCTAAAATAGGAGAAATATGATCCCTCTTGTTGATTTTCATCAGAACTCTTGCTGCAGCATTTTGGATCAGCTGAAGACGTTGAACTGCATTTTGTTGAATTCCTGATTGTAAAGAATCACAATAGTTTTGAATTTCTAATTTTGGCAATATTCCGGGGGTGAAAAAAAGAAACCCTGGAAACCTGTTTAATATGGGATTTAAATGACACGTCTTGGTCACAAATAAGACCAAGACTTTTTACATTATTACCAGAGGCCAATTTAATGCCATCCAGGTTAAGTAATTGATTAAGAAGTTTATTTTTTGAGGATTATGGTCCAAAGATCACAATTTCTATCTTGTCAGAATTTAAAAGCAGGAAATTTAAAGTAATCCAGCTTTTGATGTCATCAACACATGCCTGTAGTCGAAGTAATTGATTGGATTGATCAGAATTTATGGATAAATATAACTGAGTGTAATCAGCATAACAGTGGAAAAGAATCCGATGCCGTTTGATAATTTTACCAATCGGAAGCATATATACAGTAAAGAGAATTGGCCCAAGGACCAAACCCTGTGGTACTCCACAAGGGACCCTAGAATATGAAGATTTATCATTAACATGAACAAACTTGAATCTTTCAGACAGATAAGATTTAAACCAACCTAATGCTTTTCTTTTAATCCCTATAGTACCTATAAAACCTGATCAGGTTTTATAGATTCCTCCAACGTTGCCTCACTTACTCAGGACGAGGTAATCATGTTTGGGAGGATGCTAATATTTTTTTTAATAGAATCAATTTTATTGATGAAGAATGCTATAAAGTCATTACTGCTGAGAGCTATAGGCAGGGATTCCCAAACTTTACCATGCCAAGGCCCCACTACACCAGTACATTTTCAGCTGAGGCCCCCCCTCATATGAAACATGCGTAAACACTCATGTGTAAGCTACAGCGACAGAATTAAAATATTAGTGAACAAACCATCTAAATAAAAACACATTTATTTTGTAAAGATGAAGTCACAATTATATTTTATTAACCTTTAATTCATTAATTTAATGAATAACATATAACAATAACATAGGCCCACCACTTTAATTTTAATAACCTTTTTTTAAACGATGAACCTCTTTATTAACCTGACAAAAGCCAGCTGTATGTTGCTCCGCCTAGCTCCACTCACATACATCTGGGACACCGCCGGTAGAAAGTGATTTCTCCAACCAAATTTATGGTCTGGCCAATCAGGACACAGGGCTGGAGCTTCAAAGATGTGACGTAGTGGAGACGCGACCATGACGTGAGACTGTTTTGATAGCAATGGCGGCTCGTCGAGGAAGCAAGCGTTAACATTGATGCTGCTATTTCTTCCGTGTTGTCCAATCTACCTAATATTGTTTCATTAAAAGAACATCAGAGAACGCCTCTGAAGGCTTTTGTTGGTGGAAACGATGTTTTCGCCCTTTGGCAAGTTTTGTTTTCCGGGGCGCGTCCGCGTCTGCAGCGGACGTGTAAACGCGGACGCGCCCCGGAGCGGTTAGCGGTTAGCGCTAACTATGTTAGGAGGCCTTTAGTCCTCAACGCGGTCGGCCCGGAATTGACTCCGACCCGTGGCGCTTTGCCGCCTGTCTTCCCCCCTCTTCCTGTCAGCTCACTGTCAATAAAACGCATGCCACTAGAGCCGCAAACACATTATTATTATTATTATTTATTTTTTTCCTGCATTGCTATCATCAGCGTCACGGGTTAGCTTCGGTGTGAGTGGTTGAAATAGCACGTCAATAAAGATGACAGACAAGTGGCTTATCCAATCATATGCAAGAATTTTTGATAAGGCCCAGCCTTCTGTAAAGGCAATTTCTATGGCGGTGTCCCAGATGTATGTGAGTGGAGCTAGGCGGAGCGACATACAGCTGACTTTTGTCAGGTTACCTCTTTATACCTTGCAAAAACAGAAAGATTTGTGAACAAAATAAAAGTTTGTCCCAAATTAAACATGCAGGCATTTTATATAATGCAGGCCTAACAACAAATGTAGGCTACATGAGAGAGAGAGACAGAGACATACCATGCTAATGGGAGCAGTGGGCCTGATGGCTTCTACACAGTTTGTCCAGTCTGGGCTTGATGTCTGTCAGAGCAACACGCATGTCATTCTCCACATTAAAACGTGATCTGTGTTTAGTTTTCAGTACTTTTAAAGTTGAAAAGCCAGACTCACACAAGTAAGTGGTTGCAAATGGAAGGAGACATTTCAGAGCCCTTTCAGCTAGGGTGGGAAACTCTTGTCTTACACAACAGCCAGAAGTTTGGGAGAGAAAGGGTTTCCAATTTCACTTTTAAGTCCCATGAGGTGGACATCTCAATCAGTTCCTCCTGTGCTTTTAAGTCCAGAGAAAAGCCAACATCATTGGCAAAGGGGGTCCTGACCCAGTTTAGCTGAGAGTTGTCAAGGTCAGGGAAATAGTCTCTGAAATATCCCTGGAGGTGTTCCAAGTGTGACTGTATCAAAGGGGAAATGGTGTCCAAATCACCACCAGATGACAACTCTTGGTGTAGTTGTGGGAACATTTCTGATAAGATAAGAGATAAGATAGTCTTTATTGATCTCACAATGGAGAAATTCACTCGTCACATCGGCTCATACAAGAAGGTGCAGAGTAGGGAAGGTGCATTCAGTTATATACAGTGAATCTTCATATCTACAATGGATCAAAAGAATACCAAATGTAAATGTCTCATTTACATTCTTAGTGGTCTATATATATATATATATATATATATATATATATATATATATATATATATATATATATATATATATATATATATATATATAAACATATCTATATACTTAAATATATACATATATCTATGCGCCTACTTACATACGCACCTACGCGTATCTAAGTGCATATACATTGTATACATTTGTACATACATACATGTGTACTGACTTATGTTCAAGTGTTGATAGCAGCAGAAGTCACTACATCAGGATTATTGCACGGGTTGTAGGACAGTGTATTAAATAGATTATTGCACCTTGGTTATTGCACATTAAATATTACAGTTATGGTCACAGTTGCAGTTACAGTGCAGCATTGTAAAATCTGATAGCAGCAGGAATAAATGACCTGCGGTAGCGCTCCTTTTTACAGACAGGATGTCTAAGTCTTGCACTGAAGGAGCTGCTCAGCTCCTCTACAGTCTGGTGCAGGGGGTGGAAGGTGTTGTCCATGATGGATGTGAGCTTGGACAACACCCTCCTCTCAGCTACTTCCTCCACAGAGTCCAGAGTGCAGCCTAGGACAGAAGTGGCCTTCCTCACCAGCTTGTTCAGCCTCTTTCTGTCCCGCTCTGCACTGCCAGGAGCCCAGCAGACAACAGCGTAGAGGAGGGCTGAGGCCACCACAGAGTCATAGAAAGTTTTTAGCAGAGGCCTGCTCACTCCAAAGGACCTCAGCCTCCTCAGGAGGTGGAGGCGGCTCTGGCCCTTCTTATACAGAGCGTCGGTGTTGTGTGTCCAGTCCAGTTTATTGTTGACGTGAACACCCAGGTATTTGAAACTCTCCACAGTTTCTATGTCCTGCCCCTGGATGTTCACAGGTGAGTGAGGTGGGGGTCTTCTCCTGAAGTCAATCACCATCTCCTTGGTCTTACTGGTGTTTAGGCACAGATCGTTCTTCTCACACCAGTCCACAAAGTCCATGATGACCGACCGGTACTCCAGCTCGTTCCCCTCAGACACACAGCCCACAATGGCCGAGTCGTCAGAGAACTTCTGAAGGTGGCAGCTGTCCGTGTTGTAAGTAAAGTCCGAGGTGTAAAGAGTGAAGAGAAACGGAGATAGAACGGTGCCCTGGGGGGCCCCGGTGCTGCAGAGTGCCACCTCTGACTGACAGCCGTGCAGCCGCACGTACTGAGGGCGGTCAGTGAGGTAGTCCATGGTCCAGTCAGCTAGATGTTTGTCCACCCCGGCGTCCTCCAGCTTCCCCCTCAGCAGCACCGGTCTGATGGTGTTGAAAGCGCTGGAGAAGTCAAAGAACATGACTCTCACAGCGCTCCCGGTGGTCTCCAGGTGGGTTAGCGCCCGCTGCAGCAGGTAGATGATGGCGTCCTCTACTCCGATGTTGGGCTGGTAGGCAAACTGCAGCGGGTCCAGGGTGGGGCTCACCACGGTGCGCAGGTGAGCTAGGATGAGGCGCTCCATGGTCTTCATCAGGTGGGAGGTCAGGGCGACTGGTCTGAAGTGGGCCGGTTCCCTGGCGTGCGGTGTTTTGGGAACTGGTACCACACAGGAGGTCTTCCACAGGGTGGGCACCACCCCCAGGCTGAGGCCCAGGTTGTAGATGTAGCTGAGGACCTCACAGAGCTCATCTGCACAGGTCCTCAGCAGCCTGGGGGGGATGCCGTCCGGTCCTGAGGCTTTCCTTTGTTTCAGCCTCATCAGCTGTCCTCTCACCTGCATTGGTGTGACTGTGAGGGGGGAGGAAGGTAGGGCTGAAGGTGTGGATGGGTCAGTCGTTGATCGGAGTGGCGGTGGGGGGGATGGTATGTCTCTGGAGGGCTGGTGGTTGGAGTCGTGTGGAGAGTTGAGGGCAAGGAGGGGGCCAGTGTGGGGGGAGTCGAACCGAGTGAAGAATGTGTTCAACTCATCTGCAGACTTGGTGTCTCCGTCTGCAGCCCTGCTGGTCCTCTGCCCGAAGCCGGAGATGTTCTTCAGACCTCTCCACACATCCCTGACGTTGTTCTGTGCCAGCTGCTCCTCCATCTTCTTCCCATAATCCTTCTTTGCTGCCCTGATCTTCCACTGGAGCTCCCGCTGGACTCTACGCTG
Organism: Fundulus diaphanus; assembly: GCA_037039145.1. Lineage (NCBI taxonomy): Eukaryota > Metazoa > Chordata > Actinopteri > Cyprinodontiformes > Fundulidae > Fundulus > Fundulus diaphanus. Next base: position 53,794,977 of record CM073133.1, read on the forward strand.
CTCCTCTCTGTCCCCTGAGTAGAAAGCCCTCTTCTTCTGGTTCAGGAGGACTTTCAGCTCAGGGGTCACCCAGCGGGGGTTGTTTGGAAAGCATCGTAGCCGTCGTGTAGGCACGATGCTCTCCACACAGAAGTTCATGTAGTCAGTGATGCATTCAGTCAGGCTGTTGATGTCCTCTCCATGATAGCTTTGGAACATGCTCCAGTCTGTGGTTCTGAAGCAATCCCTCAGCTTCTCACTGGCTGTAGTCCCTTCTTGCACCTTGCTTGCCCATAGGGCGACTTTCATGGAAAACGCACGTACTTTGTCTTGCAGATGCAGTATGTATGTTTCACGTCCTTGCATGCTTTGGTTCAGTACATTTAGATGGTGAAATATGTCTGCCAAATATGCAAGCTTGAGAAGCCATGGTGCATCTGTGAAACAGCTTGCCAGCTGATGTTTTTCAGACGCAAGTAATTCAGCGATCTATGTCCGCACACGGTTCAAAACTGCCCCTCGAGAAAGCCAGCGTACATTTGAATGAAGCAGCAATCCTTTAAACGGAGCTCCCATTTCGTCACACAGAATGCCAAAGAGTCGGTCCTTCACGGGGCGACTTTTAATAAAGTTAACCACCTGCACGGTCTCCTGCAGTACTTGGTTAAGCTCGTCATCAATGCGTTTAGCCACAAGGGCTTCGCGATGGAGCATACAGTGTGTGAAAATGACGTGTGGGGCTTTCTGTTTTATTAGCGCAGTCACTCCGCTGTGTCTCCCTGTCATAGCTGCAGCCCCATCCGAACATACTCCAACACAACGGAACCAATCAAGTCTATTTGTCCTCATATAATCGTCCAAGACACCAAAAATCTCCCTTCCCGTGGCCCTACGTTCAAGCGCTTTGCAGAACAGTATTTCCTCTGCAAACTTTTCTCCTTGAAGGTACCAACATAGACGAGCAGTTGCGCGGCATTAGCCACATCAGTGCTTTCGTCCAGTTGCAATGCGAAATAGTCACTTGCTCGTACCTGGTCCAAAAGTTGATTAGAAACGTCCCCTGCCATGTCACTTATTCGCCTACACACCGTGTTGTCCGAAAGTGATATAGCATCCATTTTCTTTGCCGCGTCCTCACCAAGCATTTCCCGAACCATGTCTTTGCTTGCTGGAAGTAAGAAACCTTCTCCGTCGGTGTGGGGCTTCTTTGCCCGAGCTATGTGGTACGATGCTGCATAGGATGCTCTCAGTGCTCTCTCGGGGACGTTAGCTTGCTGCACAAATGTTGTCGTCTGCTTCGTTATTTGTTCCTCCTTGCGTTTGAAATATTCCACTGACTTTTCAGCCTCCGCTGGATGTTTCTGTTGTAAATGCCGTTTAAGTTTGGACGGTTTTAAGCACTTGTTTGAAAGAATTTCGAGGCATAGCACACATTTAGGGCACTCCTGTCCATTTTTGTGTGTGACCGTAAATCCATAGTTAATATAGTCCTTTTCATACTTCCTCAACTTTTTTGGCCAGTTGCAGCTCCTCTGTGTTTGATCAGATGTTTGTGGATTGGTGGGGTCTTCGCCAGGTCCTTTTCTTTTTAAAAACTTGTCCATGTTAATATGTTTGCCTGCTATCTGTTTAGCACTATTATTTTCAAGAAGCTAATGTCGGCGCAAGGCTAGTCAGGTTTGTTTACGAGTGCGTCATGGTCATGGCTATGCCAACCAATTAGAAAGAGATGCGTTATTTAAAAATATTATTTGTAAGCTTTATGTGAATGATTTTCATAAAGCAGTTATACCCAGACAGGAATATTTTAATTATTTTTATTCAATAAAATAATTTCATGTATAATTTATTTATTTATTTTTTCTCCATCTTCCCGTGGCCCCCCCTGGTTGGAAGGTAATCTTGTTTCAATAGGATTTGTGCATTGTAAGTGTTAATTTTAAGTTGTAGAGGGAGTTAAATTCTAAAAAAAAAAAAATTACAAGTACAATTTTTTTTACACCTGTTCAAGTACACAAATTGTGTTCTGTGAGTTGCACATCAAAAACCTCTTACATTCTCAGTTTTGCTCCAAGTGGTCCAGAACTATTGTTGCTAAACTATTTGTGCATTGTAATTTTGGTGTTTTGTAATTGTACATTTTTTAAAATCTGTCACAAGTACAAAATAAAGTTACACCTCTTCAAATTCTTGAGTACAAGTAACCAAATTGTGTTCTGTGAGTTGCACATCATAAGTGTCTGTCATTCAGTTCTGCTACAGTTGATCTAAAACAAATGGTGCAAAACAAATTCAAACACGTGTATTAAAATCTTCAAAAAAATATTTTCTTATATTTTTTTCCCTTAACACAAATACAAATCAACAAGTACAACTGCACGAATCTGCTCCTGTGAGTCACAAATTCATCTTTACAAGTTACGCCTTCATTTTCACTTTTGACACAACCGCCCAAACGGTAAAAAATGATCTGTGACTTGTGGGTAGTACCCTTGATCAGACAGCAGGGGGAGCTGCCTGCTCGGTCAGTCTGTACCAACCGGGAACTACGGCTTATTGCCTTGTTGCCTTCAAAGGACCCAGCACACATATGCCTTCGAAGAACGCAGCTCTCGCTGTCATACAGTGTATACATTTAAATTTGTTTAAATATTTGATTTTCTCTGTACTTAACTGTGCACTCCCACAGTTTTGATCACGCAATGGATTCGTTTGTAATCTTTTGTGACTGCAGTTCTTCATTGAAAAGGGGATATTTACCAAAGATGTGGATTTTTATTCCAGAAAAAATAATAAACTAATAAAAAGGATGTGTCCACCTTTTATATTCAGAGGTAAAAAAAAATACAACGTAATATTGTATTTATCATAATATATAATATTGTCTTTATTATATATTTATTTAGTCTATAAGTTTATCAGTTTTTCAATTTAATATTTAAATAATAATAATAATATTTTTTTGTCCCTTGGAAAGCAGTATTTTCAATTTCAAGTTCAATCTAGAATATATTACACATTTAGGATGATTATGTTGTTTTTTTATTCATTTTTTATTCTGGCAGGTACCTTACAGTCAAAGTAAAAATATTTATTTAAAATGTTAACATAAAATATGCATTTCTGTTATTATTATTAGTAATAATAATAACAACAACAACAATAATAATAATAATATTGGATCACCATCACAAAGGATCTTAATGATGTTAATGATGGTAATGTTAAACAAATAAATTATGGCTCATGCCTTCCATAACCATCACCTTTAACTTTCAAGACTTTTACCATAAAGAACTTAATAGACACATAGTATAAGCTAAATGTTGAATTTTTCTGATTTCATTGTTCATCAGCCTGCATTACCAAACAACACATTTTCCTTTCAAGTCAAGCATCGTCACCGCTGCTAACCTAATTATCCTATGAAAACTGTGTCACCAGTTCTACATTCAATCAATGTTATTTTCAATTAATAGACTGAAACACAAACACCGTTTGTGTAAGTAAAATAGCCCATAAGTAAATATTTCCATGATATTTTTATATTATTGGTTATTTTATTGTGTTGCAGCTCAAGGAACCTTGGGAGGTTCTTGGATTGGCCCAGATTGGGCCATTACCAGAGACCTCTCTGAGAACCACCTATATTCTTACTGTTATCAATCTGTACACCAACTGGGTGGTTGCTGAGCCTCTATGAACAAAGAGGATGCAGAAATTTCTTCAGTAATCATCTCTAAGCTGTATACGTTTGGCCTAGTCAGAAAAATAACAGATCAGCGAAAAGAGTTTGTAAACCAAGTGAAATGTCATCCATTTTCTTGAGATTAACTGCAATGACTACAATATATATATATATATATATATATATATATATATATATATATATATATATATATATATATATATATATATATATATAGTCGTTGCAGTTACTCTGAAGAAGTAAAAATAAGAATACAAAGATTATTAATTCACTGAAGTGTGGAACATCTAAAAGCACTTACTTGTTAGCCTATAATAGGATGTCAGTCTGGAGACACTTTCATGGAAGTAGATCTCTTCCGCACGGTGGCAACTCCTTTTTTTGTAATATTTCCAATTATGTAAGGTCCTATGTGTATTTATTTTTTCTACCTATTTTGTTCCAACTACACAATAAATTGTTACGTTTTTACATAACCTTTTTAGTGTTGGCTCTAAATGTTACTTCCCCCCTTCCCCCTAGACGAGTTGGGTCATAACAGAAGAGAAGATGGATGACATTTCACCTGGTTTACAAACTCTTTTCCCTGTTTGTATGATTTTATTGTGCCTTGAGAAGTGAATTGTTGCTATATGAATATAGAAACTAAATAATAATTTAAATTATAAACAGAAAAATATTTACACTAACAACTTTATTTTATCAAATGTTTCACACTCCAAAACAAAGCAAAATGCAGGGAAATGAAATGCCCACATACCTCCAGAATAGAAGAGCCATTGAAGTCTGAATCAAGCGGGTCATCAGTAACAGTATCTATCCAGGGGTCTGGCGGGGGGAGGATGGATGGGTCAAAACCAACATCTTCATAGTCGTCTGAGGTGCAGGCATGGTAATGGTTCCCTGAGCCCTGAATGCTGACGGTGGAGGTGGCAGCATCACGGGAATACTTCCGAGAGATGCCACAAGATGATAGGCGTCCTCTGCGAGGATGTGGAACATCTAGAGGAGTATCTAGGAGGTCTGGCAGGTCTAGATCTGCCTGGAATTTGAAACAATAAGTAGCCAAGAATGAAATGAACATTTGGTTGTGTGAATTTGACAATTTTGCAAATACCATACATTAATACTGCATATTTAGCTTCACTACGGTTTTAGACTTTAATATTATTTCTCATTCTCTCATTCTCTAGTTGTCAAGATCAACTAGATTTTCTGCATTTTAGCCAAGACAGCTTTGCAATACCTCTCTGATGTACTGGAAAACTCATTCCTGTACCTGAACCACAGATGGGCTGACTGTTCTTCTCAAGGGATCCATACAGTCAAAGGAAATTTGATTTAAGTTTATGCACGTGACTGGCTAGACATTGAAATGACTGTCGTCATTTCAGCTTTTAACTTTTTGCTCTCTCTCTTTTTTTTCATAGTAGGTACACCTGGTCTGGCGTTCTGTTAACTTTGACATCATCCAGAGAAGACGGCTCACCCGTTACTACCATCTAATGTAGAACAGATTACTAGATCAATGTGTGCTTCTGTGCTTTTTGTCTCTCTTGTTGTGTCTCTGCTCTGTCTTCTGTAACCCCAGTCGGTCGAGGCAGATGACCGTTCATACTGAGCCCGGTTCTGCCGGAGGTTTTTTTTTCCCGTTAATGGGTGGTTTTTCTTCCCACTGTCGCTTCATGCTTGCTCAGTATGAGGGATTGCAGCAAAGCCATGTACAATGCAGACGACTCTCCCTGTGGCTCTACGGTTCCCCAGGAGTGAATGCTGCTTGTCGGGACTTTGATGCAATCAACTGGTTTCCTTATATAGGACATTTTGACCAATCTGTATAATCTGACTCAATCTGTATAATATGATTGAACTTGATTTTGTAAAGTGCCTTGAGATGACATGTTTCATGATTTGGCGCTATATAAATAAAATTGAATTGAATTGAATTGAATAGACCTGCTCTGGATTCATATAAAAAATAATGCCTTGTGAAAATATTTAACACCCCTTGGTATTTTGCTTATCTTTTACATTACAACCAGTAATTGAAATGTTTTTAATCTCATCTTGTGTGATGAATATGCACAAAGTAGTTGATGAAGTAAAATAAAAAAAAATTGCATGTGGATATGTATCCACCTCTTTTGCTGTGAAGCCACTAAAACATTGTAGTGCAACTAATCCGCTTCAAAAGTCACATAATTGGTGAAATGAAGTCCACCTGTGTGTAATCTAAGTGTCACATGATCTCTCAGTATAAAACACATTTTCTTAAAGGCGCCAGAGGTTGTGGCGCCACTAAGCAAGAGGCATCACAACATGAAGACCAAGGGACTCTCCAGACCTGTCAGGGAGAGGCAGCACAGAGACCAAAGGTAACCCTGAAGGAGGTGCAGAACTCTACAACAGAGACTGGAGGATCTTTCCATAACAACCTGTATGCTTCATAGAGTTGGATTTCATGGAAGAATGGCCAAAAAAAGCTATTACTTAGTGTTTAAAATAAGAAGACATATTTTGAGTTTGCCAAAGGATCGTGGGTGACTACTAGTGATGGTGAGATGAAGCCTCATGAGGCACTGAACCACTTGAGCCAACTGGTTCGAGAAAGGGTTCATTTCTTGACGCTTCATGTGCACACGACACCACCTACTGGTGAGGTGTATAATCACAGCCAGCTGTATTTTAACACGTGTGATGCATTGATTTTTTGTCTATTATGGCTCTTGGGAATGACTTCACAAAAGGTGTAGGACGAAATCATTTGTCTACATAAATTTTGTATACACATGTGTATAATAAAATATTGTTTGAATGTATTCTCTGTGTGTAATTATTCCCAAAATAGTATTGTCATGTGATATGGCATGTTGTGTAATAATGTTTTTCTGTGACTCTAGAAAAATGGCATGGGCTTAATCAGGCAGAGGACAGTGAAAGTGCTTATGGAACTAGGGAGGGGGTAATGAATAGGCTAATGCTTGTGTAACTTGGATGATTTCATGCATTTTTATTAAGAAACAACAATTTCTCCACAGTTTTTGGTTTCAAACGATTTCTCTTTTTTGACACTACTTCTCCAGCCTTTGAAAAGACACGCTCACAAGGCACAGATGATGCCGGGGTCCATAAATAAATAAGTGCAAGTTTGTACAGATTGGGGTACAGTGACCGATGATTAGCCCAGTACTCCGGGGGTTCTCCAGCCTGTCCTGAATCCAACGTCATCCACAATAGTGAAAGGCTGGGTATCCTTCACTATCATGGAGACTAGAGCTTAATCCAGTCCTTGTTTTCTGGTGGCTGGTTAAAATGGAATAAATACAGTGTCTGTTACCTGTCTTTATTTGCACAACAAGCAAACATCAGCATGCAAAAATTGTGATAGTGTGTTTGTAATATAGTAATGCGCCAGTCATCCGCGCAGTTACTGGCGAGGGGGGGGGGGGGGGGGGGCGCGTCGGTTAAGTCGCTTCTCGCTTCAAAGTATCCATGTATTTTTGCCTGTTTTTTCCCTACAATTCCTTATATGTACGCGAGTAAGCAACAACAAAAAAACGCGTGTTAACGTCAAATAAACATGCAAGAGTTAGTTTTTTTTTTTTTTGTAATGTTGGCGAGGCGGTAGCGTGAGTTTGGCGAGGCCAACATAGTGCTGCGGGAAACACTGCTGTGGGGTTTCTAAAGCTGTCAAACCCCGCGCCGAAATCTGAACCACTTCCCGAAGCAGTCACGTGGTACAGCCGGGCAGCGAGGCTTCGGACGTCATCGTTTTCGGCTCCTCCCCTAAATGAAGCAAGCCTCGATACGCGCTTTACGGAAACGCCCCCTCTATTACTCGACACACGCCTCGAAGCCTCGGCACATAACGTAACATCACTAGTGACTACCCAAATGTATGGATAAATGTGCTCTGGTCAGATGAGAGTAAAATTGAGCTTTCAGGCCTCGAGGAAAAGTTTGGCATAAACCCAATACATCCCATCATCCCAAGAACGCCATCCCAACAGTGAGACAAGGTGGTGGCAGCATCATGCTGTGGGGATGCTTTTCAGCAGCAGAGACTAGAAAACTGGTCTGAATTGAGGGAAAGATGGATGGTCCTAAATACAATATATTCTTGAGGAAAACCTGTGTCCTTCTGCCTGTGATTTGAGACTGGGATGGAGTTTCACCGTCCAGCAGGACAATGAACCGAAACATACAACTAAAGCAAAAATTGTGTGGTTTAAAGGGAAATATTTTCAGCGTCCAATCCAACTGAGTAATTGTGGTTAGACTTGAAGATCTCTGTTCACAAATGAAAACCATCTAACATGAAGGAGCCGGAGCAGTTTGGCCTTGAAGAATAGGCAGAAATCCCAGTGACAAGATGTGGCGAGCTTACAAAAACAGCTCTCTATGTATGTTCTGTTAGAACAGCATAGAGAACATGTTCTTATTCTAATTATCAATTAGAGTCCATCAACATAGAGTAACAAGCTAGCGATAGCCTACCATTTCTCTAAACTCTTCCTTCAGTAGAGATCCTGAGCAGAGCAAGATACACCTTTACGGACGTTTTGTAGCAGTATGTAAAGTATGAGGCAGTCATTTAGATATGATACAGCTTGGTGTGTTTTAGGTGATCTGTTGCTTGAACATTATATCTGTCATGTTTTGAGGTTGTTGAGGACCAACAGTGTAGCACAGAGCCATCATAAAGGCATCATAAAGGTAAGTAACTTTCATGAACAGAACACACAGGGCACTTCAGGTAAGGTTACAGACCAGATAAAACAACAGGTTAACAAGGGTTACCTAAGGATCCAGCGAAGACTGAACAGAAACCAGGAACTTAAATATGCTGGGCAATAATCATCTGGATCACAAACAGGTGCAAGATAATCAACAGAAATACATGCAGCGGGGAAGGCAACTAGGGTGGGAAACTAGAAGGGCATGAAACACAGGTAAACTATACACAAAACAAAGACTAACTGAAAGATGCACAATCAAGGAACCTAAAAACTAATAACTAACCAAACACCTTAGGATTGTGACAATCGCGGCTTTGGAAAACCAAGGTAGCCCAATGGTGAAGCAAAGAGCAGCTCAGAAGGAACAAATTGTCGGTTACTGTAAAAACCTTTCGGATCATCGTTATTGGTGCACAAGTTAGAATACATTTACACAACTATTGTGGATAATTTTACACTAATAGTATGAAATTTAAGTTAACTGAAGAATCTTTATTTTATGAAAAATGTTGTTTGATAGCAAACTTGTTACTATTCTTGAACACTTATACTTAGAGACACTAAGTAACAACTGTTTCTATCTGTTTATATCCAATACATTTGGGTATATTTCCAATTAAACCTTTGAAATTGATCACGTTAATCATCAAATTAAATACTTTTTAAGATTAGGGAATCTGTTTGCTTTGAAATCCATGGAATTAAAATTAAAACAGAATTTGAATTTTGGAATTTAAGAATGAGCTGTTTGCTGTTTGAGCTGTTTGCATTTTACTGTTAGAAATTACAAAAGCTGGCAGTGTCGCTAGCTTTCCTTTAAAGTTTTAAGCAAACTTACGCAACAAGATTTGCTCAACCCTAGTTCTTTCAGACCAACAACCTTATCCAGAAATTTGATTTGGACCTTTGAACATAACATTTAATAAATTGTGCTGCTGTGTAGCCTCAGTCTAATTTTATGAAATCATGGCTTACTTTTTACTGTGTCAGCAGTATTCAATGAAAGTCCTTTTGTATGGATTAAAGCTTTTGTTGGTAATCCTGTTCAGAAACACTTTTTGTAATACTGGGTAAAATGGTTGTTTCATCCTGAAAGTGGTAAATACATTATGTATTTACAAAAAGGATGTTAAAAATTGTTTTCTGTGGGAGCTGCAGGCTTGTAAAAACCTAACCAATCCATGCCCCTAGGTCCAAAGAGCATGAATTTGACAGAGTTTTGTTCCTGCCTTCATTCCCCTCTGTCCCTCAAGTTCCAGGTATCGCCATATCTATTGGTTGTCCCAAATGCCAATCATTCTGACGCGTTCACGTAGCGCCAATGTCTGTGCTCGTTCCTTCAAAGTTTCCGCTTGCTTGCTTGCATGTGCAGTTCTAGTGTTTATGTATCCAGTTAGGTTAGCAGCTAGGTTAGTGGTTAGCTTAGCGGTTAGCCGTTCCTTGTAGCTCCATTGCCCTCACCATAGACTTTGAACATGGCTGAGAGTCGCATGAAGCGAACCGTATTTATGTGTATGAGAAGAAGAGGAAGGCCTCAGTAGAAAGTAATAAGACCAGAGTGGATTTGGGAGATTTTTAAGATGCGATCCCCCTGAAGAGCAGAAGAGCGAGGTAAGCTTTGCGCATACACAGTTATTCAAAAAGGGACTTGGGGAAATTCCTGGAAAAATCGCAGACCCTAGCTTTAACCGAACAGTAATTTGATGAAATTAAAAATGCAGCCAAGTGTGTAGAAGCTTACCTGTACAGCTGCTGTCACACTGTTGGAGCGCTGAAGCCTTCGATATCTAACCATCCAAGAAACCAAACCATTAACATTTTATTATTTCTATTCTCAGGACTCCATTCTAGGTTTTTTATTTACAATGATTTTTTCAATGTACTTAATATTACAGATCAGTATATCACTTTAAATGTTTAACAAATTATCTCCATCACAGAATTTATCACTTGTGCTTGTAATCTGGAAAATTCTAAATACAACGTACAGTTAAAATTATTTGCGCCATATCAGCAACTTTAAGGGGTAAAACCTTTTTTCATCTCTATTTACAGCTAATGCACATTGATCTTCGTGTCTAAGTAAATAAAAATATTTGGATTATTTCACTACAAAGGTCACCCTCACCCTCGATCGTCTTCCACCTGTACCCCTACAGAAGTGAACTTGGAGGGGTCCTCTGGATCTGGAATCTCTTCTGGCCCATCAACCTACAGGATACAAAGAAGGCAGAACTCAAACAGACAACTTATCTAAACTTCAACTGTAAATCCGTAAAGTAAGTATGTGCTGAACTTCTACATTTCTTCCATTGAGTACCTGGATGCCTATGGAGAGACATTTTCCCTTCCTGAGTGCTTCTTTCCTGTATTCATCCCGATGGTCTTCAACAACGTGTCCCCTGCTAAGGTGCGAGGAGCTGGCAGTGCTAACTGTCATCGTGCTGTTACTGACATGTTGACTAGCTGGCCCATGGACCTAAGTAGATAGGGTTCCAGTCAGGGTTTACATGTGGTGTTTATGGGAATGAAGGTTATATCAATCTTTAACTTTCATTTACACACATGACCCGGTATCCCACAGTGGAAATGTGAAACAATTTCCCAACAATTTCAATGAATTAAAAAACAAGAATTAAGAGCAAAACTTGCAGATTTTCTCTAATCAACAAAGGGTCAAAAGTAAACACACAGGGTGAAATACATACAGATGCCCCCAATATAATTTGATTAAATGTCTCCTGGAAAATGCACCTTGACCTCTGTATTTATAGACATCAACAAGCCTCTGGTACAATTCTATCAGGACAATTGGCCACTGTTCTTGGCAGGACTGGTCTGTAATGATCAGCACCTCTGCTGATGTTTTGCCTGTCAGTTTCTGCAGTGACTGTGATGTCATCGCCTGCCTGCTCTGCACCTGTAATTAGCCCGATCAGCAAGACCTGCTTGCTTCAGTCAATGCGTTGCTGCCAGATTTTCAAAAGCCCTCATGTGAATAGACCATCCAGCAACCCTGTTTGCATGCCAGTTTGTGAACAGTTTGTCTTTTGGATTTTCACCTGTTGCTTTGCCCTTGTTGGACTCTCCAGTCAGCTTCTGTATCTGGACCGTGACTACCTGAACTATTTTTGACCTAGCCTGCCTGTCTCTGCCCCGTCTGGAAACCCCTGTCAGGAGTGTGCTGCCCTTTACCGAGTTTCTTGTCTAGATTCTGAATTCGTCTTTGTCACTGTCATAGTGGAAACCTCGGCCAAGTTATCTGTCCCTCGGTAAAGTCTAAGTAATCACTCTGCTGGATCAGTCTCACTTCCCAGATCCCGAGAAGTGGTCCCAGTCTATGCTCCAGTTGCTGCCTGTCCAGCTGCGCATTCCTTTAACAAACTTGTTAAAACTCTTTTAACAAGTCAGCTTAGTGTGGATGCCCAGCAATGACCAAATCTCAAGTCTGTCCTAGATTGAAACCATGGAACACCACCATAACTTTCCACAGTGACGGAAGTTTAAACATCAACACCGACTAAGCCCATCTAAAATTAGCAGCTGCACAGATGGGCAAGGCTAATTTATTCTGGAGAAAGGTTTAATGGGCAGAGGAAATGGTGATTAATTATCCACAATGAATAGTTGTATGTGTGGAGGAGTAATGATGCTTTCAAACCTAAGAGCACTGCAACAACTCTCAAGCATGGGGGTGGTAGCATCATGCTGAGGGCCCATTTTGCTGCCACTGGTACTGATATATTGTTCAGTGGGTGAATTAATAAGATAGCAGATGATCTCTAAAATTTCAATTTAGTCTAGAATTATCAGCTAGCTAGTTGAAACACCACAGAACATTAAAATTAGCTTTGTACTAAATAAAATAGGTTTACAGTAAGCCTCAGCCCAGTTAAAATTTATTGCTTATGCTTAAGGAACTGGGACTGTGCAAAACCCCAACCAATATAAACATGCTTTATCAATTCTGATTGGTGCCCAAATATGAAGTGAACTGTCATGGGAAATCAGGTTATTCAGGAGTAAAATGGTACATAAACCAAAAATGGATCTCTTTAACGGATTTGCATTTGCACCAAAAAGTGACTTTTCCAGGTTACACTCAGCAGATTTATTTTTCCAACAATATGTATTCCATGTGTCATGGAATGTTGTCAAGGCTCACTGACCAAAGTCTTATGTGTAGTGTGATAACCATAGACTTCCATGTTGGTAAACATCTGATGCAAAAGTGGAGGTTTTTACAATCTAAGGTTGGTAAAGGAGTTATCTGCTGCAGGTAGAATACATAGTTAGAATACATACATAGCTACTTATAAACCATTTCGTTTGTGAAAAGAGTACATATGTTCAGGACATTAAATCATTATACAAATAGTTATTTCCAAAACTGTTAATTAGGCTGTGAAATCATTCTTAATTATTTCTGCTCAGTCATAATGTTCACTTTTATTCTAACAAATAACACAAAAGCACAAACCTGAGCGTTAGCAGCTTCTATGGCAGCTGTCAAGGCCTTCATGCTGTCAATACTTTCTGTCGAATTACTGAGCCCTGACTGGATTGTCATGTCACCTCTGGGCCCTTCCTCTTCCATGTAGGCATCCTGGTTGATTTAACAACAAAAAGACAACTGCTGTCACTTGAAAGTATGAGTTTGATCTGGAATAGCACATAAAATCCGGCTTTTACCTTTCTTTCAAAAGAAACAAGAAATGCCTCACAACTGCATTACACTATGTAGACTTGGACACATTTTGATTTAAGAAACAGCTGGAGAAACGGAAACAGTAATAAAAAATATTTTTTATTTCTGTATTTATTTATGTATCTGTTGGCTCAGAAGTATAGTAATCATTCTAACACCAGGGGTCCGTTCTTCGTACGTCGCTAACTCAGTTAGCTGGATTTGATTGTTGATGATTTGGCATGATCTTGGATCGTTTGGTTCTTCGAAACTCATTCCGGACTTGCTGTCATAGCAACATGTGCGCAAACTTAAACCTGCTCGCGAGCAGGCTTATTTCATGTAAACAGGATTAGATCGCAGCTGTATAAATGGAGGAGATAGGGATATCCAGCCAGTGCACTTGGACCACCTAGTGGCAGAGGACGGGACAGAATTGTGGAACACCATTTTTTAATGTTTAATAAAAGACGAGACAAATAATGCTTAGTTCCTGTCTTTTTATTTAAACAATTCTTTATAAAGAAAAGCCAGCAAGTCATCTTTTGCCTGCAATAAGAGAGTTATGTAAAGTCAGCAATACTACTGTCAAATGGTGTATTAGAACTTACTCTGAAGGTCCTTTTGAAGCAACTCGATCTCTAGTGCAATTCTTCTCTTTTTCAAGTTGTGGAGTTCAATTTCTCCTCTTAATTTGTGTTTTTTTTCCGGGCAAAATACAATTTTTTTGTTGAAGATGCCGTTTATATAACGAACGGATGGAACCCTGTGTCATTTTGGGGAAAAAGGGTGAAACATGCCTCATGCAACAAAAGTAAAAAGAACCCGTTTTTTTCAGCCTTCTTATAGGCTGTTATAAACAGACAAATACATCATTTAACGGTGGCTTTTAAAAAAGAGGAAGAAGTCTCTTTTTAAAATACAGTATAATAATTAAAGGCTACCATTTTGTAGAATATTCTTGTACTTCACTTTTTTCCCCATGTTCTAGTGGCTCCCGTGAAGGCTCTGACATGAAATAAGTAAATATGAAATTATTAAAATGCAAAATACATACTGTAGAAAGTGATAGAAACATCTAACATGGACAGCACTTACGCATGTAATTTGTCTGCTACTTTTTGCCAGCCCTCTCTCCTGGCTTTAGCAGACTTTGAGGTGTTCCCTGTCGTTTTAATTAATGACTCAAATTCAGCATAACCTTCCATTAAAAGCTTGTGTTCTGCTTGGAAGAAAAACTGTGGGCGTTCTTTGGCCATGCTGAACAGCCAATAGCAGCGTTGCTGATCATTGTTTCTACTATCGATACATTTCCCCTTTTAAACAAATGCATGAACGCGCAGTTATCTCAGATAACTCAATCCACTGATACTAATCATAAACAACAGGTGTGTTCGAAGAACCCAATTAGCCGGATCATGATTAGCCGGATGAAATCATCTTGGATGTGTCATTTGATCTTGGATGTTTTAAGCAACGTACGAAGAATGGACCCCTGGTGTTCATTTATCACCTTAACAATGTTTTACTTTTTGTGTCTTATGGTAAAAAATTACACCAACTGTTAATGTTAAGATTTTAATTATCAATGACATAACCTCAATTCTCATACAATCATAATCTCAACACCAGACTCCTAATTGTAAAACAAAACTCAAGCCCAGAGTTGATTCTAGTATTTGATTTACCAAGATCTCAGCTCTCATAATCATTCCAACTTTTAATCGTTTGTTAGATTAAAAGTACCTTTTGAAAATAACAACGTTTAAGCTGGTATTAAACACACTTTCAATCAATCCCACATTTCGGTATATTTTTTTATTGGTCTGATGAAATATTCTAATCTAAAATGTTTTTATTTTTTTCAATATGTAACAACATATAAAGAATGTTGATAAAATAAGTAGTAGTAGAAGAAAAAAGAACAAGATAAGAAAAGTATGGTGACGTTGTAAAAACAAATTATCAAAGGGTTGTATAAACTTATGATGACATTGGACATTGCTTGAGCTCCACATTCAAACTGGTCCAAAGCTTCACCTCATATGCAGAAATGCAGAAAGTTATCCTTGTTCTGGTGATGGGTGTTTCATAATAATAATAATAATAATAATAATAATAATAATAATAATAATAATTTTATTTGTAAACAATTACAAGGCGATAAAAGACAAATAAAAACAGTACAGATAAAAAAACTAATAAAAAACAGACAAAATAGATAACAGAAAAACCAAGAGATAAAATTTACTATGAGTAGGACAGAGTAAACAAGTGGATCTTTAACTTAACTTTAAAAACACCAACAGAACCTGCCTGCCTGATGTCCTGAGGAAGGTTATTCTACAGGCTTGCCAGCAGTTTTTCTTTGCGCTTTAGGGATTTTTAGAAGGCAAGTGCCTTGAGATCTGACAGCTTGAGAAGGGACATACAAATGCAAAAGGTCCGAGCGGTAAGAGGGAGCTAATCTGTTTAAGGCCTTGTAGGTGAGCAACAGGATCTTGAAGTCTGCTCGAACATGACAAGGCAGCCAGTAAAGAGATGACAATACTGGGGTGATGTGTGCATATTTCCTAGTTTTAGTTAAAACACAGGCAGCTGCATTCATAACTGTCTGCAAACCCCTAAAATTTCCTTTGGGAACCCAGAGAAAAGGGCATTGCTGTAATCAATGCATCAGGACACAAATGCATGGATAAAAATCTCAGCATTTTCAAAGGATAAAATTTGCTTAATTTTTGCAATGTTTCTGAGATGATAAAAGGCAGTCTTAGTCACCTCCTTCAAATGAGGCTCAAAAGTGAGCACAGGGTCAAACCACACTCTCAAATTCTTAATCTTATCCCTACATTTTATCACGTGGTCATCAATCTTAAGGATAAGATTTAAAAGTGAGTGTAGTCATTTCTGAGGTCCGATTACCATTAAGTCTGTCTTGTCTGTGTTAAGAAGCAGGAAGTTATTAGACAACCAGCCCCTAATGGCTAATAGACAGGTCTCTAATTGCGACAAGTCTGCAGTGTTGTCTACAATAAAGGGTATGTATAGCTGCACATCGTCAGCATAGCAATGAAAGGTAACTTTAAATAAACGTAAAAGGGGACCAAGAGGAAGAAGGTAGAGAGAAAATAGCAGTGGACCAAGAACAGATCCTTGACGGACCCCATGCCTCACACCACAAGACAGAGGTCTCTTTCTTAAGTCTAAGATACTGAGATTTGTCAGACAGGTAAGATCTGAGGCATGAGAGTGCATTACCAGTGACTCCAATAAAGCTTTCAAGCCTATCCGAATACCGTGGTCCACAGTGTCGAAAGCAGTACTTAGATCTAGGAATAATAGAACAAATGTGTGGTCGTTGTCAACATTCAACAGGGGATTGTTAACCACTTTGGTTAAAGCTGTTTCTGTGGAATGGTTAGATCTAAAACTATTGAAAGTCACTGAAATGGCTCAAAAGTATTATTAGTAGACCGATAATCAATGAGCTGCTTGGAAACAACTTTCTCAAAGACTTTAGACAGATACAACTACAACAACAAAATACAACTAATCTAGAGTTTGTCTGCAATTTCACCGCAGATTCTTAAGTTCCTCTTAAGTTCCTCATTGAGCCAGGACATGGGATTCTTATTTGGACCTTTTTAAATCTTTGCAGGAGCAACAGAGTCCATTAGTTCAGTGACTGCATTGTTTAAGTTCATGGTCAGGGTGTCTACTGAAGAGTTGTGGGTAAAAATGGAGTCCAACACATCAGGAAGATGTGCATTAATTTGGAGCAATGCTTATGGGACAATTCGGTGAGAAAATCCCCTCTGAGAGGGTGAAGAGATTAAAATGTCAAATAAAATGACTGAACGATCTAAAATAGGTAAAACACAGTTGTTATTTACTAATATAACTCAGTCCATAGCCCAGAATAAGATCTAGGGTGTGACCCACACGTGAAGGCCAGATTCAAGCAGAGTAAAGCTGAGAGAATCAATGATATAAAAAAAAGTATTTCACCAGAGGTTTATCCTTGCAACATAAGTGAATATTAAAAAATATTAAAATCCCTGACTATTAAAATCCTGTCTTAATGAGCAATAAAGCACGACAGAAGGTCTGAGAATTCAGAAATGAGAGGTAAAGACACCAGGACTTTGCAACTGTTTGTGCTTAAAATAGTTTTTGATAGTAGTGGCTACCCCACCTCCCCTCCCTGAAAACCTGGGAGAGCTCAGGAACCTGGTGTCTGGTGCGCAAAGTTCCAATAAAGGTGCCACTTCACCAGCACGTAGTTTAGTCTCAGTTAAAAGCAAAAGGTCCAGCTAGTGAGTGCCAAAGAAGTCCTGGAGCATGTACAGCTTATTACATATGGACCTTGCATTTAAGAGAGCTAAATTAATTCTCAGCACAGCCTTAGTTGTGTGTTGGATGTCCACTAATTGTAGATTATCCAGGTTTACTCCACAACCTGTCATGCGGCGTTCCCAAGGAGACCAATAATAAAGCAGCAGCTGAGCGTGCTCCGATGACGTCGAGTAAACAGGAAGAAACCGGTGCAGTTTGAGAGCAGAAAAGGGACCAATGGTGTCAGGATCACAGAAGATATGGGCCCGCCGCAAATGAGATCGGAACCACACTCGCTTTCAAGAGCGCTTGTCACGCATGGGATCACTTCTCGAGCAGTTGCGTTTTGAAGGATTCTAGGCTGGAACATACCAATAAATGTTCTCCAATACCGACTCCAGAGGCGGTGGGAATCCTCCAGATGGCTGTCCAGCACAGAGGAGCGTCAACAGCGAGTCACCAATATTAAGGAGGGTCCATTGGTCAAACACCAGCAAGGACTTGCTAAATATCGAAAGCAAAGACACCACCAAGAACATAACACAAAAACAAGCCATAACAGCCAGCGCCATCTTGTGTACGCGATCTTGTGCAGCTTCATATAAGGCCCGTTTACACTACATCTAAAAACCGAGCCATGCCGAGACCAGTCCGAGCTTGGTTCAGTTATCCAAGACAAGCCGACCCGTTTACACACAAAGCTTATCTCGGTTACTTGGTTGCTCCTCGCCCCCTAGTGGCGATCTGCGGTACTACCGCTCTCTGGGATTGAAGGCGGAAGCAGCAAAAACACACACAGCTGCGCCCGTAACATTCAGGAAGTTATGCTTGATATTGTGATATTTCGGTGTTTGCGGAGAGTCAGGGGAAGAAGGAAACCATTGGTTAATTTACTTGAGAAAGTTGGCTTTTTGGGAAGTGGATGAGAGAAACGAATGTCTAATAAGGATTTACAGACGCCGGAAACAACGACAGACGCTGAGGTTCATTGCGCTGCTAAGCAGATTCATCTCTGGAAACCGTGTGGCACGGTAAGGAAGCTAGTATTATTATGAATGTCTGAAATTTGTCTGAATGGAGTGTGAATCGGGACGTGCAGCCAGACACGCCGGAAAACCCGCTGACAGTCAGCTGACTGTAAGGGCATGACGCGGTCTGCTCATGCGCTCTTCGTTATCAGAAACCGGGATAAAATAGAACCAGGCCGAGACCTACCCAAGAGCTGGTCTGTAGTTAGCGCGGTCCGGTTATGGTTAGCGCGGTCTGGTTCAGTCTGCTGACCGTTTACACACAAGAGTTATCTCGGTTACCGAGCTCGGACTGGTCTCGGCTGGGTTAAAAAAGTGTAGTGTAAACGGGCCTATAATGATTTAACCTTCTTAATTCACAAGCCCCCTCAAGTTTTTGAATATTTTCTGGTAGCTGGAATCATTATTTTGCTCAATGCCTGACGCATTCAAATTAAGCACTGTTATTGGTGGAAATCTGACCGTGCGAAAAAAACCTTTAAAAATCCATTTTCATGGTTGAATTTCATAAACAAATTTTCCTGACTTCCTGTTCATCGAGACGAGACAAATCATGACAAAATGCAAGCGCTACATGAAGCCCAATGATAAGAGGGCAATCTCTGCATCTTTTGTTGCGTCCTTGCTGGTGACCACTGCCTGTGTAGCTGAGGAGCAGCGGCCAGAAAAATGTTCCAACATGCGGGGCGCTGCTGTGCATGGCCCGTCTGGGGAGCAGGATAACTACATTTTCTTATTGTAGTTATGATTACTTTGAAGTAGCAGACACCCTTTGGTGTTAGATTACATGATGTAGAATGTGGTTTAGGACATAGCTGGTGGGACTGGTCACCCAATATGGATTTGTTTGAGTAAGAATAAAAGCAGTAGTTTGTTAGGATAGACCATATGAAGTTAAATATTATGTATTTGCTTGCAAATGTTACCTTTCTACTAGTATTTGTAAATATTGTTAGCAATAAACAATTTTCTGGGGAGAACCCTGACATATTAATTGATAGGAAAATGGATGGGATTGTCCCAATATTGTGCTAAACTGGATCAGATCCTATTTGTCAGACAGGTTTCTACTTTGCACTGCTTTGTAATTACAAATCCATGCATGGGGTGAAATCCCTGTTGTAGGAGAGGGGCTCTGAGTCAGGGTCGTCATTCTGAGGAGAGACCCCAGGAGGGAGATGGATGCCATGCCTCAGTGCCAGGTTGTGCAGCATACCACACACCTTGACGATCTTGCACACCTTCCTCAGATGATATGAATTTTCTCCCTGACACATCTAAACACAGCTACTGGTATTTTAGGAAACTGATGGCATGTTTCGCAGTTGACCCCTGGTCTATGACCCTGTAGGTCATAGACCAGGGGTTTCAAACTCATTTTGGTAGGGGCCGCATACAGCTTAATCTGATCTCAAGAGGGCCACACGAGTAAACTCATTGCAAGATTAAATAGACCTAATTAAAGTGGACTTGTTGATTTTTATATTAAATTAATTTCACTTTTACACAATATATTATGAATAACCTCAGCGTTTTTAAGAAAAGTATGTGCAATTTCAACAATACTTTTACTCAGTTAAACTTGTGCATTATGCATAAGAACTGATCACAGTGATTGTACAATGTTGAAAAACATTTATTCACATTTTTTGGAACTTAAAAACACTGCATGACAAAATACATCAAACAGATAAAAATTAAGAAATGATTTAAAATCAGTTTTCCACATCTGAAGCTCAGTGCTACCATCTGCTGATTAAAACACAGCGCCCCTCGTGGACAATATAGGAACTGCAGATTTCCAATTAAACGAAGTACATGTTTTTTTCAATAATTGTTTTATCATTCTCTTCCTTTTATCTCCTCTTTCTTTCACCTTTTCTTTTTTTCTTCTTGTTCTTCCTTTCATCTCCTACTTTCCCATTGTAGTGTCCATATAATTTGAGATATTCCCCGCATGAATCATAATAAAACTATTCACATTCATAAATCAAGCGGAGCACTATGGCAAAAGCAGTACTGCTCCACTTGTGAAAGTCAAATCTGATGAGCTCTTTTTGGCATTAAGACAACAATTCTTATTGCCACAAATTATTATTATTTTTTTTTTTGAATAATGATAGTGCATTTAGCCACCGGGTCGGACTAAATTGTTCGGCGGCCGCGGGCCATATGTTTAACACCCCTGTGATAGACTAATGCAATGCCCTATGGCATCTAAATTTAGATATCTTAGCCAGTTATCATCATGGGCCAAGAAATCTAAGTGGTCCTTGAAAATGCGCTCCCTCCTGATTCTCACATCTGCAATTTTTTCCACCAGCACCAATGCTATACTATTAGGTAGCATTACACACAAACGTTAAAACAGTATTTAAATGTTTACAGCAATCAGTGCAATTGCCTCATACCTTGTCACAGTTCATTTCTTAATCTGTGGTACACATCACCCTGGTGATCATCGGTGATAGTAATGTCTTGTAAGAAAGCTTTTAAATAATCTGTGGATTTTGATTTAAGTTGGTTTATGGGCCTTTTATATATTTCAAAAGTCCTTTTGTGTAGCTATGGCTCACCAGCCCAAGCATAAATAACACTGCAGTTTTGAGTGATTATAATAAGGCCAATCTATGATTAAAGTTTGATATGGAATGAACATGAATGTCTGAGAGGAATCATGATGCAGTGACCCTGTTAGTGCCGTCATTGAAATTGGGCTCTACCAGCTCCTTACCATACTGATACGCAGTGTAAACAGCGTATCAGTCTAGCAGATTGCCGCTAGCAGACTGCCGCTGGTGGAGCATGTCAGAGGATGGACAAGCAGACGGTGGTACGACCAGGCGCTTGGAGTGTCTTAAACAGTACTGGAACAGAGGAGGACAGGAGTTCCAAGAATGCTCCAGAGGATGCAGCTGACAGATAGGAATTGGAGGTATGATCCAGGGTAGAGCTGACAGCTTATTCAATTCTTTGTTGATTTCCACAAGTTTGACATCATTGAAAAGCTTAGATTCTACTCTTTTAGAATCTGTAAATACCTCAAAACACTTTTTCCTGGTTTTGCTGTGGCCAGTCTCATATGAGGCCCTTAGAAAAAGGTAATGCTAATTCTAGGAGCATTCTATAAGTAATACTTGATCTTAGAGATGTTTTGGCTCTTAAACAGGCGTACCTGCATGTTATGCCAGAAGCTGGTTGAATATGCTTATTATTATTATTAATTATAATTTGGCATTATAATTTAAATAATAAATCATTCAACTCAAAATTCCGCTACAACAAAATATAGTTCAAATGGTGGTGATGTTAGCTATAAGCTTGTAAGTATTTATACCACTAATGCATTAGTTAATTTGCTGTTATGAACTCATTTATGCTGGGATAAATGATCTGGTCGGACTTGTGACCGACGAGGTTTATCCGGCAGCTGTGAGAACCCCAATGTAACTGCAATTAGAGTTTAAATCCTTATTCGTCTATCACCATCCAATGATATTGTCTCTGTATTAATGTCAGATGTTAACTCCAAAGGAGGTTAGCTCTGATTTCTGAATAACCATACAACTATGAATTAGACTGGACACAAAACCAACTCTATTCCGCAGTGGTGTTTTATTGAACCAAAAGCAATTCCCTGTTACAGTAATTCTCTGATTCAACAACTTTGGAATTCTTACTCACTACTAACTAACACGCAAAATATATGTGGAAATAAAAGAATAAACAAAACAAACAAAACAAAAGGAAAGAAAAACAAATGGATTAAAATGAGCGGTTGCAAATCTTAGTTCAGCTCACGGTTGGTTAAACCACACTCAGAACGTCGGCATTTGACATAGCATTGACAGACAGAACAGCTTTGAGAGTCCCACCGGACGCTTTGATGCCTTACAAAGCTATCAGCTAAGCTACCTACAGTGCAGTCATCCGACACCCTCCCAAGATGGCCGCTACGATGACGTATGGTCTATCAATTTACGTGAAGCGTGAGGGGAGGTTCTGATGACGTAACCACGCTTACGCTGATGGGGTAATGCCTCGCTTCGAGAGGGCGCGGCTAACTGGTAGTTTAAAGCAAAGCCGCGGAATGAGCTCGGACAAAGAGATTAAACTGATAAGAAGAAGCGAAAAGAGAGAGAGGGGGGAAGGCAGGGAAGAAGATGGAACAGAACTGAAGCAATGACCCACGGCGGGGTTATTGATGAATCACAAATCAACACAGCAAAATCAAATGTAAAATGCATGCACATACAAAGAAAATATTCAGCAAAATAATTCCAACTTCGTCGTGGAATAAAAGCATTAACCTAAGCCTACAAATTTCTACGTCTGCCCAGGCACTTCTAAACACCCTGTTGGTGAGACAGAAATAAAAGGGGAGAACCCGTTACTTTGAGGTGCCTCGGGGCTGGTCCGGAGTGAAAGTCCCGGCTTCGGTCCGGAGCGCTCCGGATCACGCGACGTCCTGAACGCGTCTTGACGACCGCAGGGTCCGCAGGCTGCAGCGGGGACCAGACTGAGAGAGTTCCTTCGTCTTTCTCTCTCTCTCTGGGCTCCTAGACGCTTGTTGGGCCAAACAACGCGTCGTCCTCTCTCGATCACTGGGAGATAAGGCGGCTTCCAGTATTTGATCAGAGGGAATTAAAGGTACCTTTTTGAGTCGACCTCCTGTCTGTACAGGGAATAGTTTTGCTTCGAAAAAATCTCGGTCCAGCGAGAAACTCGAGCACGTGGCGTGGGATTGCCCCAACGGAAACAGCTGTGTGTGTGTGTCTTCTCGGGTTGGCAGGGCGCCAGGGAAGAAGATCGATTGCGGGGTGCAACCGAGTTTTATCAACTTTACCCTAGCAACGTTATCGGTTGCTAGGGCGCCGGCCATTTTGGGCCGCGTTGCATGATGGGAGTTGGTGGCCATTTTGACCACCATGCATCATGGGAAATGCAGTCTGTCACGTCCTGACATGGCACAACATACCCCCCTTTAGCTTTGAAGAGTGGGATGCTGGTCACAGTCTTTAAAGCTACAACCAAGTCCATTCTGGCGTGACGAAGATCCGTTGTGCATGAGTGGAACAACCTAATAGTCTTTCTAGTAGTCCTTCGGGATTCATGCAGTTCAGTTCATCATCCAAGAGGAAGGGAAAAAAAACAAAGCATTTATTGTGCCTGGGTCAGTGACCTAGCCTGGGCAGACTAAGCTATAGCTAGTAATTTCTATTGGCTAATAAGGCAACAATAAGGTAATAAAAAAAGGAAATGCAAACTTCACAATCACCATTGTCGATACATTCATTGGTCATAAGGTTTGAACTTTGAACCAAAGAAAGGAGAGAGGGAAAAGGGAAAGGAGAGAGACAGCGGTTCGTAGTCTAATCAGCTTGTGGCCTTTGAGGAGCTGATGTTACGAACCTGGGGGCGACGAAGGTGAGGGTGTCGATCCTGGTTTGCAACTGTTTGATCTGCTTGTATGCTGCATATGCCATCGCCGTAGTGATGGCCCATCCAAATACAAGGAGAACCACAATAATGGTCATAATGTGAGTGTCGGTCGACTCTGTAGCTCTGGGGAAGCGAAGCAGAGGGACCGAGCTCAACTCTGATGGAGTGAGACTGAATTTAATCAGCTGGGTGCCTGCAAGTAAAAGCTGTCTTTCAATGCCGACATCAATGCTGAAATTGTATCTCTTAAAGACATCTATTATTTCAATCTCTGAGTCATATTTGTCAACGTCAAGGTGATGCAGAACCATGTTTCCAATGTGGACTACAGCACCTTGAGGTGAGGAACAGAAAATGGATTGCTTGGACATACCCAGTGGATGTCCTTGGTTTTGGTACACAAATCCAAATTAGGGACTAAATAAAGTTTGGGGTCGGCATCATGATAGGCTAGCATCGAGGGGGTTTGTAGGTGTACGTGGGTCTCACCTTGCCAAAAACCGACATTCAATACTGATTTAAGCCTATACACGTTAGCTCTTTCAATGATGGGAAGGTTTAGCATAAATCCTATCTCCAAGTTGTCAGGATTTACAAATATTGGAATTGCACTACCTAGGCTGTAAGCCAGGTGTGTTTGTGGTGGTTGCAGTGTTTCACTAGAGGCAGATTTGAGAACCTTTTCAACCAAATCTACTGGTACCAAGTACGGAGGAATCCGTCCTTCAGCAAGGCTATTTACGGATGAGCTAACCTCTCGAGTGAGGTCCTGCATTAAATCTCTAACAACCTGAGTATACATCATGTCATTCTTTACCACTTCTGTGAGCGTTTCCAAAGAAATGCATGGTGTTATTGCTGAGTGTGAATTTATAGACGTGAAGTTATGTATGGACATTTGTTTTATTAGTGCACGTTTAAAATGTCCTGATTGAACATGCACTTGTCCTGTTTAATGCTATGCATTGTTCTCTTCGGCGGGGGCGGAGTTAGGCTCCGTTCCCTGTGAGGAGAGTTTGGTGGACGGTTTAATTTGGTTCGCATGAACCCATTTGTGCTCCGGACTTTGCACGCTGGCCTCTAGGTTCTTTTGAGCCCACGTGAAAGTCGTTTGGAGATGGTCTTTTAAATCAGCGACGCACTGGTGTGCCGTGTAGACGGTTGTCACACTGACGTCTTCGGGCTGGTAGATGAGATTCAGAGGAAGTGTCATTTGTCTCCCTGTCATCGTCTGGAAAAGTGTCACCCCTGTGGAGCATGGTGAGGTAGAGCGGATTAGCATTAGGACCAAGGGAAGCTTTATGTCCCAGTCCCTGCCATGGCTGCTGGCATGTTCCTTTAACATACTGACCACGGTGCGGTTCATTCGCTCCACCTGTCCCAATGACTGTGGGTGTGAGGGGATGTGGAATTTAACTTCCACGCCCAACATGTCGAAAAGCGCGGTCATGATGTTTGACGTAAAATGCGTTCCTCTGTCCGAGTCGATGGGCAGGGGAAGGCCCCACCGGCTGAAAACGCGATTTAGCAGCAGGGCTGCTGTGGTGACGGCGGTGTCGTTCGGTGCCGGCAAACATTTGACCCATTCTGTGAAGCTGCCTGTTATTGTCAAAAGATATTTGTTATCTCTTGACGATTTGGGGACTGGACCGATCCAGTCAGTCTGCAGATGTGACCACAGAAATGTAACCCCCCTTCGCTGAAGCAGGGCTCGGTCTAGCGGTCGTGTGGGTTGTAACTGGCAGCAGGTTAAGCAGCCTTGTACATACTCCTGGGTGTCCTGGGCCGTTGAAGGCCGGGACGCCACCTGTAGGAGAGTTTTCAGATTAGCTTTGCAGCTTCTGTGTCCTCTTACTGGTGAGTCATGGACGAGTGTCAATGTGATCCCAAGTTCGTTTGAATCTTTGGGCTGAATGGGCTGAAACTCATGGAGTAGCTCTTTAAGTGCTGTTCTCTCTGTTTCAGTGGTCAGTGCATCAGCTTGTTCCAGCTGCTGCGTAATTTCTGTTTTGAAACTAGGGCAGGGCTCAGTGGATGAGTCCCGGTTCTCTGGTTGATTTGGTGCTGGTTCTGTTGGGTTGGTTTCTATCGCATACCCCAACAGGTTTCCTTCAGCTTCAAGCGTAGCACCACAAACAGATCCAGCAGGCAGAGCTTCATGTCGCCTGATTTGGATCATGTTGGAAGGGAAAGTAAACACTGTGTCTGAAGAGTCCTGTCTGCCGGTCAAGGATAAAGGCAGGTCTCCAATGACGGGAATGCTCAGCTCAAAGTCGTGGAAAGAGCTTTCGATGAGCACCCCAAGGGGTTTCTTCGCCACCACTTGGATCGGCATGTGGGTTGGATTCTCCACTAGAAGGTAAGCTGAGCGGTTGTTCAGCTCAAGCAGGGGTGTGCCCCGGATGACCAGGTTGGATTCCTGGAAATAAGAAAGGGGTTGGAAGAAAACCTGTGTGTTCTGTATTTGTTGTCCTTTCAGGATGGCTAATCTAATAGGTACACCTGCAGTCTGTGGTGGTATTAGCATGTTTGTTTCGCTAGCCACCTGGCAAGCCTGTGGGATTGTTTGCCCTGATCGCATGACTTCAGGGGTGCCCAGGAAGGAACTTGGGGTCACGTGAGCCTGAGCCCACAGGACCTGATTGCAAGTGTCCAGCTGTGCACCTAGCCGTACCAGAAAATCAGCACCAACAAACACTGGAGGATGTAAATTCTCCACAATGCTGAAAGGATGAGAGAGCTGCCTTGTGCCAATCTGTGCATAAAGTATGCACACCCCCGTTGCTTTCAGAAGCCGGCGAGGCCAGTCTGCTGAGAGCAAATAGTGGCTTTGTTTTGTTTCAGCCAGATGGGGCTTTTCACGGCACAGAGAGCTGTACAGATCTCTGCTGATCGCAGATTTCTCTGACCAAAGAGCCAGCAGCACGTCTGGCATGAATGTGCTTTCCAGGTGCACACCTTCGGCCACTCTGGGGTTATAGGGTTCACCTCCAGAGTGTTTAAGTGAGCAAAGGAAAGATGTGTGGCTGCAGAGAGAAGTTCTCTGATCGCTGAGAAGCGGTGGTGTGGCAGAGGATTTTGAAATCGGCTCTGTTGAAGGCAGAAATGGTGCTAAGAGTTCTTTGGGCTCTTCTGAGCAGGTCACCTGGTGGGTAGGGACGGATGGTCCACTTCCAGAAGTAAGAGGCTTGGGGGTCCCCACTTGGGCCCAAAGATGACCATGATGGCAGTCAATGAGTGGAGCTAGCCTGTTCAACAGATCCTGACCCACAAGAAAAGGTTCCGTCTCCAAAGTACAGATGTAGATGGGGTGAACAAGGGTCATGTCACGGAAAGTGATGTCTAACCACGCCCGTTTGGTGATGCATGACTGATCCTGAGTGTAGCTGGTGATGCCCACGTTACAGGTCTCCACCTGGAACGGTTTCCCAAGAGACACCATAGCTCTGGTCACCTCATCAAACAAATCTGAACACATTAGACTGATCTCGGAACCTGTGTCTAACAGAGCATTTGCTGTGACACATCCTCCTATAACTGTCGAGCAGTATAAGCGATGCGCGTTTTCACGATGGTTTAGCTCACCTAAAAACCTTAGAAAAGGGGTTTTCTGATCACCTGCTGATGGGATCTTAGGAGGTTGTTGGTGAATTTTTGGTTGGTTCCCCCACTTAATCAGATAAACTCTGTTAGAAGGGGGAGCCTGGTCCACGCCTAGTCATGCTGACGTGGGTCTTGGGCCTGGTTTCCCAGGAGGGTCGGCAGGATTGGATGGTGGCAAGGACGGCTGCGGCGCGATCTGACGCACTGTGTCGGCTAGCAACCTGCGAAAAGTCTCCTCCATCTCCTTTCTCATTGACTCCTCCATGCGCAGGTTCCAG
Organism: Fundulus diaphanus; assembly: GCA_037039145.1. Lineage (NCBI taxonomy): Eukaryota > Metazoa > Chordata > Actinopteri > Cyprinodontiformes > Fundulidae > Fundulus > Fundulus diaphanus. Next base: position 53,822,777 of record CM073133.1, read on the forward strand.
CCTTTGTTGTCATGTGTGCCTTTCTGCTTTTCAAACCTGTCAGTTTGCTTACCATGTCGGGCTGGATCCGGCCTGTGCCATTTTTGAAACCTCTCACCTTCCATGCTGTCATGCTGACCTCTCCTATCATGAGAAGCTTTCTTCTGCTGCGGTTCAAAACCGTGTTGCTTCTTGAACCCAAAACTAGTTTTAGGTTTAGAGGGAGGCATCTCATGTCCCTCCAGACCTAACCTCTTTTCTGGTTGGATCTGAATCTGTAGAACCTTTTTATCACTGTCGGCTCCTTTGTTGGGCCGGACACGTGTTTCCCATGCAACCTGCGCGTATTTCCTGATTTCCTGCATGGTAAGTCTCTTGGTTCTACAATGCATGGTAACCTCATAACGCACGCTTTCATGAAGATTATGGAGGAACAAAGATTTGAAAGTGTGGTCTTCCTCCAAGCCGGGAGCATTTCGTCCCTGAAAGTAAGCAGCCCGTAAACGGCGGTAATACTCCTTGGGCGCTTCAGTTCTCTTTTGCTGAATTGCAAAAGCTCCAAGAGTCGCAGAAGCTGGGTCTGTGAACACAGAATATTCTTCTCTTAAAGCCTGACAAAGATCTGAGTAACGGTCACGTGTAGCTGGAGGGAGGCTTTCTATGAAAACATGGACACTTCTGGACGTGGTTTTCCAGATAAGCTTCAATTTTTCTCGAGCCGAGGGGCTATATAAGTCTAGCAGACAGCGCTCTACCTCTCTGAGATAGTCATCAATGGTGGATTCTGTATTGCTAGGATCAAAACGCTCTATGTCTTGGGCCAGGGACTCAAGCTGACGCATCCGCAGTCCCTGTTCAGGGATCGGGGCTGGTCCATCTGAGTCCTCTCCTGACGACTCCTGCCTGCGGTAACCACGATAGCAGGGGGGCTCTGGTTCTGACCACCTACCTGACATCGGCGGCCGTTCGTGGGACGCCGGGGGACCCTCCCTGTCATGAACTCTTGTCCGTGGACGCAGTTCAGAGGAGTGGGGTTTACCTGTGTCCCAGGAACGGTGCTCCCGTCGCCCTGGTGGGGGGAAAGGATCATAGCAGACAGTGTCAGGGGTCAGGTGGGAAGCAGGTGTTTTCCCATGATTTGCATCATGTGGATCAGTCCTGATTGCCACCGTAAGTTGTTTAGGCATCTCTTTCCGTATCACACTGCTATATCTGTCCTGACCTTCGCTTACCCCTCGCTCAGAAGGTGTCTGAGGGCCCAGTTCATCCAATGTCTTCCAGGTGTGATCCCCATGTTTTCCCTCAGATCCTTCTGGCTGCAAGCTAATGAGATCCTCCTCTCGCTCCTCTGTGAGATGACAGCTGCCCTGAACACTTCTCTGTTCTAGCTCCCTAGCTCTTTCCTCAGCTGCGATCCGCATCTCAACCTCTCTGTTACGCAGATCGGTCTCTAGCGTTAACCTTCGGTGGTATAACGCAGATAATTCACCAAAAACATCTGCTACCAATCTATCCTTTGGCTTGCTTTGAACCTCCTCCACCAATTCCTGAATTTTCCTCTCACAGTCCTCTATGTTAAACTGATTCAAGCGGTCTTGGTCCTCCGGTGTCATTTTAAGCAGTGAGCTAATGACACCCTGAGCCTCCATTCCAATGGAGGATTGTGGACCTTCAGCTCCTTTGACTGAAGAACCTTTACTATCCATTCTTTGTCAGCTATGGACAGCAGCACAACAACTGTAGCTCAGCACTACACAACAACAACAATCAAATAACACTGTAGTTTAGCTTAGCGCTAAATAACAGACAACAAACAACAACGCTGTATTCTAGCTTAGCACTAAGCAACAACGCATACACTTTAGTTTAGCTCAGCGCTAAACAACAACTGCTAACAACAACTGTTAAGTGGCTTCACTTTACTGTCAACAGCAACTCGCACTACGACTGACACTTTACTGCAGGAAGTGTGGTCAAATACGTGCGTTTAATTAGGCTGCGCAGGGGAAAATCAACCCTGCGACTTACAACTCCTATGTTTAGGAACGGTTAATATGCTTGTTTAACTTTGAGAATATTAACTGTGAGTGACATGGACCACTAACCTTTCGGCCAGTAATTAAGTGATAAAGCTGTGGCTTTGTTTGTGATGCAAGTTATTTAAGAACAGGTGCTCTACACATGTGTGGAAAATAGCAAAGTGTTTGGAACTTCAGAGGTGGCAAAGAATGACAGTTAAAAACCGCTAAATTGCAACCTTAGTTTCAAAATCACAGCTCAATTTTGACCACTTATGATGAGCAGAAGGGGGAAAAGAAAGAAAAATAATTTAACAAAAATTAAAAGTTAAAAAAAAAATTCAAAAGGAAAAAAAAATTATAATAAGTTGACAAAAATTATTAAAAGGAGTAACCATAAAGAAAGTTTTAAGAAACTGACATTCAAATATCCATTCAGGGAAGCCGAGTGCTTTCACCTGAATTTTTAACCGTGACTGGAACTACCTATCCTGGCCACCAGATGGAGGCAGGGTGCCCTTCACTTTTGGGAAGACTGAGCTGTAATTACACACAATGTCCAGCAGATGGGGAATCGTTTCCCTCATCAAAACAATTATGATGCAATTACACACACGTCCACCAGATGGAGGCAAGGTCTCTCTTTTCAGAGCAGAACACGACACAGGAGATGACTGATCAGTAGCAGACGCTGGAGGCGCTGTACGTTCTAGTCAGTTCAGTCTAACTAACTCCAGGTTTAGACATCAATATTCAAACCTCAGGTTAACAACCTCAAACCACCACAAACACGTACATATTTAGTAGGAGTACTTCCTTAATCAATTATGACTGAATAGCCCTTTTGGCAAGGTGAGTAGTCAAAATGCTGGAATGTAGATTGTGTTCATTAAATTCATAAGTTGCTGGTTATTCAGTTTAGTCTAAAGGAACGCCAAATAAGTAGACTAGCCCACCCAGGGACGCCAGTAAATGTTATGCCAGAAGCTGGTTGAATATGCTTATTATTATTATTAATTATAATTTGAATGTCTTGTAAGAAAGCTTTTAAATAATCTGTGGATTTTGATTTAAGTTGGTTTATGGGCCTTTTATATATTTCAAAAGTCCTTTTGTGTAGCTATGGCTCACCAGCCCAAGCATAAATAACACTGCAGTTTTGAGTGATTATAATAAGGCCAATCTATGATTAAAGTTTGATATGGAATGAACATGAATGTCTGAGAGGAATCATGATGCAGTGACCCTGTTAGTGCCGTCATTGAAATTGGGCTCTACCAGCTCCTTACCATACTGATACGCAGTGTATACAGCGTATCAGTCTAGCAGATTGCCGCTAGCAGACTGCCGCTGGTGGAGCATGTCAGAGGATGGACAAGCAGACGGTGGTACGACCAGGCGCTTGGAGTGTCTTAAACAGTACTGGAACAGAGGAGGACAGGAGTTCCAAGAATGCTCCAGAGGATGCAGCTGACAGATAGGAATTGGAGGTATGATCCAGGGTAGAGCTGACAGCTTATTCAATTCTTTGTTGATTTCCACAAGTTTGACATCATTGAAAAGCTTAGATTCTACTCTTTTAGAATCTGTAAATACCTCAAAACACTTTTTCCTGGTTTTGCTGTGGCCAGTCTCATATGAGGCCCTTAGAAAAAGGTAATGCTAATTCTAGGAGCATTCTATAAGTAATACTTGATCTTAGAGATGTTTTGGCTCTTAAACAGGCGTACCTGCATGTTATGCCAGAAGCTGGTTGAATATGCTTATTATTATTATTAATTATAATTTGGCATTATAATTTAAATAATAAATCATTCAACTCAAAATTCCGCTACAACAAAATATAGTTCAAATGGTGGTGATGTTAGCTATAAGCTTGTAAGTATTTATACCACTAATGCATTAGTTAATTTGCTGTTATGAACTCATTTATGCTGGGATAAATGATCTGGTCGGACTTGTGACCGACGAGGTTTATCCGGCAGCTGTGAGAACCCCAATGTAACTGCAATTAGAGTTTAAATCCTTATTCGTCTATCACCATCCAATGATATTGTCTCTGTATTAATGTCAGATGTTAACTCCAAAGGAGGTTAGCTCTGATTTCTGAATAACCATACAACTATGAATTAGACTGGACACAAAACCAACTCTATTCCGCAGTGGTGTTTTATTGAACCAAAAGCAATTCCCTGTTACAGTAATTCTCTGATTCAACAACTTTGGAATTCTTACTCACTACTAACTAACACGCAAAATATATGTGGAAATAAAAGAATAAACAAAACAAACAAAACAAAAGGAAAGAAAAACAAATGGATTAAAATGAGCGGTTGCAAATCTTAGTTCAGCTCACGGTTGGTTAAACCACACTCAGAACGTCGGCATTTGACATAGCATTGACAGACAGAACAGCTTTGAGAGTCCCACCGGACGCTTTGATGCCTTACAAAGCTATCAGCTAAGCTACCTACAGTGCAGTCATCCGACACCCTCCCAAGATGGCCGCTACGATGACGTATGGTCTATCAATTTACGTGAAGCGTGAGGGGAGGTTCTGATGACGTAACCACGCTTACGCTGATGGGGTAATGCCTCGCTTCGAGAGGGCGCGGCTAACTGGTAGTTTAAAGCAAAGCCGCGGAATGAGCTCGGACAAAGAGATTAAACTGATAAGAAGAAGCGAAAAGAGAGAGAGGGGGGAAGGCAGGGAAGAAGATGGAACAGAACTGAAGCAATGACCCACGGCGGGGTTATTGATGAATCACAAATCAACACAGCAAAATCAAATGTAAAATGCATGCACATACAAAGAAAATATTCAGCAAAATAATTCCAACTTCGTCGTGGAATAAAAGCATTAACCTAAGCCTACAAATTTCTACGTCTGCCCAGGCACTTCTAAACACCCTGTTGGTGAGACAGAAATAAAAGGGGAGAACCCGTTACTTTGAGGTGCCTCGGGGCTGGTCCGGAGTGAAAGTCCCGGCTTCGGTCCGGAGCGCTCCGGATCACGCGACGTCCTGAACGCGTCTTGACGACCGCAGGGTCCGCAGGCTGCAGCGGGGACCAGACTGAGAGAGTTCCTTCGTCTTTCTCTCTCTCTCTGGGCTCCTAGACGCTTGTTGGGCCAAACAACGCGTCGTCCTCTCTCGATCACTGGGAGATAAGGCGGCTTCCAGTATTTGATCAGAGGGAATTAAAGGTACCTTTTTGAGTCGACCTCCTGTCTGTACAGGGAATAGTTTTGCTTCGAAAAAATCTCGGTCCAGCGAGAAACTCGAGCACGTGGCGTGGGATTGCCCCAACGGAAACAGCTGTGTGTGTGTGTCTTCTCGGGTTGGCAGGGCGCCAGGGAAGAAGATCGATTGCGGGGTGCAACCGAGTTTTATCAACTTTACCCTAGCAACGTTATCGGTTGCTAGGGCGCCGGCCATTTTGGGCCGCGTTGCATGATGGGATTTGGTGGCCATTTTGACCACCATGCATCATGGGAAATGCAGTCTGTCACGTCCTGACATGGCACAACATGCATCTCCCTGATAAATCAGTAAATTGAATAACTCGCACGCTGTTTTTTGTCATGACTGTAAAAGAGAACAGATTAGAAGTATGGAAATTGTATTGGTGCATCCCAGTAGAGTACCCAGAACTCAGTTCTCAGGGTGTGAAGTGTTCATGGTGCTCATCAGCATTGTGAAAATAACTCTCTGTGGCTTCTAAATTTTTGAAATCAAAGTCATGTATCGTCTGCATTGGGAAATATTTTAACATAATATGTTCTGATTTGAGGACTCAGCAAAGATCTTAGCTTCCCATTTCCGAACTCTAGACCTGTACAAGTACTCTAGACCTGTACAAGTACTTTACCGAGGGAAGGTCAGGCTTGGTGATCCTTTCTGAAGACCTGATTGTTTTTTGCAGTTTGGTCCAGTCTTATTTTGTGGCTGAACCAAACCAGGTAGTGACTAATGTGGACAGGGCAGATAATAATGGTAGCGAAATATACATTATATATGTAGACACCTCATTATGTGCAGGAGCGCATCCTGCGTCACCGCCATCTTGGATTGGTCTCTCCTACCATAGGCTGGCACAGGAGGCAACAGGAGTAAACACAGAGAGGGTGACTGTATTTTCTGCAGCTTATGGTTGAAATAAGTGCTGATAACTACTGAAAGTAGACCACGCTGTGCAGATAACCCTTTTGGACTGAGATTGGTTCTGAAGGTGAGTCTTTACTTAGTGAGAACAATGCAGAAACCCAACCCATGTACCATAATTTTTCCGTCCGTTGTCCGTCCGTCCGTCCGTCCGTTGTCTTCCGCTTATCCGGGGTCGGGTCGCGGGGGTAGCAGCTTCAGTAGGGAGGCCCAGACGTCCCTCTCCCCAGCCACTTGGGCCAGCTCCTCAGGAGGAACCCCAAGGCGTTCCCAGGCCAGCCGGGAGACATAGTCCCTCCAGCGTGTCCTGGGTCTTCCCCTGGGCCTCCTCCCGGTGGGACGTGCCTGGAACACCTCTCCAGGGAGGCGTCCAGGAGGCATCCTGACCAGATGCCCGAGCCACCTCAACTGGCTCCTCTCGACGTGGAGGAGCAGCGGCTCTACTCTGAGTCCTCCCCGGATGACTGAGCTCCTCACCCTATCTCTAAGGGAGAGCCCAGACACACTACGGAGAAAACTCATTTCAGCCGCTTGTATCCGGGATCTCGTTCTTTCGGTCACGACCCAAAGCTCGTGACCATAGATGAGGGTAGGAACGTAGATCGACCGGTAAATCGAGAGCTTCGCCTTTTGGCTCAGCTCTCTCTTCACCACAACGGATCGGTACAGCGCCCGCTTCACAGCAGACGCTGCACCAATCCGCCTGTTGATCTCCCGCTCCATCTTCCCCTCATTCGTGAACAAGACCCCAAGATACTTGAACTCCTCCACTAGGGGCAGGACATCCTCCCCAACCCGGAGAAGGCACTCTACCCTTTTCCGGTTCAAGACCATGGTCTCGGATTTGGAGGCACTGATTTTCATCCTGGCCGCTTCGCACTCGGCTGCGAACCGCTCCAGTGAGAGCTGTAGATCACGCCCTGATGAAGCCAATAGGACCACGTCATCCGCGAATAGCAGAGACGCAATCCTAAGGTCACCAAAGCGGATCCCCTCAACACCTTGGCTGCGCCTAGAAATTCTGTCCATAAAAGTTATGAACAGAATCGGTGACAAAGGGCAGCCTTGGCGGAGTCCAACTCTCACCGGAAACGAGTCCGACTTACTGCCGGCAATGCGGACCAGACTCTGACACCGGTCGTACAGAGACCTGACAGCCCTTATTAAAGGGTCCGGTACTCCATACTCCCGGAGTACCCCCCACAGGATCCCCCGGGGGACACGGTCGAATGCTGGTTGGGCAAACTCCCATGCCCCCTCAAGAATCCTGCTGAGGGTATAGAGCTCAATTTTTATGCTTATTAATTTGTTATCACTGTATTGCACAAACTAAGGCTGAATCACGTTACCAAATTAAGTACCCTGGATTTACAGAGTACCTAACACATGCAAGAAGCTGTGCAAAACAGTTCTTTTTCAAGGGTCTTAAGCTCCAGCCCTAGTTGCAAGCAGGGTAGTGTAAGATACTGGAATGACATGGAAATTTTAAAGAACACTTTTCCAGGCCTTTAAAACTGTGCCAGTCTGTGTGTATGCATGTGTGCATGCACAACACGCAAAAATGTGAATAGATAATTGTTGGTGTGTAGAGAAGGCTCAGCGTGAGAGAGTGAAATAAATTTACGCAGGCAAGGCAAGGGGAATTTATTTGTATAACACATTTCAGTACAAGGACAACACAAAGTGCTTTACATGATTAAAACATAGGAAAATAAAAAGAAAATATAAGCAAGTAAAGAAAGAGGCAGTTGGAATAAAATATAGAACAATTGAAACACAATAAAAGATAGGAAAATGAAAACTAAAAGCAAATATTAATGATTTTAAACCAGAAGACCTCTAGACTTGGTCTGGAGGATTGATATACTGATAACAAGTCTGTGATGTATTTAGGTGCTAAGCAATTCAGGGATGTATAGACTTTTTAAAGTCTATTCTCCGAGATAAGGGGAGCCAGTGTAAGGACATCAGAACTAGGGTGATGTGCTCTACTTTCTTAGCCAATGTCAACTTTATTTATATAGCACATTTAATTCAGATGCCTCTGTCCAAAGTGCTGTACACAGCGACAACAAAACATATAAGTATGTATATACATACAAAATAACAAATACACAACTTGAAATGAGAATATTTAAAAATTATAAAGTTCAAATACTAAAAATAAAAAATAAAAACACAAAAGCTTGAGTTAAAAGCCAGTGCAGACAGGTGGGTTTTTAACAAGGATTGGGCTGTTCTAATATTCAAAGGAAGACAGTTCCAGAGTCTCGGCGGAGTCACAGCAAATGCTCGGTCCCCTCTAGTTTTCAGCCATGATCTTGGCACAACCAAAGTTGATTTCCTGATCTTGTTGAATGAGATGGAACATGGACCAACAAAAGCTCGGAAAGATAGAGGGGAGCTAACCTATTCAAACATTTAAAAACCATGAACAAAATACAGCTGACTGGAAGCCAGTGCAGTGAAGCCAATACAAAAGTTATATGTTCTCGCTTTTTTGTGCCTGGAAGTAAATGAGTTGCAGCGTTCTGAACTACCTGCATGCGATGAATGGAGGCCTGATTGAGCCCACAATACAAAGAGTTGCACTAATCCAAACGACATATAAGGAAGGCATGAATGGTACGCTCTAGAGCAGCATGAGGTAGATAAGGCTTCACTTTCCTAAGCAAACGCAACTGGAAAAAGCTAGATTTAACAACTGCACTTATTTGCTTATAAAATTTAAAAGAGCTGTCCAAAACCACACCAGGGTTTCTAGCAGACTTGTGACAGTAGCTACTCAACTTGCCCAAGGCAGTGACATAAAATGTATTTCCAAACACAATTATTTGAGTTTTAGAGTAATTTAGCATTAGACAATTGTGTGACATCAAGTCCTTCACTTCCGTAAGATATTCAAACACAATTTGCACATTTTCTGAAAGGCAAACAAATTTTTATCTGCAAAACAATGACAACAGACCTGTCCAATTTGGGAATAATCGGCTTGGCTGAGGAGGTCGAATGGATCATGGCGACAGCCCGTGCGGATACCTTTAACAGACCGCACCCGCCCAGACCTCCCCTCGCCCGGTTGTCTGTCCCATCAGCTGCTCCCACCGCTGCCTCCGCCGTCACTCTCGCTGCTTCACTGTCAGCAGCGACTCCTGCTCCGTCCGACGCTCCCGAGTCCTGTGAGGTCTGGGTCCAGGAGGACCCGTGGACCTCCACCGTACACAAATTCCCTGAGGAGGGGGTCCTGGAAGACCCACCTGACTCCTTCGCAGCCCTCGCCACAGACCCAGCCATATCTTCTCCTGTCGCTGCTGCTCTCACCACAGCTCCCGCTGCCTCACCGTCAGCAGCAGCCTCTACCTTGCCGCCCGGCTCCTCCCGGCGCAGACGCCGGGCTCGCCGGCACAGGATCTCCCCCGAGGCCCAGCCATACGCCTCTGCCAAAGCTGCACTAACTGGGATCAACATCACTTCTCTCCCTGGCGAATCGGCCGGGCGCAGTTGCTGCTGCTGCTCAGGAGAATCTGGCCAGAGCACCCCGCCTCCACGAAGACCAGCTGTGGGATTTTTTTCTACGGGGAAAGGGACGACCTTCTCCCATGTTGGTCCGCCCCTGTGCCCGCTGATGAGAATCCTGCAGCCTACGAGGATGGCGTGCACACCAATCCGCCGGCCGTCTCCAAGCTCCCAGCGCAGCTCCGAAAGCTCAGTCCCGCCGGCCGACGAAAGCGCAATCCCGCCGGCTGACTCTGAGGTTCCGGCTACACATGCCACAGCCCAAGCCTGCGTGGGTGTGCATATCCACCTTATTTTCGAACGCGGAAGTAACTCTGGGTCCAACTTCTGTTTGTGTGTGCCGCACTTCCGTTTCAGCGCTTTCCTATGCAAACTATCGGTAGCTTAACAGATTTAGTAATCAATGTCATGGCAACATTTTCCTAATTTGCTAAGCGATCAGAGTGGCAGGTCAGTGCCACACCCTCGAACTATTCGTGAGTGGGAGGATGATATGAAAAAATGTCCTCATATTACATATGAGGACATTTTTAACTATGTAGTATTGTCACTCGGTGCGGATGGATCTACGATGCGCAACTACAAGAGTACAGAGGCGTATCAGTACCTCCACAGTGGAAAAGTTGGCAAGGTGTTAATCAGTAACAACATCAACGATCTGATATTCCTGAAAGCTGATGTCAACCCAAGCCAAAGAAAATCCGACGCTCATTCGGCATGGATTCTGACCACATCAACCGGCACTGTTGAGACGGCCGGGTGCTCCTGTGTTGCGGGTTTGGGGAAATCCTGCAGTCATGCTGCGGCGATTTTGTGGAAAGTAGGCTAATGAATTGTCTGTTCAATACAATAATTTACCAGCTGTTGCGTTGCTGTGACTAGATTACCGAGAAGAGTTAACAACAGCAATCAAAAATGCTAAAGCTTACCTGTGTCTGCGCTCCTCTTAAGGCGCCTCCTCGGAGTTTTTAATGGAAGTTCATAACCCAGCTACTTTTCTGGTATCGGGTGGTCTGCTGTAGGTCTCTTGTCGACGAAGTGAAAAGAACACACGAACGGTCGCTTCGGTGGTTTCTTCAAATTCAAAGATTTCAACCAAAGACGATAAGATTCTTCATTCTTCGGCGGGGGGTGAAAGTCGTAGGGCGCCTTACATCCACACTCAGCTCTCGTAAGCGGCCGATGAATACAACACTCCTCCACCATGTAAACCTTTCTTTTATACCAATTATTGTGACATCCTCTAACTGCACAACTGATCCCGGTACTCCTCGAAGTCATAATTACGAATAATTCAATAATTCGAGACGAGGTGGGCGCGGCGCATGTGTCGCTTTTCAGCAAGCTATCCACTGACAGGAAGTGAGCGGGCGGAAGTCTCGCACAAACTCGCTGCCTCCATGTTTCCGTCAAAAATAAGGTGGATACCTGCTCCGCTGGCCGACGAAAGCTCTGCCTTTGTTCCACCGGCCGACGAAAGCTCTGCCCGACGAATTTGGGCTCAACAAACCCACCCCTGACAGACACGAGCATTATTAAAGTTTTTGTTGATGATCTCATGCAAATTTCCTTGCATTTTTCAGTTTTAAGTTATATCTGGTAAGTTTCTCTTTATAGATGTTATAGTGAACGTGGAGTCTAGTCTTTCTACACTTGCGTTCAGCTTTTCAACACTCCCTTTTTTCACTTCTAACTGCTGAAGCACTTCTCTACGGGATTTTTTTCTTCCCAGAAACAACCTTCATTTTAATTGGTGCAATGCAGTCAATGATGTCTGAAACTTTAGACTGAAACATGCTTGCTCAGTATGAGGGATTACTGCAAAGCCATGGACAATGCAGACAACTCTCCCTGTGGCTCTGTGCTTCTTCAGGAGTGAATGCTGCTTGTCAAGACTTTGATGCAATCAACTGGCTTCCCTTATATAGGACATTTTTGGACCAATCTGTATAATTGGACCCAATCTGTATAATCTGATTGAATTTGACTTTGTAAAGTGCCTTGAGATGACACGTTTCATGAACTGGCGCTATATAAATAAAATTGAATTGAATCTACTAGTTCATCGACAGTTACAGCACAAGGTAGAAGAGTAAGCTTGGATAAAATTTTCCATGGCAGTCTTTAAAGATGAGCTTCCTTATGATGTCCCTTTTGGCTAAATGAGTCATTGGAAATTATGATTTCAAGGGTAACAGAAAAGTGATCAAATAGGGAAACATCGGTTACATTGACTTTTGCAAAGTTTCTAAGTGTGTTACACAGTTCTTTTTCACCTGTCTTCAGTATTGTCAACATGAAAGTTGAAGTCTCCCACAGTAATTAAACAGTCATAATCAAAATATTTCACATGTAGGAGGTCATTAAGATCATTTAAAAAGTTTGATTTGGATTTAGGAGGCCTGTAAACATTCAGAAACATAGTCTATTGTTTTGCATGTAAGCTTTTTTGTGAAGCTAAAGTTCTTGACACATGCCTTGTGGCGGGGTATAATAACTGGCGATGTCTTTCAAAAACACTGAAGCACCATGAAACCAGTAGTTCTCACATAAATGCTTATCTGATGTGGAGAAAAATGGCATCTCGTGTACGCCTAGGTAAGACTATTGATAGCACTTCAGGTGCATGGTTTTCAACGTTATTGTTGACACACTCCTGCAAGAGCTGTCTGAGAGGTTTTCCAATTTTCAGCTTGTGTCTGAGAAATTTAAATTCATCACTAAAATGGAGCACATGACAAAAGCTGAGCTGGAGGAATCAGTGACCACATACGCCCTGACCACCTGTGATGTTTCAATAGATATATTCAAGAAATATACCCAGCAAGCCGTCTACTGAAGGGTTACAAGGCTCTAGAAAAATTAAATTTCCTCAGTCAAGAGAACCTTGATTTGGTATTTCCAAATTTGACAGTAGCCCTTAGAGTATTTTTAACCATGCCTCTGACAGTTGCATCTGCAGAGAGATCATTTAGCAAGCTGAAGCTCATCAAAACATACCTTCGTTCAAATATGAGCAACGATCGCTTGTCCCAGTTAGCAGTGATCTCTATTGAAAACAGTGTGGCACGGTCTATTTCATTTGATGCTATACTTGACAAATGGCCAAGTGCAAAGTCACGGAATGTAATAGTTTAAATGTCATAAATGTTAAAACTCAGACTTGGAGTCCAGGCTGTTAAGATTTCATATTTCCGCTACAGAAAATGTTGAGCACTGAGTGCCACTACTGTTATATATTTACAATTTATTAAACTTCTTATTTGCTTATGATTGAAATGATCACCTGATATAATATGCAACATAAAACAAATATATAATATGACTACTGGATTTTGTAAGTGCATGACTAAAGGAGGAAAGCTGTATCAGACGAGTGGTGGCGGGAGGCGCCGATGATCGCATCCACCTCAAAAATATATAGTTGCGCACCTGGTTAGTATGAGCCGGAGCTTCATTGAGTATGTATACAAATGCTTTTGGAGACACATTATTGCAGTAATAACTATAAGAAACAACACCTACCTTGAGATGTACCAGTGCCTATGTAAATGTTGGAGAACTGCTATGATGAAATGCATTGTATAGAAAAACTTTTAGGATCACAAGTGAATCTGTGAAAAAATTCTGTTATCCTGCAAAACATAAATTCATGATCCGTTCCAGATGCATGCTGGTTTGGCTGAGCAGGGGGAGCCGGTATGCTCAAAGGGGCGGGGCGTGGGTGGGCTTGGAACCCGTTAATAACAGCTTGTAGTTCTAGTTATTTTATTTAAATTATGCAATGCACAATAGTACATTTTGATGATACACAGGGAAAATCTTTTGACTTTCTCAAGGCTTTGTGATATACAGAAGGAATAGAAATCAGTACCTTTAATTCCTTTTATAAGCAATACCTGCTCTCCCATTGAAAAACTCCTACAATGGATGCAACCGTGTTTCTATTGAGAAAAGGTTGGACTCTTTGTCCCGCCCCTCTAAGTGAAAGGCCATGATTTACCACATGATCAATCATAGTTGCCTGAATTTCATCTGTAACTTGAGCCCTTCCAGCTACAACGCCACCTCGCACACGGATTCCTCTTCCTCATAATCTTCTTCCCCTGACCCATCTACCTCTTACTCTGACTCTCATTTTCCTTAGACCATCCATGCTTGCAAAGACCAACACACAACATGGCACCTTTTACGTAAAGCCTGCAAACTGATTGCAAATTGAAAAATTGTGTAAAGAAGTGTCAATCAGGTGCTTCGGTGATTTCATTCCGATCAAGAAGTTTCTAAGAGCTTGGAACATATGGTTTCTATTTTGCTACCACAGCTAAAGCAATGGGATTTAGACTGCTTGAATGACGTCTGCGTTAACGGTTTTGCAATCTTAAAAAAAGAATGACTAATCAATAAAATTTGCATCACAGCATATTTGATTGTGGATCCATTTTTTTGTAAGAAGGCGAATTTGACAACAAATGTCACTGACATGTAAGCTGCGTACAGTCATTGGCTACAATGACCAGCAATGCCACACTGGTTCACATTGAGTGTGGTATTTTGTTGCCCCTTGTGTAATGAGCGATTGAAAGGGCTCAAACATTTGTGTGCAAGTTGTGTTGTTTGAGGGCAAAATGTGATTTTGGTCCATATTTTAAATGTTTTGGCAGAGTTGGAGCCTTTTGCAAACAAAATGTGTAATTTTGACCATTGTTGCGACTGTTTAGGCCTCTGCGTTAACTGTTTTGAAAAATGTGGATTTTGAGTTGACTGCTGCATCAAAGCAATCAATAAAATCTGTAATCATGCATGCACAAAGCTGTCAGTGATCCCGCCCTGGGTTACAAAGCGAGAAATACATCTGATAAAATATAATTGCACCGATCCTGTCCTCCACTGCTGCGGCAGCAACGGCTTCAGGTATTGATTAGTCAGCGCCTTGAGCCAGCACCTCAGCTCTGGCCAGCTGGGTTCCACAAAGACTCCCTCAACCTACAGGGACAAGGGTTGAAAAATCCTTGAAAAGACTCTGCTCATTCTCCATGATTCAATATGGCAAATCAAGCTAGCCCCCCCCCCCCCCCCCGGTGAACACAGCCCCATTATGCCTTTTCATGGGTTGAAAACAAACAAAACTCACTGATGTCTGATGTACTCAGACGGCAAGGATGTATTGACAAAAAGCGAAGTACATTACGCAAAAAATGGTAACATGAGAGAAAAAGACATAATGGCAAAACCACGGCTGATGAGTGCTTTTGTGGGGATTATTAGTGTTTCATATTTTATAAATATGTCCAAGTTTAGTAATGTGTGAGAAAACAAAAATTTTTGCTTAGTCAATATTTAATACAGGTGGCACAATTAACAGTTACAATGTAATGATGTGCCTCTTTTAAAATTCAGCTTATTGTAAAAAAAAGAAAAGAAAAATTTCATGTTATGGAAAGACCCTCTTGATACGAGAGAAAACTAGGGTTTTTGAGAAAATCAGTGCTTATCAATTAAGCAATAGCTGATCGATAACTTGCATCTCTAGTCTCAACCCATCATACATTTAGGTGCTAAACCAGTTTTGTCTCAGAATGGACAGAAAAAAATCTAAAGAGACAACATAAACAAAAGATAGATGCGGCAGATACTGAGCAATGTATTTTAATAATGGAAAATGTTTTGTATCACAACATGCAGTGTTGATCAGGTAACAGAAATTAAGAGAATGTTTAAATGTAGTATGTCCCTACTGTTTCTTCAAGCAGTGCTTAGTACCTGTGCAGACTCTGTGCTGCTTTGGGCTGTGATAGAGATATATGGCTTCGAGGCTGTAGAGCAGGTGGAGGTTCGCGGTGGCACTGGTGGAGGGGTTTTCTTATAGGTAGTAATGCAAGACGAAACTACAAGAGACAGAAGGGAAGAGAGATAGGAAAGAGAAGAAACAAGTTAAATAACTTGTGTACTCAGCAATAAAGTAAGTAATGTTCATGGGAACACAGTCTTAATTTTACCCAGAGAAACACTTCACCAATTATCCAAAAGGGTGAGTAGTAAAATATTGGAAGCGATCAGATACTGTGATCAAAAACCAATGCTGGTATGAGAAAACAAAAAAAACACATTCAGTATGAACAAAATTGACACATTTTCTGCCTCTTCATAGTACTGCTCTCAGAAAGTGTATCCCACAGACCAGAAACACTGGCAACCACTTGTAAAAACTGGCAAACAATTAGAAAAGTGTCCTATTGTCAAAGGATGATGTCACAATGCACTTATTTTCAAACCTACAGTATGTGCAGCGCAATTTGGTGTTGCGCCTTTCAACTTGCTAACAACCTTTCAAACTGAGGACAATAGAAGGAACTGGACTTCTCTTGTTTCTTGAAGATGTTTCACCTGTTATCCACATTGGAGAGTTTTGTCACTAGCTATTATTATTATTATTATTATTATTATTAACACAATACAGAGAGTCAGGTTAGTGAGTAAACTTTATTTATATAGCACCGTTCACAGATAAAATCACAAAGTGCTTTACCCCCAGATTCCACATCCTCGTCCACGTACTTGCACGTCCGACCGACGGAACAACTACGTTGTGTTAATTACTGAGAACAATTCCACATCCGACCTGTCCAGAGTGTACCCCGCATATCGCCCATTGACAGCTGGAGATAGGCACCAGCACCCGTCGCGACCCCAATAGGGATAAGCGTGTTAGAAAATGGATGGGTGGAATTCCACATTCTCTGTTACTACTCCCAACGTCACAGTCAGCGGGATCCACTCTGCTTCGCTCACCATCAAATTACGGAACAAGTCCAATGTTCTGCTCCATTCCAGTTCTGGCCCTGGTCAGGTCAAGCTCCACAATTGCAATCGTAGCAAACAGGAAAAAGAACGTCAACAACCTCTGGTTTGTCAAAGTTAAATGGAGATCTTTAACCACAAATTAAACATATTTTTTATATTCATAATAAAATTAATTGTTTTACTTAAATATCGGATGCAAACAACTCTTTTGGTACCAAATAATGAAGCTAATTTGTCAATTCAACATTTAATTTGAAACGTGGTAATCCTCTCCAAATAGATTTGTGTTCTGCTTATAATTAAAGGTCACCCGATATGTCGTCCGGCTGATATTTTCGGCCGGTATTTGTGTTTTTCTCTTGTACCGTATCGGCCAATACGTGCATGTGTTGGCCAATCCATTAGCGCATTCAGCCGCCATGTCTTGACGTCATATAAAGCACATACATTGCTGCTGCCTTCCTAGCAGAGAGCGGCTGGTAATGTTGTAAGACTGATTGCCAACAACACCAAGAGTAGGTTTTCAACTTTTATTGTATTTTTAACTGTCTAATTTGGCTGTATTTGCTGTTTGAAAGTCTGCCTCTGTCACTGTGGGCGGAAAGAAACTGCTTCTGTTTCATTCTGAGAACGGAGCAGCCGAGCGGTGCGGGTTTTTACTTTCACTTTCTCGCATGTCAATGTTGATTTTTAAATGGTGGTTGAGCCACTTAATGTCGGTATAAAACTCCTTTCCCACTATCTAAAAGGCCATGTGTTATCTCCAGCTGGCCACCTGCCTCTGCTGCCTCCGAGTGCACGTTGCCATGAAGAGTCATGTATGTACATGAAAACATTCACTACGCTTAAAGCATCTAACTTTGCAGAAAATAATGTTTAGCGGTGGTTAGACTTTTTCCTCCTACTCCTCCCTATAACAAGAAGCTCTTTTCTCGCTGTGACACATTCATTAAGTTTCGTTTAAGAGTTGTTTCCTTCAGGCCAGTTACAGCATAATAGATTGGATAATAAGACATGGTTGTTTTTTTTTAAGTAGAAGTTTAAGATATAAATCAAACAGAGGATGTTCTCAGAAAGGTAATTTGCATTGATAACCTGGTGTAAAAAAGACCAAGATTCAGATTGTTCACATTTCTTTACATTTTTGTTATATTGCTAAAGTGCCTTGAGATGACATGCTTCATCAATTGGCGCTATATAAATAAAATCGAATTGAACTGAATTTAATTGCTGTTTACAAATATTATTAGGAAGGTAATTTGCACTAGAAAGGTCCTGTGCTGCTACATGAAGGGCACAAACAATTAAGTGTTTATTTGTTATTGTTATATTGTAAATGTTCTACATTGTTTGCTATCAGTTGTTAATATTTTTTGCTTTGTTAAAGGAGCTTTGCACAAGTTTGAATGTTATTTTTTCTTTCACATACATGCCTGACATGTAAAATGAGTTTCCCCCCATTTACTGCAGTTGCCTCTATAGGCTCCATTAGTCAGTTCATGGGAGAGCGATCAGTGTCGTGTTCTCTGTGAAACGGTGCGCTCTCGCCCACCTGGCTACTTTGTTGAGTCTCCATTATCATTGATGCATTAGTGAGAGAACACTGCCTAACTTCAATACTTATAGCTGTTTTATCTGAGAAGACATGACACCTAAACAAAAGAGCTGTGCAGTCACAGCTGCAGATGCTTTTCCTCTTCTCCCATGCACAACACTGGTGTCATTTCAATGTATTGACAGAGGGGGGAAACTTTTGCAAAAACTCTGGAACTATGTTCCTTTTAATTAATGTTTCTTTTTGTAACATTTGTTATCATTGTGTTATTTTTTTCATGTAAATGGAAGAAGAAAAAGCAATATCAATTTCAAGAATTGGCCCAAATTAAAAAATTGGCCCCACGTATTGGCCTTAAAAACCTGTATCGGTCAATCTGTACTTGTAATGACGATGCTCCCACATTCTCTCATCGGGCTCCAAGAAACTTAGAAGTGGAGCTAGACATAGTAACCACTATCATGGATTCACAGAGGCGGCCTGGAATGGACACGTGCAGGAGCGGAGGATGTGGAATTACGGGGTTACATAACGCAAATAACATAGGTCCAAATATAAGTTTAATAAAACAAAGAAAGAAAGAACAGTAAGTAAAAAGCCAAAAAAATTTTACTAAAAGCTTGCCTGAGTAAAAGTGTCTTAAGCTGTTTTTTAAAGGAATCAACAGAGTCAACCACACAAACAAACAATCAAACAGATGCTACCGATCTGTTTGAGTTAATTTCCTGTAAACCTCAATGTTGAGGCTTCCACCTCTTTCCATGTGAACCAAACAGTCCAGCTTGTTATCATAAGCATGTTCTTCAGTTAACATACAGTTGTTGTCTAAAGAGCTATCATCTCTGGTGAACACGCTTGGATTTTTACCCTTGGCCCACATTCCGGAACCAGTGGCTCAGTGGTGCTCCCTCGAAGGAGTTTAGGACTCCCTTTTCCAGTTCCTCCATGTAAAGATGGCCACAATCGGTGACACTAGAGATCTCATGGCACAGCTATGCTTGTGTAAAAACAGGCAGTGGTCTAACAGGGTACACATTTGATCCACTGTTGAGGTAGGCATCTTGATGAAGATGTTTTTGGAATTTTTCCACGGACTCCGATGTGGGTATAAAGGTGAACAGTGAAGTGACATCAAAAGATAGGAACCAGCTTCGAATGTTGAAGCTGACAAATTGGTGCTGCACTAAACAAAGCAGGCAGGACTGATAGTGGTTGAGGCTAGCTTTAGTGAGTTAAACAGAGCCAAACAGTGAAGCCAAAAGGTCCTGGAGTGTGAGCATTAAAACTAGTAATAACTAAAAACAATAATGTAAAGAAAAACATTCTACTGCACGTAGAATATGAAGTCCGCGATCCCATTTAGAAAAGAAAATTGAATAGTTTAAGCAATAACAAACAAAACTGAATAAACTATTATTGTATTGTTGTACTCTAAACCAATGTCTCTGCACAGACACAAAGCCTCTTCAGATTTTGTAGTAGAAACCTAGCTAAAATATAGCTAGGTTTCTACTCTTCCTAATATGACAATTATCACCAGAAGGTGAGTTCATGTCTCTGTGTTGTACTTTTATAGCTCTATGACATCACAGGGATCCCTCGTTCCTAGGAGCTCCACTGGAAAATAGGTTTACTTTACACCCAGGTGTGAATTTCTTTGGCTGCTGGGATGTGAAATCATACACAGTCCTTTGTTCTCAGGACATATGATTGCACACATGTTTGTTTACATGGTTGATTCCAAATGGATGGATGGATCTTGAGTGATTATCAGCAGAACCCAAGCAAACAAAGCTTACTCTTAGATTTTCTAAGAAATTCTAAAAGTAAACGTACACATCAAAAATTACTGTCATGTTGTGTGATATATATATAAAATATAAGGAAAGATGTGTTTCAGCTAAAGTGGGTTGTGCTTTTAATTTTTTTTATCCTCTGTATACACAGACCTCTGAGAGAATCTGACATTGATCTCACACTGATATTTATCATGCAGCTCATGGCTTTTGGCCAAGATGTGGATGAATGTGTCTGAAGTAAATCAGTGACAGATGCTCACTACACAAGGTCATGTTACATACTGGCAAGTCTTTAAAACTAATGCAGAGGAGAAAGAAAAACAGCATTCCAGTCTTGTGCTTTAGTAGCTTTTTGCTTATTAAAATCAACCTGACTCGAACCAGGCTGCGTGAACCGGGTAAAGGTTTCATACACTACTGAGGGCTGTAGTATAAGGTTGCAATGTAAAGTATATTATAAAGAAAAAGTTCCAGAAGCCACCAAAAAATGGTCTTTTAGAGAACAGACTTAAATTGGAGGCAACGAGACTTTAGCTCAGTTTTTTCTGAAAACATTTCAACACCTATCCAGAGGTCTTGATCAGTTCTGGCGGCTCGCACTTGAGCAACCAGTAGTTGGGGCGCTGTTGTTTTTAAGCACATGGAGGCCCATCCTCGCCATGCGTTTATGTAGCTGTTGTTTCGTTTCTCCGGTGTCTAAGTCTGAGCAGTCCTCAATGCATTGTACCACATACACAACACAGCACTCTTTGGAAGAAAGCAGTTTTTGCCTCAGGGTTCTCCCCAGAGGATGGAATAAGCTGAGCCCCGCTGTACTGATTTTCAAATCCAGGGTGTTTCTTTCCTATTTTCCCCGATAATTTTCCTCAAATGTATCGAAATTACTTGGGCCGTGCGTCACTTTCCACGGCCCCCATTGTTTTCCAGCAAAATCTCACCGTACTGTCATGTCCCAACAACCCGTCTGGGGAGGGGGGCGCGCCCTACCGAACGTCACGGACAGAGCTGGTGGGACTGGTCATTCCATATGGATATGTTTGAGTAAGAATAAACAGAGCAGTAGTTTGTTAGGCTAGACCATATGAAGGCAAAATGTTTGTATTTGCTTGAAAAGCTTACCTTTCTATCCAGTAGTTGTGCATATTGTTAGCAATAAACAACATGTCATTTGAACTTAAAAAGAGCTTGTGGTTGGATATTTTGTTAAGTTGTATGTTTGGAATGGACTGAAAGCTTAAGTTACAGGAAATGACCTCCATTTGTACCTGAAACACTGAAAATGCTTGAGCGTCGTCACCCCCGTCATGGGTGTTGCTATCCAAATAATTGCGCCTTGACCAGCATAACTTAAGGTTTCTCATGGCACCTGCTGTTTGCGCCATTTTCATTTATAATTGGCTAAAACTAACCTAGGTGTTGCTTCGCCCAGTCAGCTCGGACATTTATGCTTAATTTCCCTCCTTTCCCCGAATGGATTTGGTGGGAGCAGACCCAGATTGATAATGTGCAGAATGGAGAGTGCTACACATTATCAATCTGGCCTGCCAGGTTAGATAATTATTAGGGTTCCAAGCCCGAAGTGCAGAAAGAAAGTTCGTCTGCTCTGTGAGCAGAGAACCCTATTGTTTTTCGTTCGTTTTGAAATGATTATTTATTATTTTTATTAGGGTTCCAAGCCCGAAGTGCAGAAAGAACGGGCTATGCAAGGCATAGCCCGTATATAATATGATAATATCTGTATAATATGATTGAACTTGATTTTGTAAAGTGCCTTGAGATGACATGTTTCATGATTTGGCGCTATATAAATAAAATTGAATTGAATTGAATTGAATTGAATAGCCGTTCGTCTGCTCTGTGAGCAGAGAACCCTATTGTTTTTCATCTGTTTTTTCATTATTTATTCCTTATTATTATTCTCCGCTAAAACACATTGTGCAGCCCATGCGGACTTGTAACAAATCGATTGAATCAGGTATCCAAGTACAGAATGTGCACCGCTACTCAAACCCAGAAATTCAGACCTATTTACAAGACATGTACAGCACTATAAGGTTTTAAAAAAAAATCTCTGTAAATCTTTTCTCAATTAGCATGAAAAAAATCAAGTGCTTAGAGAAAGCACTCTTGGATAACCGTAAATATTTTCAGAATTTTAGAACAAACCATTGATTTTTAATGAATTTACTACGTTTTAGGCAATAAAATATATAAAAAATGTGGCCATGTAGGGAATAAATTTAAAAATTCCTGTAGATAGCAGCATTTGATTATATATGGATTTTTACACACACACACACAGGGTCCGAAATTAACACTCGGCAGTTGCCAAATGCGAGTAAATTTCCCGTTTGGCGAGTGAATTTCAGAGGGCTAACTGCCACATGGCGAGTAAATCTTTGTACCAAACGAATTAAAAATAACGAAGCCCATCTGGGCTGCGGATGATCCGTTCCCAGCTCTGTCCATCCAGAGCTCAGTCTAGACCCGCCTTCTGCGGAGCTGGTTCAGCTTCTTTCACAGCTTGTTTCTGCTGCAGCGGTGAAAATGCGAAGCAGGAGGCAAGGGGGAGAGCGGCTCCCAGATAAAGCCTTCATTCAGAACCAGTCATGGCTTTTATCAGCGGCCAGCCTTCAAAACGTGAATCACTACGTTTAATGTCCTTCCACTCGTACCAAAATGTCCCAATTAAAAACAATAGGAGAATCAGTAGCTGTGTTTCATGCTCTTTTGTTTTTAATGACACAGAACCAGCGGTGCCTCGGTGGATTTGCTGCCTTGCGCTTGAATTCGGGAGCGCAAAATTACATTACATGTAATTTAGGTGCGCACTTCTAAAGGAGAAGTCCGGTCAACAAGGAAAAATCAGTGGATCATTAGCTATACCTAAAACTAATACGTTCGTGGTGATTTAATGAATTTAGGGTTAATCAGTAAAAAAATAGAAACATAAATTGTCATCACAATCACTGATCCTGGGGTCTGCCATTTTTGCCCATATTTGGGCACATCACATCCTGTGATGTCACATCCTGTGACGTTTCTTAGCGGAGCAGCACAGCACTTCACAAGCTAATTCAATAGGAACTGTTGTACACAGCTGCGATCAACAACAATTATTTCGGATTTCCAGAGGACTTCACCATTGAAATTCGTGAGAGCTATTGTTAAAGGTATACTATGCAACCGGGGTTGATTTTCCAGCGAGGCGCCCCCCAGAGGGCGAAAGTAAAAGTGCACTGTCGTAAATATGCTCAGCTGTTCTCCTGGTTTCTCAGTCAAGCCAGGCGTGGTTGTTTTGAGCTTAGCAGACAGGCGAACGCAACGAATCACCATCCTGCTGTTCAAGCAGAGCTACGAGGGAGCGCCCTCCCCTCCTCTCCGTCCCCGCAAGTGGAGTGAGGGGAGCGGGCGTCCCGAAACGACCTCCGCCTGGCTCGGGTCCGCGCGACGCGCTGGCCGTCTGTTTCCGTATGCCGCGCGGCCGCCGGGGTGTCTCGTCTTTCCTCTCTCCCCTCCGTTCCCCCCCGACGCCCGGTGCCTTGCAGCCTTCTTTCTCTTTTAGCTCTCGCCATTCGGAAAAAGCTTTCCCGATGTTCACCCGTGTACGACTCTTCTCTCTTTCCACAGCCCTTTTCCTCTTTCTTGTCTGCTCCGACATGGGCTTTCGCTGTTTTATCGCCGGTTCCGCCATGATAACTGCACAGATATCGCCACTGCGCTAGCAACGAGCATACGTTTCACTGGGGGCGTGTAGCAGTTCTCGCCGTAAAGCAAGACCGACTCTCGCGATCTTGCACGAGATTCTGAGCCTGTGGGCGCGGGCCGAGGGCTCCTGCAATTGCAAGTGCGGTATTTCCCCCACAGACCACCAGGGCGGCCAAGAAAACCTTTGTTCAACCTGAAATGACTCATTTAATCATCCAAAACGGTATGGAACACATTAATTAACTGAAAAATGTTGCATAGTGTGCCTTTAAAGCAACAATGCCCACGTGCATGGCAGTTGGATGTTCCAATACATCGGGTAAAAGTGGAAAAAACATTAGTTTTTTCACCTTTCCAATTCATGGGTTTGTCACTGGATTGCCAACTTGAAGAGGGAGGATTTGCCATCGAACTTCTGGCCAGAGAGAAAAAATGTCGTCTGTAGCCAACATTTCGAAGAAGAATGTTTTCAAGATGACATGAGAGGGAGAATTTTCGGTAGGTTTTTCTTCTTTATAATGTAGAATTTGTCGGGACAGTTGTTTACCCGACCAGAGGGGCGGAGTGATATGACACACTTGGAAATAATGCTCACTGTTGTGAAGCCCACTTATTTTATGCGACTTTGGTCTTCTTTTTTCTAAAGTCGCTTGTAAATTTCATGAGTTGTGGGTTGAAGTTTTTTGGGCTTGTTTCTGAAAGTGAAGTCGATTGTTTCGGCTCTAAACTGTGCCATATAACTAAAAAGTGATAGTGAAATATCCCTCCACCTCATAACACACTGGAACTCATCCTGACATAGGAGCAGAGTGAGTTAAAGGCAGATGGAGCAGCCATGCCTGTATTTTCTGCAGTTTATGGTTGCAATAACTGATAACTGCTGAAAGTAGATTAGGCGGTGCAGATCACCATTTTGAGCAGAGATTGGTTCTAAAGATGAGTTTTTACTCCCTGATAACATTGCACCGCACCGTGACATCACAAACTGGGAGGTGGAAGAACTGTTCTAAACCAAGATGGATGCGCCCAGCAAAGTAGATTTAAATGAAAATAACTCTTAATTAAAAAAACTCATAATTTATTCAAAAGTATGTAATAATTTTATATTTAAAGTACTTCATGCAGTTTGAATTCTGATTTTGACTGGACTTTTCCTTTAAGGATCATTTTAAGGAACTTGTAACATCAGGGGCTTCAGCTCAGACCCATTATTCCTTCTCTCCCCTCTAAAGGAGCCCTTTACAGTTTTCATTTATGCATTTCCCCCACTGTTTATCCCCTGCTTTAAGTGTTGCAGCTGAGGGAAAAATGTTGGACTGTATAGGCTTGATGAAACCCTGCCTCATTCACAAATAAGACCAACATGGATAGAATAATGATAATCTGTAGTGTTTTTTATTGCCCGGATGTGAATCTGATAATTCATATTGTGCCTTTTATAATCAACTACAGTATTTTCTTATCAGAGTCAGGAAACAAAGATTTCTCTTCCAGGGTCCATTCAGCCACTCCCCCAATCACGCCCCCGAAAATAAACATAATATCACTCTTAATTTTTGATAAAGGTTGAGAGATCTGGTCAGGATTAATATTTTGGCCGGTAAAAAATCAACCGGCCAACTTGGCCGGTGAATCACGAAGTTAATTTCGGACCGTAAAAGTGCATATGTACACATATACACACACACACACACATTTTATATATATATATATATATATATATATATATATATATATATATATATATATATATATATATATATATATATATGTGTGTGTGTGTATGTGTGTGTGTATATATATATATATATATATATATATATATATATATATATATATATATATATATATATATGTGTGTGTATATGTGTACATATGCACTTTTACGGTTGCTGTTTAGAGTTCAACAGTTCAACACTCTGATGGCAACGGGGAAAAAGCTGTTGCAGAACCTGGTGGACCTGCAGCGGATGCTGCGGAACCTTTTCCCAGTGGCCAGCAGGAAGAAACAGTCCATGGTGGGGGTGTGAGGGGTCTCTGATGATGTTATGGGCTCGGGACATGCAGCGCTGGGATGAAATGTCCTTAATGGAGGGGAGAGGAGCCCCGATGATCCCTTCTGCTGTCCTCATCACTCTCCTCACGTTCCTCCAGTCAGAGGCGCTGCAGCCTCCACACCACACAGAGAGACAGCTGGTCACAATGCTCTCTATGGTGCTTCTGTAGAAGGTCGTGAGGATGGGCGGGGACAGGTGGGCTCTCCTCATCCTCCGCAGTAAGTGCAAGCGCTTCGTTTTCTCCATGTTCAGGATCAGGCTGTTGTCTCTGCACGGCCCACCAGCTGCTCCACCTCCTCTCTGTAGTCCTGGTCATTGTCGTCTCTGATCAGGCCCACCGCCGTCGTGTCATCTGCAAACTTCACAATGTGATTGGTGGTGAACATGGAGACGCAGTCGTGTGTCATCAGGGTGAACAGCAGGGGGCTCAGGACACAGCCCTGAGGGGAGCCCTTGCTGAGGGTGATGACATCAGAGGTGTTCTGTCCGACCCGGACCGACTGAGGTCAGGAGGTGAGGAAGTCTAGCAGCCAGTTGCGAAGGGGTGTGCTGAATTCCAGATGTTGCAGTTTTTCCACCAGATGCTGTGGGATGATGGTGTTGAATGCTGAACTGAAGTCCAGGAGCATGCTCAAGAGGGCGGGGCTTGGGTGGGCTTGGAAGCCGTTAATAACTGCTTGCAGTTCTAGTTTGAATTTAAGACTTTTTAAGGCCTTATATTTTAAGACTTTTTAAGACCCCACAGAAAGGGTAATGTACAGCCGCTTTGTCCAGCAAAGGCGCACTAATATGTGCCACCACGTAGTCAGGCACAGGTGCTCAACTGAAATTGTGGGATCTCTCCCAGCTGAGAAGAGAGAAATGTTGATCTAAGAGGCATAGGTTATACCCGTTAGGTGGAGCCAGAGCTTAATGGCATGCGGGGAGCCGTAGTCAGAGCTGTGTTGCATGCTGGGAGCTGTAGTCAGGGATGCTATGATGGGAGGCTGGTCAGTCTTTAAAGCTACAACCAAGTCCATTCTGTGGGCGACGAAGATCCATTGTTCATGAGTAAGATGTACTAACAGAATGTTGTTAGTGTTCCTTTGGTAGTCATGCAATTCAGTTCACATCATTGTCAAAGGAAGGGATATTGTCCCTGGGTCACACAATCTAACCTGCTCAGAACCAACTACAATTAATAATTCCTATCTGATTATTGATACAATACAATGCAATACTAAAGAAATAAACATTAAATCACCATTATCAACAGATTCTTTGGTCACCAGGTTTTGTAACTTGAAACCAACCAGAGGGAAAGAAAAGGGAAAGGCAAAGGATCAAGAAAGTGGTTCATAGCTTAGTCGACTTACGGCATTTGAGGGGTTCGCGCTACAAACTTTGGGGTGACAAAAGTGAGGGTGTCAATGGCGTACCGCGAGCGAGCTATTTTTAGAAACGTAACGTCACGATGACGTCACATTACGTGGTACGCAGTAGGACAAACTCCCAAACCCACCGCTGTTTTGCTGTAGAAGAGACGTGCGTTAGCCTAGGTTGTACTCGTTTAAAAGACTGCTTTTTTCAAAATCTAAGACCATGGTTTACAAACATTGTTGCTATGGAACATGCAACAGCGACTCGAGGTACGCTGATCGGCCCCATATGAAGGAGTAAAATAGGCCTAGTATATATTGAATCTCTTAAGGGAAAGATTCTGAGATGTAAACAATCGTTTTGTAGCTACCTATTGGCAAGATATACAGATTCCTGGACGGTGATTACAAACAAACAAAAAAGGCCGACTAAGCCATGAACGCCGAGCAGGAAAAAAAAACAAAGCTTACCGTTCGATCAACTCGGCCCGTTTTCCGGTCTTTTTCAGCCCTCGACACTCAAGCCACCGTTTCAGCTGAAGGTTGGTGTGCTCTTCCACAGTGCGACCAGTAAACTGTGCGCCTGGGACATCGTGTTGGGTAAGTTTAATGGCTGCAAATTCGGTCATGTCGCTGGTTCTGTTGCGCGTGTAATGGCTGGTTTGTAAGTGCGTTCTCTATCTGTTTGCCCTACCGAAGCGGCAAAAGGGGCATTGCTCTTGAGGCGGTGACGTCACGTGCGCGGTACCCCATTCTGGTTTGCAACTGTTTAATCGGTTTGTATGCTGTGTACGCCATCACTGTGGTGATGACTCACCCAAATATAAGGAGAACTACAGCAATGGTCATGGTGGGTTTGCTGTTGTTCCAGGGTGTCTGTCGTGGCAGATTTAAGTACCACCAGCTAGATCTACCACCCTGGGTTATTTAGGGTTATCCTTCACAGTGGGTAGCACACCATACTGCCAAACCTATCCTGACCAGTCCCATCTACTCTCAACTAAGAGGATGTCTGAGGGAAAACCTCCTAAGGCGGGAATCCTACCATGAGGCTTCTCCTGAGTTTAATCTCCAGAATATTTCACCTCCTAGGAGTGTAGGGATGTTATGCTTACACTCCTGTTCTAACTTCCTGGTTTCTCCTCAGCTCTGACACGCAGGTCAGTTTCCAGCTTTAACCTTTGCTGGGACAACAGAGCAAGCTGGCCTAACACATCTGCAACCAATAGGTCTTTCGGTGGATTTTTTGTGACCTCAACCAGTTCCTGAAAGCATTTCTCACAATCCTCAATGCTAAATCTGTCCAGATCTCTATGCTCCTATGAGGATAAGGAGATCAACGACTCAATAACTTTCTGGGCATCCAACCCTGTATAGAACGCCACACCTCTGCTCCCTGGGACCCTGTTTTATCCCTTCCAGTCAAAGCTAGGTAAAAAAACAGGTAATCGTAGCTCAGCTTAGCACACAACAACAAACAACACAATTGCTAACCCTGTTAGCAGCAACACACACTAAGATCAACACGCTACGCTCGATGTATGTTCATTTACATATACAGCAGGTGGAGAATATGTGCATTCAAATCTGATCTGCAGGTCAGTTTGCGACTTACAGCTCCTATGTTTAGAAATGTTTAATATTGGCTTCAATTTTTGTTAGCTCAATGTAACCACTCTATAATTAGCTGTTTCTTAACCATCCATCCATCCATCCATTTTCTAACACGTCTATCCCTTGTGGGGTCGCCAAGGTTGCTGGTGCCTATCTCCAGCTGTCAATGGGAGAGGGGCGGGGTCTGTTTCTTAACCCCTAACCCCTAATTAATAATGTGTTATTCTAATTCAATTCAAAGGTAAGCAGCACTGAAAAATGTTTCAAATGGTTGGGATTACAGGTTACCAGCCTTCTATAATTATAAATAACAATTGGGCTTATTAATTAAATATGATAAATATTGTTTACTATTAAGTTGGGTGTTAGGTTTAGGGGTTACTCTAAGCCAGGGATTCCCAAAGTGTGGAGGTGCGCACTAGATAAAAAAGTAATGATGGTCTGATAATTGCACAATTAAAGTATTTTTTCCACACACAATAAAGATGTGTAAAGAAACATTTCCTTTGTAAAAATTTTAATCAAAAACTCTAATTTACATTTTTATTTACATCATGAATACATTTTTATTTAATAAATAAATAAAAATGTATTCACACAAAAAATGAATTCATTTAGAAGAAGTCTTCTTCTGCGCTTCATTTTAAGATGAAATATAGAAGTTATCTTGTACACATTGTACTGTATATGCACACCTAGCTTGTGGCCTCTATTTCACTCTTTCTGGCAAATATGCTCAATTGGCTGAAATAAGGTAACCTGTCAGGTGAAGGCTG
This sequence comes from Fundulus diaphanus, assembly GCA_037039145.1. Lineage (NCBI taxonomy): Eukaryota > Metazoa > Chordata > Actinopteri > Cyprinodontiformes > Fundulidae > Fundulus > Fundulus diaphanus. The sequence goes on from CM073133.1 coordinate 53,852,124, forward strand.
GTTTACACAGCAGGATTTTTAGCCAGATTTTCGCCCCGATCTCCCCCTTCCGAGAGGTGCCGATTATCGGCGTGTCTCTTAAAATAATCTTAAGAGAATATCCTGCCATGTGTGGTGTGTTAAGAGCAATCGGGTCCACTTGGTGGAACAGTCGTGACCACTCCAACCTTAAATCGGGGACATTCAGCATGTTGGATTATCTTGCCCCGATATCCTACTGTGTGCGATGTCCTCTGAAGACAAAGAAGCACGGAGCTTGTTGAATGTGGTGTGTAGCCAATCCAATTGTCTTCTAGGGCTCCACGAATCCTACCTGGAAAAGTTAGGGTTGACAGAATTGGTCAAGTTTGTTGTAGATGGCTGATTCTCACAAGTGGGATTCTGTGAGTTTGGTGTCACTGGACCATTTCGTCTGGGTGTGGTAAGGGCAAGAAGGGGCAAAAAAAACAGACCTTTGACACGTCATATTTCAGAACAACCTTGTCCAATCTGGCCCAAAACTTCTATGCAGTTTCCACTCAAAAGGTTCTACAAACTTACCAAAGCACAGCTGTCTAGTAACTTCCTACAGCTAATTCCGGTTAACAACATGTCAGCCCATAGCCGCTAATTTGGTTGTGTTGAGCATGACCAGATGATGCTACTGGTCAGAATCCTCCACTAGGTAGTGCCTCAAAAAGGGGAAAAACTCCTAAGGTCACAAAAGGTCAGCAGTCAGATTGGTCTCCTTCAGTAGCACAGCCTCACCGAATCTGTACCCGAAACTCCATGTTCGACTTCAAAGGCCTTAATTGTGCTTTTAGGGTTGAGTTCTGGCTCTTGGCAAGGGACTACACAGACACGGGTGGTCTTATTTTAATTGTCTGAAAAGGCCCTTCACAACGGTACCGGGTTAATCTATAACAGACTTTCCTGCCCTGAGCAGTTGGGTCAGGCCCACTCCCGTTTCTTGCATGTCAATGCAGCACAGCCATGGACCATGTTGCGGTCTTTAGGATTTAGTTAAAAGGCCATGCATGGGTCAGTCTCTTTGTCAGGTCTTCCTCTTCAAACCATATCATGCATGTTTGCAAAAGACTTTCTTTCCTGCAGCAAGAAGCCAAAATATGTGTTTCATCAAAGGCCCTAATTCAAACGACCTTGTGGACCAATTAACGCTTATTGTGGGAGGTAGGAGTGGCGAATCAGGACATGGCTGGTCTCGTTGCGATTTTCGGATCGGGCCCTTACCGACGGTACTAAGGTTGCCTCAAAAGAACGCTCCTAATCTGAGCAGGACCATGAAACGTACTCCATTTTTGGACACCTTCCATTATAGTGTTTTTCAGCTAACCTTCAAACAGCTGTCCCTCAGCCCCTGGAGCAGCTAGAGACCCCAATTTTTACAGAGCTTGTTCCGCTCGTAGCCTAGATCATGAATGGAAATTTTGGTAACTCTAGGTTAAGTAGTATTTTCACAGGTGTCTTTTGGGCAGCAAATTGTGTTCTAGGTCTCTATGAACCCTACATGGAAAAGTTAGGGTTGACAGAATTGGTCAAGTTTGTCGTAGATGGCTGATTTTCAAAAGTGTTGTTTGGGGGGTTAGGCTGAGTGGATTCTGTGAGTTTGGTGTCACTGGACCCTTTCGTCTGGGCGTGGTAGGGCCAAGAAAGGGTAAAAAACAGACCTTTGACATGTCATAATTCAGAAACACTTTGTCCAATCTGGCCCATATTTTCTATGTAGCTTCCTCTCAAGAGGTTCTACAAATTTGTTGCGGCCTTTAGGATTTACCTAAAAGGTCATGCATGGGTCAGTGTCTTTGTCAGGTCTTCCTCTTCAAACCGTACCATGCATGTTTGTAAAATAATTTCTTTCCTGCAGCAGGAAGCCAAAATAAGTGTTTCATCAAAGGCCCTAATTCAAACGACCGTGAGGACCAATTAAGGCTTATTGTGGGAGGTAGGAGTGGCCAATCAGGACATGGCTGGTCTCGATGCGATTGTCGGATCGGGCCCTTTCCGATGGTACTAAGGTTGCCTCAAAAGAACGTTTCTAATCCGAGCTGGACCGTGAAACACACTCCATTTTTGGACACCTTCCATTATAGTGGTTTTCAGCTAACCCTTAAACAGCTGTCCCTCGGCCCCTGGCCAGCCCCAAATTTGCAGGGCATGTTCTTCTTGTAGCCTAGAACAGCTTTTGGTAACTCTAGGTGAAGTAGAGTTTTTGTGGGTGTCTTTTGGGCAGCAAATTGTCTTGTAGTGCTCCATGAACCCTACCTGGATTACTGTGATTGTTTTAGAACACCAGAAACACTCTTTTAACATCATTGCGGTTAAAGTAAAATCTTTCAGCATCATGTCTAGCTTATTTCTTAAAACTGTGCATAATACAAAATTCAAGAGCCTGCTCTACACCAGCATTATTATTTTATCAAGGCCTGTGAAGTAAAATGTAACTGGAACCTGGGTATGATTTATACTAATAATAGTAAATTTAAAAAAATCTTTTATGTAAAGGTGTAGTTATCCGATAAACTAACAATGTAGAAGGTCTTTTTTTCCCTTATTATTTCAAAGAAGTGATTCTACTTCTTTTTAGTATTTAAAATTACTTGTAAAGCTAAAAAACACTTTTAATAAGAATTTAAGCTTGGACTTTAGGCAACTGTCTCCTTTCATGTCAGTTTTTTAAAATATAAAAGCCTATTTTGGTAGCTGGGAATCTGACACGAGAAGTGGAAAACATTGTGAGCTGCTTGCAGCACAAACTTAACTAATGGCCCATCAAGGGGAGGGGCCCATCAAGGGGAGCCACCTGCACTGGGCACGTGGTGCTCTGCAGCTGGGGCTCTGCATGTAGCAGGCTGGATCAACTGAGGAGGCCCCACGCAACAACTGTAAGGGATGCTTTTGGAGGAGTTCTTCAGAACAGGTAAGATAAAGTTCTGTTAATAATGTAATTAGTTGTTTGTGCATGGCGTGTGTTTTATTCAGAGACATCAGAAGTAATTATTTGGTTAAGACAAACAAGTCGGATAGTCAACACGGTATGCTACACCTATTTCACAGCTATGAACTTTGAAAGCTTAATGCAAGCATGGAGAATTGTTTTGTTGCATTGTTACAACAGCGCACTTCTTAGTTTTTATTCAAGAACTGGAGTTTCCCCCGCAAAACTGATGCGGGGGGGCCGAGAAGTGTTTATTAACTCACCATCTACAGTGTGCATCATGGCGTTTCGTGCACACTGCGTAGCTCAAAAGGAGTGCTAATTTTAGCTTAGCATGTATGCTGGTGAAGATTCTCAGTCATCCAGATCATGGTCATTGCAAAAAGGTAAAAAGCTTCCGGGATAGGAAGCGAAACGTCTTCAAACTTCGCGAAAAAGTCCAGTTGTTTTGTTTTTTACTTTTTTGGAATGAGCTTAGCATGTAGTAACGTTCAGCATTCTAACTTTCTGGTCTGTCTGGTTGGGAAAGTTCCCCCGAACAGCACTTTTGTGTTGCCTATTAAGTGGGTCCTTCTGGCTGTTCTCTCACACTATATTAGCAAACTTAACTTCCAGCAGAAGACCATAAATTATGGAGGGCAATAAGAGTCACTAAAAAATAAAAATAACCATTTCAAATGTAACTTTTAAATCACAATTAAATAAATCCAATTAAAAAAGCATTTTGTAATTGCACTTTTTAAGTAAAATTATTAAAGACAAATTGTACGATTTTTTTTTATTAATCCATTATCAGTTATTGCTATTTGAAAATGTATTGTCCGATCAGATTTCTAAATGGAGAATAAAAAAACTGCAAATGTTTAAAAGGGTAATTCATTTTTCCAATCGCCTTTTCACCTTGCATTTGGAAATCCTTTTTGCAATTGCATTTTCCTTTTACTTTAAAATTCCTTTAAAATTGAGGATGAAATCGAAAGAGCGGTTTGACTTTATTTACTGAATAAAGCTAGAAAACTAAAATTTTGCTGACCAGAATTTGGTCGACCTAGAACGTATCGACCAATAAGTTGACCAGTTGACTGTGACTTTACAGCCCTACTCACTACCCCCCTCCTTGCCAATCTTCAGTGACTTGGGGCTCTGCAGCTGAGAGTTTCATGCAGTATGAAAAAAGATAACAAAAACAAACTTTTTTCCTGTTCTTCACACCCCGACCACGAGGAAAAACTCTTTGTTCATGGAGTATGTAGCAAGCTTTAGTCACATCTGTGAAAAAAATCATCACATTCATTAAAGCCTTGCTTCATTACGGATCTGTTAGCAACCTCTACTTCCTGTTTATTACCTACAATGCATGATGACATTACGCTGTGCGTCGCCTGGTTATTTTGCTATAAACCAGGGAATAGAAATGCGTCTGACGCACATTTTCTTTTTTGTAATATTTCAAAGTTTCGCTCAAAATTCGCATAGGAATTGGATGAAAATACAGCTACATATTTTGGATTATTTGTCCTTTTCAAACTATAAGATATTTGATGACTGGGATATGCATCACTGACATTGGGTAAAAAAAAAAATATTTATTAGCAAATTTATACATAACAAGCTGAAATATTTTTTAAAATCACAGCATTATATTTTTCTGATATTTAGGGTTCCAAGCCCGCAGCGCAGGTGAACGGCTATGCCGTTCGTCTGCTCTGTGAGCAGAGAACCCTATTGTTTTTCGTCTGTTTTTAAATTATTTATTATTACGGGTAATTATTATTCTCCGCTAAAACGCGTTGGGCGGCCCATGCGGATTTGTAACGAACCTATTGAATCAGGTATCCAAGTACAGAATGTGCACCGCTACTCAAACCCAGAAATTCAGACCCTTCAAAAACTAGGGGGCGCTATAACAAAGGACAATGCGTTTTGGCCTATAACCACCAAACTACTGGTCCCACACTCAAAAACTTTACATCACTTTGTTTATTGGATGATTCTGCAAAATAAAGGGAATTGGCACACCCTTCGTTTCCCAGCTAGTTTTCACGCTACATGGCTACAAAGGTTAAACCTTTCTTGTTAAACTCCTCCTACATTTTTTATGCAATCCGTGCAAAACTTCATATATAACCGCGTAATGGACAAATAAAAAAAGTTAACGCGGTGGATTTTTGAATTTTGACTTTTTCGAAAAGTAACGCTAAAATAAGTGCTTGTTAGCTAGCTAGCTCTAAATGTAATTGCTGATTATTCTAAAACCATAACAGATTTTGACATGTCCTTCATAACCCATAGTCCAAATAAGATTTTGCACATGTGACCCGCGTTTGAGGATCGTCCATCACTAGGGGGCGCTGTGATGTCAAGAAATCTACTACGCAAGAATGGCTGATCAGATTTTTACAAAACCTTCTTCATCCCCTTCCAGTCATACCCCTGAACTCAGGTTTTAAATATGGTAATGATTGAAACAAGTGGGCGGGGCCTATTTCCAAAAGTGTTAAAAAACCTGGAGAATAATAAAAACAATAAAGTAAAGAATAAAAAATGCTTTAAAATCAATTTTTTGATCCCAGATTTTCAGGATGTATTCCGTGAATAAGGTGTAACAATTCTCTCACTGCATGTATTGTTTTTTTTTGAAGTGCTACACTCTGAATTTTTAAAAGTTTGTAAAATGGAGAAATCAATGTATTTTCCACAAATATTGTTCAACCCCCCAAAATATGGCCTCTATTTGTAAAGCACATGCAGAATAAACATGGATTTCAGTTTGGTAAAAATCCAGGCGAGTTTGACCAATTTACAAGACTTTGAAAATAAATGGTACAAGACTATAAAGTTTAATATTTTATTTCTCTGAATCCATTTTTTTAATGACCATAAAAAAAATCCTGTGGTTAGATAAATCACTCTTGGAACTCCGTTAATATTTTCAGAATTTTAGAGCAAGCCGTTGATTATTAACGAATTTATGAATTTTATGATCTGTTCACAGCTCTCAACATCCAGAGCTCTGACTCCTGTGAACAGGGAGGCCATTTTGCCCATATTTGGGCACATCACAGGAAGTGATGTCACAGCGGCCATCTTAGGTCAGACCAAGCTGCGCTCAAAGAGAATACAAGTCAATTCAGGAATATGTACTTGTTTCAGACACTCTGAATCCGGTGAATTCTCACCCGATTTCCAGCTAAATCAACTGACTGAAAACGTCACCCCTTTAGGGGCTACATGGGACCAATTGATTGAATTAAACGATTGTCTAACTTAATAAATAATTTCGGTTTTGTATTGAAAGTAAGCAAACTTCCAGAGCTACGTCCCAGGAAGCCAGACTTTTACTCCGCTTATGGGTGCGCATATAAAAGGACACCAGGAACCAGATCCTGGGGAATTACCTTCCATAAGTAAGATTTTATGATAGATAATCCTCATGCTTTACAGTTACAGTGTTTCTGGCATAAACACAATATGTGCTAATGGGTACAGGGATGGAAGTAGAGAAAAGTACATTAAACACCAAAAACAAACAAAATGGTCCTAAATTACTGGATAGACATGATTTGTGGGGAGGGGGGGAAGCCCGTGCTCAGGGTGATTAGGTTTTTTGTTGATTTCTTTCCCCCAGATCGCGGTTTGTATTATATCATTTTTAAATGCTGTTATGAGCACCTTTGCTCTCACTTGTCTGTATATAGTTTTGCTCATATGTAGATAATTACTGTTGTCTGTAGATTGGTGTCTGTGTATATAGCTTATATATATATATATATATATATATATATATATATATATATATATATATATATTGGAAGAAAGAGAGAGAGATTTATGTTTATAATTTGTGTGTATATTAGATTAATATTTAACTGCAAAATGTGTAAGTGCGTGTACATTTTTCATCCAGTTTGACTTCAGTTTAAATAGTTTGGGTTCTGAATAAATATGTGTAATCTGTCTGAAAGGTCACGATCACTGTGAACATATGATTAAAATGAGATCTGAGCTGCCTCCTATTCATTTTGACAGCAGCTGTCTGATCTGTGGTCTGACCCAAGATGGTCACCCTGTAGGCACGTCAGCCTAGTGGCTGGCAGCGTCCAATGGGGCGTCTACGTATATAATGTCTATGTTTCTAAGCGGAGCAGAAACCTGAAGAGGGAGGAATTGGAATTTGTAATCAGAAAAGCTCAAATTAATAAAGGAAGTATTGTAGCAGTGTTTTTGGATATTGAAAATGCATATGACATGTTGTGGAAAGAAGGTTTATAATTAAAATTATAAAGATGGGTATTACAGGTAGGATGTATTGGTGGATCAAAGATTTTCTAACTAAAAGACAAATACAAGTTCAAATAGGTAATTATCATTCTGAGAAATATACACGCACACACCACACACACACACACACACACACACACACACACACACACACACACACACACACACACACACACACACACACACACACAGGGTCCGAAATTAACTCGCCAGTTGCCAAATGCAAGTAAATTTCCCGTTTGGCGAGTGAATTTCAGAGGGCAAAACAAACAATACATTTATATAAATGTATAATTCCAGCTGTTGCTAAAATTTTAATAAGAGTCCACAGCCCTTAACTCTAAAGTCATTGTTACCAAATGTCTATCAGGGAATACTTGAAAATTGTTGTTAACTTGTATCTAACTGAATGGATGCACACATCGCAATGTCCTGCTTTGGATTCTAAGCATGTGGTGCGTTCAATAACTTCACTCGACATAGGAATTTGCAAATTCGAGGATTATCTTTTGTACAGTAATATCTGTACAGCCTAAATTAACTCAGAAGTAAATCTATGGTTTAGCACTACAATACAAATATACAGCCAATCTATCAACATCCCACAGTTCTTAATTCTTCTAGTTCAAACATACTTCACGTAAATTTAAATTATGATTTTTCATTAACATTAAACTAAACAGTAGACATTTTAAACCTCATTTCCATTCGAGTCATTTAGCTTTAGGCTCAACATATATTACTGTATTAAAGATAATCCCCGCATGTGCAAATTCCTACGTTGAGCAAGGTACTTGAACTCATCACACACGCAGCAGTCAGACTGATTCAGTCAGACATTTCTCTGGTGTTCTGCGCTGGGTTTCGTCCATACAACTGTAAGTTATCATGTTTATGTGTATTATACTCTGTTTGGGGTCATGTTAACCCCTCGTTTTTATTGAGAACTTAGCAGTAGTTTTTCTGTTTGTAGTGTGGAGTCTAGTTACCTACAAATGAGCAACTTGATGTTAGCAGCTGCTTAGCATTAGGCTTGTAGCTCTGTTGTGGTTAGCAGCTAATTAGCAATCGGCTCAAAACTCTGTGGTGTCGCTCCACTGAGCTATATTATACACTAGAGTGCTAATCATAGACATTATAAACGTAGACGCATCGTTGGGCGGGTTCTGCCTATGCTGGGATGCGTCAGAGCGTCCGCCATGTTAAATGTGGCAAATCTGCAGTTACTCAGTCACTTAAACAGTATCAGGGGGACTTTAATCTCAGAATATACTTTGTATTCGTAATATTTTTATTTTTGTAATATTACAAGTTTATTTTGGTATCCCTTTAACTTCATTCTCTTGACTTTATACTCGTAAAGAATAAAAATAATTAAAATAATCTCACCTGGCCCTATTACTCCAGGAGTGAAATAATTCTGCAAACTGTGACTATTCTGGAAATTTATCCTCTTAATTCTCATAACATTACCACTTTTGTCTTTTTTTTTTTTTAGTTTTTTTTTAACTTTGTCTTAGGTTTTTTTTTCCCTCATATTAGTAATTTTACCTCTTTAATACTCCCCCAAAAAGTCTGTTCCTAAAGGTTCACATGTGATACGGTTTTATGAAATAATGAAGACCACAATGTTTAGATTTAACAAAATGATCCTTATATTCATAACACATACACATATACACACACAAATATATATATATATACACACACACATATACATATATATTTATATATATTTATTTATGTAGAAACATATAGATATAGATATGTATAGACAGCTATAATCTTGACCTATAGTGATATATAATCACACAGCTATTTATTTGGCTTATTTATAATACTTGAAAATCTATATATGCACATCTATGTCTAAATACAATAGTCTGTACTGTATGCAAGCTAAAAACCTTGAAAAAGAATGGTATTGCACAGCTTTTTCCTAGTGTTGCCACTCTGCAGCTTTAGTGTGTCCAGTTTTGCAGCATGGTGCAGCCTTAGTTTATAGAAGGCAAATACAAGTAGTGAAATCAGCCCGAATACATTTCCATGCAGCACAGGAATGAGGCATCTTCTCTGATCCACGTTCACTACAACAGAACTTAACTTGTTTCTGCCACATACAATATGGCGGTGACGTTGATGTGCGAACCTGCGCCTAATGACGCGTCTACGTATATAATGTCTATGGTGCTAATAGCCCGCTGTTAGAACAAGTCGCTTTGAAGCCACCAGCCGCCATATTGGTACTCCCTATTTTCCCCCAGTAACTAGGGAGAATGTGCGCTACAGCATCGAATAACGAGGATTTTCTCATGTTCAGAGGGGGCTTAAAACTTTTAAAATGTCAAATGCCATATACTTTTATGCTATGTTCTAAAACTATCAAGTACTGAGAAAGTCATGTGCTGAAATATTTTCCATTTTATTTATTTAAATATATATAATAATAATAATAATACATTTAATTTATACTGCACTTTCCATCAAAAGATCTCCAAGTGCTACAGGTAAAAATGAAAAAAAGCATAAAAAATTAAAAAAGCTTTTTTAGAAGAAAAAAAAGAATAAAACATCTAAAGGGGACCAAACGCTTTGCTAAAAAGAAATGTTTTAAGGCCTTTTTTAAAACACTCAGTGGATTGAGGTGCCCTCAAGATGTCAGGGAGGGCATTCCACAGATGCAGGGCAGCAGCACTAAATGCCCGATCTCCCATTGTCCTGAGTCTGGTTCTGGGAATGTGGAGGAGGTTTGAGTGAGTGGAGCGAAGGGAGCGGGTTGTCTTCTGTGGGCTGATAAGGCGGGGGCATGTCCATGGATGCATTGATGTGTGAGGAGGGAAACCTTGTACTCAAACCTGGTGGAGATGGGAAGCCAGTGTAGTGAATGGAGGATGGGGGTAATGTGCTCATGTTTCCGCACTCTCATCAGGATCCTAGCTGCAGAGTTTTGAATATACTGAAGCCTCTGCAGACTTTTTCTAAGGATCCCAATGAGAAGTGCATTGCAATAGTCCAGTCTGGAGGAGACAAAGGCATGAACCAGCTTTTCTGCGTCTGGGAGGGAGAGAATGGGACGAAGTTTGGAAATATTTCGGAGGTGGTAGAAAGAGGTCTTGCATAGGTGATTTATATGTGCTTCAAAAGTGAGTTGGGAGTCCATTTTTGCACCAAGATTTCTAACTGTTGATGAAAGCGGGATGTTAGTGCCAGAAAAGGTGATGCTGGTTATGGATAATGATTTGGTTTGATGAGGAGTTCCAACCAGGATGGCTTCGGTTTTTGAGCTATTTAATTGAAGAAAGTTTTGCTCCATCCATACCTTTATCTCCTCCAGACAGGTGGTGAGTTTTGATGGGGATGACTGTGAGGGTGGGGTGTCAGCTGTGACATTTACATAGAGCTGTATGTCATCAGCATAGCAGTGGAATGAAATATTGTGGCAGCTGATGATTTGGCCAAGGGGAGTGAGGTAAAGGATGAAGAGGATGGGGCCAAGGCCTGACCCCTGGGGGACACCACATGTAACTGTGTGTGGATGTGATTTGGAGTGTCCCAGGGAGATGTATTCTGTCCGGTTTGTGAGATATGATCTGAACCAACTGAGAGCAGTGTCATTTAGTCCAGTAGTGAGGTGGAGCCGGTTTAAGAGAATGCCGTGGTCGACAGTATCAAATGCAGCAGAAAGGTCAAGAAGGATGAGGAGGGATATATAAAACATTTATAAATATATAAATAACATACAAACACATATATTTACATATACACATACTTATATATATATTAGGGCTGTCAAAATAACGCGTTAATTTCAATTAATTAATTTAAAAAAAATTAACGGATTAAAAAAATAACGCAGATTAATCAATGTCGTATAGGGGTTTTCAATAGGTGAGGCGTGCCTCCCCTGGGGGGCGCCAAAGAGTCACAGGGGAGGCGCATGAAGACAGAAGAAGACAGCGCTGCCGCTCAACTCTGTGAAACAAAAGTAGCGATATTCGTGCCTTCTGTTTGAGCGCGCAGGAACCAATCCAAGCGCACAGTGAAACAACTCAACGCTCAAAACCGGTCTGGCACGGTCTGAAAAACTCTTCTCAACCCGCTGTCCTCGCGGTGAGTTCCATCTCTGCTCGCGCGCTACTTTGCTCGCGCACACCTGCTCGTTTCACACTCAACACCAGCTGTGCACTCGCTCGGCTGTTAAAGCCAATCACAGACAGTTTTTTTCCCCATTCAATCAGAGTATGGCTTGCAAATACTGCATTAAGATGAATTAAATCAAAATGCTGCAGCCTTTGGCAGAAATTACTAAACATCACCGAGGGATTGAAGAAAAACAAATAAAAAGTGTAATATTTTAGCCTAAAATATTTAGGCTAAAGTATTTAGACTAAAATATTAGAGTTACTAAGTGAGTTGTGAAAAATGTTTTTGTCTCTTTTCTTTCCAGCTTCTGGGAGGTTATGCAAAAGTTTATTCTGATCATAATCATCATGAATGTCATTATTATTTAAAGAGCACTTTAACACGAGGTAAAACAAAGTGCCAAACATCAGAAATACATCATATAAGAGATAACAACTAATAAAATGCTTGTTTGTTAAAATAGCACTAGGTCTAAATTATGTCACTGCATGAAAAGTGAGATTTTCGTCCCCGTAAACTACCGCAGATCTCCCTCATTTTCGGCAGTTAACGACAATTTGCAACCCGTGCTTGTTGCCGTTTTCAGTGCCACAAATTGTCGGAACCGGACTCTGACGTATGTGGAGAGCGATCAGCTGTACTAATGGCCCTAATTAGCATATGAATGCAGCGAACCCGCGCGGCTGGCCAGGTCTGGCTTGAATAACCTACTCAGTATTGGCTGAAACCACTATTTTTAAATAAGTAAAATCGCTCCTGATTGGCAGCAAAACCACACGTGGCCAAGCCAGGCTTGAATGTTCTTACTGAGTATTGGATGGAACCACTTCTTTCAAACAAGTAAAATCACTCCTGATTGGTTGGCAGATCCCCAATAACTTATTTACATATTTATATATATTTATTATATATATATATTTATTTATTCATTCATATTATGCTGTATATTCATGTTATCCTATGTAAGCTACTACACTATTATTAGGCTACCATCAAGGACATGAATGAATTTATACAGGAAATGAACATTTGCCAGGAAGATGTTTATGCAAAGAAAGAGCTTTATTAAAACAAACAACTATATACAACGCGAGGATCCAAAAATTACAACCCCGTGAACTGTCCGTTTGCCTCCTCGGGGTTGTAGGTAACTGCTGGCGGCGTTCTTTCTGAGGCAGGTCCGATGTGCAGACGCCTACTGTGCGTGGCTCTGTACTTCGGCGTCGCCTCTAACCGGGACTGCAGCTTCACACAGAGTTCAGAGAGATCCGGTGTTGTGCGCAATTCTGTTCCCCCGTGAAAATCTGTTTCCCCTGTGTCGGGAATGCGCTTTGCAGCCGTTTTCCCGGCGCTTCTAATTGATTTCTCGGTAAAACAACTCATATAATCATGTCAAGGTTGTAACAGTCAGTTTAATCGGCAGTTGTTTACAAAATTGTAGAATACAAATAAACAAACTATGTCTTCTTACGCTGTATTGTGTTATAAATGGCAAGATAAACGGTCTTTTTCCAACTTTTGTCACTTTAACCTGACAAATAAAAGTAAGCCATAAAACACTATTCCAGCACCTACTGTGTATTTATGATTTTACATTGCTGAAAGAGGAGGATGGGATGGCTGATAGCAGGACACAAACATTATGCAGGGTTTCCCGCAGCGCTATCTTGGCGAGGCGGCCGCCTCGCCAAACTCACGCTACCGCCTCGCCAACATTCCCAAAAAAAAAAAAAAAAAAGTGACGTTAACACGCGGTTTGTTGTTGTTGTTGCTGCTTTCGCGCGTGCGTGAATGGCAGGGAAAAAACACATGGATACCCCCCGGCGATTCGATCCGCGGGCAACGTGTCGTCCCGTTTTCGGGAGATGTCTGAAAGACCGTTTATTTTTATTTTACAATTTTGTAAACAGCTGCTGATTAAACTGAATGTTACAACCTTGACATGATTATAGGATTTGTTTTACCGAGAAATCAACTAGAAGCGCCGGGAAAACGGCTGCAAAGTGCGCTCCCGACACGGGGGAAACAGAATTGCGCACAACACCGGCCTACGAAATGGCGGCGGCCGTCCAATCCATCCAGAGCCACGCCAACAACGCCATCTTCTTCGCCAGGCTGGAAAATAATTAAATGAAAGTGGTATGAATAAAAATCAAACGCAAGTCACAATAACATTAAACAAGGAAGGAGAAGCAGTGAAAACAAGTCACTTACAGATAATGTCGTCTTTATCAACATCGTGTCAATCTGGAATTGCAGACATAGCTCCGAGCAAATAGGAGGCCACCGCCTCGCTCCGGTTCATAGCGCCTGCAATTTGTCTCCGAGTTGTGAAGACGGCATACTGCTTCCTGTAAATGAAAATACACTTTAATAAAGCTTGTTCTTTTGCAAGGCTACTAGGCTAATCTTAGATTTGGTTGTAGGCTAGGCTACTTTTAGCTTAGCTAGCAGTCACCGAACATATTCTTACCTAAGCTTGGGATTCTGCACCCGTCTTCTCTTCTTAGAGTTAGTCTCTCCCGCACAGTTGTTCGACTGCAGAGCCGCCAACTTGTCCTCTATGGACAGCAACCTGGAGTTTACCGAATTCTGCAGTTAAGTGAACCGCTCCTTCATATCGGCACTATTAGCTGACGAGACGGTCCACTTCTTCTTCTTCTTCTTCTTTCGGTTTTTATGGTGGTTGGCAACTAACTTTAATGGTGCATTACCGCCACCAACTGGACTGGAGTGTGGTACTGGAGTCTAACCTTCCCTAATAGGTTGCAAAAAAATAAAACAAACACACAAACAAACATAACGAAACAAACCAATCAAAACAAAACAAACAAAAAGATCATACTAAATTATTTTTTATTAGTCCTGTATTCCTCAGGAAGCCAATTACGTAGTTTACACTCATTTCCCCTGTGTTTTTTTTGCAGAATTTCTTCTAAGTTTAGCCTCATCTGTTCTCCTTGTAATTGTAAGACTAGTCTTTGTCTTTCTTCCTGATATTTATTACAGTGTACAATAACATGCTCTATAGTCTCTGGACTACCACAGAATTCAGTTGCCATCAGCATGCTTCTTCATTATTAACAAAGTTTTATTTAGACGTGTGTGTCCATACCTCATTCTAGAAAATACATCCTCCTCCTCCTTGCTTCTGTTTGTATTTCTGCTCTTTCCCACTTTATTCTGAATGTTATAGAACTGTCTTCCAGTCTGCCCACCGTCCCATAATGTTTGCCATTTACCCTTAACTATGTTTTTGACCATACTTTTAATTTCTTCTTTGCTGTAGTGCACTTCAACATCTATATTAGAATGTCTAGCTGCTTGCTTAGCACTTTTATCTGCTAACTCGTTTCCTATTACTCCTATATGAGCTGGTACAATACCAGAGTTATATTAATTCCTGACTTTATTAGATTATTTGCAGCTTGCAGTATATCATACACAATGTCTTGCCTTGATTTTGACTGAAATGTTTTAATACTGATTAAAGCTGAGCTGGAATCTGAAGCTATTGTCCTCCACCCAAAGCAAAGCTAGCCACACAGCAATCAATTCCGCTGTGTAAACTGCTAAATCATCACTCATTCTTTTTCCAACTTTAATGTTTAATTTTGGAATGACATAAGCAACACCCATTCTTTTATCAGTTAGTTTAGATGCATCTGTATATAGTTAAATCCTCACTATACCTCTCCATTAAAGTGGGACTTATTTTTAGTTCATTAAACCCCATTTCATTTACTTTAACCTGAATGACCCAACCAAAACTTCTGACTTGAACATTTCCACGCTCTTGGCATTTCTTCAGTACCGACTGACTCATATGAGACAGTCCACTGATAGCAATCAGCAGTTTCTTCTCGTCAGTCTGCGGACTGGCTGAAAGTTGTAGATCGCGTCCAGGAGGAGTTGAAGGGGAGTTGAATGCGAGACATGGGTAAACTCCCCCTGCAACCCTGATTTGCATTTGTATAGCTCACAGCATTTTCATTTACATGTTAAAGCCTCCCCTAGAATTAGGAGGAGGGGGGGTCATGGGGGGACCACGCCAAGCAAGGCCCACGTCAATTTCTGACAATTCACGGCAGTTTTCGGTGTTGCCTGCAAATTACCGTGAACAGCCGTTAACCTGAACTTCCACGACAATCTACAGTGCCGCATAGTGACGAAAATCACACTTTTCATGCAGTGTGTATAATTAGCCTAAAAAGTAGATTGGAATATGGAATATGTTGACGTCTGTTAAATTCAGGTTATCTTTTTTATTATCATTTCAGTTGACGTTTCCTGTTGACGTGAGTTCAGTTTGACATTGGCATCTGTTTAGTTCAGTTTGACTGCTGTTGAAAACAGCACTTTAATGTATCTAATGCTGATTATTCATTGAAACATTTGAATTTAAATATTTTAAATACTTTCACAGCAAAAAAATTATATGCGATTAATTTAGATTTTTATTTACAGAGTATGTAATTAATTAGATTAATTTTTTTAATCGATTGACAGCCCTAATATATATATATATATATATATATATATATATATATATATATATATATATATATATATATATATATATATATACAATATATAATATGAAGAACATGTAAAAACATGTAAAATATTTCAGCATCTATATTCCTAGTAGTTGATAGTACATCCACTGACTGTAGAATTACCTATGAAACGTTTTCACACAGCCAGAAAACTGCTTGTTGTTGCAACCAAATCCTATGGGATTCTGTGAGAGTAGGGAGTAGCAAGATGGCGACCAGTGACTTCAGTTTTTCGGCAAAATCAGCACTCCAGTGTATAATATAGCTCAGTGTGTCGCTCTTAAGCTGTGGTTTCACCAAAGTATATTTAAGTTTAGAAAGTATTTTAAGTTCTTTTTACATTATTTTTATTTGTTCAATGTGGTGTTTGTTGATGTTAAGTGTACCTTTTCCTGGGTTATCAGGGGGAATTTAAAGTAGTTTGTGACTACAGATGAATGCAGTATCTCAGATAGAGTTTACTGATATAAATGATGATGAAGGAGAGTATTGGATCATGCTCTTTGGTAAGGTGATAATTGTATTTCATGTCATTCCAGTGTTTTGAGTTGGGAAAAAAATGTACAATGCATGTAAAACATCACCATGTTAATGTAAGGAATGAAGAAAAAACAATAGCTATAGCTGTAAAGATTGATAAGAAAGTGAGTTTATTTAGCTGAATGCAATAATAATATTATTGTGTGCAGGCTAGGTTTTTTGTTGTTGCTGATCAAAAAGCTGGATCCGACTACTGGATCAGATTCCATTGATTCTCTCTGAAAGGAGATGGTGAGCCTGTGCCCCGAGCAGAACTGAACCTCCGTTGAAGAACTCCATTCTTCTCACTGACGTGAACTTCCCAGTGGTAACAACACGAACAAAGAAAAGAAAAAAGAACTGAACTCGCAAGATCATTTGACTTGACTGACGACTGAAATATATTATATATAGTCACAGAGGGTGGAGGGGGTAGCGGGGGCTGAGTTCTTCCTGAAGTCCACAACCATCTCCACTATTTTTACAGCGTTGAGCTCCAGGTTGTTCTCCCTGCACCATGTCACCGGATGGTCAGCCTCCCACCTGTAGCCGGACTCGTCACCATCAGAGATAAGTATGATGAGAGTGTTGTCGTCAGCAAACTTCAGAAGCTTGACAACTGTTGTTTATGTGCAAAAATAATGGTGCAAAAGGTATTTGTGCAAAAATGCATTAATGTTGAGTTGTGTATTTTTAAAAGGATAACACATTGGTAATGCCAGATGTGATGCAAATGTGCAAATATGGTGTAAAGTCCAGTTTAGAGTTGAACAGTCTGATGGCAATGGCGAAAAAGCTGTTGCAGAACCTGGTGGACCTGCAGCGGATGCTGAGGAAAATCTTCCGAGAGGACAGCAGGGAGAACAGTCCATGGTGGGGGTGTGAGGGGTCTTTGATGATGTTATGGGCTCGGGACACGCTCATCGCTCATCGCTCATCGCTCAGTCCACGATGATCTCCTTCGTTTTCTCCACGTTCAATTGAACTAATGATGTTTCAGTAAAAACAGTTTAACTACAACAGTCGAAGGCAATTCTGAACAAATGTGTTTTTAATCTTGATTTAAAGGAACTCAGGCTTTCCGCACTTTTACAGTTTTCTGGAAGTTTGTTCCAGATAAGTGGAGCATAGGAACTAAATGCTGCTTCTCCGTATTTGGTTCTGGTTCTAGGTATGCAGAGTAGGCTGGAGCCAGACGACCTGAGTGGTCTGGATGGTTGATACTAGTGATGGTGAGATGAAGCCTCATGAGGCATTGAACCACTTGAGCCAATTGGTTCGAGAAAGGGTTCATTTCTTGATGCTTCATGTGCACACGAAACCACCTACTGGCCAGGTGTATAATCACAGCCAGCTGGATCTTAACACGTGTGATGCATTGAATTTTTGTCTATTATGACTCTTTTTAAGAGAGGGAAAAGTTAGTCTGGCTGGCCAGGCTATGATAAATATACTTCTGCAAAATGTGTGCTGGAACAGATACATCTAAAACATGTAGGACATGCATGCTGGTAACCAATGACCAATCCCCTCACTCTTACCCCTTTCCCACTAGCCAACAAACCTGTGTACAACCTATAACGATAGGCTTTTAGTGGCAGTGGGAAAGGTGTCCCAAGCCGAGTTGACCCTCATCAGATGACCCGGTAAACATGCTGTTTTCTTCATGCTTTCAAACAGTTCGCCTGCAGTGGGAACAAAACTTGTCGTTAAACACGCTAATTATGTGACAACCCTGAGTGCAAAGTACAAACGTCACGGAGCCTACACTCCAACTGCTCCTTAAAATGAGCCATCATCCACAGATTTCTAAGTTCTGTTATAACGGATAATGGAGCGAAAATATAAAGCACTGTGACTACGTCCTGGGGTCCGTTCTTCGTACGTTGCTTAAAACATCCAAGATCAAATGAGACATCCGAGATGACTTCATCCGGCTAATCATGATCCGGCTAATTGGGTTCTTCGAACACACCTGTTGTTTATGATTAGTATCACTGGATTGAGTTATCTGAGAAACCTGCACGTTCATGCATTTGTTTAAAAGGGGAAATGTATCGATAGTAGAAACAATGATCAGCAACGCTGCTATTGGCTGTTCAGCATGGCCAAAGAACGCCCACAGTTTTTCTCCCAATCAGAACACAAGCTTTTAATGGAAGGTTATGCCGAATTTGAGTCATTAATTAAAACGACAGGGAACACCTCAAAGTCTGCTAAAGCCAGGAGAGAGGGCTGGCAAAAAGCAGCAGACAAATTACATGCATAAGTGTCCATGTTAGATGTTTCTATCACTTTCTACAGTATGTATTTTTGCATTTTAATAATTTCATATTTACTTTGTTATTTTATGTCAGAGCCTCCACCGGACCCACTAGAACATGGGGAAAAAAGTGAAGTACAAGAATATTCTACAAAATGGTAGCCTTTAATTATTATACTGTATTTTAAAAAGCAACTTCTTCCTCTTTTTTAAAAGCCACTGTTAAATGATGTTTGTCTGTTTATAACAGCCTATAAGAAGGCTGAAAAAAAAACGGGTTCTTTTTACTTTTGTTGCATGAGGCATGTTTCACCCTTTTTTCCCCAAAATGACACAGGGTGCCATCCGTTCGTTATATAAACGGCATCTTCAACAAAAAAATTTTTTTATTTTGTCCGGAAAAAAACACACATTAAGAGGAGAAATTGAACTCCACAACTTGAAAAAGAGAAGAATTGCACTAGAGATCGAGTTGCTTCAAAAGGACCTTCAGAGTAAGTTCTAATACACCATTTGACAGTAGTATTGCTGACTTTACATAACTCTCTTATTGCAGGCAAAATATGACTTGCTGGCTTTTCTTTATAAAGAATTGTTTAAATAAAAAGACAGGAACTAAGCATTATTTGTCTCATCTTTTATTAAACATTAAAAAATGGTGTTCCACAATTCTGTCCCGTCCTCTGCCACTAGGTGGTCCAAGTGCACTGGCTGGATATCCCTATCTCCTCCATTTATACAGCTGCAATCTAATCCTGTTTACATGAAATAAGCCTGCTCGCGAGCAGGTTTAAGTTTGCGCACATGTTGCTATGACAGCAAGTCCGGAATGAGTTTCGAAGAACCAAACGATCCAAGATCATGCCAAATCGTCAACAATCAAATCCAGCTAACTGAGTTAGCAACGTACGAAAAACGGACCCCTGGACCCCTTCCGTGTTGATCTACTGTGAGCTTACTTCCCGGATTTCGGCCGTGCTGATGACATCATCAGCTAACCCAGTGTGATTGTGTCACCACACACGCGGCAGTGGAGTACAGAGGAAACGCAGCTTGCCAGCGGGGGGGCTAGACCCGGCTTAGTGGGCAGATGGGAAAGGGCTAAAATGCCTATTCAAAGCGTTTAAGAACAAAAAGGTTTGAAAACGTTTCAAACCATTGATTTCAATGGGAAAGGGGCTTAAGATACATTATCCTACTACTCTGTCCACTCTTCTTGTCTTTTTTTTTCTATCAACCATGATCTCTTCAGGAAAACTATGCCTTGTGTTCCAATTGGCAATGTCACATCATTCTTCACGAGGCTTTGACTCAGCTATTACAAATAATATCAGTTCTCTGTTTTTTTGGCATATACATTTAATTTTCTCAAACTCTTACTCGGTCGTGGCAGATGGCTGCTGAGCCTGAGCCTGGTTCTGCTGGAGATTTGTTCCTGTTAAGTGAGTTCTTATTTCCACTATCTCTAAGTGGTTACTCAGGTTGAGAGACTGCTGCAAGGTCAAATACACAATGTAGCCGATTTTTCAGGGTCTTCACATACTCATCCTAGGGGGGTGAATGCTACAAGTCAGTGACTCAATATAATCAGTTTCCTTAGAAAACTTTTACAGGGGACCTATTATGCTAAATTCTGTTAAAATGTATGTTTCCGTTTGGGTCTGTAATGGTTCTTGAAAATAACCAAACACTAGTTTATAGCCAAAAAAACAAGGGACTTTTTTTTTTTGTTTTCTTTTTTTAGTGTTTGGACTTTGACTTTAAAAACGTACACCTTCAAAAACAGTCAGAATATGACTTTCTACTCTACTTTCGCCAAGGAAACTTACCTGAGTCCAGCCACAACCTCCCACCCAGGTGCTGGATTACGGGGGACCATTAAAGGTCACTAAAAAAGAAAAACAACTATTTCAAATGTAACATTTAATCGCACAAATATAAATCCAATTTAAAAATTATCTTGTAATTGCACTTTTTCAAATTTATTAAAGAGGAATTGTAAGTTGCATTTATTAATCCATTATTAAATACTGCAATTTGAAAATGTTTTTTTAAATTAAATTTCTAAATGGAGATTCAATAACTGCAGTTCATAAATCAGATTAGAAATATCTATATTTATCAAATATTTTAAAAGGATAATTCCTTTTTCCAATTAATTTTCCTTGTTACCTTGAATTTTCAAATCCTTTTTACTGTTAAGGATTATGATGATCCCTATTAGATTGCTATTGCTTTTTGTGTTGCCTTTAATTATATGTCAAACCAGTACTGTAGTTGTAATCATCCCTCTGCCTTTTAAGTTAAAATAAGAAAAGTATACTTTGGGTTTCAAGAGTCATTATTTATATAAATTCAGTCTAAGATAAGGAAGAAGCCACAACAGGGTTAAAGAACCGAGGAGGCCGGAGAAGCGGTCTGTAACTTGTTGCAATTGCATTTTCTTTTTACTGTACCCACTCAATTTAGCTTTTCCGTGACCCTCATTGTCCTTGAGCATCCTGAAAACCAAGTAAACCAATCACAGTTCCTCTTCGAATGTAAACAGCATTCTCATTAGTTAGACAGTCACACTTGGATCATAGCACTACGGCTACTGTAACCAATGAGAAAGCTGTTTACATCTGAAGAGCAACTGTGATTGATCTAACTTGGTTTTCAGTGCACTCAAGTACCGGGGGGTCATTGAAAAGCTAAATGGAGTGGGTAATGTAAAAAGAGAATGACATTTTAAAAAGAATTTTCAAATGCAAGGTGAAAAGGTAAATGGAATTAGAAAAAAAGGATAGATCCTTTTCAATATTTTGATAGTGAAAGATATTTATTATTTATGAATTGTGGTTTATAAATCTCTATTTAGAAATTTGATTTGAAAATAAATGTTCAAATTGCAGTATTTAATAATGGATTAATAAATATAGCTTTAATAATTTAGTTTAAAAAGTGCAATTACAAAACAATTTTGAAATTGGATTTAGACTTGGGATTTAAATGTTACATTTCAAAAGGTTGTTTTTCTTTTTCAGTGACTCTTATGGTCCACCATACTGCATGTTCAAATTCCAGTTTCAATTATACCAATATATGGCACTATAACACTATATTGAATTAAATTGTATATGATTGACTTTGTAAGGTACCTAAAGACGAGTTTTTATTTTTTTAAATTCCATTTTCACCATCAGTTTTAATGCTGTAATTAAAGTGGCTTGGAAGCTGCTTCTATTTTTATCTAGTTTTTACTTTTGATTTCTACTCCCAAGGATCTTCTGACCTGTTCTCCCTCCAAATGAGATCTGAAGCCGGCAGTGGGATTGTGAGCTCAGATGTAGATGGTGAGTTAATAATTTTTATGTTGAAAATAGTTAGGACATCAGTTATTTAAATTGTTATGTTTCCTGTTAATCAGGTTGCTCTATTCCACCTATTAATTTTACAATTTTCACTGAAGGGCCAAAATAGAAAAGAAATGGCATTTAATTTTCTGTTGTGTCATATTCAAAGAATTGAAAATAATTTCAACATGTAATCTTTCACTATACTTCCTGAAAAGTTGCTTTACTTAGAAAATCAAGGCCTGCATGTTAGTTTTTTCATGTCTATATGGTGGAAATCACAAATTTACAAAATTATATTTTATATATTTTGTAAAATTATAACTATACTTATATTAAAATTAAGATGTTGACAAGGAAATGACAGACTTCATCACTAACTGAATTTTTTTTTTCTTTTTTTTTTCTTTTGATGTAACAGATCCGAGTGTAAGACCAAGTCAGAGGGAGATGGGGAAAAAACCAAGGGACAAAAAGGAAAATGAAAATGTTTTTTTTTTGGGGGGGGGGTTGCAAAGAGCAATACAAAAATGGAATGTGACTGTTACAGTGAAGTGTGGAAATCCTTCCCAGACCCAACACTGTCCCACCAGCACACCAGTTATGCTGAACAATGTTGGAGGATGCCCAGCGACCTTTTCATATCTGTTCCATGAGCTTACAGCAAAACTGTTCTCATTTGTTGAAATAGGGGGCTTTTGTTAAACCTTTTAATTCGAGTCAGTCGACTTCCTCATTGCTGGGTAGTCAAAACAGCTCACAAAGGTTCGCACAAAGGAGCTGATGCTGGTCCTACTGGGGGTTTAAGGACATATGATGGACCTTTCCAGCTGATGGAGTAACTGATTCCCTTGCGTCTGTGCTGGGAAATACAGTTAACCTTTTGGCGAAAACAAAACACTTCTGGTAATGGCACTTACTTATCTGCCTTCCAGATGGAGTTGCACCACCTGTGCCACCCCTGTGGGTTCCAGGTATCGCTTCATGCAATCATTGGTGATACTGGCCCTAATAAAATATAAAACTACTAAGAAGCAGTCTAAATAATTCGGTAAATATGTCTGACAGCCTCCTGCAGCACCATTTCTATTTTTAGGCTCCTCATTATTGCCCCTTTAGTGCACTTGTTAATTTTGATAAAAGAAAAACATCTGAAAAAGATAACCTACCCCCAATCTACTACACATCTGACCAGTGCCCGTATTCACTAAGACTAAAAGTAGCTCTTAGTGACATAATTTTAGGAAATATCTTAGAATTTCCAAAACTCTTTGACAAGCTATTCACAAAGCATCTTAGGCTAAAAGTCCTCCTCACTACTAACATTTTATCAATTTATGAGCTCTTTTAAGGCCTAAGTGTCTTAATATATATGGTGGAGACAGAGCTGTTGCCTGATCCATCACCTAAATAGTGGAGGAAATGGGTACATAAACTTCCTTAACAATCATACAATTATAATATTTAGATGAGATAAACTTTTAGCATCCCAAAAGAGGGAAACTAGTTTCAGCAGCTCGACCGGTTAAAGGTGCAGCTCTACCTAATGTCATTTACCGGACAGATTTGCTGCTGTTCGTTTAATCTGGTTTTTTTATCCATGTCACGGTGGTCATTTTGCCAAGTATGACAGCTTTATACAAGCAAGCAATCCCAGTAAAATGCTGTCAGGCAAGTATGCATTAATATCACATAGATAAGGTAGTAAATTAACTGGCAAGTGAACATAAAAATAAGCAAATCGAAATTATGAGGATCTAAGTAAGGTGATACAAAACATTTTGATGTTGTGTGACAATCATGAATTTGGCCTCTTGTTGTCATCAGACACATTTGTTAATCCAGTCTAATCTAGTTATCGTCTTTGATCACTAGGAGCAATTTTTTTTGTTTTGTGTCTTGTATTATCAACCAAGTACAGCTCTTTAAAGACAATGTCACACCTAGCAATGGGGTCAACCACACCTCCTCACTAAGATAAAAACTTCTGCTGTCTCCTTACTTAGAGTTGCTCTTGTATCTGAGTCACTCCTAAATTTAAACTCCTGGGCAGGATTTTTAAGGCTAAAATAGGAGCTCTCTGAGAGGGCTCTAATAATCTTTGTAAATATGTAGTGCAGAAGTTTAAGAGACTTGATATACCCTGAACTGTGGTTCTTGCAATGCCATCAGAGCCTGCTGCTGTTTTATTCAGATTATAGCTTTTAAAGTGTGCAGTCCATCAATTGAAGACATTGTCATGTTCTGTTTTTAATATTACATGATTTCTCTTTTTCATTTTAGAGACCCAAAAAAAGCAGATGAAACGTCGCTGGAGGGAAGCAGAAAAGACTGCAATGCATAAACACCTGGGAAAGTTTATGGCTGAATGCAGAGTCCCAGGAAAGGGTGACTGCATGCAATGCATAGAAAAAGAGAAAGTCTTGGATCAGAGATCCTGGCAGGATGTTAAGAATTTTGTGTATAACACAATTGTCACTTTGAACATCTCTTTCATAAGTTTGACACACCTCAGTAAAGTTACCCCCACAAATTCTTCTAATAAAAAATAAAATTGGTGTCAACTGTTTGTGCTACCATTATGCTGTTCCTTTCCTGAATAAGATTTAAAACTTTAACAGAGTTCTTTACCTTCTTCCACGAATAATTAAACTAAATAACAACCCTTCATTAGATAGAAAAATGTATTAATACTAAAATGATCTAATAATTATTAGCTTTAATACTAAACAGAACAAGAGAAGGCATAAAATCCTTACTGCTTCTAGTCACTGGTACCCCCTAAAGCAGTGGCACCTCCAGAAATATTTTGTAGGGGTGGCCAGATGGAGCCACTTAAACTCTCAGAAAAACTGAAGTAAAAGTAAAAATATCTTTTGGGTTTTAATGTTTTTTTTATTTTTAATGTTCCTAATCTAATGTGCATAGACCGATAACAGTACAGTTAACATTTTGAGTTGAACAACAATTCCTTTTTATTGTGTAATTATATTTAGAATAAGGTGTACATTTATTCATATATTGGAAAACAAAACAGTTACTAGGGGAAAGTAGATACTGGCAGATACAAATAAAAGTGTGATAGAAGCTCAGGAAAAGTGGCTGCCTACAATTTACACTGGCCAGTGGGGGTGGCCAAGACATGGCACGGGTGGGCCATGGCCACCCCCTGGTGCCCCCACTGCCCTAAAGGTCTTCACTGCAGCAGTCAGAAACCTTTTTTAATACAATGTTTTTTTAAGAATCCCAGGTGACAATTTGAGCTACAGAACCACCTAGTGATACACTCTTGCATCAAGGTCTTTGTAAATGTCATAGAAAAGGCGGCTCTCACTTCCTTGGTTAATAAACCCGGCCCTCACTTTGATGTTGAAACAGGAATGTGTGTGTGCGTGAGTGTATATGTATATACACAGTTTTGGAAAGCCCTAAACTGACACATCCTCAATAACTTTATGCTGTATTTTTACCTTCAGATGAGTTTCACAAGAATGAGGAGCTGTGTACAACACTGTAGTGATCCGGTAATGCCCAGACACAATGGTCATGCCCAGGGATGGAGGACCAAAACTATTCAAAAGGGCTCAAGATGTGTAATGAGTGCACCATCCTCAGCATTGCCAAACTCTGTTTCAGAAAGTATTTTGCAGATTGATACAGACTCTCTCTATATACAGGGATTCCACTCGTTGAGGGGGGGGGGGGGGGGGGGGGGGTAGTGTCAGGGTTCTCTGTGTTGTCCTGCTCTACTCTGCTCCACAGGTGGTTCTAGTTGGCTGGGGGGCGTGGCCCACACCTGTGGCTCATTGGAAGCGGCTTCCTCTGGCTTCTTAAGCAGAGCTCTGACAGATGGAAGACGTCAGAGCCTTAAACCAGTCGTGGTACGACGTGGCCTCTGACCAAGCTCCTGGAACCTGTTTGTGAGTTTTTTCGTCCAACCTTTTGACTAATCCTGGTTCTCCTGTTTTTGTCACAGTTTTGTGCTTGGATGCACTTACCTGTCTTGAAGACCCATCCGAAGAATCAGACCAGTGGAATTCCTCGCTCAGATTCTGCTCTGGCTCTCCCCCTCATACTTGGCGTTACCAAGTCGGGCCTGAGGTTCCCCTCCCAAATTCCACTGATGCATCTGAACTCTCTGTACTCTGGTTAAACCGTCTGTCGCTCCAGCCAGTCGAGGCTTGCTCCGGATCTCTCGCCAGCTCCATCTGCCGCCCTCCAGCCACTAGCCACCAACACCAACTAGGGTAGGCTCACGGAGTTCCCTCGGCACCTCCTCCCCCCGGTCAGGTCTGCCCAGCTAATGGTAAGCAGCGCACGTTCTGGCATTATTCCTGGTTCAAGCCCTTTAGTAACTTTTCCCCTCTCTCTCTTCGCAGTCACTCCCGCTTCGACGTTCAGGCCTCTCCCTGGCTACTTGTAGCCTCGTCCTTGTTGACTGTACTTTCCTAAATAAACATCTTAAAACTGTGTTTGGTCTCCCGATCGTATCTGCATGTGGGCACGACATCCGAAAACCATGACATCATTCAGTTTCAAACACTTGTATCTTTCACAGTTAGGGATTGCTGGAGGTGTGTTGTGTGAATCTAGTCATTCCAGCATTCACACGCAAAGGATACCAGCTGACCAATGAGCAAGTCACTCGCACATGCCGTATTGCTCACGTCTGCATTCATGTTGAGTGAGCAATAAGGTGCCTGAAGGTGTACAGGTTTCTTTCTCAAATGGTGCCAATTAATTTGGTGCTTGACAAAATGCTCACGATTTGTGCAGGTTTAGTGAATTTAAGAGCTGAGCTCATTTCAAGTGAAAAGAAATTTGACACGGCATTTAGATTACTGGATGGTTTTAAAAGTGCAGTCTTTTTGTTGAAGTAAAAAATAGGCTCTTAACCTTTCTACTTATTGAAATTGGAACTATAATTTTTCTTAAAAGTATTTGTGATTATTGTGTTTATCAGAATCAAAGATTTTAATAATCCGAGAGGGAAATTACTTTTGTTACACGCTCCAGATATACAAACATTTTTATATAACAAACTCTGCAAGGGACAAGGTACTCTTTATCTCAAGGAGCTACGCTGTATCCAGAATCCCATCTGGGCTTGCTCTAAACCAGGGATTATCAGGACACTCCACCAGCCATCTTTGAGCTTCACCAGCCATACCTATGAGCTGTATGGCTTTGTCTTCATTTTCTTTACCATATTTAGCTGCCTGTGAAGGTGGGGTGCAAGTGTTCATTTATAAATTTTTGTGGGTTCGTCCGTTTGGGTACACTTTTTGTAGTACTCGCAGTAAGTCGCAGCTTCCTTGCATCGTGCCATAGTTGTGATGCCCTCTGTACCTGGGTGTCTGCAGTCAACTTCTCCTACTGAGCTGGGTTTAACTTAAGATATTTCTCATAAAATGAAAGGCACTTCTTGCAGGTCAGTGTTGTGCTGTGCTCTGTGTGATTGATGTCTGTCTTGATTACTGTGCAGATACTGATATGCCTCTGAGCATTTCATGTTGTTCTTTGCTTATCCATCTGAAGCAACTGAGTTGATAATATGCTGGTGTAGAAAATAAAAAAAGTTATATATATATATATATATATATATATATATATATATATATATATATATATATATATATATATATATATGCTGGTTTAGGTTATCTGCGGCCACTTTTCAGGTCATCCTTCCATCCTTGAATAGTGGTAGGTAGCGGTATGACTATATTGCCACATTTGAGCTGTGGCAGCTGGTGTTCCCACATATTTTATGTCTGAAATGCTTGAAGAAATAAGATTGGTGCCTTGTTAACATAATGTTCCAGCATTATGTGAGCTAGGCGTAACCAAGCCATTTGCAGTGTTCTTCCGAACAAAAATATAAACCTAAACATTCCACCTAACGTTAATCAGCCTCGTGGATTCACCGCGCTGTTCTCCAGTTTGTGTATCTATGACACTTGTTTCATCAAACAAGTTATCCCTGCCAGAATCTGTGTCCCCCGTGTTGGGAGCGCACATGCAGCAGGGAGAGCAAACCCAGTCTGCTCCATCTCATTTCCATCCATCTCCACATGAAAATAGAGATGTTTTATTTTTGTTAGCAGAGAAAAAGAAGATGGTCGTACATTATTGTTCAGTTAGTGGTTAACACATCGGCACGGGGTTGTTTGAACAGATTGAGGATGTTTGACTAATGGATAATCACATCTGTTTAAACTCGATTGATCCCTCAATAACCCGTTCTCAGAAAGTAAAGGGCTCTGTGGTCATTTCCAGATGTCTCACGGAAATAATATTTGTTTTGTGTTGTTAGATAATTAATTGAACTTTATTGATCTCACAATGGAGAAATTCACTTCTGCATCTTAACCCATCCCCTTGGGGAGCAGTGGGCTGCCATTGTGCGGCGCCTGGGGAGCAATTGGGGGTTAAGGGTATTGCTCAGGGACCCAGAATGGCAGCTTGCGGGAGTTGAACTCAGAACCTCTGGGACCGAATCTCTGTGCTCTAACCACTCGGCCACCACTCCCCCTTGGTGGGGGGGAGCCATACGACTATCACAAACAGATAGTCGTATGGCTGTCTGCTGAAACCAAAAATCCCCCTTACTTTGTCCGTCACAGCTGTTTGCTTTGTGTACTTTTTGTTGCTGGACCCGCATGAATGGATCATATAAAACAGATCCCTTGTGATCAAATAAACATTAAATAAAGTTACAGCTGAACTGTAAAGCCCTTCCGCTTACACGCTCTCATTCAACGATGGCATTTCTGGGCATTATTTCAGGGTTTAGGAAAGGGAATGAAAAAAAATCCTTTCATATGGTCACCATGGCCATATCGAGAGTCACTTCGGCAGACACCGAAGGAGCAGCATTTCATTGTTACCATTATATATGCTAATGCAATCTTTGGGACAGAGCTGCTTCACCGCTCTACACAGCTTGTCCGACCACAAGATGGCCGCGACGTAGGCGCACTGCCTGTTGTAAATTTAGTCATTTGAGGAATGCCCCAAGACAGTTAGCTTCTGTAGCTTATAGCTAAGGGATGCACTGTGTTAGGACAATAGGCTAATCAGCTAATGAAGGTTAACTTCAGTAGCTCATACAGTAGATGAGGGACATACCATGTTAGACAATAGACTAACCAGCTAAAGACAGTGAGCTTAAAAAGAAATTGGTGGGAAACAAAGGAAAGCCGAAAAGAGGGAGAGAGAGAGGAAAGGAGTGGGATTTCAATGAAAAGGCAGTCATTGGCTAGACCACTTCACAAACAATTAGCAGCTTATCACATCTGGAGTAAAATATCAGCATTATAACTACTTCTAATTAACTTCTGCCCAGGCTCGGTACTGATTTTTCCAAATTCAGAAAAGATGGATGGTTATCATTAACCTTTTGTCGCTCCCTCTGGTGGTAGATTGGTGTGGGCAGGTCCTTGCAGGACACGTTGGTGCACCCAAGATGTGAGGCTGTGGAAGTCGTCGTTGTGTCCCACGCAGTCTCCAGCGGCAGGTGGACGGTTGCGCTTCAGCTTGTCTGCTCTGCATGGAGTAGCGGTTGCGGTAGCGGTCTGCGTGATTTGCTCGGCCAAAGGAAACGGACGGCGCTTCGTTGATCGATTCAGAAAGGTGGGGGTCTGGCTGGCCTTCTAAATTCGGACCTCTTCTGTTAGTCCCACAACAGAGGGTGGAAGGATGCCTCGCACATTCAATCTGTGTGGCTCCAAACATGAAAAGCCTTTCCTTTGAAGGGTGAAAGTGTAAAGTAAAGCCACTCGGTCCAGCAAAGAATTGCTAATACGGGGTCCGCCACGTGGTCAGGCACAGGCGCTCAGCTGAGATTGTGGGATGTCTCTCCAGTAAAGCGTGCAGCTCAGAAGAGAGACATGCTACTTTGCACAGCGTAGGTCCTACCTATAGAGCTCCGGACGATGACGTCACGCAACGACCAGGTGCCATATTGGCAGGATAAGCTTGTGACTAATCAACAGTTGTTCAGTTGGCCGACAATGGTTGATTTGTTTTGTGCTTATTAATTTCCATAAAATTCTCCCATAGACTTAGATGCGCCGTTAAATCTGTTGGCACTTGTTAACATATGAAGCCAAGCCAACAAGAAGCCTTTGTACCTGCAAGAAAAGCTTCCTGAGCTTTCAGAGCTCACTGGGAACATAGAGGATGTCAGGCACATGCACAGGAAGGAGGAAACAAAGAAATACTTAAATCCTTATTGGAACTGTTGTCTGGCAAAGTTAATTTCAATGCTCCAATGTAAGAACCAGAACTGATTGGAAATATGTAGGTTTTGTGTAGCCATTATAGTATATCTACATTTAGTAATATAAAACATCTAAAAATGTCTGTTTCATTGTACATATAATAATCAAGTAGCCATAGATATATAGCTAGGCCTTAAAAGTTTCTAGGAACTTCTTAAGACAAGAAGGTGGGAGATGCTACAAACAGTGGTATGATAGAAGTAATGATTGATTAAAAGGGAATCTAGGTTAGAGTTGGTCTCACCCTTACCGGTGCTGCTTTGGATGGTCCTGACAGTTGTGGCAGTTGTACGTGGCGGTGAGGATGGAAGAAGCAGGAGAGGTCTTCCTCCTGGTCCTTCGTCTTCTGAGGCACAACCCTGGTCGATTGCCCTTACATAACTGGGGCTACGCATACGGAAGCATCCTGGCATAGGCAGGGTGTCCATGGTCTCCAAGCTATCCATTCCTGGGTCCATAGCTTGAGATTGCATCTCACTATAGACCTGCTCGCATACTTGCTCAATCTGGCCATTCACTTCGACCTCACTCAGCTAAAGAAAAGACATAAGGCGTTATCGCATTCACATAGGTTTCTACCACAACTAACAGATTAGATATATTATTTTAAATAAACTGCATAATAAAAAAATATCCAATAAAAATAACCAAGGTTATACTGTATGTTGTACTGTTCAGTGTTTCCCATACATAGACTCTACTGGGGTGGCCCGCCCAGGAAGATCAATCCCCCCACCCCTTCAAAAAAGCGACCGGTATCAGCCGCCTACTTCATGCACCTACAACCAGAGTGTCAAGCTGGTGTTTCAGAGCTAAGTAAACTTTTTCCATGACTGACTATTCTATCAGGGATCGATAAAAGTAGCTAGTTGCTGGGCTCAATTCTGCGATGCAGAAAACGGACAGAATCACCAAGCTTACAGTAAACAGTTAAACCCCGAATCTACTAAACGAGCAGAACACTGTGGGAGGCCCAATGTGCACACCCTGTGAAATTGAAATACGACTGCTAGCAGAGAGCTGATCACTTTTTTGAACAGACAAGCGCAGCCAACTAACGGCTCCCTCCCCCAGACTTGCAGACATGAGTCCGAACACACAAGGCTCTCATTTTTACGACCAAGGTCACCCAGAAATCTGCTCCCGCCAAGCAGATTTCTGGGTGAGCGAATGCGCTGAGGTGCTACAAGCAGGCTAGGACGCGCAGACTATGTTACATGACCTTCGGTATAGTCAAATATGTAATATTATAATTACACAATATTCATTGTAAATAATTATCACCTGATAGGTGAGATTTCGAGTATGAGGAGCATTTGGGATTTAGAGACTGGCACCATGCTACACTGTACCACACAAAGCGACTTTGCACTGTCTACCATCACAAGTAAATTCTCAATCTATGGGAAACACTGCTTTTATACCTTTAATCTCAATAGTCCATATGCCAAAGGTAAGGATGTCCTGAATGCATCTCAGGTAATGGCTCAGACTCTGATGTCACACTGATTTTAAATAATTCATATAGGATGTCCCTGCGAAAACCCAGATCCAGATAACTGCTGTAGGTCTGTTGTCTGGGAAAATTTCAGCCACACCCACAGCAAGACATGCCATCACATCTTGCTTGCTTAGATTTTAATTGAAACAACATCTTTACTCTTTATGCTACTTTGTGCTAGTTGGTGCTCATTACCTTATTGATCAACTGTGTTTTCGATTAAGTCAGTTTCACCCTTTATAGTCATGCTAACAGCAAGGGGACAAAAAGCTGCAGTGACTGAGGAAAAACAGGCAAAACATTGTCAGAATATCAGAGTGGCTTTCTTAATTTGAAGTTAATGTGTTGGGGAAAATGATACTGATACAATCATTTGTAGTTGAATGAACAAATAAAATGTGATGAGAAGAAATCAGTCAAAATCCATTACACTACAGACATGTTAAAATTGAGAGAGATTTTAAAAACAATGTCAAACACATTCACTCTGCTCAAGCTTTGTGTGTCCACAGTAATGTGACTGGAAGGCAAGTGTCAAAATAACTGATGCTTGAAAACCAACCTGACTGATGGTGCTCATGGCTCTCATGTAGCTTTCATTACGTGACCGGTACTGGGGTGAAGACAGCAGTGATTTGGGGTCCAGGAGGGTTTTAGGGTCCAGTGTATCCATGCTTCTGTTGATTGATACCTCACTCACGGCACGCAAGTAACTGTGACTCCTTATTTGCAGTTTTGGGGAGTGCTCTGTGGAAATTCTGACAGAGGGACAACACCAGGTTATCTTTAAAATTGTCAGATACTTCTTCACCTACTAACATTGTTTAACAAACTACACCCCTCATTTATGACCCTCCTAAAATAATTTTTAAAATGCATGTTTAGTGCATGAACTAAAAAGATGAAAATCAATATAAAAAAATTGTGACTGTCCAGAAAGGAAAGGCTTGGCCTTTCTTTGCAGATAGCCCTAATGTGTTGGAGGCTTTGGTTGAGTTCATGTCAGGCATTAATACCAGGTGATTGACTTTTTTCACTTGTTTTATTAAACAGCAGACATATTAGAACAGTTGTCACACTAATCTAAAATAATTATATTCACGCTGAAGGTTTTCATGTTTTGCTTTGTCTTTATTAAAAACTATTCCTAATAATGATCTGTTGTGGCTAACCCTCCTTGTGAAGGGTGTTGATCACTGTCTTTTGGACATCTGTGCAGAAGATTGTGTCCTACTGACCCAAAGTGAGAGACCAGTTAGAGGCTCAAAAAACCTTTGCAGGTGTTTGAGTTTATTAACTGATAACGGTGTGACATCATGAGTTTTTAATACAGCACAATGTTATAATTTTCTGAGATACTGAATACAGGCTTTTCATTCTCTTTGAGCTATCGTCATCAAAAGTATGAAACATGAAGGTTGAAATATTTCACTCCATGGGTAATGAATCTATATAATATATATGTTTCACTTTCTGAAATTAATGACAAAAAAAATAAAAATTTTCATGGTATTTAATTTTTTTTTAGATTTAACTGTAATGTGATTTACTTAGCCCCAATCCGTCTGTCCATCTCTCATTCCATTCTACTGTAGCTGGAAAAAAACTCTTTCCTTTCCTTAATTACCAAGACGAGGTGATTTCATCTAAGTCAGAATCTATTTTCTTCTCATAAAAAGAACAGCAGTGGGATACAGTCCTGGAAAAGGACAGATCTGACCTAATCTCCTCCATTCTGCTCTAACTAGACAAAATTAACCAGTACCTTATATACTAGTGTTTTAGCCTTTGGAAAGGCAATCAGTTGCGGAAACTTATAAAAAACTCATTGTTACTCATGAGAGATGGAAAAATGGCAAAGTAACTCCAGAAACCTTTCAAGCAGCACAGCATCCAAACCAGACAAGTAATTTTCATGCATAACTGAGAAAGAAAAAATTCCCAATGAAACAAAATACCTTTAATGTAACAGAGCTCCTACAATGAGCTGCCACAGTGCATGACATTTTTATTTTTACAATAAATGATGTGCAAATCGACTTTTAATGTTTGTGAAAAGTATTTTCACAGATTTTTTGGTTGCTACTCTTTCCCAACTTTACATGGCATCCTATACACTCCTTCATTGCAACTCTCAGTTAACTTGCAAGTCCATCCACAGTGGAATTAACTGCCTTCACGAGTGCTACAGCCCATCTCTGGAATTCCCTCCCACTATCCATGTCTAAAGTAGTCACTTACAATCTAAAAAACATTTAGATCACACAGCCTGTCATACCTGATCAAATTTGTGGAAATATTGTTTTGGTTAATTTTATTCTAATACTTTAAGTAGAACATCCTTACATTGGTTCCAATGGCACCAATATTTAAAGTACATTATGTGTAGAAATACTGTGCAATCTCACAGAAAGGAATGTTTATTGTGAATGATGAATCAGGAAAAAAGCAAACGATATCAAACTTACTGCAAAGTGGTCATCTCCGTCAGTGATGGCTGTGTGGCTTTAAGGTAGCTGGCCCGGCGTGCCTGCATCTTCGGAGAAGGTTTGGGACTTCCATCAGAGTCTCCGCTGTCATCCTCAGCCATGGCTTTGACGTAGCTGCCACTCCTCATCCTCCGACAGGGAATGTCATCCTCTTTCCCCAGAGGAGAAAAACCACTCCACTCATCTTGAGGTACCTGGTGGCAAGGATGAAAATACATAATAGTGTTGTCAAGATGTTGTTATCCTCTACTCTCTGACTCCAGCCACCAAACTGGCTAACTAGACTGTCCTTGTTGTACATCGGAACGCAGCAATCATTTGGTATTACGGGCAAATATTTAAGAGAAAGATCCGTCATCCAAAAAACCTGAACCTGAACTAATATTTTTCTTCATCCTTGATTCTCTCACAGAAGTATCCACTCTTTACACACTGTCTGCACTGCAGTGAGATTGCTGCCCAATTAGCATAGAACATTATGTACAGAGGTCATTTTGAAATTTCTCTCTGGCTAATTCCAACATCTGCTTCAATTAAGTTAATTTTGTTCTCTGTGAAACAGTTATACCTCAACATATGCACTACTTAGTGTGTAGCATATGGAATTGGACCCAAACTTAAGTGTACTTTGAGTTCCTACTCTGATTTACCTCCAGGCTTTGTTTATTAACTGAGACTATTGTTTTAAGACAGAAATATCTCATTATAATCCTTTTTGTTGTTGTTCCACAACAAAAAAGTATATATTATATATATATATAAAGTACATGTTTCTGAGGTAGTACTGCCCTGTTTGTAGCTGACATGTAAATAAAATATTTCACCCACTTGTTTAAACACATGGAGCTAGAAGGTCTGAGCTTTATGAAAAAAAGCTAACATAATTGATGTGGATGTCTCTTTGTCTTTGATGTCATACATGAGCAAAGACTTAACCTGGAATCATTATGCTAATGAATTAGAGAAGAATGATTTGATTCATTGATAGAAAGGCTGGACAGATCCGTTGAGCTAAATATCTATCTCTCTCCCACTGCATGTGTGTGACGTCAAGGAGACACAAATGAGCAGTTTGGCTATAAAAAGAGAAAGGACCAGCTGCAGTATTATCAGCAGTGCCTCTCACCCACGCACTGGCTTTACCATCCACAGTAGCTTGACACTCAGTCGACTGTATTGCTGAGAAACAGGGCTGCTGTTTATAGCTCTCTACTTCCATACGTGAGATTCTGTTCATTTTTTCCATGTATGTTCATCTGCATTTGTAGAAATAATTATCTGTACATTGGATATTAACACTAAGTTAATGTGTAGTACATTCTAACCATCAGCTGTGGGATATAAGCTACAGAACACTGACGGTTTCCTTGGCAACCCTGTTTTGATGGTCTAAAGTAGTAGCATTTAAAGAAAATGAGAGTGCAGCTGGGAGCCAGGGAGCTTTGATATACAAGGGAATTTATGGCATAAGACATTATAAAGAAAACAGTAGAGCAGACACATGTGTAGCCCGCAGGTGATAACTGCCATGATTTTGTCTATAATGGAGTTAAATATAAATTAGGAAAATGAATCTCTACTGTGACAGCTATGTTTAAAACAGTAAATGTTACCACAAATGCTGAAATATAATGGCAGCCAAATGTCCTGCACTATGTATCTGTCAATATCCCCATGCTTTAGGGGTAAAACATAGTGATGTCACAGCTTTAGTACAATGATCGGCTCTTGCTGTTCTTCTTTCAGCCACTTTTTCAAACTCTCATTTTAGTTTCTTGTGCCTCACTTTAAGTCTCAAAATATACCATTACTTAAATGCTAGTCTTAAACTCTTAATAATTAAGAGCAGAACAGTGGAACACATTAAAAAGTTAAACTAGCCCGTGTTTCATGAAGCCAGTCAGATAGTCCATCTTTAATACTAGCCACTGTAACAGCCACGCAACAGCAACCAGTTCTGAAGCAACTAAGGCTTGAAGATGATAAAAAGGATTACTTTTTTGGATGCTGCTAATGTTTCTGAGTGACCTCATGATAAAATACTAAGAATTTAACCTTTGACCAGGGTTGTGTTTACAGACCTTGAGTGATTTAAAATATTGTGTTTTTTATCCTTTATACCTTGTTTTTAAACATATAAAGTTATATTGATATACAGTGCAGTGCAAAGGTTTTGCCCTCTTGCACAGTTCTTCTGTTTTTGCTTGTGTCCCACTTACACGTGTCATATTATCAAACTAATTAAATATTAGACAAAGATAACCGAAGTAAACACAAACAGCAGTTTATAAGTGATGATTTCATTCATTAAGGGGGCCTAGCCACATTGACCATAAAAAAAAACAAAAAAACTTCAAATCAAACAATATACTCCAAGCGTTCATCCTGATAGCCTTTACTTAGCTCTTTTTG
The DNA here is from genome assembly GCA_037039145.1 of Fundulus diaphanus. Lineage (NCBI taxonomy): Eukaryota > Metazoa > Chordata > Actinopteri > Cyprinodontiformes > Fundulidae > Fundulus > Fundulus diaphanus. Next base: position 53,888,846 of record CM073133.1, read on the forward strand.
AGCCTGAAAAGAAACTAGGCACGATCATCAGGCATAAACATTATTGTGCCATCTGCTAGCAATACCGCAGAACTATGAGAAAGCAAGATGTCGACAAAAAAGACAGCGTTACAATAAGAGCCAGTGGACTGTCCAGCTATGCAAAGTGACAGTTCAGCGTGTTGGAAGACAAACCCAATCTACAGGGTTAGGGTTACTTACTCTTTCCTTTCGCAATTTAGCTGGGCATGCCCCATTCAGGTTCTATGTGGATTTGTAACCATCAATTCACAGTACAAACGGGATCTACTGGCATTACCTTTCACAGGTAAGAACAAACATATACTTAAGATGGTATTTTGTTCATTAGACCATCATTCTAACATTGTATCTATGTCTGAGGCCTCCAATACGCACATGCGCTATATTGTATTTCCAGTCATGCAGTCTTGTTATTGTAAATATACACAAAAGCACTTTGTTTACTAACAAATGGAGCAAATACATAGAAATAAAATATAATAAGCCAACAGGGTGCAATAATTTCATTGGAAAATCTCTGTATAATATGCAACCAGAGCAAGCAACTGATGTAGAAATTCGTAAAGTCATAATATATGACTAGGCCCCTTTAAGGAAAACCAGCTATCCAAACCAACCAGGTCGTGTAGAAAAAAAAGTATTTGCCATTAACCTACTAAGTAGTTGTGCCACCCTTAGCAGCAACACCTGACACCAAGAATGTGTAAAAACTGGCAATGAGTGTTGAATGCAGTTGTGTCCAAAGTCAGTCCTCAAGGGTCGGTATCCTGCATGTTTTAGGTGTTGACCTGGGTTCAATACACCTGGACCTAATGAGTGCATAACTCAGCAGGGACAGATCTAAAACAGACAGGAGACCAGCTCTGGAGGACTGGAGTTGGACAACTATGGATTAAGTTCACCACTGGGGAATTTTGGCCCACTGTCTTCTGGAGAAATGTTTTAATTCTGCCTCGTTGGAGGGTTTGGCGATCTGAACCTGTTTAAGGTCATACCACAGTATCTGAATTGGATCTAATTCCAGACTTTGACTACTTCCCTCCTTATTTAGTCATTCAGAGGTGGCTTTACTACTGTGCTTTGGATCAATGTTTTGCACCCGAACTAAGGTGGGTTTAAGATCTGATAGTGATAGCTGAACATTTTCTTGCAGTATATTTAGGTAGAGAACAAAATTTATGATTATGTCATTATGGCAAGTCATCCTGTTCTTGAGAGTTAAATGCAGCCCCAAACCATCACACGACCGCCACCATATTAGGTGGTCAGTATGATGGTCTGTTCCTGGAATGCTGTCATGTCAAGTCAGATGTAACATGACACAAACGTTCCAAAATGTGCCACTTTTGTCTCACCAGTCCATAGAATATTTTCCTCAAAGTCTTGAGTATTATCAAAGTTTTTTGGTAAATGTGAGACAGGCCTTTATGTTCTATTGGTCGCAGTGGTTCTGGCCTTGGACCTCTTCCATGGAGACCATGTTTGCCCAGTCTGTGTTTCTTATTGTTAAACCATGACCTCTGACCTTAATTGAGGCAATGTTGTGTGGAGCTTTAGACGTTTTCCTGAACTGTTTTGTGACTTCCTAGTTAAATCATTGATGAGTTCTTGGAGTACCTTTGGATGATTGGCTTCTCCTGGGAGGTTCCCCAGAGCTTTTCTCCCACTATGGATTATGGCGGTCACTTTGGTTCACTGGTGTCCCAAAGCCTTAGAAATGTCTTAAATAGCCTCCTCCAGACTGATAGGTGTTAATGACTTTTTCAACTGCTTTTGATTTCTTTTTACCTTTCCACCATCAAAGAGGTTCTATTTTAAATATTTATTACATCTGCAGGTTAGGTAATGATAATAATCAGTTCTGGGTTTAGTTGGAGAAACTGAGCTCACATTTTTAAAAAAAAAAATTTCATCAGAGTGAAATCATGATTCAACGAGTTGGACAAATCTTTTTTCCACATAGGGCCAAGTCAGGTTGGATAACTTGTTTTCCTTAATAAATTAAATCATTTGATTTTTGCATTTACTTAAGCATTTACATACAATACAAAATTTTGATGATCTTAAAGATTTAAATGGGACACAATTGCAAAAACAGGAGAAATCTATAAGAGGGCAAAGACTTTTCCACATCACTGTATGTATGTTTCCACAAATTTAACCAATTAGCCCATTGCTCTAAAAAAGTATGCTGGTGTGAAAGAAACCATTAATAATTTATTGTCTATTGCTCACACAGGTCAGGTATAGACAGAATAAAATCTTCACAGTTATTAAACCATAACTCACCTAACTACAGTCCCTAGAGACTCCAAACGACTGAAATTTAATTTTGACTTTGCAATACTAAACCCAGAACGATACCTTCAACAACAGCATAACTCTGCACGACAAAAAGCTGTTAAAATCAAAATTGTTAAAAAAGACAAGATAACTGATAGAGAGGAATAAAGCGAGGCCTTCTAAATTAAAAATAAGTTCTACAAACAGTAAACAATGCTGTTCTTCATGAGGTAATGCCATTATCTAGCATTTAGAGAGTAAGGCTACTATTGGTTCTGCACTTACTTCTCTTTTCAACTCAAAAGAGGGGAAGAGGAGGAAGAGGAGAAGGAAGAAGATGGCTCTTCAAACTAAGAGGAAGTATAGGAAGTGGGTTGGTGGGTGGTAGGATGCTGGGTGGATAAAAAGCTTGAGGGTGAGTTGGGTAAGTGCAGGAAAAGCAGAGGGATCAGGAATAGTGCTGGAGAACAATGTACCAATGTTCCTTCCAGTGTTGTGGACACACTATAACTTTATCCTAAAATGTTAAATGATAAGTGTTAGCCTTTTTATTATCTAGAAAAAAAGCATGCCAATACTGAGACAGCTTGTTAGTAATGTTAGCAAAAACCAGCAAAACGCTATTTTGTTAAGCTCTTCAAGGTAGGATCAATTAAGATTAGGACTGACACATTTTGCTTCAGACACATAGATGAGTCACCTAATAACTTTGTATTGTAATGCTCTGCATATTGGCTGAACAGTTGTTGTTTTTTTATGTAGTTTGAGAAAGAAATAGCCTTGTTAGACACTGGGTCTTTCCGCTCACATTACTTACAGACTTTTGTCACAAAAGTGTTTTTTGCTAAAGGTTAAACATGTTTAGTTAGTTCTGACAATATAGTTAGATCTCAATCGTTTGGATTGACAAACATCCATCCAATCACCACTTCATTGTGGCATCGAGCCAGCAAAATCTCTATGTAGTCCTTCACACTGCATCAACAGTGTAAAGAGCACATCTTTCCAATCAGTAGGGTGTGTGGGCGGTTATGGGAATGAGTATGGACCCGTAATAACAGCTTGCAGCTTTGAGTTGAGCTTTAGGTTCAATTTAAAGCAAGGGGGAGACATATGCAGAGCAGTTGGGGTTCCCTCCTTACTGCAAGCTGAGAATGCTGATGTATTTATTTTGTTTTTGTTTTTGGTTTGATCTATATTATCCTGCAGCTAAAAGTCTAGCTGCAGCCAGGAACTGCAAGAAACTAATTGACCACAAATGATAGAAACACATAAAGTAGGACAAAATGTGAAGGTAAAGGAATTGATTGATCGATTCAAGATTTTTTATAAATAAATATATGCAAAATGTCACGTGCATATGTATTCAGACCTATTTAATCACACATGCCTAAATAAGCAAATCCAGTAAAACCACATGCCCCCATGAAAGCTCTAAATTCAATTTGATTGTGTATGCAGCTGCTCAGGGTAGCACTCCCATTCAACAACAGCTCAAAGAAGGAAGTTATGGGGAAGTTTAAAGCACAATTTGGTTGTAAAACAATATTTCAAGCTGTGGTCATCTCACAGAACTCTGTTTATCTGAACATGGAGAGAGGATGGAGCAACTGCAGAACTACCAAGACATGGACGTCCACCTAGACTCACAGGCTGGGCAAGGAGAAGCAGCCAAGAGGTCCATGGTAACTTTGGAGGAGCTGCAGAGAACCACAACTCAAGAATCAAGAAAACAAGACTCTTTATAGTCATTATGTGTAACCAAAATAAAATGTTGATGAAACACCGGCTCGGAATCTAAAGATTACACATAACAGTATGCTGTGATTAAGGGGAAAGCATTAGGCTGCTTTAAATCCTATCTGTCGGACAGATTCCAATTTGTTCATGTTAATAATAAATCTTCTTCAAACTCTAGGGTCACTTGTAGAGTACCACAGGGTTCAGTCCTTGGACCAATTCTCTTTACTATATATATGCTTCCGATTGGCAAAATTATCAGACAGCATGGGATTAATTTCCACTGTTATGCTGATGACACTCAGTTATATTTGTCCATAAATCCTGATGAACCCAAACAATTACTTCAACTACAGGCATGTCTTGATGACATCAAAAGCTGGATGACTTTAAATTTTCTGCATTTAAATTCTGACAAGACAGAAGTTATAATGTTTGGACCAGAGTCCTCAAAAAATAAACTTCTTAATCAATTACCTAATCTTGATGGCATTAACTTGGCCTCTGGTAATAAAGTAAAAAATCTTGGTGTTATTTTTGACCAAGACATGTCATTTAAATCCCATATTAAACAGGTTTCCAGAGTTTCCTTTTTTCACCTCCGGAATATTGCCAAAATTAGAAACATTCTGTCCAGGAGCGATGCTGAAAACTAGTCCATGCATTTGTTACTTCAAGGCTGGACTATTGTAATTCTTTGTTATTAGGAAGTCCACAAAATGCAGTTCAAAGTCTTCAGCTGATCCAAAATGCTGCAGCAAGAGTTCTGATGAAAATCAACAAGAGGGATAATATTTCTCCAATTTTAGCTTCCCTTCATTGGCTTCCTGTTAAATCAAGAATATAATTTAAAATTCTTCTTCTAACGTATAAGACCCTTAATAATCAAGCTCCATCATATATCAGAGCTCTGATTACCCCGTATGTTCCTAACAGAGCACTTCGTTCTCAGACTGCAGGTCTGCTGGTGGTTCCTAGAGTCTCTAAAAGTAGAATGGGAGGCAGATCCTTTAGTTATCAGGCTCCTCTCCTGTGGAACCAACTCCCAGTTTTGGTCCGTGATGCAGACACCCTGTCTACTTTTTTTTTTTTTTTCGGGATTTTTTGCAGCTCTAGTGGCTCGCTGTTTCTGAAAGTAGGCTGACAGGAAGGGGGTAGAAGAGGGAGAGAGACATTCGGCAAAGGACCGCGGGTCGGATTCGAACCCGGGTCGACCGCGTCAAGGACTAAGGCCTCTGTATATGGGTCGCGCTACCAGCTGCGACACATGCGCGCCCACCCTGTCTACTTTTAAGACTAATCTTAAAACTTTCCTTTTCGACAACGCTTATAACTAGAGTGGCTTATGTTGCCCTGACCTACCTATGGGGATGTGCTTCTATGGGCTTAGACTACTGGAGGACATCAGGATCTATTTTTCTCACTCTATCGAGTTCTACTGTTCTTCAATTATGCATTGCTTGTCATAATTTCTGCTTATAAATTTTCGTTCTCTCTCTTTTTTTTTTCTTCATAGTAGGTACAACTGGTCTGGCGTTCTGTTATCTGAGACATCATCCAGAGAAGACAGCTCACCTGCTATTACCATCTAATGCAGAACAGATTACTGCATCAATGTTTGCTTCTGTGCTTGTTTGTCTCTCTTGTTGTCTCTCTGCTCTGTCTTCTGTAACCCCCAGTCGGTCGAGGCAGATGACCGCTCATACTGAGCCCGGCTCTGCTGGAGGTTTTTCCTTCCCGTTAATGGGGAGTTTTTCTTTCCACTGTCGCTTCAGGCTTGCTCAGTATGAGGGATTGCTGCAAAGCCATGGACAATGCAGACGACTCTCCCTGTGGCTCTACGCTTCTCCAGGAGTAAATGCTGCTTGTCAAGACTTTGATGCAATCAACTGGTTCCCTTATATAGGACATATTTTGACCAGTCTGTATAATATGATTGAGCTTGACTTTTTAAAGTGCCTTGAGATGACATGTTTCATGAATTGGCACTATATAAATAAAATTGAATTGAATTGAAAATTGAATTGAACATGCAGAATCAACAAGACATCGTTTTTATTTTTCACTTTTTCAAGGGAGAGAATCTAATGACAAGACAGCTGGCGGGTCATGCACTATACACATGCTCCTTTTGTTGAAGAGTGGAAGAAAGAGAAAAACGACATGTGGAAGAATTTTCTTTGGACGGATGAGACCACTTTTTTTTTGCCTACGTGCAAAAGGTGTTGGAGAAAACCAAAACTGCCAAACATGGGGATGGCATCTTGAATTAAGGATGTTTTTTGTGTGTTTTTCCCTGCAGGGACAGGGAAACTGCCTAGAGTTGATGGAAGATGGAGGAAGCTAAATCCAGGACCATCCTGATAGGAAATCTGTTAGAGGCTCCAAAGACTTGGGGCTGGGGCAGAAGTTCATCTTCCAGCAGGACAACGATCCTACGCATACAAACTGACTCCATCCAGTCTGGCTGAACTCGAGGTGTTTAAAAAAATGGTGAAACATTTGTTTAGGTTCCAAATGTGCAAAGCTTTCTCCAAAGCACTTTCAGTTGTAATTGCAGCAAAAGTGGCTTATATAAAATATTGACTCATCGGAGTTCAGTACTATTGCCCGCTATGCATTTTAGGTTTTTGTTTGTAAAGACATTTGGAAAACCAAGTGTAATATTCCTTCCACTTAACAGCAATGTGATGTTTGCATTGGTCCATCACAATAAGATTTACTTCAGTATATATGTTTGCATTGTGGTAGAAGGTTTTAAAAGATATGTATACGTGTGAATACTTTTGCACAGCACTGTATATCCTCCTTACTAAAAGGTGCCTTGTTGAAGACAAAATCAGCGTTATTCACTTCATTTATTGGTAATGATGTAAACTCTGCTCAGATTTTAAAATATGTGTTTTTTGCTTTGGGCCTAATCTTATTACCTTTTTTGTGGTGTTTTAGGAAGGACAATATTTTTAGAAAGTTTATATTCCAAGAAGTAAATTAAAACAATCCCTACACCTGGGGCTTATATAACACTAACATATTTAAAGCGTGAAAGAAATGAGGCATGTTGATGCTGCGTCATGTTAAGTTAAAGGTCTAAACTAAATTCTCCGGGCTTGTGTATGTAAGCTGGAAGGATATCGTTGTTAAGAATTTTTCTTTATTCATACTACTTTGGGGTCAGCTCACAGTATTCCAATCAAAGATGTTAAGTGTTACCCACAGTCTCATAAGGGTGATAATGTGCTGGTTTGTCAATACAAAACAAGAAAGAAATAGGGAATAAAGTCTAAAGGTTGTGAATAATTTCAGCCTTAACTATAAGTTACCTAAAACAGCAGGTATATTTTCCTTAAAAGCAAAGGCCATTCTTACATTTTTCTTCTGCTTACTTACGGTTCCTCAGTTTAGTACCACACTTTATATCCCTGCAAAATATTCGCTGGTATTATTCATGGGTGTCTTTGTTCTCAAAATGTCTCTGCTGTTTATTATTGTTAGAACGGTCTTGCCGTACTCAGTTGTTTAATATTCTCATCAGAGTTTTGCCATATATGGTTCATTCCTTGTGTTAAATTTCTTACTTATTTCTTGACTCTGTTTACATGCCAGTAAATAATAGCAAGTGTATCTGCTGTACAACTGTCAGTTCACCCAGGTACAACCCAAGAGAACTAACACTGGTTTTAATGCAACTCCTGATTATCTACGCTAGACTTCAGACCTTAGTGGAAACATTACAGACTGAAACAAGTGGGAAACAGTCCTGAGAAGAATTTCCAGTGCAGAAAGTTCAAGTAGATGCAGTCATTGTGCATTACAAATGAAATGTGTCCTAAATTTCCAAAGTCCTGTGATCTTAATCTAAAACAACTAAACATATGATTGTTTAAAAAATAGTTTAATAATGACTCCAAATTCTGATCTGATTCATTTACAAGGGTAAAAAGGTCTAAGTGCATCATATTGCCAGTTTTAGTGTGTCCCCAGCCTGAGTCAGTGATATCCAGTCATGTATCTTTCCAGCCATGTAAAACAGCACTTTCCATTTTAGTCAATATCAATTTAGTTTTTATACCTGAGCTGAAAACAGCCCATTAAATCTTTTGTATCATCTCAGCCATAACATCACTGTTCAGATTATTTTTTGTTTGTTTTGCAAATAATTAAATACACACCAAACCAGAGGTGAAAACCAGCAGAAGCAAAAGCATTGCTTTCAATGCCAAAATATATAGAGTAAAATTTGAAAAACACACCTAAAAAGGAGAAGAAGCAGGTTAATAGCTCAGAAAAAACACTGAATGTCAAGGCAGGCCACAGTGCTCTGGTAGCAGGACTGAAGGACTGTGGGTAAGACGTTCATTAAGTTCATGTTGAAACTGGTTTCACAGGACCAAACTGGCAACTTGTGCAGGAGCAGAAGGAGAGAACTCTTGCAGGAATATCTCAGAGGCCGACAAAGAAGACAGGTCCTTGATTATTTGGATGCCATAAAGAAAGGTGTACAGAGTGATCCTTTGAGGACGGGAGGAATGCAAGCAGGACTCCCTAGGTTCCAGGAACTAGAGAAGAGACATCTGCATATCCTGTGGTAGAAACTTACTTTGAGAAAGAAGTACTCCTAAATAAAGGAGCTTTGAGCCAAAATGCCGAGCAGCAGCCATGCTAGCAGTAGCAGCAGTAATGGCAAGGACAGAAAGGACCATAGCACTGAGGTGTGACATTAAGCTAGCCTGAGGTTTAGACTGAGATGGTGGCATGGATCTGGGCCCAAGAATGGTGTGAAATGAATCACGCCCAAGGGTAAAAGGTGTAGCTGGGATGTGAGGCTGGGTTGAATTCAAGTCAAGTTTATTTGTATAGCACATTTCAGCAGCAAGGCGGTTCAAAGTGCTTTGCATCATGAAAACATAAAAACATCATAAACACATCAAAATGGTCACTGGTTGTGAGACCAGTAACAAACATGAAATTGTATCAAGTGAAAACATCAATACACATCAAATATGTTGGTCAATGCTCCTGTTATTATGGGGCGAAAGCAACTCTAAACAGGCAGGATTTCAGTCTTGATTTAAAGGAACTCAGTCTTTTGGGTGATTTGCAGTTTTCTGGAAGTTGTTCCAAATAAGTGGAGCAAAGCAGCTGAATGCTGCTTCTCCATGTTTGGTTCTCAGTCTGGGTATGCAGAGTAGACCAGAATCAGAAGATCTGAGTGGTCTGGAAGATTGATACAGCAATCACAGATATTTAATATATTTTGGTGCTAAGCCGTTCAGTGATTTATAAACTAACAGAAGTATTTTAAAGTCTATTGTCTAACCTACAGGGAACCAGTGTAAGGACTTCAGAGCTGGGGTGATGTGCTCTATTTTCCCGGTTTTAGTGAGAACAAGAGCAGCAGCGTTCTGGATCAGCTTCAGCTGGAGCTGACATGGAGCTAGAATAAGTATGTCACGGCTTGGAATGAAGCTTGGCCCAAGTGAAAAGTAAAGGTGATACAAGGCTCAGATTGAAGCCTTGAGCTTCCTTACTGAGGCTGCTGTCACAATGTTCATCTTTGAGTAAAGAGTTTCTGTTACAATAGAACCATTTTTTACAGGGCTTTGGTAAAACTGATGCTAGGTAATGGAACACCGTTCAAAATGAAATAAATAAACAAAACATTATGAAATAATGATCTACTTGAGTACATAACATATAAATATTTAAAGTGACAATGAAATTGTGTAATAACTGAATGCATATAAAATTATCAGCTCATTATGATTCAATATTTTTAATATTTCTTTAAGAATTTGTATAATAATAAAACATTTATTTCACATTAATATTTTTCACAATGACATAAAATTATTGTTTAGGTATTTCTATTTCATCCGTTTTTATTTCAGTGTCCTAGATCAAAAGTCCTCTTTATTTAATAATGGAGTTTTTCACAATGGCCTTTTTATTTCATTATGAGATAATTAAACACAAAAATAATGCATCACCTGAGCAATATTTACACTAACAAAACATCTAAAATGACACCAGCATTCAAAGCAAAACCTCAAACGAAATAACAATTTTGTCATGTCAACCAGCTCTGAAGGTAACATCCCTAAGTTTTATGTTACAAAATCTTCACAGATTTTCATGAGCACATCTGCTTATTTTATTTCAGTTCATATTACAAGTCATGTTGCTTTCAAAACTTTTTTTTAAAAAATGTTTCCTTTCCATTATTGTACTTGCACAGTAAAAGGGAATGCTGCTAAGTTAGTGTCTTGATGCAACCAGCTGGTTTTCAGATAGAAAAGTCTTTTTAATCAATTAGAATAATTAGCTGAACTTGACTACATTGTGACTAGGGTTAAGTTGGAATGCAGTTGACTCTAAAGCTGTCCGTATGATTGGATTAAATTGAAATGACAATTTATTTCTGTATATAAGTTGTTTTTTTTGTTTATTGAGGCAACCTTTGTTGTGAATTCTACAGGCTGGATGAAAAAACTGAATTGAATCTACAGTTGGTGAATTCTCAACAAAGCCTATAATATGTTAGTTTTACTTTCTAAATTTGATATCTGGATGTTATTTTGGGAAACCTCCGAATATAAAATATTTAAATTTTTATTTTCAAAATATCAAGTTTTTCCATAATTATCAATATTAAACCTTGAAAACATCAAACAATTGTTGAAACAGATGACAATTGTTAGCGAGTCAAGACAGTGGAAGTAAAGAGTACTTTTTCACAAGATAAATCACCCATAATCCTTATAAAATAAGCAGTTAACTCACAGTTGCGCCTGGAATTAGGTTTGGAATTGCGTCTGTGCATACGTATGTATAAAGCAGACAAAAAGTTGGCTAGATCTTAGATCAGTGAATCACTAACGCCAGTTAAGGAGTCTTCTGAATGCTTTTCTCAGACTGTGAAATTATAAGAAAGAAAAAAACTTTGTGAGGAAAACCAAAGCTTTACATGACTGTATACCACTGACTTAGAGGTAACATTGGTAAAAAGTAAGGAGTGGAGAACAAGAGGCAACAGTGGAGGGGGGGGGGGGGGGAGTGATTGAACTATTTTGGCTGGAATCAGGGAGTAATTATTTACCTGTAAGAATTGGCAAGAAGGGTCCTGCTGCTGACTGCCCTTAGATTTGACTAGCGCTCTATCTAGGTCTAGGTTACCGGATCCTGCGCTGGCTCGTAGCTGGTTGTGGCTGCTGCTGTTGGTGTAGACCTCTCGGGCCCTGCTCACCGTTAGGCTTGATGACCATGCCCCTTTCTTCTCAATAGGCCCGTCCACAAGACCCAGTGGCAGCAAGGGGCCACTTCCTCCACCGATACAGACATCGCTCTTATTGCTGTTACCACTAACTGGCACACATGGAGATGAAGCTGTATATTTCACATCGCTGTTGCTCCAAGAGGCTTTGAGTGCAGAGTGGTGGTGAGTGCGGCCATGGCGTGCATGAGTGTGTGTGTGTTCGTTAACTGTCCCATAGGGGTCCATCATGAAGTACTGCTGGGACTGTGAGGAGGAGAGATTTGGGAGGGGAGCCTGGGGATACTTATCGGGGTTGTTGCCGGGGCAGTGGCCTGTTGAAATGGCAACAGGTGAGGGGGAAATAGAGAGGGAGGGTGAGGGTGGAGGTTGGTGGTGATGAGGGTGGTAAAGACACAACTCCCGTTCCAGGTTGTCATCTGAGCTCCAATATCCAGACCCCGGAGCAGATGCTGAGCCATGAAGCTGGGGATGGTGGTGGTGGTGGTAGCTTCGATGCTTGGGCTCAGCTGATCTACAGCGCTCACGGCTCTTGCTGCGCTTCCGATGGCGGACTCCCCCTGGAGGAGCTGCACCTTCTGGGCTGGCCCTTGAACCACCACCACCGCTACCTCCTCCACCACCACCATAAACACTCCCATTATTTGGCCCTTTTGAGGACTGTTGTGCCCCTTCCAATGAATGTGACTTTGTAAAGAGTTTCTGCACTGAGTGGACCAGGTGGCGAATTCGCCCAGGACTGTCATTGTTGTTGTCATTGGCTCCTATTCCCCCGCTGTGAGACAACACTCCTCGTTTGTACTGCAGTGTGTGGTAGCCATCTCTGGAAAATATTGGCTGTTGCTCAAAAGGGTCCGCAAAATTTACTGGTACCCAAGATTGTGATTTACCCCCATAGCCTCCCCCCCCTCCTCCTCCTCCTCTTCCTCCTCCACCTACATATGGCAGCATGGCCATACACTCATCCTTTACCTCAGGATGGTGAGCTGAGGAGGTGGAGTGGCACCTCCTTGGGAAGGTTCCATATGGGACAATGCTGTTGCTCTCAGAGGGGTACGAGACACGTTGAGCATTGTAATAGGGCAACTCAGATGGATGTGGCATGGGAATGGGCAATGGCATGTCCATCTGGCTGAATAAATATGGTTTACGGTCAACATGGTGACCCAGTGGATCATATGGCTCATAGGAGACCACATGATGGTGACTCCGACTACTGGACAGGCCTTTCATAACAGGGCAAAAAGATGAATGAATGGAAAGAGGAATGAATGGATGAAAGATGCCAGGCCTGTGATCAGAGAATGGCAGCAGAGGATTGTCCTTGGGAGGAGAGGCGAAGGCTCTAGAAAACAGGAAGAAGAAAAATAAAGCAATCAGTAAAATGCAGTACATGAATTAATTTTATTTTCAATTAAAATTTAATTTTCAAAAGAGCATATTAATTATATTTTTTTATCTTTGTGATGAAATAAAATTATATTAGTGTTGTAGATATGATAATCTTTAAATCGTTGATACTTTTAACTCTCACAGCACCATTTCTAAGACCCTCATTTATGGAACAAATGTTTTTGCAAGCAGTACTTCACACTTTCACTCAGAATTGTTCTTAAATCGAAATATTCCATTCAAGAACAATTAAAAAACAATTTAGTAACTAAGACTGGCAGGTTTTCTTTTGCATTTTCAGCTGTTTTCCAAGATTTGCAAGAGTTTACTTAAAGCAAAAAAATCTGTCAAGTTCTTTAGGATGTCATGTAAATTGTATTGTGAAGTTTGCAATAATAAGCATTATCTTTACATATGCCATACATTCCAACGAATTGTGTTCTCTTCATTTAACCCATACCCATTAGGGAGCAGCACATAAAAGTAAACAATTCAATTGTATCAAAATAAATGGACTTTCTGTTGCTAAACTAAAGAAACAGAAGAGTTTTGTTTAAAGACCTGGACGGATTGCATGTAGTGATCCAATATGCAGTGTTACTGTGTCAGAAATAGTAGAAGAGGTCAAAACACAGAACAGTACAGAATACCTCTTCTAGGAATCAGTTTGTTTGTTCCTTTTTTGCAATTTGTTGATATTTAAATGGGACCAGCATTACATTGTTTGCTTTAATATTTGCTGGCTGATTACTTAGTTACCTTAAAGCTATAATTGGTAATCCTGTTCAGAAACACTTTTTGTTATACTGGGTAAAAATCATCATTCCATCCTGAAAGTAGTTAATACATTATGTATTCACAAAAAGGAGGTTAAAAAAAACCATTCTCTGTGGGAGCTGCAGGCCTGTGAAAACTCTAACCAATCTTTGCTGTTCGGTCTGAAAGGGATGGATTTGTCAGAGTTTTGTTGCTGCTCTCACCCATAGGCGATATACTCATCCCCTTCTGTCCCTCAAGTTCCGGGGGAATCACCTTATCTATTGGTTGTCCCACATGCCAATCATCCTGACGCGCTCATGTAACGGCAGTGTGCGAGCTCGTTCCTTCTGAGTTTCCGCCTACTGCTTGCTGGCTGCGCATGCGCAGTTCTAGTCTTTATGTATATGGTTAGCTTAGCCGCTAACCTAGCGGTTAGCCGTTCATTGTAGCTCCACTCCTCTCACCGTATACTTTGAACATGGCTGAGAGTCACAATAAGCGAAGTTCATGTTTATGACAAGAAAAGGAAGGACTCGTTAGAAAGAAATAAGACCACAGTGGATTTGGGAGATTTTTTTCACGCGATCCACCTAAAGAGCGGTAGAGCAAGACGGTCGTAAGACGGTCTTGCGCATGCACAGTTATTGAAAAGGGGACTTATGGAAACTTCCGGAAAAATCAATGACCCTAGCTTTAAGTGCAAACAATTGATGTTTATTATGTATTTTTTTTGTTAAAATATTTCAAAACTGCCATTTTATAAGACTCTATAAGGTAGTTGGTAGTTGTGTCTGTTCTACTGAAAACATCATTAGTTAAATTTTTTTAGTCCAACTGTTTTTAATGTTTTATTTTGTTTCTACATTTTATTCCTACTTGCTTTTATTCTGTTTTATTTTCCTATATTTTAATCATGTAAAGCACTTTGCATTGTCTCTGTACTGAATTGTGCTATATAAATAAATTTGCCTTGCCTTGCTAAGTATTGTCAATGTCTTACAGCAACACACATGTCATACATGTCTGCACGACGACAGGTTTGTAGAGTGTAAAAGGGTGATACCTGCATAATTAAATTGTAATATTTTCACATTTCCTGATAACGTTTAACAAAAACATGTTGGACGGCGAGCTCAGATGGCACAGAGGTAGTGAGCCCTGTATGGGAGCCTTAGTTCTCGACGTGGCTGACCCAGGTTTGACTGCTGCCTGAGGTACTTTACCATGTATCTTTCCCCCTCTCTCAAACCCCCTTTCCTGTACAGCCTACAAATTAGCCACTAGTGCCACAGAAACTGTTCATAGTTTCCCCCTCAAATTGGCTAAGCCACTTAATATTTAAACAGATTGCGCTAACTTATGTTAGCACAATGGAGGTTAGCAGAGAGGTGATTTACTACTTCATTGTTGCAGATACAGGAGCTTTACTGGCCTTTGATTTGCTTTTTCAAACATCACTGCATTAGTTCGTAGCGTTAGCACAGCTGGCACATGGCATCTTTTGGCATTTTTCTGTCCATCTGCCTTATAGGGAAATTATCTCTGAACAACGATTTTGTGTTTGCCTAGCCGGCTAAAGAAGTTTGCAAATGCTTTTTCTGGTTGTACTCGCCATGTTAGCAGAGTTTAACCCGGGACTTGTTGAGAATTAAAAATATATCTTAGTTGGGGTTACTGAGGAAAGCAGAGTGAGGCCTGTCCCTTCCTGCTTCAGCGTAAGATAAACATGGAGTTTTATTGTCCTGAGCGGGTGGTCAGCAGGAGAGGGGGTCAGTCATCCTCCCTCTGAGCTTGCAGGAGGAGTTTTAAAGTTGATAAAAGGAATGTCTTGGTAAAACTTACTTCAGACAGACAGACTTATCCACCGGTGAGAACATCTTGTAATGGTATGTACTCTGTCTCCATATTTAATTTCTATGAATTAAATATGTATTTAAACCGTTCTACCTCTGATCAATGCTTCCCCATTTATAGCCAAATCCGGAACTGGGAAAGATGGGTTTTTAATAGACATGTAACAGCAAGCCGGTAAAACCCTATCTTATCAGACTATAACCCGCACCATTGACTATGGTGCGGGTTATAGTCCTGATCCAGTGCTGCTTCTCCACAAACCCCACTCACACTGCTCCAAGAGAAACAGCGGCCAGCTGTGGCTAAGGCTGCGGAAAGGGCACTCAAGCAGAAGTTCACGTGGTCCTTTTTGTTGCTATCCCTCATATGCACTGATCTCTATTCATTCACTGGATTGCTGATTTGCCCGAAAAACTGAAGTCACTGGCCGCCATCTTGCTACTCCCTACTCTCACAGAATCCCATAGGATTTGGTTGCAACAACAAGCAGTTTTCTGGCTGTGTGAAAACCTTTCACAGGTAATTTTACAGTCAGTGAACATTATCAACTACTAGGAAATTATGTAATATTTTACGTGTTATTCATATTATATATATATATATATATATATATATATATATATATGTTTTTGTATATTGTTATTTATATATTTATAAATGTTATTTATATATATATATAAATAAATAACATGCTAAATATTTCAGCACATGACTTTCTCAGTACTTGATAGTATTAGTACATAACATAAAAGTTTATGACTGTCAAGTGTTTTACTTCTTTGCTGTGCTGTTCCCACACTTGAAGGGTGTACCAAGCTGAACTTTAAACTGGATTCCACTCAATGACCAGTTGAGTTGACCAATGACCAACGAATTTTTCCATTTATTTTTCTTCTTGTGTTATTTACAGTTAATCATTAATTATTAGTAGGTGAAAAACCTTAAAAGACAAACACAAACAAAACAAACATTTACTATATTGCACATTGTAAGAATCAGTTGTGAGAAATTTATCATTAAATACATTTATGAAAATAGGCTATGGTTTTATCTTTAAATTAGGACAAACTACTTTTTAATTATTTATTACAAAAATGCGTCAAAAATATCAAAGCAGTTTAACCACGCTACAAACAAACATTTCGCCCACATCTGAAAGCCTCATCAGCGCAGCGCATACCTCGCATTCACAACAAAGGATCAAACACAAGCTTACCGGCTGTCTGTTCAGTTCTTTGCTTCCTTGGTACAAACCTCGCACAGCTCTTTTAACTGCCCGAGTAAAATGGCAAACTTTATATTTTGTGCTGCAGTCCTTCTGCTCAAGCCAGGAAGTTTGTCTCACCTTGTTGTGATTGATTTCACCTGGTTAGTTGCGCGCTCATGCTCAAACAACTGACGTGAAGAGCGTGATTGATTTCATCAGGTAAGCTGCGCGCTCACGCTCAAACAGCTGACGTAAAGGGGCGTTCTCCGCAACACTCAGAATGGTCCCGGTGTCTGTCACTTCTCTGCAGCAGCAGCAGGGCAGCGTGTCCCGCTCATACAGCTGACATAAAGGGGCGTTCGCCGCAACACCTCCCACTCAACACTGCATGAAAAGTGTGATTTTCGTCACTATGCGGCACTGTAGATTGTCGTGGAAGTTCAGGTTAACGGCTGTTCACGGTCATTTGCAGGCAACACCGAAAACTGCCATGAATGGGGTACCGCGCACGTGACGTCACCGCCTCAAGAGCAACGCCCCTTTTGCCGCTTAGGTAGGACAAACCGATAGAGAACGTACGTAGCAACCAGCAACAGAACCAGCGATATGACCGACTTTGCAGCCATTAAACTTTCCCAAGACGATGTCCCAGGCGCACGGTTTACTGGTCGAACTGTGGAAGAACAAACCAACCTTCAGCTCAAACCATGGCTTGAGTGTCGAGGGCTTAAAAAGACCGGAAAACGGGCCGAGCTGATCGAACGGTAAGCTTTGTTTTTTTTTTCCTGCGCGGCGGTCATGCCGTCGTCGGCCGTTTTTTTGTTTGTAATCACCGTCCAGGAATCGGTATATGTTTAATGTTTGTCTCATTTGAAATGTTTTTGAATAGGCTATCCTGGTAGCAGGGTATCATCATGTTAGCGCCTGCTACCATGATAGCCTATATGCTATCATGGTAGCAGGCGTTTCATTATTAACATCTCGGCCACCAAAATAATCTTACCTGTTCACTACTTGATGTCGCTGGAATTGGGTCAGGATGTTCTTCGGTTGTGCCCTTTCCTCCGACAAAATGCTTGCTACATATGTAGGCCGACCGCACCGATGGACCAAGCGCACACATTTCTCCTTGGCACTCTTGAATTTCGGGAAAGTAATGAAGAAAACATCCTTCATATGCGGCCGATCAGCGTACCTCGAGTCGCTGTTGCACGTTCCATAGCAACAATGTTTATAAACCATGGTCTTAGATTTTGGAAAAAGCAGTCTTTTAAACGAGTACAACCTAGGCTAACGCATGTCTCTTCCACAGCAAAACAGCGGCGGGTTTGGGAGTTTGTCCTACTGTTTACCACGTGATGTGACGTCATCGTGACGTTACGTTTCTAAAAATAGCTCGCTCGCGGTACCCCATTGTCAGAAATTGACGTGGCAGTTGTCCCCCCATGACCCCCCTCCTCCTAATTCTAGGGGAGGCTTTAACATGTAAATGAAAATGCTGTGAGCTATAGAAATGCAAATCAGGGTTGCAGGGGGAGTTTACCCCACGTCTCGCGTTCAACTCGCCTTCAACTCCTCTCGATCCACAACTTTCAGCCAGTCCGCAGACTGACGAGAAGAAACTGCTGATTGCTATCAGTGGACTGTCTCATATGAGTCAGTCGGTATTGAAGCAATGCCAAGAGCGTGGAAATGTTCCAGTCAGAAGTTTTGGTTGGGTCATTCATGATAAAGTAAATTAAATGGGGTTTAATGAACTAAAAATAAGTCCCACTGTACCTTTCCCAGATACTCCACCATGGTTTTTTAGGGAGGTGGCCACTGATTTGGAATTATTAGAAGAAAAACAAAATAATTATTATTATTCAGCAGTATTTAGATATAAGGTATGAAAATATGACACAAATATATACAGATGCGTCAAAAGAGGAAAATGGTA
This sequence comes from Fundulus diaphanus, assembly GCA_037039145.1. Taxonomy (NCBI): domain Eukaryota; kingdom Metazoa; phylum Chordata; class Actinopteri; order Cyprinodontiformes; family Fundulidae; genus Fundulus; species Fundulus diaphanus. Next base: position 53,907,314 of record CM073133.1, read on the forward strand.
AAACAGGAGTAGCATTCCGAAAGAAAATATTTCTATAAAAAGAAGGACAACAGATAATTTATCAATTTTTTATTATTATTATTTTGGCATTACAATGGGTGCTGGAGGTGAAGCCTAGAAATGTAGTTATCTGTTCAGATTCATTGTGTTGCCTGACTAGTTTTAAAAGTGGAAAATCTGAAAGCCGTCAAGATCTTTTAGATGAAGTCAGTTATTTAATATATGGTATACAGCGACAGGATTCAATTCACATGGGTTCCAGCACATAAAGGAATTTTAGGTAATGAAAAAGTAGATAAGTTAGCTAAAGAAGCAGTTAAGGCAAGACAAATTAAATATGATGTCCCACTAAGTAGAACAGAAATATAAGTAATTATTAAAGATAAAATAAATAATATATGGCAGGAGAGATGGAATTTAGAAGAAAAAGGAAGACATTTATATAAAATACAAAAAGATATTATCATAAGATATAATATTATAATGAATAGAAGAGAGGAAATATGGATAAACAGGTTGAGGATAGGGCATACTAGTTTAAATACTGGTTTAAAAATAATAGGGAAACATCCAACAGGTAATTGTTCTTATTGTGGAGAAATCGAAGGAGTAGAACATGTTTTGATTTATTGTAGGAAATATATTAAAGAGAGGAAAGAACTGGAAAGGGTATTGGGGAGTTCAGTAAAGATGGCAGAATTATTAGGGAAACATCAATCAGATAAAATAATTAAAGCACTTATTAAATATTTAAAAGATACAGAATTAGCTCGGATGATTTAGTGTGTATGTATGTGTGTGTGAGTGTGTAAGTAAAGATATAATCTAGTTTCATTAAGATATAAAGATATATAGGAAAATATATTTCTAAATTACATCTCCGTTCAGTTGATGGCGGTAATGCACACAGTATGTAAACTGCCAGAAAACACAGAATAAGAAGAAGAAGAAGAAGAAGATGAAGAAGACTGTCTCGTACAACATACTGCCGATATGAATGAGCGGTTCACTGAACTGCAGAATTCGGTAAACTCCAGGATGCTGTCCATAGAGGACAAGTTGGCGGCTGTGCAGTCGAACAACTGTGCGAGAGAGACTTACTCCAAGAAGAGAAGACGGATCAATCCCAAACTTGCGGTAAGAATATGTTCGGTGAATGCTAGCTAAGCTAAAAGTAGCCTAGCCTAAAACCAACGCTAGGAATAGCCTAGTAGCCTTCAAAAGAACAAGCTTTATTAAAGTGTATTTTTTTGTTACAGGAAGCAGTACGCCGTCTTCACAACTCGGAGACAAATTGCAGGCGCTATGAACCGGAGCAAGGCGGTGACCTCCTATTTGCTCGGAGCAATATCTGCAAGTCCAGATTTACACGATGTTGATAAAGACGAAATTGTGTGTAAGTGACTTGTTTTTACTGCTTCTCCTTCCTTGTTTAATGTTACTGTGACTTGCGTTTGATTTTTATTCATACCACTCTCATTTAATTGTTTTCTAGCCGCCTGTAAGAACTATTATGAGACGGTACGCAGGACGGTACGCAGCCAGAAAACTCATTGCGGGCGGAAGCTGCGGTTCAGCTCGGAGTCGAGCGAGAAGAAAAAGGTAAGACTTTATTTGACTATTTTTATATATATATATATATATATATATATACACTCACCGGCCACTTTATTAGGTACACCTGTCCAACTGCTCGTTAACACTTAATTTCTAAGCAGCCAATCACATGGCGGCAACTCAGTGCATTTAGGTATGTAGAATCTCCTGCAGTTCAAACCGAGCATCAGTATGGGGAAGAAAGGTGATTTGAGTGACTTTGAATGTGGCATGATTGTTGGTGCCAGAAGGGCTGGTCTGAGTATTTCAGAAACTGCTAATCTACTGGGATTTTCACGCACAACCATCTCTAGGGTTTACAGAGAATGGTCCGAAAAAGAAAAAACATCCAGTGAGCGGCAGTTCTGTGGGCGGAAATGCCTTGTTGATGCCAGAGGTCAGAGGAGAATGGCCAGACTGGTTCGAGCTGATAGAAGGGCAACAGTGACTCAAATAACCACCCGTTACAACCAAGGTGGGCAGAAGAGCATCTCTGAACGCACAGTACGTCGAACTTTGAGGCAGATGGGCTACAGCAGCAGAAGACCACATCGGGTGCCACTCCTTTCAGCTAAGAACAGGAAACTGAGGCTACAATTTGCACAAGCTCATCGAAATTGGACAATAGAAGATTGGAAAAACGTTGCCTGGTCTGATGAGTCTCGATTTCTGCTGCGACAGTCGGATGGTAGGGTCAGAATTTGGCGTCTACAACATGAAAGCATGGATCCATCCTGCCTTGTATCAACGGTTCAGGCTGGTGGTGGTGGTGTCATGGTGTGGGGAATATTTGCTTGGCACTCTTTGGGCCCCTTGGTACCAATTGAGCATCGTTGCAACGCCACAGCCTACCTGAGTATTGTTGCTGACCATGTCCATCCCTTTATGACCACAATGTACCCAACCCATGATGGCTACTTTCAGCAGGATAATGCGCCATGTCATAAAGCTGGAATCATCTCAGACTGGTTTCTTGAACATGACAATGAGTTCGCTGTACTCAAATGGCCTCCACAGTCACCAGATCTCAATCCAATAGAGCATCTTTTGGATGTGGTGGAACGGGAGATTCGCATCATGGATGTGCAGCCGACAAATCTGCGGCAACTGTGTGATGCCATCATGTCAATATGGACCAAACTCCCTGAGGAATGCTTCCAGCACCTTGTTGAATCTATGCCACGAAGAATTGAGGCAGTTCTGAAGGCAAAAGGGGGTCCAACACGTTACTAGCATGGGGTACCTAATAAAGTGGCCGGTGAGTGTATATATATATATATATATATATATGCCAACCAATCACGAGCGATTTTACTTGTTTGAAAATAATGGTTTCATCCAATACTCAGTGTCAGTGGCTAACCACCTTTTCATTGCCACTTTTGCAGGACGTGAAGGTCTTGACTCGTAGACATTGGTTTAAAAAAAAACTTACGTAATCCAATGTAAGAAAAAATGACTTGTTTATTACGAACGTGAAGTTGCAAAAAAGATTGTCAACATTACGGTAAGTAAAAAAAAAAACCAAAACTTGAATCTTACGGTCAAAAAACTGTAGCTCCTCGCCCTGCACCATTGCTTTTTTTTTTTTTTCTTTTCTTTTCACAGTACCCCGCGCATGCGCACCTATACAGACAAAACTGTGCACCTTTCGCTACTTAAACAGGACATCAAAGGAGCCTCATAAAAAACAAAAACACGATCTATCAAATATCAAATATAGAAAACAATACAAAATAAAACCAAATGTCTATCAATACACTAACGGTATACATTCCTCATAATTAAATTATGATAATCAGCAGAAAATAAAACATAATGTCTATATGGCTCTAACATTCCGGCCCCTAATTGTTCTTGTAGGCTACAAAACAATTACCTTTTACATATCCATAGAGCCATACAAGTTGCTTTCCAAAAAAGTAGATACGATCCATGTAATACTTAATCTTTTACATTCAAAACAAGTTGGGTAACTATAAGAAAATTTTTTTTTTTTGCAGTCTTTCTGATGGAAGTGTACAAAGAAAACAAAAAAAATGGAGTCAGAGGTTCCAGAACATGACTCACCGTTGGAGACCAGCCTTTACCGCTGCCTCTGTTGACATGTGAAAGACCACTACATATCCGCTTCAAGCAGCATGCAGAGCTTGGAGATAGGTCTAAGCAGAACACTTGTGCTGGTTTTCACCTTAGCCTGACGAACATGCCCTCTGCAGTCTTCTATTGTTTCCATAACCCGACCCATGATCCATGAATTCCTCGGGACTGTGTCGTCAATGATGAGAACAATATCACCTTCAGTGATATTCCGCCTTGGGAGACACCATTTCTGCCTCTGTTGTAGTGTCAGCAAATATTCCTTCGTCCAGCGTCTCCAAAATAAATCGCTCAGGTATTGGACCTGCCGCCACCTACGTCTGGAGTAAATGTCATTTCTGTCAAAGATACCTGGTGGTAATGGTGTTTTGGCTTTCATCGACAGAAGGTGATTTGGCGTTAATGCCTCCAAGTCATTTAGGTCATTGGAGACCTTTGTAATGGGGCGGCTATTCAAAATAGCTTCAACTTCACAGAGCAAAGTTTGCAGCCCTTCCTCATCAACTGTTTGCTGCTTTACAACTGAGTTGAGCACCTTCCTTATTGTCCGTATCTGTCACTCCCAAATACCGCCAAAATGAGACGCCGCAGGGGGATTGAACATCCAAGTGATGCCTTTTGCTGTCAAGGTGTTCTGAATCTTTGCATCATTCAAAGCTTGCACTGACTCTCGCAGCTCACGCTCTGCTCCTACAAGGTTGGTTCCATTGTCGGAGCGAATAAGCTTGACTTGCCCTCTGCGAGCAATGAATCTGCGCAATGCATGAATACAGGAGCTTGTATCCAAAGAACTTGCTAGCTAAATATGTACAGCTCGCATTGTTAAACATGTGAAAATCACACCATACTTCTTTATCATGATTCGACCTCTCTTAATTTCAAAAGGGCCAAAATAGTCCATTCCAACGTTTGTAAACGGTGGTTCATCAGGTACAAGCCGTTCACTAGGCAAATCTGCCATGAATTGATGTCCTGATTTTCCATGCTGCCGTTTGCAGGTTACACATCTGGATAGAACTGTCCGGATGACTGAATGTGCTCTCAATATCCAGTATTGCTGTCGCACCTTTGACAAAACATGATTTCTGCCACTGTGCCCAAGATCTTCGTGCACAGATGTGAGAATAAGAGACGTGATGTGCATATCTTTGCTTAAAACTGCAGGATGTTTTAACTCCTCTTCCATTGAAGACTTATTCAACCTGCCACCAACTCTCAATATGCCCTTCTGCAGGACAGGTGCCAGCTGATAAAGACAGTTCCCCTTTGGCATCAGCTTACCTTCCTGAAGCAGCCTGATTTCTTTGTGGAATTTCTTTGCTTGACTGAGACGAACTACCTCCAACTCTGCTTCTACGATGTCACTCACGGATATTGACTGTCTTGGAAAGGAAGCTTTGATGTCCGTGATTTGTTTCTCAAGCTCAATCTTTTGACTGTTTTCATCGAGCCTTCTCGTTTCAAGAGACGTTTTTAACTCTTTTCTCTTCTGCGCACAGAGCTTTAACATGCTTTTCAGTTTCAGGTACCATGCAACGCCACGCTTCAAGCGATACCAACTTGAATAATGGTGAATGAGTTGGGAGGTTGGATCCATATCTCCACTAATATCAAGCGTACAAACAGAAACATCTTTGACCTCTGGGTCACAACTAAGTGTCTGATTTACGCTAAGTGGGAAATTTGGCCACTCTGACTCTTGCTTAGTCAAGAAGTCAGGACCCCTGATCCAAGTTTCTGCCTTTAAAAAGGCATCCATAGTAAGTCCTCTGGAAGCAAAGTCTGCTGGATTAGCAGAGGAATTCACAAATCTCCACTGAGATATCTCTGATTTATCTCTTATTGCAGTAACTCGGTTGGCAACAAACGTATGGTATCTGGCACTCTCATTTCGGATGTACTGAAGAACAGAAGTACTGTCGGTCCAGAACACAGACTCCTTCAAGTCAAGATCCAGTTCTTCTCTCATTACCATGTCCATTTTTGCGGCTACAACTGCAGCTGTGAGCTCAAGACGAGGTATGCTGACTGGTTTTAATGGCGTGACCCTGGCTTTGCCAATAACAAAAGCACTGTGTGACTGGTTTTGCCTGTTTATAGAAACCAGGTAGGTGACTGTACCATATCCCTTCTCACTTGCGTCCGCAAAGTGGTGGAGCCTTGCTGATATAGTCTCACCAAAATTTGTTGGTTTGAAACATCTCTTAACCTGAAACGTTGCCAAGTGTTGCAGTGTTGTCACCCACCTTTCCCACTGCACAGAGAGAGCTTCTGGCATGTTGTCATCCCAAGCATGCTTTGTTCTGCATAGCTCCTGCAGGATCTGCTTCACTGGAAGGATTAGCGGAGCTAAAATCCCAAGAGGATCATATATTGAACTCACCATTGAAAGTACTCCTCTTCTTGTCACTGGCTTGTTCTGGATAACAACTCTAAATTTCAGAGCGTCTGATTCCACGCACCACTGAACTCCTAAAGCTCTTTCTACTGGGAGCTGATCCTTTCTTAGATCCAGTTCCTTGATTTCCTTAGCCCACTCCTCCTCCGGTAATGATGCCAGTACAACTCTACTGTTGGAAATCCATTTAGTCAGTTTGAAGCCTCCTGTTTTACATAAAACCAGAAGATCTTGAATAAGAGCAACTGCTTGTTTCTCAGTAGCAACAGACTTGAGACAGTCGTCAACGTAAAAGTTCTTCAATACTGTGCTTGTTGCCTCCAAGCTGAAACTTTCCCGATGATCCTCAGCACACTTTCTTAATGCAAAATTTGCACAACTTGGTGACGACGTCGCACCAAACAGGTGAACAACCATTCGGTATTCCTTCAGTTCTTGGTTAAGGTCACCTCGAGGCCACCACAGAAATCTGAGCATGTCAGTGTCTTCCTTCGGAACTTTGACCTGATAAAACATGCTTTCAATGTCAGACATAAAAGCAACTGGCTCCTGCCTAAATCTTGTCAGTACGCCAATGAGGGAGCTTGTCAGGTCTGGACCTTGTAACAAACGAGAGTTCAAAGAAGTACCTTGATACGAGGCTGCACAGTCGAATACCACCCGCAGCTTCTGTTTAGTTGGGTGGTAAACCCCGTGATGTGGGATGTACCATATTCTGCTGCAGCTTTTATGAACGTCGTTCATGGGAACTTCCTCAGCATAGCCCTTTTCTAAGGTTTCAGTCATGAACTTTTTGTATTCCTCATGAAACGTTGCATTTCTTAACAACTTTCGCTTCAAGCTTTCCATTCTCTGTACTGCAACAGTGCGGTTGTTTGGGAATGCTGCATTTTTCTCCTTAAAGGGTAGACCAATGCTATAATGACCATCAACAAATTTCACTGACTGTGAAACAGAGTCCAGAAACTGTTTGTCCTCATGAGACATCTCCAGTTTTCCAGTTTGTTGGTGCTCAGGGAAGTCAAACTTTATCTGCTGCTGAGTTAGATCCTCTAACCTTGCCACTGAAATCCTATTTGCTGTAACCTGGGACCACTCAGCATCTGCTTTACCGTGGGTCACTTCTCTTGGCAAAGGCCCATTAATTGTCCAACCCAGAACAGTCTTTATGGCATACGGTCCATTTCCCTGGCTGTTAATGACCTTCCATGGTTCAAGTGCCTTTGGGACATTTGCTCCAATCAGCAAACCTATTCCTGCATCAACTTGTTTAAGCTGAACCTCTTTCAAATATGGCCACTTGTCTATGTCCTTCTGTTGTGGGACATTTGCTTTTTTAACTGGAATTTCAGTCTGTGAGAAGACTTGGGGGAGCTTCACAAACCTGCTTTCATCCAAGCTGCTAACTTCAAGACCACTGACAACATGTGTGCTGATTAGCTCCTCCTTTCCCATAGTGCGGAGTAATATGTTACTACTTTTACCTGTTACATTTAAGTCCTTCATCAGCTGCTCTGTGCAAAATGTTCCAGTGCTGCCTGGATCTAAGAACGCATGAGTTACAACCGACACTATGACCCATTTTCTGGCAGAAATGACACTGTTTTATGCTTGTGTAAACATTGCTTTCTCTAGCCTTTTTAACCTGTTCTGCATTTTTAGACACAGGTGTTACATCCATAGCAAAGCTGTTTTTCTTGACTTTTGCAAAGCTTTCCTTTCTTGTTTCAGGCTTGCTACAAATTCTAGTTGAAGCTGGCTCTTGTAGGTTGCCAAACAACGGATCTGAAGCTATTTTTGCCTGCTTGTCCACAAAACTGACCAAATCAGCAAACCTAGCCCTTATTCCAGTCCTTTCCTGGATGTCAAAGGCAACCCCCCTCCATTTGTCTCTTAACTTGAAGGGAAGTTTGGTGGTGACTGCCCTCATGTTAGAGGGACTATCCATTTCCTCAATGTACTCCAAGCTGTCTACTGTATTACAGCAACTAGTGAGAAACACAGCAAACTCAGTGAGAGCTTTTCCATCTTCTGACCTAATAACAGGCCAATTCAGTGCTCTTTCAATGTAAGCAGAAGCAATAGTGTACTCATTTCCAAAATGCTTCTTTAAAAGCTTCTTGGCTTCCACATAACCTTTGTTTGGATGCATATGGGCACAACTGCGGACAATAACTTTCGGTCTGCCACGAGTGTATTGCTCAAGAAAATGTAACCTGTCTCTGTTGTTATCAGTCCTTTCTTCAATCCCATGCTCGAACGCTTTTACAAAGAACTCAAACTCTAAAGGATCCCCATCAAAGATGGGCACATCCAACCGTGGGAGAGTAGACACTTTCTGTTGCTTTACTAGAAGCTCTGTGATTTCGTTCTGACGCTGCATAACACTCAGCAAGTCTACAAAATTATCAACCCTTCTTTGTCCTGTACTCGGTTGTTCATGCAAATCTGAACGTGGCTGATAGAGTCTGCTCTCGCTATTTGAACTTCTTTGAGCAACAACATCTTGCATGACATCTGGCCCTGAGCGGTCATAGAAGCCTCTGGTATTCGAATGCCCAGATCTGAATCTGCCCTCACCACCTTGGCTTGCAGCAGTACTTATGTGAGCAGCCATTCCATCCACAGGTTCTGCTCGAACACTGTTAGCATGCTCTCCTACAGTCAACACCTCAAGCTTTGCATCAGCCATGGCAATAGCTGTTTTCAATTCCAGCTCCTCTTTTCTTGCCCTAAGCGCTGCCTCTTCCTGCTCAAGCTGTTGTTTGAATTTCAATGCATCAGCACGTGCCAAAAGAGCTGCCTTTTGAGCTTCTACCTTAAGTCTAGCAGAGGATGCAGTTGAAGACACACTTGAAGATGTCACAGAAGATTCTTCACCACGCTTTCTGTCACGCTTAGATGACACCATTGAAGCACTGTCTGTTGGCTTAATTTCAGCATCAGCTGCTTTAGCCTCTTCGGATCTCTGTTTACTTTCATCCAACCAATTCTCAACTTTCTCAACAAAGGTTTTCAGATAGATCGCCTTTGGTTCAAACCATTGCACCTGGTCATCAAGCAGTTCCTGATCACTGAGATGCTCTTTAATGCTGTCATTTATTCCACAGAACTCCATGTATGTATTTGCAAAGTCCGACTTTATTTTAGCAGCGACCTCATCAGCATTAGTATCATCTTCCATCAAAGCTTCAATTTCCTTTATCCTTTTGGTAAGACAGTTTAACTTAGCTTTCCTTGTTCCTTTAAGCTGATTAAGCTTGCCCTCCAGCGCTTTAACAGTAGGCTTTGACACCCTTTTAGCTTCGTTTGTTAGCTCCATGCTAATTGCGTCCCACAAACTCTTAACGCAAATTAACACTTTACAGACGGACGTCGCTGTCAAAATCCAACTGGCTTTTACGTTTCGATGGTGTAACGTTTGCACGTTCTTACTTCATGTGAAGACGAGCCGCTTTTGGTCCTGGTTCAGCACATGTCTTTTCGATACGGCGAGGCGAGCTTTTCCCCGTTCGTAGCTCCAGTTCTCAATCCGCTGGCTCCACTTAATCCCTTGTACAGCGTTTTGTTGAGAAATCCTCTTGATCAGGAGCAGTTTTTTGACTTAATGTCAGTGGCTAACCACCTTTTCATTGCCACTTTTGCAGGACGTGAAGGTCTTGACTCGTAGACATTGGTTTAAAAAAAAACTTACGTAATCCAATGTAAGAAAAAATGACTTGTTTATTACGAACGTGAAGTTGCAAAAAAGATTGTCAACATTACGGTAAGTAAAAAAAAAAAACCAAAACTTGAATCTTACGGTCAAAAAACTGTAGCTCCTCGCCCTGCACCATTGCTTTTTTTTTTTTTTTCTTTTCTTTTCACAGTACCCCGCGCATGCGCACCTATACAGACAAAACTGTGCACCTTTCGCTACTTAAACAGGACATCAAAGGAGCCTCATAAAAAACAAAAACACGATCTATCAAATATCAAATATAGAAAACAATACAAAATAAAACCAAATGTCTATCAATACACTAACGGTATACATTCCTCATAATTAAATTATGATAATCAGCAGAAAATAAAACATAATGTCTATATGGCTCTAACACTCAGTAAGAACATTCAAGCCTGACCTGGCCACGTGTGCTTTTGCTGCCAATCAGGAGCGATTTTACTTGTTTGAAATAGTGGTTTGATCCAATACTGAGTAGGTTATTCAAGCCAGACCTGGCCAGCCGCGCAGGTTCGCTGCATTCATATGCTAATTAGGGCCATTAGTACAGCTGATTGCTCTCCACATACGTCATTGTCCGGTTCCGACAATTTGTGGCACTGACAAACGGCGACAAGCGCGGGTTGCAAATTGTCAACTGCCGAAAATGAGGGAGATCTGCGGTAGTTTACGGGGACGAAAATCTCACTTTTCATGCAGTGCAAGCTTTCTGCACTTGGACAGAAAGGTTGCAAACTGAAAAGGCAAACAGCTTAAATGCTAGGGTCACTGCTCTTCTACAGGCAGCAGAACTACAAGCCGCCTAACATCTCCGCGCAGTATCACACCATTTTTGGTCTCTCTTTCCGGTCACCAGAAAATGGAGAGTGGGCCGCTGGTTGTTGAGGTTGGACACAGCTGCCTGGGATGACAAGCACTTCAGCATCTCTGACGATGCCCTTTGGGGCCTTCGGTAGCTATTGTGACGACTCGGCCAAGCCTAAACTGCCCTCGCAAGGCATTTTGATCACAGAGCCAAACAATATCGCCGACGGACACATTTCTCTCTGTGGTGTGCCACATGGACCTGACGAACAGCTGCAGCTCCATTGCGATGCGGTGAATCGGCAGGGAGCACCTTCCAGGTCCAGCCTGTCCCATTCTTTGCAGCATATTCTTCCAGGCTTGATGTGTCTTGGCTACTCAGGAAGCTGTAGAGGTCCTCCAGCAGAGATTTTGCACCCACAAAGTTAGTTCCTGGGTCTAGACCAGACCTTGGTGGGGTGGCAGTAAACCTTTGGTAGGCCATGAGGAAGCTCTCTGTGGACATGCTGTTGACAAGGTCAATGTGCAGGGCCCGGCTTGCCATGCAGCAGAAGACAACCCCCCAGACCTTCATGGCGACTCTTCTTTTGACGTCATCTCTTACCAAGTATGGTCCAAACAGGTCAATGGATATGAACTGGAACGGTGCAGCAGGTCTTGATCTTTCCACCGGCAGGTCACCCATCACTTGTTGGCAGACTCGAGCTCTGGCCTTTTTGCAGTGGACGCACTGGTTAACAACTTGTTGAGCCAGTCTCCTTGCCTTGCACGATCCAAGCCTTCTGCCGCATTCTGAGTAAAGTCCCAGCAACTCCTTCATGGCCTTCCTGGTGACTTTGGCGTGCCAGTAGAGTCCCCAGCCAGGCATTGAAGGGGATCAGTGGAACAGCCCGGCCATCTTCCTTGAAGTGCTGGATCCTGCCACCGCACAGCAATAGCCCACTGGCCTCGTCCTTGTACACGACGAGCCGATCTGTTGTAGTGCTGGGGAAGGCAGCTCCTTCTTGTGCCGCAAGGCAGAGGTCTCGGAAGGCATCCTCTCTCTCGGCCACGGTGACTGTACCAGCCAATGGGACTGCCTCCCACTTTGGTTTTCCCCGGATTCGGCCATGGAGAAATTTCTTTGCTGCCCTCCAGACCAGTGCGAGAGACTTTACCAGTCTGGTTAGGCTGCTGAATCGTTGGACTTTCACCAGGTTTGTGACTGCAGCCCCGGCAGGAGGCCTGTGCAGCTCGGCAGAGCATGAAATCGGTTCCAGCTTAGGTTCTTTCTTTGCTCCAGCTCGGGTAAGAGCAGCGACGAATGCCTTCTTCTGGATGCGCATGAGGTTCTCCCTAGCTTTCACAGCAACTTCTTTTGCGGACTTTATTGGGCACTCACTCTCTGGGAGACTTAGAAACTTGGGACCCAGCTGCCATTCTGTGCCTTCATCCAACTCCTTTTGACTTGCTCCTCTTGAGATAATATCTGCGACATTGAGAGGCCCATGGAGCCACCAGCAGTCTTGGATATAACTGCCTTGGATTTCTCCAATTCTATTAGCAAAAAACGTTTGGTAGCCGTAGCTCTCACGTTGGATGGCACCAAGGACTGTCTGGCTGTCAACTAGGTGGTACCATTTTTCCATGCGGATGTTGCCGTGCTTCTGAAAGTGCTTCTTCAGACGAGCAGCGTAGACGGCACCGCAGACCTCCGGACACATCGCCCTTGTGGTCTAATGGTGTCAACCTGGCTTTGGCTTCAACCAGTCGTAGGGTCACAATGTGTGGCATTTCCCACCATAGGTAAATTACAGCACCGTAAGAGCGCTCGCTGCCATCGGAGAAGGTGATACCGCAGGGCTTGGCACGAGGGTCAGGTGGCATCAAGGCTCTGGTGAATTTCAACTGGCTGAGCTCAGCATAGTCTTCAAGGACGCAGATGGCGTCATCCCGGAGACCCTCGGACAAAGTTGCATCCCATGTATCCTCTAATGGACTGTATTTGACCTTTGCTTCCTGGAATGCTCTTCTCACCAGGATGGCTCCCTTCTGCTTGACCGGTGTTACAAGGCCGAGGGGATCGTACAGCCCAGAGACTTGACTAAGGAGCTCTCACCGGGTGAGTGGATTTGGTCCCTGGCCCCTGACTTCCTCTTTTGACAGGTTTACTCCAAGCCTCATTTTCTTCTTTTTGGAGAAGATCACAGCCACCATCAAGCGAATCTTGTCGCTCAGTGGATCATATCCAAGACCCAGGGCTTTGTTGTTCTCCTCTGAGAGTTGGTTTGGGAGGACCATCACTGAGGGTTCTTTCTCCTGGGGGTCACCTGATTCTGACCTCCCACTTTGGCCTGAGTAGACCCATGGCTTGAGGTAGAATCCCTCAGCTTCCAGGATGTGTTCAACATTGGCCGTTATTTGCTTGAGCTGGTGCAGGTCATTATGCAAGGTCAAGATGTCGTTGACATATGCATCTTGCTCCAGCACTCAACGCTCTTCTGCAAGATGGTGGAACATGGGCAGACTGGCTCTCTCCCGCATGGCGACTTGTGCGATACAGCCAGCTGGCTTATCGCCAATGTTGACCCTGGTGATGGCATATTCCTGGATGTCCTCCTCCTCAGAGTCTCTCCAAAGGAAGCGATGAAGGTGTACTTCTTGGTCCTCAAGCCATACAGAGTTGTAAATTTTTTTGATGTCCCCAAGTGCAGCGAAGACACCTTGCCGGAATCGGATGAGGACAGCACAAATGTCATTGAGGACATCTGGACCTTTAAGGAGGAGGTCATTCAGGCTTTGGCCCTTAAATTTCTGGCTACTGTTCCAGACAAGACGGACTGGAGTAGTCACAGAGTGAGGATTTGGAGCGATCAAGTGACTAATGTATCACACAGTTCCAGTCCAGGTTGCCAAGTCTTCTTTGGACAGTTTGACAGCAGCTCTCTGCTCGACCATCTCATGGACTTGCGCTTTGTAGGCCGCCTTCCATTTTGGCTCCTTTGCTAACTGCTCCTCTGTCCTCAGGAATGTTGCTTCAACAGCCCTTCTGTTATTCGGCAATGTTACTGGATCTTCCACCCAGGGATATTTGGCATGCCAATGTGGTTTCTCACTGTGCTGATCTTCAGTGGTGTATGTCAGTCCACTCTTTATTTGCTCCAGTTCCCGTTCTTCAGAGATTGACATCTCCTTCCCTCCAGGCTGGCAATTTCCACATCTGCAGACGCCGCACCTAGGCTCGCACGCGGCCCCTATGCTGTCCCACTTCCACCAGTCCATGAAGTCTCGGCTGGCAACAGACGTAATGGCTTTGGTGAGTTGAGGTGGCTGCATTGAGACACGGCTGATGAGTTCTCTGTACTCTATATGGAGCGTGCAAAGTGGGTTCTGGAGCCGTGGGCCATGACTTTGACCTCTTCCAGCAAATCTGGATGAGAGCCACCGACTGTCCTGTGGGATGGGGACCATCCCACAGGACCAGGTCACCGACAGAGCGCACCTTCTGAGGGACGAGTTGGCCTTTGTGGCTGATGAGCAGCTTGATTTTGGTGGGACGGACCAGCTCATTAAGAGGGACGTCGGGGAATAGTTTTTGCAAAGTCTTGGGCGACACACGGCGATTGACCTCTGCTATGCTGTCCAGCCGTAACACACGAGCTGGTGGGATCTAAGGGTTGCCTTTGGGGTTGCAATCCGGATCTTCAGGAGGTAATGCTTGGTCTCCACTGTCACTTGCATTCCACCAACTCCATGGACTATGAGCGTCACATCCTCACTCCTCAAATTCAGTTTACCAGCAGCCTCATGGGTGATGTAGTTCGTGTCGGACGCCAAATCTATCAATGTCCCAATCTTCTGGCCAGCATTTGCAGTGACTTCCAGGATCATCATTATGACGGGGAACTCTTCAAGGCCATTTGCAGCTAGCAGACATCTCTCTGGCACAGCTGATCTTAATGTCTTAGCGACAGAGTTGCAGAACACATTTCGGCATCGTTGAGCAAGATCAGGGGGCAGGCTTGTCAGGAACTCTTCCTGTGTCTCGGTGCCCTTTTTCCATCCACCTCTTTGCGGATTGGGCTTTGGCCTCTCTGGCCCGTCTACTTTGCTTCCAGCCTTGGGACAGAGGTAGAAGTGATGAGTGCCCTTACAGCCCTCGTTCTTGCACAGGAAGGTGGTCTTGCACTCTGCGTAATTGTCGTGGACATTGAGACACCTCCCACATGCACCAATCCTCTCAACTGCTTACTTCTTCTCAGGTACTTTGAGAGTTTTGAATTTCTTGCAGTAGTAAAGTTTCTTTCTGTGGCCCCTCTCTCCACAGACAACGCAGGATGCTTGGGAACACTGGGAGTCGGTGGTCTTTGTGCGCGCATGCTTTTGGGGGACTCTTGTCTCTCTCCTGCTGGGGTTCTCATCCTTCAGTTGGTCCAGCTGCTCGTAAATCTTCTCCTGACTTCTCAGGAACTTGAGAAGCATGTCAAACCCGTCTTCAGGGGAGGCGTTTTCCTCTCTTTCTGACACATGGACCAGCCACTCCTTCTTTAGGCCCTCTGGCAGCTTACTCTCCCGAGACTTTGTGACGAGTGGGTATTTCAGAGCGCCAGTGTTTCCCAGACCCCTGAGGTCATACAGGGCCTTTTCCACAATTTGTATTAAGTCCACAATTCTCCTAGGTTGGTGACTTTTCACTGGTGGCAGCGCCTGCAGCTCCTCAATGATTTCCAGTGCAATTGCTGTCTTATTTCCGGACCTGTTTTCAAGGACACGGAAAATCTCTTCCGCCGTTCCGTATGTCGACAGGCGAAGGTCCCTCACTACTTTGTCCTCCAGACTGCTCAACAGCTGAATCTTCTTGACCTCCTTGGACCCGGTTGGTTCCCCTTGCCTTTGGAGTGCCTCCCATTTTTTCCTCCAGAGATAGAAGTTGCGCTTGTTGCCGTCAAACTGTGGGAGTGCCGTTGGTTTCAGCCTGATGGCAAGGCAAGGCAAATTTATTTATATAGCACAATTCAGTACAAAGACAATGCAAAGTGCTTTACATGATTAAAATATAGGAAAATAAAACAGAATAAAAGCAAGTAGGAATACAATGTAGAAACAAAATAGAGCATTAAAAACAGTTGAACTAAAAAAGTTGAACTAATGATGTTTCAGTAGAACAGTTTAAGTAGAACAGTCAAAGGCAATCCTAAACAAATGTGTTTTTAATCTTGATTCAAAAGAACTCAGGCTTTCTGCACTTTCCCAATGTAAAATCTTTCTTCAACAGACTTCAAGGGCAGCGCCTGTGTACTCCATGCAAATGGGGTCTGAGGCAGTTTGCAGGAATGCAGCCCAGACGGCTGCGCTGATTAGCGGTGGCCGACTGGCTGTGTTTCCTTGGCAACGCAAGGCCTCAGTCAATCGTTCCCCCAAAATGTTTGTAAATTGTATGTGATGGACGGTTGTACTGAAACTGAACTTTCGATTGCAATGCAAATTGCAGTTGACAAATAAAATTGATTGATTGATTGATTGACTTTTACAGTTTTTTGGAAGTTTGTTCCAGATAAGTGGAGCATAGGAACTAAATGCTGCTTCTCCGTGTTTAGTTCGTGTTCTAGGTATGCAGAGTAGGCTGGAGCCAGAAGACCTTAGTGGTCTGGAGGGTTGATACACTGATAACAAGTCTGTGATGTATTTAGGTGCTAAGCCATTCAGGGATTTATAGACTAACAGGAGGATTTTAAAGTCTATTCTCTGAGATACAGGGAGCCAGTGTAAGGACTTTAGAACTGGGGTTATGTGCTCTACTTTCTTAGTCTTAGTGAGGACGCGGGCAGCAGCGTTCTGGATCAGCTGCAGCTGTCTGATCCACTTTTTAGGCAGGCCTGTGAAAACACTGTTGCAGTAATCAATTTGACTAAAAATGAATGCATGGATTAGTTTTTCCAGATCTTTCTGAGACATTAGTCCTTTAATCCTGGAAATATTCTTCAGGTGATAGAAAGCCGACCTTGTAATTGTCTTTAGATGCTTTTGGAGGTTCAGGTCTGAGTCCATCACTACACCCAGGTTTTGGGCCTGATCAGTGGTTTCTAGCTGAAGCGACTGAAGCTGTGTGCTAACTTTTGATCTCTCCTCTATTGGTCCAAATATTATTACTTCTGTTTTGTTTTTATTCAATTGAAGAACATTTTGGCACATCCAGGCGATTTCTTCTAGGCATTTACTCAGTGCCTGAACTGGTTCATAGTCACCTGGTGACATGGTGATGTAAAGCTGTGTGTCGTCTGCATAGTTATGGTAGCTGATATTGTTGTTTTTTATTATCTGAGCAAGAGGGAGCATGTAGATATTGAAGAGGAGGGGACCCAGAATGGACCCTTGGGGAACCACACATGTGATTTTTGTCATCTTTGATGTAAAGTTACCTACTGATACAAAAGATTCCCTGTTCTTTAAGTAGGATTTAAACCAGTTGAGAGCTGTACCAGAGAGGCCGACCCAGTTGTCAAGGCGTTCTAACAGAATGGACTGATCGACAGTATCGAATGCTGCACTGAGGTACAATAGAACCAGCACTGTGTTTCTTCCACAGTCTGTATTTATATGGATGTCATTAAACACCTTGATAACTGCGGTCTCTGTACTGTGGATAGCACGGAAGCCAGACTGGAAAACGTCAAAGTGGCTGGTCGTTGTTAAAAAGGTGTTTAATTGTTGAAACACAGCTTTTTCAATAATCTTACTGATAAAGGGGAGGTTTGAGATGGGCCTGTAGTTCTGGAGTAGAAGTTTGTCTAAATTGTTCTTTTTCAGCAGTGGTTTGATAATTGCTGTTTTTAGGGACTGGGGGGAAAAAAAAGGGGGAGGTGTTGGCCTAGTGGTTAGAGCAGTGCGCTTGCACTCCGAGAAGGTTGCAAGTACTCGGTTCGATCCCCACTGCCTGCACTCTGGGTACCTGAGCAAGACCCTTAACCCCCGATTGCTCCCCAGGCGCCGCACAGTGGCAGCCCACTGCTCGCCAAGGGGATGGGTTAAGATGCAGAAGTGAATTTCTCCACTGTGAGATCAATAAAGTTCGATTATTATTATTATTATTAAAAAACACCTGACAGAAGGGACGTGTTTATTATCTGAGTCAACTCAGACGCTATGACAGGCAAAACTTTCTTAAAGAAAGCTGTGGGGAGAACATCAAGGCAGCAGGAGGAGGAACTTAGCTGCTGAATGATCTCCTCTAAGCTTTTGTGGTTTATTTGGCTGAATTGGAACATTTTGTCAGGGTAAGTTCCAGCTGAATACAGCTTTGGTTCTGGTGTTGATATGAAAGGACAAACTGATTCTCTAATTTTTAGGATTTTCTCAGTAAAGAAGTTAGCAAATTCATTGCAGGCTCTGGTGGAGTGGAGTTTGGAAGTCACGGACACAGGAGGATTTGTTAACCTCTCGACTGTGGCAAATAAGACACGAGCATTATTAATGTTTTTCCTGATGATCTCAGAGAAGAAAGATTCCCTTGCATTTTTCAATTGTAAGTTATATCTGTAAAGTCTCTCTTTATAGATGTCAGAGTGAACCTGAAGTCTGTTCTTTCTCCACCTGCGTTCAGCTTTTCGACACTCCCTTTTTTCACCTCTAACTGCTGGAGCATTTCTCCAAGGAGATTTTTTCTTCCCGGAAATAACTTTAACTTTAACTGGAGCAATGCAGTCAATGATGTCTGAAACTTTACAATGAAAGTTATCTACTAGCTCATCTACTGAGTTGCAGCCCAAGGTGAAGTATCAGAGTAAGCTTGAATAAAAGTTTCCGTGGCATTGTCCTTAAAGGTGCGTTTACTTACGATGTCCCTTTGGCTAAATGAGTCACTGGAAATTATGCTTTCAAAGGTAACAGAAAAATGATCAGATAGGGCAACATCAGTTAGATTGACCTTAGAAATCTTTAGACCTTTAGTGATGATCAGGTCTAAAATATGTCCCCGTTTGTGTGTTGGCTGTTTAACATGTTGAGTTAAACCAAAGTTCTTTTGCACTTCTGTCTTCAGGGTTGTCAACGTGAAAGTTGAAGTCTCCCACAATAATTAAACAGTCATAATCAACACATATCACAGACAGGAGGTCACTAAAATCCTTAAAAAAGTTTGATGTGGACTTAGGAGGCCTGTAAACATTCAGAAACATAGTTCGTACCGGGCTCTTTCCCTAGAGAGCCAAATGTTCAAAAGAGTCGAATTTTCCCAAAAACACCTTTTTACACTTTAGTGAATCATTAAACAATGTTGCCACTCCTCCACCTTTCCTTTGCTGTCTGTTCTCACAAAGAAAATTGTAGTTGGGAGGAGTTGACTCCAACAGAATAGCTGCTTCATTAGATTCATGTAACCATGTTTCTGTTAAAAACATTACATCAAGATTATTGTCATGAAGTCATTAATTAAAAGGGATTTTCCTGACAGAGATCTAATGTTTAATAAACCCAGTTTATATGATTTAGTGGTTGATGATGTCTGTGACAGGTGGCATCTGACAGTTTATGACTTTTAAGTA
The DNA here is from genome assembly GCA_037039145.1 of Fundulus diaphanus. Taxonomy (NCBI): domain Eukaryota; kingdom Metazoa; phylum Chordata; class Actinopteri; order Cyprinodontiformes; family Fundulidae; genus Fundulus; species Fundulus diaphanus. The sequence continues at coordinate 53,926,455 of CM073133.1, forward strand.
TTTGTTCCTGTTTATCCTTTTGTTTTTCTTATTTCTGCCACGTATCATCACAGATATTCCATAATCTCGGGCAAAAGACCCAAGCTGATGCTGGAAACTGTCATGTCTGATAAACGTGCTGCCAGGGCCCGGTCTGTATCACAGCGAAGTTATCTGGAGGTCCTGAGCACCAGAATGTTCCGTAGAGGAGGAGGATCTGAGGCTCTGAGGCATTTGGAAAATGCTGGTTTAGTCACAGCAGAATGGCAGGTGACTGGTGTGGCGTTTCCTCTGAGGACTTGGTTTCCAGCTTTGTCTGCAGAAGAGTAACTTTCTCAGAGGTTAACTCCAGTAGTGAGCCTCCCACATACCTGATGCGTTTCTGGAAATCAGGCCGCTTCTCTTCTGGGACCCACCAAGTCCATTGGCGCATGGTTTCTTTCGCAGTCTTCACCAGCCGCTCAATATTTTTAAGCATTAGTTCATACACCTCCAGCTTCAAGCCAGATGTGCTTGCAGCGAGTCGCTTACACTCCTTTTCAGCTGCCTCTAATGCAAGAGCACAGCCAAAACTTTGCCACAGAGTCTTCTGAACAGCAGCCTCTACTTCCTCTAGCTTCCGTTCGCAGTCCTCTGTTGTTTTCCTCACATCTGCATTAATGTCTGCTTTATCAGTAGTTTCGAGCTCCGCTTCCTCAGTGAATATTTCCACTTCTTCGTTTGCCTCCATTAGCTTCTCAGCCTCAAGTGTGACCTTGCTGAAGGCATCCCTCAGTTCTTCTGCCGACATTTTCTTGCAAGACTTTAAAAGTGAGTTTGCTTGCTGGGTAAACTGCTGCTTGGCAGTCGCTCTCTCTCTTTTTACCTGTTGCAGAGACTTTGACTCAGCCATTTTGGGCTTCGGGCAGAATGGCGGGCTCGGCGTAGACTCAGCAGCAGGCGGGCTGGGCGTGGACTCAGCGACAGGCTGACTTTGCAGGGCGCACAAGCTTTGCAGGGCGTTTCACTCTGGCTGAATGGGGCTTCTTCATCCAGCTGGATGCGGTTTTTCATTGTCAAGTGTTTTACTTCTTTGCTGTGCTGTTCCCACACTTGAAGGGTGTACCAAGCTGAACTTTAAACTGGATTCCACTCAATGACCAGAGTGTTGTTCCATTTTTCCATTTATTTTTCTTCTTGTGTTATTTACAGTTAATCATTAATTATTAGTAGGTGAAAAACCTTAAAAGACAAACCCAAACAAAACAAACATTTACTATATTGCATATTGTAAGAATCAGTTGTGAGAAATTTATCATTAAATACATTTATGAAAATAGACTATGGTTTTATCTTTAAGTTAGGACAAACAACTTTTTAATTATTTATTATAAAATGCGTCAAAAATATCAAAGCAGTTTAACCACGCTACAAACAAACATTTCGCCCACATCTGAAAGCCTCATCAGCGCAGCGCATACCTCGCATTCACAACAAAGGATCAAACACAAGCTTACCGGCTGTCTGTTCAGTTCTTTGCTTCCTTGGTACAAACCTCGCACAGCTCTTTTAACTGCCTGAGTAAAATGGCAAACTTTATATTTTGCGCTGCAGTCCTTCTGCTCAAGCCAGGAAGTTTGTCTCACCTTGTTGTGATTGATTTCACCTGGTAAGCTGCGCGCTCATGTTCAAACACCTGACGTGAAGAGCGTGATTGATTTCATCAGGTAAGCTGCGCGCTCACGCTCAAACAGCTGACGTAAAGAGCGTTCACCACAACACTCAGAATGGTCCCGGGGGCTGTCATTTTTCTGCAGCAGCAGCAGGGCAGCGCGTCCCGCTCAAACAGCTGACATAAAGACAGTAGGGCCGAGCTCAATTTGTGGCAGCGGCATCTGACACCTGCACTTCCTGTGGCAGCTTGTGGCACTTCCTGTGGCAGCTGTGGCACTTTAACTTGCATGCTCTTGCCATGAAGGTGCCACGGCTCTTCCTGTACTGCTGTTTCTGTTTTTAGGCAAACTGTTTGTTATAGACAACTGTTAGACTATAACTACTTCAAACTAATTATATTTTATTCATATTATTTGCAATAAAAGCTGGCAGCTCATAGTGGCACTTCTGGTGGAGGTAATAGTGGCACTTCCGGTGGCAGTTCCAGCTACTAGTGGCACTTCCTGTGGCAGTGGGAGTGGCACTTCCGGTGGTCGCGGCAGCTAATAGTGGCACTTGTGGTGGCAGCGGCACTTTCACTGGCATGCGCCTACCAAGAAGATTTCATGGCTGCTTGTCATTTATGTTCTATGGGTCTTGCCATACTCTGTTGTTAGTTTTGCCATCAGGGTTTTGCCATAAGTTCACTTCTTCGTGTTTTAGCTTGTTAGAAGTTTTTCCTTATTAGTGTATTTCTTTACTTTTTGCCTTCGAGTTAATTCTTACATCCATTTGTACTTGGAATCTTGTGTTTATGTTATTAGTCAGAATATGTCCTTGTATTTCTATTCAGTTCCATTCGTGTTTATTTCAGTCTGTCACCCTTTACCTTAGCTCCAGCCAATTTACCTCACTGAATTCACCTGCTGCTGTTAATTAGGTTCAAGTTCTCTCCCCTGGGACTCTCCTTAGTTCTTCCTGCCTCCCACAGTCACTCACTGCCAGATCATCAGAAAGCCATAATGTTAGTAAACCTTCCAACATTCCTTGTCTGCTCGCATTTTTTGAACATAGCCTCTGTTTTTGGATTTTCCCTGTTTGCTTTGTCCTTGCTGGACACCTCATTGGCTTTCTGATTCTGCCTAGCCCATTGTTCTTGTCTGCCTTCTTCTGCCTGTCATCTCCTGCTGTGAGCAGCCTGCTCCACTCTGGAGACTTTCCTGCCCACATCTGTTTTTGTTGTATTGTTTTATTTAATTTTTTAATAAACCTTCAAAGCTCTACTCAGTATCTGATTGAATATCAGGTTCTCAAATTTGCTGCGCATAACATATTTTAATTATTTGGGTTCCTTGTAGGGTCCGCACCGTACCTGCACTGTATTTGGTGTGAGCCTGATGTGACAGTTTCAACAGTAGCTCCCAGTTTTGGTCGGGTAACCAGCCACCGGGAAAAACTCACGGGCTTAAGGTCTTTGTTAGTGCAGCACTGCTGCCAAAAGAAGTGCTGGTGAATTTGAATACATACTAAGGAGGTAATTCAGCCATTCCATTCAGGTGTTGGACCAGAGACACATCTAAAAATTACAGGACACCAGCCCAAGAGGACCAGAATTGAGGACCACTGTCTTAAAGGGTTTATGTAAAGCCTAAATGTAGTTTTGTGGATGTCCTACCATACTATGTAAGTCTAGGGCTGTCACAAACAATTATTTTAATAATCAATTATTTTATAAATTACTCAGCTGGATAATCGGCTAAAAAATGTGGCACTTTCTTCAGGTTTTTCACTTAATTACTTCTGCTTATTTTATTACAAATATGTAAATGAAATGCAAATAAACAAATATTTCAATTCCTTTTTTGAATAATAAAATGAAAAGGATGAAAACCCTTTCAGGTTTGTTCTGGTATCAATACAGTGCAGCTGCCTCTTTAGTGAAAATGGTCACAAACAAAAAAGGCGAATAAAGTTCCACTTGTATAGACAATTCAATAGACAATTCAATTCAATTTTATTTATATAGCGCCAATTCACAACACATGTAATCTCAAGACACTTTACAAAGTCAAATTCATTCAAATCATATAGACAGATTGGTCAAAAAGTTTCCTCTTTAAGTGAACCTGTAACCATGTGACATACATCCCAACTCGGGACAGGAGCGTTATGCCAAATTAATCGTACCTGTGGGTGCCTCCACAGTATATGAACGATGTGCACGCACACACTCACCCTCTTTCAGACAACTGGGCGTGACCAGGAAACGCCAAGGCAGTTACAGGTTCACTTTCATTCATAGAACCAAGTTTACATTCGTAAACTAACGTTCTATTTCATTTCAGTGAACCTGTAACCATGTGACAACATTATGCCAAATAAGTCACGAAGGTGACCTGAACAATGTACACAGTACATATTGTAGATAACTTTCATTGCAATATACACACTTGTCCTGCAAAGAGAAAGCATAAATGACCCAGTAAATGTAATCAACTGGGGCAACACATTAACATAAAGTGTCATCCATCCATCGCAGCCTTAAAACTGAGGAAGGGATGGAGGTTGCAGACAGGTTCAATCTATAAAACCTGGCAAATGTAGAGGTGGATGCCCAACCAGCAGTAATGCATACCTCTTTTAAAGGGACATCACTGAACAATGCCCAGGAAGTAGCTATACCCCGCGTTGAGTGGGCAACCACTCCTTGCAGAAGGGGATGTCCAGTATGCTCATATGCAAGCCGAATGAGGTCAGCAACCCAATGAGCCAAACACTGTGTCGACACAGGTTTTCCTTAGGCAGATGTGCCATAGCACAAGCAAGACCAACCTGTTTGGGATCTGCCATGGGCTCCCGTCCAGCATCTCGTACACCTCGGACATCCAGTGTCTCTGTGGCCAGTTTGGGGCCACCAACAAAATCTGTGCCTGCAGCAACCTCACCCTGTTGAGCAGAGCAGGAAAGAGAGGTAGTGGGTGGAATGCATAGAGCAGCACCTGTGGCCAGACTTGGCTCAGTGAATCCGTCCCCAGTGGCCCCGGTGGGCCATTCATTGAAATCCACAGGGGACAATGGCCATTGGCCTCTGTAGCAAACAGATCCACCACGGCTCACCCAAAGCGACACCATATCTGTTCGACCACTTGTGGGTGAAGGCACCATTAGATTTGCGCTTACAAAAAGGATGAAGAAGACTTTGACTGAGTTACATGCAGCAGTGTGGTCGATTCAGGATCTGTACAAGGTATTTTGTTCTAAGTATTTTTTGTAACAGTTTCGCAAATTTCTTACTTACTGTGCTCAAATTATTATCTGATCATTTAGAATGCACCAGACTGTGATCTTTCGCCTAAAACCTCTAAAGTGACAGGCGGTCACGAGGTAACCCTTTTTTGCTAAATATATGTGTTGCTTGTTGCTTGCTCAAGGAAGTGCCTAAATTATTTGTGTTTTATGCCTGTAGTTTTCACGGTGTTCAATAGATAAAAAGTCGCCCGTCTTAAAGAAGCCGTGCTTGTGTTGTAATTTCGGAACTACAGTGAAAACTCGTCCAGCCAGCGCTGGTGAGAAGCTCATTAAGAAGACGGCAGTTGCAATGACTGACGGTACAGTGGTGTGACACTGGAGGGCACCATTACCCAAGCACACTGCTCTCAAGCAGCCAAGCATAGCAGCAATAAGGCATCTAACTGGACTAAGGTCAAAATTAACAAGGACTGTGCAAAAGGTAGAAAAAGTGTAGCTTAAGTCAAGTTTAAAGGGTCATAATACGATTCTACAACACATTCGTCAAAGGTGATTTAATTTCTTCTCTGTTTCAAAGTGATGCATTGTTGTCTAGGCAAGAGTTTTGTGCATTTTGCTTGTAGATAAAACTAAATGTGTTTTATCTACAAGTATACAAAGTTGTATAAAAGTATACAAAGTTTTCTTTTTTTTTCTTCCCAGTGTCCTGTCTAGCAATGTGGCAATAGGAATTGATGTCTCAATGCCAGATAGAGCTCGACAGATTTTGCTTTTACAAGTGGAGCAAACAGCTTTCGCCATAGTGCTCCACTTGATTTGTGCTTGTAAATAGCTTTATTGTGATTCCTGCAAGGAGAATTTCAAATTATATGGACATGACAATGGGAGAGTAAAGGAAGAACAAGAAGTGAAAGAGAAAGAAAAGAAAAAAAAAAGAGTAGAGGTGAAAGAAAGAGGAGATAAAAGGGAGAGAATGATAAAACCTTCTCCGTCTGCTCCGTCACCTGGAAAGAGAGATGCAAAAAGAACAGCACAACCAACAGACATAAAGCAACAAATACAATCGAATAACACCTAGATGCCATTGCTAAATCATATATATTATTATGTAAGCTGACATGTGTAATGTGATACTTGAAAAAAGAAAGTGAAAGAACATAAATAAATAAATAAATAAATTATAAGATTACTGTATATAAGTGAACACTTAATACCTGGGACCCAGCACCTGTGGGAGTTTGTGAGAGTGCACTGGTTTAGGTGAAAAATTTCCAAAAGGAAATAACTTGATAGTGGTTGTGGAGAACCAAAGGCCCGCCTTCCCCGAGCACAGAGGCAGGAGTCAAGGGACCCATAACCCCGGACTCCCAAAGGGGCCCCTAAAGCAGGTCGCCCAGGAGGGGCCGACACAGGATATCTGCAACCCCCCCCCCCCCAAGGAAGGAGCAGAGACGACCCCGAGGAATTCCCCCAGCCACCGCAATGCTGACGCCCTCAAGAGCCGCGGGGACGAGCCCGTGGGCTCCGCCGGCAGCCAGCCCCGCTGGAGTGGTCCCGGCCATGGGCCCCGGGGGCCAGAGGCCCCAGGGGCGCCCCGCCCCCGCGACAGGGGCCCCGGCCGCCCCCCGGGGGGCCAGGCCCCGCAAAGAGGCCGCCGGGAGTGGGCCGGCGCACGCCCGGGAACCCGCCCCAAACCCGAAGCCAACCAATGCGCCAGAGGGCCAAGGCGCCCGCCAACGAAGTGGAGGAGGGCAGGACGTGGGGGGATGGGCTCCGCACCTAGCGGAGACTTGAGATGTTTTTGGGAGAGAAAGCGGACCACACCCATACCTGGGAGAAAAAAAAAAAAAAAAAAAAATGGAAAACTCATTCACACCATCCCTCCCTTGTGCCCCACTCACCACACACAGATTAAAAAAAAAAAAAAAAAAAAAAGACGCTGTACACACATTCCCACATAACACTCGCATTCAACCCTGACCAAAGGGGGAGGTCACCCCAAATCTATACGACTACTTGTGCCAGACCCCCGGACCAGACGCCCCCCGGACCGGGCCCCCCAAAGAGGGCGGGCCAACACGACCCGCACGAGCCACCCAGCCAGAGCCCCCCTCACCCCCTAAATACCTAATAAACCCCCTCCCTCCCCCACCTTACCCTTGCCATCCCTGCCCCCCGCCCCTCCTGGGGGGAGCGGAGGAATTAGCCCCAGACCTGGCAAGCCGCTGACTACGCACCGCAGCCCCCCCGCCAAGACCCCGGACACAGTGGCCCGCACCTCTTCCAGGCCCCAGACTCCTCATCAGAGAACGGGGGTGTGCAGAAGACCCCGATCCTCCCTACGCCCGCTCAGATGTTGTGTTGTTGCATGTTGTTCTCAAGTGCGTTTAAAAACTGGGAGCGCCGAAGGGGATGCACGGCACAGCCCACCCCCCTTCCGGAAGGAAGCTGTTGCCAGCACACCCCCTCCGGGCGACTGCCCAGAACCCTCAATGTCTAAGTGGGAGAGGAGGTGAAGGGAGACGTCCGAGGTGAGGCTCACACAACATAAGCCCCCCCCAGACGTCTTCCCCCCACCCACCCCTACCATGGCCTACATGAGTGTGCGATGTGAAAATGTTTGAAGTGAAGGTGTCTAAGATGCATGATAAAATTGGGGAGAGGGGCGTCACCAGAAAGTGGCAACCTCCAGTAACGCCCCCTCCCCCAGGACCTACATGTGTGGAGGCATGATGGAGCAGGCAGAGGGAGGAGTCCGGGGATGGGGAGCAAATGACTGGGAAGCTATCCCAGGGAGCCAGCTCCCCTACTGACTCCAATAGGCACCCCCGCTCCCCGAACGCCCTACCCAGAGAAGGGGGCCTCGCCAGCGGCACCACCGTAGCCCGGGGGCCAGGGAGAGGCCGCAGGGCCCGCCAGCCAACCACCCACCAGGACCAACACCTCAACCCCCCCAGCCCACCCACCAAGCCTACTGGCTTCCCCCCCCCAAAAAAACTAAATAAATAAATAATAATAATAATAATAATAATAAATAAATAAATAAGAGGGGGGGACCCTGGCCAGACGGCCCGCACGAGCCACCAAAGTTTTACACTGAAGTATATCTGCATTAAGAGTGAAGCTCATTACAGTTAAAATATACAGTAATAGCAATCCTTAAGTAATGTGATAAGTTAAAAGTTTGAAGAAGTATTTTTAAAGTTAAACATAGTGCATTGAGACATTTAACTAGACTCACAAGATACTGACAAAGGTCATGAAAAGCACTCTGCTGTACCATTTTCTGAAGGGGAAGAAAATGATACTGAGCAAATTACGTAACTACAAACTGTTCGTAAAAGTGAAAGAGGACGAACACTAACTGAGAAGGGTAAAGAGCTTCAAGAGGAGAAACTTAAAGATGAAGACGCAAAGTAGATGCATGTACATCACTTTCTGCATTCATTGTCAATAGGAGACCTTGCAGAGGGTGATGAAGAACCATGGCTAAATGTTGGGTCATGCTTTGGATCTGAAAGTACTAAATCCAGGTCAAAATCACAGACGTCTAAAAGTGGTTCAAGTCAATCATTCTCACAATCAGTCAAAAGAATGGAAGCAGAGACTTAGGCAGCTGCATCTCAAGGAATATTAACAGTAATGGAGGAGCAACAAAGGGAAGCAGCTAAACTACAAAAGTTAGAGTGTGAGAACTCTGAAAGGTAGCAAGCAATGGAGGAGCAACGGCGAAAGATTGAAGGCTTGGAAGAGCTTGAGTAAAGGTTTATGAAGAAGCCGAAAGTAGCACACCTAAAACAAGCTCAACATTGTTCTGTTGCTCAACCCAAACGCAACACAAGACAGAGAATCAAAGCATCTAGCCCGCCACGCATTCCTCATGCCACACAAGTTCCTATGGTTGTAAGTCAACCAGAGCCAAATATTAATCTAGTTTGCATTTTAGCAGAAGTGATAAGTGCTAATCTTCTTCCAATTCCAGAACCTGCGTTGTTCAATGGCGACCCTTTAAAGTTCAAAGATTGGCAGTTTTCTTTTAAAACTTTGATTGAAAGAAAAAACATTCCAAGGAATGAGAGACTCTATTATCTCAGGAAGTATGTTGGTGGACCTGCAAAGAGAGTCTTTGTACTCTTTGTTGGAGAGCTAAAAGCGGTTGAAGGATTTCTCCATGTGGGCACAGATGAAGCATACGATTCAGCTTGGTAAGTGCTGGAAAAGCATTTTGGAAAGCTATTCACCATAGCAAAATGCTTTAGAGAGATGCTTCACAGTTGGCCTATAATAAGTTCCAAGGATGGAAGTGAGTTCAGAGAATTTCCAGACTTCCCTATGAGTTGTGAAGCTTTGATGCCACATATAAAGGCATTAGAGGTTCTTAATGATTGTATGGAAATTCAGAAACTCTTGCTGAAACTTACAGATTGGTTGACCACATGGTGGAACCGCACGGCTATGGAGATAAGAAACGCTTGTAATGGACAGCATCCATCATTTCACATGTTTGCTGATTTTGTATCCATGGAAGTTGACTTGGCATGCAAACCCATAGCCTCAATGCAAGCGCTCAAAGGTTTAGAGATGAGTGCGCCCAAACATTCATGCAGCCAAGTCATTCAAGCAAAAACACTGGCTAAAAATTCTAATCAATCAACCAACTCAAGTCACACAAATATCGTATCTTGCCTCTTCTGCAAAATAAATGGTCACACACTTGATAAATGTTTTAAGATCACAGACAACCCAGTCCATGAGCATGTCAAATTTGCACAAACAGAAAAGCTGCGTTTTGAACGTTTAAAAAGGGGACATCATTTGAAGAAGTGTGATAGAAAGGAGCACATGCGAAAATGTCAGCAGAGACATCCTACATGTCTACATGTCTGCATGTCTGCTCCCAAGGAGAGGTGGGGTCTCATTCCTCAGCAGTTTACTCCCCAGGGACAAGAAGGGGAGCCCGAGCTTATTTTGCCTCCCTCATGCTCTGTAGGAGCCTTACAATGGGATCTCGAGGACAGGATTAACCAAGCCTTACGGCTGGACCCTGACCCCGGTACTGGTCCAGTGGGTCTTAAGTATGTTCCCCAGTCTGTTCGTCCTGATGTTTTGCAATGGTGTCACGACTCCAGGTTCTCCGCTCATCCAGGTATTTTCAGAACGCAGTCTCAGGTTTCTCAGCACTTTTGGTGGCCATCATGGACTAAGGATGTCAGAGATTATGTGTTGGCCTGCCCAGTTTGTGCTCGTAACAAGCCTTCGAACAAGCCACCCTCCGGTCTGCTCAACCCCCTTCCTATCCCTAAACGTCCATGGTCTCACATTGCTGTGGACTTTGTCACCAGTCTCCCCATTTCCCAAGGTATGTCAACCATTTTGACAGTTGTGGATCGTTTTTCCAAAGCCTGCCATCTTATTCCCATTAGGAAGTTACCCAACGCCCTACAGACCGCCCAGCTACTGATTAAACACGTCTTCAAGCTACATGGCATCCCTGCAGAGATACTCTCTGACCGGGGTCCAAAGTTTGTCTCTCAGGTCTGGCGCCATTTCTGCTCTGCTCTCGGCGCCCGTTACACCCTCACCTCCGGCTATCATCCACAAACCAATGGACAGACTGAACATATGAATCAACAACTGGAAACCACCCTTCGTTGTCTCACATCCTCATCCCCTACTGAATGGAATAAGTTTTTGCCCTGGGTTGAGTATGCTTTAAATTCTCACATCTCCGCCTCCACTGGTCGTTCTCCTTTTGAAGTTTCCTTAGGTTACCAACCCCCACTTCTGTCCACCGACGAACTCAGTATCCCCTTCTCCTCCGTTAACGACTACATTGCCCGTTGTCAGGATACCTGGAAGATTACCATCTCAGCTCTCACTTGCGCCGCAGAGCAGAGTAAGAGGTTTGCCGACCGCCGCCGTAGACCTCCTCCCCAGTACCACCCCGGTCAGAGGGTATGGATATCTTCTAGGGACGTCCTCACCAACCCATCCGCCAAGAAGCTCGCCCCCCGATTCTCTGGACCCTACGAGATCGAAAACTATTATTAACCCAACCACTGTTCGTCTCCGTCTGCCACCCCATTCGAGAGTACACCCTACCTTCCACGTCTCCCAGATCAAGCCTGTCATGGATAGTAGCTCCATCTGCCGCCCTCCAGCCACTACCCACCATCTAGAGTAGGCACACAGAGTTCCCTCGGCGCTACTCTTCCCCGGTTAGGTCTCCCCTGCTACATGGTAAGCAGCGTACGATTCGGCACGTTCCTGGTTCTTGCCTTCAATTCATTTTTTCCCCTTCTCTCTTCCAGTCAACCCCACCCCGACGTTCAGGCCTCGTCCAGGCAATTATAATCGTGTTTTATTTACTGCACTTTCCTTAATAAACACCTTAAAACTGTGCTCAGGTCACCCGTTCTTATCTGCATGTGGGCTAAGCATCTCAAAAACAGGACAATGTGATGTGGAGAGAATGATCCACCAATTTCATGTTGTCAAGGAACATCAAGACTATCTAAGATTTCTTTGGTGGGACAAAGGAGATTTGAACTCTGAGCCTTCAGTGTTTAGGATGAAAGTCCATCTTTCCCAAGCAGCTTCATCTCCTGGATGCTGTAATTTCAGGCTCAAAAATATTGCATCACAAGGCAGAAACAAGTTCTACAGACTGTTAATTTTACCCAAAGAGGCCTTTATGTTGAAGATGGACTTGCTAGTGTAACATCAACAGCTGAAGCCATACAGCTTGTCAAAGAGTCAAGGGCACTTTGCAAAACAGGTAACCTGCATCTCCTTAAGCAAGGGAAGTGCTTGCAGTGTTTTCCCCATGAAGAGCCCAAGCCAAAAAACATGACATGGCTCTTTGAGAATTCCACATTGAGCGTGCACTTGGAGTGCAGTGGTGCAGGGAAGCAGACGATTTCCAGTTTAGAGTCCAATGCCCAAAAGACAACCCGTTGACTAGGAGAGGGGTGCTCTCCACTGCCGCTTGAGTTTATGACCCCCGTGGTTTTGTCACTCCATTAACATTGATTGGAAAGCAAGTACTACAAACAGTGTGTAAGGATAAAGTTAATTGAGACAATGATCTCCCAGGCCACCTTCTACCACAATGGGAAGTATGGTTGAGAGACCGGCCCAAGATGGCAACTCTGAAGATCCCTCAAAGCTACTCACAAGACATCAATGTTGTACAATACAAATTACATAACTTTTCAGATGCAAGCCTCAATGATTACGGAGCATGTTCATATCTCAGAGCAAAATAACAGAGGGGGAGATCAGTTGTTCACTTGTCATAGGTAAATTGATTAAACAAATTACCATCCCAATGCTTGAACTGTCGTCAGCCGTGACTTCAGTCCACAATGCGGACATAGTCAAACAAGAACTGGAAATTGAAAACTTACATGGATATTATTGGACGGATTCACAAGTCATTTTGGTTTATATAAGCAATGATATGAAAAGATTTCACACATGCGTTGTCAATTGAGTTCAACGAATAAGACAAAGCACAAGTCCTGAAAAAAAAGAGAATCAGGCTGATCAGGCTTCAAGTGCCTCTCAGCTGAAATAATCCAATTGGTTAACATGGCCTCTGGTAATAAAGTAAAAAATCTTGGTGTTATTTTCGACCAAGACATGTCATTTAAATCCCATATTAAACAGGTTTCCAAAGTTTCCTTTTTTCACCTCCGGAATATTGGCAAAATTAGAAACATTCTGTCCAGGAGCGATGCTGAAAAACTAGTCCATGCATTTGTTACTTCAAGGCTGGACTATTGTAATTCTTTACTATCGGGAAGTCCACAAAATGTAGTTCCAAGCCTTCAGCTGATCCAAAATGCTGCAGCCAGAGTTCTAATGAAAATCAACAAGAGGGATCATATTTCTCCTATCTTAGCTTCCCTTCATCGGCTTCCTGTTAAATCAAAAGTAGAAATAAAATTCTCCTTCTCTCTTCTCTATATAGCCCTTAATAATCAAGCTCCATCATATATCAAGGATCTTATTACCACGTATGTTCCTAACATACGGTCTAATGGTGGTTCCTAGAGTCTCTAAAAGTAGAACAGGAAGCAGATCTTTCTACTTGTACGTGATATTTTTATATCATTCATATATTCTTTATAAATGGCAAGTTGAATAACAGAGAGTGGGCTCATGTTATTCCGAAACATAGCAGAGGGACAGGGTCTCAGGTGTGGTGAATAAGACTTGATAACCGCGGGTATGTGAGGTGTAGCAAAATGCAGACAGCAGACATGTGCTTTCCATTTAAACTGTAACTTACCCTAACGTAAAAGCATAACTCCGCTCCGAGACAAATTTTGAAAAATCCCACCACAGCGGCCAAGAGACCCTGAGGGGCAGAGCTAAGTGTTGGGATGAGTGGTGGGGTTTAAGTGGGGTTGTGGTGAGGAGGAGGGAAAGTGACATGCTAAACATAAAAATTGACCAAGGCCACTGTGGAATGTATTAACTTTGATCGGTTTTTATACACTTGTATAAAGGTTTAACATGTTTTTATATGCTTCTATATGCTTTTATGCTTCAAAGTAGAATGTGAGTAGATTAGGGTGAAATGTGCTGTTCGTGCAAGGTACCAAAGAGGAGGAGAGTCCCTCTTTGGTACCTTGCAAACATTTAGCTACATGGGTAAAATAATACAATTCAGGTTTAAGAGGTGACTTAACAAACAGAAAATAGCTAAAATTCCAGGAAGCTATCATTAATAAATCGGGAAATCTAAAGGGGAATCACAGAGCAACACTCTGGGAGTTTTTTAGAATAAGGAGGTTTCGTATAAAAAAAAGAGAGAGACGTCTCGGAGAACACTACGCGCAAGCTGTCTGTCTGTCTTGTACAACATATTGTGTCTGTGGAAATGAGATCATTTTGTTTGAGTGAGTGGGGGAGAGACTGCTTGGATACGCGGAGATTGATGTCTGTGCGCTAATGGGTTTTTGTGTGTAAGTCTGTGCGTGTAGATTTGTGCGTATGACAGAGCTGAGAATAGCAACTGGAGCGTAAGAGAATTACGGTGCATTTGATCAGGATATTAGTGAAAACAAATAGAATTGTGCAGCATGGATATCAATGGGATGACAGATCGATGTATTTGTGGCTTTTTTTTTTTGGCGCAGCAGAGCGTTCTGAGTGCAACCAGCAGTTAGTCGAGGCAGTTGCATTGAAAAAACAAAACAAAAAACGGAACTTTAGAAGCGCAGCGTTTCGCGGGGGAAACATTTTAGTAACGGACAGATGATTCTCTCGGCTAGTGGGGGAAAATGACTAAAAAAACCGTGAAACGTAATGAGATAAAAGATGACAGGCGAGTGGCGAGATGTTGAACCTTGTTTCTGCGGAGGCGCGGCGTCGGACAGCCGGTAAATTGAGCGGTTACGGCGGTGCGGGGCAATTTTGCCAGGTAAACTTCCCGGTGAAGTGACAGAGGTGCGTTGACCAATAAGCATGATATTTCGGCAAAATATATTTCTGCAATCTAAACTTTTCAAACATGATCTGTGAAAAATACTGTTAAAAGGAAAGAAACATGTGTGTGTTTTGTTCGTCTAATTGTCTTGTTGTATGTGTTATTGATGTGAAAGCTCTGTTCCTCTTTGGAAAATAATCCAGATTAAAATTCTAGAAAACCACGGTTTCAAAAAGTGTTTATTTGCGCTGAATGTCTGCAGCATTCAAAACAAATGCACTTTGGAGACTTCCATTAAACAGAAAAGGTTTAACTAAACGGTTGTAAGAAAAAAAAAAAAAGACTTAAGAATTAATAATATAAAAGTTCGTCCAGCCCAAATTAAATTTAAACACGTAGATATTAACATGACTTAAATAAATATATCTCAGGCTTGTTACAAATGATTGAAACTGGGGATAAAGGTTTTTGTTTTTGTGTTATTTGGGTGCCTAATTATGGAGTACAGTTAACCAGAGCCGTGGGGAAAGTATTCAGTTACACTATAAATGCACAAAGCTTGTATTTGACAATGGATTCATGACAGCTGTAAAAATAAAAGAGTAGGGTCTTTTTATATTGTAATGTTATAACTTTAATAACTTGGCAAACAGCATATGAGGAGATTATATGGGAGAAGTGGAGCTGGATGGAATATGTGTAGGGGAGACTTTTTGCACTGAGCTGAGGCGAACCTCAGGGGGACAGCTTGACCTAAAGCAGGACAATAGATATGATAAACAAAACTGACCATGATGTAAACATCTGAATGTGTTGGGCGGAGAGTTAACGGTTCCTGGTGACACCCCCAGGAACAACACATTAGAAACACCCACCAACCTTGCGCGTCATCTGTTACTACACCAACAGCCCCAACATCGCTGAAAACAGCCGAGGATTGGTCACTGATAGTTGATATGTCCCGCCTGCTGCTCAGGGCACGGCCCTCCCCTCTAGGGACAGACTTGCTGTCTCTGCATTTGACAAACTAAGGGACCGCTCAGGAATATGTGTTTGAGAAAGAGAGTAAATAATAAATGAACAATAAAACTTATATCTGTGTTTAGGAGTAAAAAAAAAAGATCAGCATGGAATATATTTATTCACACATTTGTTTATACATTGTGTAAACATCAGGGCGTAATAATTTGTGATTTAGCTCATTATTGGCTATAGTTTATAATTTTATGGCACCAGAATGTTGTCATTGCAATTCTGAAAAGTGCCTTAAAAGAAAAATATTTTTTGTAAAGGCATAATTTTAACTAGTGTGGTTTATTGCAAAAGTGCATATTAAAATTCCCAAATGAGCGTTTATACTTTCAGAAATAAAAAGATAGAATACGAGATTAATTGAAATAAAAATTCTAATAGTTTGAAAGCCCTAGTTTGAATATAATACACTAGACTTAAATCTAGTTGATCTAAGGAAAGCAGGAATTAACTTCTGCTAATTGCAGGTCTAGGAATCACCAGTTAGCAGAACCAAAAGTTAAAAGTTAAAATGGAACTTAAAGCTGTTTGGTAAAAGTCCAACCCGGTTGATTAGATAGATTTTATCAGCCCTAGGTCTAATCATGCATCAGTTTTACAGTTATCCTCTGATGTTTAAGAATTTATGAAGAATGTTACTGGTTTAAATCGTTTTACTACAGAAGTTAAACATTGCAGAGCGACAGAAATCAACAGGAACAAAAAAGGATTTGGAAAATTAAAGGGCAGATCCCAAAGTATTTCTTTAATGTAAACACGTTCTCTAAATTAGATAATTTGACTAAAGGCACACATGATTGTGTGCCCTCTTCTGCTGCAAATTATATTGAAAATGATGCTTGAACGTTTCACATGCCAGATGTAATTTTGTTTTCTTTACTAATTTCTTACTTGGAAGATGGAGTTATAAAACATTCTCCCTTAACACCCCAGCAGTGGTTCTTAATTTCACTGGGACCCACAACAGCGATGAGTTATTCAGTGAAATGATCTTAAAAGGTGTGTCCTCTTCAATATTACGTTATAGATCTGATTGTGATTATGCTCGCTGGGACAGAACATTTGGTACATAATTTTCCAATGTGGCTCAGGATGGGGAGAGGAAGAGTAAATAATAAAAAAAAGGTATTACAAGGTCTATCATTTAAATTGCAATTACAGGGAACAAAACAGAAAGTGAGTAAAATAAAAAGTGAACATGTGATGTCTCAGCAGTTGGATCTTCAACCCTGAAGGTGTCACCTCAGTTTAATTAACTCCAAGGAGGAGGCCTGCCTATTGCCTCCTTTTCTCTATTCTTTATTTATTTACAGGTCTGTTGGTCGCTGAACGTGGAAGCAGATGGCTTGGTGGTCAGTGTGGCGTTGAGTATTGAACCCAGGGCGTGATGGATGAGTGTTTGGAGCTGATATGGTGAACATGTTAAAGCACCCATCGACATACAATCGTGCTGGACCAGCAGGTCAGCCTGGTATGAAGCAACCAAGTCCTGACATGACCTCACCTCCACAAGGTCAGTACCCCTGCAAGGGGATAACTCTTCTGATGACACACCCCTGAGCATGGCCAGCTGCATGAGCACTGCAGACTCCGAGCTGTCAGCGGAAAAGACTGCATGAACTTTTGGTGGACACTGGAGCCACGTATGGGCCTCTGGGTTGTGGACTAAGACTGTCACTGAAAATGATACTGAGAGAAGAAACGGTGTCTGCCGTTGTGATCTGAGGGGGAGAAAGCATTGCTAGCATCTATGGAGGACTGTGAACAGAGCCTGCTACAACTGGTGTTCTCTCCAGCTATGGAAGATGCAACGTCTGGGTTCCTGCTCTTCTTCCCACCTGATCCGCCACACGTCACTCTGTTCTACGACAGCAACCGCACAGATTGGTATCATGATTCTTTAAGGTAAAACACAGACAGTCATTCTAGGAATATGTATGTGGTACCTGAGCGTTTGGCAGCTGCTACTGCTGAACAATTTATAACGACATATTATGACGGATGAAACGATTTCACACATTTCTCTTTCTCTCCATGTTGAGCACCAGAAAGAAGTAGGGGCGTAGTTAAACATTCCCTTCAGGCAACTGATTGGGCTCCTACCAGCGTGCAGGTTTGTTGTTTTAAAATATACTCATACCTTTTAAATTGTCTGTGATGTAACTGATAAGTTTATTTCAAACATGAGTTTGAAGTGTTACCATGGCCGGGAACGTACTGATCATCATTAATCAGCAGAAGGTCCACGGAGGTGGGAATACTTTCATGTGTTCCACTTACATTTAATAAAGTAAAGATAAAATTGCAATTTGCCAGGGAACGTGTCTTTCCTGGGCTGTTATTTTCCGCAGGAACAACCAATGTGTCCTCCAATAACAAGCAAAGCGTTCTAACAAACCCAAACTACAGCGCGTGGAAGACACATTATAGTTTTGGGACTAAATGGCTGCTGTCACAACTACATGGTGGGTACGTTGATCTCAAATAACAAAGCACACATTAGAAACAAAAACATTGGCGGATGCGCTTAGGAGAAAAATTTGAAAATCCCACCTCCACTTTGTTTATATCGCTCTGCAGCCAGTCAGCCAGCATTGATGACCACCTGTCACGATTTGGGTTTTGTCTTGGTTTATGTTATCAGATTTATTAGTTAAGTTTCTGCTTTTGGGGTCTTGTTTGGTTTTGATTTAGACATGTTGTTCTGTTTAGGTTACCTGTTTTCCACCTGTCACTTTATCAGCTCTGTTTGGTCTCCCCTCAGCAATCTGTCAGCTTTCTTGCCTTGATTAGATCCACCTGCTCACTTATAATTAGTCTTCACTCCTGTTCACCTGCTCACTCCCCTATATAGTCCTGCCACAAACCTCTGCAATCTGCCAGATCATTAACGAGCCCACGGTGAGTTTTGTTTCCAGCGTTCCTTTATTGATTGACCTGTTGATGCTAACCCGAGAGCCTTTTTGATTCTGAGCCAGCCTGTTCCCTGATCTGTTTTTCCTGCCCTGTCTGACTGATTTACCGGTTTACCGACTAGTTTCTGTCCCATGGTTATCCGAGCTTGCTTTGCCCTGTTTGTACCTCTGCCTATTTTGGACTGCCTTTTGTGTACCGGATTTTGGACTGCCATTTTGACCATTGAGCCTTGCCTGTCCCAGTTTTATTATTAAATACTGTTTTTTGCCTTCACCTCACTTGTTTGGCTTGAATACTGGGTTTGCCTGATTCTCGTTCGTAACAGAATGATCTGGCCCCCCTAAAACCTATCGCCAAACAAGTTCTTAGAGGTTTTTTTTTTTTTCCCCCTCCACACGCTATGGCTTGGGAGGGTTCCAGATTGGCGTTCTGTCCCCCTGGTATCGGTCCCAGACGCCATCTCTCCAGCAGCCGCAGCAGCAGTAACCCGCTGCCTGCTCCGAGTTTACGATTGGGAGGGCTCTTTGTCACAAATTCAGATTCTGCTCAGAACAGAAGGGATCACTCACCCAGCGACACCGCTGTCGGCTCTGCCCATGGGTTTTATCCAGACCCAACTTTGTTTATGGAGGTCGAAGCGGAGGTGGTGCGGGATCTTCGCCCGGATCTTTTTCTCTCTCTCCCTCCAGAGGAGGAGATGCAGGGAACGCTGTGGGCTCCGCCGATCCCGGCTCTACCGACAGAATCAAACCTCCAGCAAGTCCTGCCGTCCCGCCGTCGGAGGAGGGGACGGAAACCTGTGGGTCGCTCCCTCACCCGTTCTGTTCGGCCGACAGGCGAGTCAGTACCGCGCCCGTCCGTTGCCACTTCCTGCCCAGTGGATCGGAGTCCGGTGCTCCCCAGAGCTGAGCAGCCCACAGCGCCTCCTGGTGGCGTCCGTGATGCTGAGGATCTGGCTCTGGAGGACCAGTTAAGAGCTTTTGCCCCTATTATTAAAGACCTTAGGGAGGCTCTTTTCAGCCAGTATTCAGAGGAGCTGGAGGCTAAATTAAAGGAGGTCGAGGGGCACTATAGAGCGGCTCTCCAGGGTTTCTATAGTGGACTCAATCCTGTCCCCAAGGGTCCAGCCGACGCCTCGGCACCTGCACCTGTCCCAGAGGACCCGCCCCCTACCTCAGCTCCAGTGCCGACCTCCGGCAGCTATAAAGCAGCACTGTCTGCGCAGCCGGTCCAAGAAGCTGCAACCCCGGAGGGTCCGCAGCCGGCCCAAGACGCTGCAACCCAGGAGGGTCCGCAGCCGGCCCAAGACGCTGCAACCCCGGAGGGTCCGCAGCCGGCCCAAGACGCTGCAACCCCGGAGGGTCCACAGCCGGCCCAAGACGCTGCAACCCCGGAGGCTCCGCAGCCGGTCCAAGACGCTGCAACCCCGGAGGCTCCGCAGCCGGCCCAAGACGCTGCAACCCCGGAGGCTCCGCAGCCGGCCCGAGACGCTGCGACCCAGGAGGGTCCGCAGCCGGCCCGAGACGCTGCAACCCAGGTGGGTCCGCAGCCGGCCCGAGACGCTGCAACCCAGGTGGGTCCGCAGCCGGCCCGAGACGCTGCAACCCAGGAGGGTCCACAGCCGGCCCGAGACGCTGCAACCCAGGAGGGTCCGCAGTCGGCCCGCGACGTGGGAACCCAGGAGGGTCCGCCGCCAGTCTGCGACGTGGGAACCCAGGAGGGTCCGCCGCCAGTCTGCGACGTGGGAACCCAGGAGGGTCCGCCGCCAGTCTGCGACGTGGGAACCCAGGAGGGTCCGCCGCCAGTCTGCGACGTGGGAACCCAGGAGGGTCCGCCGCCAGTCTGCGACGTGGGAACCCAGGAGGGTCTACCACTGGTCCACGATGAGGGGGTTCAGACGAGCCCTTTTTCAGGCCGCAACTCGGGGGCTCATCGGAACACTGGGCGCCGTGGCCCTCGCCCAGACGACAAGCGGCGCCATGGCCCTCGCCCAGACGACAAGCGGCGCCGTGGCCCTCGCCCAGACGACAAGCGGCGTCGTGGCCCTCGCCCAGACGACAAGCGGCGTCGCGGCCCTCATCCAAACGACAAGCTCCGTCGGGGGTCTCGCCGAGAAGACAAGCACCCAGAGCCCCATGGAGGCTTAGAGGTCCCTGGACCTTTTCTGAAGCTCTTACCCCCTCATCTTTGGCTTGACAGCCAATTTCCCAAGTGGCTGACCAAGCTCTCTTTGTCGGAGGTTCTGGAAGGGTTACTGCTGAGGTTCTGGGTGTTAAAGGGTCTGGGAGCATCTGAAGTCTGTAGCCCGGGGCCTCCTGAACCTGAAGTCTGTAGTCCGGGGCCTCCTGAACCTGAAGCCTGTAGCCCGGGGCCTCCTGAACCGGAAGCCTGTAGCAAGGCCCCGTCTGAACCTGAAGCCTGTAGCCAGGCCCCGTCTGAACCTGAAGCCTGTAGCCAGGCCCCGTCTGAACCTGAAGCCTGTAGCCAGGCCCCGTCTGAACCTGAAGCCTGTAGCCAGGCCCCGTCTGAACCTGAAGCCTGTAGCCAGGCCCCGTCTGAACCTGAAGCCTGTAGCCAGGCCCCGTCTGAACCTGAAGCCAGTAGCCAGGCCCCGTCTGAACCTGAAGCCAGTAGCCAGGCCCCGTCTGAACCTGAAGCCAGTAGCCAGGGGCCGTCTGAACCTGAAGCCAGTAGCCAGGGGCCGTCTGAACCTGAAGCCTGTAGCCAGGGGCCGTCTGAACCTGAAGCCAGTAGCCAGGGGCCGTCTGAACCTGAAGCCAGTAGCCAGGGGCCGTCTGAACCTGAAGCCAGTAGCCAGGGGCCGTCTGAACCTGAAGCCTGTAGCCAGGCTCCTCCTGAACTCTGTAGCCAGGCTCCTCCTGAACTCTGTAGCCAGGCTCCTCCTGAACTCTGTAGCCAGGCTCCTCCTGAACTCTGTAGCCAGGCTCCTCCTGAACTCTGTAGCCAGGCTCCTCCTGAACTCTGTAGCCAGGCTCCTCCAGAACTCTGTAGCCAGGCTCCTCCTGAACTCTGTAGCCAGGCTCCTCCTGAACTCTGTAGCCAGGCTCCTCCTGAACTCTGTAGCCAGGCTCCTCCTGAACTCGGTAGCCAGACGCCTCCTGAACTCTTTAGCCAGGCGTCTCTTCTAGCTCTTAGTCCGGCGCTGTCTCCAGCCTTTAGTCCGGCGCCAGGTTCTGTTCTCTCTCTCTCCAGGCGTCGGTTCCTGAGGGTCCTGTTCTGCCGACGGTCCCCGAGGTTGCTGCTCTGCCGCCGGTCTCCGAGAGACCTGCTCCGCCGCCGGCCTATGAGAGATCTGCTCCGCCGCCGGCCTATGAGAGACCTGCTCCGCCGCCGGCCTATGAGAGACCTGCTCCGCCGCCGGCCTATGAGAGACCTGCTCCGCCACCGGCCGCCGGACATCTTTGCTAACCGGGGCCGTCCTACAGGACACCCGCCGGATTACCTGTCTCACAGGGGTCGTCCGCCGGGACGTCCGCCGGAGAACCTGACACGCCGAGGACGTCCGCCGGAGAACCTGACACGCCGAGGACGTCCGCCGGAGAACCTGACACGCCGAGGACGTCCGCCGGAGAACCTGACACGCCGAGGACGTCCGCCGGAGAACCTGACACGCCGAGGACGTCCGCCGGAGAACCTGACACGCCGAGGACGTCCGCCGGAGAACCTGACACGCCGAGGACGTCCGCCGGAGAACCTGACACGCCGAGGACGTCCACCGGAGAACCTGACACGCCGAGGCCGTCCTTCGGGACGCCCGCCGGAGAACCTGACACGCCGAGGCCGTCCTTCGGGACGCCCGCCGGAGAACCCGACTCGTCGAGGCCGTCCTCCTGGACGCCCGCCGGAGAACCCGACTCGTCGAGGCCGTCCTCCTGGACGCCCGCCGGAGAACCCGACTCGTCGAGGCCGTCCTCCTGGACGCCCGCCGGAGAACCCGACTCGTCGAGGCCGTCCTCCTGGACGCCCGCCGGAGAACCCGACTCGTCGAGGCCGTCCTCCTGGACGCCCGCCGGAGAACCCGACTCGTCGAGGCCGTCCTCCTGGACGCCCGCCGGAGAACCCGACTCGTCGAGGCCGTCCTCCTGGACGCCCGCCGGAGATCTTGACTTGTCAGGATCATCCTCCGGGATACCCGTCAGACTTTATTTATGTTATTTTAGTTCGCCCTGTCGGGTTGTTTTTGGTTTGGATTGTGTTTCTTTTTCCTGTTTCTGGCCCTCCATCCTGTACCTCCCTCCACCCACCCGGGCTAGTCTGTTTTGTTTCTGAGGCCGTCTGGAATCCGGCCTTGAGGAGGGGGTTCTGTCACGATTTGGGTTTTGTCTTGGTTTATGTTATCAGATTTATTAGTTAAGTTTCTGCTTTTGGGGTCTTGTTTGGTTTTGATTTAGACATGTTGTTCTGTTTAGGTTACCTGTTTTCCACCTGTCACTTTATCAGCTCTGTTTGGTCTCCCCTCAGCAATCTGTCAGCTTTCTTGCCTTGATTAGATCCACCTGCTCACTTATAATTAGTCTTCACTCCTGTTCACCTGCTCACTCCCCTATATAGTCCTGCCACAAACCTCTGCAATCTGCCAGATCATTAACGAGCCCACGGTGAGTTTTGTTTCCAGCGTTCCTTTATTGATTGACCTGTTGATGCTAACCCGAGAGCCTTTTTGATTCTGAGCCAGCCTGTTCCCTGATCTGTTTTTCCTGCCCTGTCTGACTGATTTACCGGTTTACCGACTAGTTTCTGTCCCATGGTTATCCGAGCTTGCTTTGCCCTGTTTGTACCTCTGCCTATTTTGGACTGCCTTTTGTGTACCGGATTTTGGACTGCCATTTTGACCATTGAGCCTTGCCTGTCCCAGTTTTATTATTAAATACTGTTTTTTGCCTTCACCTCACTTGTTTGGCTTGAATACTGGGTTTGCCTGATTCTCGTTCGTAACACCACCTGCAGGTAAGGGGGTCTGTGACATGGTGTGTAACGCATTAATCGCGCAACACAATGAATCGATGTTGAAATTTGTAGATTTTCATAGATTTTCTCGATTCGTTGTTGCAGCCCTACTGATAACCAGTTTTTAGTTATTGAAGTTGGAACACACAAATTGTAAATGTTTTGTTCTCGTTTTCGTTTATTTCTTCGACATGCAACTGTAGGCTGGTGCAAGGAGATTCTTGCTGAAAAAAGGGAGCCAAAAGAGACAAGTCTTTTTTGTGACAGGTTCAAATTTGAATGCAATCTAATAAAAAACGACTATTCTATACCTGTTTTTCTGTAGGTATGTCTAGACGGTCTCCTAAACTTTTCCGATAAGTAATCAGAAAAAACAACTCCACCGCTTTTTCTGTTGCTATTTGGGTCTTCCCAGAAGCTTTACACATATTTCCTGGTGAAAATGTATGTCTAACAACAAAAGGTGACTCTTACACACAAGGATGCACCGAGAGCGGGTCAACCGGATGAGCTTTACGCATGCTGTTGCCATGGAGTTTTAAGTGTCCTGCCCCACAAGCGATACAGCCATGTAATGGTAATTTCACTAGCTATAATCTCCACATGTTGCAATGAGCATCTAAACTGACTGATCTGAGCAAGGTACCTCAAAACAGGAGGGGGGATGGTTTTGAGAAATGAGCTATGGTGAATAACATTAGCTCTGGAGAAACTGTGGATCTACACAGTTGGTCAAAAGAGGTTCATCTGAAATATTACCTTTAGTTCTTCACATCACTATTTTTTAGTTCTGTCTATCTAAAATAATGAAATTTCCTGACTTGGTCTTCATAGTGTGGAGCCTCTTACTTAGTGGTGCTGCAGCCTCTGGGGCCTTTCAGAAAAGGTGGGTTTATACTGACAGATCACATGATGCTTAGATTGCACACAGGTGGACTTGATATCACTAATCATAGTGGCTTTTAAATGTAACTGGTTGCACCAGAACTTTTCAGGGTATTCATACCAAAGGAGGTGTTTCGATATGCACATGCCAATTCTTTATTGTTTTTTTTTATATTTTCGCATTTCACTTCACTAATTTAGACAATTCTGTGCAGATCCATCACATAAAGTAGGATAACATAAATCTGAATTACAGGTTGGAACGTAAAAAGTCAGTAAAAAGCCATGGGGATGAATATTTTTGCAAGGTACCTTACATGGTGGTCATAAAATTTTGTTGCTGATCTCTAAGCAGTAGTCGTAGTTTAGCCTTGGAACAGGTTTCGAGGAAAAAACATATTGGTGTTGATTCTTCTGAAAGTCAGTACTTCTCTCCACTGAAATCTGGGATTAGATAAGATCCATGTATTAGCTGTTGTTAGGAAGTTCCTGTTTGACAACGAGTTACTGTAAACTAATCTGAGAGCCTGCAGATGTCAATTCCTAAATGTTTATTTTAGCATTTCTAAAAAGTTCATTCTCTGTTGCTTTAGAACTAACTTTAGATTAGATTATATGTTTTTCCATTACTGATTTAGTTTGATTCTGTCTGTGTTTTTGCCACTGTCACAACCAAATTTCCCTATTGTGGTACAATAAAAGAGTTATTACCTTATCTTTTGTATTGGTTTTACCACTAAACAATATCTAAGTCTGTTCAATCACACTTAATCTGCAACTGGAGCCTACTGCTGGACATCTTTTTATGGTCTTTGTGATGGGTTGGGTACCATTACTGTCTGTTCAGCTGAGCTACACATTTAATCTGCTTTTAAGTAGGACCATTTTGTGGAATGTTCAGTTGCCACCTTTTTGTCTGTAAGTATGCAAGCCAGACACGTATGTTTTTCCTGCATGTTTCCCTTAGCTGTCTCGTGGAGGTGACACAGTGTCTCTCTAAATTAACAATTAAGAAGAGTCCAAACAATAAGACTTTATTCTGATTTACAACCAAACAAATTATACTGGGCAGCATTTCAAGTGTATTGTCTACCATGTAGACCACTAAAGTAAATAAAACTACTTAGTCATTGTTCTCTGGATCAGAATTAAGAATGTAAGGACAGCATTTAGTCTCAGAGCTCAACAACTCTGCAAAAAAACTCTTTGAAAACATGAAATGTGCAGGAACTGTTGGCCTCTTTAAATTAGGACTGACAACATTTCTCATTTACAGCAGCTTTTAATCACAGAAACTATGGTTTGGGATCTACATTTATAACATAACTTCAATTTCAGTTAACCTTCAATATCTGAATTTTATCATATATTTTTATACAATATTTTTAGTGTTTGAAATACTGAGCTCTCTTTGAAGCAAAATCTTAAAGGTGTGTTACTTTCTTTTTTACTTCAAAACACAGTAAGAGGTGACTTTTACAGACAAAGAATTATGGTGGTCAGGAGTAACATTATGTATGCTGGATACATGACTATAAATGTCTGTGCACTCAAACAACCGCATAGCAAAATGTGACAGCACCACTAGTAGAGATGCTTCTTCACACACACACACACACACACACACACACACACACACACACACACACACACACACACACACACACACACACACACACACACACACACACACACACACACAGAGACACACAGCAGAACTCGACAAAGCATGGTTGATATAGTGTGCAAAGTGTAAAAGAGTTCTCTGAAACAAATGTCATTTCTGATGGTTTTCTAATAACAGGGTGAGCAGTTAAACCAACACCTTAAACCAACATGACAACAATTGTCAAGTAGTATAGTAAATTATATTTATTGATATTCCTTGTCTGAACAGTAGAGTTAAAGAATCTGCAGATTTAATTCTTACATGTTACCAAGACACTTCAGCCATCTCAGCCCGTTGCATAGCAAACTCAGAGGCCAGGGACATATAAAATATACCAACTACAGACAGGAATATGTTCAGTAATTTGAAATATGGGCTAATCAATCAGCAAAACTCGACACCTAGCCACTTGGATGGTTATTCCAGAGGTCAGATATGTTTTAGGATTTAAAATATAAAAATGTGAGATAGATAATGGAGAAAGATGTGCACAGTAACATTCATTTTTCTCACTGTGTCAATCTGCTTAAGGGAACAGAACTCTTAGATGTACAACACTGCACAATATTTGAGTAACATGAACCACTATTTGGTTTGTATAAACAATTAAACTTTTGTCCAAAAGTAGGGTATGGACAAAACAAACAAAATACATAGTGTTCATTTACCAAACGAAATCTGGGTTAATTAATTGCCACAGAATGCAAATAAGATATTTTGAGTTATGTTGTTCCTCAGCCATGAGGAAGATAAATATCAGACAGTAATCTGATCGTCATGTGAAATATGAAACAGTAGGAGCCTCCATCTTTGGACTGCCCCCAATGCAGGATGCTTCCTGAGACCCTACAAAATTTTCCTCTCAATTCAAATCACCCTCTTTTAGCAATGACAGTAGCAACGGAGAGACACCTGACATTACCTCAGACTGGAACCAAAGCTAAGTACAGTCTTTCTGTGAAATCAGACATCCTAGCAGTCAGCTAGCAACCACATAAACTGGCTGGTTGTGATCGTTTGCTCAGCTTTTGCAGGAGAAAGCTGACTCGAAAGCCACTCCCTCTACAAGCTGTGCAGAGCCTCTCCACAAGCGCCTAAGTGAACAGTGCTAATGTATCACTTTGCAGCCTCCATACCCCTGATATGAAGACAACACTGGAAGCCTGGCAGAGCTTACATATATCTCTGGCTCACCAAAGAAGAGCCTTTCCCTGTCTCATCTGCTTGCTACAGCCCCTGCAACAACTCATCGCAAACAGATACCCCCAGTCATCAAAACGGGGCACAATAAAGAACAGGGATTGTTTCCTTCTAATGTATTTTCACTTAATTTTTAAGGTTTAACTAAGGTTAAGACCTGCACATTAAAACACATTAACATTAAGGCTGAAGTTAATGTGTTTTGTGTTGTGTTTTAAGGTTATGACAAACTTTATTTCCATGAGGGTCTTTAAACACTGGTGGGATGTTAATGTTTGTGTTTTCTGGTCTGCTCATTACACAAAATATGACTAAAAGATCAGTTTCAGCAAGATCTAATGTCCGCTGGTATTAGCAACTAAAAGCCTTGCTGATAGACACGTTTTGCTCCGTAATCTTCCGATTGTGGCACAAGCGTTTGTATAGCATTAATAATGAATAATAATGAATAATCATCCCTAAATCAACTTTTTTGCCAGTAAACTGTAAACATGGTTGTCTTATTGTACTGTCTACATATCGTGGTCATTATTTTGACAAATTAGTACATATTTGTCAAAACCCTGCTTTTGTCTCTAAAATCGTCAGTGTGGCGTCCTCCTAGGTTTAAATGGTGGTCTTGCACTGAATCACAAATCCATATTCAAATGTTTTTGTGACGTAATTTGGAGAAACTGATGTCAGTAGCTCTGCTGCTGTAGGGTGTAAAGGCAGCCCTGTCTTAAAAAACACACACACAGCTCCGTTTTGTGCCTCCATGAGCACTGTTGCACTTTTTATACCACTCTGCCGACTTTCTTTCTACAAGAAAGCAATTATCAACAAATCTAATGACTTTTTAAGTGTTATTGGCAAATTTACATAAGAGCACCAATTGTTCTGCAGTTAACTGTCTTAAGGCAGCAGTGCTGCCATGAGTCCTCCCTACTTTCCTTAGCGCTGTCTCACAGGCAAACAGCCTTGTCCTGAAACCTGTCAGAACAAAAAGAGCAGGGATGAGCTCAACCACTCTCCTTTTTGCACAATGCAAATTAACCTTGCATGGACAAAGCTGTCAGTGATCCCACCCTGGATTACAAAGCAGGAAATAAATATGATAATATATAATTGGACCGATCCTCCACTGCCTCAGCAGCTTCGAGCATTGCTGAGTCAGCTCCTTGAGCCAGCAGCTCTATCCCGCTGCGCTCCAAAAAGAGTCCCTCAACCTCCGGTGATGAGGGGGGTGAAAAATCCTCCACCTCCAAAGACTGAACTGTGGCGTAACTACCAGCGTAACTCTGTTCACTCTCCATGATTCAATATGGCAAATCAAGCTAGCTGCTTCTTGCCCCCCCCGCCATCCTACACACAGCCTTGCACCCCCGACCCTCCTCCCCCTTTTCCCGCTTATCCCCGCCCATTTTGGTCAAATTTTTCAAATTTGTCTGGGGATGGGATTATGCTTTTACACGGCGATGAGTAACACTTTAAGAATAAGATGTCAAGTTAATGGTCCAAACATAACTTCCGGTCCTCTGTCCCTTTACAGCGCCCTCCACCATTTGAGTTACGAATTTAAATCTAATTATTTCTGGAGAAATAATTACAATAATTAAAAATCCAATTCACTAAAGGTTATTGATTTATAATTTAGAAAATCATTCTTTAAAATTAAATTTTCACAAATTATGTTTTATCTTACTATGAGTTCCTCTGTGAAAGGATTGAACACATGCCAATTGTTGTTCTAAATTAGTTAAGCTAATTTGACATTATCCCAAATTCTTTAAGGTGAACTTTGGTTCTCTAACTTGAAGATCCTCACTGAACTCATTTTATGGTGATGGTTTTCAACCATTTTTATTTGTCCGTTTGTTGCTTTTGTTTGTAGCCTACATTGTTATTTAGTCTCTTTCATCTTAATTTTGCTTAGTAGTTTTAGTTAAGTTTCACTAGGCTAGTAAAGAATAGTTGTTGATTGAAATATATTGTTAATTCATTATTATTATTCATAATTCATTATTAATGGTGTTCCTTGGATGGGCATATATTTCTGCTTATAAATTCTTATATATGAAGAATGTTGTTATTTCAGCTTTTAACTTTTTGTTGTCTGTCATTTTGTTTTCTTCATAGTAGGTACGCCTGGTCTGGCGTTCTGGTAGCTGTGATACCATCAAGGGTAGGCAGATCATCTGCCATTCCCATAGAGCATAGAAAGGGTTCCTGGATCAATGTGTGCTTCTGTGCTTTTTTTGTCTCTTTTTTGTGTTGCTACTCTGTCTTCTCTAACCCCCAGTCAGTCAAGGCAGATGACCGTCGACACTGAGCCTGGTACTTCTGCTGGAGGTTTTTCCTTCCCGTTAAAGGGGAGTTTACCTCTCCACTGTCACTTCATGCTTGCTCAGTATGAGGGATTGCTGCAAAACCATGGACAATGCAGACGACTGTCCCTGTGGTTCTATCTACGCTCTTTCATGAGGAGTGAATGCTGCTTGTCAAGACTTGATGCAATCTACTGGGTTTCCTTAGATAGGAAACTTATTGACCAATCTGTATGACTTGACTGAATTTGACTTTGTAAAGTTCCTTGAGATGACATATCATGAATTGGTGCTATATAAATAAAATTTAATTGAACTGAATGAAGAGAGGTTGTAACTCATGTATTCAATATGTGGGCAGAGTTTGCAGTTAAAGAATCCCAGCGCTTGAATCCCTCTTTTGCTTATTGCTCTTATATCAAAGCCAAATTGGGCTGATAATCACCGGACAATACCTGACAGAACGAGAGTTATTTATTTGCACAGCAGTTGTCTAAAAGGGCTATTAAATCAAGTTATTGTGTTTTTATTCCACTAAATAACCTAGATGTGACAGTGACAGAAAACTACTAATCAAATACTTTTAAAGGTACATTGTTTCTTGGTACATGGGATTACATAACTGTCAAATGATTGCAACATTTAATTGAATAATTGAGACAGATGCTGTAAGGAAAGTAGAGGAGAAATTACTGTCAAGGGGTGGACGGAAAAAACGCTACACAAGATTATATAGGAGTAAAAACAGAATACAGACTGACAGCTGAATCCCCCCACCAGTGTTTTTCCACCACCCCCTTGTGCATTTTCAGAGCCATATGTGCCAGGCATGCTGAGTTGAAGCTGTGTGTGTGTAGGCAGAAGGAGAAATTAAAATAGGGTTGAGATCAAGTTATTTAAGGCTAAATGGAAGCTGTCAAACAAAAAGCCTTTGAGTCAGGCTCTGAGGGTGAATGCAAGAACTAGATGTAGACAGGATACTGAGCATGGATCATGGAGAACATGCACCTATATAAGTGCCTAGATATTCTCTGTTTTGTTAAACGTATTAGGCCCACATGCAGATCACACTGGTAACACAGGAGGCAGTTTGAAGTTGTTTATTGGGTAAAACTCCAGATAACAAAGCACAGAGGATTCCTCGCAAGGTGGAGGAGACGTGGAGAGAAACTCGAGCTGGACACACACGATCTAGGAGGCAAGGGGAAATAATTAGATGGATTTTAACACGGGACGAAGAAATAAAGAAACGCAAGCTTACCACAGAGCTCAGCAACCGGACCGGGGGGAAGCGGAGCGGACTCAGCTTGGGATGGATGTTGGTGAGGCAGGTGACTGAATGACCGCTGAGCGTGGGCTTGGGGCAGGGTCCGAGCAGCACCAGCGAGTCCAGTGATCCAGAGACAGCAGGAGGAACCAGGCGGATCCGGTGAGGCTTCCCAGCCCGGCTTGGCACGACCAAGGGAGCACGAGAGGAAAATCCAAACACATTCCAAGACGTGGAGAACCAATGGAGCTGATCAGAGTCGTCTGAGCAAGGAGGGAGGAACCACCACGAGAGGAGGCCAAGGGAGCACGAGAGAGGACCTGAGAGACACAGAGAGCAAGGTTTAGCTCGAGAAGGAGATCTCAGTCACAAGACAGTGGCCACTGAGGCATACCACAACGGTTAACACTCTGGCATCCTCCTGCTGTCCGTGCGCTGTTCTTATAGTGCGGCCGAGCGCTGCTGAACATGCTGCAGGTGTGCTGGCCCCGCCCACCAGTCAACTGCAGTAACCTGTGGGAGAAGCAGAGAGGGCAGAGCCGGCAGAAACTGCGCGGCTCTGCCTGCTGACATTCTCAAAGAATAAAATAACCAGTGTAAATTGTATAAAATGTTGTGTTTAGCATATTTTAAGATTTTATATAGTTTATTGTTAACATCTTACCAAATCCCAGACAGAGACAAGAGGACTGATGGTGGTAGTTTGGCGGCTTATCACAACTGCTTTTGACAGCAAGTCAATGAGAAAAATACTTCTGCAAATACTTTAAAGAAGAGAAGAAGGAATATTTTATTTGTCATTGCAATTGTACATTCCAGTAAAATGTGTCTCTTGCATTTAACCCATCCCTTAGGGAGCAGTGGGCAATTTACTGCACCTGTGGAGCAATCTGTGGCCAAAGGTCTTGCGCAGGGACCCATAGTGCCAGTCTGCAGGATTCAAACTGGGTACTTGCAGCCTTCTCAAACGCAAGCACACTGCTCTAACCACTAGGCAACAACTCCCCTTGAAGAGGAAAGTAAAAAAGAAAACTGCACATAGACCAAGATTGACCGAGTATTCCCAGGCTTTTCTTGCTCAGAAAGGATAGGAAACTTCTCCAGTGAGATCTCGGTCTAGTCCAGGGTCTCGTATGATTGGAAAAGGCTTGGAACAAGGTTCCTGAACCTTTTCTTGTGTAAGATTTGCAGAGTATTCCAGACTGAACTTTTTAATTAGTTATGTTTCTTGTTATATCTATCCATTTTCCGTCACGCTTGTCCCTTGTGGGGTCGTGAGGGGTGCTGGTGCCTATCTCCAGCATTCAATGGGCGAGAGGCGGGGTACACCCTGGACAAGAGGCCAGTCTGTCGCAGCTTTCTTGTTATACACTCCTGATCAAAATCTTAAGACCAGTCAAAAATTTGCAAGAATTTGCATTTTGCATTATTGGATCTTAAGAAGGTTCTAAGTAGAGCTTCACAATGTTAAAAGGACAAATCAGTACAAGAGACAAGAACATTTGAGCAGGGAATTGTCTGAAAACTGCATTTATACTCAAACATGATTTTTTCAGCTGATCAAAAGTTTAAGACTATAGCTAAAAAAAAAACGAAAACCCCCCAAAACAGAAATCAAAATGTCAAAAAAAAGGACTCAGTAATGAGTAGCTCCACCATTCTTGTTGATGACTTCAAACAATCGTTTAGGCATGCTCGATGCCAGTGTTTCCAGGAGGCTAGTGGGAACGTTGCTCCAAGTGTTGAAGATGGCTTCACGAGGGGCATCCATTGTCTGGAACTGATGTCCATTTTTGTAAACTTCCCTTGCCATCCATTCCCAAATGTTCTCAATTGGGTTTAGATCCGGGGAACATGCAGGATGGTCCAAAAGAGTGATGTTATTCTCTTGGAAGAACTCCTTTGTCAGGCGGGCATTGTGAACTGCAGCATTGTCCTGTTGAAAAACCCAATCATTACCACACAGACGAGGGCCCTCAGTCATGAGGGATGCCCGCTGCAACATCTCCACATAGCCAGCTGCTGTTTGACGCCCCTGCACAACCTGAAGCTCCATTGTTCCATTGAAGGAAAACGCACCCCAAATCATGATGGCGCCCCCACCACTGTGCCGTGTAGAAAACATCTCAGGTGGGATCTCCCTGTCATGCCAGTAACGTTGGAAGCCATCAGGACCATCAAGGTTAAATTTTTTCTCATCAGAGAAGACAACTTTCTTCCACCTTTCAATGTCCCATGTTTGGTGCATCCTTGCAAAGTCCAAACGGGCAATTCTGTGGCATTGAAGAAGACGTGGCCTTTGAAGACGTTTTTTGTTTCTGAAGCCCTTCTCTCGCAGATGCCGTCTGATGGTTATTGGGCTGCAGTCAGCACCAGTAATGGCCTTAATTTGGGTAGAGGATCATCCCGTGTCTTGACGGACAGCCAATCGGATCCTGCGGCTCAGAGCTGGTGAAATTTTTTGGGGTCTACCACTTGACTTTTTTGTTCCATAACCCTCAGGATCATTTAAAAAATGCAAAATGACTGTCTTACTGCGTCCAACCTCAGCAGCGATGGCACGTTGTGAGAGGCCTTGCTTATGCAGCTCAACAATCCTACCACGTTCAAAGTCAGTGAGCTTTTTTGCTTTTGCCATCAGGAGGTCTTGACAGTGTAAAGACTTCACAGAAAATGACATGGAATCCAGATGTTTGCACAGCTTTTGGCTTTTAAAGACAACTTTTGATCAGCTGAAAAAATCATGTTTGAGTGTAAATGCAGTTTTCAGACATTTCCCTGCTCAAATGTTCTTGTCTCTTGCACTGATTTGTCCTTTTCACATTGTGAAGCTCTACTTAGAACCTTCTTAAGATCCAATAGTGCAAAATGCTAATTCTTGCAAATTTTTGACTGGTGTTAAGATTTTGATCAGGAGTGTATATAAAATTCAAATATTCGCTATGAAATTGTGTGAAAAATCTGTACAGAAAGAAGGGTTTACTTCAGGTACCAGCAAAAAATAGAAACTGAAAGTAAGAAAGGAAGAAAAGGCTGAGTGAGAGGGGCACTTAGCTGTCAGCATGTAGTGTGGTCTCCAACACCCCAATTGCAAGTAATGCTGCAACAATTCCTTGAATGACTACAATGATTCCATCCATTTCTGATATATACCGCCTGGCCCAAAAAAAATGTCGCCACCTGGATTTAACTAAGATAATAGGTATGACCCTCGCACTGGATAATAAGTGCATTCAGCTGGCAATAAGTTATTTACCACCAACCGATGCAATGAATTGCTTCTCATTTCTTAAACAACCATGTTTAATAAACATGGTGACAGCATTCCTGGACTCCAAAGGGATAGAGGTAAATAATACAAACATCGAAGTATGTCACCCTCTCCCCTGAAGAAGTAACACAGACAAACTGCCTGTAATAATAAGATCTTCCAACTGTTAAAGCAAGGGAGGAAACTGAAAGGCTCAGACATTTTTCTAAATGAGCACTTAACCAAAAAAAATGGAGCCATTGGAAGAAAGGTGAGACTCCTGAGGAAGCAATGGAAAATCGTAAACAGTTGGACGCAACATTGCAAAATATGGAATTATCAAAATCATGACACAAGGATTGGACACCGGATACAAGAACTGGGCACTTTCATTTATACTGAGCATAAACACAAGAAATAATAATGATCCGGAAATAATCTTTTAAGCAACATCAATATCAGCTGCCGGTATTACAGCGAGAATCAATATAATGCAACAATCAGCGAAGAAAGTAAGATATCAATTATTCACTTCAACACCAGAAGTCTGTATGCCAATTTCCATAAAATGAAGGAATATCTTCCTAGTCAGTTCAATATAATAGACATATCAGAAACGTGAATCAATGATGAGAAGGGAGTAAATTTAGAACTAAATGGATATGAATTTAATTATATCCACAGAAAGGACAAAAGTTTTTGTGTTGTATGTGGGGGAGAAGTGGGGGCGGGGAGGTGGCAATATATGTTGATAATAGTTTTTAACATAAAATTAATAAAAAATTATGGTTGCTGTTGATGCTTTGAAGGAGTGTATTATAGTAAAGATATGTTGTAAAAAACTGAAAAATATAACAGTGAGCTGTATATACAGATCTCCTGGATCAAGCATAGAAGTTGTTAGAGATTGGATGGAAAGTATGCTCATAAAATGAACACAGAAGGTCATGTACATCTGTGGTGATTTTAACAACAACCTCTTTAATAATAAAAAAAACATAAAATGACAGAAGAGTTCATTAACTCAATGTTCAGTATGGGATTGTATCCAACAATTACCAGGCCAAGCATTATCACTTCTCACAGCGGCACTTTAATGGATAATATATTTACTAATATCCTGGAAAATGATACAGAGAGTGAACTAAAATTAATAGACATCAGTGACCACATGACTATTTTTAATGTATATTACTGTGATTATAGCAAGAAAAAGGACAGCATATATATATATATATATATATATATATATATATATATATATATATATATATACATACATATATATGTCGGGTTTGTGTGGAGTTGGAACCCGAATTCAGCTGCACACAGAGCTTTGCTTTAAGAGTTTTATTGAAAGAAGATGAGTTGTGGAGAAGGTGAGCAGAGAGGCTGTACCGGACTGGAGCAGCAGGGCTTCGGGACCCGAGCAGAACTTGGAGCGCTGGGGTAGCAGGAGAATCAGCAGCAGAGAGATTACTTGGAGCGCGCTGGAGCGCTGAAGTTGCAGGTAAGCCGGCAGCACAACAGTGTGGTACTTGAAGCGCTGTGGGGGCTGCAGTAGCAGCAGAGAGAGTTCTTTGGACGCAGGGGCTGCAGTAGGACCAGGAGCGCAGCAGAGAGAGAGTCCCAGAATGCCGGGGCTGCAGTAGATCCAGCGGCGTAGGGGAGAGGGTTCTTGGAGGTGCAGGGGCGGTAGACGTGGGAAACTTAGGTAGACAGACGTGGGAAAATCTGTCTGTCTGACGAGGGAGAGTCGAAGCTCTGACAGACAGACGTGGGAAAATTTCTGGCTGACAGGAAAGGTTGACGAGGGAGAACGAGGTTTGGATGAAGACAATCCGGCGGGGAAGAGCAGACTGAGGGAGATTTAAGTAGAGGTGTTGGGAGGTGCACTGAATCCAGTCGTAATTAGAAACGGCAGGTGGAACTAATGAGGAGGTGGAACAAACCATTACTGCTCTAAAAATTACTTAATGATTTTTAGAGCAGTAATGATTTTTAGAGACGCTGGCTGAAATCGGGGTCCCTCAGCCGGATCAACCGTGAGCGAGATCCCGCTGATTCCGCGGAGCTTTAATATCCAAAATCCAACTTCACCACGCTATCCGCCAGAGAGATGGCGGCTTGCGGAACATGGGCGCCAGAGGCGAATTGTCAGGGCAAAGGGGAAGCAGGTAATGGCGAGGCCGAAGAGAGCTCGGGGCGGATCACTGCTGGCCGGCTGGAGGTCAGACGGAGGAAGCCCGCAGAGTTAGACGTTGGGAGCTCAGAGACCAAGGAGCGCTGCGGGCGGATCCGGAGCGACTTGAAGGGAGCAGAGAGGCGGCTTTTGACATCGGCTGCGAGGCCGGAGGGTGGAAGCGGACACCTGCTGCTCGGCGCCTCCCCGCTCATCAGCAACCACCTGCGGAGAGAGAGGGAGAAAAACGGCTGCTGCCCGCTGAAGCCTGACATGAAGCTATCTCTTTCTCTGTATCCCTTAGGAATTATGCTGCAGTTGCACTAATAAACCAATTAAAATTAAATAATAAAACAAAGTATCATAGCAAGCAGACAACATGCTAAGCATATCAAGTTATATGTTTTACCTACCGCTCCACTGACGTCAGAATCCGTGCTGAGGTCTGAAAGCGCATTGTGCTCATAGTACGCGCTTCCTGAACAGGTTGAATGCGATTGGCTTATGAGTAAGTCACCCCACGTGGAGTACTTTCCTGTGATTGGCTTATACAAGGGAGGCTTCTGATTGGTTGCAAACCATTCTCTGTTTAAAAAAATGCACGCGTGAATCGGCGCACGGCAGAGGAGTCTCAAAAATCCACACACAAATGCAGTGAAGTTTAAAGACCAGAGCTGTGCATGTGTGGATCTTGTCCTGTGTTTGCGTGGATTTTTTGTGCATTTGTGGATTTTTGTTGTGCTTGCATGAATCGAGCTGTGGATGTGTGGATCTTGTCCTGTGTGTGCGTGGATTTTTTGTGCAATTGTAGATTTTTTTGTGCTTGCATGAATCGAGCTGTGGATGTGTGGCTCTTGTACTGTGCATGTATGAATCACATATGTGTATTTGTGAATATCGAGACCCTTCTGGCTCCATAGTTAAAGCATATGAGGAATAATATTCAATTAATTATATAATAAAAATTGTCCTATAAAGAAAAACAGTAATATACGTACATAAATATACAAATAGTCCGTGGGTCACCAAGGGGCTACAGTTTGCAGACAACACCAATAATTTTATTCCGGTGAGAATTTGCAGACTTTGGACAATCACAACTGGAATAAATAAATTAAAACTATGTTTTGACAAAAATAAATCAAAATCTAAGCAAAACAAATATGTTGTTTGGGAGACATAAAATAGATTGTAATGTAGAACTGATAATAGAAAATACTAAAATAGAGAGGGTGCAGGAAATTAAATTTCTCTGTGTGATTTTAAATAAAGTTTGTTGGAAACCTCATGTAGGATATATACAAGCAAAACTGTGGAAATCTAATCATATCCTTGATTATAAATCGTTGCACACTCTATATTATTCATTATTGTTGTCATATCTGGTGTCGAAGTCTGGGGAAAAACCTACAAAACCACTCTGCAGCTGTTATGCACAATACAGAAAAGAGCAATAAGGGTAATGAACAACACAGGATACAGAGATCACACAAACCTACTATTCCTAAAATCACACACATTGACATTTGTGGATCTGATGAAATTCAGAACAGCACAAATAATGTGCAAAGCAAGAAATGATCTATTGCCAAGGAATGTTTAGGGAAGGGAGGGGGATATAATTTAAGGGGAGAGCTAAATTTTAGAAAAACGAAAGGTCCGAACAAATATGAAAAGTATGTGCGTAACGAGCTGTGGGGTCACTTTGTGGAACAGTCAGGAAACAGAAATAAAACGAAGTACTAATATAAATCTGTTTAATAAAAGGTACAAAAATATTTTTAAACAAGTACATGGAAGAGGAAGTATAACAAAGGACGATAAGGGATGAATCTATAAATGGAATAGGGTTGATTGTTATATTGTCACTAACTTAGTATATGTGATGGTGCACCTTTTTCTGGACTTCTGTTTCCCCTCAGCCAGTATTCTTCCATCCCAGTTACCTCCAGCCTTCATCTTTCCCTAGATTGTCTTCACCTGTTCCTAATTAAGTTGACTCTGTTCACCAGCATACTGAAACCCTCCTCAGTCAGCTCTTTGCCGCCGGAATCTCTCTCTCTTTCCATCCCACTCCCGCTTTACCTACCCCATAGACTTTTTCCTGCGCTCTCAGCGATCTGACACCTCAGCTGTCCGAGTCTCCCGTGGCTCTGTGCTACTGCGCTTCTGACCCTGCGGTGAGTACCTATGTCTGGTCTGCCGGATCGGGTAATCCTCAGGACTTCCTCACCTGACCCGCTCCTCAGATCCGCACCGGCGGACTTCTGCCCTTCGCTGGCTCCCTTCATCAGCTCACCTCTCACCTGCCTCTGTCACCATCTATACAGACTTTTCAATAAACCTTCCAAAACGAAACTCTGTGTGCGGCTGATTTTGGGTTCAACTACCCACTTTACAACAGTATATGGTAGCATTGTATATATTTATTTATGGGGATAGTTTTTAAAGATTTATATTTCGAAGGAGATGTATGTAGTTTATATTTAATTTTGTGATTATATATTTATATGGATATTTGGGAAATGTATATATGATATATATTTATAAATGTGTATTATGTAGTTGGGATATCTGTGTAGTTACTTACTGACTGTGGAGGCCATTTGAGTACAGTGAACTCATTGTCATGTTCACGAAACCAGTCAAAGATGATTTGTGCTTTATGACATGATGCGCTATCCTGCTGGAAGTAGCCATCAGAAGATGGGTACACTGTGGTGATAAAGGCATGAACATGGTCAGCAACAATACTCAGGTAGGCTGTGGCGTTGACACAATGCTCAATTGGTACTAGGGGCCCAAAGTGCACCACGAAAATATCCCCCACCCCATTCCACCACCAGCCTGAACCGTTTCAAGGCAGGATGGATCCATGCTTCAATGTTGTTCACGCCAAATTCTGACCCTACCATCTCAATGTTGCAGCAGAAATCGAGACTGATCAGACCAGGCAATATTTCCAATCTTTTATTGTCCAATTTCGGTGAGCCTGTGCGAATTTTAGCCTCACTTTCCTGTTCTTAGCTGACAGGAGTGGCACCCGGTGTGGTTTTCTGCTGCTGTAGCCCATCTGACACAATTTATGCAGAACGAGTCTAAAGAAGGGCCACTCCACTCCACTGATCCCACCCACCCAGCCAATACACTGTTTGCCCCTCTCCAATCAGGTAAACGCTTCAGAAGTCTCAAAGCCAAAACAAATAAACTTAGAAAAGGCTTCTTCCTACGAGCTGTGAGGGCAATCCAAAGCGTTGCAGTCCAACGCTTTAAAATCACCCACACTGTTACCAGCCCATACTACTTGCACACTATCATCTCAGAGTATCTAAATGCACATTTCTGTAAACGAAGCATCAAGTCATCTTTGTTCAATAAGCACCCTACTACCTCATTATCTGTTATCTGTGACTTTCCTGAACGCTAAAAAAACTGTAACCCTTGTTCATCCCCTGTTTTTTTGTCCGTTTGTGCCACAGTAACACGCAATGACAATGAAATACTCTTGACTTGACTTGGCTATGTTCATCGATAATCTAGCTAATAGCTAATTTGCCTGATGATAATGAATTTGTCCTGATGATGAAAGACCCCCAAAAGGGGACAGCCCCTACCAACTATCGGTCAATGACCTGTCTTTCCGCAACATGGAAGCTCCTGTCAGGCACCAAGGTGGTGGGACTTCTAGATACAAACAGACTAAATGGTAATGGCCAACCAACCGAACATTGTGATCGTTGATAAGCAGCAGGGGACAGCTGTTGTGATCAGTGTGGCCATCCCGAGTGATGGAAACATCAGGAAAAAAAGAGCACGAGAAACTGGAAAAATACCAAGGTCTCAGGGAAGAACTAGATAAAGCCTGGAAGGTGAAGACAACAGTAAGTGTCCGTGGTCATCAGATCAGTAACCCCAACTCTGGAGAAGTGGCTCCAACAGATACCTGGAGAAACATCAGACATCTCAGTCCAGAAGAGCGAAATCTTAAGAACAGCTAAGACCCTAAGAAGAACCCTCAAGCTTCCGGGCCTCTGGTAGAGGATCCCTGCTTAAGAAATGGAGAGCCACCCACCCTGCTCAGGAGTATGAGGAGTGGGTGAGAGAGTATTTTATATATATATGTTTCCAATGGGTAAAATGATCACATGGCATGGGCTTAATTTCCACTGTTATGCTGATTACACTATTTCTATATATATATATATATATATATATATATATTAGGGCTGTCAAAATAACGCGTTAATTTCGATGAATTAATAAAAAAAAAATTAACGGATTAAAAAAAATAATGCAGATTAATCGATGTCGTATAGGGGTTTTCAATAGGTGAGGCGCACCTCCCCTGGGGGGCGCCAAAGACTCACAGGGGAGGCGCATGAAGACAGAGAAGAAGACAGCGCTGCCGCTCAACTCTGTGAAACAAAAGTAGCGATATTCGTGCCTTCTGTTTGAGCGCGCAGGAACCAATCCAAGCGCACAGTGAAACAACTCAACGCTCAAAACCGGTCTGGCACGGTCTGAAAAACTCTTCTCAACCCGCTGTCCTGGAGGTGAGTTCCATCTCTGCTCGCGCGCTACTTTGCTCACGCACACCTGCTCATTACACACTCAACACCAGCTGTGCACTCGCTCGGCTGTTAAAGCCAATCACAGACAGTTTTTTTCCCCATTCAATCAGAGTATGGCTTGCAAATACTGCATTCAGATGAATTAAATCAAAATGCTGCAGCTTTTGGCAGAAATTACTAAACATCACCGAGGGATTGAAGAAAAACAAATAAAAAGTGTAATATTTTAGCCTAAAATATTTAGGCTAAAGTATTTAGACTAAAATATTAGAGTTACTAAGTGAGCTGTGAAAAATGTTTTTGTCTCTTTTCTTTCCAGCTTCTGGGAGGTTATGCAAAAGTTTATTCTGATCATAATCATCATGAATGTCATTATTATTTAAAGAGCACTTTAACACGAGGTAAAACAAAGTGCCAAACATCAGAAATACATCAGATAAGAGATAACAACTAATAAAATGCTTGTTTGTTAAAATAGTACTAGGTCTAAATTATGTATAATTAGCCTAAAAAGTAGATTGGAATATGGAATATGTTGACGTCTGTTAAATTCAGGTTATCTTTTTTATTATCATTTCAGTTGACGTGAGTTCAGTTTGACATTGGCATCTGTTTAGTTCAGTTTGACTGCTGTTGAAAACAGCACTTTTTAATTTAGATTAATTAATTACAGAGTATGTAATTAATTAGATTAATTTTTTTAATCGATTGACAGCCCTAATATATATATATATATATTTATATATATATATATATATATATATATATATATATATATATATATATATATATATATATATATTAATATTAGGGCTGTCAATTTTAACGCGTTAACTTTGTTAGACCATAACGGCAACATTTTTTTTTTACGCACGTTAATTGTGTTAATGTTTTTTTCCCCGCAGCGCTCTCTGGACTGTGTTTTTGTTTTACTCTCGGCGCTTTCCGTAGTTCCAAGAATGCTATAGACCAGAGGTCACGGATTAGCGGACCACGGTCCGGATCCGGACCCACCTGCTGGCTAATCCGGACCCAACCTAATTTAAAACATTTATAAATTAGTGCATGTTGTCTGAAGACAGTGTCTAACTCAGGGGTTAAAGTTCTCCGTCGCTGCGACGGATTTCCGTCATTTGGAAATTGAGCGCAAAAAGTCCCGTCTAGACTTTTCTTTCAAGGTTTTACACTGAAGCTGCTCTCAACCAATCAAACCTGGCAGAGCCGTGACATTAGCCAATCAGAAAGAGAGCAGGGCGGGTCTTTGCAAAGCGGACATTAACAGTGTGAGGTTTATTGGTGTTTAATCATTTTAACCTTTGGAACAGCATCTCAAACTGACCACAGATGACATGAATGAAAGTAGCGGTGGTCAAAGGTTTTCTTTGGATTTATGACAACGCTGTCAACGACTTCCCTCGGTTAGCGTTTCTGTCGCTGCTCCAGCAGTTAATTAATGAATTATTTCCACCTGTTGCCATGTTGTCTGTCACCGTTTATTCCCTCGCTGATAAACGCGGCGACCAACCAGGGATCTCCTCGTGATTCGCTATTATGTTTCATTCTGCTGTCTTTTGAACTAGCTGCAGTTTATGGAGGTTTCTGGAGGACAGGGAGGGAAGGGAGCTGGGATTGTAAAGTGGACTGTGGACCAAGCTGTCAAAAGTGTGAAGGAAGAACTTGATGCTGCATAGATCAAAGTAACCCAGATGATGATGTGGATGTGGAAAGTGATGGAGAGGCTGTCCAGGATGACACAAAGGCTCTAAAGCTGAAAGGTGGCAGAGATACAGGAATTTTCAATGGATATTTTAAAAGTACCAGATTTGGTTGACTTTGCACAATAAGCAACTAATGCGGCATGATGTCCACGGCTCCGGGAAAATATGGGCTGCACGTGATCCAAGTTAGCCAATGAGCTGTGTCAGTCAGGTTTGCTGCTGCTGGCTACTTTTTAGAAAAAAAAAAAATCAAAATCAAAATCGAAAAGCACTTTGGATTTTAAAATAGAAAAACTTTCTGTTTTTATGTCATTTTTTTGTTTAAAAAGTCAATGTATAAGGTGGGTGCATAAACATTTTATTTCAGTGTTAAATACTATGTGAAGTAACGGATTGTAATTAAAAATGTGTTCGGACCTTTACTGGTTGTTGATTTTTGTTATTCGGACCCCGCTGATTTTTAATTAGTGACCCCTGCTATAGACTGTAGCAAAGCAGACCCGCGCTCACTGTTGCCAAGTCCACTTATTTTATGCGACTTTGAGCTTCTTTTTTCTAAAGTCGCTTGTAAATTTCATGACTTGCGAGTTGTAGTTTTTTTGGGCTTGTTTCTGAAAGTGAAGTCGCTTATTTGGGCTCTAAAATAAGTGGCGCTGTCGCACTACAGACACAGTGAGAATAACCAGCTGAAATATCCCTCCGTCTCATTAAGCGCTGGAGCGCATCCTGATGGAGCTGAGGGAGTAAAGGCAGAGGGAGCAACTGCCCGTATTTTCTGCAGTTTACGATTGGAATAA
Source organism: Fundulus diaphanus (assembly GCA_037039145.1). Classification (NCBI taxonomy): domain Eukaryota; kingdom Metazoa; phylum Chordata; class Actinopteri; order Cyprinodontiformes; family Fundulidae; genus Fundulus; species Fundulus diaphanus. The sequence continues at coordinate 53,969,515 of CM073133.1, forward strand.
CCGGTGATAAAAAAAGAGTGTGTATGAATGTGGATATAAACAGCATGTAGAAATATATGAAGAAATTACTGTTGTTGGTGTGAAAGCTCAGGATTATATGTGTGAGAGAGAGTGAAAAAATTAACAATAAAACTTCTGACTTCAATGAAATGTAAATTTAGCATTACTTTATATGTAAATGCTTAATACCATGTCTATCTTTGTTTAAGAGGCAAAAAAAATATTTCGGCATTGAAATATTTATTTATTTACACATTTGTTTACACATTGTGTAAACATCAGGGCGTTATGATTAGGGATTTAGCCATTATTGGCCAGAGTTTAACATTTTATGGCACCAGGATGTTTTCATTCCAATTCTGAAAATAGACCCTAAAATACTTCTGTTAGTGTATAAATCACTGAATGGCTTTGGACCTAAATACATCAAAGACTTGTCATCGGTGTATCAGACCACTCTTCTGGTTGTTCTGGCTCAAATCTACTCTGCATTCCCAGAACCAGAACCAAATATGGAACAGCAGCATTTAGTTCTTATGCTCCACTTAAGCCAGGCGTACACTGTACGAGTTTTTGCCCTTTTCGGGCCGATTCTTCAGTCGTGCGAGCATTTTTTGAATCGGGCCGAATTTCAGCTTGATCGTAGAGGGGGAAAGGAGGGGCGACTGGCTTCTCACGACTACCTCCCGATCAGGAATCGGACGGTGGGTGAAAATCAAACATGTTTGAAATTCAGTCGGCCGTCGTGAGGTTTTCGTGAGCGCATCCTGCTGTTCAAGCAGAGCTACGAGGGGGCGCCCTCCCCTCCTCTCCGTCCCCGAAGCGACCTCCGCCTGGCCCGGGACCCGGACGTCGGCTCGCGGGGGGGGGGGGTGTTGGGAAAGGGCGAGCGTTCCGGTCTGCGCGACGCGCTGGCCATCTGTTTCCGTACGCCTCCACTCGTGGGGGGGTGCGGGCCGGGCGGTCTGCCGTTCCGCGCGGCCGGCGTCTTGTCTTTCTCCCTCGGCTCCCTCGGCGCGGTGCGGCAGTCGAGGCCCTGGCTGTCCTCCGTGCGCCGGGGGTACCCAACTCTCCCCCCTCTTCCGGAGGGGGCACGACGTACAGTGTGAGCACTCCGGTCGCGTCCGAGCGTCGCGCCGCACAGATCGTGAGCGGTGAACTTTTAAACCCCGCGGTTCCGTCGCACAGTTTGAGATGTATATAAGTACCACGACTGAAAAACTCGTACAGTGTATGCCCGGCTTTATGTGGAAAACAAATTCTCAGAGGACTGTAAAAGGGCTGAAACACAGAGTTCTTTTAAATCAAGGTTGAAAACCTATTTGTTTAGATGTTACCTTTGAATATTAATATTAAAGCTATTCCACTACAATGAGCTTTCCTCTGTAATGTTTTCTTTACTTATGTTCTGTTCATGCACAGCAGTTTGAATTGTCTTGTTAGTGAAATGTGCTTTACAAATAAACTTGCCTTCCCTTGATTGCCCCGTATGTTCCTAAGAAAGCACTTCACTCTCAGACTTCAGGTCTACTGGTGGTTCCTAGAGTCTTTAAAAGTAGAATGGGAGGCAGATCCTTTAGATATCAGGCTCCTCTCCTGAGGAACCAACTCCCAGTTTTGGTCCGCGAGGCAGACACCCTGTCTACTTATAAGACTAGGCTTAAAACCTTCCTTTTTGACAACACTTATAGTTAGACTGGATACAGTTATGCTGAGCTATCTCTGGAGTTATGCTGCTATAGGATTAGGCTGCTGGGGGACATCAAGATCTATTTCTCTCAATCACAGCTGAGTTCTCCTATTGTTCTCCAATTTTGCTTTATTTGTTGTTATTTCAACTTTTAAAGGTATACTATGCAACCGGGATTGATTTTCCAGCGAGGCTCCCCCCAGAGGGCGAAAGTAAAAGTGCACTGTCGTAAATATGCTCAGCTGTTGTACTGGTTTCTCCGTCAAGCCAGGCGCTGTTGTTTTGAGCTTAGCAGACAGGCGAACGCAACGAATACAAAAGTCGAAAAAACGGCAGTACAAACAATGACTAACACAGTGAAAGTATGAACATGCACACAGAGAGAGAGAAACCATTCCAATGCAGTGTTTCCCCTAGGAATTTTCTTACCGGACGACCGGCGGAGCGGGGTGGGGGGGGGAGACAAGCTTTGCGCCGATGACCCGCGGAGCAGAGCGGGGGGGGGGAGGAGACAAGCTTTGCGCGACCGGCGGAGCGGGGGGAGACAAGCTTTGCGCGCATATGGAGTTAGTTTTTTTTTTTTTTTTTTTGGAACGTTGGGAAGCGGTAGCGTGAGGGAAACCCTACAATGTTACTTACAATCGCATCAGCAGAAACGCGAGGTCCGCGTCAGCCTTGCAGCCTTCTCTTTCTTTTAGCTCTCGCCATTCGGAAAAAGCTTGCCCGATGTTCACCCGTGTACGACTCCTCTTTCTGTCCAGAGCCCTTGTCCTCTTTCTTGCCTGCTCTGACATGGGCTTTCGCTGTTTTATCGCCGGTTCCGCCATGATAACTGCACAGATATCGCCACTGCGCTAGCAACAAACATGTTCTCGCCGTAAAGCAAGACCGACTCTCGCGATCTTGCACGAGATTCTGAGCCTGTGGGCGCGGGCCGAGGGCTCCTGCAGTTGCAAGTGCGGTATTTCCCCCACCGACCACCAGGGCGGCCGAGAAAACCTTTGTTCAACCTGAAATTACTCATTTAATCATCCAAAACGGTATGGAACACATTAATTAACTGAAAAATGTTGCATAGTATGCCTTTAAGTTCATGTTCTCTCCGTCATTTTTTTCCCTTTTCATAGAAGGTACATCTGGTCTGGCATTCTGTTTAGCTGTGACACCAACCAGGGAGCCTCTCTAACATACACAAGATTCCTGGATCAATGTATGCTTCTGTGCTCTTTTGCATGTTGTGAAATCAGCAGAGAAAAAAATAACAGTAAAACTCTAAGGCTGAAAGCTGCAAGAAATATGAAACTGATGCAGTCACTCCCTCCCCTAGGGGACTATTCTCACAGCAGACTGAAAACCATAAGATCTAGGCCCCAGGCCTCATCATTCTCTTTTCACCTGCTGCTTTAGCTGCACAAGGGAGGCCTCTCATCTTCCTCGCTGGTGTCCAACTGGAATTCAGAGACCCACCACATGAACAAAGCTGATCCAACCATGTACAACCTGGCCTTTTCCAACATCGGAACTTAAATAGCTGACTGCCATGAAACAGGCTGTTGTAACCTTTCCTCAGCATTTGCAAGAGGAGAGCTGATCTAAAGGTTGCCACTGCAGACTCTGCAGGCCCTCACAGGAAGCATAAGCACACAGTCATGCTAGGAAAGCCGTGCATAGATTCCCATGCTTGTAAGGCCAAGCACAACCCCCCGGAGTCCATGTAAAGTGCATCGCAAGCCGTGATTTAAGAGGACTTCTCCCCTGAGCGCCGAGCTTCCTCGCTGCCAGCCCTAACCAGTTTCATCCTGGTCCAACCTCTTCCAACCGGACGTACCAAAGTCGATTAAACGGACACAGAGGCAGAGGTTTGGCAGAGTTATGCAGGGAAAGTTATATGATTTACTTTTAATGTGTTTTACTGTGTTTTGGCTAAGCTACCCATTAGCAACCTTTGAAACAATGCTATGCTGATGTGTTTTGGTGTTTTACGGTTATAACAAACTCTATTTCCATAAGGCTTTTTGTACACTGATGGGACATTAATGTTTATATTTTTCCGATCCGCTCATTACAACAAAATATGGCTTAAAAGTCAGTTAGCATTGAATGTCAGTTAGCATTAGTTCTATTAACCTCTTAATGACTTACTACTACCCCTAGTAAATGTAACTGTGTCATTGTAAACATAATGCTGCCTCTGGTTTAGCTCTGTCATAATTCGATAGTGCTATGAGCGTTAGTACAACATTAAAAAGGGAACATCAATGTAGATTTTATGGTATTTTGTGTTACTTACGGTTAACTCATCAAGCTAATATAAACAATGTCCACAGGATGAGCCCCGATACATAATTTCTAGTAGATGGTCCATTAGAGTGCCCTCTAGCTTCCTAAGTTACCAATTTTAGTCTTAATTAATTCAAGGAAAAATAAATACGTTAATAAAAATAAAGTGTCCTAAAGGTTATTGATTTTTATTCAGCAAATCATTCTTTAAAATGTTATTTCCTCAAATAATTCAGTATTCTTCAAGATGAAATTTGGTTCTCTAACTTTGATCGGCAGTAACCTCAAGATTCACTGAATTATTCGTGTGATGGTTTTCAACTATTTTTTAGTTGTCCTTTGTTTATTGTATGTACATAGTTCCTCAACTTCTTTTTATGTTAATTTTGGTTATTAGTTTAGTTTAGTTTCACTAGCCTAGTAGTAGTTGATTGAAGTATAGTGTTAATTCAGGTAAATATACTATAGTGGTGTTTTTGGGATGTACATCTTATTTCTGTTAATAAATTCTTGTACTTGAAGAGAAGTTGTAACTGATTTATTCCATTTATGTGCAGAGTTTGCTGTTAAAAGAATGCCAACTATTGTCCTAAAATCAGTTTTTTTGGGCCGATATTCACCAGACAATACCTAACAGACCGAGAGTTATTTATTAAACATTAAATAACTTAGAATATGCGTAATGGAAAAACATTAATGGCGTCGATGGGTAGGCATTCGTAAACACAGCTTGTGCTGCACACATATGAGAATATCACCTGTGACATTTTTAGACTTTTTAGTCGTAAAAATTTTCCCAGCTAGTGATAATTATACTACAAAAATAAGCACAAATTTAAATGCTTGACTCAATCAAGTTGTTTGGTGTATCCAAGTCTGATAGTTGATGTAACTGTAAACTTAATTTTACTCTCTGAACCAGATTTTGGTTGCACATCTGAGCAAAAACCACAATTCTTAATTTAAAGTCAATATTTAGGCATTTTCGAAATTAACTAGACACTCCAATATCTAACCACAATTCTTAATTTAAAGATCCTTGTCTAATAAGATATTTTAAGAGCTTATTTTGTGTTGTGTAGAACAGATTTGTTTCCAGATGTAACTCCTAGTTAATCTGAGGTACCATGCTGCCTGTGTGGACAGGGGGTTGCTCCATCCATCCCATCCATCCATTTTCCAAACCGCTTAATCCCTCATGGGGTCGCGGGGGGTGCTGGTGCCTATAAAGCTAAATTGCTAATTTTCCTTAAAAGAAAGGTGAGGAGCATAAGCTTAAAATGCTGGTAATTCCTAAAAAGGTCAAGCCTTGCGCAAAGCGCTAATAATTCCTAAACAAAGGTCAAGCAAGCGCTAAAACAGCTCGTAATTCCTAAAGGTTTAGCATCTCATAAGCAGCATGTTGAACTGTCAACTTGCGGACCTGTCCTGCACACACAAATAAGTATTTGCAAAATGTGTATTTAAACATACATGCATAGCTAGGCATGCACAGACTGGATCCTGTGTTATTTTGAACGTTTTGTCATAACTTGTGTTGTTTGTTGTTTTTGTGTTAGCAAAGATGGATCCAGAATTTCTCATATCTGAATCTACACCAGACGTTGACTTCACAGACATAGAGAGTCAGAAGGTTGTATCTTCAGTTGCAGGTTAAGCATCAGATGGTTTTAGAACAAATAGATGCTGTCAAACATGAGCTCCCTAAGACTGAGGTGAGGATGGGGGAAGCTGAAAAAACTCATGATGTCAGTGAGCCTGCATCTAACCAGGGAAGTGAGTCCCCCACCCTTCAGGTGAAATCCTCACATAATCAACCCCAGCAGGTCGACCCATTTCATGAGCTAGGATCACAGAGCAGCTCTGCAGTTTCTAATGCGGCACCTAGAACAGAGTTAATCTTTCCAGAACTTAGGACGGAGCCTCTAAATTTTGAGTTTACAGAGAGAGAGAGTGATTCCACAGACCCCACAGCAGTTTTTGGAAGTCAGACTGTCTACAGTGGAGCCCTGCACCACCCTGCTGCATTGTTTAGAAATTTTGGATTTTAAGTTGTGTATGTATGTATATATATTTTTATTAGGGTCAGTCGTCTACCAGACCTGCCTTAATCCAGCCTGAGAAACCTTCAAACTATAATGAACGTTTATTGTTGTTCCAGATCATGGCTGAAAAACCCATTTGCAAATCTGAAACCGGAGAATCATATCTCCATTATCAGATTTGAGGAGGGATGTTGTGAAATCAGCAGAGAAAGAAATAATCATGCGTCTCTGTCCTGTCTTCTCAAACCTCCAGTTGGTTGTGGCAGATGGCCGTTCACATTGAGCCTGGTTCTGCTGGAGGTTTCTTGCTGTTAAAGGGGTGTTTTCCTCTCCACTGTTGCTTCATGCATGCTCAGTATGAGGGATTGCTGCAAAGCCATCAACAATGCAGACAACTACCCGCTGTGGCTCTACACTCTTTCATGAGGAGTGAAGGCCGCTTGTCAAGACTCAATGCAATCTACTGGGTTTCGATAGGAAACTTTTTGACTAATCTGTCTGTATGATTTGATTTAATTGACTTTGTAAATTGCTTTGAGATTACGTGTTGTCAATTGGCGCTATATAAGTAAAATTACATAAATTTTTTAATTGAATCGATGCATCATTATCAGAGGTCAGATTACAAACTACAGTATATAATTGCATTGCCATGAGTTGACATGTGTTGTGAATTGGTGCTATAAAAATAAAACTGAATAGAACTAAATTGAATTGAATTATGTAAACATAATGACATTTTTGTGAGACACAAAAATGTACGTGTACGTACACGTTTGTCCTCGTTCATGTGTAGTGTTATTCAATTAAAAAATACTGCATTTAGACGTTTATTTGGTAGCTCACATTTTATAGGAATTGGAAACTGATCTGTGCTGTTTTAGGTGTTGAACTTGGAGGGAGTGCAGCTCACCCTGAGGTTATTTAACAAACCTCTTTTGGCTTGGGGTCTGCAGAGATATTAGCTGCCCTTTTCCAGACCCCAGACCTGTACAAGTCCTGGATGGAGGGAAGGTCAGCCTGGATGATCCTTTCTTCGAACTTAATTGTTTGTTTTCTGAAGCTCTTTAAAAGAACTATAGCCAAACAAAGTGCTGTACAAATGAATAAATAATTAAAAACAACAGAAGAATAAAAAGAAATAAGTAATAAAATACAGTTTTAATATACAAGCTTAAGACCAGCAGCTGAAAAAACTCAGTCTCCTCTGGTCACAAGACAAGTCCTGAGAACAACTAAGAGCTTTTGGCCTAGATAGAATGCCACTTTTCCATTTACAATTTCAGGCCTGCACCAATCTACACTGCTCCTCTCCACTCTACTCTATTCCACTGATGGCTTCAGCTGTGGCTTTAGTCCTACCTATAGGCGTCAGTGTTGTGCGCGCTGTTGCTATTAAGGATTACTGTGTGACATTAGGCCCCTTTTCATTAGACCTCAAAAGTCCAAGGCTTTTTAAAAGCCTGGGGCTAATAAACCTCAGATGATAAAAGCTAGACTGGACTACTACACTGTTCTGTTAACTTGAATTTAAAATGAGAGTCAAGGATCACCCCAAGATTCCTGTCAGCCACACAGCCAGAAGAGGCCATTGATCCAATTCCACTGCTGCATCCAGTCAGAAGGTCAGATTTAGTAAATAAAATTTCCTCTGTTTCTTTATCATTTAAATAAAGAAAGTTCTACTCCATCCATGCAATCACATCGTCCAAACACTCGAGCAGACACTTTAATGGGTGGAATCTTAAAGGAAGATACACCTGGGTATCATCTGCATAAGAAAGGAAGGACACATCATAGGGGGGTCTGAACTCAATGGTCAGCTTTCTCCTCTTGCTTCTGCTTTTGATGAAAAAGATGCTGATCCAACATCTAAGTTGCATGTGCTGAGAAGGACAAGCTTGTCCATTTTGTTTGCCATAGAGTAGACATTCACCATGTGGATAGACGGAAGCAGAGCACTCATTTTCCACTGGTGGAATTTGACAACCATACTTTCCCCTGTCTCTGTCCCAGGTAAATTATATAGAGAGCGGCCACGACAGGGTCTTATGAGTCTTTTGAGTAATAAAAACAGTTTTGTTGCTTCATTATTTGAATGTGTATGCAATTTAATTTAAATCTGACTTTATGACTGAATTCCTTTGATATTTATGTATATAAATTATATATGTATTGTAAAGTGCCTCGAGATAAAATCTGTGAATTTAGACTATTTAAAACTACTAGGTGTTTGAGGCCAAATATGAGCGGCTGAGATCTCGCGAGAGCTGTGCGTAAGTAAAATGGAGGCGTTCATGTAATTCAAATCAAACAAGCTAAGGTAGGAACGAACCAATAACTGAAAATAATACAAAGTTAAAGCCCAAACATTTACAACTGTCTTATTTTCTACGAGGGAACAAACTGGACGAAGAGACCGTGACGAGCCTGGAGTGCTACCTGGACGAGTGTTTTGATAGCATCGTGATGGGGAAGGCCCAGAAGCCTACGGCTGCTAGCACACCGTCACTTAAGCGCACTCGTTCTAATTCCACCAGTGCGTCTTCTTCATCCACTTTGTCTCCAGACAGGAACTTCAGCGACATCTTGGAATCCATCGACAAGAAGCTTACCAGCCTTGACGCGCGTCTCGCCTTGGTAGAGGTTCTACACAAGGAGTTTCAGTCTCTAAGGGAGTCGGTGGAGTTTAGCCAAGCCCAGCTAACAGCTATGGCCGCGGAGAACGACGCGCTGAGGGGAAAGGTTACGGAGCTGACCGAAGGGTTTATCCAGCTTTCCGGCGAAAATAAGAAAATGAAGGAATCCATTCTGGACATACAGTCGCGAAGTATGAGAGATAATCTCGTCTTTGCAGGCATCCAGGAGCAGCAGGGAGAGATAGCAGAAGAAACGGTCCGGAACTTTCTCCAGCAGAAGCTAAAAATCCCGGCGGATCAGGTAAAAAACATCACTTTTCATCGAGTCCACCGGCTCGGAGGTAAGAAACCCGACAAAACCTGTCCTCGCCCGATCATAGCTAAATTTGAGCATTATAAACAAAAAGAATTTGTTAGAAGCTGCGGCAGGGAACTGAGAGGGACAGACTTTAGTGTTAATGATCAGTTTCCTAAAGAAATCCTAGATCGCAGGCGAGTGCTGTTCCCAATCAGGAAGAAATACATGATGGACGGCGTTAAAGCCACCATATCGGTTGACAGACTTTATATTAATGGACAGTTGTTCAGGGATCAGAAGATCACCCCTTGGCTTTATTAGTTACACCACAGGTGGACTTAAAGCATGTTTCAATGATTTAAAATAAATAAATAAAATAAATAAATAAATAAGACGCACAGATCGGCACACGGTGATAAATTAAATACACGCACAGCTCAAGAGCACGTTGGTATGGTTAGTGTTCACGGTTGGGTACAGAAGGCACGGGCTATGGTTTATCCCTTTTCACAATCTCTTACTCTTTGCACTTTTTTATTTTTTTGTGTATTTCTATCTTATTTGTCTGCTTCTTTCCTGATCATCAGTCAATCACAAGCACATCATATGATGCTACCTGGGTCTATGTATGACTATTTTCTCAAGGGCATGCACCTTCTAACTTCTCACTCACATCTATGGCGAATGTAAAGTTTGTGACATGGAATGTGCATGGGGCTGGCACCAGAGAGAAAAAAATGAAGATCATTAACCAGCTTACTAGATTAAAGGCAGATGTTGTATTATTGCAAGAAACCCACAAATCAGCTACAAATGCAAGTGAGCTTAATTCACCTGAGTTCCCTAATGTGTTTGCGGCCTGCTATAACTCTAGACAGAGAGGTGTAGCAATCTTAATCCACAAAAACGTTAGTTTTAAAATATTAGATAAAACTATAGATCCTGAAGGTAGATACATAATAATTAAAATAGCTATCCATAACCAGAAGCTATGTATTGTCAGTATATATGGTCCAAATGTTGATGACCCCTCTTTTTTCCACCAATTCTTCCTTGCACTTTCAAAACACGGGGATTGTTCACTAATTATAGGAGGTGACTTCAACTTTGGTTTAAATAACGATATAGACAGGTTGAATAAAACAGGGACTCAGCGTAGTTGGCAGTCAGTAAGTGTAGTAAAACAATACATGAGTGATTTTGGTCTTTGCGATGCATGGCGTTCTCTTCATCCTATTAGTAAAGAATACACTTTTTTCTCAAATGTTCACCATTCGTACTCTTGTCTGGACTACTTTCTAATAAGCAGCTCACTGCTGTCGGTTGTTTCAGAGACGGTAATTCATCCTATTGCTATCAGTGATCACGCTCCTGTTACTCTCACCTTAATTAATAAAAAAATAACCACACAAAACAAAAGCTGGAGATTTAATACATCACTGCTTAAAGATGAAGAATTTATAAAATTCATTAAAGAACAGTGGGCCTCATACTTAGAATACAATGATCAACCAGGTACATCGGCATCGATATTGTGGGAAGCTGGAAAAGCAGTGATGAGAGGTAAAATAATTTCTTTCTCATCTCATAAAAAGAAAAAAGAAAACAAAAAGATTCAGGAATTAGAAGAAAAACTTAAGTTACTAGAATCCTCTCAAGAAGAAGGAAAGTTAGGTAAAATCCGTGAAGTAAAATTAGAACTAAACCACTATATTGAAAAGCAAAATAGATTTCTAATACAAAGACTCCGAATAGAAAATTTTGAACATGGCAATAAGTCAGGAAGCTTTCTAGCTAATCAGCTTAAAATAAATAAGGAGAAAACTACTATATTTGCAGTTACAGATTCAACTGGTAATACAGTAAGTGAACCAGAGTGTATAAATAATACCTTCCGCGATTTCTACAAATCTTTATACACACCACAGATAAATCCATCAGAGAAGGATATTAAGCAATTTCTGGATAAAATTACACTTCCTAAATTATCAGATAACCAAAGAATGACACTGGATTCCCCGCTGACAACAGCTGAAACCCAGGAAGCTCTTAAAAGCATGCCTAATAAAAAGGCTCCAGGTCCAGATGGATTCCCCACTGAGTTTTATAAAGAGTTCTGGAATATTCTAGCCCCAACGTTCCACAGAATGTTGCAGGAAATACAGGAAAAAGGTAGATTTCCAGCTAATATGAACTCTGCCACCATCAGTCTTCTGCTTAAGCCAGACAAAGATCCTGTGTTGCCCACTAGTTATCGTCCCATATCCTTAATTAATGTGGATATTAAGATAATCTGTAAAGCTTTTGCAAAAAGATTAGACAAAGTAACTCCTCTCATAATACATCCAGATCAAACTGGTTTCATCAGAGGAAGGCAGTCATCCACAAATACACGCCGATTACTTAATTTAATTGATTATTCCTACAGTAAAAACATTAAAACCAATATATTGTCTTTAGACGCAGAAAAAGCATTTGATAGAGTAAATTGGAAATTTTTATTCGCTACTCTTCATAAATTCGGTTTTGGCGATTTATTCATAAACTGGTTAAAAATTCTATACAATTCTCCAACAGCCTGTGTCAGGACAAATAATCAAATATCTTCCAGTTTTTGTCTACAGAGGGGCACCAGGCAAGGATGCCCTCTTTCTCCATCACTTTTTGCCATCTTTATAGAACCTCTAGCAGCAACAATCAGACAAACAAAAGCTGTAAAAGGTATAAAATGCATGAAAATAGAGCACAAGATTAGTCTGTACGCGGATGATGTATTACTTTATCTCCAGCATTCAAATAACTCTCTTTTACAAGTAATTAGAATACTAGAATCTTTCTCTAAAGTATCAGATTACTCGTTAAACTGGTCTAAATCTACGGTACTGTCAATTAATTGCTGTCTCGAAAACTCCCTAAATTTACAAATGCAATCAGGAAATATTAAATATTTAGGTATTACTGTGTCGAATAAATTAACAGATTTACTTAAACTTAACCATGCCCCACTTTTAAACAGGATAGAAGAGGACCTTGAAAGATGGAAATCGCTTCCAATCACACTTATGGGTAGGGTAGCTTCAATAAAAATGATGGTCCTACCTAGAATTAATTATTTATTTTCAATGGTCCCCAATAAACCATCATCTGACTGGTTTAAATCTCTAGACTCTGCCATTTCTAAATTTCTTTGGAAAGATAAACCCCCACGTATTAGCCTAAAGACAATACAGAAGACTAAAGACAGGGGAGGATTAGATCTGCCTAACTTCCATAACTATTACTTAGCAAATAGGCTACAATACATCTCTAAATGGATAAAAAATACTCTTTTAGATGAGCCTTGGTTAGATATAGAACAGAAAATGTGCAATAATATCATGATCTCAGATCTGCCGTTTATTAGCTCAAATATAAAACGGCATACATGCTTCAAAAATATCAACATTAGCTCTACTCTGACAGCATGGTGGGAGTTCCTCAAAATGACAAAGTCATCCCTTATCCCATGCAGTCGTACACCTATCTGGAATAACCCTGATATCCTACAAAATAATAAAATGATAAACTTTACATACTGGAAGAATAAAGGTATTAAATATCTGGAACATCTACTTGACGGAACCGAGTTCATCAATTTTGCTAAACTAAATATGCAATATGGCATTAGTAAAAATAAATTCTTGGAATATGAACAACTTAAATCTATAATTAAAAATAAATATAAGCATATTAATGGTGGTTTACAAGTCCCAACTAATATAATACAGTTCTTAGATTTAACCCCCCCCCCCCAAACTACTGTCTAAATCATACAGGACACTGACTAAAATAGATGATTCGATATCTCTTCCTATAATGAAGTGGGAAAAAGATTTATCAGGCACCTTTGAACAAAATTTCTGGGCTCAGACATGTCTAAGAACTTTCAAATTGACTAGAAACACCAACTTACAACTAATACAATACAAAATCCTTCACAGAGTACACTACACAGGACAAAGATTATTCAAGATGGGGTTGGCACAATCTAATATCTGTCCACACTGCATAGGCAATCATCCTGATAATTATTTTCATGCGTTATGGTTATGCACACCAGTCCAGAGGTTCTGGACACAGATATGTAAGGACTTATCAAAGTGCTTGAGCTGTAAAATTACACCTTCCCCATCAGTTTGCCTGCTCGGTAATTTTGAGGGAAGTCCTCTGAAAAAAGAAATAGTTTACATGGTTTTTACTGCTTTATGCATCGCAAAGAAAACTATCCTCATGAATTGGAAAAGTAAACAAAATCTCAGTATCAATCAGTATAGAGATCTTTTGTTGGATCATATTAATCTAGAGACAGCATCTGCTTCCACATCTGATTGGTCTCTTTGGGCTCCTCTGATCAACACCATCACTTAGTGGAATAGGGGGCGGTGGGTTGCTTCCTGCAGGGCGCAGTGGCTGGATGGAGGGGTTCCTGGGGCCCTGGGGGCACTTGGAGTGGGGCGCCTGGTGGGTCCGGCACCGGGGTCTGTTGCCCCCATCTGGGAGGAGTTTGGGGGGCCTGCGGGTGGCCTACAGCGGCCGCTTGCGGCGCTCTTTGGGAGCTGCGTGTTGACGGACGTGGGTTACTGACCTGGTAGCTGTGCTGCCGCTGGGTGGGGCCGGGGTGGGTCTGGGGGTCTGGGGTCCCTGGGGCGCGCCGCCCTCGTGCGCGGGCCCCGGCGGGGCCTCGGGGGTTCCGGTTCCGGGGGGTGTGCCGCTTTTGGTGTGGGCCGGCGCGCGCCCGGGTGTCCGCCCCTGCACGGGGCCTCTGGTGCGCTGGGGGGCCTCGGGGCCCGTTGGGGTGGTAGGGGGGCATGGTCATTAACACCTCTGGGCAGATGCTCTTCTCCTTCATTGGATAGGCACTCTGCCAGTGGGGGGGAGGGGGAAAGGAGGGGGAGTAGGGACCTACCCAGCCTGGATGTCTACTGTCGAATGTATGGTGAGTTGTTTGAACGTTAGTGTTGGGGAGGGATTAAATCTACGGGAGGGGGGGGGGGTTGGGGGCGTTGGCGTTCTGGTGGGCTTGTGTCCGGCCCCCCGTCCCGGTCCTGGTCCGTGTCGTCTTCCGGTGCGGGTTTCACCTGGGGGTGGGGTTTGGGATGGCTCGTGCGGGCCGGCTGGCCAGGGTCCCCCCCTCTTATTATTATTATTATTATTATTATTATTATTATTATTATTTATTTATTTATTTTTTTATTTATTTATTTGTTTATTTATTTATTTAGTTTAAGTAGGCTTGGTGGGTGGGCTGGGGGGGGTTGAGGTGTTGGTCCTGGTGGGTGGTTGGCTGGCGGGCCCTGCGGCCTCTCCCTGTCCCCCGGGCTACGGTGGTGCCGCTGGCGAGGCCCCCTTCTCTGGGTGGGGCTTTCGGGGAGCGGGGGTGCCTATTGGAGTCAGTAGGGGAGCTGGCTCCCTGGGTTGGCTTCCCAGTCATTTGCTCCCCATCCCCGGACTCCTCCCTCTGCCTGCTCCATCACGCCGCCACACATGTAGGTCATGAGGGAGGGGGCGTTACTGGAGGTTGCCACTATCTGGTGACGCCCCTCTCCCCAATTTTATCATGCATCTTAGACACTTTCACTTCAAACATTTTTCACATCGCACACTCATATAGGCCATGGTAGGGGGGGGTGGGGGGAAGACGTCTGGGGGGGGGCTTATGTTGTGTGGGCCTCACCTCGGACGGCTCCCTTCACCTCCTCTCCCACTTAGACATTGAGGGTTCTGGGCAGTCACACGGAGGGGGTGCGCTGGCAACAGCTACCTTCCGGAAGGGGGGTGGGCTGTGCCGTGCATCCCCTTCGGCGCTCCCAGTTTTTAAACGCACTTGAGAACAACATGCAACAACACAACATTTGAGCAGGCGTAGGGAGGGTCGGGGTCTTCTGCACACCCCCGTTCTCCGATGGCGGCAAGGAGTCTGGGGCCTGGAGGAGGTGCGGGCCACTGTGTCCGGGGTCTTGGTGGGGGGCTGCGGTGTGCAGTCAGCGGCTTGCCAGGTCTGGGGCTGATACCTCTGCTCCGCCCAGGGGGCGGGGGGCAGGGATGGCAAGGGTAAGGTGGGGGGAGGGAGGGGGTTTATTAGGTATTTAGGGGGAGGGGGGGGGCTCTGGCCGGGTGGCTCGTGCGGGTCGTGTTGGCCCGCCCTCTTGGGGGAGCCCGGTCCGGGGGGCGTCTGGTCTGGGGCCGGGGCCGGGGGTCGGGCGCAAGCAGTCGTATAGTCGATTTGGGGTGACCCCCCCCCCCCCTTTTGTCAGTGTTGGATGTGAGTGTTATGTGGGAATGTGTGTACAGCGTCTTTTTTTTTTTTTTTTTTTTTTTTTTTTTTTCTCTGTGTGTGGTGAGTGGGGCACAAGGGAGGGATGGGGTGAATGAGTTTTTTTTTTTTTTTTTTTTTTTTTTTTTCCAGGTATGGGTGTGGTCCGCTCCCTCTCCCAAGAACATCTCAAGTCTCCGCTAGGTGCGGAGCCCATCCCCCCACGTCCTGCCCTCCTCCACTTCGTTGGCGGGCGCCGTGGCCCCCTGGCGCGTTGGTTGGCTTCGGGTTTGGGGCGGGTTCCCGGGCGTGCGCCGGCCCACTCCCGGCGGCCTCTTCGCGGGGCCTGGCCCCCCGGGGGGCGGCCGGGGCCCTTGTCGCGGGTGCGGGGCGCCCTTGGGGCCTCTGGCCCTCAGGGCCCATGGCCGGGACCACTTCAGCGGGGCTAGCTGCCGGCGGAGCCCACGGGCTCGTCTCCGCGGCTCTTGAGGGCGTCGGCATTGCGGTGGCTGGGGGATTTCCTCGGGGTCGTCTCTGCTCCTTCCTTGGGGGGGGGGTTGCAGATATCCTGTGTCGGCCCCTCCTGGGCGTCCTGCTTTAGGGGCCCCTTTGGGAGTCCGGGGTTACGGGTCCCCTGACGCCTGCCTCTGTGCTCGGGGAAGGTGGGTCTTCGGTTCTCCACAATCACTATCAAGCTATTTCTGGATAATCTTCACCTAAACTAGTGCACTTTCACATCTCCCACAGGTGCTGGGTCCCAGGTATTAAGTGTTCACTTATATACAGTAATCTTATAATTTGTTTATTTATTTATTTATTTATTTATGTTCTTTCACTTTCTTTTTTCAAATATCACATTACACATGTCAGCTTACATAATAATATATATGATTTAGCAACGGCATCTAGGTGTTATTCGAGTGTATCTGTTGCTTTATGTCTGTTGGTTGTGCGGTTCTTTTTGTGTCTCTTTCCAGGTGATGGAGCAGACAAAGAAGGTTTTATCACTCTCTCCCTTTTATCTCCTCTTTCTTTCACCTCTACTCTTTTTTTTCTTTTCTTTCACTTCCTTTACTCTCCCATTGTCATGTCCATATAATTTGAAATTCTCCTTGCAGGAATCATAATAAAGCTATTTACAAGCATAAATCAAGTGGAGCACTATGGCGAAAGCTGTTTGCTCCACTTGTAAAAGCAAAATCTGTCGAGCTCTATCTGGCATTGAGACATCAATTCCTATTGCCACATTGCTAGACAGGACACTGGGAAAAAAAAAAAAAAAAAAAAAAACTACTAGGTGTTGATTTCATATGTGACCCCATATTAGGGGAGTGTTGGCCTAGTGGTTAGAGCAGTGCGCTTGCACTCAGAGAAGGATGCAAGTACCCGGTTCGATCCCCAGTGCCTGCACTCTGGGTCCCTGAGCAAGACCCTTAACCCCAGATTGCTCCCTGGGCACCAAATATGGCAGCCCACTGCTCCCCAAGGGTGATGGGTTAAAAGCAGAGAACTAATTTTGTTGCAATGTATGTTTCAATGTATGTTTCAATGACAATAAAGATGATATTACTGTTAGTATTATTATATAAATCCATGTTCAATCATGTATGTATGTATCATATTTGGCCTCAATAATAATTAACTCAGGGTCAATGTAGAACTGTTATCAAATACAAGATGCTTAGTATATTGCAGAAAGTATTAGGAAATTATAAAATTTACTTTCCTGGTTTTCACCTAGTTACACATTCTGTTTTTTTTTCACTTTCACTACTTTTTAATATCTTAGGAAAATATATTCCTCCAAGTGCTTGGAGCTATGAAAATTTACTTTGAAACATTAGTATTTACTGCCAAGATTAAACCAGCCACAATCAACAGCCCTGTTTATGGGTGTTATATAACCGTCTAAAGACAGATAATTTCATCCATGTCGATGGGCAAAATGACACTACAGCCATCACAATCCTACAGTGAAAGGAGAACTGAAAAAATGCTAATGGGTGTCACATTCCCTCTTCCTTTCTCTCTCATCACCCGATCGAATAAAAACCCCATCCCCTCAAAGATGTATGTCACAATCTATGTGGAAAGGATTTTTTTGCTCCTGACTATTCACCCACTGACTATTATGATTCAACACAGCCCTTGGAGCCAGTAAGAGAAGAGATGAGGAGGTAAAACTGAGACGAGAGGAACACAGCGTAGGCTTAACCTCCCTCTCTTTATACGTATCTAAGGAGAGATCAGCTCTCCAGTTCTCTTTTCCTGAGAAAAAAGACCCAGGGTTTGTGCATGCCTGTGAAGCCTACAATAGACAGACAGAAAGGAACAGCTCAGTGGTGGGATGTGTGAAGGAGGTGGGGACGGAAACAACCAGCTGACTGTGAAAGGAGGATGAATCATATTTTCAGCACTCATCTCCTCTTGTAATAGTCCGCACAAATTGTGTAGCCTGATTATTTTAGACTGAATGTCTCAGACAATAAAACCCGCTTCAATACACGTTTCTGTCTATGACAGCAAAAAAAGAATAGTGTAAAGCTTCTTAATGTACGAGGACTGATATGCATGTATCACTTTGTAAAATTGAGATAATGTTAAAAATTACACTGCAAAATATATTTAGATCTAATAAAATATACTGAGGTATTGATGTTATGAATGTGGGTTAAATGCATTATGTTGCAACGGTATAATTTGATCTATTTGATCTGTTGAGCTTCTGATGCAAGGTCCATTTTATATAAAATACTTTTCTCAACTCTACTTGATGCATTTTACTGGGTTTCCCTCGGAAACATTTTGACCAATCTGTATGATTTGACTGAATTTGATTTTGTAAAGTGCCTTGAGATGTCATGTGTTGTGAATTGGTGCTATATGAATAAAATTGAATTGAATTTAAGTCATCTACAAATTGCCAACTTTCGCCCTTGATGCTACCTTTCTGAGGAGCTAAATATAGGACTCATACAGTTCTCATACACAAGACTTATGCATGTACATTTTCCCCTTCTTTTCCCCACTGTCTTTGTTTCCAGATATATGTATTTTGGAAGATATATATTTTCATGCTCTGATGCCTCATGCTTTTCCTAACACAATGAAAAGCAAATGTACAATGAATGAGGAGGAGACATCAGACATCCAGACGCAGACAGAAAAGAAGCACTTAACGGGGAGGTTTTTATTTCAATCAGTAGGAAAGCAGAAATATCCACTGTAAATGTCATTTCCCTATTTTGCAGTTCACCCACAGGCAGTTATTACTGATCCTTTTTATAGGCACGATCTTGCTGTGACTCATGTGTTCAGCAGTCCCAGGTTGGTAAAACACTGCACAGGAGACAAGAATGCTGAAGTAATGTCAATACCAGCTAATGTTGCTTGTAAATACTAAGCATTTTGTTCTTTTCAGTTCTACCTATAAGTTTTAATAAATTGCTAAAAAACACATATTGGCAAAATAAACCTTAAGCAACAGTAATGGTACTTCAGCAATCTCTCAGCCTCAACAAAAGCTACATCTCAAAATAAACATATAAAGAATTATTTCTCTCCAAACAGAAGACAAATAAAGTATTTATGGTTACAATAATTTTTCTGTCCATATTTACCTTTCAGGCTGGGAATGCCTAAGGATCTCTCATAATGAGAGTGTCATAATCCTTGGGTGTAAGGTTTGGGTTTCTATTGAGTTTGTCTTTTCACAATTTATCTTTTGTTTTATTGTGCTCTAGCAGGGCTTCTTAGTTATTTTTTTCTCAGCTCAGTTTGTCGGTTTATCTTTTTCCATGGTGAGAAGAGTCTGTGTTTCTTAGTTAAGCTTCCTCTGTGTTAATTTGTCTTCCTCCCTCAGCTCCCTTACCTTTGTTCTGCTACAGCTGCTCCATATCTCTTCTGATTAGCTCCTCTTGTTCATTTGTCATTCTCCTACATTGCCTAAGTATATATGCTGATTGAACCTTTGCTGGATTATTCAGTATTACCACAATATACGCCTGCCTGTGTTTCCTCCTCTGTCCGCCGCAGATGTTAGCCTCCCATTCTTATTTCAGGCTTCTCCAAAGAGGGTGTCCAGGTGGTCCCACCTCATATTACTGTTCCTGAGTTCTCAGACGAGAGTGTTCAGGTAGGCTCAACTCCTTCTCCAATTCCTGTACCTAGCTCCATCGAGGATTCCTTTGGTGTCCACGCCGCTATCTAAGCTCCATCAAGGGGTCTTCCGATTTCCCCAGTGCTATCTCAGGCTCCTCCAAGGGTTCCAGTGGCACCAGAACTGCTTTCCAGTGTTTCATCGTGTGTTTAAGCAGCCCAAGCACAACTCTTTAGGGTTCGTCTGAGGAATCCACTCATCCCCATAAAAATCTGCAGGTTTCCTCTGAGGGTTTCAGTAGCCCAAGCACCACTCTTCAGGATTCCAGCGGTCCTCCGAGGGTTCCAGCGGCTCCTGTGCTGCTTTCCAGGACTCATCCGAGGGCTCCAGTGGCCCCAATGCCGCTCTCCAGTGTCCTCCTCGGGTTCAAGGCTCCTGTGGACCAGTCTATTGAGCTCCTCCCTGAGTTACAGCTTTCTATGGACCATTCTATTGAGCTCCTCTGTTGGTTCCTGTTGCGCAGATCTGCTCATTGGTTAGATGTGGGTGCATGAATAGACATTTGGGTGTGCACACACACACACATTAGTATACCACTCTGCAGCACTTCTCAGCAGGTGAAAGAAATCTGGCCCAATCAGCAGCACCCTCAACTCAGGTATACAAGGAATCCACTAACCATTTTGCTGGTTTTGCAACAGAGCTGAGGAAGGCAAACAGAGCCTCCAAAGCAGCATCTCATGGGAAAGGACTTATAAGGACTACCGGTAAGCCACTAACTGGGCTCTATTGGATGGAATTTGACTGTACTTTCGCATTTGAGAAATGAAATGAACAATTTATTGAAGTAACAGTTTATACTGTTAGTTTATAGTTTGGTTCCACTAAATGTATGTTAAGATATCGAATGTAAAAAACCTTATGTCCTAAGAAAAAGAAAAAAAAATGTAATTCTAAAGTGTGTGGATTTGTTTGATTCAAATTCAACCAGACATGGAATTTAAAAATTTAATACTGTGAGTTTATGGTTAAAATTGTAAGAGAAATGGATGTTTAAGGTTAAAATGGAATTAGTCATTAAGATAAATATGTCTAAAATGTATTGTAAAATATTTTGTATGTGTTTTGTAGGTTTTTCACCTGTTCTGTTCATTAATTCTCACTCATTGGTGAAAATAAAAAGACTGAGTGAATTCCTGAAGTCTTCAAGTCCTCCTTTTCAAGTGTAGGAAGCCATGAAATTATAGGACACTTGACAGTGAAAAACCGCTCCAATCAGAGGAGATTCCATTCTGCAACCAGAGACTGAAATCTGCTGTCTTCTAAAGGAGGAAAATGGCTGAATTAAAGTCCCTTGAGGACCTCAAAGCAGAGAGGACAACAGCTAAAAGACTTTTCTCCCGTTTTGCAAATAACATTATGAGGACCTACATGGAGATGTCTAAGGAGGATCTGGAGGAGAACTACAAGAAGCTTACACTGGAGAGCTCCAAAGTTATGGAGGCAAATGAAGATGTGGAGGATGCTTATATGGCTGAGTGCAAAGCAACTGCAGCTGAGGAGCTGAGTAATCTTCTAAAAGCTGACATAGAGAAGACGGAGAAAGAATGTGAACAAAAGCTTAAAGAAGCTAAACTCCTTATCCGAGAGACAATGTGGGCCACATATGGAGAGAAGGAACTGTCCCTGGCTCTACAAGTTGCAGAGGATGAGTGCAAGAATGTTTCTTCCATCGGGCCAGACACAACTCTGGAGGCATATGAGTTTAGGCTCACCCATTTGGAGAAATTGATCCAGAAGGCAAAGGAAGCACACCAAAATTGGAACCATTGGGCTCCACCTGCCGAGAAAAAGGATTTCAGCTACCGTGTAAGGGAGCTAGAGGTGTGCCTCCCTAGGCTGGTTTCCCAGAAGGCTGTCTTTATCGAAGCCGCAAGGAAGAAGGATACAACAAGGGAAAAAGCCTTGGTCTATAGTCTACCTCCAATAGCTGCAATAAAATTGAAAGCCACAGCTTTACCAAAGTTTAGTGGAAGTAAACGAGACTATTACAGATGGAGAACAGAATGGGAGGCTCTCCAGAAGCAAGGTGAACCATCTGGTTCGAAAGAAGTAAAGAAGTTTCAATTGCTTGATAGTCTCGATGAGAAAGTGGCTAAGGATTTGCGCCTGTCAACATACAATTCATCAGATGAGATCTTCAGAGTCCTGGACAATCGGTTTGGGAACAAAGCTACCATTGCTCTTGAGATTATTGAAGAATTACAAGCAATCCCACCAGTGAGAAATGGTCAACCTAGACGAATCATAGAACTCATCCAAGCTTTGGAGAAGGCTCTTAGTGACTTAAATGAGCTAGGGAATGTAGATGCCATAAAGAATCCACTGGTGACTAAATCCATAGAGAGTAAGCTTCCAGAAACTTTAAAGAAAGACTGGCTCACCCATAATGCAACTGAGAAAGACATCACTAGCTACCAGGATTACTTTGACAAGCTTATGGTGTTCCTTAGATCACAAGAATCCATATATGAACAACTAGATCAACTGAAAGATCTCGTTGAACCCATCAGAGAGAAATCCAAGTTCTTAAAATGTGCCAGAACCAAGATAACCAAGCACAGCAGCGATACATCAGGCTGCATTGTTTGTGGTGATCCAAAGCACAGGAAGAAACTGTATTTCTGCAGAAGGTTTAGGATCAACCTAAAGCCATCAGATAAGAGGGATATAGTACAGCAACTCGGTGCCTGCAAGAAATGCCTTGAACTCCATAATGGTGACTACTGTAAGAAAACTGATTACCTGTGCAAGAACCCAGAGTGTAAAGACCAACACCACTTTCTTCTCTGCTTACTCGCTAGACCGCAGTCCCAAAGAACACCTAAATCTGGTTCAGAGAAAGTGGAGGGCAAAAGACATACTGAAGCCCAGGAAGAGTTTCTTTCCAAACTCCCACCTGAGCTGGTTCAGCAATGTAAAGATGCCTTCTGCAATGTTGTGTCAAGAGTACACAACTCCACTGTTACTAAGACAGGCCTTCTAGAGGAGAATGACTTAAATGAGTATCCAGTTATCCTGATGATTCTTAACGTTACAGCAAATGATGGAAAAAGAATTGGAACCCTCATTGACCTGGCATCAGACACAAACTACATTACACATAAAGCTGCAAGTAAGTTGAATCTTAGGAGTGAAGATGTAACGCTTGTAGTCCATGGTGTTGGAGGGATGCAGGTGTCTGTTGAAACGAAGCGCTATCTCCTTAAGATACGTGTCAATACTCCAAAAGGGACTCTCAAATCACATCAGCTGATCTGCTATGGGCTTGACAAGATTGCAGAAGTTCATAGACATGTCCCTGCCATAAAGCTACAGAGGATTTTTCCAAATGCCTCCTTGAAAGACCTTACAAGACCTAAAGAGATACAGCTCCTGATTAGCCACAAAGAAGGTCAACTTGTACCTCAAAAAGTTTGCTCTGTCGGGGACCTGGTGTTATGGGATGGACCACTTGGCAAGACGATTGGAGGCACACATCCGGACCTCTTTGAAGAAGTTACCTTAATGGCCCATACATCAGAGACACACTTTGCAAGATCAATGAGGACTGCAGCAGTCAAGTACAGTGAACTCACCTGCAAATCTTCAGATTTCTGTCAGTCTCCTAAGCATCCTTTCATCCAATCAAATGCAGCCACTACCAGCAAAGACTTTCTGAAGTGGTGGGAATGGGAAAGCATCGGAGCAGCCTGCGTGCCAAAATGTGGAGGATGTCGCTGCGGGAATTGCCAACCCGGAGGGAAGGAAATGTCTTTGGCTGAGGAGAAAGAGATGGAGACGGTGAGAAATGGTCTGACATATATGAATGGTGACCACCACACTCCGGAACCACATTGGCACGCCAGATATCCATGGACTGAAGATTTGACTTCTCTCCCCGACAATAGGAAAGCAGTAGAAGCTACATTCCTCAGGACTGAAAAACAGTTGGCAAAGGACCCAGAGTGGAAATTGGCCTATGCTGCACAAGTCCATGAAATGGTCGATCGCAAAGCTGCAGTGAAACTGTCCAAAGAAGATCTACAAAACTGGACTGGGCCAGTGTGGTATATAAGTCACTTGATTGCACTAAATCCACATTCCATATCCACTCCAGTGAGGCTGGTGTGGAACAGCAGCCAGAAGTACAAAGGTCTGAGTTTGAATGACATGTTGATTAAAGGTCCTGATGTCTTAAATCCAATCAGAGCCGTCCTCCTGAGGTTCCGAGCTGGTGTCTTTGCTGCCCTTGGTGACATCCAAAAAATGTACAACTCTGTGTGGTTAGAAGAGAAAGAGGTTCATCTGCACAGGTTTTTGTGGCGTGACAGTGAGGATGCTGAAATAGAAGATTTTGCCATAACAAGGGTCAATATCGGAGATAAACCTGCTGGCTGTATAGCACAAGTTGCCATGCGGGAGACTGCCAGCCTACCCCCATTCACAAAATTCAAAGAAGAGAAACGTGTGCTGGAAGAAGACGTCTACGTCGATGACATCTTGACATCTCACAACAACCTTGACTACCTGAAACTCCTCACATTTAACATCGAGCAGATCCTTAAAGCTGGAGGATTTTTCATGAAGCCCTGGGTCTACTCTAGTCAAAGTGGGAGGCGGGAGTCAAGAGAAGTTAACATGGAGATAAAGACCATGATGTTGCCTAACCAGCTCACTGGGAAAGATAACAAAGCCCTTGGTCTGGGTTACACTGTTGAAGATGACAAGCTGCATGTCATGGTTGCAGTGAACTTTTCCAAGAGGAAGAAGAAAATGCGCCTTGGTCAGGACCTGCTAAGAGAAGAAGTAAAAGGACAAACCCCAAATCCTCTTACTAGAAGAGAACTGTTAAGTCAAGTCTCTGCTCTCTATGATCCACTTGGCTTTGTGACTCCTGCAAAGCAGAAAGGAGCAATTTTGGTTCGAAGAGCTTTTCAGGAAGCAAAGCTAATGTATTGCGCAAAAGATACCTGGGATGCTGCTCTGTCCAAAGAACTCAGAGAGGATGCCGTAAAGCTGCTAGAAGAATATGCTGACCTGAGCCAACTCAGATTTATCAGATCCCTGACACCGCCAGACCCACATGCAGGTCCAATTGGCATCACATTTTCTGATGGCAGTGAGTATGCATATGGTGCTGTGTTGTACCTGCGTTGGGAATGCACTGATGGTGTCAGTGTGAGGTTGGTTGAGTCTAAGGCCAAGCTGACTCCTCTTAACCATAATGGTGACCCCGTGAAAGCGGAGATATGCGGATCAGTCTTTGCAGCCCGGCTAAGGACCTATTTCCAGAAACATTGCCAAATCAAAGTTGAGAAGTGGTTCCATCTCATTGACAGTCAAACTGTCTTGGGTGCAATACAGCGAGAGAGTTATGGATATCAGACCTTCTTTGCTAACCGGGTTGGAGAGATCCAGAGTAGCACTAATGTTCAAGACTGGTGGTGGATTCCAGGATCAGCAAATATTGCAGATATTATCACCAGAGGAGCAAGTCCTGCTTACTTAACCGGAGACTCAGAGTGGCAGTTGGGTGCAAGTTTCCTTCAACTTCCTGAAAGTGAGTGGCCAAAGAAATCTGCAAATGATGTTGCCGTGCAAGCAAGAGACAATGTTATAAAAATGCAGAAGAAAACATTTGTTGCTGTACTTAGCAGCAAAAAAGTTCCTGCATGTCAAAGTCAGAGATAAAGAAAAGTGGGAGGTGGTCCCTTTATCTGGTGTCATTACAGTTGACGAAAGAGAAGATGGTTTCAGAGATCTATGCCTGGCAGCGCAAGAAGGTGTACAATTTCCAACCACAACGACTGATAGACTGGTTGTCTACAAAGATGGGAAAAGCGGGCTCTTGATGTGTGGTGGCAGAGTTCAAACTTTTAAGGAGGACCACAGAGCCGTTCCTCTGTTGCCTTTCCAATCTTGGATCTCTATTCTTCTAGCCCGAGCAGCACATAGTGAAGGACATGATGGAGTGGCAGGAACTTTGTTGCGTATGCGGATGAAAGCATGGGTCATCAGAGGGCGAGTCATTGCCAGAAAAGTTGTCGATGAGTGTATATTGTGCAGGAAGGTGAGAGCGAAAACCTGTCAGCAAATAATGGGTGATCTGCCTGAAGAAAGGTCTAGTCCAAGTGCACCATTTCAGTTCATATCTGTTGATTTGTTTGGCCCTTACCAAGTGAAAGATGATGTCAAGAAAAGAGTAAGCATGAAAGTTTGGGGTGTGTTGTTCTGCTGTATGTCAAGTAGAGCCATTCATGTTGAACTGGCAAACACACTATCTACAGAGAGCTTCATACTTGCCTACCAAAGGTTTACATCCATCAGAGGTCATCCCCAGAAGGTGTGGTCTGACCCAGGTACAAACTTTATTGGGGCAAAACCCATTCTGCAAGAAATGTATGCTTACCTGAGACAGCAAGACAAATTCTCACTTGAAGAGTATGCTGCAAAAAATGGGACTCACTGGACATGGAAAATTCTTCCAGCCGATTCACCACATCGCAACGGCGCAGCTGAAGCTGCTGTCAAGATCATGAAAAGAGCGTTCCAAAGTCTTGGCAGAGTGGAAGGCCTTACCTTCAGTGAGTTTCTTACGACGACTAAGCTAGCTGCCAATCTAGCCAACGAAAGACCTATTGATGCTAGAGTACAGAGCCATGAAGATCGAATCCAGTACATCACTCCAAACACCCTGTTGCTCGGTCGAGCTACACAAAGTGGAGATTTCAAGACATTTGACTATACCACTTATCCTTTTAAAAGGCTCCGAGAGATACAAACTCAAGTTGACTACTTTTGGAGGTCCTGGAGTCAACTTGCAGGTCCCAATTTGTTTGTCCGTGGCAAGTGGCATACTGCTGAAAGGAATGTTGCTATGGGCGATGTGGTCTGGCTCTGCGACCAAAACGCACTAAGGGGGCATTTCAAGATGGGTAGAGTTGTTGCTGTGAATCCTGATTGTAAGGGCATAGTTCGGGATGTTTATGTGAAAGTGTCTCCAAGTGGGTATAGTTCAGGATATACACCAAAACCTCCTGTGAAATGTTCTGGATTGGTGAAGGAGGTTCAGGGCACCATACTCCATCGGGATGTGCGGCGCCTTGTAGTGCTCATCCCAGCAGAAAACCAAGTAGAGGGAACCAGCTCACTTAAAAAGTGTGATCTTCCCAGGTAAAACCTTGCAAGATCGAGTGGGAGGTGTTGCGCAGATCTGCTCATTGGTTAGATGTGGGTGCATGAATAGACATTTGGGTGTGCACACACACACACATTAGTATACCACTCTGCAGCACTTCTCAGCAGGTGAAAGAAATCTGGCCCAATCAGCAGCACCCTCAACTCAGGTATACAAGGAATCCACTAACCATTTTGCTGGTTTTGCAACAGAGCTGAGGAAGGCAAACAGAGCCTCCAAAGCAGCATCTCATGGGAAAGGACTTATAAGGACTACCGGTAAGCCACTAACTGGGCTCTATTGGATGGAATTTGACTGTACTTTCGCATTTGAGAAATGAAATGAACAATTTATTGAAGTAACAGTTTATACTGTTAGTTTATAGTTTGGTTCCACTAAATGTATGTTAAGATATCGAATGTAAAAAACCTTATGTCCTAAGAAAAAGAAAAAAAAATGTAATTCTAAAGTGTGTGGATTTGTTTGATTCAAATTCAACCAGACATGGAATTTAAAAATTTAATACTGTGAGTTTATGGTTAAAATTGTAAGAGAAATGGATGTTTAAGGTTAAAATGGAATTAGTCATTAAGATAAATATGTCTAAAATGTATGGTAAAATATTTTGTATGTGTTTTGTAGGTTTTTCACCTGTTCTGTTCATTAATTCTCACTCATTGGTGAAAATAAAAAGACTGAGTGAATTCCTGAAGTCTTCAAGTCCTCCTTTTCAAGTGTAGGAAGCCATGAAATTATAGGACACTTGACAGTTCCAGTGTCCTGTGGACCAGTCTCAAGAGGTCCTCTTTGGGTTCCAATGCTCTCTGGACCACTCTCTTGAGCCATCTCTTGTGTTCTCCAAGCCTCCTATTTCGCCTCTGGACATGACTATCTGAGATTTCTCGAATGCTCCTGGCCAACCGCCTGACAAGGTTCTTTTCTTATCATGTCATGCTCCTTGGGTGTTAGGTTTTGGGTTTCTATTGTGTTTATGCTAGTCTCCCTCCCTCAGCTGCCCTGCCTTAATTCTGCTACAGTTTTTTGTCTTTGTGGGTCCTTTTTTAGCCTGTGGCTTGTTATTAACTCCCCTTTTTTCTTCCAAGTTATTTTTTTGTTTAGGAGTCACTTTATCTTTGAAAATTAAAGAACATTTATATTACTTAACTTCCTGCTGCATCTTCTCCCCTGGTTCATTATTGTTATGCCCCCTCCCATATCCCTAGAGTGCTTTTGGGGAACATAACAGTCTGTTTGTTTTTCTGCCCCTGCTGAATGTCCTGTTGTCCTTGTGCCACACCACTTGGAAGTTTGTTCTATTTTATTTATTAAACCTTTTAAGGCCGAACATGTTGGCTGACACATTTTCACAAGCCATCTTTGCAGTACTGTGATGTTGTGATACTTGATACCAGTGTTGTAGTACTCGAGTCCGAGACTCGAACTCGAGTCCGAGTCATTAGCTAAATTTAGAGACTCGTGACTTGACTTGGACTTGAGCACTGATGACTCGAACTTGGACTCGGACTCCTACATTCAGATCATTCTGACTCGGAAATTGAGAAAAAGACTCGACTTTTTTTATATCATTAGGCTATAATTTTAATATGTCATTAAAATATTATTTGGTGTATGATTTTAATATCTAAATGGCGTACCGCGCACGTGACGTCACCATCTCATGAGCAACGCCCCTTGCCGCTAAGGTAGGGCAAACAGTGTGAGAGCGCACGTAGCAACCAGCCATTACACATCTAACAGATACAATATGACCGACTTTACAGCTGTTAAACTTTCACAAGAGGATGTCCAGGCGCCCATTTTACTGGTAGAACTGTGGAACAACATACCAACGTTCAGCTCAAACGATGGATTGAGTGTCGAGGTCTTAGAAAGCCTGGAAAACGGGCCGAGTTGATAGAAAGGTAAGTCGTTGTTTTTCTCCTGCTCGGCGTTCACGGCGTCATCGGCCGTTTTTTTCTGTTTGTAGTCACCGTCCAGGAATCGGTATAAATTGTCCGGCCCGCCGAACAATTTAGTCCGGTCCGGTGGCCAAATGCATTATCATTATCCAACTGCTGTATCTCCTCGCTGCATCTGCACCAGATTTGTTGTGAGTCATGAGGGAACGCTGCCGAACGCGTTTGTGGGAATCGCCTGGTGCCCGGAGGAAAATGCGTGACAGCATCTGCGGTGGCGGGCGGCCGGCGGTGCGCAAACCCCGCCGGCCGGCCGGAGCCGCGGCGGTGGCCAATAGGCCGGAGTGCGCTTGGCTGCGAGGGCCGATCGACGCCGCTTGCGGCTTTAACATCCTTCATATGCGGCCTGTCAGCGTACCTCGAGTCGCTGTTGCACGTTCCATAACAACAATGTTTAAAAACCATGGTTAGGAGACGTCTTAGACTTGGAAAAAGCAGTCGTTTTACAGAGTAAAACCAAGGGTAACTACAGCGAAAGAGTTATTAGTGCAATGGAATGTTACTGCTTCATGTCATACATCACACGTCACGGCATGTTCCTACAACGAACTTGGATCAATAGTGACTCGACTCGGATGAGCAGTGGACTCGACTCGGACTTGACTCGGATTTTTTTTTTAATGACTTGGACTTGACTCGGACTTGAACACTGGTGACTCGAACCTGGACTCGGACTCGAGGCATAGTGACTTGACTACAACACTGCTTGATACTATGTTTGATACTATGAAAAATTCCAACGATTTTTGAAAGGACAGACATTGCAATTTACAGCGAATATTGGGTAATTACAATAATTTCACTCCCGCTGTTGCAAGGAGCAGGCAAAAACTGCCTCCTTACAGCACCCCTCTGCCATAGAACGGGTGAAAACAGTAATGTAACTGTAACGGAGTGTTTTATAGAGCGGAGAGTTGAAAATAATGTCTGGTATACAATCTTTGAGGGTAATAAAACCACCACAAAGGTTCAGGGATGACTTTGAGACTAAAGAAAGATTTGAGGAACAACTTCTGGTGGAGAAAGGTAACATTTGATCAGTTGAATTTCCATATCGAGCTTCATTTAGCAGAAAGAAGCTCTATAGTATTTAGTTCTTACTTTGTATATGTTTTTATATGTGTTCCTTGACAGTTGTTTCAAATTGTTACTTTTAGAATGTTGCACTCATGAAACAGCAGGACTCCATCTTATGTTTGGCAACTTTATTTTCCCCACACTGCAGGTATTTTTTTAACTGTTCTCTCTGGAGCAGCCGAGCATGGACACACAGATAACCACAGTAACTTTACAGAGCTTCTTCTTCTTCTTACTCAAGCTACTTCTGCTCCTAACAGTGACGTAGAACTCAGCTCAGATTCTATAAAACTTCTGTGCCTGACTAAAAATAACTAGACATGTTTTAAACAATAAAATCATATAAGAAAATAAAATGCATTGATCGCGGAGATGAGCAGCTGAGATCTCGCGAGAGCTGTGCGTAAGTAAAATGGAGGCGTTCATGTAATTCAAATCAAACAAGCTAAGGTAGGAACGAACCAATAACTGAAAATAATACAAAGTTAAAGCCCAAACATTTACAACTGTCTTATTTTCTACGAGGGAACAAACTGGACGAAGAGACCGTGACGAGCCTGGAGTGCTACCTGGACGAGTGTTTTGATAGCATCGTGATGGGGAAGGCCCAGAAGCCTACGGCTGCTAGCACACCGTCACTTAAGCGCACTCGTTCTAATTTCACCAGTGCGTCTTCTTCATCCACTTTGTCTCCAGACAGGAACTTCAGCGACATCTTGGAATCCATCGACAAGAAGCTTACCAGCCTTGACGCGCGTCTCGCCTTGGTAGAGGTTCTACACAAGGAGTTTCAGTCTCTAAGGGAGTCGGTGGAGTTTAGCCAAGCCCAGCTAACAGCTATGGCCGCGGAGAACGACGCGCTGAGGGAGAAGGTTACGGAGCTGACCGAAGGGTTTATCCAGCTTTCCGGCGAAAATAAGAAAATGAAGGAATCCATTCTGGACATACAGTCGCAAAGTATGAGAGATAATCTCGTCTTGGCAGGCATCCAGGAGCAGCAGGGAGAGATAGCAGAAGAAACGGTCCGGAACTTTCTCCAGCAGAAGCTAAAAATCCCGGCGGATCAGGTAAAAAACATCACTTTTCATCGAGTCCACCGGCTCGGAGGTAAGAAACCCGACAAAACCCGTCCTCGCCCGATCATAGCTAAATTTGAGCATTATAAACAAAAAGAAATTGTTAGAAGCTGCGGCAGGGAACTGAGAGGGACAGACTTTAGTGTTAATGATCAGTTTCCCAAGGAAATCCTAGATCGCAGGCGAGTGCTGTTCCCAATCAGGAAGAAATACATGATGGACGGCGTTAAAGCCACCATATCGGTTGACAGACTTTATATTAATGGACAGTTGTTCAGGGATCAGAAGATCACCCCTTGGCTTTATTAGTTACACCACAGGTGGACTTAAAGCATGTTTCAATGATTTAAAATAAATAAATAAAATAAATAAATAAATAAGACGCACAGATCGGTACACGGTGATAAATTAAATACACGCACAGCTCAAGAGCACGTTGGTATGGTTAGTGTTCACGGTTGGGTACAGAAGGCACGGGCTATGGTTTATCCCTTTTCACAATCTCTTACTCTTTGCACTTTTTTATTTTTTTGTGTATTTCTATCTTATTTGTCTGCTTCTTTCCTGTTCATCAGACAATCACAAGCACATCATAAGATGCTACCTGGGTCTATGTATGACTATTTTCTCAAGGGCATGCACCTTCTAACTTCTCACTCACATCTATGGCGAATGTAAAGTTTGTGACATGGAATGTGCATGGGTCTGGCACCAGAGAGAAAAAAATGAAGATCATTAACCAGCTTACTAGATTAAAGGCAGATGTTGTATTATTGCAAGAAACCCACAAATCAGCTACAAATGCAAGTGAGCTTAATTCACCTGAGTTCCCTAATGTGTTTGCGGCCTGCTATAACTCTAGACAGAGAGGTGTAGCAATCTTAATCCACAAAAACGTTAGTTTTAAAATATTAGATAAAACTATAGATCCTGAAGGTAGATACATAATAATTAAAATAGCTATCCATAACCAGAAGCTATGTATTGTCAGTATATATGGTCCAAATGTTGATGACCCCTCTTTTTTCCACCAATTCTTCCTTGCACTTTCAAAACACGGGGATTGTTCACTAATTATAGGAGGTGACTTCAACTTTGGTTTAAATAACGATATAGACAGGTTGAATAAAACAGGGACTCAGCGTAGTTGGCAGTCAGTAAGTGTAGTAAAACAATACATGAGTGATTTTGGTCTTTGCGATGCATGGCGTTCTCTTCATCCTATTAGTAAAGAATACACTTTTTTCTCAAATGTTCACCATTCGTACTCTCGTCTGGACTACTTTCTAATAAGTAGCTCACTGCTGTCGGTTGTTTCAGAGACGGTAATTCATCCTATTGCTATCAGTGATCACGCTCCTGTTACTCTCACCTTAATTAATAAAAAAATAACCACACAAAACAAAAGCTGGAGATTTAATACATCACTGCTTAAAGATGAAGAATTTATAAAATTCATTAAAGAACAGTGGGCCTCATACTTAGAATACAATGATCAACCAGGTACATCGGCATCGATATTGTGGGAAGCTGGAAAAGCAGTGATGAGAGGTAAAATAATTTCTTTCTCATCTCATAAAAAGAAAAAAGAAAACAAAAAGATTCAGGAATTGGAAGAAAAACTTCAGTTACTAGAATTATCTCAAGAAGAAGGGAAGTTAGGTAAAATCCGTGAAGTAAAATTAGAACTAAACCACTATATTGAAAAGCAAAATAGATTTCTAATACAAAGACTCCGAATAGAAAATTTTGAACATGGCAATAAGTCAGGAAGCTTTCTAGCTAATCAGCTTAAAATAAATAAGGAGAAAACTACTATATTTGCAGTTACAGATTCAACTGGTAATACAGTAAGTGAACCAGAGTGTATAAATAATACCTTCCGCGATTTCTACAAATCTGTATACACACCACAGATAAATCCATCAGAGAAGGATATTAAGCAATTTCTGGATAAAATTACACTTCCTAAATTATCAGATAACCAAAGAATGACACTGGATTCCCCGCTGACAACAGCTGAAACCCAGGAAGCTCTTAAAAGCATGCCTAATAAAAAGGCTCCAGGTCCAGATGGATTCCCCACTGAGTTTTATAAAGAGTTCTGGAATATTCTAGCCCCAACGTTCCACAGAATGTTGCAGGAAATACAGGAAAAAGGTAGATTTCCAGCTAATATGAACTCTGCCACCATCAGCCTTCTGCTCAAGCCAGACAAAGATCCTGTGTTGCCCACTAGTTATCGTCCCATATCCTTAATTAATGTGGATATTAAGATAATCTGTAAAGCTTTTGCAAAAAGATTAGACAAAGTAACTTCTCTCATAATACATCCAGATCAAACTGGTTTCATCAGAGGAAGGCAGTCATCCACAAATACACGCCGATTACTTTAATTGATTATTCCTACAGTAAAAACATTAAAACCAATATATTGTCTTTAGACGCAGAAAAAGCATTTGATAGAGTAAATTGGAAATTTTTATTCGCTACTCTTCATAAATTTGGTTTTGGCGATTTATTCATAAACTGGTTAAAAATTCTATACAATTCTCCAACAGCCTGTGTCAGGACAAATAATCAAATATCTTCCAGTTTTTGTCTACAGAGGGGCACCAGGCAAGGATGCCCTCTTTCTCCATCACTTTTTGCCATCTTTATAGAACCTCTAGCAGCAACAATCAGACAAACAAAAGCTGTAAAAGGTATAAAATGCATGAAAATAGAGCACAAGACTAGTCTGTACGCGGATGATGTATTACTTTATCTCCAGCATTCAAATAATTCTCTTTTACAAGTAATTAGAATACTAGAATCTTTCTCTAAAGTATCAGATTACTCGTTAAACTGGTCTAAATCTACGGTACTGTCAATTAATTGCTGTCTCGAAAACTCCCTAAATTTACAAATGCAATCAGGAAATATTAAATATTTAGGTATTACTGTGTCGAATAAATTAACAGATTTACTTAAACTTAACCATGCCCCACTTTTAAACAGGATAGAAGAGGACCTTGAAAGATGGAAATCGCTTCCAATCACACTTATGGGTAGGGTAGCTTCAATAAAAATGATGGTCCTACCTAGAATTAATTATTTATTTTTAATGGTCCCCAATAAACCATCATCTGACTGGTTTAAATCTCTAGACTCTGCCATTTCTAAATTTCTTTGGAAAGATAAACCCCCACGTATTAGCCTAAAGACAATACAGAAGACTAAAGACAGGGGAGGATTAGATCTGCCTAACTTCCATAACTATTATTTAGCAAATAGGCTACAATACATCTCTAAATGGATAAAAAATACTCTTTTAGATGAGCCTTGGTTAGATATAGAACAGGAAATGTGCAATAATATCATGATTTCAGATCTGCCGTTTATTAGCTCAAATATAAAACGGCATACATGCTTCAAAAATATCAACATTAGCTCTACTCTGACAGCATGGTGGGAGTTCCTCAAAATGACAAAGTCATCACTTATCCCATGCAGTCGTACACCTATCTGGAATAACCCTGATATCCTACAAAATAATAAAATGATAAACTTTACATACTGGAAGAATAAAGGTATTAAATATCTGGAACATCTACTTGACGGAACCGAGTTCATCAATTTTGCTAAATTAAATATGCAATATGGCATTAGTAAAAATAAATTCTTGGAATATGAACAACTTAAATCTATAATTAAAAATAAATATAAGCATATTAATGGTGGTTTACAAGTCCCAACTAATATAATACAGTTCTTAGATTTAACCCCCCCCCCCAAACTACTGTCTAAATCCTACAGGACACTGACTAAAATAGATGATTCGATATCTCTTCCTATAATGAAATGGGAAAAAGATTTATCAGGCACCTTTGAACAAAATTTCTGGGCTCAGATATGTCTAAGAACTTTCAAATTGACTAGAAACACCAACTTACAACTAATACAATACAAAATCCTTCACAGAGTACACTACACAGGACAAAGATTATTCAAGATGGGTCTGGCACAATCTAATATCTGCCCACACTGCATAGGCAATCATCCTGATAATTATATTCATGCGTTATGGTTATGCACACCAGTCCAGAGGTTCTGGTCACAGATATGTAAGGACTTATCAAAGTGCTTGAGCTGTAAAATTACACCTTCCCCATCAGTTTGCCTGCTCGGTAATTTTGAGGGAAGTCCTCTGAAAAAAGAAATAGTTTACATGGTTTTTACTGCTTTATGCATCGCAAAGAAAACTATCCTCATGAATTGGAAAAGTAAACAAAATCTCAGTATCAATCAGTATAGAGATCTTTTGTTGGATCATATTAATCTAGAGACAGCATCTGCTTCCACATCTGATTGGTCTCTTTGGGCTCCTCTGATCAACACCATCACTTAGTGGAAAAGGGGGCGGTGGGTTGCTTCCTGCAGGGCGCAGTGGCTGGATGGAGGGGTTCCTGGGGCCCTGGGGGCACTTGGAGTAGGGCGCCTGGTGGATCCGGCACCGGGGTCTGTTGCCCCCATCTGGGAGGAGTTTGGGAGGCCTACGGGTGGCCTACAGCGGCCGCTTGCGGCGCTCTTTGGGAGCTGCGTTTTGACGGACGTGGGTTACTGACCTGGTAGCTGTGCTGCCGCTGGGTGGGGCCGGGGTGGGTCTGGGGGTCTGGGGTCCCTGGGGCGCGCCGCCCTCGGGCGCGGGCCCCGGCGGGGCCTCGGGGGTTCCGGGGTGTGTGCCGCTTTTAGTGTGGGCCGGCGCGCGCCCGGGTGTCCGCCCCTGCACGGGGCCTCTGGTGCGCTGGGGGGCCCCGGGGCCCGTTGAGGTGGTAGGGGGGCATGGTCATTAACACCTCTGGGCAGATGCTCTTCTCCTTCATTGGATAGGCACTCTGCCAGTGGGGGGGAGGGGGAAAGGAGGGGGAGTAGGGACCTACCCAGCCTGGATGTCTACTGTCGAATGTATGGTGAGTTGTTTGAACGTTAGTGTTGGGGAGGGATTAAATCTACGGGAGGGGTTGGGGGCGTTGACGTTCTGGTGGGCTTGTGTCCGGCCCCCCGTCCCGGTCCTGGTCCGTGTCGTCTTCCGGTGCGGGTTTCACCTGGGGGTGGGGTTTGGGATGGCTCGTGCGGGCCGGCTGGCCAGTGTCCCCCCCTCTTATTATTATTATTATTATTATTTATTTATTTTTTATTTATTTATTTATTTGTTTATTTATTTATTTAGTTTAAGTAGGCTTGGTGGGTGGGCTGGGGGGGGTTGAGGTGTTGGTCCTGGTGGGTGGTTGGCTGGCGGGCCCTGCGGCCTCTCCCTGTCCCCCGGGCTACGGTGGTGCCGCTGGCGAGGCCCCCTTCTCTGGGTGGGGCTTTCGGGGAGCGGGGGTGCCTATTGGAGTCAGTAGGGGAGCTGGCTCCCTGGGTTGGCTTCCCAGTCATTTGCTCCCCATCCCCGGACTCCTCCCTCTGCCTGCTCCATCACGCCGCCACACATGTAGGTCATGAGGGAGGGGGCGTTACTGGAGGTTGCCACTTTCTGGTGACGCCCCTCTCCCCAATTTTATCATGCATCTTAGACACTTTCACTTCAAACATTTTTCACATCGCACACTCATATAGGCCATGGTAGGGGGGGGTGGGGGGAAGACGTCTGGGGGGGGGCTTATGTTGTGTGGGCCTCACCTCGGACGGCTCCCTTCACCTCCTCTCCCACTTAGACATTGAGGGTTCTGGGCAGTCACACGGAGGGGGTGCGCTGGCAACAGCTACCTTCCGGAAGGGGGGTGGGCTGTGCCGTGCATCCCCTTCGGCGCTCCCAGTTTTTAAACGCACTTGAGAACAACATGCAACAACACAACATTTGAGCAGGCGTAGGGAGGGTCGGGGTCTTCTGCACACCCCCGTTCTCCGATGGCGGCAAGGAGTCTGGGGCCTGGAGGAGGTGCGGGCCACTGTGTCCGGGGTCTTGGTGGGGGGCTGCAGTGTGCAGTCAGCGGCTTGCCAGGTCTGGGGCTGATACCTCTGCTCCCCCCAGGGGGCGGGGGGCAGGGATGGCAAGGGTAAGGTGGGGGGAGGGAAGGGGTTTATTAGGTATTTAGGGGGAGGGGGGGCTCTGGCCGGGTGGCTCGTGCGGGTCGTGTTGGCGCGCCCTCTTGGGGGAGCCCGGTCCGGGGGGCGTCTGGTCTGGGGCCGAGGCCGGGGGTCGGGCACAAGCAGTCGTATAGTCGATTTGGGGTGACCCCCCCCCTTTGGTCAGTGTTGGATGTGAGTGTTATGTGGGAATGTGTGTACTGCGTCTTTTTTTTTTTTTTTTTTTTTTTTTTTTTTCTCTGTGTGTGGTGAGTGGGGCACAAGGGAGGGATGGGGTGAATGAGTTTTTTTTTTTTTTTTTTTTTTCCCAGGTATGGGTGTGGTCCGCTCCCTCTCCCAAGAACATCTCAAGTCTCCGCTAGGTGCGAAGCCCATCCCCCCACGTCCTGCCCTCCTCCACTTCGTTGGCGGGCGCCTTGGCCCCCTGGCGCGTTGGTTGGCTTCGGGTTTGGGGCGGGTTCCCGGGCGTGCGCCGGCCCACTCCCGGCGGCCTCTTCGCGGGGCCTGGCCCCCCGGGGGGCGGCCGGGGCCCTTGTCGCGGGTGCGGGGCGCCCTTGGGGCCTCTGGCCCTCAGGGCCCATGGCCGGGACCACTTCAGCGGGACTAGCTGCCGGCGGAGCCCACGGGCTCGTCTCCGCGGCTCTTGAGGGCGTCGGCATTGCGGTGGCTGGGGGATTTCCTCGGGGTCGTCTCTGCTCCTTCCTTGGGGGGGGGGGGTTGCAGATATCCTGTGTCGGCCCCTCCTGGGCGACCTGCTTTAGGGGCCCCTTTGGGAGTCCGGGGTTACGGGTCCCCTGACGCCTGCCTCTGTACTCGGGGAAGGTGGGTCTTCGGTTCTCCACAATCACTATCAAGCTATTTCTGGATAATCTTCACCTAAACTAGTGCACTTTCACATCTCCCACAGGTGCTGGGTCCCAGGTATTAAGTGTTCACTTATATACAGTAATCTTATAATTTGTTTATTTATTTATTTATGTTCTTTCACTTTCTTTTTTCAAATATCACATTACACATGTCAGCTTACATAATAATATATATGATTTAGCAATGGCATCTAGGTGTTATTCGAGTGTATCTGTTGCTTTATGTCTGTCGGTTGTGCTGTTCTTTTTGTGTCTCTTTCCAGGTGATGGAGCAGACAAAGAAGGTTTTATCACTCTCTCCCTTTTATCTCCTCTTTCTTTCACCTCTACTCTTTTTTTTCTTTTCTTTCACTTCCTTTACTCTCCCATTGTCATGTCCATATAATTTGAAATTCTCCTTGCAGGAATCATAATAAAGCTATTTACAAGCATAAATCAAGTGGAGCACTATGGCGAAAGCTGTTTGCTCCACTTGTAAAAGCAAAATCTGTCGAGCTCTATCTGGCATTGAGACATCAATTCCTATTGCCACATTGCTAGACAGGACACTGGAAAAAAAAAAAAAAAAAAAAAAAAAAAAAAAGAAAAGAAAATGCATTAAGTAAATGAATTGAATGTTTCATCAATAACTTAAAAACAATGGTAATAATCTAAATTAAATATTTCCAGGGATGCAACACCCTCCCCCACAAAGAAGCATATGCTGCCAAACAACATTTTAAGGTTTATGCCTGAGCCTCCCAACTGGAACTGTGACGGGACCACTAATAAGTGGAAGACAATACATGTATAGATGGATGGCTGGAATAAATCCTTTATTCTTCTACTGTTTTGAGCAATTACACGCTGTTTTAAGTTATTTCATGTTTAATAAATAACCCTCGGTCTGTTAGGTATTGTCTGGTGAATATCAGCCCAAACAGCTGATATTAGGACAATAGTTGAAAGGGTGATTCGAGCACTGGCTTTAACAGCAAACTCTGCACACATATAGAATAAAAGAGTGACAACTTCTCTTCAAGTTCAATAATTTATTAACAGAAATAAAATTAACATCCAAAGAAAACCACTATAAAATGCTTTTTATCTGAATTAAAACTATATTAACAATATATCAACAAATCTCTCTCTACTAGGTTAGAGAAACTTAACTAAAACTATTAAGCGAAATTAAGATAAAAAGAAGCTAAGGAACTATGTATATATGAAAGAAACAAAAGACAAATAAAACGGTTGAAAACCATCATCAGAATGATTGTGTGAATTCTGGTTCACTGCAGATCCAAGTTAGAGAACTAGAGTTCATCTTAAAGAATGTGAAATGAGATCAAATTAGCTTAACTAATTTAGAACATGTAATATGTGTTTCAACCCATTCACAATGCAAATCCTGAGTTAAAAAAACACTATTTGATAAAATAACATTTTGAAGAATGATTTGTTCAGTAAAATCCGTAACTTCAGGCCACTTGATTTTACTAATCCAATTATTCCTCTATGAAGTTAGGGGGAGCTATATCGACTGGTCGCTTGATGGGTTAACCCTAAAATTATACAAAACATCATTAAATCAACATTAATCTTAAATGTTAATGATGTACTAATGCACTATCGAACAATGGCGGAGTGAAACGAAACAAGCATGATGGTTAAAACGAACCGTAGTTGCGTTGACTCGGCGGTAGCACTAATGTTATCCGGGAAGCTAATAGCGCTATGCTAGCGGACATTTGCCACTAATACTTTTAAAGCTCTATCTGGTCATAATGAGTAGACCAGAGAACACAAACATTAAAATCCCATCGGTGTATAAAACCCTTATGGAAATAAACTTTGTTATAACCATGAAAACACACTCAAACCACATCAACTTAGCATGGTTTCAA
The DNA here is from genome assembly GCA_037039145.1 of Fundulus diaphanus. NCBI lineage: Eukaryota > Metazoa > Chordata > Actinopteri > Cyprinodontiformes > Fundulidae > Fundulus > Fundulus diaphanus. The sequence goes on from CM073133.1 coordinate 54,009,030, forward strand.
AGAAGCCAGCGGGAGCTATGCCATTAGCTACGGGTGTTTTTAAAAACACAGTGAAAACCCATTAAGTAAACCATGCTAAACTTTCCTTGTTTATTTCTCTGCCAAATTTCTGCCGTTGTCTCTGGTTGTGGCGTCGTCTCTGGTTGCGTCAGGTTGCAGAGAGCTACTCCAAGGCAGAGCTCTCAACTCTCACGCAATGACCGTGTGACACACATTTCCCTGACTTCACATGCACACACGCCACACATGGCATTTCTCACCCATAAAAACAACAACGAGCCATATGGGTTGCGGATGATCCGTTCACAGAACTTTACATCCAGAGGTCAGTCTAAACCCCGCCTTCTGCGTAGCTGTTTCGGCTTCTTTCACAGCTTGCGGCCATCAGTAATTACTCCTGCTGCAGTTGTTAACAGAGGAGCAGGAAGAGCAATCCGAGTTATAAATAATTTTGGTCCTAACCAGGGTTCAGTCGTAAGCCTATCCGGTACTGCATACGCAGGAGGCAAGTTGGGAGAGCGGATGCCACATAAAGCCTTCATTCAGAACCAGTCATGGCTGCACGTTGGATCAGAAAACAGATGCGATAACCAGATGCAGTCTGAAACACCACTTTGTCTGAAACACAGTCTGTTTATAAGGTTCTTTTTGATTGATTCCGAATTGTTACTTAACTATATGTGGTGTGTTTTGGTGCCTCAACACCTTTCCCTCCCTTCCCTCGGAACCAGGGGCTTTTATCAGCGGCCAGCCTTCAAAACTTGAACCACTACGTTTAATGTCCTTCCGCCCGTAGCAGAATGTCCCAATTAAAATCAATAGGAGAGTTAGTAGTTGTGTTTCATGCTATTTTATACTGCAGTATAAAAAATTATGCTGCAGTGGGCGTGCTGCATTGCCTTGTGCTTTAATTCAGGTACACAGAATTAAGTTACACGTAAATTAGGAGCGCATTTTTAAGGGGCATTTTAAGGGACTTAAACCCCTCATTCCTCCTCTTCCCTCTAAAGGAGCCCTTTACAGTCTTTATTTGTGCATTTTTTACCACAGTTTATTCCTTGCATGCACCGCAACAATGGGGAAAAAATCTGCCCACCTTACCACCTCAAACCGGTATCATTAAGTAAAAATTATGCTGGTACCAGACCTTACCAAATAGTGATTTTTTGTCACTTAGGAACCAGAGAGAAGCAGAGCTTGAAAAGCTGCACCTATAGTTGTTGAATTTATGGTTGCAGTGCATAAAAAGTGCTATATCTCCTGTAGGATTGTAGGGAAGAATCCCTCTTATCCACCTTATTTTCGAACGCGGAAGTAACTATGGGTCCAACTTCCGTTTTTTTGTGTGGCACTTCTGTTTCAGTGCTTCCCTTGGCCAAATAACATTAGTTTGACAGAAATGATAAACTGTCGCGGCAACATTGTCAAAAATTGAAGAACGATCGAAGTGGCAGGTCAGTACCACAGCCTCAAACTATTCATGACTGAGAGGATGACATGAAGAAGTGGCCTCATATAACGAATAAGGACATTTTAACCAGTTTGTATCGTCACTTGGTGCAGACGGCTCTGCAGTGAGACTTTACCGAAGCGAACCTCCGCAGTGGAAAAGTTGGATCGGTGTTAATAAATAGCAACATGGATGACCTGGTATTCATGGAAGCTGATGTCCGTTCAAGCCAAAGCAAGTCCAACGTTCACTCTGCTGGATCCTGACTACATTAACCGGCTCCACCGAGACGACCGGTGCACTCTGATGCTGCGACTCCTGGGGAAGTCCTTCAGTGAGGCAGCGGCGACTTATAGAAGGTAGGCTAATGAATCGTCTGATTCAAAACAGCCTAGCTGTTGCCTCGTTGTGATTTGATTGCTGCTCAGTTAATTTTACAAAGATAGCAGTGCTAAATGTTTGAGATTGAACTGATGTTATAAGAGTATATCAAAACATTCTGCCCACTTCATGTTTAGGCTTGAAATTTAAAATTTAAATGGATAGTTTAAGTTGTCACTATAAACTATCCATATTTTTATATAAACATGACACCAAGGACTGTAATATAAAAAGCTTACCTGTGTCTCCTCTCCTCTTGACGTCTCCTTGTTTTTGTTTTTAATGGAACTTCGCAGCCCAGACACTTTTCTGGCGACGTGTGCTCTTCTGTCGGTCTTTTGTCCACAAAATGAAAAGAACAAACATACGGTCGCTTCGGTGTTTTCTTCAGATTTAAAGCTTTTAACTACAGGGCGAAGAGATTCCTCATTCTTCGGCTGAGGGTGAATGAAGTAGGGCTCCCCGCATCCGCAGCTCTTGTTTACGGTCGATGATTAAAACACTCCTGCTCCACATAAACCTTTCTTTTACACGCGTTATTATGACAACCTGTAACCGTACAAATGATCCCGGTCTTCCTCGAAGCCATAAAGACAAGTAATTTGAGACGAGGTAGCTACATGAGTCGCTTTTCAGCAAGCTACCCACTGACAGGAAGTGAGCGGCCCGAAGTCTTGCACAAAAAAACGGCAACTCGCTGGCTCCGTATTTCCGTCAAAAATAAGGTGGATAGATCATGCGTAAAGACGCATCATGAACCCCTGTGTGCTTCAAATGTTGCAGCTGAGGGGAAAATGTCAGACCATATAGGCTTGATGAAACTCAGCCTCATTCACCAATGAGGTTATAGATCTACACTGATAAACAAACCTATAGATTAATGATAATTGGTAGTGTTTTCATTGCTTGCGTGTAAAATCAATTTTGAATGTGAATCAGTAGCCAATGAGAGCTTTATTAAGCACAGAGTAAAGTGCAGTGCAGTAATATAAGCAAGTTGTAATTAAAGCCTAGATCAAACAGACAAATCTATAGTCAGCTTCCTCTGTTTGAAAAAGCTGGACTGGACCACAGATTTTAACTATTTAAGATCATTCTTAAATCTTACACCCAAGTCTGTAGCAGTATGTGTCAGATACTGACTTTAAGGTCCCAGGTCAACAGTGATGTTAGAGACATCCATGATTTCTGCAATGCCAAAGTTTATTTTTAGAGCAACTATTTTCTTTTTAGTGTCATAAAGGTCTGACTGTTTTCTGCCTAAAAAGAAGGCTAAACACTGGTTTCTCATAACAGACTGGGGGGTTGGGGGGCAGGCAGTTCCGTGGTGCCTGTAAAAATCTCACGTTTCTTTGTGGCTTACAATTTAGTCAGATTTTTTCTCATGGTTTGATTGCACAACAACTGGTTGGAGAGGGTATATGGAAGTCTAGTTCAGTATGGCAGTGTACATATGCAGTGGCTCTGCTCTGGTGTGTTTGCAATAGTATGTTTACTAGTTTGACAATCAGCAAAACGACAGCATAAACACAAGCTGTTCATTGGAACCCATGCACTGCATTAGGTAATACATTAGATACTTTCAACCAAACCAGTTCTTAAAGGTGATCAAACAACACAATCCCAGAGGATCATTATGCCAAGTAGTAGATAGCTGAGGGCAGCACTGGAAGAGGAAACACAAGCAGTACTGTTGATACAGCTTGGTACTCAGACAGAGCTATGAGTTTCATTCAAGCACAACATATCTGCACAGCACATTACCTCACAAACACCAGATTCTTGGTAACAAGATCACTGAACAGCAGCTTCTAGATAAAGCAATGTAAGGCATTTCTTGGTAATGACTTTCACTGAGATCTAGTTTTATGGTGCAGCAGGTTGTACGGTTCTTGGCCAAAAGAACAAACAGCTCTAACTTTTTTTAGATGCAACTTTCCAAACATAGGCTGTGGTGGGATTGTCGTTTTACATAGAAAAGCCAAACTAACACCGACAAGCGTGTCTAGTCATTTTCTAATGGTCTTGTCATGAAATCCTTTATGATACTAACTGAGGCCTGTAGTGAGTCCAGGGTTATTTGATGTTTTTCAGGGCAGTGCACTTTCTGACCGCAGAAGATATCCTCCCCTGGGAAGACTGTCTGAAATGTTTCCGCTTGAATAATCTTTATCATTTTGGAATACTGACCTCCCATTTTTTTAGAACCACCAGTTTAAGGATTTCCAAATGACAACCAAGACTTTGTGTCCTTAAGGTCTTTGGTTAATGTTTTTTCCACATATTAACAACACAAACCAAAAGCTTAAGAGTAGGAACTAGAAAACTGCTCACACCGAGCAGCATGATCTGTTAAATAAGTGAAACTATTAGTATTCTCTGTAATTGCTATGAAGGCAGAACAAGTTCACTCAATTATTTTTCAAACTGTGTTCACATTTGGCTTTTTCAGTTAAAAAAAAAATGGCAGCCCACTATGACTTCCATCTTTTACTTATGTGTTAAATTATTAGAACTAAAAGAATGGGACACATGTGTTACCATTTTTTTTTCAGAACAATATGTTTCCTTTTAGTGAAGAACTTTTTACCAGAATTTTATAAAAAGGTTTTGAGTGAAAGTACAGTATGTATTCAAAACAATAATCATCAGACTAAAAGGCATGCTGAAAATCAGTTCACAATGAACAATTTGAGGTATTTGACTAGGTTCTATCATGTCACTGTGGCAGTGAACGTTAACTCACCTTGTTTAAATCCCCATCATTGTAGAATGGATACAAACTGGAAGGGACTGACATCTCCCTTTAGCAGGTCTCATATTAACATCATTTATCTAGGAAAACACAAACAACATACAATAGAAACAATTGTCAGGTTGTATTAGAAATACTTTTGATTTATTCATTTTTAACTGTTTTCATTCCATGAAAAAAAGTTAATAATTATTTTGGATAGCTTTTGTCTTTAAATAAATGTCATTTGCCACAGCGAATGTCCATAATTACATTCAAAATGTCGTGATAAAGTACACAACATGTCATTTGGGAATTTTGTTACCCATTGTTAAGTTGTTGGAACAAACATAGTCAAGACCAGGGCAGTAATACCATCCATCCATCCATCCATCCAACTGAATATGATTTAGAATGCTATAATGTGATTATAAATAGTTTACTGATGCAATATAATGCATGTTTACAAATCCCCCCCCCACACACACACACACACCAAACACACATACTCTCACACACCCACACCTCTGTTGTACACAAATTTTTATTAAAAGCCCTATACATTTTACTTCAACAAAACAACAGATTTTAAATAGATCAAACAAAAAAGTACAAGATAAACAATAAACAAATTAATGCATAGAAGAATCTGTAGCTCAGAGACAGACAACTTTACTCACAACTAAATAATGAGTCCAAGATTTCTCATTACCAGAGGAAATGTTAGGATCCTAAAATACTGGTGACTTAGCACAGCCCAAAAAAGTAGAATTTTCATACAACAGTTGTATAAATGTTAAGCAATTTCATATTTAAACAACATGGATCATGACGAAGTAGTTCTCAACCTATAGGCTGGGTTTTTGAATTAATATGAATTAAACAAATATGTTCAATCCTTTTAGTTTACATTACCTGCTGAATATCAAACCAGCTTTAGGAATGAAGTATATTCCTGTTATCAAGGGATGACACTTCTCAGCCTTACTAGGACAGAACACAGTCTAGGAAAGGAGGCTCAGCTCAATCGTCAAACCTCTGAATCAGCTTTACTGGCCAGGACTGTGTGCACAAGCAGGGGATTTGACATTGGTTTTAAGCGCTGACAGTCATATACATAATGTAAAAATATAGAGACATTAAACAAAATACATTTAAAAAAAGGAACAGTATGTACATGCATGTGTATGTATAGCACTGTTTTTGGGGCATTCTTTTTTCACAAAAAAAGCAGGTTGTGGTAATGCAAATAGGCTTATTTTATTTCATAGCAGAGAAGTTGACTAAGTTGGATTTAGGAGGACTGACACCCGTCCTGGAACCAGACAGTGGACCCAATCTTTACCATTCCAGAACTACTAGAGGTAACATGAGTGTTTGGTTTTCTAGTCTGTAGGTAGTTTGTTAAAAAGGAGGCTTACAAAGAGCAGGAGGTGACAAAGAGCATTTTGTGGGGGTTCTGTGGGAGTATGGGTTGCTTGTTGGAGCTATTAATCCTTGCACAACAAAAATGTTGTGTCCATCAAACTCTGTTGACCTTTCTCACTGATCCTGTTTGTAGTGCTAACAAACAGGATCTAAAGGCATAGATGTGATGAGAAGGGTGAATGCTTTTGGTAACCTCACAGTTTTCTTTCACATGATGTAGCTTTTTTTTGTATCTTCAGGACAGGACCAGTGTCATATGCTGGAACAACTCACTGCCAAATATGAAGCAGCTGGCAGGGGGCAGCTCCTCTAATTCTGCAGTTTTTAAACAGAATAAGATTGACTTCACCCACAGAGATGAAAGGTGAGGAGGTTTGTTATCAGGGAGAATAACCCCTGCTTCTCCCAACAATAGGAGCCAACTGAGTGCACCTGATTAAGATGCCTCCTGTTCTCATCACTTTGAACATTTTCCAAGTATGTTGCACTGAGAGGAAATACAACAAGTTTTGTCTGAAGGCATTTTATGAAAAATATCCAATTTATACCCAGATATATACAGTACATTGTCATTCAAATCAATTAGTGCTGAATCTTGGGGCATAACAACAGAATTTTAAAATGCCATCCCTTTAGAAAATGATCGAGTCTCATGTGTCTCTGTCTGGTCATCTTCACTCAGTTTTGACTGACTGCTGGATTCTCAAACTACTGCCTGTATGACATTGCACCTGGTTAGGCTTGAAATTCAGCCCTGGAGTCTGGTTTGGTGAGGCCTTTCATCTGATTGCTCGATGGATGCAAGTGGAACCATACCTTTGACATGGATACTTTATTTGTAGTATAAAAACACTTTTTCAACTATTAAAACTATGTGTGTATGAATTCAATCATATAAATAAAAACTATTTTCAGTTTAGAAAACCAGCAGTTTCTCATAAAAATCAACACAAATATTAAAGAACAAAAACTAAAGCTGTATCCTGAAATAAAAGCAACACCTGAAATTAATCATTTGTCAGCCTGTTTTAAGATGTCAAAAAAGCTAAGTTTGGACTACAATCCTAGGCTCTCAAGAGATCGTATTCTATGTCAAGCCCTGCAAACTGCACCTGGACCTGCACACTGTTTGTTAAGTGTTCCTGTTCCTTCTCCTCATCCGTCTCTTCCTCCTGTGACTGGCGTTATCCTGTCCCTCTGCATCAACTCCATGATCGCAACTGACACTGGCCTCCTCAGCTACTAATAACAATAACAGCAACAATGATAAATATTATGCTATTCACAGGGTTAGAACAAAATACAATATAAAAATAAATAAATAAGGAAAGCACTAAACACAAACACAGTAAGTTAATTACTCAACTTATTTGTATTTTCCATGAGCTGGTAAAAAATAATTATATATTATTGTAGACACACAACAGACTGTATATTTACTATAATATTATCATTTGAACACAGACTCTCCTGAAATGTCTTCCTTTTTCCGGTCAGCCAGTGTAGACTGACATTAGTTTTAATTTATAAAGCAGAGTAATTAATTATACATGTATGATGTAACCTTTATGTTCTGTGTGCCCTCAACGTATCCAAAAACACATGCTTTATGCCCACTCTGGATGGGATAGTAGGACCATGGAGGGCGTCTTTGCTACCATGCTGTAGCCATGCTGCTCTGTCATCACTGGCCTGGCTGACAATAGTTATGCTGAACATGGCCCCTCCAAAAAAGATTGGATAATTTTTGTACAGTGGCTGCCTCTTGCACAAACTTCCTCTACTCCACCCATCTTTCTCCTTTCTTTCCAGCATCTTTGCTAATTTAACCCGCTGCTGTTTCTTTTCTGCTTTTGTTTTACAAAACAGGGGGTTTGTATCTCCGGTACAAAATATTAGTCTGGCGTTGTACTGTGCCACCTGCAGGAGAGAAGGTGGCCATGTGCCCCGTGCATCAATATGACTAAGTTTCATGAGGTAGAAATGAAAACATTGTGATCACCGGCCGGTTTGGCATGAAAGAGACCCACTAGGCCTGTCACAATAACACATTTTGCAGGACAATACATTTTTCTAAAAATCTCGACAAACTATAATATTGCCATTTGTAGACATTTTTCCAGTAATATGCTAATGGAAGGGCTGCACTGTGGAACAGTGGGTAGCACTGTTGCCTTGCAGCAAGAAAGTCCTGGGTGGAGTTTGCATGGTCTCCCTGTGCATGCGTGGGTTCTCTCCGGGTACTCCGGCTTCCTCCACAGTCCAAAAACATGACTGTTAGGTTAATTGGCCTCTCTAAATTCTCCTTAGGTGTGAATGTGTGCGAGAATGGTTGTTTGTCCTGTTTGTCTCTGTGTTGCCCTGCGATAGACTGGCGACCTGTCCAGGGTGTACCCCGCCTCTCGCCCAGCTGGAGATAGGCACCAGCACCCCTCGCGACCCCAACAGGGATAAGCGTGTAGGAAAATTGATGGATGGATGAATGCTAATGGCATAACAACACAAGAAAAGAAAAAAAAAAAAGCCGCACACTTACCGCATACTGGCACAGACAGGTTAAGCGGTCGGCCGCCATCATTTGGCTTGTATCATTAGACTAGATATTAGACTAGAAAACCAAAACCAGAAGCCAGTAGCACAAAGATTAGATTAAAGGGTGTTTATGTACGAAGCATGCGTATGCACAAAAAACTTGTGGTGCAATGTTGCGTGAAAGTGTGCGGTAATCCACGCAAATTTTTTACTGTGAAAATGTTCGGCAGCCACGTAAACTCCTTCTATCAACAATAAAAAACCATAAAGTACTAAAACTGACTCAAATCCACTGAAATATAACACCGTTCAGTTTTAGTAAACCCATTAGACAAGCAGTGATGCATATGTCATGCCCACACCGCTGTCGCCACCGCTGCTGCTGGTGGGAAAATTGGTGGTAGACGTGATTTCTTGACTATGCTCACGCACAGAGCTGTAATACTTTTCATTGTGATTCAGACAGGTGCAGTAAATTTTAAAGAGGCAGTTTTAGCATGTACTCAGACAGGGAAACCAGCAACCAGCGGTGGAGGCTGCGGGGAGCTGAGGTGTGCTGCCATGGGCGTGTTTTTTTTTTTTCAAGATGGCACTGCGCAGGCAGCAGCCGGTCACATCGGCTGTATCTCTTCTTTTCCTATTTTTTCCTCTTTATAGCATTTTTTGGAGTGTTTGTATATTAGTGAATACCGGATCGGGTATCCTGAACGTATGTGCACTGAAGAAGCCAACTTTTGGGACTTTAGTGCTTAGTTTTCTGCTATTTTCGGCACTCTTTGATGCAGCAAAATTCCTTTGTCCGCGACTCCGAGCGGCCCATTGTTTATACGCGGACCCAGCTCCTCGGACTACGGGAATCTACGCGCTGCGGCCCAGATCGCCACCACGCTGAGAAACCAGACATCCCCGCAGAAATACGGAGGAGACGGCGAAGCTGCAGGGGTGGCAGGACGAAACGGAGGAAAAGTTATTTACCATCGGTTGTCATGGGAAACGTAAGATCTCGCCGCAACAAGACCGAGGAGCTCGCAGCACTAACCCGTTTCCAAAGGAAATACAGGGACGCTAGTATTATGTGCTTCACGGAGACGTGGTTAGATGGATCTGTCCCGGACTCAGTGGTCTCTCTGAACGGCTTTAAACTCATCCGCGCGGACAGAACTTTGGCGGAATGGAAAAAAGAGAGGAGGGGGGCTGGCGGTGTTTGTGAATGAGAGATGGTGTAACGCGGCTCATGCTCACGTGAAGCAGCAGATATGCTGCTCGGATGTCGAAATTCTCGCAGTGAGTTTGAGACCTTATTACTTGCCGTGGGAGTTTGGTCACGTGATCGTGCTCTGTGTTTATATCCCTCCCTCCGCAGACGCCGCCGCTGCGTGTGAGCGGATTCACGGCGCGTTAAACAAACTGCAAACACAGCACCCCCGCTCTCTCCTGCTGATCACAGGGGATTTCAACCATGCCTCCCTCCGCTCCACCCTCCCCACGCTCACCCAGTACGTCACGTGTACAACAAGGGACAATAAAACGCTGGACCTCTTCTATGCAAATGTTAAGGACGCCTACACCTCCGCCCCCCACTCGGACGCTTGGATCACAACCTTGTCTACCTGCCCCCCCATTACATTCCACTGGTGAGGAGAACAATAGCACAGAAGAAGTCAGTGAAAGTTTGGTCAGATGAGGCCAGTGAGAGACTGAAGGACTGTTTTAGAACCACAGACTGGAGCATATTCCAAAGCTCTCATGGTGATGACATCAACAGCCTGACTGAATGCATCACTGGCTACATGAACTTCTGTGTGGAGAGCATTGTGCCAACACGACAGCTACGATGCTTTCCAAACAACCCCCCCTGGGTGACCCCTGAGCTGAGTCCTCCTGAACCAGAAGAAGAGGGCTTTCTACTCAGGGGACAGAGAGGAGCAGCGTAGAGCTCAGCGGGAGCTCCAGTGGAGGATCAGGGCAGCAAAGAAGGATTATGGGAAGAAGATAGAGGAGCAGCTGGCGCAGAACAACATTAGAGACGTGTGGAGAGGTCTGAAGAACATCTCCGGCTTTGGGCAGAGGACCAGCAGGGCTGCAGACGGTGTTTGCAGATGAGTTAAACAGATTCTTCCCCCGGTTTGACTTCCCCCACACTGGCCCCCTCCCTGCCGTCAACCCTCCACACGTCTCCAACCATCAGCCCTCCAGAGACCTACCATCCCCCCTGCCGCCACTCTCATCAACCCCCGACCCATCCACACCTTCGGTCCTGCTTTCCCCTTACAGTCACACCAATGCAGGTGAGAGGGCAGCTGATGAGGCTTAAACAGAGGAAAGCCTCAGGACCGGACGACATCCCCCCCAGGCTGCTGAGGACCTGTGCAGATGAGCTCTGTAAGGTCCTCAGCTACATCTACAATCTGAGCCTCAGCCTGGGGGTGGTGCCCACCCTGTGGAAGACCTCCTGTGTGGTACCGGTTCCCAAAACACCGCACGCCAGGGAACCGGTCCACTTCAGACCAGTCACCCTGACCTCCCACCTGATGAAGACCATGGAGCGCCTCATCCTAGCACACCTACGCACCGTGGTCAGCCCTACCCTGGACCCGCTGCAGTTTGCCTACCGGCCCAACATTGGAGTAGAGGACGCCATCATCTACCTGCTGCAGCGGGCGCTCACCCACCTGGAGACCACCGGGAGCGCTGTGAGAGTCATGTTCTTTGACTTCACCAGCGCTTTAACACCATCAGACCGGTACTGCTGAGGGGGAAGCTGGAGGACGCTGGGGTGGACAAACATCTGGCTGACTGGACCATCGACTACCTCACTGACCGCCCTCAGCACGTGCGGCTGCGCGGCTGTCAGTCAGAGGTGGCACTCTGCAGCACCGGGGCCCCCCAGGGCATTATTCTGTCTCCATTCCTTTTCACCCTCTACACCTCGGACTTCACCTACAACACGGACAGCTGCCATCTTCAGAAGTTCTCTGATGACTCGGCCATTGTGGGCTGTGTCTGAGGGGAACGAGCTGGAGTACAGGTCGGTCATCATTAACTTTGTGGACTGGTGTGAGAAAAACCATCTGTGTCTAAACACCAGTAAGACCAAGGAGATGGTGATCGACTTCAGGAGAAGACCCCCACCTCACTCCCCCTTGAACATCCAGGGGCAGAACATTGAAACAGTGGAGAGTTTCAAATACCTGGGTGTTCACATCAACAATAAACTGGACTGGACTCATAACACAGACGCTCTGTATAAGAAGGGCCAGAGCCGCCTCCACCTCCTCAGGAGGCTGAGGTCCTTTGGCGTGAGCAGGCCCCTGCTTAAGACTTTTTATGACTCTGTGGTGGCCTCAGCCCTCCTCTACGCTGTCGTCTGCTGGGCTCCTGGCAGCACAGAGCGGGACAGAAAGATGAATAAGCTGTGCTGCTCTCTGGACTCTGTGGAGGAAGTAGCGGAGAGGAGGGTGTTGTCCAAGCTCACATCCATCATGGACAACACCTTCCACCCCCTGCACCAGACTGTAGAGGAGCTGAGCAGCTCCTTTAGTGACAGACTTAGACATCCTGTCTGTAAAAAGGAGCGTTACCGCAGGTCATTCATTCCTGCTGCCACCAGATTATACAATGCTGCACTATAACTGTAATGATAACGTCATTATAACTGTAACTACAACTGTAACTATAACTGTAATACCCAACGTGCAATAACTATTTAATACACTGTGCAATAATCCTGAAAGAAGTGACTTCTGCTGCTATTGGCACCTGAATATATGTCAATACATATGTATATACAGGGGTTGGACAATGAAACGGAAACACCTGGTTTTAGACCACAATAATTTATTAGTATGGTGTAGGGCCTCCTTTTGTGGCCAATACAGCGTCAATTCGTCTTGGGAATGACATATACAAGTGCTGCACAGTGGTCAGAGGGATTTTAAGCCATTCTTCTTGCAGGATAGTGGCCAGGTCACGACGTGATGCTGGTGGAGGAAAATGTTTCCTGACTCGCTCCTCCAAAACACCCCAAAGTGGCTCAATAATATTTAGATCTGGTGCCTGTGCAGGCCATGGGAGATGTTCAAATTCACTTTCATGTTCATCAAACCAATCTTTCACCAGTTTTGCTGTGTGTATTGGTGCATTGTCATCCTGATACACGGCACCTCCTTCAGGATACAATGTTTGAACCATTGGATGCACATTGTCCTTCAGAATGGTTCGGTAGTCCTTGGCAGTGACGCGCCCATCTAGCACAAGTATGGGGCCAAGGGAATGCCATGATATGGCAGCCCAAACCATCACTGATCCACCCCCATGCTTCACTCTGGGCATGCAACAGTCTGGGTGGTACGCTTCTTTGGGGCTTCTCTACACCGTAACTCTCCCGGATGTGGGGAAAACAGTAAAGGTGGACTCATCAGAGAACAATACATGTTTCAAATTGTCCACAGCCCAAGATTTGCGCTCCTTGCACCATTGAAACCGACGGTTGGCATTGGCACTGGCACGAGTGACCAAAGGTTTGGCTATAGCAGCCTGGCCGTGGATATTGACCCTGTGGAGCTCCCGACGGACAGTTTTGGTGGAAACAGGAGAGTTGAGGTGCACATTTAATTCTGCCGTGATTTGGGGAGCCGTGGTTTTATGTTTTTTGGATACAATCCGGGTTAGCACCCGAACATCCCTTTCAGACAGCTTCCTCTTGCGTCCACAGTTAATCCTGTTGTATGTGGTTCGTCCTTCTTGGTGGTATGCTGACATTACCCTGGATACCGTGGCTCTTGATACATCACAAAGACTTGCTGTCTTGGTCACAGATGCGCCAGCAAGACGTGCACCAACAATTTGTCCTCTTTTGAACTCTGGTATGTCACCCATAATGTTGTGTGCATTGCAATATTTTGAGCAAAACTGTGCTCTTACCCTGCTAATTGGACCTTCACACTCTGCTCTTATTGGTTAAATGTGCAATTAATGAGGATTGGCCACCAGGCTGGTCCAATTTAGCCATGAAACCTCCCACACTAAAATGAGAGGTGTTTCAGTTTCATTGTCCAACCCCTGTAAGTCACTGTGAATGCACATAAGACATCCCCTGCCTTATTTCTATTTTGTATTTTTTATTCTTATTTTTCTTATCTACTTCTTTTTTCTTTTGATCCACTGTATAAACGAGGACACACTGTATATAACTGATGCACCTTGTCCTACTTTTGGCACCTTCTTCTGATTATTGAGCCGATGTGACATCAATAAAGCCTATCTTATCTTAACCTGCTGAATTTAACCACTGTGGAACAACCAGGAAAATCTCTCTCTCTCTCTCTCTCTCTCTCTCTCTCTCTCTCTCTCTCTCTCTCTCTCTCTCTCTCTCTCTCTCTCTCTCTCTCTCTCTCTCTCTCTCTCTCTCTCTCTCTCTCTCTCTCTCTCTCTCTCTCTCTCTCTCTCTCTCTCTCTCTCTCTCTCTCTCTCTCTCTCTCTCTCTCTCTCTCTCTCTCTGAGTGCATGCTGGGAGTGGAGGACTGTGAGAGTAGTGGCGAGTCTGATAGAGGGGGTGAAAGTGTTTCTTAGTGTGTTTTCTAAGCCTCTTTTCTTTCTTTTCCCTTATGTAATTGGTTTCTACTTATTTATTATTTCTTGGCATTGTTCTTGAATCTTGGGGTTTAAATTTCATTTTGAGCGCTTTTAGCGCTGTTGTTTTGTAGGAATGGCGTCCTCAGGGCCGCCGCCCCTCTCTTTGAGAAATGGGATTCGTGTCCAACCTGATCCGACGATCCCAGTCGAAACGGTTCTTATGGCAGTTGGTGATCTAGTTGGTCATATTAACTTGATTTAAGCTTCTAGGATGAATAAGGGGGTCGAGATATTTTTAAAGGAGGAGCGTTTCGTGAATCAGTTGATTGGCAGTGGGGTGACATTAGGCGGAGAGTACTTACAGGTGTCGCCGCTTGCGGTACCTTCCGCTCGGGTTATTGTCTCGGGAGTTCCGCCGTTTATCCCCAATGTTTTGTTGGAGAAAGAGCTTCAGTGTTTTGGGAAATTTGCAAGTGGTTTTAAGACTGTTGGTTTGGGATGTAAACACGATAAACTGAAACATGTCCAGTCTTTTAGGAGGCAGGTTTTTATGTTCCTAAACTCTGCCACACAGACGCTGGAAGTTTCTTTCAGAGTTAAATATGAAGAGGGATCTTATATGGTTTATGCGAGTACTGGGAACATGAAATGTTTTGAGTGTGGAGATGTTGGACATAAACGGGCCTCTTGCCCGCACAAAAACCCGGAAACGCAAGTAGAGGTGAGTCGGGATACAGAGGCGTCGCCAGAAGTTGGGGTCCCTCCGTCTGCGGGTGGAGGGGGTGGCACCCCCTGCGCCCGGGGGGGGGTGGGATGTCTCCTCCATCGGGGGGCTTTGACGCCGGAGAAGGAAGCAGCGGTCTAAATAGACTCCCTGTGCGGGAGGATCCTGGGGAAGCTGGAGCTGTTGTTCCTCCTGAGGGGGGGGGGGGGATCCGGACCCAGATTCGGATCAGGCGGCTGGTTGTGTTGCTGTGGAGGCAGCGGCGTCACCTGGAGTTGCAGAGCTTCTGTCTGCGGCTCCGTCTGCGCAGGCAGAAGACATGGAGTATGACAGCGACTCAGACGGTGTTTCAGTCGCTGATTCACAAATGGCCAGCGGTGATTTGTACACACTGGAGGAAATTAATGACTTTCTGGATGAATCGTTTGGAAAAGAGGTTAAAGTTATTGATTATTTTCCTGATGCGGAAAAGTTCATCAAGAGTGTGTTAACGATGCAGAAAATAGTTGGTTTTGAAATGTTGGATGAAAAGAAACGGTTCCGGTTGAAAAAGCACATGACAAACGTGCGGAGACAGTTGTTGGCAAATAAAGTAAGGGGTTCAAAGCGGTTGAAAATTCAAAAATAAGATCAAGATTAAAGGTCACTGGGTGATCGTCTTTACTTTGTTTTTGACTGTCTTCTCTCTCTTTTTCACCTGTATGAATAATATCAGGGTGGGGACATTAAATATCAATGGAGGGAGGGATCCACATAAAAGAATGGTTATTTTAGAGATCATTAGGCAAAAGAAACTCGATGTTGTGTTTTTACAAGAAACACACACAGACAGTGATAATGAGGCAGAGTGGGGCTTGAGTTGGAAAGGGAAGTCTTTTTTGTCTCATGGAACCAGGTTATCTGCTGGTGTAGCTGTTTTGTTTTCACCAGGTTTAGATGTTAATATTATTTCTTGTACGGAGTTAGTCCCTGGAAGAGTCCTGGTGATTAGAGCAGAAATAGAAGAAATCACTTTTTGTTTTATTAATGTTTATGCTCCTAATCAGGGGGATCAAAGGATTTATTTGTTTCAAGACTTGTATGATTTTTTACAGCAGTCCAATCAAAATGAGTGTGTTGTGTTGGGGGGGGGGGGGGATCGGAACTGCACTACTAGTTTTGTAACAGATCGAACTGGAGAAGAACCTCATCCTCCATCATCTACCAAACTAACTCAGGTGACAGCAGAGCTGGGCCTGGTTGATGCCTGGAGGATTAAACATCCTGCAGGTAGACAGTACACCTGGATAAAAGTGAAGGATGGGACAGTGAGTGGGGCTCGGCTGGACAGGTTCTATATCACAGAGAATTATAGAAATAGTTTGTCCAACTGTTTTATTTCTCCAGTTGGTTTTTCTGATCATCATTTAGTTTGTTTGGCTTTTGTTTTTTCGAGTAATATTAGGTATAAATCATATTGGCATTTTAATGTAAAATTACTTAAAGATATTTCTTTTTGTCAAAGTTTTGGTAGTTTTTGGCAACTGTGGAAAGGAAAGAAATCGTAATTTTCATGTTTGACTGAATGGTGGGAGGTTGGAAAGGCTCAGATTAGAGTTTTCTGCCAGCAATATACAAGTTATTCTACAGCGAAACTTAAAAAAGTGATTATAAGTTTGGAAAATGAAATTAAAAAGTTAGAAAATGATTTAACAGAAAACAGTAATGATCATCTTAAAGTAAAGAAAGATCAGTTAAGCTGTTTCTTGCATGAAAGAGCTAAAGAGGCTTTAGTTCGCTCCAGGTTTGCCACAGTTAAGGATATGGATGCTCCGACTTCTTTCTTTTTTAATTTGGAGAAGAGGGTCAGTCGTGTAAAGCAGATGATTTGCCTCCGACTTCCTGATGGGACACTGACCTCTGACCCCAGCACCATGAAAGGGCAGGCTGTGGTCTTTTATAGTGACCTTTTCATGAAGCAGGCCTGCGACAGAAGCTCTATGGAGACTTTATTGGATGATCTTCGTCAGATTAGTGTTGCGGATCGGGAAGCGCTGGATGCTGGTGTTTCATTGGATGAACTGACTGCTGCGCTTGGGCAAATGATCTCTGGTAAGAGTCCAGGTTTGGATGGGTTACCTGTGGATTTTTATAAGCATTTCTGGGGGTTGTTGGGAGAAGACCTGTGGGAGGTGTTCCAGGAATGTATCTTGATAGGGGTCCTGCTATCTTCCTGTCGACATGCTGTTCTCTCCCTACTTCCAAAAAAAGGAGATTTGACTTTGTTGAAGAACTGGAGGCCTGTTTCTCTCCTCTGTGTGGACTATAAGTTATTTTCTAAAGTTCTTTCCAACAGGTAGAAGAATGTTCTTGATTGTATTATACATAGAGATCAATCATATTGTGTACCTGAGAGATCTATCAAGGACAATCTTTTCCTTTTAAGGGATTTGTTTGATATTTGTAAATGTAATGAAATTGATGTTGGTATTATTTCTTTGGATCAGGAAAAAGCCTTTGATCGGGTTGATCATGGTTTTCTTTTTTCTACTTTCAGAGCGTTTGGGTTTGGCGAAGGTTTTATTTCTTTATTAAGTTTATTATATAATGAAGTGTTTTGTGTTGTTAAAGTTGGGGGAGGGTTAAGTTGTCCTATCAAAGTTCAGAGAGGTATTCGACAGGGGTGTCCTATATCTGGACAGTTGTACTCTGTAGTAGTTGAACCCTTTTTGCACAAAGTGCGTTCCACCCTTACCGGTCTTGTTCTTCCAGGTTTGCCCAGCAGTCCAGGTTTAATAGTCTCTGCTTATGCTGATGACATAAATGTTTTTATTAAAAATCAGGGGGACGTTGGGGGTCTTCAATATTGTTTGGAGCTTTATGAAAAAGCCTCTTCAGCCAAAGTAAATTGGGAGAAAAGTTCTGCTTTGAAGGTGGGCCCCTGGAAAAATAATGATTTCCCTGTGTTACCAGGTAACATTCGTTGGGTAGAGGGGGGCTTGAAATTTATGGGTGTTTTCTTGGGAACTGATGCTATTTTGGAAAGAAATTGGGAGGGTGTCATGGAGAGAGTGTGTGCCAGATTGTCTAAGTGGAAATGGTTGTTGCCTCAGCTCTCTTACAGGGGAAGAGTTCTGGTAGTTAATAACTTGGTTGCTTCGGCTCTCTGGCATAAACTGACTGTGTTAACACCTCCACCTTCTCTCATACAACGTCTCCAGAAGACTTTAGTGGATTTCTTCTGGTCTGGATGTCATTGGGTGAGAGCTGCAGTTTTGTACCTACCTGTGGATGAGGGAGGACAAGGACTTATTGACATCATGTCACGGATCACAGCTTTCAGGCTGCAGACGCTGCAGAAGCTGCTGTATGGCGTTGGTCTACCATGGCTGGATACGGCGCGTCTTCTGCTGAGGGAAGCAGGTCGTCTGGGATATGATAAGCATTTGTTTCTTTTGAGACAAGGGTCGTTGGATCTGTCCGGGCTTCCACCTTTCTAGTCGGTGCTTCATGCGTGGAGGAGTTTCACCTTCCAAAGGGAGGCGAATTCGTCACCTGGAATGTGGGTTTTTGAGGAGCCTCTGTTTGATATCAGTTTCCTGCCGTCACAGCTCCTCTCGTCGGGAACGTTGAGATCGAAGATGAGGGAAGCGGGCTGTGTGAAGCTGGGCCACCTGATGAAGCCGTCTGTGGCCGTTCTTATGGAGAGACTACGGATCAGATCGAGTCGACTGGTGTCAAGATTGAAGGAAGAAACCTGTGCCTCTCTGCCAGAATCCATCAGAGCGTTTGCTGTTAGCAGTACTCTGTCTAACCAATGGGATGATGAATATGAGTATTTGTTTCCTTCCTTGATTGTCTCTCCTGTAGTGGATCGGCGACAGGATGAGCCAGAACGACTGTTGTCTCTCCCAAATAAACCTTTGGGTTGTTTTGAAGGTTTAGGGAAGAAAGTTTTGTACTATATTTGTGTCAAAGTACTGAATTTACGCTCTCTGGCAGAAGTAAGGGCTTCAAAGTGGCTTGAGTTTTTTGGCTCCAGCTCCACCCCGAGAGGCTGTTGGCGGACCCTGTACAAGCCCCCCATTGAGAAACGTGTGGGTGATCTTCAGTGGAGGATTGTACATGGGGCTATAGCCACGAATAGATATCTGGCTCACCTCGATCCTGGCGTTAGTGTTTCTTGTTGTTTCTGTTCTCAGGGGGAAACATTGTTCCATTTGTTTGTTGAATGTTTCAGGTTGAATCCTCCTTTTGTTCTTTTGGGTCATTTGTTCAGAGGGTTGGGTAAAAAGTTTTCTAAATGTATTTTTATTTATGGTCCAAAGTATTGTGTAAGAAAGAAATCGATTCATACTTTGTTAAATTTTATTTCTGGGACGGCAAAATTGGTCATATGGTTATCGAGAAAAAACAAAAAGAACGGCCAACAAACAGAAGATGCTTGTTTATTATTTCAGAGACTGATAGTCGCTCGAATCCGAGTGGAGTTCGAATTTTTTAAGATGATAAAGAGTGTTGATGTCTTTGTGAGCAAGTGGGGTATCAATGATGTTTTGTGTTCATTGGATGAGGAATTTTTCCTTTTTGATTTTGTATTGTATGTTGTTTCTGACAAAAGGAGTGTGAAATAAAGGTGCTTTTTTTTTATATATATATTTATTGTTTTCAACAAATTAACAAAACTGCAGGACAGTTATCAAAATACAAAGATATGCAGAACATCGATCAGACTGCAATGACTAATTGGCGTCGGTAGACGCTGGCTTTGAGATCTTCTACAATGACATCATTAGTGAATGAATCCAAACAAGATTGCAGTTACAAATAAATTCCAGAGTACAGCTGCCCAACTATAATTTATGTAACCATAAAAACAACAAAAACAGTGATACCCTGACCCAACCCACCCCAAGTTATCAAGGATAGAAGATAGAACAGCAAAAAAGATAGATGGGGAAGAAAGAAAAAAAAAATAATAATAATAAGAAGAAAAAAAATAAAAAGGGAAGGTTAATTTGTATAACCAAAACAAGTATGATAATTAAATAAAATATTCAGCTCCTCCGCATACTGCTGGAAATGAGTGCGTAAGGGTGTATTAAGTCCCTTGTGTACCAACCGAGAGGCTTTCTGACAGGCGGGGAGGCAGCAGAGCCACATTGCAGACGCCAATCCATCACTACACGTGTCCAGTGGCACCACTCAAAAGTTCAAGGAATGGCCCCCACGTCCCAACATATCTGCGCACATCATTATTGAGAGTGTAGCGTATTTTTTCAAGATGTAAACAAGAAGCCATGTTGTTCAGCCAGCATTTAAAGGAGGGAGGTGAGGCAGACTTCCACTCTGTAAGAATGACACGTTTAGCCACGACCATCCCAAAGGCCAGAGCCTCTCGAACAGGCAGGGGCAGAGCAGAGCAGGAGTCAGAGACACCAAACAGAGCAATGAGACAGTCCGAAGGTATCTGATGTTTGTACGCCGTTTGGTAAAGATTAAATATGTCAGACCAAAAGGTTGTTAAATAATGGCAGTGCCAGAATTGATGTCCAAGGGTAGCCTTGGGGTGTCCACATCGGTCACATGAACTTGGATGACTAGGGAATATTTTATTCAACCTTGCTTTAGAGTAGTGCAGGCGATGCACCACTTTAAACTGGATTAGTTGCAATCTGGCATTAATAGAGCAGTTTTTTATTCCCAACAGCACACGATCCCAAAGCGCAGTGGAAATAGTAACTCCCAAATCAATTGACCAGGCATCTCTGATATGAGTAGATGATGTTGGCATAGAGAAAACATTTACAAACAGTGAGATTAGACATCTGGAAGTGGGAGGTTTTATAAGAAGATCATAAAAAATATGCTGCGCTGAAAGCTGATTTGTGCTCAAAGCAAGTTGGTTTGCGAAACTCCTAGCCTGCAAATAACGAAAAAAATCATTTGGGGACAAATTGAATTTAGACTGTAACTGAGGGTATGATGAAATCTGTTTATTGATAAAAAGATCCTTGAGAGAGGAGAGACCCCTGGCTGACCAGAGTTTGAAGGCGGGATCAGAGAGGCCTGGCTTAAAGCAGGGGTTATTACACAAAGGGGCATAAATGGACAGATCTGGGAGTTTCAGGACCCTCTTTATTTGTGTCAAAATCTTAACTGAGTTCCTGAGTATGAAGTCAGACATGATCCTCTTTAGGGGGATATCTGGTTTAGAGAATAGTATTGCAGGTAATGAGGCAGAAGTTTGTAGCAACAAGTTATAAGATTCAATCTGAGGCCAGCCAGGGAGAGAAACGGAAGGAGTCCCCGCCCCGGCAGAGCCTGACGTCCAGAATGTCCAAGCCCTCGCATTGCAGGCCCAATAATAGTGCCGAAATATCGGAAGGCCAAAGCCACCCTCACATCTAGCTTTCTGTAAATGCGCTTTAGAGATTCGGAAAGGTTTGTATGCCCAAATGAATGGCATAATAATTGAATCCAATGTATTAAAAAAGGAAGAAGGAATAAAAATTGGGATATTTTGGAAGAGATAAATAAACTTAGGAAGGACAACCATTTTGATAATATTAATTCGACCAATTAATGAGAGTGGGAGTAGCCGCCAGCTGTCGATCCAATTTCTTAGCTTAGAGAGTAACTCTAAATAATTTAATTGGAAAAGTAGCTTGGAGTTTACAGGAATTTTGATACCGAGATACATAAAGTGGTCATGGGAGATTTTTAATGGTAAACTATTCAGGAAACCAGAGTGAAGACCATCAGACAGAGGGACAAAGGCAGACTTAGTCCAGTTGATTGTGAAACCAGAGAGCTGTCCAAAGCTCTGCAGCACCTCAAGAAGCGGTGGAAAAGAGGCACTAGCATCAAGCAACGTCAAGACTACATCGTCTGCATATAAACCTATGACGTGCTCTGATGTACCGCATGTGATACCTGTGATAAGTTGATTAGACCTAATGGCAACAGCCAAGGGTTCCAAAGCCAAAGCAAAAAGCATGGGAGACAGGCAGCAGCCCTGCCTAGTACCACGTTTCAGTAGAAAGGCGGGTGATCTATCTCTATTGGTCAACACCTGAGACCTGGGATGAGTGTAAAGCTTTTCTATCAGAGACAGAAAACCTGTGCCAAAGCCAAATCTTCTGAGAACAGCGAACATGTATCCCCACTCCACCTGATCAAAAGCCTGCTGAGCATCCAAAGATATGATTGCAGAGTTGGGGAAAGCATGAGAGTACATAATGTTAAGTAGTCTCCTTGTGTTGGAGAAAGAGAATCTTTCTGGAATGAATCCAGATTGATCTGGATGTACCAGACCACTAATGTGTGAGGACAATCGGTTGGCTAAGACCTTAGCAATAATTTTCTGATCAGAGTTAAGCAGGCTC
Organism: Fundulus diaphanus; assembly: GCA_037039145.1. NCBI lineage: Eukaryota > Metazoa > Chordata > Actinopteri > Cyprinodontiformes > Fundulidae > Fundulus > Fundulus diaphanus. Next base: position 54,031,220 of record CM073133.1, read on the forward strand.
AAGGGGCGATATGATGCCACGTTGGTAGGGTCTTTATCTTTTTTGAGTAAAAGACAAATATTAGCATCATATAAAGACTCAGGAAAATGGCCAACCATACGCAGTAAAAGTGGTGACACTATATCAATATGAGACTTGTAAAACTCAATACCAAAGCCGTCAGGGCCGCTTGTCTTTCCACTAGGAAAAGAGCGAATTGCTGTCCTTATCTCCTCAAGAGTCACCTCACCATCTAGTTCCAGCCTGGCAGCATCTGCAAGAGTTGGAATGTCCAATGGCTGAAGAAAGCGTGTAATATCCTCTGTAGATGCAGTTGTATTGGAGGCATAAAGTTTATTGTAGTATTGAAAGAAAGTTTTGTTTATTAGCTTATGATCTGTCAGAAGCTTGCCTGATGGAGAAAGTATCTTATTAATGGCTCGCTCAGCCTGCATCCCCTTCAACTGCCTAGATAGTATTTTATCTGCTTTGTCCCCCAGTTCAAAATACTTCTGACGGAGCCTCTGAATATCATCCATAACCCGCTCACCCAAAATACAGTTATATTCATACTTTAGGTTCACAATAGAGGTAAATATGTGGTCAGAATTGGAGCTATGGAATGCATCTTCCAGTGTGGTTAGTTGCCTCTCAATTTCAGCCAGACGGTTACGTCTGAGCTTTTTAACATTAGATTGGTATGAAATAATATCACCTCTTATGACAACCTTGAAAGATTCCCATAGAGTAGAATCAGAGACAGCGCCATTGTCATTGTAGGCCAAAAAATCTGCGATCTTATTTGAGACAAATTTGCAAAAGGAGCTGTCCAAGTTTAAGGAGGGATTAAGTTTCCAATTGTATTGTGCTCTTTGAGTATCAAAGTTAAATTCAACTGACAACAGTGCATGATCAGAAATGAGAATAGGGTGGTAGGTGGATTTGAAAACACGGGGTAATAAGTTTGAATCAACCAGAAAATAATCAATTCTTGTTGAGGATTTGTGTACCGAAGAAAAAAAGGAGTATTGGCTCTCTATGGGATGTAGATGCCGCCAGACATCGACCAGATCCAAAGATGTTGCTAATTTGGTTATAACCGATGTGGACTGCAATGGTGGGGCAGGTTTAGGAGAAGACCTGTCTAGGATAGGGTCGAGGTAGCAATTAAAATCACCGCCAACAACGATCCTATGTTCGCTGTATTCCGCTACGAGATTAAATACTCTTTTGTAGAAGTCTGGACAGTCAAAGTTAGGTGCATAGATGTTAAGGAGGGCCAGAGGGACAGAATTAATAAAGCCAGTAATAAGAACATATCTCCCGCCTGAATCAGTCACCTGTGACTTAAATATGAAAGGTACAGATTTACGAATGAGAATGGCCACTCCTCTCGCCCTGGAGGTGAAGTTGGATTGATACACCCGCGACACCCATGAAGTCCTCAAACGTCTCTGCTCTGCAGGTGAGATATGTGTCTCCTGCAAGAACACAACATCAGCCAACAGATCCTTTAAGTGAGAAAAAACCTTGCCCCTCTTGAGTGCCCTTCCCATACCTCTGCAGTTCCAGGTAATGAAGGTAATCGGATTCATAGCTGGCATGGAAGGGGCATAATCAAAGAACATTCAGAACGATGGACAAAAAGGTGTTGTCTGAGCTGAATAAAAGGGGGGGGGGGGAGGAAAGGAAGAAAGAAAAGGAAAAAGGAGAAGAAAGAAAAAAAAAGAAAGAAAAAGGCACCCACCCACCCCTCCCTGCCCCATATTCTAAAACCAAATGATCAAATACCGCCCTCAAACCACCCTCCTCCCACTCCCACACTGCAGTGAAAAAACAAACAGTGCTTCCCTTTGAGCTAAGGGAGGCTGCTGGGAACTGACCAGAGCAGCACACCACGAGAACTTCCATAACCACTCCTAGATAGGGAGCAAAAACCCTGGAAATCTCCAAAAAACAAAGAACAGTACAAATAACACACCTGGACAATTATAAGTTTCAGAATCAGGTATATAACGACTACAAGGGGATGTACAAACCAGAGAATATTCAAACTAGAAAGAAGTTAAGGAAAGGAATAAAGAAAGAAATGTCTATCCAGAATGACCGCTGAGAATATAACATGTAACTGATATACGATTAGGAAAAGAAAAACAAAAAAACACAACCAACGATATTGTGCTTCAAAGTACAAAAATTATCAAACCAATGAGCCTATTTTGAGACATCTGCTGCGGCAGCGATGGAAGCAGTGTAATGTTCAGCCTCTGCCGGAGAGAGAAAAGTCTTAACAATGTTGTTGTGTACAACCTGCAGCTTGGCTGGATAGCGTAGTGAGCACTTAGCGCCCGCCTCGGTTAGCTTCTTCCTCACGTTATTGTAGGCCATCCGTTGCGCCACAACTTCAGCTGTGTAGTCAGGAAAGATGGACACACGGGCTCCGTTGTACATCAGGGGTGAATGCAGACGGCTGAGTCGCAGAATGTTAGCCACGTCCCTATCGTTGTGGATCTTTGCGATGATAGCACGTGGTCGCTCCTCGGGTGATGGTTTTGGCCTAGGACTGCGGTGGGCGCGATCAATCTTGATGGGCTTGGCAAAATTATCCTTCCCGAGTACCTCCGGTAACAGCCGTGAAATAAAGTCAGTAGGACGACCTTGTTCTACACCTTCCTTGATGCCAAGCACCCTTATATTGCATCTGCGGGACTGACCTTCCAAATCACTTAGCTTCACTCTCAACATGGCGTTAGCTTCCCGGAGTTGATCACAGGAGGCTTCAAGGACTGAGATGCGGCCATCGGCAGACGACATGGCTTCATCAATGGCGTTGACTCGGCTCTCTAACTTCCGTTGTTGATTTTGCACGGCAGAGAGAGAAGATTCAATAGCGTTGAAATGACCCTCCATTGTCTTCTTAAGGTCATCAATATGATCGAAAAGTTTAGCAACTTGCACCCCCTGGGCTGTGATAGCACCTAGGATAGCTTCGTTGCTAGCTCCAGAACTCAACTGAGCTGCCTCCTTCTGTGCGCCGTCCTTCTTCCCCATTTTGGAACAAGAGTAGAAAAAAAGTATACCCAAGCTCTAAAAATAAAACAATATTGAATAGAGGGCCAGGTGTGTTATGTTAAAAGCGAGGTTTAAGGAGATGACACGGAGCCTCACAAAAAAGCGTCTACTCCATTGCAGCGCTCTAGCGCCCCCCCCATAAAGGTGCTTTTTAAACTCAAACTCTCTCTCTCTCTCTGACACAAATCAAATTAAATTTATTGATGCACCTGAAAATCCTCAGGATCCTGTTGTGGATGTTGTGTGCAACTTTATTGCAATTTAATTCAAATTATGTTCTAATTTTATTTCCATAACCTTTGTTATGATGGTTGTGTTATTGTAACTGCAACAGCAATTTTCGTTCTTTTTTTGTTATGTGTGTTCTGGTCATTTGAACATGATTAAACATGCTGTCTTTAATACATTTTTGAAGACTGGGGTTGCATCAACCCGGTTGGGATACAGAGGGGGGTGCACGGCTAAAAAGGTTTGGGAACCACTGCAATAACGTAAAACACCTCAAACTGATGGAAAATACCTCAATCATTTGCAGCAAGGAACCTATTTTCAAATTTAATCAGATCTCTGACAGCACTGAGATTCCCATAATTCTGCTCAACTCAGGATTCCACTATGTTATCATAATAATTATAAACATTCTCATAAAGATAGTGGTGCTGGGAACGAAAAAGAAGGCTCTGTGACCGATTGCTGACTTGGTAATTAATTCATGTAACATCCTGATTCAAAGTACTTGACGAAGTGTGTGTGGGCACAGACTTCCTAATCTAAGTATGGGAGGCGTATTCACGTTATTACAATGATTTGGAATACATTGCAATAATCAGTGTGAAGCTAAAATCAGCTCAATGCAGCAGCCAGACAGCGCCGTTTGAATTCATTGTAGAATACAATGAGTACGAACAGATGAACTTTTTATTTTCAGCCAGTTTCTTTAATGAAACTGGACAGCTGTACTGCTAAAGGTACCCTGGTAAACACAAAAACAGCTCAAATAAAAACAGATGACACAGTAATAACCTACATCTCAGATGCCACCTACAAACTGAGCAGCAACACTGCACACTGCTTAGAAGCAACCTATTAGAGCAGATGCCTATGGAGAGACGCTATGCTTTGTTATATAGGAGTACTTTTATGTTTAAAATAAATCCTGCATAATGTGAAAGGAGACTGATAAAGAAAAACAGAAAACAAAGCAACAAAGTTCCTAAAACAACTGTTGTACACCATATCAATTATATGTTGAAAAAAAGCAGCAGCGCTTAGAGCAGAATAAACACTGCTTTACACAGTTGAGTAGATTGCTTTTGACCAAATTACTCACCGTTTGATGAGGGGAGTAACAATAAAGTCCATCAACCTTTTGTAAGTTTATCAGACAAAAATGGAACCCCTTCAAGAGACTTCGATTTTGAATACATATAGAAGTTTTTTTTTTATTGCAACAGGTCTAAAATTCACAGTTCCTATTCAAATACATCTCATATTTCAAAATAAAAGGTGCTACTACTGCCATTAAATGGCTTTACTCACTACTTTGTCTAAAAATAACGCCCCTAGTCGGATACTGGATGTGAGGTAGTTGAAGTGAAACATTCCTGACGGTGCTGAAATAAACATTGGATCACACCAGGGGTCCGTTCTTCGTACATTGCTTAAAACATCTGAGATCAAATGAGACATCCAAGATGATTTCATCCGGCTAATCATGATCCGGCTAATTGGGTTCTTCGAACACACCTGCTGTTTATGATTAGTATGGCAGGATTGATCTATCTGAGAAACGACAGGGAACACCTCAAAGTCTGCTAAAGCCGCAGACAAATTAAATGTGTAAGTGCTGTCCATGTTAGATGTTTCTATCACTTTCTACAGTATGTATTTTTGCATTTTAATAATTTCATATTTACTTTGTTTTTTATGTCAGAGCCTCCACGAGACCCACTAACATGGGGACAAGTAAAAGTGAAGTAGAAGAATATTCTACAAAATGGTAGCCTTTAATTATTATACTATATTTTAAAAAGCCACTTTTTCCTCTTTTTAAAGGCCACTGTTAAATTATGTGTTTGTCTGTTTATAACAGCCACCAAGAAAAAGGCTGAAAAAAAAACAGGTTCTTTTTACTTTTGTTGCATGAGGCATGTTTAACCCTTTCTTTTTCTTTCACAAAATGACACAGGGTGCCATCCGTTCCCTATATAAACGGCATCTTCAACAAAAAATGTAGTATTTTGACCTGAAAAACACAAATTAAGAGGAGAAATTGAACACCACAACTTGAAAAAGAGAAAAATTGCACTAGAGATCGAGTTGCTTCAAAAGGACCTTCAGAGTAAGTTCTAATACACCATTTGACAGTAGTATTGCTGACTTTACATAACTATCTCTTATTGCAGGCAAAAGATGACTTGCTGGCTTTTCTTTATAATTTTTTTAAAAATAAAACGACAGGAACTAAGCATTATTTGTTTCGTCTTTTATTAAAGATTAAAAAATGGTGTTCCACAATTTTGTCCCGTCCTCTGTCACTAGGTGGTCCAAGTGCACTGGCAGGACCGACTTCCCTATCTCCTCCGCTTATAAAGCTGCGATCTAATCCTGTTTACATGAAATAAGCCTGCTCGCGAGCAGGTTTAAGTTTGCGCACATGTTGCTATGACAGCAAGTCCAGGATGAGTTTTGAAGAACCAAACGATCCAAGATCGTGCCAAATCGTCAACAATCAAATCCAGCTAACTGAGTTAGCGACGTACGAAGAACGGACCCCAGGAGGAGGCAACAGATCCTAAGCACAAAATCAACTACAAGTTCAATACTGAAGGCCCAGAGGCATTTAGGTTCGAGCCACCAACCAGAGCTAATGACAAAGGGCTAAACAGACATCATTATTTGAATAGTGGAAGAAGAAAAATTTAACTCTGAAAATATCAACATGTACACAAACATAGAAGTTTTCAGTGGTAAATTAATTTTGAAAAGGTAAAGACCTCTTAACAGAAATATATCAATGCTGATATATTACGTAGTAGAGGCCGACCGATATTATCAACCGATATTTGTTTTTCTTTTCTTGTATCAGTATCGACTGATATGTACATGCATTGGCCAATCCATTAGCGCATTCAGCAGCCATGCTTATCACGTGTAGCGCATACAGTTCCGCTCCCTCCCTGGCAGAGAGCAGCTGGCAATGTAAGACTGGTTATATGTGTATGTCTGTGAGCTGAAACAGCTTCTGTTTCACTCGAATGGGCAGGTCATCTGGTTTTTTTTTTGTGTCTTTTACTTTCTCTTTCACTCTGCCACTTAAACTCGCGTGTCAACATTGTTTTTTTAACAGTTGTCGAGCCGCTTAAAGTCGGTATAAATCTCCTTTCCCACTGTCTAAAAATATTACGTCTGACCTCCTCAAAGTCTCGCTGTGACACGTTGTTTTTATGAATTGCAACGCGGGTTGTTTGGTGCAACTTTTCTAGCTGAAGCTTATTGTCAACGTCAGCTGGTCCACGTGCTGGTGATTAGCTGCATTTGTGCTGAGCGAAAAACTAAGTAAAAGTCTGGTTGCCTCCGACTTAAGCCTGTTTGCTGTTGTGACACAGTGGTATCTCTCTCTCTCTCTCTCTCTCTCTCTCTCTCTCTCTCTCTCTCTCTCTCTCCTTCAGGCCAGTTGGAGCATAATCGATGGGATAGTAAAACATGGTGTGACGATCCTGGCACTGGCTCACATCCTGGACAAGTCCCTCATTAGGGATTTTCACAGAGCCCATCCCGACCAACCTGAGGGGGGGGGGGGGGGGGGGGGGTGTGACTCTATTCACAATCAGCACACCTGTTCAGACTCCACCCTGCTTGCAATCAACCTCCACTGGTTCCACCTGGTTTTACCTCCATATAAACCCCGTCCAAGTCAGCTGCCAGTGCCAGATCGTCTCGAGCCAACCCGGTGGGAACTTTCCAGCACTTTGTACTGTACTGTCGCTGGATCTTTGGCCTCCCTGTTATCGGACCAGGACTGTTCCTGGACAAACGCCCCTGGAAAGCCCCGTACTGTCTGCCTGCCTTTCAGCCGCTCAACGGCTTCATCCCCGCCAGCCTGCAGACGGACCTCTGTTACCGAACCCGCCCGCCTGTCTCTGGTCGGCTCTTTGCACCCTGGCTCTCCCCTCTGTCAGGTTAGTGACTTGGCTTGTTACACACTGTCTAAACCTGCCGTTACTGGCCACTAACCTGTCCCTCTGCCTCCAGGGAGCTCCAGCCCATTAGAGCGAGCTGCACGCCCCAAGAGCTGTCGCCTGTTTCACTGCTTATCAATAAAGGTTGTTTAACCGTCACTGACCTGTTGTGGTTGAATCTTGGGTCCTAATCCGGTTCATTACAGTACGATCTGGCCAAGATGGACCCATCACCCGATAGTCAGTGCCAGGAAGGCGTAGATAAATCCATTACCTTGTTAGAAGCCGCGGTCGCCGAGATATTAAATCATCTCCGCGGCCAGGCGGCTACGATGCCCGCGCTTCCGCTAACGTCACTGCCTGCTGCCACGTCACGCCTGGCGACGCAGACGCTCCCCAAGCCGTGTCTTTCCCCGCCCGAGCTATTTAGTGGCGATCCCAATCAATGCCGGGCGTTTCTCACTCAATGTGAGATTCTTGTTGAATTACAACAGTCCTCTTTCCCAACTGATAGAGCTGAAGTAGCTTATGTTATTTCCCTGCTAGCCGGTAAGGCTAAACTTTGGGGAACCTCTGAGTGGCAAAATGATTCCCACAGTTGCCACTCATATCATGACTTCGCCCGTGAACTCACCAGAGTATTCAGCCCGATTCTGCCCTGCTGAGAGTCCACAAGAGGGCCCTTGGCTCTCAGGCAAAGACAAAGGACCGTCTCAGAATGCATAATTGATTTTTACTTGTTGGCCGCTGAAAGTTTATGGAATGAGCATGAGCTCATGGATGTGTTTTTAACGGGGCTGAATGATTGAATCAAGGATGAGCTCGCCACCCGTGACTTTCCGAAGTCCCTAAAGCAGCTAGAGGATTTAGCTACCCGGATTGACCTCTGTCTGATGGTCCACCTGGTCCCATTACCCAAGCTTCCCTCCGCCAAGGAGATGGGGTTAATCCTGGTGAAGGAAGTCTTCAGGCTACATGGTCTGCCGGCTGACATCTTGTCAGACAGGGTCCCCAGTTTGTGGCCCGTTGCTGGCAGGAGGTTTGTGCCATGCTGGGTATTTCTGTGAGTCTCTCCTCCAGCTTCCACCCCCAAACAGATGGCCAAATGGAGAGGGTTAATCAGGAGGTCGAGACCAAGCTCCGCCTCTTCTGCCGTTCTGACCCCACTAAATGGGCCCAGAACCTGCCCTGGGTGGAGCACGCTATCAATGTCACACCCTCCAGCTCCACTGGTCTCTCCCTGTTCTATGTGGTTTACGGTTTCCAGCCGCCGGTGTTCTCCACTGAGGAGGTGGAGTCCAGGGTTCCGTCTGCCTGTCTGTCTGCCCTGAGGTGCCAGCGCACCTGGAGAAAGGCAAGGAGAGCCATTCTCGCTTTCTCCCAGAACCAGGCCTGGGCGGCCAATCGCCGGCGGGTCCCAGCCCCACAGTACTAGGTGGGAGATAGAGTTTGGCTCTCCACAAGAGACCTTCCCCTTAAAGTGGAAAACAAGAAGCTCCGTTCCCCAGCTCCAAAGTGGTGAACACGGTGGCGGTCCGTCTCAGCCTGGCCCTGTCAATGAAGTTCCACCCCACGTTCCACGTGTCCCGAGTCAGACCTGTCAAGACCTCAAGTCTTGCTCCCGCCTCCACATCCCCTCCACCCACCCGGTTTGTTGATGGTTCCCCTGCCTACACTGTGAAGCGTATCCTGAAATCCTGAAAGTGGGGCAGGGGTACCCAGTATCTGATTGACTAGGAGGGCTATGGCCCGGACGAACGCCAGTGGGCCCCTTCCGTCACATCCTGGACAAGTCCCTCATTAGGGATTTTCACAGAGCCCATCCCGACCAACCTAGGGCGTCTGGAATCCGCCCTTGAGGGGGGGGGTGACTCTATTCACAATCAGCACACCTGTTCAGACTCCACCCTGCCTGCAGTCAACATCCACTGGTTCCACCTGGTTTCACCTCCATAGAAACCCCGTCCAAGTCAGCTTCCAGTGCCAGATCGTCTCGAGCCAACCCGGTGAGAACTTTCCAGCACTTATTCTGAAAACCTGCCTGCCTTTTGCCCAACCGTTCTCTGCCCTCTGTTTCCGAGCCAGCCTGATCCCCTTCTGATTCTGTCTGCCTGCCTGAGACCTGCTCTCTCAGCCTCTGGACCTTGGATAGCCTGTCCGTGATTCTGTCAACTTTAACCAAATCTGGTAGTTTTACAATATGCAATGACCTTTCCTGTCTCTGTCCCACCTTTCAGCTTCAGAGCCTTGGTGTCATCCTGGACAGCCTCGCCATCCTCTCCTTCACTTTCCACATCCAGAACATCACCTGGAAACTGAAAATCATTAACACCCTTGGCAGATTTCCTCTTGCTACATAGTGTCTTTCAGATCCAGTTTGAGACTCTCGCTGTAGTATGTCAAGTACCGTGCATGTTTTATATACCATGTTACAATAGTAATAACATAAAATACAAGAAAAGCGCATTATTCTGTATAAATAAAATTATTTCCTACCATTAAAGTTCAGTAATAATGAGTACTCCCTTAGTTAAAATAATCTTTGATCTTTATTTTTTAATATATTATATTTACGTGTCAGTGTGACCAAATTGGACCAATGAACAGTATCCATACCCAGATAGCAGGCGACACAGCGCCAGATCCGATTTCAGACCGGCAGATCACTGCAGTCAAGTGAGCCCTCACTTGATTTTGTTGGTCTCGCAAACACTAAGGATTACGGCACAGACGGCTGAGACTACTTTTCAAAATAAAAGCAGCATGTTCGCGGTGTATAGACTACGTGTTTTCAGACATATTTACATCATTTATGACATATTTATGTTCATGCTTCATGTGTAATTTTTTCTATTATTCTGGCCTGCTGGTGAAAATGGAAATATATACTTTAGTCACACTCTTGAGCCTCAAAAAACTTATTTTTTCCAGGTGACTACCTTCACTTACAGATGACAGATGATGATCTCCAGAAGTCCATCTACATGATTTGTGATTTAAAAATAAAAACATCTAAAAACCCCTACATTGACTCAAGTTGACCAGTGTTGACATTATAAAATCTCCTTATGTTGCTCAACAACTTACATCCGAATGTGATGTGTAATTTAAAAATAAGAGCCACTTGAAATCAGTATATATTAAGTAATTTTGAACAATTTTGCTGTCACTCTAGCAACTGAATACTAGATAATCAATCGATGCTTCCACTTCAGCATGATAGTAGAAGACCTCCAGATGTGGCTCAATAAGTTCCAGACAATTCTGATGTGGAATTTCAAAATAAGAGCTATTTGAAATCTCTATATATTAACTAATTTTGAACAAAGTTGCTGTAGCTGTAGCAACTAAATACTAGATAATCCATCAATGCAACCACTTCAGCATGACAGTAGAACACCCCCAGATGTCGCTCAATAAGTTTCAGCCAATTCTGATGTGGAATTTCAAAATAAGAGCTATTTGAAATCTCTATATATTAACTAATTTTGAACAAAGTTGCTGTAGCTGTAGCAACTAAATACTAGATAATCAATCGATGCTTCCACTTCAGCATGACAGTGCAACACCTCCAGATGTGGCTCAGTAGGTTTCAGACAATGCTGATGTGGAATTTCAAAATAAGAGCCATTTGAAATCTCTATATATTAACTAATTTTGAACAAAGTTGCTGTAGCTGTAGCAACTAAACCGTAGATAGTCAATCGATGCAACCACTTCAGCATCACAGTAGAACACCCCCAGATGTCGCTCAACAAGTTTCAGCCAATTCTGATGTCGAATTTCAAAATAAGAGCTATTTGAAATCTCTATATATTAACTAATTTTGAACAAAGTTGCTGTAGCTCTAGCAACTAAATACTAGATAATCAATCAATGCAACCACTTCAGCTTGACAGTAGAACACCCCCAGATGTCGCTCAATAAGTTTCAGCAAATTCTGATGTGGAATTTCAACATAAGAGCCACTTAAAAACTGTATATATTAAGTATATATTAGTATAACTACATCTCCCATCATGCACCAGACAAGAGAGCGCGAAAGGCAGACTGCTTTGGTTAACAAAAAACAGTTCACTTTCCAATACGGGTGGGAGAGTTTACGTGCCAGGGGTGTTATGCCTACAAAACCCAATAATAACATGAATTGTTGTACATGAATTAAAGTCTAAGGAGAGATCTGAGAAGAACAGTTGAAAATGTTTGTTTTTCAGCGCGACGTGAACATCTTCTGATTAGGAAAATCAGCGATACTGGCTGTATGCTGCACTGATGACATTTAAAGTTCAGGTACATGTGTAATAGAAACTGCAAATGATGTAAGATGTTTTAAAGGTTTCTTTATACATATAAACTGAACAGAATAAAGACTTCAGATGACAAACAACTTCCATATCACATAAGCATCTTAATTTTTCCGATGAGAAGTCTGTCTAACTTATAAATCATGGAATCGTTAAGCGGAGGTAAAGTTTAGATGTTATAAATCACCCATATTGTTCAGTAAATCAGCTCAAATTATGGTTCCAGCAGCAAAATACAGACCAATACATGAGAATTACCCACTATTTTAAGTTCAAGAGTTGTTTTGACGGCTAACACAGTTAAGTATTTTTTTATTGTGCAAGAAGAGCTACGCAAGATAAAATCTGAATGCAACAGCTCATTATAAAGGAGTTTCCTGAAGAATAGCTTAACAAAACAGCTCACATACATCTGTGATTCCAACCTCCAACAATTGCCACTTTGAATACAGATGGCTGTGACTTATGAGATTGTCTGAATGTAGTTATGACAAATTAGTCTTTTTACCTTGTTTTTGTGCTTATTTATAGTGTTCCATATTTTAGTAGCCCTCTTGATAAAGAGTCTTAACTTTTGAATGTTTAGTATACTTAAATGTATATTTTGTCACAAAGAGGTGGTCACAAAGAACACCAAAAATCCAAAGCTTCAACTTAAAGTTCTTGATTGGAAATGAAGCTACTCAGGTATAAGAACACTTCAAGTTTCCATTGAATTTGATGGTTGTTATTCTGTGTTTGTTTGTTTGGACTGTTTTGTTAAATTTCAGGACTATTGAGAAATGGTTGATATTTACACTAAAACATTTTTTTTCAAATATTCATAGATCTTGTGTGAGTGATCTGGTGTTTAGACTATTAAGATTTGTTTGTTGTGTGAAAAAAAATTAACAATCACTTTAATGTTATTTTTACATTTATACATTTCATATTGTGTCAGTTATTTAAATAAACATGGTCAAATGATATATTCTCATAATAAATCATTTATTTTTTAAAAAAGCTGTTATGTTCCTTCTTTTAAATAGATACTTTTAAAATGCTAAACTGTTTTTATTCTTTTAATTTTACTTGTCTGTTGCTCTGTTCTTACTAAAAATCATTAGATTTGAAGAACACTAATAATTTTTGAAAGGTATGTCTTCTATTAATATGAAACATTTAGGGGGTTTAATTAAATGAATAAGGTAAGGCCTGCAGTGTGAACATAGCCTAAAACTCCTTATCCGGTACAATTCTAGTGCAGTATCAGAAGATTGGAGGCACATTTGGCCCAAATCCGGAGCAGATCAGAGAATACAGACAAATCATCTGGTATGGATCCGAACCGTAGCTGGACTCATCAGTAAAACGGATCCGTAACGGTATTGGCCCGTTGTGCTAAAAGACACCGGCCCAGATCCGTTGTACGGATTTGGTCCAGATGTTATGATAAATCTGGACTGGATCCGGGCCAAATACATTTTGTTATCTGGGATAGTGTGCTATCAGGAACCGGGGCCATTTAGGCAGCTCTTGCTCAGTCTGAACGCCCCAGAATCTCATATTTAATTTCTAACACAACATCTTGGATTTGAGTGCTGCTGTTTGAATCCTTATATAAAGCTGCCACATCATCATGGCACCATACATCTGCAGTTAATTAGTAATAACAATTGCTTATGGGCAGATGATCTGATACAACATAGTGTTATTGGACGATACATCCACAAACCTCAGAAATACTTTAATAATCCCAGAGGGAAATTATTGTTTCAGTACAACCGCCATCACATACATCACAAACATTTCAGGGGAGACGATTTACTGAGGCCATGCTGCCAAGGACTTCGCCTTACACGGTGCCCACAGGGCGCTGCCATTGACTCTGTGGAAAGATAGGGGCCACAATAGGAAGGAGGAGGGAAAAAAACATATTTCAAACTTTATCCTGATACAGGATACCGTTTGAGATATCAAAAACCTCTGGCACGAGAAGCACAAATATGACGAGACACAAATAAGCAGAAGGTAAACATTGGAGACTAGTCGCATGAAGTTCATATGTTGTTGCGAGCATCAGTAATGTGTGTCTGTTTGGGTGAAAGTGTTTATATTTCCATGAACACTCTCCAGAGGCCAGTGTTCTTGATGTTATCAACCGGCCACCAGTTCAGAAAGCATCCGCAGATGTCAGCGGGGAAGGAGGGAGCGGGGGAGAGTTCTGAGCTCTCTCCGCCATAACATCCAGGGAGTGATTTTGATAGGGGAGGCATAATCCAAATACTTTATTTGTTATGAGGACAAGCTGCACTGACTTTCCCGTCAGCTTTAAGTCTTTGCTGGCTCCAAATAGCGAATGCAATATTCCAAATTAGTTGGGCTTTTCCACGTTTCACTTCCAGATTTTATCCCATCTCCCCTTGAGTTCAACCACCAAAGCCAGTCTGCGTTCCAGCACATCCAGCTTTTCGGCTCTGCTCATCCACCCCCGGGACTGTTCTTTCACCGCCTTAGTGAGCGCGTCATATGCAGCCGGTAGACTGATCAAGGCCAAATGGCTACTGAGATCTGCTGTATTTGCTGATACATCAAAAATCCACCAAATCCAATAAGTAGAAATCCAAGTATCATGAATCCAAACATGTATACGTCTCCACGTCCAGGACTGACAAAGTCGAAACACACACCATTTTCCATCCAAGAATATAGGGTGTATCCCACAAAATGGGTCAAATCGGGACAGGACGGGTCCTCCTTAAGCTGCCTACCCGTCGACAAAATTTGATCAATTGCATTGAGAGACCAGCTTACCAGATCCATGGTTTTCAGAGTACAGGTGTTATGAAGAAAGTGCTCAGAAAGACAAAAGACATAGCAGCAGAAACAGGAGAGGGGGGGAGGGTGGTTGAAGCTGGAGAGGAGAGAAAGACACGACCGACCTCGAAGAGAGACAGAGCAGAAAGGGATGTGAAGGGATAACAGAAACGCAGTGTCAGCCATTTCCATTTCATTTCTTCATTTCCCCTATCTTTATCCAAGCAGATTGCTCCGCTCAGCCAACGAGACCACCCCCCCATCCCCCAATGAAGATAACACAGCACGTAGCAAATTATATAATGGCTGTATGTGTTCATAGTTAATTTTCTTACATTTATTAGCCTTTCTAAAAGGCGTCAGATCACATCCTGGAACCTTTTGATCTCTACCTATGTACCTTTTCCACTAGTACCAACTCCTTTTCAGCTTTTCCACTAGTAACGGGTCCACATCACTGTTATTATTTTTAGTAGCTGCTGGCCTGTGGTTCCAACAGTCCGAGTCACACTGAAAATACAATGTCAGAAGGCTGTAAGTCACTGATTGGTTAGGAGGCAGTGTCACTAGTCAGCATATTTTAATAACTTATATCTTCAACTGTTAAATAATTGTGCGCTGGGCTTGTTGTGATTGAGCAGTATTATTATAGCAAGCTAGGTATAGGCAGCATTAGCATTAGATAGCATTAGCTTACCGTAACGTGTCTAGCTCATATTCTTCTGTTTAATACCACATGGCTTTTTTCTCTCCTGTACATATCCAGGGTTCTTCATATAGCTGAGCACAGCATTATTTAATGTCATTTTCTGCCATTAATTTTTTAACTATGAATCTGACAACAGCCATAAATGGAGCAGCAGTCTAGGCTATTGTTGTGTTGCTGTATCAGACTATGGGTCCACCCTTGCCATTACCCTTAATAGCATGCCCCCCATTTGACTGGAAGGGCAGTTCCAGCTCATTGACTGCACATATCACCATATTTAGCTACTTTTCAGACCCCTCTAGCAACTTTTTTTCAAAAGTGACTAGCGAAAAATCTAACAACTGTTTTTGTTATTGGCAACTCTTGCGACATCACATGAAAGCATCAATTGTTGTCCCTCAAGAGTAAAAGGCGTAAAAGTGATTGAAGCTGTGTGTGAATCAAATTCAGCGAATTATTTAAGTGCAACAGTTTCAGAGACAAAACAGACTACTTTAAAAACTATATTTACGTCATATTTATTTATCCAGGGTGGAATCACCAGCACTTTTGCGCAGGCATGATTCATTTGGCAACGGTTTGTTGTGGCTCTCTTCTCTGCTCTGACTGCATGTGGGGCTTTCAGGACGAGGCAGCAGCAGTTGTGTTGTGCCTGTGAGACAGCACTGAGGGAAGTGGGAACTCCCAACAGTGACCCCAGAATGACTGGTGCGGTTGGTAAGGTTGGCAATAAAACAGAAAAAGTCGCTAGACTTTTGCTAGTCGCTTTTTGAAATAAAGCTGCAAGAGGGTCTGAAAAGTCACTAAATATAGCAACAAAGATGCTGAACAGGCAACACTGGACTGTCTCTAGTTTTCCTTCCCTCCTGAGAGCAATACACCATGGATTGCCACCAGCCACTATGGTTAGTATAAGTAGGCAAATATAGTCTAAACATAATATAGGATATATATCTCACATGCTTTACATCGTTTTAACACACATATAGACAGACAGGCAGACAGACAGTAAGATTGTTATTCATGCTGGTGGTAATGGCACCCGGTTACACCAAAGTTAGTCACCAAAGGTCAGTAAAGTTAGTTTTGCTTTGGTGTGTAAGTTTGCAAAAACAATGTCGACTCCGGAATTTTATGTGGTCCCCTGCCTGATCTGACCAGAGATGAGACTGCATGTCATCATGCAACTGCTGGTTGTATAGGTGGTGTCCTGAAAACCACGTGGGCTACATTGATAAGTGGCAAACTTTCTGGGGAAAACCTGGTCTGAAACGGAGAGACGACGCCCATCCCACTTTGGATGGTACAGCTCTTCTTTCTAGGAATCTGGCTGGATTTATTAGTTATCCTAAATGCTGACAACCCAGGGTCCAGACCAGGAAGCAGAGCCGTAGTTCAACACACCTCTCTGCAGCTTCTGTACTGTTACCCACCCATTACCCCATTGAGACAGTGTCTTTCCCATGGCCAAAACTAAATAGCTTCAAAACTGATCTAAAAGGAGCAAATAAAAAAAAAGACACAGAAAAATCAATATAACTCAACTTTAACCAAAAAATAAAACAATTAAATGTGGTTTATTAAATATAAGGATTCTCCATTCAAAGACTGTTAGTTAATTAATTGATTTCTGATAATCAGATTACTTAGTTTAAATGAGTCAACTCCCTCTAATTGTTTAAATTTCCACATTCCAGGAACTACAGGATGAGAAGGAGGAGTAGCAACCATCTTTCAGTCTGATTTATTAATTAGTCCCAGGCCAAATAATAACTACAATTATTTTGAACATGTATCCCTTACTTTCCCTCATCCAAACTGCAAAGCAATAAAACCTCTTCTTTCTGTTGTTTTGTATCTTCCACCAGGCCCTTACTCTCAGCTTCTAGATCAGTTCTCAAACTTCTTATCTGGTTTAGTGTTAAACACTGACAAGGTTATTATAGTGGGGGATTTCAAAATTCATGTTGACACTCAATGCGATCCTCAATATAGCCTTTAAAACTATCCTAGAGGCACTTGGTTTTTCTCCAAATGTGCATAAACAAACACATTCCTGCCCTCATCCTTCGGACCTTGTGCTGAGATATGGAATTAACTGTGAAGAATTAACAGTATTTCCTGACAATCCTGTCCTATCTGATCACTTTTTAACCACCTTTGAGTTCAATTTAACTGAATTCTCCACTCCAAAAGGTTTCATTATAAACTTTAAAGAGTCTGTCTCCCTTTTAATTTCCTCAGTATCACAGAAATGTCCAGCAGATGGCAGCGATTTTATTTCCTCCCCTTCACTAATTGATGCCTTTGTTGACGGTGTCACTTCCTCGTTGCGTTTTCAAGATAAGATAGACTTTATTGATCTCACAGTGGAGAAATTCACTTGTCACATCGGCTCAATAATCAAAAGAAGGTGCCAAAAGGAGGAAAAGCTGCATAAGGTATATACAGTATGTCCACATATATACAGTGGATCGAAGAAAATAAAAATAAAAAAGGAAATAAAGCACAGATTTAAGATGACTTATGTACATTCAAGGTGACTTATATACGTATGGATTTGACGTTGTACATTCAAGTGGTACCAGGTAAAGAACAGTGAGTTAGTGAGATAACTATAACAGCTGAAGTCACTTATTTAACAGGATTATTGTACAGGTTATTGCACAGGGTATTAAATAGTAATTGCACATTAGTTATTGCACAAGTTATTACAGTTATAGTGCAGCATTGTAAAGTCTGATGGCAGCAGGGATGAATGACCTGCGGTAGCGCTCCTTTTTACAAACAGGGTGTCTAAGTCTGTCACTAAAGGAGCTGCTCAGCTCCTCTACAGTCTGGTGCAGGGGGTGAGTGAAAGGTGTTGTCCATGATGGATGTAAGCTTGGACAACACCCTCCTCTCGGCCACTTCCTCCACCGAGTCCAGAGTGCAGCCCAAGACAGAAGTGGCCCTTCTCACCAGCTTATTCAGCCTCTTTCTGTCCCACTCTGTGCTGCCTGGGGCCCAGCAGACGACAGCGTAGAGGAGGGCTGAGGCCACAACAGAGTCATAGAAGGTTTTAAGCAGGGGCCTGCTCACTCCAAAGGACCTCAGCCTCCTCAGGAGGTGGAGGCGGCTCTGGCCCTTTTTGTATAGGGCGTCGGTGTTATGAGTCCAGTCCAGTTTATTATTGACGTGAACACCCAGGTATTTGAAACTCATTAGACAACATAGCCCCCTTGAAAAGGAAGGTGATAATTCACAGGAACCTGGCTCCCTGGTTTAATCCAGATCTCCATTCTTTGAAGCACAACATTAAGAAATTGGAGACAAAATGGTGCTCTACACATCTAAAGGAATCCTCCCTAATCCGAAAAAAAAACAGTCTACTGTTGTATAAAAAGACCCTTCGCAGAGTTAGAGTAGCATATTCTTCATCAATAGAGGAGACTAAAAATAATCATAGGTTTCTCGTTAGTACCGTTGCCAAACATACACAGATTCAGAAATCTGTTTATCCTTACTTTCCCATAGCTCTCAGCAGTAATGACTAATGACTTAAATAAAATAAAATTGATTCTGTTAAAAATAAAATCACTGACATCCTCCCAAACATGATTAGCTCGTCCTCAGTAAGTGAGGCAGCATTGGAGGAATCTTTAGAACCTGATTGTTGTTTGAACTGTTTAGACGCAGTAGAGCTTTCTGAGTTATTTAAAATTTGAGCTTCATCTAAACCTTCAACTTGTATGCTAGACCCATTCCCAACCAAGCTATTTAAGGAGGTATTCCCTTTGATTAAACCCCCTATTTTAGACATGATTAATCTATCCTTAGTAAATGTATGCATGTACACGCACGGTCTGGCCCAGCTATGTAAACAAGAGACTGGAGAACAATGCAGAGACCTGCGGTGTGACGTCATACAATAGATAATCTGAAATATGAAATATACTGAAAACGACGTGGGCTACATTGATAACTGGCGAACTTTCTGGGGAAAACCTGGTCTGATCTGGAGAGACGGCATCCATCCCACTTTGGATGGTGCAGCTCTTCTTTCTAGGAATCTGGCCAGATTTATTAGTTCTCCTAAATGCTGACAACCCAGGGTCCAGACCAGGAAGCAGTGCCGTAGTTTAACACACCTCTCTGCAGCTTCTGTACTGTTACCCACCCATTACCCTATTGAGACGCTGTCTTTCAATATGGCCAAAACTTAACAGATCAAAAACTGATCTAAAAGGAACAAATCATAAAAATCTAATAAAAATCAATACGACTCACCTTGAACCAAAAAATAAAACAATTAAATGTGGTCTATTAAATATAAGGTCTCTCCCTCCAAAGACTTTGTTAGTTAATGAATTGATTTCTGATAATCAGATTGATTTATTTTGTGTCACAGAAACCTGGCTACAAGAGGACTACGTTAGTATAAATGAGTCAACTCCATCCAATTATTCAAAATTCCACATTCCCAGATCTGTGGAAAGAAGAGGAGGAGTGGCAACCATCTTTCAGTCTGATTTATTAATTAGTCCCAGGCCAATTAATAACTACAGTTCTTTTGAACATTTAACCCTCAGTTTCCCTCATCCAAATTGCAAAGCAATAAAACCTCTTCTTTCTGTTGTTTTGTATCTTCCACCAGGCCCTTACTCTCAGCTTCTAGATCAGTTCTCAAACTTCTTATCTGGTTTAGTGTTAAACACTGACAAGGTTATTATAGTGGGGGATTTCAACATTCATGTTGACACAATGTGATAAATTAGTGTAGCCTTTAAAAATATCCTAGATTCAATTGGTTTTGCTCAAAATGTGCATAAACCGACACACTCTTGGCT
The DNA here is from genome assembly GCA_037039145.1 of Fundulus diaphanus. Taxonomy (NCBI): domain Eukaryota; kingdom Metazoa; phylum Chordata; class Actinopteri; order Cyprinodontiformes; family Fundulidae; genus Fundulus; species Fundulus diaphanus. The sequence continues at coordinate 54,051,090 of CM073133.1, forward strand.
CCATACTTTGGACCTTGTGCTGACATATGGCATTGATTGTGAAGAATTAACAGTATTTCCTCACAACCCTGTCCTATCTGATCATTTTTTAATAACATTTGAGTTTAATCTAGCTGAGTTCTCCACCCCCAAAAGAGGGCTCCATTATAGTAGATCTTTATCGGACAATGCTGCTAATATCGTCAGTATTGCAGAAATACCCTGCAGATAGTAGCAATGTTGTTTCTTCCCATTCACAAATAGATGTTTTTGTTAACGGTGTGACTTCGTCATTGCGTTCTGCATTAGACAATGTAGCTCCCTTGAAAAAGAAGGTGATTATTCACAGGAAGCTGGCCCCCTGGTTTAATTCAGAGCTGTGTTCCTTGACGCACAATGTTAGGAAATTGGAGAGAAAATGGCGCTCTACACACCAAGAGGAATCCTACCTAATCTGGAGGGACTGTCTATTGTTGTATAACAAGATCCTTCGCAGAGTTAGAGCAGTATATCTTTCATCATTAATTGAGGAGAATAAAAAAAATCCTAGATTTCTCTTCAGTACAGTTGCCAAACTTACTCAGAGTCACAGCTCCGTTGATCCATCCATTCCCTTAGCTCTTAGCAGTAATGATTTTATGGGATTCTTCATAAATAAAATTGATTCCATTAAAAATTAAATAATTTGCATCCTCCCAAACATGATTACCTCGTCCTCAGTAAGTGAGGCAGCGTTGGAGGAATCTTTAGAACCTGCGCAGTGTCTGAACTGTTTAGCAGTAGCTTTCTGAGCTATCTAAAATCTTAGCTTCATCTAAACCTTCTACCTGTATGTTAGACCCAATCCCAACCAAGTTGTTTAAAGAGATATTCCCTTTGAACAGTGACACTATTTTAGACATGATTAATCTATCCTTAGTAAATGGATATGTACCACAGGCTTTTAAAGTAGCTGTTATTAAACCTTTACTTAAGAAACCATCTCTTGATCAAGATGAGTTAGTAAATTACAGACCTATATCTAATCTTCTTTTCTTATCTGAAATTCCTGAGAAAGTAGTTGCTAATCAACTTATTGAACATTTACAAAGTAATGACCTACTTGAGGAGTTTCAGTCAGGGTTCAGAGCTCATCATAGCACTGAAACAGGTCACCAATGATATTCTCATGGCCTCAGATAATGGACTTGTGTCTATACTTGTCCTGTTAGATCTCAGTGCTGCATTTGATACAGTTGATCACAATATTTTCCTATAAAAACTTGAGCATACTGTAGGGATTAAGGGGAAAGCATTAGGCTGCTTTAAATCTTATCTATCGGACAGATTCCAGTTTGTTCATGTTAATAATAAATCTTCTTCAAACTCTAGGGTCACTTGTGGATTACCACAGGGTTCAGTCCTTGGACCAATTCTCTTTACTATATATATGCTTCCGATTGGCAAAATTATCAGACAGCATGGGATTAATTTCCACTGTTATGCTGATGACACTCAGCTATATTTATCCATAAATCCTGATGAATCCAATCAATTACTTCGACTGCAGTCATGTCTTGATGACCTCAAAAGCTGGATGACTTTAAATTTCCTGCACTTAAATTCTGACAAGACAGAAGTTGTAATCTTTGGACCAGAGTCCTCAAAAATAAACTTCTTAATCAATCACTTAAACTGGATGGCATTAACTTGGCCTCTGGTAATAAAGTAAAAAATCTTGGTGTTATTTTTGACCAAGACATGTCATTGAAATCCCATATTAAACAGGTTTCCAGAGTTTCCTTTTTTCACCTGAGGAATACCGGCAAAATTAGAAACATTCTGTCCAGGGGTGATGCTGAAAAACTAGTCCATGCATTTGTTACTTCAAGACTGGACTATTGTAATTCTTTACTATCAGGAAGTCCACAAAATGCAGTTCAAAGTCTTCAGCTGATCCAAAATGCTGCAGCAAGAGTTCTGATGAAAATCAACAAGAGGGATCATATTTCTCCAATTTTAGCTTTCCTTCATTGGCTTCCTGTTCAATCAAGAATTGAATTTAAAATTCTTCTTCTAACGTATAAAGCTCTTAATAATCAAGCTCCATCATATATCAGAGCTCTGATTACCCCGTATGTTCCTAACAGAGCACTTCGCTCTCAGACTGCAGGTCTGCTGGTGGTTCCTAGAGTCTAAAAGTAGAATGGGAGGCAGATCCTTTAGCTATCAGGATCCTCTCCTGTGGAAACCAACTCCCAGTTTTGGTCCGTGAGGCAGACACCCTGTCTACCTTTAAGACTAATCTTAATTCCTTCCTTTTTGACAAAGTTTATAGCTAGAGTGGCTCATGTTACCCTGAGCTACCTCTATAGTTATGCTGTATGGTGTTCATTTTAGGACATCCTCAGACTCAGGTGTCAGCGTCAGAAAAACCTCTGTCATCTTCAGACAAAAATGCCTCAGCGTCAGAAAAACCTCTGTCATTCTCAGATAAAACTGCTTCAAACCAAACGGCCTCAGAGTCATTCTCAGATAAAACTGCTTCAAACCAAACGGCCTCAGAAAAACATCTCAAATGAGTCAGGTCTCAGAAAAAACGCCGTCGGAAAAAGTGGAGTCAGGTCTCAGAAAAAACGCTATCAGAAAAAGTGGAGTCAAGTCTCATAAAAAACGCTATCAGAAAAAGTGGAGTCAGGTCTCAGAAAAAACGCTATCAGAAAAAGTGGAGTCAGGTCTCAGAAAAAACGCTATCAGAAAAAGTGGAGTCAGGTCTCAGAAAAAACAGAGTCAGACGAACAAGTCTCAGATAAAACGTTATCAGAGTCAGGTATCAGACATCAGATGAAAATGAGTCGGGTCTCAGGAAAACCGCTGTCAGAAAAAGTGGAATCAGACGAAAACGTCTCAAATGAAAAGTTCTTCTACTTCTTCTGTTTAATGGCGGTTGGCAAACAACTTTTGGTGCATAAACGCCACCAACTGAAATGGAGTGTGGATCGGGATGACCTAATCTAAAACATTTCTCCTGTATAAACTGAAATTTCATTACTGATTCTTTTACCTGATTTCAAATTAAATTCTGGAACTACAAATGAAACACCATTCCTATCATTTGAATCTCAAACAACACATTTTCCTTTCAAGTCAAGCATCGTCACCGCTGCCAACCTAATTATCCTATGAAAACTATGTCACCAGGGGTCCGTTCTTCGTACGTCGCTAACTCAGTTAGCAGGATTTCATTGTTGACGATTTGGCATGATCTTGGATCGTTTGGTTCTTCGAAAGACATCCTGCAGTTGTTGTCATAGCAACATGTGCGCCAGCTTAAGCCTGCTCGAGAGCAGGCTTATTTCATGTAAACAAGATTAGATCACGGCTGTATAAGCGGAGGAGATAGGGAAGTCTGCCGTAGCCATGTCCATTTTTACGACTGCAACCTGTTGCGGAAGGTGCAAGAATAATTTGCAGAGTTTTTTCGAATTAATCGCGTATTGCGCAATAGACAGGATCCTTTAGCGCAGCGTGACAGTGTAATTGTAGAGAGGTTTTCTTGCTGGCTGTTATAAACAAACACATCATTTAACAGTGGCTTTTAAAGAGGAAAAAGTGGTGTTGGAGCCATAAATCTAAAATATTTAAGTTATTTGTATGATGGTTTGCTTTTTATTTTTATCCTATTCAGTAAGAAGATTTGTTCGGGCCATTTTATTGTGAAGTTTAGTTTACTTTGAAAGGCTTGCTTCCTGTCGAGCCGTTTATTGTATTAGAAAAAACTATGGATGGATTATCTAGCCACGGAGCAATACAGTTTTACCGTGTAAACTGTGGATGACTTGGAAAAGGAAAATTTTCATTTTTTATGGATAAAGATTTTTTTTGTTAAAATTCCCAGTTTGCACATGTCCTTTACTTCCCGTGTCTAAGGAATGGCACTGAAATTTGGATCTCTTGACATAACAAGTGCCTTTTTAAAATACAGTATAATAATTAAAGGCTACCATTTTGTAGAATATTCTTGTATTTCACTTTTACTTGTCCCCATGTTCTAGTGGGTCCCGTGGAGGCTCTGACATAAAAGAACAAAGTAAATATGAGATTATTAAAATGCAAAAATTCATACTGCAGAAAGTGATAGAAACATCTACCATGGACAGTATTTACGCATTAATTTGTCTGCTGCTTTTTGCCAGCCCTCTCTCCTGGCTTTAACAGATTTTGAGGTCTTTTAATTAATGACTGAAATTCGGCATAACCTTCCATTAAAAGCTCTTGTTCTGCTTGGGAGAAAAACTGTGGGCATTCTTTGGCCATGCTGAACAGCCAATAGCAGCGTTGCTGATCAATGTTTCTACTATCGATACATTTCCCCTTTTAAACAAACGCATGAACGCGCAGTTGTCTCAGATAACTCAATCCAGTGATACTAATCATAAACAACAGGTGTGTTCGAAGAACCCAATTAGCCGGATCATTATTAGCCGGATGAAGTCATCTCGGATGTCTCATTTGATCTTGGATGTTTTAAGCAACGTACGAAGAACGGACCCCTGTTCTACATTCAATCAATGTTATTTTCAATTAATAGACTGAAACACAAACACCGTTTGTGTAAGTAAAATAGCCCATAAGTAAATATTTCCGTGATATTTTTATATTATTGGTTATTTTATTGTGTTGCAGGTCAAGGAACCTTGGGAGGTTCTTGGATTGGCCCAGATTGGGCCATTACCAGAGACCTCTCTGAGAACCACCTATATCCTTACTGTTATCAATCTGTACACCAACTGGGTGGTTGCTGAGCCTCTATGAACAAAGAGGATGCAGAAGTTTCTTCAGTAATCATCTCTAAGCTGTATACGTTTGGCCTAGTCAGAAAAATAACAGATCAGGGAAAAGAGTTTGTAAACCAGGTGAAATGTCATCCATCTTTAGTGGACGGTTTAGTTTTGTTCGCATGAACCCATGTGTATTCTGGACTTTGCATGCTGGCTTCTAGGTTCTTTCGAGCCCACGTGAAAGTCGTTCGGAGACAGTCTTTTAAATCAGCGACGCACTGGTGTGCCGTGTAGACGGTTGTCACACTGACGTCTTCGGGCTGGTAGATGAGATTCAGGGGAAGTGTCATTTGTCTCCCTGTCATCATTTGGAAAAGTGTCACCCCAGTGGAGCATGGTGAGGTAGAGCGGATTAGCATTAGGACCAAGGGAAGCTTTATGTCCCAGTCCCTGCCATGGCTGCTGGCATGTTCCTTTAACATGCTGACCACGGTGCAGTTCATTCGCTCCACTTATCCCAATGACTGTGGGTGGTAGGGGATGTGGAATTTAACTTCCACGCCCAACATGTCGAAAAGCGCGGTCATGATGTTTGACGTAAAATGCGTTCCTCTGTCCGAGTCGATGGACAGGGGAAGGCCCCACCGGCTGGAAACGTGATTTAGCAGCAGGGCTGCTGTGGTGCCAGCGGTGTCATTCTGTGCTGGCAAACATTCGACCCATTTTGTGAAGCCGCATGTTATAGACCAGTTCACGCGTGACGTCACACGTGACGTCAGCGCTACATCCGGGTCACGGTGGTTGGCAAAAACAGTACTGTTCTCGTCTACTACATGACAAAACGGGTGATTTAGAGCGTACTTTTAGTCCGTTTATTTTTGGAATCTAAACAATGCCTACCACTTGTTGTGCTCCCGGTTGCACACAGAGGCATTCCAAATCGTTGGATGTACGTTTCTGTCGTTTACCGAAGGACGAAGAAAGAAATGGATATTTTCAATGAAAAGAGCGCAGGCAGACACTCCCAATGGACTGTGAGATCCATCATACCACAACATAATATGCTGTCTACACTTCATCTCCGGTAAATACAACTTAATTCTGCTCTAGTCATTGTTCTACTTGAATAGCGGCGGAGGTGGGGTGGCGATCGCTAGACGGGGCCGGGAGAAGCGGAGTCGATGCGCTGCAGCAGCAGCAGCTGCATTACGCCCCCGTTCACGGGCGCTAGTACTTCTGTGTTTACGCTGCAATGTCGCCGACACCCCCACCAATTTTAACAAGACAAAAACACCAAAATAATCCGTAGTGAACTATGTTTTTTTTAACCTACCGGGCAGGTCTTCCTGTCCGACTCCGCGTTCGTATGTTACACAAACATGTCTGAACATCCATCCATCCATGTTCTGACCCGCTTAATCCCTCATGGCATCGCGGGCGTTGCTGGAGCCTATGTCCAGATATAATATAATTGTAGCCGTCCAGTGGTTTCATGCTTCCATGCTCTCTCGTGTGTACTGGCCTGCGTGTTTATAAGGTAGCTGTATATGTCGCGGTACTGAACACTTGGCAGCATTTCACAGACTCGCTCCGTCCCTTCAGGCTTTTGCTGTGTGGATCTGGCAGTCTGATACCATCAACCATCAACTTAGTCTTAAAACGATCTTGTGATACGTTATCTAAAGAAGAACAATACGTGGAGAACTCGTCAGTTTCTCTGTTTGCGTCCGCCATTGTGTTCGTCTTTTGCCAACCAGTCCGGCGCGCATGCGCGAAAAACCCGAATCAAAACAATAACAATGAACTGGTCTATTGTCAGGAGGTATTTGTTACCTCTTGACGATTTGGGAACTGGACCGATCCAGTCAGTCTGCAGATGTGACCACAGAAATGTAACCCCCCTTCGCTGAAGCAGGGCTCGGTCTAGCGGTCGTGTGGGTTGTAACTGGCAGCAGGTTAAGCAGCCTTGTACATACTCCTGGGTGTCCTGGGCCGAGTTTTCAGATTAGCTTTGCAGCTTCTGTGTCCTCCTACTGGTGAGTCATGGACGTGTGTCAATGTGATCCCAAGTTCGTTTGAATCTTTGGGCTGAATGGGCTGAAACTCACGGAGCAGCTCTTTAAGTGCTGTTCTCTCTGTTTCAGTGGTCAGTGCATTAGCTTCTTCCAGCTGTTGCATAATTTCTGTTTCGAAACCAGGGCAGGGCTCAGTGAGTGAGTCCCGGTTCTCTGGTTGATTTGGTGCTGGTTCTGTTGGGTTGGTTTCTATCGTATACGCCAACAGGTTTCCTTCAGCTTCAAGCGTTGCACCACAAAGGGATCCAGCAGGCAGAGCTTCATGTCGCCTGATTTGGATCATGTTGGAAGGAAAAGTAAACACAGTGTCTGGAGAGTCCTGTCTGCCGGTCAAGGATAAGGGCAGGTCTCCAATGGTGGGAATGCTCAGCTCAAAGTTGTGGAAAGAGCTTTCGATGAGCACCCCAAGAGGTTTCTTTGCCACCACTTGGATTGGCATGTGGGTTGGATTCTCCACCAAGAGGTAAGCTGAGCGGTTGTTCAGCTCAAGCAGGGGTGTGCCCCGGATGACCAGGTTGGATTTCTGGAAATAAGAAAGGGGTTGGAAGAAAACCTGTGTGCTCTGTATTTGTTGTCCTTTCAGGATGGCTAATCTGATAGGTACACCTGCCGTCTGTGGTGGTATTAGCATGTTTGTTTCGCTAGCCATCTGGCAAGCCTGTGGGATTGTTTGCCCTGATCGCATGACTTCAGGGGTGCCCAGGAAGGAACTTGGGGTCACGTGAGCCTGAGCCCACAGGATCTGGTTACAAGTGTCCAGCTGTGCACCTAGCCGTACCAGAAAATCAGCACCAACAAACACTGGAGGATGTAAATTCTCCACAATGCTGAAAGGATGAGAGAGCTGTCTTGTGCCAATCTGTGCATAAAGTATGCACCCGTTGCTTTCAGAAGCCGGCGAGGCCAGTCTGCTGAGAGCAAATAGTGGCTGTGTTTTGTTTCAGCCAGATGGGGCTTTTCATGGCACAGAGAACTGTACAGATCTCTGCTGATCGCAGATTTCTCCGACCAAAGAGCCAGCAGCACGTCTGGCATGAATGTGCTTTCCAGGTGCACACCTTCGGCCACTCTGGGGTTATAGGGTTCAACTCCAGAGTGTTTAAGTGAGCAAAGGAAAGATGTATGGCTGCAGAGAGAAGTTCTCTGATCGCTGAGAAGCGGTGGTGTGTCAGAGGATTTGGAAATCGGCTCTGTTGAAGGCAGAAATGGTGCTAAGAGTTCTTTGGGCTCTTCTGAGCAGGTCACCTGGTGGATAGGGACGGATGGTCCACTTCCAGAAGTAAGAGGCTTGGGGGTCCCCACTTGGGCCCAAAGATGACCATGATGGCAGTCGATGAGTGGAGCTAACCTGTTCAACAGATCCTGACCCACAAGAAAAGGTTCTGTGTCCAAAGTACAGATGTAGATGGGGTGAACAAGGGTCATGTCACGGAAAGTGATGTCTAACCACGCCCGTTTGGTGATGCATGACTGATCCTGAGTGTAGCCGGTGAGGCCCACGTTACAGGTCTCCACCTGGAACGGTTTCCCAAGAGACACCATAGCTCTGGTCACCTCATCAAACAAATCTGAGCACATCAGACTGATCTCGGAACCTGTGTCTAAAAGAGCATTTGCCGTTACACATCCTCCTATAACTGTCGAGCAGTATAAGCGATGCGCGTTTTCACAATGGTTTAGTTCACCTAAAAACCTGAGGAAAGGGGTTTTCTGATCACCTGCTAATGGGATTTTAGAAGGTTGTTGGTGAATTTTTGGTTGGTTCCCCCACTTAATCAGATAAACTCTGTTAGAAGGGGGAGCCTGGTCCACGCCTAGTCATGCTGACGGGGGTTTTGGGCCTGGTTTCCCAGGAGGGTCGGCAGGATTGGATGGTGGCGAGGACGGCTGCGGCGCGATCTGACGCACTGTTTCGGCTAGCAACCTGCGAAAAGTCTCCTCCATCTCCTTTCTCATTGACTCTTCCATGCGCAGGTTCCAGCCTTTGTTGTCATGTGTGCTTTCCGGCTTTTCCGACCTGTCAGTTTGCTTACCGTGTCGGGCTGGATCCGGCCTGTGCCATTTTTGAAACCTCTCACCTTCCATGCTGTCGTGCTGACCTCTCCTATCATGAGAAGCTTTCTTCTGCTGCGGCTCAAAACCATGTTGCTTCTTGAACTCAAATCTAGTTTTAGGTTTAGAGGGAGGCATCTCATGTCCCTCCAGACCTAAACTCTTTTCTGGTTCGGTCTGAATCTGCAGAACCATGTTATCACTGTCGGCTCCTTTGTTGGGCCGTACACGTGTTTCCCATGCAACCTGCGTGTATTTCCTGATTTCCTGCATGGTAAGTCTCTTGGTTCTACAATGCATGGTGACCTCATAACGCACGCTTTCATGAAGGTTGTGGAGGAACAAAGATTTGAAAGTGTGGTCTTCCTCCAAGCCGGGAGCATTTTGTCCCTGAAAGTAAGCAGCCCGCAACCGGCGGTAGTACTCCTTTGGAGCTTCAGTTCTCTTTTGCTGAATTGCAAAAGCTCCAAGAGTCGCAGAAGCCGGGTCTGTGAACACAGAATATTCTTCTCTTAAAGCTTGACAAAGAGCTGAATAACGGTCACGTGTCGCTGGAGGGAGGCTTTCTATGAACACATGGACACTTCTGGACGTGGTTTTCCAGATAAGTCTCAACTTTTCTCGAACAAAGGGGTTATATAAGTCTAGCAGACAGCGCTCTACCTCTCTGAGATAGTCATCAATGGTGGATTCTGTATTGCTAGGATCAAAGCGCTCTATGTCTCGGGCCAGGGACTCAAGTTGACGCACCCGCAGTTCCTGTTCAGGGATCGGGGCTGGTCCATCTGAGTCCTCTCCTGACGACTCCTGCCTGCAGTAACGATGATAGGAGGGGGGCTCTAGTTCTGACCACCTACCTGGCATCGGCAGCCGTTCGTGGGACGCCGGGGGACCCTCCCTGTCATGAACTCTTGTCCATGGACGCAGTTCAGAGGAGTGGGGTTTACCTGTGTCCCAGGAACGGTGCTCCCGTCGCCCTGGTGGGGGGAAAAGATCATAGCAGTTAGTGTCAGGGGTCAGGTGGGAAGCAGGTGTTGTCCCATGATTTACATCATGTGGATCAGTCCTGATTGCCACCGTAAGTTGTTTAGGCATTTCTTTCCGTATCACACTGCTATATCTGTCCTGACTTCCTTCGCTTACCCTTCGTTCAGAAGATGCCTGAGGGCCCAGTTCGTCCAATGTCCTCCAGGTGTGATCCCCATGTTTTCCTTTGAGGTTCTCACACTCAGATCCTTCTGTCTGCAAGCTAGCGAGATCCTCCTCTCGCTCCTCTGTGAGATGACAGCTGCCCTGAACACTTCTCTGTTCTAGCTCTTTGATTCTTTCCTCAGCTGAGATCCGCATCTCAACCTCTCTGTAACACAGATCGGTCTCTAGCGTTAACCTTCGGTGGTTTAACGCAGATAATTCACCCAAAACATCTGCTACCAATCTATCCTTTGGCTTGCTTTGGACCTCCTCCACCAATTCCTGAATTTTCCTCTCACAGTCCTCTATGTTAAACTGATTCAAGCGGTCTTGGTCCTCCGGTGTCATTTTAAGCAGTGAGCTAATGACACCCTGAGCCTCCATTCCAATGGAGGATTCTGGACCTTCAGCTCCTTTGACTGAAGAACCTTTACTATCCATTCTTTGTCAGCTATGGATAGCAACACAACAACTGTAGCTTGGCACTACACAACAACAACAAATAAATAACACTGTAGTTTAGCTTAGCGCTAAACAACAGACAACAAACAACAACGCTGTATTCTAGCTTAGCACTAAGCAACAACGCATACACTTTAGTTTAGCTCAGCGCTAAACAACAACTGCTAACAACAACTGTTAAGTGGCTTCACTTTAACTGTCAACAGCAACTCGCACTACGACTGACACTTTACTGCAGGAAGTGTGGTCAAATACGTGCGTTTAATTAGGCTGCGCAGGGGAAAATCAACCCTGTGACTTACAACTCCTATGTTTTAGGAACGGTTAATATGCTTGTTTAACTTTGAGAATATTAACTGTGAGTGACATGGACCACTAACCTTTCGGTCAGTAATTAAGTGATAAAGCTGTGGCTTTGTTTGTGATGTAAGTTATTTAAGAACAGGTGCTCTACACATGTGTGGAAAATAGCAAAGTGTTTGGAACTTCAGAGGTAGCAAAGAATGACAGTTAAAAACCGCTAAATAAAGAAGTTTAGGAGGCGGAGATGAGCGGCTGAGATCTCGCGAGAGCTGTGCGTAAGTAAAATGGAGGCGTTCATGTAATTCAAATCAAACAAGCTAAGGTAAGAACGAACCAATAACTGAAAATAATACAAAGTTAAAGCCCAAACATTTACAACTGTCTTATTTTTTACGAGGGAACAAACTGGACGAAGAGACCGTAACGAGCCTGGAGTGCTACCTGGACGAGTGTTTTGATAGCATCGTGATGGGGAAGGCCCAGAAGCCTACGGCTGCTAGCACACCGTCACTTAAGCGCACCAGTTCTAATTCCACCAGTGCGTCATCTTCATCCACTCTGTCTCCCGACAGGAACTTCAGTGACATCTTGGAATCCATCGACAAGAAGCTTACCAGCCTTGACGCGCGTCTCGCCTTGGTAGAGGTTCTACATAAGGAGTTTCAGTCTCTGAGAGAATCGGTGGAGTTTAGCCAAGCCCAGCTAACAGCTATGGCCACCGAGAATGACGCGCTGAGGGGGAAGGTTACGGAGCTGACCGAAGGGATTATCCAGCTTTCCGGCGAAAATAAGAAAATGAAGGAATCCATTCTGGACATACAGTCGCAAAGTATGAGAGATAATCTCGTCTTTGCAGGCATCCAGGAGCAGCAGGGAGAGATAGCAGAAGAAACGGTCCGGAACTTTCTCCAGCAGAAGCTAAAAATCCCGGCGGATCAGGTAAAAAACATCACTTTTCATCGAGTCCACCGGCTCGGAGGTAAGAAACCCGACAAAACCCGTCCTCGCCCGATCATAGCTAAATTTGAGCATTATAAACAAAAAGTATTTGTTAGAAGTTGCGGCAGGGAACTGAGAGGGACAGACTTTAGTGTTAATGATCAGTTTCCTAAGGAAATCCTAGATCGCAGGCGAGTGCTGTTCCCAATCAGGAAGAAATACATAATGGAGGGCGTTAAAGCCACCATATCGGTTGACAGACTTTATATTAATGGACAGTTGTTCAGGGATCAGAAGATCACCCCTTGGCTTTATTAGTTAAACCACAGGTGGGCTTAAAGCATGTTTCAATGACTTAAAATAAATAAATCAAATAAATAAATAAAAAAGACGCACAGATCGGTACACGGTGATAAATGAAATACACGCACAGCTCAAGAGCACGTTGGTATGGCTGTTGTTCACGGTTGAGTACACAAGGCACGGGCTATGGTTTATCCCTTTTCACACTCTCTTACTCTTTGCACTTTTTTATTTTTTTTGTGTATTTCTATCTTATTTGTCTGCTTCTTTCCTGATCATCAGTCAATCACAAGCACATCATAAGATGCTACCTGGGTCTATGTATGACTATTTTCTCAAGGGCATGCACCTTCTAACCTCTCACTCACATCTATGGCGAATGTAAAGTTTGTGACATGGAATGTGCATGGGGCTGGCACCAGAGAGAGAAAAATGAAGATCATTAACCAGCTTACTAGATTAAAGGCAGATGTTGTCTTATTGCAAGAAACCCACAAATCAGCTACAAATGCAAGTGATCTTAATTCACTTGAGTTCCCTAATGTGTTTGCGGCCTGCTATAACTCTAGACAGAGAGGTGTAGCAATCTTAATCCACAAAAACGTTAGTTTTAAAATATTAGATAAAACTATAGATCCTGAAGGTAGATAAATAATAATTAAAATAGCTATCCATAACCAGAAGTTATGTATTGTCAGTATATATGGTCCAAATGTTGATGACCCCTCTTTTTTCCACCAATTCTTCCTTGCACTTTCAAAACACGGGGATTGTTCACTAATTATAGGAGGTGACTTCAACTTTGGTTTAAATAACGATATAGACAGGTTGAATAAAACAGGAGCTCAGCGTAGTTGGCAGTCAGTAAGTGTAGTCAAACAAAACATGAGTGATTTTGGTCTTTGCGATGCATGGCGTTCTCTACATCCTAATAGTAAAGAATACACTTTTTTCTCAAATGTTCACCATTCGTACTCTCGTCTGCACTACTTTCTAATAAGTAGCTCACTGCTGTCGGTTGTTTCAGAGACGGTAATTCATCCTATTGCTATCAGTGATCACGCTCCTGTTACACTCACCTTAATTAATAAAAAAATAACCACACAAAACAAAAGCTGGAGATTTAATACATCACTGCTTAAAGATGAAGAATTTATAAAATTCATTAAAGAACAGTGGGCCTCATACTTAGAATACAATGATCAACCAGGTACATCGGCATCGATATTGTGGGAAGCTGGAAAAGCAGTGATGAGAGGTAAAATAATTTCTTTCTCATCTCATAAAAAGAAAAAAGAAAACAAAAAGATTCAGGAATTAGAAGAAAAACTTAAGTTACTAGAATCCTCTCAAGAAGAAGGAAAGTTAGGTAAAATCCGTGAAGTAAAATTAGAACTAAACCACTATATTGAAAAGCAAAATAGATTTCTAATACAAAGACTCCGAATAGAAAATTTTGAACATGGCAATAAGTCAGAAAGCTTTCTAGCTAATCAGCTTAAAATAAATAAGGAGAAAACTACTATATTTGCAGTTACAGATTCAACTGGTAATACAGTAAGTGAACCGGAGTGTATAAATAATACCTTCCGCGATTTCTACAAATCTTTATACACACCACAGATAAATCCATCAGAGAAGGATATTAAGCAATTTCTGGATAAAATTACACTTCCTAAATTATCAGATAACCAAAGAATGACACTGGATTCCCCGCTGACAACAGCTGAAACCCAGGAAGCTCTTAAAAGCATGCCTAATAAAAAGGCTCCAGGTCCAGATGGATTCCCCACTGAGTTTTATAAAGAGTTCTGGAATATTCTAGCCCCAACGTTCCACAGAATGTTGCAGGAAATACAGGAAAAAGGTAGATTTCCAGCTAATATGAATTCTGCCACCATCAGCCTTCTGCTCAAGCCAGACAAAGATCCTGTGTTGCCCACTAGTTATTGTCCCATATCCTTAATTAATGTGGATATTAAGATAATCTGTAAAGCTTTTGCAAAAAGATTAGACAAAGTAACTCCTCTCATAATACATCCAGATCAAACTGGTCTCATCAGAGGAAGGCAGTCATCCACAAATACAAGCCGATTACTTAATTTAATTGATTATTCCTACAGTAAAAACATTAAAACCAATATATTGTCTTTAGACGCAGAAAAAGCTTTTGATAGAGTAAATTGGAAATTTTTATTCGCTACTCTTCATAAATTCGGTTTTGGCGATTTATTCATAAATTGGTTAAAAATTCTATACAATTCTCCAACAGCCTGTGTCAGGACAAATAATCAAATATCTTCCAGTTTTTGTCTACAGAGGGGCACCAGGCAAGGATGCCCTCTTTCTCCATCACTTTTTGCCATCTTTATAGAACCTCTAGCAGCAACAATCAGACAAACAAAAGCTGTAAAAGGTATAAAATGCATGAAAATAGAGCATAAGATTAGTGTGTACGCGGATGATGTATTACTTTATCTCCAGCATTCAAATAATTCTCTTTTACAAGTAATTAGAATGCTAGAATCTTTCTCTAAAGTATCAGATTACTCGTTAAACTGGTCTAAATCTGCGGTACTGTCAATTAATTGCTCTCTCGAAAACTCCCTAGATTTACAAATGCAATCAGGAAATATTAAATATTTAGGTATTACTGTGTCAAATAAATTAACGGATTTAATTAAACTTAACCATGCCCCACTTTTAAACAGGATAGAAGAGGACCTTGAAAGATGGAAATCGCTTCCAATCACACTTATGGGTAGGGTAGCTTCAATAAAAATGATGGTCCTACCTAGAATTAATTATTTATTTTCAATGGTCCCCAATAAACCATCATCTGACTGGTTTAAATCTCTAGACTCTGCCATTTCTAAATTTCTTTGGAAAGGTAAACCCCCACGTATTAGCTTAAAGACAATACAGAAGACTAAAGACAGGGGAGGATTAGATCTGCCTAACTTCCATAACTATTACTTAGCAAATAGGCTACAATACATCTCTAAATGGATAAAAAATAGTCTTTTAGATGAGCCTTGGTTAGATATAGAACAGGAAATGTGCAATAATATCATGATTTCAGATCTGCCGTTTATTAGCCCAAATATAAAACAGCATACATGCTTCAAAAATATCAACATTAGTTCTACTCTGACAGCATGGTGGGAGTTCCTTCAAATGACAAAGTCATCCCTTATCCCATGCAGTCGTACACCTATCTGGAATAACCCAGATATCCTACAAAATTACAAAATGATAAACTTTACATACTGGAAGAATAAAGGTATTAAATATCTGGAACATCTACTTGACGGAACCGAGTTCATCCATTTTGCGAAACTAAATATGCAATATGGCATTAGTAAAAATAAATTCTTGGAATATGAACAACTTAAATCTATAATTAAAAATAAATATAAGCATATTAATGGTGGTTTACAAATCCCAACTAATATATTAGAGTTCCTAGATTTAACCCCCCCCCCCAAACTACTGTCTAAATCATACAGGACACTGACTAAAATAGATGATTCGATATCTCTTCCTATAATGAAGTGGGAAAATGATTTATCAGGCACCTTTGAACAAAATTTCTGGGCTCAGACATGTCTAAGAACTTTCAAATTGACTAGAAACACCAACTTACAACTAATACAATACAAAATCCTTCACAGAGTACACTACACAGGACAAAGATTATTCAAGATGGGGTTGGCACAATCTAATATCTGCCCACACTGCATACGAAATCATCCTGATAATTATTTTCATGCGTTATGGTTATGCACACCAGTCCAGAGGTTCTGGACACAGATATGTAAGGACTTATCAAAGTGCTTGAGCTATAAAATTACACCTTCCCCATCAGTTTGCTTGCTCGGTAATTTTGAGGAAAGTCCTCTGAAAAAAGAAATAGTTTACATGGTTTTCACTGCTTTATGTATCGCAAAGAAAACTATCCTCATGAATTGGAAAAGTAAACAAAATCTCAGTATCAATCAGTATAGAGATCTTTTGTTGGATCATATTAATCTAGAGACAGCATCTGCTTCCACATCTGATTGGTCTCTTTGGGCTCCTCTGATCAACACCATCACTTACTGGTATAGGGGGCGGTGGGTTGCTTCCTGCAGGGCGCAGTGGCTGGATGGAGGGGTTCCTGGGGCCCTGGGGGCGCTTGGAGTAGGGCGCCTGGTGGATCCGGCTCCGGGGTCTGTTGCCCCCATCTGGGAGGAGCTTGGGAGGCCTACGGGTGGCCTACAGCAGCCGCTTGCGGCGCTCTTTGGGAGCTGCGTGTTGACAGACGTGGGTTACTGACCTGGTGGCTGTGCTGCCGCTGGGTGGGGCCGGGGTGGGTCGGGGGGGTCTGGGGTCCCTGGGGCGCGCCGCCCTCAGGCGGGGGCCCCGGCGGGGCCTCGGGGGTTCTGGTTCCGGGGGGTGTGCCGCTTTTGGTGTGGGCCGGCGCGCGCCCGGGTGTCCGCCCCTGCACGGGCCTCGGGTGCGCTGGGGGGCCTCGGGGCCCGTTGGGCTGGTAGGGGGGCATGGTCATTAACATCTCTGGGCAGATGCTCTTCTCCTTCATTGGATAGGCACTCTGCCAGTGGGGGGAGGGGGAAGGAGGGGGAGTAGGGACCTACCCAGCCTGGATGTCTACTGTCGAATGTATGGTGAGTTGTGTGAACGTTAGTGTTGGGGAGGGATTAAATCTACGGGTGGGGGGGGGTGGACGTTCTGGTGGGCTTGTGTCCGGCCCCCTGTCCCGGTCCTGGTCCGTGTCGTCTTCCAGTGCGGGTTTCGCTTGGGGGGTGGGGTTTGGGGTGGCTCGTGCGGGCCGTCTGGCCAGGGTCCCCCCCTCTTATTTATTTATTATTATTATTATTATTATTATTATTATTATTATTGTTGTTGTTGTTGTTGTTGTTGTTGTTGTTTATTTAATTATTTAGTTTTTTTTTGGGGGGGGGGGACCAGTAGGCTTGGTGGGTGGGCTGGGGGGGTTGAGGTGACCCTTCTCTGGGTGGGGCTTTCGAGGAGCGGGGGTGCCTATTGGAGTCAGTAGGGGAGCTTGCTCCCTGGGATAGCTTCCCAGTCATTTGCTCCCCATCCCCGGACTCCTCCCTCTGCCTGCTCCATCACGCCTCCACACATGTAGGTCCTGGGGGAGGGGGCGTTACTGGAGGTTGCCACTTTCTGGTGACGCCCCTCTCCCCAATTTTATCATGTATCTTAGACACCTTTACTTCAAACATTTTCACATCGCACACTCATGTAGGCCATGGTAGGGGGGGTGGGGGGAAGACGTCTGGGGGGGGCTTATGTTGTGTGAGCGTCACCTCGGACGGCTCCCTTCACCTCCTTCACAACAAAAAAACGCCTGTTACCGCATATCGAGTTAGGTTTTTTTGGGGTTTTTTTTTTTGGAATGTTGGCGAGGCGGTAGCCTGAGTTTGGCGAGGCGGCCGCCTCGCCAAGATAGCGCTGCGGGAAACACTGATAAGGATTGAAAGATATAAGAGGTTGATTTGGGGAAAAAAACACTATGAACATAAGATTATTATTATTATTATTTAATTGTAATAGTAAAATAAAAATCACAAAACCCGGAAGGTCAACAGTTTCATGATACATCAAGCTTAGGGACTGGCTAATATACAGCAGGTCAAAAAAGGCCATGTTTTGGCTGCAGTGTTTGCTGTTCTCTGATGAAGAAAAGATCAACTAGTGCACCAAATTCAATAGATGGGTTTAAAATATCCAATATAAAATACAGAGATTTCCAGGGCATGAAGTACACAGTTAAGTTGACTTTATTTTAGTGTGTGTGTGTGTGTGTGTGTGTGTGCGCGCGCGTGCGCGCGCGTGTGTGTGTTGGCGGCAGATGTAGAGGGGGGGCCCAAAAAGACTGCGTTGTCCCAGGCCCTAGCAAAGCTGTCAGCTGGCCTGCACGTTGTGATCGGAGGCGTGTGGCATTGGCTGCTGCCCCTGGTGTAGTGTATTTATTTAACCACATGATGGCGCCAAAAGCTACTCTCATTATTATTTGAGCCAGAAAACGTTTCTGCTTATAGTATTTTATTGAAACTGTGCTCAATTTGACTTCTTGCATTGTCTAAGCCAAGTGATACTATATTTACTTAATTTGAATTATATCTATTATGTTATGGAAATGCATTTCCATGGATGGATGTTTAATGCGTTCCAAAAAGAATCAGCCTAGTCGCTTGAGAGGGAAAGGTAGGGCCCTGTTTGTCTGATGCGCTGCCGTCACTTGAGAAGAGAAGCGCACTGAATCCAGGATTATATCGTGAATGATTTATTAAACAGCGGCTTTCAACGGTGTTTACACTCAGTTGGAAACAGGTCTATATGGTGTTACATGAGCTGTAGTTCATCTTAGCAAGGCAAAACGGTCAAAAAGAAATACGGCTACCCCGCTCCCCTCTCTCCTGTCAAACCCGGTACAGGTAAGCACGCCTCTTTTGAAGCAACCAGCCCCCTTCACCAAATGTGTCACATGACATACACATCACATCACCATAGCAACCATTCACCATGTGACAAATAAACAATACATTTATGGCTCCTACATTTAAGTTTGTCATTTTAGATATATTTGAGTTTATTTGGTTTAAATCTCTACGATTGGAATATATTTGGCCTAATGGCAATTCATTTGTTATTGCAGACTACTGGCAATACTGAGCATTGAGGTGAAATAAACCTACTGACAGCAAAAGTTAATGGAGTGCGATCCTCTTTATCTCCCTACCTGTATCCTGACCGATACACCGTCTTCTTGGCTGTTAAAACCTAAAAAAACTAGCCTCTAACCTACTCCTCCCTAACAAGGCGTATGTATCAGATATTCCTAGAAATACGGAACAAATCGTGTCCCTTATCGGTTCAATAGGGGAGGCAACACTTAACAGCCAAATATGGAACGACTCCGTATTAGGCTAGCTTTAGCTAACCTGAATATTTACAACCCTCCTGTCTTGTTGTTGATACATTGACAGTACTTACCTACAGTCAATTTGACTTCTTGCATTGTCTAAGCCAAGTGATACTATATTTCAACCAAATTGAAAGGCTTTTTTTCATCCCTCCAACATCTTTATCCTTCTCCCTTTTCCTTTTTCTGTTATACGGCCCGTATTGCTTTTCTTTCTGGCGCTCCATCTTGTTGTCAAGTGCACTACGAGTGGTAGTCTAAGACTTAAAAATAACGCGCCTGAATTTCAAACTCGAATTGAATGAAAGACAAAGACTATTTAAAGATTTCCTATGGAGGTGTTGTGAAAAATGACATCTGAAAATCCAAAACAACACGTTTTCGCATCGCCGCTACTTCTAAACCGTTTGATGTACAGGCATGACACTTTCACACATTCATGTTTAGACCCTTGTGGCATTCACAAAACAGGAATTTTGTCAATAACTGTTACGGTTTTGCCGCAGAAACAATTTGTTCGGGAGTAGCGTTTTGGAAAAATGCTGAAACAGGATCAGACTTCCATCCCCCCAAATGATGCTTTTCTACATCGTCGCCATGTACACACCGATTTATATACAAACATAAAAATAAGCACAGTTGTCCCCCAAAGCCTGCTGATACTCACGGTGAAAGAATTATTTTGATATCTCATATACTTTCTCAGCTATAGCGATTCGTTCGGGACAATGTTTCGGGCATTTTTGCATTTTCGTCGAAATTCCCTTTTATTTTATGATTTTTTGTGCCTACATTAAAATATTTCCTCCAAAAACAGATAGTTTGTCTTGTTCCCCTATCCGTTGGTAAAAGATATTAAAAAGCTGAGATATACCATAATAGCCAAAAGATATCACTACATTTTAAAAGTTGAATGGTGTTTCTAGGTGAAAGTAGGCTGAAGCAGTAAGCAGTAAGTATGTGCGTAGGCTGGACCAAGCTAAGTATTGTCTACTTTCTATGATTCGAAATCAAAGCAGCAGTGATCTTTCTGCTAAGCAGGAAAAAGCTAACTCGGTAGCCAAGCCACACTTCTGCCATGCAGGGATCCCCACACTCCACAGGTCAAGCGCAGCCCACCGGAGTTCCGTATAAAGCTTATCCAGACCTGGTTCCCAAACGAGGGCTTTCACCCTGAGCTAGCCAATTGCTCGACATCCTGGCCCGAAGAACTATCTTCACCCTGGATTAATTCATTGAAACCGGATGATCAAAGTTGACCGAACTGACACAGAGGTAGAGGTTTGGCAGAGTTTCTCAAGGGAAGTCAGGTTGGGATTAATAATTTAAAATCCATCCATCCATCCATCCATTTTCTGACCCGCATAATCCATCATGGGGTCACGGGGGTTGCTGGTGCCTATCTCCAGCGTTCACTGGGCGAGAGGCGAGGTACACCCTGGACAGCCAGTCTGTCGCAGGGCTAATTTAAAATCGTTTCCAATAATGTATTTTCACTCTGTTTTCAAGGTTTTGGTTAGACCGGGGGTCGGCAACCTGCGGCTCTAGAGCCGCATGCGGCTCTTTAGCGCCCCCTTGTGGCTCCATGGAGCTTTTTTAAAAATGTATGAAAATGGAAAAAGATGAGAGGGAAAATATATTTTCCATTTTAGTTTAATTTCTGTAGCAGGGAAACTCCGAGACAGACATTCTCAATGTTTTCCAATTATGTAAAATGTGTAGAATACATATTACATTTCAAAATATCTGTCAACGGAGATTTGCGTCACAAGCTGCGGCACACTTTGCAGCCCGGCGTAGCGCCAGGCGGGTCGCAGTTGTAAAAATACCGGTAGGTGTTTGATGAGCCATGGTTCCCAAAGGGAAAAAGAGAAAGATAGCTGAGGAGAACAGAGTTCTTGGACAGAATCATTTGCTTTCATTGGGGATATAATTAATTGGGCAAAAGACGGATATTTCTGCACTGCAATGGACTGGCGACCAGTGTTCCCTCTAAGCTGCGCGTGTGCGCTATCGCGCACATCATCTGGCTTCAGCGCGCACAGCAAATCTATGCTCCGCAGAAAATAAAATCCTAGCTGAACTGTAAACAAAATAATAATAAACCAAGTTGTACTATTTTGCAACTCTGGTGAGAAGGTGTTCCGCGGCCCGCTCTGTGAGCGCAGGTGCTGATCAGAGCGCGCCACTGGTTGGTGGGTGGGGCAGACGCCTTTATAGTTGGGCAGGTTGCGTGTGCGTCTTTGTTATGGACTCCGATAAAGAACAAAATACAGATCTACCCCGAGTAGAAAGCTGCTGCTCTGAGTAGTTCTTCCTCACTCTGTCATACTCAGGTTTTCGGTTTCAGAACAGGTGATATCAGCCAAGTAACTAAACTCAGTGTCCAACCAACCATGACTTCAACGCGAGCACGAGCATGAAAGAAGTCCTGATCAATGGAAGGCAGATAAAGTGTTTCACCATGACAACGACAGGGAATAAGCCTCAAAATGCGCATGAGTGGAATTGGAAAATCTTAATGAAGGCATATGGAGAATATTTAACCATAGGAAATAATGCTGTTGCTGCTGAAAAAGCGAGTTGGCTCGATTTGAGAGTTATTTGATGGAAAATTAAAGCTGTTTTCTCACAATTCACTAATTCAACACAAAAGGGAAATGGGGAGGGCGCATTAATTACAAAAAGCATTGAAAGGACATGGCAGCCAATCTTGATGAAGTTTAATCAGGTATGGTTAAGTTCTAAGTTTT
The DNA here is from genome assembly GCA_037039145.1 of Fundulus diaphanus. NCBI lineage: Eukaryota > Metazoa > Chordata > Actinopteri > Cyprinodontiformes > Fundulidae > Fundulus > Fundulus diaphanus. Next base: position 54,072,859 of record CM073133.1, read on the forward strand.
CCTATGTTTAAACATACTCAACTAAATCATTAATTGGCTATATTCAACATATGCAATTAGTATTGGGATGGTGTGAGTTATTGAATAACTGATATGTTCATCTTTTTACAAGCATTGGTCAAGAATTAATTGACATTAACTGTCTTGTAAATGTTCAATTTGTTCCAATCTCACTTTATATTAATCATAGGCTTAATGTATATTTCCAGCAGAGGTAAAGGTAGGGTATTTAAGTGGAGAAATGTGCAGTAGCCCTAACAGTGTTGGGGGGGGGGGGGGGGGGGGGGATTGGTGAATGAAAACTAAAATGGATGAATAGAAAAGTAGAAATTGGAGTGCCAAAATTTGACACAGAATAAATTATTGCTTTCATTCTGTAAAGTTCTGTTATTAACCTTGTGGGTCTCTGACTATGGAACAACTTTCCTAAATCAGTTTTATCTAAACTAAATAACCTAAAAGAAATTATTGCTGTAACTTGATTCTTTTATTAAACCATGTAGCTTGATATAACCTCAGGTTTTGGACAGGCGTAATGTAGCCTCAGTGTGCTCGTGTGATGTTACTTACAGAGGTCAAGTGAACGATCAAGCTGTTTGTGTGTTTGCTCAGATACATGAAAAAATTAGGGGGAACATTGCTGGCGACCTGTCCAGGGTGTACCGCGCCTCTCGCCCATTGACAGCTGGAGATCAGCACCGGCACCCCTCAGGACCCCCACAAGGGACAGATGTATTTGAAAATGGATGGATGGACTGGGCTATTTCGTCTGGAAACAGATACAACACTTTACGGGCGCAGCCATGATGAACTGTTGAACTTGCACGGCTGACAATACAGCAATCTGATTGGCTGAGCAGCAAAACTTAAATCACGTGACCTCTTGGACCAGAGCGCAACGGTTTATATTTTATATCGGCTATAACTTACTAATTTGCAAGTGAAGACGTGGGAACATTGGTGTTTTGAGATCACTGCTATGTGTAGCAACTGATCCAAGTGGAAAAAAGGTGCCCCCTGACAGTTCATACGAAAGTCCCCCTACAGATTCTGACCCACGGCCTAATTTGCACAAAACCAAAGAGAAGAGGATAATGCACAGAAATTAAGTTAAAACTCTATTGTTTTATTATATATACGTTACCTTTTTAAAGGTCTGCAGTTTTATTACACTCTGTTGCCTAAATAAAGGGGGGGGGGGGGTGTTAGTGAGCAATAAAGATAACTGCACTTTATTTCCATGGGGAGGTCTGAAGTTGTAGGAGGCCTATTGTGCATGTTTCATTGTTGTTTTTTCGAATCCTCAAAATAAAAATTACATAAAAAACAAATTTCTTCATTATTCATCAACGCAATGAAATATAATACGTTAATATTGTTATGGAAGTTAAATTTAAAGCCTCATCATAGAGCAGTATAGTCAAGTGGTGCTTTGTTCTCTCCAAGATGTGCTGCAGGGAAAATAAAAATTGAACATGAATGCTCATTATGTATTTGTAGCCTACTTAGCCATTTGATAGGAGGTTAACATAGCTAATATAGACACAGCCCATGTTGCCTTTATTATAAGGCTTATATCAGACTTTTCATTTTTTGCGGCTCCAGACAGATCTTATTTTTGTTTTTTTGGTCCAATATGGCTCTTCAAACATTTTGGGTTGCTGACCCCTGGGTTAGACCAATGTTAAGACTTGGAGCCAAAAAGGTAAGCTACCACTAGCAATCTTTAACAAGCTATGTTAATGTGTTTTAAGATTATGACAAACTTTATTTCAATAAGGGATTTGTACACGGATGGGACATTAATTTTTGTGTTTTTGATCAGCTAATTACAACTAAATATGGCTTAAAAGTCAACTGAATGTCCGCTAGTATTAGTCTCTATTAGCCTCCTTCATAACTCACTAGTAACCCTAGTTAAACATAAGTACAGCGTGTTCAAACATAATGCTTGTTTTCGTTTCGCCCCGCCATCGTCCTATAGTGCTACGAATGTACAGCATTCATAGGAAACGTTAATGTCAATTTAAAATGTAATACTGTTGCCATGGATTTAAGTAATACTGACACCTTGTGGTTCAAATCGGTATAACACCTTACCAATCACAATAATCTAATATGCCGTTTTTAAACAGTGTGTTGCTGTTGTGAATTTTTACTTACATAGGACAGGTAAATGAAGTAGGGGTGTCAAATTATGGCATTAATTGCGATTAATTAATTACAGTCATATTTAGTGCGTTATGCATTTCAATTGCGTTTATGTAATTTTTAATCGCTTTGGTTTTCTTGTCCTTCAGTTGTTGGGATTTGCATTGTGAATCTTTGTTACATCTTGAAGTGGACATAGATTTGCTGCCAATGGGTTTGGGTTTGCTTAGCACAAGCTGATTACCTCCCAATGTAGTTGGGAGGGCCAGCCATAGGTGAGGAGTGGCAGAGAGGAGTCGTGAAAATGGAGGAGCACGTGAAAGTTGTACGTCCAATAAATGGTAAATTTGCATTTCAAAACTGCCCCAATGGGACAATTGATAAAGGAAGTGTTGTGTGTTCTTTGCAAGGAGTTTAGCCTACTATGTCAATGTGAAGCACCCAGTAGCAAGTGCTGCCACAGCTAACGTTAGCAGCGAAGACGTTAGCAGTCTAGCGTGCTGTAACAAAGCTCCTCGCCAAACTAAACTCGAGGAAAACGTCCCGCGTATAAGTCCGCTACCGACAGGTTTATGAATGTTCTTGCCAAGTAGATAGTCATGAAGTGCAAGCTGATAAACATAGTGGAAGATGAGTGGTTAACAGAGGTGCGGCAAACTGCGCCCGGTGATCCATCATATAAGCCACCGTGCAGGACAACCGTAACGTGCAAAATCGGCAAGATGTACGACAGCGAAAAGAAAAATAAACTCTAGATTCTGATGAAGGATTCACCCAACTATGTTGCTATAGCTGGAGATCACTGGACTTCAGCTTGGAACCACAGCTATTTGGGAGTAACCGGACACTTCATTGATGGTGAGTGGAACCTTAACTCATTTGCACTGACCGTCATGAAAACAGAAACCATGCACTTTGCGGATAAGTGCACAGAACATTTCCTTAAGGTGGCAAATGACTGGGGAATTAATGGTCTCATGCCTCCTACGCAACCGAGAGGCTGTCCAGCCTACGTTGGACCAACAAAACAACCCCAGATTGGTCATACCAACTTCAGACCGAGTGGGGGGAACTGCACAAACTGGAGGTCCTGCTCGAACCATGCAGGTAAGCCCAAATAAACACCTGTCCACTTTAATGAAATAAACTACTGTCACATGTGTAAATGAAAGAGCATACAATTGTTTCTTGTTAGGACAAATATGTTGGAAACCAGTTACATTTTACTTCAAATATTCAGCTGAGGTTATTTTTGCAAACTTATCCATCTGTGCAGGTATGTGACTGAGCTGCTGGGTGGTGCGACCTATGTCTCTTGCTCTGTAGTGCTGCCTACTTTTCACTGGGTATTAAACAGAATTATTGATTCATCCACCCATCTATCTCTCCATCATTTCATTCATTCAGGTATGGACCAGTCTGGAGAACATGTGCCAAACAGCAGAGCCCAGAAGAGCAGCTGCTCTCCAGCCCGCCACAGAGGATGATGAACCAGCTGAAAAGAAGAAGAGGAGGACCACTCTCCTGCTGGGGTCAGAAGAAAATGGAATGGAGTCTTTAGAGCTCCAGCGCTACAAAGCAGAGTCCAGCAGTAGTACCGATGACTGCCCCCTGCAGTGGGGGTATGCTTACTAAGTAGCCTACAAAAAGCTGTCAGCTCTGGCACGCAAGTACCTGGCCTCCCCGGCATCCTCTGTACCTTGTGAGAGACACTTAATATGAACCTGATAATTTATTTATTTATTTTCTAAAGAAAATGGCAATATAATTTCCCCTCCAGTGGTCAAAATCGAAGGTTGCAGGTAGCATTTGGGACTACTCTCAAATACAGCGGAATGTAAAAGGATAGTATTGCATCTGTTCAACTCAAAAACAATAAATGCTTTAAATGCACTTTTTTTTACTATACATCAATATTTTGATCAGCCAAAATAATGTAATGAATTTAAATGAAAATACCTTATGTTGAGGGCTTTTCTCTGCAATATTTAGGTGAGATTAAAATAGATTAATTATATTATTTAATTAGAGGTCATAATTAATTAATCTCTCAATTTTTTTTATCACTTGACAGCACTAATATGAAGTTGTATTCTATTCTATTTCTGGTCAGTTTCTCTTAATGGCTTCCAGGTTAGCAGGCTGCTGCACTTTTGCCAAGTTAAAATACCAAATGCTGCACTCTGTGTTGGGAACCCTGGGAAATATCATTAGATTGGCTGAGAAATCAGGAAGTAAACACAGGCTGTACTCTGAACCAAAGTCGTTCTGGACCGTACCTCTAGGTTTGAAAGTGGAAAAACTTGACAAAGACATTCTTGTTGGAGAGGACCAATTGTTTACAGGGAATGTTACTTCCATCCCAGGTGACAAATGTGAATGGTTTAGGTTTATTTTACAGTAAATATCTTACTTATAGCTCTTTTAAAGGTATTTTGTGTAACAAGATTAACTCATGAAACTAACGGCCACATGATCCGGATGTACCCTGACACATTATTTGCTTGTGCAGACTTTAAAGGTGAACTGAAAGGTGTTTTGAAGCCAATATCACTTAAACTTAGGAGGACTAAATATACCTATTATAAAAGACAGGAAATTAAAGACAGTTGTACTAACTAGATTTTATTTATAACTTATGGAGAGGAGAATGCCGCTATAGAGAACCAGATGAAAAAATTAGTAATATCAATATTTTAGCCTATGTTTGTTCATTTTTAACCCTTATCCTGTTAATTGAAGGGTTATTATTGTGCCGATTATCAGAATGAATAGCTAGCCTTTAGCAGCAGGAGATGCCTGGACCAAGAGCATACTGGACAATTTTTATTTTTAAAAGAAAGGCAGATGTGTAGGAGGATGTTGCTACAGAGAAAAAAACTAGGAGCATGCATAATCAAGCACAAATGCGCTTATGACGAGCAGCCAAGTGGTACAGTGAAGAGCTAGTCGGTTAGCAGACAGACAGTTTGGAGATGAACATTAAAAGATTTGCACAAAGCAAGTTTGGAGGCAGAGGAAACACAATAGTGATAAATATACAATAAACCTCAACATTCTGTTATTGAGAATCGTCTAAGCTATGACAGTCACCATGGTGAAGTTAGTTTTAGGTAGTATATTCATCAACTGCAAACAGTCTTGAATCGGAGGCAACTGGGCTCACTCAGTTTTTCTGAAAATGTTTCGATACCCATCCAGGAGACTTTGTCAAATCCGGCGGCTCGCACTTGAGTAACCAGTAGATGGAGCGCTGCTGTTTTTAAGCACATGGAGGCCCATTCTCTTAGGTGCATTCCAAGTCAGATGCAACTCAATGACCCAGCCGTCACTCTCATGCTCTGAAGCAGGAGGACAACTACGCAGAATCCATGGAGCACTAATAGCCAACCTGAAACCAACTTTGCCGCAGTATGACGAACCTCATATTCAGAATCCTAAACTGAAAAGTCTTCACTTCATCCCAGAGATCCAGCTGTCAGTTCAGGTTCATACTGGTATGCTTGAATACCCGCTACTCCCACAAAATCTTCTGGGATTCTTTCATATTCAAAGAAGGCTTCTTCTTCCATGGCTACAAGTAAACGGATGGAAATTAACGGCACTCACTATATCAGGCAGCTCCGCCCACTTTGGCAGTTATTGACAAAAATGCTAAAAAGAAGTTCTTCAGGTTTGAGGTCAGAGAAATTGGTCCCTTAAATGTTTTGTGAAGTGTCTCACTAAATGATATTCCAGCAAGGGCTGCACAATTAATTGCATTTGCAACTTAATTGCAATTTAAAAAATATATATTTCCAAATTGCACAGTTCTGCAATTTTTGGCTATGTAACAATTATCCTTTAGGTAAGGTAAGTTTGTTTATATAGCACTTTTCAGTAACAACACATTCAAAGTCCTGTCGGTAATATGTTTAAAGTGGATTTGCCTCCACGTGGAAGGTAAGAGAGCTGCAGCAGTGAGATAATCTATTTGTATTATTTCTTTTAGAGTTTATATAATTGTACTGTTTTACCAGAAACTTTCAGGAATCTCACCATAGAAGTAAGTACTGGTCAAACTGTTTAATACATAGACTTTTGGTTGCACTTTGCACTATATGTTCAACAAGGATTGATGTCCAACTCACAAAGCTATTCTATTGAATAATAATATTCTGATTAATAAGAAAAAGTTTAATTTCTTGTTTTAAATAGCCCTTGTTTACAAACATCTTTATCTACAGGCCATGGTTTTTGTTTGTCGTCAATGCAGAGAAAAGTCTAAATTAAATCACAATTATGGTTGAAATATATCACAATTTAGATTTTTTGGCAAAATTGTACAACCATAATTCCAGCTATGTCAATATTTGCTGATTTGATTTAAGTTCAAACCTTAAACAAATGTCTGCTTCTTTAAAGCACGTTGAACTGTAAAATCCAAATGGATCACATTTAAGCCAAACAAACTCACATCACATACACTCTGAATTAATGTGATTGATAGTCTTACATGCAAATCTGTCTCCACTATTTTTATTGTGCCATCAAGCCATGAGGAAAAATCTGAATGGGTTGTAAGCAAAGGAATTTTATACCCTTAGCAGGGTGCCATCATTGCTATAAAACCAACCTTCCACAGACAAACATCCTCAGTCCCGTTGCTCCTGAAGCGACAAAGGGGGGAATTCTCTTCGTCCAGAGGACCTGACTGGGCTCGGAGAACTGCAGGCTGGATCGAAGCTAAGTCTCCAGTCTAACTTCTGCGTAACCAGACGCCAGAGTAACGAACCCATCTATGCCGAAACCAGCCTTGTTTTGTTTTTCTCAGCTCTTGCAGGAAACTGACTCCAGAGGGGCCGGAGCAGCCTCCGGCCTGCAGCCAGCACACAACCCATTTTCCCAAGCTGAGAGCAAAAGCGGAGCTGAAATCACCTGCTGCAACCGGGTCAAAGACTCGACTACAATCCGGAGCTGCCTGCTCGGACCGCCACGTTCCGGCTAGCCCATAGCCGCAGAGCTGCATTTTAGCCGCTGCCTGTTGCTGAAATAAGCAGCTTCCCCTGGAGTACTTCAACTGCTTCCAACCGGATGCCCATAGTGAACCGAACTGACACAGAGGCACCGACAGGTTTGGCAGAGAAATAAACAGGGAAAGTTAAATGGTTTATTTAGAAGGTTTACTTAATGCATTTTCACAGTGTTTTTAAACATGTGGAGCTAACCGATGTAGATCCCGTTAGCATTTTGAAACCATGCCATGATGATGTAATTCGAGTTTGTTTTCCCATTATAACAAACTTTATCTCGATAAGGGTTTTATATATTGATGGGATATTGATGTTTGTGTTTCCGGTCTGCTCATTGCGACCAAAATAAAGCCAAAGCTTTTTAAAATTAGCGCAGAATGTCCGCTAGCCTAATGCTATTAGCTTCTGGATAACAATCGCTCTTCCCGGATACGCGACTACGGTTTGTTTCAAACATAAGATTTGTTTGGTTTCGCTCCACCATCGTTCGATAGTGCCGAGTGTTTGTTACAGCATTAATATGGAATATTAATGTCGATTTAATGGTGTTTTTGTATAACTTTAGGATAAACCGATTTTAGCGACCGATCGCTACGGCGACCACTAGTCTCCCGGAGGTATAATCACATCAATAAAATCTATCCGTTCTAAAAGTTTACTGATATTTACTGAGAAAATCATTCTTTAAAATGTTATTTCATCAAATAATGTTTTGTTTAACTTGGGATTTGCACTGTGAATGGGTTAAAACACATACCAAATGATGTCTGAATTAGTTAAGATAATTTAATCTCAATTCACATTCTTTAAGATGAATTTTGGTTCTTTAACTTAGATCTGCAGTGAACCAGGATTCACTGAATTACTCTGATGATGATGAACAACCATTTTATTTTGTCTTTTGTTTTTTGTGTGTACATAGTTCCTTAGCTTCTTTTTATCTTCATTTTGCTTCGTAGTTTTAGTTAAGTTTCACTAGCCTAGTAGAGAGGATTTGTTGATTGAAATATAGTGCTAATTCAGATGAACAACATTTTATAGTGATGTTCTTTGGATGTTCATTTTATTGCTGTTAATAAATTCTTAAACTTGAAGAGAAGTTGTCACTCATTTGTTCTCTATGTGTGCAGAGTTTGCTGTTAAAAGAATGCCAGTGCTTGAATCCTTCCTTTCAACCATTGTCCTGATATCAGCTCTTGGGCTGATTTCCACCGGACAATACCAAACAGACAGAGAGTTATTTATTAAACACTGAATAACTTTAAACAGTGTAATATAGCACAACAATTAGATAATAGGATATTAAACTCATCACTAATATGAGCCCTATTTTTGTTTATTCTATTTCAAACTTAGATTTTACATCCACAGCATGCTGAATATTGAGATTTATATTATTAAATACATAAATCAGAAGGGCTTAATTTTATTTAAAAAAAATCTTACTTTTGGCCTACTGGAGTTGCCACATTATCCTATACTGGTTGTCCTTATATGTGTCGTCTTTGTTTAAATGCTTTTTGTAGTATGTAATAAATGTCAGATTTGACCATTTAAAAACTTGAATGAACTTGCAAATGTATTAATTAGACAAAATAATTAAAAAAGAATCAACACATTCATTAATGCCCTGTATGATAATATTCATACAGTACTCCAGCTAACCCACAACACTGTTCTTAGTTCAGCAGCAGCACTCTTTCCAGTTTGTTACAACTCAATGTGAGGAGGAACACAATCATAGGGAACAGGTAATAAAGCAAGCTGACAGTGCATCAATGGAAAAGGAACAAGAAACGAGTGTACAATAAGGACAAGTTATTCTAGCTAATTGCTGCTGATAGTTGGTCCTGCTATAACAGTGAAGAATGAGAAAGGCAAAATAAATATTTGAGTGCTGACCCTTACATGTCCCTCAAGGCCACGCCATCTCCTCCATGAGCTCACAACGTGTCAGTGGAGCGGAAGACCAAGTGTTCCTCAGAATACCTCAACATGCAGGCAGCTCTGGTGACATCACAGCAGCCTGTCAGCTGGAGGAGGCAGCAGCAGGAAAAGCCTCCCAGGTTTCACCTCTCCTGTCTAAGGCGCTATGAGAGCATGTGTTAGGGACCCCCTCACCTCACAGCCGTGTTTTGGCTCCAGGAGGACGAGGACAATAACTCAGAAGTTATCTGCAGCGGTCATAGACCACCGCTTATGAGAAATCCTCTAGATGCAACCTTCGGCTCCAAATCTGCCCCCCACCACCACTGTGATCACCATCACCTCCACCGAAACATCAGCCTGCAGATGGGCGATCAAACTTTCCCTCCCACTGTGGGGAGTGGCGCGCTGCGTGGGCGAAGTGCTAAACATGGATTGTTTTCTCGAGGATTCGCCCGCGGATCTTTTTCTTCATTTAGTCAGAAGCATTTGTGAGCAGATGAGAGGCGTAGAGGGAAACAGCTGTGGACGCGCACAGCAGAGCCGCGGCCGGAGCTTAATGAGCGCCAGCGCAGGTGAGAGCGCATTGAATCCGAAGCATAAGGCCGTTAATGACGGCTGTCACATTCCATCAGCGAAGCTCCGGGTGAGCGAGGCGAGTCAGCGGCGCCGAGGCAGGCTGTGGAGCCGAACCGCGTGTATCTGGGCGCAGGGCTTCCAGCTTACCTCCACAGCTCCTCACGCCTCCGTCTGAACGAGAACGCCGGCTGCTAATTCCAAAAGCTCCTCCGGTTCTGGAGAGCAGGAGGCGAGACGATAACAGCCACTGTCGGTCCGTGTGCGTGTGTGTCAGAGTGAGCGGGGATGTGCGGGCACAGGAGGTTCAAGCCTGCGGTCCGTCATCTGCGGCAGCACATCAAGCGCACATAGCCATAACCGCACCGGAAGACAACGGAATGGGCTCCAAAAATAAAAGAGTGACAGCAGCACGGCTGAAAAGGAAGGAAGGAAGGAAGGAAGGAAGGAAGGAAGGAAGGAAGGAAGGAAGGAAGGAAGGAAGGAAGGAAGGAAGGAAGGAAGGAAGGAAGGAAGGAAGGAAGGGAAATGGGTGCCTTGAGCTTTGCATTAGAAGAGCGTTTGGAATAAAAAAAAAGTCTATTTTTGAAACAGAACGTCATCAACCAGGCCCTATTGGACTTCGCCGACTGAAAAGCACAAAAACGGGCAGTTAATCAGAAAAATAATCTCCGCCGTCCAAAGTAATTAGCCCTCAGGGTAATTAGTCATGTGCCGTAATGTTTTAATTAATGTTGAAGTTTTATTTTGAAAGAAAATATGGAAGCAGAATCTTCCTAATGTCATATTTTTACTCCAAAGCAAAGGAAAGAACATCTGAAAATGGAAATGAATTGGATGTATTCACAAGACAGCCTCTAAAAGAAGCTTAGCTGGCGGAAACTCGCGCGTTCAATCAATCCAACTTTATTTATATAAAAAAATACTTTTCATCGGAACACAAAGTCTTTACAGAGGTTCAGAAAGACAGACGACTCCACTGTTGGAATGTGGTTGCAAACAAGGAAAGAATGTTTTATCCCTGGGGGGATACATTCCTCCCCCCTCTGATCTGAATAAGTAATATTATCAGGGGTTAAAGTTCTCCGTCGCTGCGACGGATTTCCGTCATTTGGAAAATGAGCGCAATATGTTCCGTGTAGACATTTTATTCAAGATTTTAAACAGAAGCTGCGCTCAACCAATGAAATCTGGCAGAGCCATGACATTAGCCAATCAGAAAGAGAGTAGGGCGGGTCTTTGGAAAGTGGAGATCTGCCAGTCTGAGGTTTATCGGTGTTCAATCATTTTAACTTTTGGAAGAACATCTCAAACTGACCACAGATGGTATGAATGAAAGTAGTGGTGGTCAAAGGTTTTCTTTGGATTTATGCGAACCACCAGGTCAGAAAATATGTCTGTTGCTGTTCTTGCAGTCAATTGATGAGTTTTTTCCACCTGTGGCCATGTCGCCTGTCAGTGTTTATTCCCACACTTCCAGTAATTTAGCTGATAAATGCAGCGACTAACCAGGGATCTCCGCATGATTCACTGTTATGTTTTATTTAAAACTGAAAGAGTAACGCTCTAGCTCGGCTAATTTAGCATGACGCGCTTTTTTTTTTGAAGAAGAAGAAGGGTCGGAATGTGAAACGATGTCCCGGTTTGACTGGGTCTGATTCGGAAAAAGTAAAAAAAATCATAAATATTATTCCACCTGCGCCTTTCTGTAACAAAGAAGGCAGAGCTGCAGACAGAGCGGCTGTCAGTCAATATGCAGCAGCTTCCAACTCATGAGCAGCTGAACCAGGACACTCGTTAAATAAAATGACAAGGAGTTTGATGCATACAGATTATTAAGGAAACTACATCAAAAATAAAACAAATAAACTGCAGCTACAACATGGACTGGAGAACGGGTTCTAACTGTGTGAGACCAGAGAAAGGCGATTCTCAGAGAGTTTTTGTATTTGTTACTTTTAGGCCGTGGGCCAGAATCTGTAGGATGACTTTTCGTATGAACTGTCAGGGGGCAACTTTCTTCCACCGGGATAAGTTGCTACACATAGCAGTGATCTCAAAACACCAATGTTCCCACATTTTCACTTGCACATTAATAAGTTATAGGCGATAAAAAATCTAAACTGTTGCACTCTGGTCCAAGAGGTCACGTGATTCGAGTTTTGCTGCTCAGCCAATCAGATCGCTGTATTGTCAGCTGTGCGAGTTCAAGTTCATCATGGCTGCGCCCGTAAGATGTTTGTATGCGTCTGTTTCCAGACGAAGAAAGCCCAATAATAGCATTTTCTGGTTCCATTTGGCAGAGATCTTGATGACGAGGAAAAAGAAATAGCCCATTCCCTCCCTCCATCCATCCATCCATCCATCCAATCATCCATCCATCCATCCATCCATCCATCCATCCATCCATCCATCCATTTTCTAACACGATTGTCCCTGCTGGGATCGTGAGGGGTGCCAATGTTGTGCCAAACGACTTATCCCCGCCAGAATTTGTATCCCCTGCGTCGAGAGCGCATTCAGCTGGAAGAATGAATCCAGTCAACTCTGCCTTATTTCCCACCTATTAGGCGCCAAATGAAGATGTTTTACTTTTCTTAACGAAATATAGCAATGGTGTCGTTACATTATCGTTGAGATAATTGGTATTGGTATGTCGGTTAAAACTCGATTGATCACTCAATATAACACGTTCTGAGAACGAAAACGGCTCTGTGGTCATTTCCAGATGTGTCACGAAAATATTAGCTTTATGTTATTAGATTGTCGCATGTCTGAAACCAAAACTCCACCTTCCTGAGTCCATCACAGCTGTCTGCTTGTTCGTCCTTTTTCTATTTTGGTAGCTAGACCCGCATTAATAGATCATATAAAGCGGATTTCACGTGTGATCAAATGAACACTGAATAAAGGTACAGCCAAAATTATCAGATTTAATAAGATTTTAATTCAACCAAGAACCATATGGAGATATTAACCATATTAAGAAAACGAGATATGTTTTAAAAATAGAACAATGTATTAGGAGTTTAAAAAAAAATCTATTTCATTTTATTAGAATGTGATGTTTAAAAATATTTAGACTTCACAAAGATGGAGGTTAAAAGTTTTATTGATTTCAAACACTCTCCCGACGCAGGGGATACAAATTCTGGCGGGGATAACTCGTTTGGCACAACGACACCTGTCGCCTGTGGTATCCTAGCGCAGCAGGTCTCGGTGATATCACAATAAAATGGGCAAAAGTCGGGGCTATTTCTGCCCTGCGATGGACTGGCAACCTGTCCAGGTTATACCCTGTCTCTCGTCCATTGACAGCTGGAGATCGGCACCGACACCCCTCGCAAACCCAGCAAGGATAAACATGTTAGAAAATGGATGGATGGATGGACTGGGCTATTTCTTTTTCCTTGCCATAAAGATCTTTGCCTACTGGCGCCAGAAAATGCTATTATTGGGCTTTCTTTGTCTGGAAACAAATGCATACAACCAGTGTGTGATTTGCACACTGGTTGTATGCAAAAACAGAGGGGGGGATCATTTCAAAAGTTTTATTAATGAATAAAAGTTTTATTAATGATGGTTAGTTAGCAGCTGCTCTTTCAGGTAGCTAGCTAGATCCAGTAGGTTAGACTATTGTTTTTAAACTTGCACCATCTACTCTCGGGATTCGGGAGTGGGTATTAGTTTACTTTAACCGCTTTGAGCAGAAAACGTAATAATACTTTTTTAAAACAAACAAAAAATTTAATTTAAAATAGTGAAGGACACAAGACATGTATTAATATAAATTTTGAAAAATCCATAATATTCAGGGGTTAAAGCAAAAATAATCAATTTGACTGAAAATTCTTTCTAGTCAGCCCTGTCATGGTGCAGCCTTGCCTGCTGCACCATGGACATTTCAGGGCACTCTCAGCCTCCCATACAGCTCCAGATCCCATGCTCCACTAATCACCTACACCTGTCAGCCACTATCAGCCAGCACTCAGTACACCTGTCAGCCTCCCTATTTAAGCTCCTTGCTTTCAGTCCTCCCCTGTCGGTTCGTTCTGTTGGTTACTGTTTACCTCTGCTCATGACTGCTCGCCTACCTTTTCCTTGCCAGCCTGAATTTCCTTCGTCTCCGGTCCTGCAAGTATTCACTCTGATGTTCTGCTGTTAATCCAGTCCTGCAAGTATTCACTCTGATGTTCTGCTGTTACTCCGGTCCTTCAAGTATTCACTAGTGATGGCGAGATGAAGCCTCATGAGGCATTGAACCACTCAGCCAACTGGTTCGAGAAAAGGTTCATTTCTTGACGGTTCATGTGCACACAGCACCACCTACTGGCAAGTTGTATAATCACAGCCAGCTGTATCTTAACACGTGTGATGCATATCATTTTTGTCTATTATGGCTCTTGGGAATGACTTCACAAAAGGTGTATGACGAAATAATTTGTCTGCATAAATTTTGTATACACATGTGTATAATAAAACATTGTTTGAATGTATTGTCTGTGTGTAATTATTCCAAAAATAGTAGTGACATGATATGGCATGTTGTGTAATAATGTTTTTCTGTGACTCTAGAAAAATTGCATGGGCTTAATCAGGCAGAGGACAATGAAAGTGCTTGTGGAACTAGGCAGGGGGTAGTGAATAGGCTAATGCTTGTGTAACTTGGATGATTTCATGCATTTTTATTAAGAAACAACAATTTCTCCACAGTTTTTGGTTTCAAATGATTTCTCTTTTTTATACTACTTCTCCAGCCTTTGAAAAGACACGCTCACATGGCACAGATGATGCCGGGGTGCATAAATAAATAAGTGCAAGTATGTACAGATTGGGGTACTGTGACCAATGATTAGCCCAGTACTATACGGTCCCACAGTTTCCCCTCAGCAGCAACACTGAAGCACACAGAGGTTCCCGCTGCGTCTTTACGCACGATCCAGCTGCTGATGTCTCCTCTCTTTTCAGCTCAATGCAATTCTAGACAGTAACAGTTTATAACCTATATCACCTTTCACAGCAACAGGTTTCTCATCTCAGTCGACCAGACAAATCTCTATTGCTCTCCTCAGTGCACTCTGGGCGGTGAGGTGGGAGGATTTTACCCGATGGTGCGCTGCGTGCGAGAGTTAGGGGGGAAATGCATAAATAAAAACTGTAAATGGCTCCTATACAGTGATCATAGGAGCTGACCGGTCTGAGATCAGCCTCCTGATGTTACAAGTTCTTTAAAATGAAAGCGCGCACCCAAATTACAAGTAACGTAATTTTGCGCACCTGAAAAAAGCGCACGGCAGAAGCGCATCGAAACGCTGAGGCACAGAAATACGGTGCATGTAGTTAAAAAATGCAGAATTAATAAAAACAACTTATGACCAGACGTAGCGTTTTAAACTGCATCTGGTGAGCAGAACTGTTTTATGATCCAGAGTGCAGCCATCACTGGTTCTGAATGAAGGCACAGTGTTGCCAACTCCTCAGTAAGGAAAGTAGCTATTGGCTGGTCTAAAAGTCGCTAGAAGTCGCTGAATGACGTCATCGCCTAATTTGCATAATCTGCCACATGATGTGATGTGCATGTTATTGACGCTGTGGGAGAAATAACGTTGTTAGAGAGAGACAAAAAGTGAGTAAAAACACTCAAAATATATAGAGCTACTTTTTTGTCCATTAATGTTTATTTATTATTATTATTTTCTATTTTATTTTTTTATTTATTTATTTTTATTAATGTTTATTTTATTACAATACTAACCCTCCTCCGTTTGAGACCGGCAAAATGAACCATAAAGAGACACTATGGCGGAGTTACAAATTTTTTCTTTTCAACTTTTTTTTAACATTTTCTTTTTTCTCTTGTGGTCCACTAAGGAGCCTACAAATCACGGTAAAACATGAACATGTGGCTGTGTGAATCAAATGGCGTTATTTATTTAAGATAAAATATTTCAAATTCAGTTATTTATGATCAACCTGCGCCGTCAATCCCGGCGCATGCGCGCTTCATTTGCAGTCTGGAGGCTGAGGGTAAATGTAGCACTACTTTATGAAAATGCTGATATAGGAATAAATAAAATTAAAGCTATAATCATCAGAACATCAGAAGATTTAAGTTCAGCTCTGGGAGAACGTTGAAGAGGTGCTTAATGAGACTCAACACAGAATTCAGGTGAAAAAAATAGGGTGTAATATATATGGGAAGAAAATATTTACAATATTTACAGTTGTACACAAAAAAATACAAACAAGACAGTTCAGTTTTTCCAAATGAATGAATACATAATTGGTCACTAAACTGTGGTCTGCGATTTTTACTTCATGTAGTCCCACAAGGCTGTATTATTGTCAAAAAAAGGTTGATTATGAGCAAAAGCTGAATGATACTGAAAAGTTAGTATATGGATGCATGTGGGTTGGGGGAAACGAGCTGCAGTGCCTCCTACCGCACTGATGGGAGTTGCAGTCGCTTCTTTCCGGGCTGAGGCACGAGGCCTGTCTCTAGCTCGCCACCCAATATATGGGAACCAAGGAACCTGGCCAGTTCCGTTCTTTACAAGGCTCAAAACAATTGCATCGATCTTCGGTGATAGAAGTATCTGCAGCAGCTCCATACAGTCACCAGCCCACACTAAATACAACAGTGAGCGGCCATACTTATTGAACTCTCACCGGAAGTCTCATGGGAAAATCTCGTGGGAAAATATTGCGGCAACTCTCGCGAGATTACAGACTTAGTGCCTGATGGAGGAATTTTAGAAATGAAAAAAATGAAGGAGAAGCCTTAAAACAGCTTGGTTACACCCTCCCCCCTTAGTTCATGCATGTCCCGGTGCATGGGAACTACAAGTCTTACAACTAGAAGTTTCTGCTGCAGGGGCACGACTTAGAATTTCTGAGTAGGCATTAGACAAGCCTTGAAACAATGTCTGGACTACCGAAATCAATGGCTTTCCCAATACCGAATATTGTAGTCGACTAGGTGGATGCCGTTGTCGGGAAGAACGGCTGAGGGATGATTCAACCTCTAATGGTTCGAGAGGTGCATTAGAACTAGGACTGACAGAATCCAATGATGACTCAGATTGATCTGGCATGGAATCTTCAGCATCAAGCTCTTCGGACACTTTGGCATCAGGTAAGGCTTCAGCACGAACATTGACAGGTATATCTTCTTCCTCAGGTAGTTGTACAGGTAGGTAAACTTCTGCATTCTCTGCCACTTCAGGCACTTCTCCAGTTGTACCCAACTTGTCGCTGGATGCTGATGGAGCTTCTACCTCAGGTAGCAGCAAAGACTCCTCAAACTCAGGTAAGCAACTCTCACATGGCATTATTGCTGTAGGAGCAGTAGCTTGTACTGGCCATGAAGAAAGGTCAGAGTTAACAGTGCTGCTTGGAGCTGCAGACGTCTCACAAAAATCAGGTTTGTGTTGGCTAAATCTTTCCACCGTGAATTTGATCGGAGGCTGGATAAGAAGCGGAACAGGGCAATCTGACGTTACAGAATCAGTCCTTTCCTCTTCTTCCAGGCTATCTGCAAAATCAGGGTGACTTTGGTACTGGCTACGAGTTTTCGGCCTGCGAATCGGAGTAGTAACAGGATGATCTTCAACTGTACTGGCAGATAGGAAACCACAGGGAAGCAGCAGATCTCGATGCAGCGTGCGAGTTGGTCCTTCTGTGGCTTCAGGTTTCACAGTGTAAACAGGTAGTTCACCTGCTCGCTTAATGACCACATAAACTCCTTGCTCCCATTTGTCCTCCAATTTATGCTTCCCTCGCAGACGGACATTGCGGACAAGCACCCGGTCTCCAACCTCCAGAGTGGTGGGTGTTATACGTTGATCAAAACGTCTCTTATTTTTCTCACCTGATTTGAGTGCATGTTCAGAAGCTAGTTTGTAGCTCTCTTCAAGCCGTGAACGGAGGTTCTTGACATACTCTGAATGTGAGGGCAATGAGGCTTCTCGAATCGGCAAACCAAAAGCCAAGTCCACAGGGAGTCGTGGAGATCGACCAAACAACAGCTCATATGGTGTGAAACCTGTTACTTCGTTCTTTGTACAGTTGTAAGCATGTACCAGAGGCTTCACAAACTCTCTCCATTTAGATTTCTGTTTGGTTTCAAGTGTCCCCAGCATATTCAACAGAGTGCGGTTAAAGCGCTCGACCGGGTTTCCCCGTGGGTGATACGGAGTGGTTCGAGTCTTTTTTATACTGGCAACCTCACAGAACTCTTTGATCAGCTTCGACTCGAAATCCGGTCCTTGGTCAGAGTGAAGCCGTTCTGGAATACCATAGTACACCATGAAATCATTCCAGAGACACTTTGCTACTGTTTTAGCCTTCTGATTAGGGGTTGGAATAGCAACAGCAAACTTTGTGAAGTGGTCAGTAAGGACTAGAATGTCTTTAACGTTGCTACTGTCTGGTTCGAGTGACAAAAAATCCATACAAAGTAATTCAAGAGGTCGACTTGTTCGGATGTTTACCAAGGGAGCAGCTTTTTCTGCCAGTGCCTTCCGTCTCACACATCGGCCACATGTTTTGATGGTGCGTTCGACATCTGCCGCCATTTTTGGCCAAAAAAAACGCTGTCTCACAAGATCAAGGGTACGCTCTATGCCCATGTGCCCCATGTCGTTATGGAGAGACTTCAAAACCATTGGTCGCAGGTTGGGCGGAAGGATTAACTGGAGGTTAAGTTTGTCATTCTCTTGTCTCCTCCTATACAGGATACCATCCTTAAACGTCAACCGATTCCACTCCCTCAACAGCAGTGGAAGTTCTGGTAATTCTTCTCGAGCAGTCTGTGGAACTTTCTGACCAGTCTCAAGTTGATAAATGACCTCACAAAGGGTAGGGTCAGCTCGTTGCTCCTTCAAGAGGTCTTCATGCGACAGTGATGGAATGACCGGTAGGCCATGGGAATCATCCGTGGTGTAACTGGCCGGGATAGCGTTGGTACTGGCCACCAGAGACTCAACCAGGGAAATGCTGGCAGAAACAGAGTCTGATGGAAGGTAGCTTCTAACAAGGCAGCTCTGGCAAATGGCTTCAACAATCTCAGGGGAAACTTCTTCAGCTTCACCTGGTTTACATAATTGCTTTGTCAGGTGATGTACAAGTTCCCCATCTTTGCATGAATGATCTTCTAAGGATTCTCCATGGGAACGCCTTGACAGAGCGTCTGCATCATGGTTGTGACGGCCAGCCCGGTACTGGATCTTGAATGAAAAGGTCGAGAGAGCAGCTAACCACCGATAGCTTGTGGCATCAAGTTTTGCAGAGGTCAGGACATATGTAGGAGGGTTGCTGTCTGTTACAACCGTAAAATTGGCTCCATACAGATAGTCATGGAACTTCTCAGTCACACTCCACTTGAGGGCCAAAAATTCAAGCTTATGAGCTGGGTATCGCGACTCACTCAGACTCAGGCTACGGCTGGCATAAGCAATGACGCGAAGCTGGTTTTCTTGCTCCTGATACAGGACTGCTCCAAGCCCTATGGTGCTTGCATCGGTGTGCAGGATATATGGCACCTTGGGATCTGCAAATCCAAGCACTGGAGCAGAAGTTAGTTTGGTAATAACAGAGGTAAAAGCGACTTGGCAATCTTTGGTCCATCTATCTCCAAAAGATTGTTTCGGATCAAGGTAACTGCTGGAAGGACTTTTCTTTGTGGTGGAGCGCCGAACTGGAGCATAACCACGGGTAAGTGTATTAAGGGGTTTGACTATGCTGGCATAATCTTTAATAAACCGCCTGTAGTACCCAGCGAAACCCAGGAACGATCTCAGCTCTTTTAGATTACGTGGAACTGGCCAGGATTTTAACGATGAGATCTTCTCTGGGTCGGTTTCAACACCCTTCTCAGACACAATATGTCCCAAATATCGCACGCTTGACTGAAAGAATTTGCACTTTTCAGGAGATAGCTTCAGCCCAAACTCTTTTAACCTGGACAGCACTCTGAGCAGTCGTTTCTCATGTTCATCCAAGGTGGATGAAAAAATGATAATGTCATCCAGAAATACAAGGACTTCTTTGAGATGCAAGTCTCCCATACACTTCTCCATAAGCCGCTGAAACGTACTTGGGGCATTTGTGATACCCTGTGGCATTCTGTTCCATTCCCAGAACCCCAGTGGCGTAACAAAAGCAGTTTTTGCCTTGTCTGCCTCATCCATCTCAATTTGGTAGTACCCTGACTTCAAATCAAGGACAGAGAACCATTTAGATCCAGTCAGGGCTGAGAAAGACTCCTCCAAGTTTGGGAGTGCATAAGCATCTTTCACAGTTTGCAGGTTTAATTTCCTGTAGTCAATACACAACCGGACAGCGCCATTGCGTTTTCGGACTACCACGATTGGAGATGAGAAAGGTGACTCAGACTCTCTTATTACTCTGGCCTCAAGGAGGTCATGCAGGTGAGACCGAACTGCCTCCAGGTCGTTGGGGTGTATTGGTCTTGCTCTGTGCTTGAAGGGGGTTTCATCACTGAGCTTGATGGAGTGTTTAACTCTGTCAGTACAACCAAAGTCCATGTCATTGTGGGAAAAGACTTCAGGTATTTCATTGAGCTTGGCTGTTATCCGCTTCCTCCAGTCAAGTGGAATGGGTGAATCACCAAAATTATACTCCAGTGTTGATTTCTAATTCTCTGCTTTAATAACAGCTTCCTGAGTCAAGATGGTAGGTTTTGTTCCAATGTCGGCGATGACTGCCATTGGCTGAATCAGGACATCTTGCTCAGACTCGTTCTTCATGATGACAGGAACTGTATATGGGGAACTATTTGGAAGGGTAACCAAGCAGTTCTGAATGCAAAGACCTCCAGGGAGCGGTGAAACAGGATGTTCAATTATGCCCCACTGGACTGTGGGCGGGTGGCTGATTTTTGCAGAGCCCTCTAGAACAATGGTGCGGCCCGCAGGAATGAGAACTGGGTCCTTGCTCATCAGTCTCACAACACCGGCACTGCCCCTCTGATTCTGTTGATGTTTTAATTTTAGGAGCTTCAGTACGGCTCGGTATCCCGGGACACTTGGCTGGAAGGACGTGAAATCACTGTCAACATACTGCGTGTATAGGGTCTCGAGAGTGTTCATGCCAATAAGCACAGATGATGGGTTTCCTGGACACACATCAGGAACTACGAGTGCAAGAGTTGGCACTGCAAATTCAGCCCCCAGAAATTCTTTGGGAAATGTCACAGTTGCTTCAACGTAGCCCAAGTATGGTACAGACTGACCGGCAGCACCTTCCACTTCAAGCAAGTTATGTAATGGCTTAACTGGTTGATCACTGAGGTTTTTGTTGTAGAAGGAAACCGGAACCGTAGTCACTTGAGAACCTGTGTCCAACCGACAGCAGCAATCACGTCCAGCAAGATTCACCATGGCTGTACATTTGGATCCAATAAGTCCTTCTGGTAACTTATTGAGAGTCCTCCTCACAGTTGATTTTAAAATGTCTGCATACTCAGCAGTCCCCTTTTCTTTGGAACAGGTTTGATCCCCTCTGGTCCCCGTTTGTCCCACAACAGGAACCGGACTTAGTTTAATGGATGCTGGCGGAAGTTATTCTGTTTCTGAGCAAACTGTTTCTTCTTTCTTGCTACCAGAGTGGGATTCGGTTGATTCTCACACTGTGGACGTATATGACCATCCTCACCACATCTGAAACAATAACCAGGCTTGGACTGAGATGAGGCGTCATGACGTGTCTGCTTTGCAGGGGGTTTCTCTGGTTTACCAGGCCGTTTACCGAAGTACTGAGGTTTTAATTGAGAGGTGGTCATATTTGGCTGGTTGGCAGTCAATAATATCAGCTGCCGTTGTACATCTGCTAGCTGCTGCGCCAGCTGCTGGGTGATGCTGGTTAGGGCGGCTACTGCTCCTTGCTCTTCACTGTCAGCGGTTGCATACTGAGCGTTGGTGGCTACTTTCTGTCGTGAGGACCCTAGATGTTGCTTCATTCGAAGTGTTTTTGCAGCTTCTCGGTCCTCTTCAGTGCGCAAAAGAAGCAATAGTTCAGCAAAAGTAGGTGGGTTGGCCTTCTTCTGCTTTAGCTGGAGCTCAGCAATCAAGTTGTCATCCCAGCAGCCCCGACAAAACTGGCTTAACAAATGTTGATTGATGTTAGACTCCAAGACTCCCCCTCTCTTCACAGCTGCATTCAGAGAAACTTGAAGCCGTTGGAGATAGGAAGATGGGTTTTCCCCAGCATTCTGAAAAGTGTCCATAAATTTAGCGTACAGCTCATCACCATCTTGAACAGTGCCAAATGCTGAGTCAAGCACATCCAGGTACAAAGCAGGTAAGGTTTCAGAGCTTAAGTGTTTAGCTAGGTCTGCAGCAGGCGGTAACAGGCTGTCAATAATTTTTCTTGAGCGTTGCAGATCGGACACAGAAGGGTCCTTCAGAAGTAATTCTACTCCAGACCTCCAGGTTTCAAAGTCTGCTTCATGAGGAGGTTTAGGGACTCGTCCCGAAAACACTCTGAGTCTCTGGTGGTGTGATGCAGCATCATCACTTTTCTCAATGTGCTCTACAACATAGCGCTGGACCTCAGGTGGGTGGATATCCAGGTTGGAAATGGATGGTCGTGGCCCAGGTTGTGAGGTAGTACCTGATTGGTAGGTGAATGACTCTTGTTTCATGCTGGGCACGGCACTGCCTGAAGAAGGACCAGTAATGGTTGGCGGTGGTAAGGCTGATGGCTTCACCCAGGGCTCTGTTGGCAAGGTAATGTCCTGGGTGTCCTTGACCTGTGGCACCGGCTGGAGCGAAGCGATGGAGTGACCAATCTGAGTCATCATGGCCTTCAGCACCTCCCCATACTCTTTCCCGGTCAATTTGGCCAAGTCCTTCAACTCAGACATGTATGATAATGTTTTATATTTTGCTTCATGCGCCGTACAGACTGTTGCTAAGTCAGAAATGCAATATGTTACTGTTTGATCAGTAGAAACCAGTGTGTGTGGTAAAGACGGTTCTAGAGCTTTGATAGCAGCACCGGAGGAAAACTCTACCACCAATGTTGCATCAAACTCTGAATCAGGTGCAGAAATAATTTCATGTTTTTCAATTAAGCCGTATGATTTCAGAAAGTCAAGGGCTTCTTCTGTATTTTCTATCACTTGTATGCCTTCAACTAGTACAGCGTTAGGGATTTTGATACCACGCTTAAGAAAGACATCCATGATATCAAAAAGAAAATGACCAAATAACCCAAATTAAGCACAAATCAACGTTCTCCTGCCTAGCTCGCCATTTTGTAGCACTACTTTATGAAAATGCTGATATAGGAATAAATAAAATTAAAGCTATAATCATCAGAACATCAGAAGATTTAAGTTCAGCTCTGGGAGAACGTTGAAGAGGTGCTTAATGAGACTCAACACAGAATTCAGGTGAAAAAAATAGGGTGTAATATATATGGGAAGAAAATATTTACAATATTTACAGTTGTACACAAAAAAATACAAACAAGACAGTTCAGTTTTTCCAAATGAATGAATACATAATTGGTCACTAAACTGTGGTCTGCGATTTTTACTTCATGTAGTCCCACAAGGCTGTATTATTGTCAAAAAAAGGTTGATTATGAGCAAAAGCTGAATGATACTGAAAAGTTAGTATATGGATGCATGTGGGTTGGGGGAAACGAGCTGCAGTGCCTCCTACCGCACTGATGGGAGTTGCAGTCGCTTCTTTCCGGGCTGAGGCACGAGGCCTGTCTCTAGCTCGCCACCCAATATATGGGAACCAAGGAACCTGGCCAGTTCCGTTCTTTACAAGGCTCAAAACAATTGCATCGATCTTCGGTGATAGAAGTATCTGCAGCAGCTCCATACAGTCACCAGCCCACACTAAATACAACAGTGAGCGGCCATACTTATTGAACTCTCACCGGAAGTCTCATGGGAAAATCTCGTGGGAAAATATTGCGGCAACTCTCGCGAGATTACAGACTTAGTGCCTGATGGAGGAATTTTAGAAATGAAAAAAATGAAGGAGAAGCCTTAAAACAGCTTGGTTACACAAACATGCTGTGGCTCTGACTGCAGCGCTGAGAGGGACTCCTGCGTTAGCGGGAGAACGGGGTTGGGACGGGGGTGGCGCCCCACGGCAGTACCAGCCGCTGGAGGACAAGAGTATGAACGATACGTGCTTTCATGTAAGAGTCTCCAAAAGTCGCTAGATTTGTCGCTAGTCGCTTTTTTGAAAAAGAGTCGCTGGAGGGGTCTGAAAAGTCGCTAAATATAGCGACAAAGTCGCTGAGTTGGCAACACTGTGAAGGCAATATCTGGCAGCAGCTCTCTTCCCCCGCCCCCCTCCCCTCCTGCGTACGTAGTACAGGACCTTACCGGCTCACTTTCAACCCCTGGTTAAGACTAAAATTATTCATAACTCTGATCGCTCTTCCTGCTGCTCTGTTAACATGAACTGCAGCAGGAATTACTGATGCTGAAACATCTCAGCAGAAGGTGGAGTTTTTATCGTCCGCTGCTCAGATGGGCGTTGGGATTTTTATGCGTGAAAAATGCCATGTTTGCATGTGTGTGAAGTCAGTGACGGTCAATGCGTGATAGTTGAGAGCACTGATCTATCTATCTATCTCTCTCCTAAACTCTCCAAACACCAAACTAACTGTCTCAAACTAAATAACCACTATCCAAACTCTGCTATCCAAACTATCAAAACTCTATCCACTCTCTCAATTGACCGCAACTCGCCTACAACAACCCACATTTTGAAGGGAGCCTGTGGGGTTTCTAAAGCTGTCGAAGCCGCGCCAACATCTGAACCACTTCCCGAAGCAGTCATGTGGTACAGCCGGCCAGCGAGGCTTCGGACATCATCGTTTTCGGCTCCTCCCCTAAATGAAGCAAGCCTCGATACGCGCTTCACGGAAACGCCCCCTCCATTACTCGACACTAGAGAGTGACACGGGAGTGGATTTTCACTCCTGTCCCGTCCCACTCCCACTGATAAAAATTGTGTCCCGTCCCAATCCCGGGCCAGAGTAGAAAAAAAAGTCCTGTCCCGTCCCGCTCCTGGTAAAATTACTCCCACTCCCATCCCGCTCCCATTCCAAATGACTCCCGCTCCTGCGCCACTCCCATTCTTGTTGTTTTCATTAAGTTTTCTGGCAATACATTAAACCTGAATGTCTATGAAGGGTCAGTTAAGTTTCTGCTTTAGCTGTAGTAAAGGCCAGTTAAAGTAAAAGGAATAATAATAAATAAATAATAAAAGTAACAAACAAGAAAACAGACCATGCCTATCTTAGTTGAATAAACAAAATGTACAATGTTGCCTTTTACTAATTCATTAAGTAATTTTTTTCACATGAACAATGAAGTTACTTTTATGTATCAAATTGCTGAAACTAAAGAATAATGCACCGAGAAAGAGATCTATACTCAATTAAGAAAAAAGTGCATGATGGCATTACTTTCAGAATTTAGATAATGTACCTCAATGGTTCATAAACTCAGTTTAGTAAAAGAAAAAGTTGAATATCATTCAAGCATATTAGTATTTTTCCATTTGCAATAAAATATCCATGAACTAATTAGGGTTTACTATCAGAACCAATACATTCATCGAACATTAAAAACATTCTTAGACAGACCTCTCAACTTTTATCAAAAATTGAAAGTGAGATTATGTTAATTTTCGGGGGTGATGCGGAGCTGGAGGCGGAGCTAACTGGACCCAGGAACAGCCGGTCCAGTCAGCTCCGTCTCATTTTCATCCAACCAGACATGGAAGTAGACATGTTTTACTTTTGTTAAAAAGTGAAATAGAAGTGTTAACACATTGTTCAGTTAGTGGGTTAAAACAGAAAAAAACACAACTGTTCAAATAATACTAAATAAAATAATAAAGTAATTTTAAGTTATTGGCCGTATTATTACACTGTTGCAAATTGGAACATGAGTCCACGAAACACGTTTTACAAGCAGGGTACTGAGTGTTAACACCGTGACATTCAACTCTCCTCAAGTTTGTTAATATTTGCAAATTTACAGTCGCTCTGTGTGTTTAATAGATAAGTCCTTACTTCTGACTTTGCGTTGCAAATCCAACTTTTCCAGGTTGAGTTCGCCACTAGAAGTTGATCCCCCCCATTCTGTTTTTGAGCGCTGGCGGAAAAAATAGACCGGAAGCACTGTTGGCTTCTGGGTCGTGTAGTTCTTTTGACTTGCATTATAGTTTAGGTTTCTTGGAAAAAAACTACAAAATGGCGGCGGCGAACCTATATTTTTGATTTTCTATTTTATCGATAGAAAACTAGGCATCGATCCTAGTTTATTGTACCTGCTATTGGTTTACTCCCGCTCCCGTCTGCTCCCGTTGATATTTAATCCTGTACCGTCCCACTCACGTGATATTTACTAATGTTGACTCCCATCTCTACAGTCGACACACGCCTCGAAGCCTCGGCACATAACGTAACATCACTAGTATTCACCCTGATGTTCTTCTGTTGCTCGGTACTGCAAGTATTCTCCTGCCGAACTGCCAGTTCCTGCCATCGCCACCCTCCAGCCCGGTACAGACTGTTGGGTTATCCATCCTCCACTATCCACAACCTTCAATAAACTCTCTAAACAAAGCTCTGCTTGCGTGTGGTTGTGTTCGGGTTCACATAAATCATGACAAGCCCATATATTCCAAGGACCGTGGACGTCATGTTTCCTTAGTAACCTCATTTGCTTATTGTGCAAAGTCCACTTTAACCAAATCTGGTAGTTCCATTGACAATTCCTGTATCTCTCCCACCTTCCAGCTGCAGAGCCCTGGCGCAATCATGGACAGCCCTCTCCATAATCTCCTTCACTTTCCACATCCATAACATTACCTGGTTACTTTCATATTTGCAGCATCAAGTAAGTTCTTCCTTCGCACTTTTGCCAAACTGGTCCACAGTCCACTCACCTTTCCACTTTACAATTTCAAAACCCTCCATAAACTGCAGCTAATTCAAAAGACAGCATCTTGCATCATTACATCATCTTCTTCACACCTGTACGTTAACTCCACTGTCACATTCAATATAAATCAATCCTATGATCATACAAGGCCAACAACAGCCATGGACAAAGAGGGACACATAACCAACACTATCATGAGATCATACATTTTAATTTGACACAGATTGCACATTACAATAATCAGTCTCTGCTTTGCCCGTTATTGCTCACCAATTAATTATCACAACTCATGAGTTTATAAAAAGGCATTAACTTTTTTGAAATTTATAAAAACGGTTATATTTTAGCCCAGTG
Source organism: Fundulus diaphanus (assembly GCA_037039145.1). NCBI lineage: Eukaryota > Metazoa > Chordata > Actinopteri > Cyprinodontiformes > Fundulidae > Fundulus > Fundulus diaphanus. The sequence continues at coordinate 54,099,829 of CM073133.1, forward strand.
ACATGTCCAGGATGGACTCTGTGTCTGGTAGCCGTCCATCTTTCTGAATGGACGGCTACCAGAAATAATGGCAGATGAGGGAGATGGTGCAACTGGTTCCAAGTTGACCTGTGAATCCAGTGAATAAGTTTGGCTCTGCCTGAGGATGGTCCAACTTTGGCCAGCTTCTGGGGTCACATTTGTTCTGAAGAGCTTGGTTAAAACCGTTTTGTATTTAACATATAAGGGCTCCAGCAGGGAAACTGAGTAGGAGGCTTTGTTCAGTGTTAGAAAAGTCTTTGCTAGCTTTGATCCAGAAACAGGAGTCTGCAGTGATGTGTCTTTGTAACACTGTGCATGATTTGTAAAGAAAAACATCCAAATCCACAAACAGTGTGGAAAAGGAAGTCACTACATGCTCTGCGCTGAGCTCTTCTGCATTAAAAGCTTTTCCAGAAATCTTACTTAGATTAGCCATATTTGCTGCTGAATCACTAAACCACCTGGCTTAGCTGTAAGTTTTTATACGGCTTTTCAACTAGCACAGGGAAGAATTACAGACATGAGCAGCCACAAGAAGAAAGAAATATTTTAGGTGGTAAATGTAAAATGATGTAGAGAACAAGTGGGTTGTACTAAGCCACTCTTCCCAGGTGAATAACTGCCAAATGCTAAGATACTACTAAAATTCAGTTTGTTCCATGAGCTTTCAGAAATGCTTGGATTTGATACTCAACAGAATCCAAAGTGGTGGAACATACTATCTGGACCTGCTGTGGTCTCTGGGCGGCAGGAGGTGATGTGAAACATGGAGGATAGCTTAGAACCAGAACCTGTTTCTTAACTCCAGGGGATCTCTGGGATTGAGTCCAAAAGGGCAGGTAGTGAATGTCAGATGATTCAAAGAGGACTGATGTAACATGAGTTTGTGCACAGAAAATGGAAGGGATGTTTGGCTCAAGGAATCCAACCTCCAGTTCTTTTCAAACAAGAAACATGTTTATCATTTCTGATCTTCAGCTTCCGACAGGAAAAAACATTATGGTTACCATTCTCCTTTTCATGTACATAAGAATCAATTCAGCAGTGCCTATCACAAATACTCTCTAATGAAGTAAGATACCAACATTTTCATGTTTTTCTAAGGACTGTTTTTCTGGAGCTGTAAAGATTTGAGCGGGTGAACCCGATATTCAGCCAGACACAGAGATACATTAAAAAAGGTTTATTATGATGATGCGTGGTGATGGGTGAGGCAGACAAACAGAACCAGACTTGCCAGATGAATCTTGGTAGAAGGAGCAGGCAGGGATGAACAGGAGACTAGAGAACTAACTAGTCCATGTATTTCTTACTTCAAGGCTGGACTATTTTAACTCTTTACTATTAGGAAGTCCACAAAATGCAGTTCAAAGCCTTCAGTTGATCCAAAGGTTCTGATGAAAATCAACAGGAGGGATCATATTTCTCCAATTTTAGCCTCCCTTCATTGGCCCACTGTTAAATCAAGAATAGAATTTAAAATTCTTCTTCTAACGTATAAAGCCCTTAATAATCAAGCTCCATTATATATCAGAGCTCAGATTACCCCGTATGTTCCTAACAGAGCACTTCGCTCTCAGACTGCAGGTCTACTGGTGGTTCCTAGAGTCTCTAAAAGTAGAATGGGAGGCAGATCCTTTAGGTATCAGGCTCCTCTCCTGTGGAACCACCTCCCAGTTTTGGTCCATGAGGACGACACCCTGTCTACTTATAAGGCTAGGCTTAAAACTTTCCTCTTTGACAAAACTTATAGTTAGAGTGGCTTAGCTAATATTGAGTTATCTCTGTAGTTATGCTGCTATAGGCTTAGGCTGCTGGAGGACATCAGGGTCTATTTTTCTCACACTGCTGAGTTCTCCTACTGTTCTCCAATTTGCATTGCTTGTTGTTATTACATCCTTTACCTTTTTGTTCTCTGTCATTTTTTTCTTCATAGTAGGTACACCTGGTCTGGCGTTCTGTTGTGACATCATCCAGGGAAGACAGATCATCCGCTATTACCATCTAATGTAGAACAGGTTACTGGATCAATGTCTGCTTCTGTGCTTTCTGTGTCTCTGCTCTGTCTTCTCTAACCCCCAGTTGGTCGAGGCAGATGACCGTTCAGACTGAGCCTGGTTCTGGTTTTGCTGGAGGTTTTTCCTTCCCGTTAAAGGGGAGTTTACAGAACATGTATACAGATTGGTCAAAGGTTCTTCCACAATGCAGATGACTGTCCCTGTGGCTCTACGCTCTTTCGTGAGGAGTGAAGCTGCTTGTCAAGACTTGATGCAATCTACTGGGTTTCCTTAGATGGAAAACATTTTGACCAATCTGTATAATCTGATTGAATTTGACTTTGGAAACTGCCTTGAGATGACATGTATCATGAATTGGCGCTATATAAATAAAATTGAATTGAAAAAATTGAATTGAATTCTTCTGTCCTCCTCTCGTTACCTGTATTAATGGCACCTGTTTGAACTCGTTATCTGTATAAAATAAACCTATCCACAGCCTCAAACAGTCAGACTCCAAACTCAATCATGGCCAAGACCAAAGAGCTGTCGAAGGACACCAGGAAGAAAATTGTAGACCTACATCCAACTGGGAAGAGTAAATATCCAATAGGCAAGGAGGTTGGTGTGAATAAATCAACTGCAGGAAGAATTGTAAGAAAATGGAAGACATACGAGACCATTGATATTCCCTTTCGATTTGGGGCCCCCAAGCAAGATCTCATCCTATGCGGTAAAAATTACTGATTGTGAGATGAGGCCTCATGAGGCATTGAACCACTTGAGCTAATTGCTTCAGCAAGTTTATGAGGCTTCAGTTGCTCATGAAACCACCTAGTGGCCAAGTGCACAGTCAGGAACATAAAATGTGAAGCTTGCATGTATTGTTACTCTTTAGGGTCCTTGGAAATTATTATTAATAAGTAATAAATATCACATGGTTATTTGTTATGATTATCACATGTATATAATAAAATATGTTTCAACATTGCCAGGGTTCTCTGTATGTGCCTGCTCTAACTCTGCTCCTCAGGTGTGTCTAGTTGGTTGTGGGGGCGTGGTCCACACCTGCAGCTCGTTGGAGGCGGCTTCCTCTGGCTTCTTAAGCAAGGCACTGACAGATGGAAGACGCCAGAGCCTTAAACCAGTCGTGGTACGACATGGCCTCTGACCAAGCCTTGGAAACCTGTTTGTGAGTCTTGTACACACAACTCTGACTAATTTTGACTCTCCTGTTTTTGTCATAGTTTTTGTGCTGGATGCACTTACCTGCCTTGACGTTCCGTCCCAGAAGTAGTGATGGCGAGATGAAGCCTCATGAGGCATTGAACCACTCAGCCAACTGGTTCGAGAAAAGGTTCATTTCTTGATGGTTCATGTGCACACAGCACCACCTACTGGCAAGTTGTATAATCACAGCCAGCTGTATCTTAACACGTGTGATGCATTAATTTTTGTCTATTATGGCTCTTGGGAATGACTTCACAGAAGGTGTAGGACGAAATCATTTGTCTACATAAATTTTGTAAACACATGTGTACAATAAAATATTGTTTGAATGTATTCTCTGTGTGTAATTATTCCCAAAATAGGAGTGTCATGTGATATGGCATGTTGTGTAATAATGTTTTTCTGTGACTCTACAAAAATGGCATAGCCTTAATCAGGCAGAGGACAGTGAAAGTGCTTATGGAACTAGGGAGGGGTAATGAATAGGCTGATGCTTGTGTAACATGGATGATTTCATGCATTTTTATTAAGAAACAACAATTTCTCCACAGTTTTTGGTTTCAAACGATTTCTCTTTTTTGATACTACTTCTCCAGCCTTTGAAAAGACACGCTCATATGGCACAGATGATGCCGGGGTGCATAAATAAATAAGTGCAAGTTTGTACAGATTGGGGTACAGTGACCGATGATTAGCCCAGTACTCCAGGGGGTTCTCCAGCCTGCTTATGTTCGCCTCTGAGAGGTAGCGCTGGACCTCTACGGTGGCATCTGCTGAGACATTTGGAGTCCTCTTTGCCTCCATGACACTAGTGTCCAATCTTTGCCAAAGTCTGCTACCTAAATGGAAACCACAGGTCAGGTTAGTAAGTGTTTTAATAGGAATAAGTAATCTCAAAATGTAATACAAAAGATTACCTCCACTGAATTCTTGAGAGGTGGAAGCCTGGGGAATCTCGTGAGTGTTCTCTTCTAGGTTCCGTCGGATTACGGTGGCACACTCTGAAGTCAAGCGCTTCACTGCTTCAGCAGCTTTTGTGTTGCTGAAAAATGCTATAACTTTAAATCGTGGATCCAGGAGTGTAGCCAGCGACAAGATGCTCATTGACTGGAGCATGTGCAGCTTCTCCCTGAGATGTCTGATGAGCTGCTCTCCTATTTGCACTGCTACTGCAGGTGCCGACTTGGTGTCCTCCTCCTGAAGGGCATTCTCTATCATCTTCAGGAGAGGGGATAACTTTTGATGCCGACACGTGTTGTTCTGCCGAGAGCTCCATGGTGGCGTCATAGAAAGGAGAGAGCAACGAAAGGCACGCTACAACAATATCAAACTCACTGGCAGTTAAATAGGGAATGTCAGTGTGCAATCCAGCCAATGCCGCTCCTACTGGCTCCCTCAACTCCACCAGACGGTGCAGCATCAAGTAGGTGCTGTTCCATCTCGTTTCCACCTCCTGCATCAGCTTGGTTGCTTGCATGCCCAGCTGAAGCTGCACTTGTGTAAGCTTCTCCTTTAAAGATACAGAAGAGTAGGCCATTAAGTCACTGCAGTAGGAGTACAGACAAACTATTAACATTATATATTGGAATAAAATAAAAGAGGATACCTTAGCAGTGGTGCTGCTTCTAAAGTAGCCAACCAGCTTCCTTGCTTTGGCCTGGAGGCCAGAGAGCGCAGGTTGGTGGTCAAGCGCCCTCTTCACAATAAGATTGAGGGTGTGAGCAACACAAATGTGGTGGCGAAGCTTCAGGTCTCTCACGCATGCCACCATATTAGGAGCACCATCGGTGACCATGCATGTCACCTTGCCTGAGATTCCCCATTCCTCCATCAGGGAGGCTTTCACACAAGCAATATTTTCAGCAGTGTGAGACTGGGGGAATGCCTGCACTCCCAACAACACCGAGCTCAGCTTTTCATTCTCCTCCACAAAGTGGCATGTCACTGCCAGGTAGGCATCCATGTTGATGGATGTCCACATATCTGATGTAAGGCTAACAGCAGCCACCTTCTCTACTTTAGCCTTAGCGTGCTCCTTAGCAGACTCATATTTGGCCTCCACCATGGCCTTCAGAGCCTAAAGGAAGAGATTATATATATATATATATATATACACATACATACATACATACATACATACATACATACATACATACATACATACATACATACATACATACATACATACATACATACATACATAAATGTAGTCATTCGTTTCATGTATGGACCCACACATACTTGCCTTGTAGGGAGAACATAATTGGGATCCAGCTTAGACACAAATGTCTTGAATCCAACGTCATCCACAATAGTGAAAGGCTGGGTATCCTTCACTATCATGGAGACTAGAGCTTCATCCAGCTCTGCTTTTCTGGTGGCTGGTTAAAAGGGAATAAATACAGTGTCTGTTACCTATCTTTATTTGCACAACAAGCAAACATCAGCATGCAAAAATTGTGAAAGTGTGTTTTTAATATAGTAATGAAATACCTTGGCTGGGTGAAGCTCCAGTTTCATCCCTATTCTCATGCAAGGCACGGTAGTGCCTTAGCATGGATGAGGTGTTATTATTGTACCCCAACTCCTTGGAGCACAATAAACACCTCACCTTTACACAAAATAAGAAACAGTGAAAAATACAGTTCCTCATAAGCAAACCTAATGCATCTGCAAATGTTCAGTTCACCTTACCTTGTTAGGGCTTATCAAATCAAAATGTTCCCACATAGGGGACATCCTCCTCTTTCTCGCCTTCTCCATCCTACTCCTATCCTGTCCTCGCACTCCTAAATCTCCTATGTATCTCTTTCCTAAACTCTCCAAACACCAAACTAACTTTCTCAAACTAAATAACCACTATCCAAACTCTACTATCCAAACTATCCAAACTCTATCCACTCTCTCAACTGACCGCAACTCTCCTACAACAACCCACATTTTGAATGGAGCTTGTGGACTTTTTAAAGCCGTCAAACCCCGCGCAACAATCTGAGCCACTTCCCGAAGCAGTCACGTGGTACAGCCGGCCAGCGAGGCTTCGGACGTCATCGTTTTCGGCTCCTCCCCCAAATGAAGCAAGCCTCGATACGCGCATTGCGGAAACGCCCCCTCCATTACTCGACACACGCCTCGGAGCCTCGGCACATAACGTAACATCACTACCCAGAAGGTTCACCAGTATCACAAGGCTCAGATTCTGCTCTGGCGCTCCCCCTCTTACTCACTGGAGGTTACCCAGCTGGGCTCGAGGTCCCCTACCCGGATACTGGTGTTCCCACTTCAACTCTGGTCAATCCATCTGTCACTCGACCCAGCGGAGGCTAGCTCCGGATCCCTCGTCAGCCGCTGCTGCCGCCCTCCAGCCACTAGCCACCTACTCCATCTAGAGCAGGCTCACAGGGTCTCCCCGACACTCACTCCTTCCCGGTTAGGTCCGCCCGGCTAATGGGTAAGCATAGCATGTTCTGACTGGTACTGGATTCTAGCCGATGATCTAACTACTCCGTTCTCTTACAGTCTCCTCCGCCTCGACGTTCAGACTTCGCAGCTGCACACATTATTTCGTCTTTTGTATTTGCACATTTCCTAATAAACTGTTTAAATCTATCTGCTGTCGCCTGGTAGTATCTGCATGTGGGCAAAACATCTGAAAACCATGACAAACATTTTCTCTGTTTAATGATTCTAAGAAAAGTACACTCATATGGCAGACTCTGTATTTCTTTCACTTTAGTGAAAAGGCATGGGTTTAAGTAGACAGACAGTGAAAGTGCTTGGGGAAATTGGAAGAGAGCACTGGATATGCTTGTTAAAATTGGACAAGTATGTGCAAAGTGGAAGATTTTATATAACTTATATATATTTATATTTTATATAAACTTGGGTAAAGTAGTTTATACCTCTCGCAGTAGTGAATTTGCCATTCTGCTGATATTGGGCTCTGAAATGTAATGCTAGACTTTGATAGTGGCATCAGTGGTTACGTTTTGCGTTTTTCTTGCGTCCGTTACACTCGTGTCCAAACAATGCCACGATTTGCTACTGACGAGGCGGCCTCTAGTTCTTCCCGTCTCATTCACTACGGCCTAATGACAGCACTCCCAGCAACAATGCACTGAGCCAAGCTTTTTCATCCACAAAATGGCATGTTACAGCCAGGTGGGCATCCATGTTGATGGATGTCCATGTATAAGACGTAAAGCTGACAGCTGCCACCTTTTCCACATTAGCCTTCACCTTCTTCTTAGCAGACTCAAACTTCTCTTCCACCTTGGCCTTCAGAAGCTAAAGTATATATATATATATATATATATATATATATATATATATATATATATATATATATATATATATATATACGATATACAGGTATATGGGTCGTGTATCCTTCACTATGATGTGAATGAGGAGTTCATCCAGCTCTTGTTTCCTGGCAGCTGGTTAAAGGGAATAAGCATAGTGGCTGTTACCTTTTTGCTTGTTATTTATTTGCACTATGAACTAAATTCAATTTAGAAATTGTGTGCATGTTTACCATTGCAAAACGTACCATGGCTGGATGTAGCTCCAGTTGTCTCCATAATGCCTCAGCATGGAGGAGGTTTTGTTATTGTACCACAACTCCTTGGAAAACAATAGACAGTTCACCTATGAATAAATTAAGAAACAGTGAAAAATACCGTTTTTGATAAGCAAATCTAATTAATTTTAAATATGTTATATTGACCTTACCTTATTGGGAGAAATCAAGTCGAAATTTTCATACGTCGGTGCTATCCTCCTTTTCCTAGCTGCCTCCATCCTCTATTCTCTCCTCACTCTCCAAACCTCTCTCCTTCTCTTCTCAAGTAAACTATCTAAACAATCTCAAAACTATCTCCAAACTGTCATGATATTTTTCTTGGACGAACCCAGACACAGCACGCACACACAATCAATCAATCAATCAATCAATCAAATTTTATTGTCAATTACAATTTGCATTGCAATCGAAAAATCAGTTCCAGTACAACGGTCCATCACATAAACAAACAAAAATTTTGGGGGGAACGATTGACTGAGGATTTGCGTTGCCAAGGAACGCAGCCAGTCAGCCGCTGCTAAATAGCGCTGCCGTCAAGGCGGCGCTATTTAGCAGCCTCCAAACAGCCCCGAACCCCGCCTGCACGGAGTTCACGAGGCGCTGCCTTTGAACTCTCGAAGGAAGAGCAACAACATGGGGGAAAGAGGGGGGGGGAGAAAAAAAGAGACAGATGTTTGCCTATTTATGCTCTAACCTATAAAGAGACAAACAACCGACACAAAAAAACCCTCATAACACGAAAAGCACTAATAACACAAGACAACATGTATGCAGAAGGTAAACATTTGAGACCTGTCGCGTGTGCGTAATTTATCAGTTTTATGAGTATCAGTTATGCGTGTGTGTATGGGCGAAAGTGTTTTTCTCCGTGAACACTCTCCAGAGGCCATTGTCCTTGATGTTATCAGCCGGCCCACAGTTCAGAGAAGCATCCTCAGGTGTCAGCGGGGGAGGGGGTTAGCCGGGGGCTTTTCTGAGCACTCTCCGCCATAACAATCCAGGAGTAGAGATAGGGAGGGAATCCAAATATGTTATTTGTTATGAGACAAGCTGCACTGCCTTTCCTGTCAGCTTTTAAGTCTTTTGCTGGCTCCACATAAATCCAATTTTCCAAATTATTGGGCTTTTTCGCGCTTCATTGCAGATTTTATCCCATCTCCCCTTAAGTTCAACCACCAAAGTCAGTCTGCGTTCCAACACAGGCAGCTTTTCGTCTTCGCTCCATTCACAGCCAGAGTGAGCGCGTCATGCAGCCGGCAGCCTGATCAAGGCCAAATGGCTCCGACATCCGCTGTATTTGCTGATACTTCAAAAATCCACAAAAACCAATAAGTAGAGATCCCAGTATCCTTAATCCAATGTGAAAATTTCAAACGTCCAGGAATGACAAGGTCGAAAGACACACCGTTTTCCTCCAGGAATTTAGGGTGTATCTCACAAAATAAATCAAATCACGACTGGACGGGTCCCCCTTTCGTTGCCTACCCGTCGAAAAAAAATTATCAATAGTATTGAGAGACCAGCTTACCAGATCCATGTTTTTCAGAGTTCGGTTGATATGAAGAAAGTGCTCAGAAGACAAGACATAGCAAAGCAGGAGAGGGGGGGGGGGGGTAAAAGCTGCAGAGAGAGAAAAGACACGACCGACCTCGGAGAGAGACAGAGAGCTAGTTCTTAAAAGTGAGTTTATTGAACAGTGTGGATTATGGATGACGATGGGACCCAGAGTCTTATACCAGACGAAGATGTAGGGTGCAGAAGCTGGCTGGCAGGAGTAGTGCGGAGAGTCAGACCTGGAAGGAACACTGGAGCCGATGACTTGAGACCAGGACGGTTCACTTGAGACCAGGACGAACACAGGAGCCGAGAACTTGAAACCAGGACGGCTCACCAGGAGCTGAGCACTTGAGACCAGGGCGGCTCACCAGGAGTTGAGGACTTGAGACCGAGACGGAACCCAGCAGCCGAGAACTTGAAACCAGGACTGAGCACAGGAGCCGAAGACTGAGACCACAGCGGAACACCGGAACCAGCAAAACCAAACTGCGGGCTGAGTTGGAATGGAGTCTCTGGCTGAGACTTAGCTGGAACAGTGTTTCAGGCTGAGGCTGGGCTGGAATGAGGTCTCTGGTCGAGGGTGAGCTGGAACAGAGCTGAAGCAGAGTCTCTGGCAGTGACTGAACAAAAATAAAGCTGAAGAAAAGTCTTGTGGCTGACTGAACAAAAAACAAACGTTGGAGCAAAGTCTTCTAGCTGACTGAACAAAAACTGAGCTGACAAAGGATAGTGACTGAAACGGAGCAGGAGTAGAACACTACGGACCGGCAACGAGAACAGAATGAGGTGGGTATATATAGAGGTGACAACAGGTGGAAACGAATCAGTGATAATTGCAGCCTGACAGGTGGAACCAATCAGGCTGCGCAGGGAAGAGAGAGAGGAAGGGAGGTTCAGCTTGCAGCCTACAAGCTGCATCCTGACACAAACTATCTCTAACCTATCTCTAAACTATCTCCAAACTATCAAAACTCAAGGCAAAATGTGAACTAAAGGCAGCTCTCCAACATGAAGCAACCCTCGATACGCGCTTTGCGGAAATGCCCCCTCCATTACTTGACACGCCTTGAAGCCTGGCCTCATCTCATAACATCCCTGGTCAAAATGATCACGAGAACATTGAGCAAAAATCCCAGAACTACACAGAGGATAAATGACCTGCAGAGCGCTGGGAGCAAAGTAACAAAGGCTTCCATCAGTAATACACAATGAGAGGGACTCCAATCCTGTAGTGCCAGGTGTGTCCCCCTGCTTAAGCCAGTACATGTCCAGGCTGGCTTGTCTGAAGTTTGCCAGAGAGCATATGGATGAGCCAGAAGAGAATTGGGAGAGTATCGTGTTGTCAGATGAAACCAAAATAGAACTTTTTGGCACAAACTCAACCCGTCATGTTTGGAGGAAGAAGAATGCTGAGTTGCATCCCAAGAAGACCATACCTACTGTGAAGCATGGGGGTGCCCATATCATGCTTTGGGGCTATTTTTCTGCAAAGGGTACATGACAACTGATCCGTGTTAAGGGAAGAATGAACGGGGCCATGTATGGTGAGATTTTAAGCCAAAACTTCCTTCCATCAGTGAGAGCTTTAAAGACTGAACGTCATCGGATCTTCCAGCATGACCATGATTCCAAACACACCACTCGGGCAACGACAGAGTGGCTCCATAAAAAGCATTTCAAGATCCTGGATTGGCCTAGCCACTCTCTAGACCTCCACCTCATACAAAATTTGTGGAGGGAGTTGATGTTCCTCCGTGTTGCTCTGCGACAGCCCCAAAACGTCAATGCTCTAGTGGAGATCTGCAGGGAGGAATGGGCAAAAATACCAGCTAGATTGAGGCAAAGCGGTGAAGACACACAGGAAAAGTTTGACCTCTGTCATTGCCAAAAAAGGTTATGCTGCAAAGTTTTGTTGTTGACCAAATACTTATTTTCCACCATAATTTACTAATAAATTATCTTAAAATCCTACAATGTGATAACCAAGAATTTTTCCCTATTTGTCTCTCATAGTTGAAGTGTTGCTATGATGAAAATTATAGACCTCTCTCATCTTTCCAAGTAGGAGAACTTGCACAATCAGTGACTGACTAAATACTTTTTCGACACACTGTCCCTCATCCTGGGTTCGAGACCTGGCCCATGGACCTTTGCCGTGTGTCTTCCCTCTCTCTTAACCTCATTTTTTGTCAGCCCACTGTCAGGTAAAGACCACTCATGCAACAAAAAATGTTAGCAAGTCTATATCCATTAACAGAGACAAATCAATTGATAACATAAACTAAAAAATTACATTACACGCCACAAGCCTGAGACGATCGTAACGATAAATGCGTCACTGCATGCGTCACTGCATTTGGGGCCAGCCGGGCCTGGCCCCACCAGACGTTGCTGTGAAGGTCAATGTTTGCAATAATCTGTGGGACATGATTGTTCTTTATAAAGCAATATTGTAAAAAAAAAAAAAAAGACTGATTACCTTACCAATAAATACTGTTAGAAACATTTGTGTCTATATATCTAAGTCAGAAAATTAACAAGCTCTGTAGGATAAATGCTCCTGAGGGGCCTTGATATTGTGGCTGGCCCACCAACGTTTGCTTAAATAATGGCCATCTGAAATCGTAGTGCGCATGCCCAACACGCTCTCAGTTGACAGCCGTGGGGCACAAATCCTGAAGCCCCAAGCTTGTATCAAAATACTAGAAATGAACATGTTACGTTTACGTCCTGCCAAATAGTGTGCGACCATCTAGGCAAGGCAAATGTATTTATAAAGCACCTTTCAGTACAAGGACATGAAAAGTGCTTTACATGATTATAACATTGGAAAATAAAAACAGGATAAAAGTGTTGTGCCATCAAGACATGAACAAAAATCAGAAAGTAAAAATTTGTTGGAAAGAAATGTAGGAAAATTTAAACAAAATAAAACATAGGAAAATGTAAACTAAAAGCAAATATTAATCTAGTGTTGGTTGTCCTTGCTAGGCCATTGAAGGATTAATGTGAATCATTTCTGTTCAGTGAATGAACAATATGAGTGAGCCTTTATTTAGAATTTTATGTATAAAAATGTAGTTACATTTAGCTTATATAAAATTGATTTTCTAACACATTGTTTTATGCTAATTTATCTGTTTCATTTTACATTGATCAAAGTCAGGTTGTAAAAAAAAATTGTTAAAAAATCAGTTAATAGGGTTTTGTGCTCCACTTAACTTATCGTGCCAGATACACTATCCATCCATCCATCCATTATCTAACACGTCCATCCCTTGTGGGGTCGCAAGGGGTTCAGCTGTCAATGGGCAATAGGCGGGATACACCCTAGACAGGTCGCCAGTCTATCGCAGGGCAGAGACACCACTGTATTTAATATTTAGTCTAGTTAAATTATATTCTGGATCGATTTACAAGCAAAAAGATTTAAAGTTTGTTAAATCAGATCATGTTTAATACATGTTTTATGAAGCAAATGTGTTCTACTCAAAGTATTCAGCAAAGAGATAAATGGACGCAATTTGGAATCCTGTCAACTGGGCCACTTTTATTATTAAGCTACAAGGTGGCAGCAGTTAACAGTTGCAACGGATTTACTGAGACACTTCTAAACTGAGCCTTTAATTGCTTTTAAGTCTTACTATGTCTTTAACATACGCTTATCTTAAAATTAAACCTGAAATATTATTTCATACTAAAGATATGTAGTCTAATGACAATGTAAAAAAGATGTACCTGCAATTACAACCAGTGTGCTGCAAAATATGGAGAGAAATCAGACTCAAAGCTTGGTCATACTTGATATGTACACCCTGTAAACCTATTTGTGTGTAGCTTTTGGTTCTCTCCATCCATCCATCCATTTTCCATCACAACGGTCCCTGTTGGGGTCGCGAGGGGTGCTGGTGCCTTTCTCCAGCATTCAGTGGGCAAGAGGCGGGGTACACCCTGGACAGCTCGCCAGTCTATCGCAGGGCAACACAGAGACAGACAGGACAGACAACTATTCACACACACTCACAGCTAAGGAGAATTTACAGAGGCCAATTAATCTAACAGTCATGTTTTTGGAGGTTCTCTCCATTTTTTTTTTTTTTTTTGGTGCTGCTCTAAGCATGTCAGCAAATGAGGCTGTTATAGAGGGCCTCAGAGCACGCCTAGCAACAGGGGAGGACAAACCGATCAATGGCGTTCCGAGAGCGAGCTATTTTTAGAACGTGACGTCATATCACGTGGTACGCAGTAGGGCAAACTTGCGTTGTCCTCCGCTCTTTCGCTGTAAAAGAGCTGTACGTTACCCTTGGTTTTACTCGGTAAAACGACTTTTTCCATGGTTTTTAAACATTGTTGTTATGGAACGTGCAACAGCGACTCGAGGTACGCTGATAGGCCGCATATGATGGGGATGTTGTGGGGCTGTGATGGTTAACGCAGCTCTGCAGCATTGCGTGGACATCGGGGGCAGTTCCCCTGGATTGGCAAATTGGGGTGGTGGTCCCCCTATTTAAAAAGGTGGACCGGAGGATGTGTTCCAACTACAGAGGAATCACACTCTTAAGCCTCCCTGGTAAGGTCTATTCTGGGGTTCTGGAAAGGAGGGTCCGTCGGATAGTCAAATCTCAGATTCAGGAAGAGCAGCGTGGTTTTCGTCCTGGCCGTGGAACACTGGATCAGCTCTACACCCTCAACAGGATCCTGTAGGGTGCATGGGAGTTTGCCCAACCAGTCTACATGTGCTTTGTGGATCTGGAGAAGGCATTCAACCGTGTCCCTCGAGGGGTCCTGTGGGGGGTTCTCCGAGAGTATGGAGTACCGAGCCCTTTAATAAGGGCTGTTAAGTCTCTGTATGACCGGTCTCAGAGTCTGGTCCGCATAGCCGGCAGTAAGTCAGACTTGTTTCCGGTGAGAGTTGGACTCCGCCAAGGTTGCCCTTTGTCACCGATTCTGTTCATAACTTTTATGGACAGAATTTCTAGGCGCAGCCAAGGTGTTGAGGGAATCCGTTTTGGTGGCCTTAGGATTGCGTCTCTGCTATTCGCGGATGACGTGGTCCTATTGGCTTCATCAGGGCGTGATCTACAGCACTCACTAGAGCGGTTCGCAGCCGAGTGCGAAGCGGCCGGTATGAGAACCAGTGCCCTCAAATCTGAGACCATGGTCTTGAGCCGGAAAAGGGTAGAGTGCCTTCTCCGGGTTGGGGAGGATGTGTTACCCCTAGTAGAGCAGTTTAAGTATCTTGGGGTCTTGCTCAAGAATGAGGGGAAGATGGAGCGGGAGATCGACAGGCGGATTGGTGCGGCGTCTGCTGTGAAGCATGCGCTGTGCCAGTCCGTTGTGGTGAAGAGAGAGCTGAGCTAAAAGGCGAAGCTCTCGATTTACCGGTCGATCTACGTTCCTACCCTCATCTATGGCCATGAGCTTTGGATCGTGACCGAAAGAACGAGATCCCGGATACAAGCGGCCGAAATGAGTTTTCTCTGTAGTGTGTCTGGGCTCTCCCTTAGAGATAGGGGGAGGAGCCCAGTCATCCGGGGAGGACTCAGAGTAGAGCCTCTGCTCCTCCACGTCGAGAGGAGGCAGTTGAGGTGGCTCGGGCCTCTGGTTAGGATGCCTCCTGGACGCCTCCCTGGTGAGGTGTTCCGGGCACATCCCACCGGGAGGAGGCCCAGGGAAAGACCCAGGACACGCTGGACTATGTCTCTCGGCTGGCCTGGGAACGCCTTGGGATTCCCCCGGAGGAGCTGGCTCAAGTGGCTGGGGAGAGGGACGTCTGGGCCTCCCTACTGAAGCTGCTACCCCCGCGACCCGACCCCAGATAAGCGGAAGACGATGGATGGATGGATGGATGGATGGATGGATGGATGGATGGATGGATGGATGGATGTATGGATGGATGGATGGAAAAACATTCAATATTTCAGTTAATAAAATCTTTATACCCTTATATATACATATGTAGTATGTTTCCTAAATCATTTGAATATCAACTGAGCTTTTTTTTATATCAGACTGAATGATAGCAGAACAGATGAGCAAGGTCATGAAAGAGAAAGAGATGGAGAGAGGAAGAGAAGCAGTTTAAGAGAGGGAGCAGAAAGTAGGCATCCAAAGAGAAGGAGAGAGAACCGAAGGGAGAGTCAGATGACTAAAATGACCAATTCTGATCTAGTGAACCTCATGTGTAATGACAAAATAAATGCATTTCTCAGAGAGGGCCAATGAACTGCCAGCAGATGCATAGGGCAGGGAAATCCCTAAGTTCCCTAAGCTAATTTCAGCTGATTTTTGTTCCATCTTTTCATTGTTAAAAAATATATATATATCCAGAGTGCTACCTGGCCAGAGTGAATTGGCTTGTCTAACTCTACCACATCAAGCTGTTTAACAACATCAAAAAAGTAATAAGAAGGAAAAGAAGAAAACATAGTAGAAGGACATAGCAACTGTATGCAGCTTAGCATGAAGATGCCTGTTTCAGAGAGTAAACTGAATGAAATGTGCCGACCAGGCACCAGTGGGGATGTTGGCATCCAAGAAAAGCAGAGTTGTACATCCCGGACCATATCTTCAGAATCAGAATCAGACATACTTTAATAATCCCAGAGGGAAATTGCTGTTTCAGTACCATCACCATAACATAACATCACAAACATTTCAGGGGGGAGACGGTTCACTGAGGCCGTGCAGCCAAGGACACTAGTGTATCCACAAGGCGCTGCCCTTATCAAGGCAGCACGCCCACCGAAGCGCCACTGATTCTATGTTGTTAAAAACAAAAGAGCATGAAACACAGCTACTAACTCTCCTATTGACTTTAACTGGCACACGTTGCTACCGATGTGAGGACATTAAACGTAGTGGTTCACGTTTTGAATGGTTAACGGTGATAAAAGCACCTGCTCCGAGGGAAAGGAGGGGGGGGGGGAGAAGAGCAAGCGCTGAGGCACAGAAATACGGTGCATGTAGTTAAAAAATGTAGAATTAATAAAAACGAAACTTATAAACAGACTAAGTGGCGTTTTAAACTGCATCTGGTTAGTAGAACTGTTTTATGATCCAGCGTGCAGCCATAACTGATTCTGAGTGAACCGGCCATCTGGCAAAATCTGAGCCACTTCCCGAAGCAGTCACGTGGTACAGCCGTAAATGAAGCAAGCTTCGATACGCGCTTTACGGAAACGCCCCCTCCATTACTCGACACACGCCTCGAAGCCTCGGCACATCACGTAACATCACTAGGTATTGACTTTAACTACATCATTCTGGCCCCTGCATTTTTTTAATTTTTCAGCCATTCTGTTTGAGATTTGCTGCTCTGTCGTGGCCAAGTCTCAGCTGTCAGACAGTCTCACATTTGACTCTTGAATACTTCAGTTAATTTTCAACTCAAAGACTGCACATTGTTGCTGAATAGATCTGTACTATCGCAAAGAAGAAAACTTTATTGTGAACCCAACGACCGTTTTATGCTTACATTACACAATTTTGGACCTTACCTCTGCTTTTGATACAGTTGATCATGTCATCCTGATAAACAGACTTGCTGGTGCTGTCTTAAAATGGTTTACATCCTACCTTTAAAATAGATCCTTTAGGATCTACATTAATCAAATCATGTCTGACTTATCAGATCTGCCTTATGGTGTGCCCCAAGGATCTGTTCTCTGCCCAATTTTCTTTAGGTCACATTATACATCGATTTAATCACGTCTCTAGTGATTTTTACGCCGATGACTTACCGTTATACTGTTTGCTTAAACCTTCAGAGTTCTCTTTTTTTATTTGTCAAGTCTAAGTGATTGCTTGGTTGAGATTAAAAATTGGTTTAATACAAACTGCTTACAGCTGAACTCCAACAACACTGAGACATTGTTGATTGCACCTGATGAAAGGATTCCTGAAATTAGAAAACACATTAGTTTCCTGGGATCCTCCATTAAGTTTAACCTAAGAAATCTGTTTCCATTGTTTTCACGTGGCTTCTGTTGACCATTTTAAAACGCAGCTAAAAACGTATTTGTATAGACTGGCTTTTCATTTAATTTAATGTTGTGTTTTTTCCTTTGTGTTTTGTGAAGCACTTTGTGATTTTATCTGTGAAAGGTGCTATACTATCAAAATTTTACTTACTTACATGTAGTCCTCATTTTGAGTTATTTTTTATAACCTGTAAACTGTGTACATCCCACCGCAACTGTGTACCTTAAAAACCGAAAAACAGCTTGCTGACCTGATAACAGACATGGAGAAAAAACCTTCCAGACTTATCATATTTCGTGGGGATTTTAAAAGCACAAACCTCTCAATGAACAAATAGCATGTAACATGTCCCGACAGATATAAAAAGACTATGGATAGCATACCACGTTTTCACATGAGCTGCTTTGGACATTTCTGATCACTGTCTGCTTCATCTCATGCTAACTTACTGGCAAAACATGAAAACTTCCAAGCCCGTGGAGGACTGTTAGGAAGTGGACTGATGAGTCAAAGCAGATATTACAGGCCTGCTTATACTGCAAAAATTTGAATATGTTGTAGTGCCATTGAGCCATGATGAAAAAAAAAAATCAGATTTGGAGCAACATGAGTTGGGACCCTCACAGGCACAAAGGACCTCCCCTCTCAGCAGGAGTTCTCTGTTGCCATAAAACTTTCCTCCCACAGGACAAAGCTCAGTTTGCTTCTTCTTGCTGGAGCCCTTGAGGGGGACTGCCACCCCTTCTTCACCTTCCTTTCTTGCCTGAGACAAAGGAGGAGGGAAACGGGCCAGAACCAGGATGGCCACGGGCCCAAAAGATAGGAACCAGCACCTGGGAGAGATCCCTCTTCGCCCGGGGGATATGACCGGGCAAATCAGAGTTAAGTCTGCTGTCTTAACCTCAGCGTCAGGCGCAGGAGGGAAGAACCCTGCCATGCTCCAGACGGAGCTGAAAAACCAGCAAGGAGCCACTTCCCCCTGCTGAGAGGAAAACCTGCTGAAATCGTGACTGCAACCGGGTCAGAGACGCTGCAGGACATCCAGGCCTTGATCAATGCTCCACGCTTCGGCAAGCTCATGGCTACATGCCTCCAAGCTGCCCGACCACGCTGTCGGTTAGCTCATAGCTGCAGAGCTGCACGCTAGCCCGCTGCTGAACAGACCAACGATTTTCCCTGCTTTTCAGTACTCCTTCCTTGGATGGCCAAAGTGAACTGAACTCACATGAGGCACCGACAGGTTGGACAGAGAGACCCAAAGGGAAAGGTTACATATTGGAAAATGTTTGTGATGCGTCCACATGGTGTTTTAAACAAAGGGGCTAATGGAATTAGCCCATGCTAGCATCCTGTTCCATGGCATTGCTGATATGGTCCAAATGTGTTTTATGGTTATAACAAACATTATCTCCACAGGGGTTTCATACATTGATGGGATATTAATGTTTATGTTATCCGGCCACTCATTATGATTAAAATAAAAGTCGAAGCTTCCAAAGTCAGCGCTGAAAATCCACTAGCCAAAATGCTATTTAGCTCCTGGTTAAATCCGGTTCCGGACTTTCAAAGGAGCTTGTTTTAAAGCATAAGGCTTGTTTGTTTCGCTTCACCGTCATTCGATAGTGCTATGTGCCTTATTCCCGCATTTATATTGAATATTAATGTCGGTTTAAAGGCGTTCTGGTTAACTTAGGAGTAACCGATTTTAGCGACCGATCGCTGCAGCGACCCCTAGCGTCTGGAGGTAGAATCGCATAAATAAAATCTACCGTCCCTCAAGTAAATGATTTTACTATGCAAATCATTCTTTAAAATGTTATTTTCTCAAATAATGTTTTGTGTAACTCAGGATTGGCATTGTGAATGGGTTTAAGTTAAAAGAACCAAAGTTCATCTTAAAGAATAAGATGAACTTTGGTTCTTTTAACTTAAACAAAATCTTATTTCATCAACTAATGTTTTGTTTAACTCAGGATTTGCATTGTGAATGGATTGAAACACATGCCAAATATTTTTCTAAATTAGTTAAGCTAATTTAACTCCATTCCATGCTTTTTGAATCAGATCTGCAGTGTACAGGATTCACTGAATTATTCTGATTATGATCAAGCACTTTGTTTTGTCTTTTGTTTGTTTTGCATGTAAATAGTTCGTTAGCTTAGTTTCTTTTTATCTTTATTTTGCTTAGTAGTTTAGTTAAGTTTCACTAGCCTAGTAGAGAGGATTTGTTAATCGAAATATAGTGTTAATTCAGTTAAACAGCATTATATAGTGATGTTCCCTGGATGTTCATTTTATTTCTGTTATTAAATTCTTGAACTTGAAGAAGTGTTCACTCTTTTATTCTATGTGTGCAGAGTTAAAAGATCGCTAGTGCTCGAACTCATCCCTTTGAACCATTGTCCTGATATCAGCTTAAGAGCTGATTATCACCAGACAATACTTAACAGACAGAGAGTTATTTATGAAACATTAAATAACTTTAAACAGTGTATAATTGCACAACAATGTTTAAAGCTTTATCCACTGACCTAAATTTACTGAAACTGTGACATCATCCATCAATCCAAAAAAGGTTAAAAAATAAAACAACTGGACTTCTATTCTGAAGCTGAAGATGTTTCGCTTCCTATCCAAGAAGCTTTCTCAATTCAAAATGTTTGGAGTGTGGAGTTCCAAGTTTTATAGACCTGCTGGCAGGCCTCATTAGAGCTTAGATTCACAGCTAAATTCACCTGGAACTGATCACCCCTCACAATGGAGAGGGGAGATCACAATGACATCATCCATCAGTTTTGTGAGGACATGTGTGTGCAGACCAAGATCTTTTGCGCATTGAACAACACACCATGGTTTTCTTCATATCTGAGGAAGGTGCTTCAGACCAATGAAGAGGCTTACAACAGTGAAGACCAAGTCCTATATACGCAGACCAGGAACAATCTCAAAATGGAAATCAGAGCAGCTAAGAGTGTCAGGGTTTAGTGTCAGGCTTTTGTTTACTATTATTATTATTTTCAGTTTTTCCTCTTTGTTAGGGTTTTAGTTATGATTTGACTTTATTTTCTGTTAGTTTTCAGCTCCTCCTTCCCCTCACTTAGCTTTCCCTTCACTCCCTCTGCAGTCAGTCACACCTGTTAGTCATTAATCAGTCAGACTCATTTCACCTGCCAGCCTCCCTACTTAAGCCTCCCTCTGCTTTGACTCCTCTGCCGGTTCGTCATCAGACAACACTTACTCCACTCCTGTCTGCCTGGTTTGCTTCTGCTAGCTGTGTGTTTCCTGCCTCAGTGTTACTTTGTTGGTCTCTGCCTTCTACTGGATTTAACCCGTCTCACCTCTGGACTTCAGGTGGAGCTGCTATCCTGTTATTATTCTGGCCTGCAAGTATTCATCCTGCCCAGCTGCTATCCTGCTGTAATTCTGGCCTACAAGTACTCATCCTGCCCGGCTGCTATACTGTTGGGACTCTGGCCTACAAGTACTCATCCTGCCTAGCTGCTATCCTGTTGACATTCTGACCTGCAAGTATTCACCCTGCCTTGCTGCTAATCCTGCTGTCATTCTGGCCTACAAGTATTCATCCTGCCCGGCTGCTATACTGTTGGGACTCTGGCCTACAAGTACTCATCCCGCCTAGCTGCGATCCTCTTGACATTCTGACCTACAAGTATTCACGCTGTTCTGCTATCCTGCTGTGGTTCTGGCTTGCAAGATCCTCTCTACCGTGCTGTGGATCCTGCTGCTGTGCTCTGGTCTCCTCTCTACCGTGCTGTGGATCCTGCTGCTGTGCTTTGGTCTCCAAAAACTCTCTCCGGGCCGTCATCTCCTGCCTTCATCTACACCCCTGTTCCAGCTTAGTCCTGCCTTCCTGGTTTCATCATCCACTACTCCATCTACCTTTCAATAAACTTTCAATTTTAGCTCCGTGTGTGGTTCTGAGTTCATTGAAGACATATCCTGACAAAGAAGATATACTGTAGTAAGAGTTTAAAAGCGGTTTCTCAACTTATGACCCAGCAGCAGTCTAGAAATCCTTGAAAAGTGGTACAAACATCACAAGCTACAGGAACCTGTACTCCAAAGCTGTGAAGACCACCTCTACTGGCTGATGGACATTCACACCTTACTTCTTCATAAAAGGACTACCTGCACCCCCACCTACAACCCACACCGGGATCCTGTTTCTGGACTTCAGCTCTGCCTTCAACCTCATCAACCCTGACACCAGAAAATCACTTAGCTCACAACGCTGGCCTTGACCTGTCACTGGATCACCAGCTTCCTGACAGACCAGCAGCAGCAGGTGGGGCTTGGGAGCAGCTTCTTCTGCACAAGAACCATCATCACTTCTCTCCCCACTTATTTTCTCCTCTCCCTGTACACAAATGACTGCACCTCAGGGGAGCAGTCATTTTGCAGGTGACACTACTGTCATTGGTTTCATCTAGGTCAGTGATGAGTCCGCATATAGATAGGAAGTGGATAGACGGTTCCTCTGGTGTATTCAGAACACTGGGGAGCTTAAGAATGCAGCGATGACAGTTAATGTCTGGAGAATTCCCCCCACACTGCCTCCCCTCATTATCCTCAACAACACTGTTTCTGCAACAGATCACTTCCGCTTCCTAGCAACCACCCGAACTTATTCCTCAATGATAAAGTCTGGGATTTGTTTGCCAGCCTTGGAATCTTTGCTGCAAGTCTTCCCCACCACTCTTTGTGCTCTTTCCTGTCTGAAAACTGCAAAAAAGGACCACTAGTGCCACAAAATCCTTTAAAAAGCAAAACAATTTGAAAATAGTTTAAGATTCTATCTATTCTATCATTTTTGGATATGTTTAATGAAAAGTAGCCTTGTTATCTTTTGTATCACTTTCTTACTTTCATTAGTGGAATCGAAAGTTAATTAGTTGGATGTAAAACATTGTGTAGGTCCGCACTTGTCTGTTAAGGATAGTTTTTAGGGCAGTACTCCTGCGCTGCTAACTGAGTAATTTGATATAATTTCTTGCAATCAATATTGGTGGCAGACGTTATCAGTAAAGACAAAACCTGAAAGATGTTAAGACATGATGGACATGTTTACTAAAGTGTACACTAAAGTGTTGTACAGGTCTGATTTCACATCCTGAAAAAAAGTCACCCACCCCCAATTGTTGTGGTATAATTGCATATATATTGTATGGCGAAAAAATTATTTCTGTATTGTTCTAAAAAAATGTAAACCTAAATAGCCATCCATGTCCTTCATGGAGTAAGAAATAGACAAGGACAGGAGTTAATAATGATACAAGAAGGGGATTTTGGGGACAATCATGTTTTCAGCAGTAAAGGGTGATCTGAATGTCTGTGTTGACATGGGAGTGAAATGGAGTGCTTCTCCTTGTCTGATAACAGCTGTCTCGCTGCATACAGGGTCTAAGGCTGCAGGATGATAACAGAGTGTACCCACCCATCAGTGGGTGGGGTCAGCACAACGGACACATGTGGTTCACCTTAGCTGCAAGGCTCCTGCCTCACAATGTTTTAGTGGTCCTTTACTGTTTTTGTTTGATTTAGTTGGTGGCCTTCAAAATAGGTGCATCGAAATCAAGACAGTGAAAGTTCAGGGTTGTACTTACTAAACGTCACCTTAAACAGTCCCTAACTAATAAAATAAAATAAATCCTGCTTTTAATAATGTGTAAATTACTTTAATCAGTTTTCTATTTTCTCGCGTTTAAATGTATCCTTACTGTAACGTCTTCTCTTATTTTTATTTTTTTTTTTTGTTTTTATATATTTTTAGTTTTTATATTTTTTATCCTTGTGAGTAGGTGCAGGCTTCCATTGCCTCTACCTTTGCTGCTGGTACCTGGGTTTCTTCATTGTTGGAGAAGAAAAGCAGATTTCTATGCTATTAATCATACGATGCTCTGTTCAGACTGTGAGTGAAATAGGTTTCCTGTTATATTTAAACATTTTATGGAAGATTTGGGATACTCTAGTTTTCTGGCTGCAGAAATATAATGTTGAGCAATGCATATTTGATAACCTTGAACTGCTTCTGAGCTTGACACAATATTCTGTCATAGGAAAATGCTGCTATTTCTACAGTCATTTAAATCAATACAAATAGAATTTATCAAATGTCTCATTCAAATGTGTACAAACTTTGAGCCCCTAGTACATATTCAAATGGGAATAAAACTGGCTCAACAAACATGGTCAGCAACATCAGTACCTATTATGATCTTGACACTAATGCTGGTCTGATTCACCATCTGACATACCTGTACACCCGTATAATAAAATGACATATTTAAAATACCATTGTCATGTATTTTTGTGTAGATATTTGGTTGCTTAAGCTACATACAAATGCCTTTGGTGATCATAGAATTTTATATAGTAAAGGGTCTGACAATATGGCAGTGGTACAGAGTCAATTAATTGGTTATTCTCATCATGAAAATGTTTAATCTAAACTCTTTAATAGTTTCCATGTTATAAATGTGAAAATTAAGTCTCTAATCCACAAAGGAAGTCCTCAAAAACAAAATGATTTGACAACTGAATGAGTTGAAGTGGATTCAAAAAAAGCTTTTATTGCCAAGCAAACTTGAGAACTCCACATACATTACAGACAGGCAGGATATGAAGTTCAGTCAAATGAAGGAAAAATATATGTTATTTAAGGTATAACATAACTTTTAAGACTTTAGTAAGTTCTAGTTTAAATATGGCTATGGTTACAAAGATTATATAATCTTAAATAATCACTTTCTATTTTAGTCTGGTATTCTAATGTTTCAGAGATTATAAATAAGACTGATCTAAATTGGACCTAATATAAAGACAAAAATGGCCTTCTTTCATAAATTACAGACTGCACTGAGAAAGAAAATGCAAAACATTCCAGAGCTAAAAGGAGACAGTTACGGTGTAAATTTCAGGCAACTGGCAACAGCACAAACAAGCACTAATTAAAAAAGCTAACATTGTGTAATGATAGTTCAATAGGAACAAAAAATGGAAAGTTATTGCATAGGAATACTCAAAAAGAAGACTAAATTTATTTAAAAGAGGCACGGACTTGACGGCCCTTGAGTAGCTGCGGAGGACGATAGTTGTCCACCATGCAGCAGGCAGCTTCTCCTTCTCCAGTGAACAGGAGGCTTCTGAACTTGGCCATCTAACAGGAGATGGAAAACAAAAGGAAACATAGAAAAAGTTATGATGTTGCAGTAGCTGCATCACAATCATTGTCCACCAAACAGATTCTTCTCTGTCCCTCTGTCAATGGGCAGCTGCTGAGAAAGTTCAGACCTACACATGCATGTGACCAACACTATTCAGGATCCATATGTTCAGATAGCTACATGGCCTCCCATACAACGGGCTGATGAACGAATAGCATAAAATTCTAATTAAAATCCGGCCTGAGAGCAACTGTCCCAATTCACGTCCACTCACCATACGGCAGATTTGAATGACTGAATGGATTGCATAGTTGAGTATAAAATTCCTCTGTATAAATTAGACTCACCCGTATTTCTTTCAGCTTGGCTGTAGATGACGTATGCTATGTTGCCTTTATTTTGAAGTGGCTCTATGAGGATCTGTGTGGAACCTTTCACCGACAGTGCATTCCACTTCTTACCCAACCTTCACCATGAAAATACACAGCTTCTGCATTTCTCTAATACCGATTGTGTGTGGGAAGAGGGGTGGGGGGCATGACTCCATCATGGAGTGATCATCCAGTGCATTTCTGCAGCCTGATGTGATCTGTGAGCCTTTTGCCAGGTTGGGCCATGATGCAGTAAAGGATATGTTGTATGGTGCAGGATCTCTGCAGGAAGGCACCACTTAACCTGCAGGGCACGCATCGGAGGAAATCTTTCGGAGCACTGAAGGCCTAACAGGGCAATGACTGGCGTCACTCTGAAGGAGGTTTTCTAAATCTAAGATGATCTGGCCTAATAAAGGTTGTACAGGCCATGGCGGGGTCTTCATGATGTGACAATGCAACCTAACACACATCTAAGTCTCTGATACTTTTGGAATGTTTTGATCCAATTCCAGTAAATTCATACAGCCCAACCAACACCCTATCAACATGAACTTTTGCTTAAGCACATCAACTCCAACAAAAACTCCCAATTTAGTTCAAAAAAAATTTTTTTTCAATTCAGACCAGATCAGTTTATTAACCTAAGATTAGCCTGTCAGGCTTTTCGTAGGGCTAACCGTGTTTCCAAGCTCTATAAATGGGTCATTACCATTTTCTGCTTCCTTTTGCCTTTATAAAGAATGATTAATAACATGAAAGATTGATCAGAAGAAGCCAATTCTGAACACCTCTTAGTTTCTATGCTCAAGCCCACCTTTTGTATCCACTCTGCTCAGTTCAAAAGGGAGTCTATTAATTACAGCTATTAAAGTCCAAATCTTATCTCCGCTATTAGCTATTTGCTCAAAAGCTGCTGAGAAACAGTTGATGTTAGCTTAAATCCCCTCTCTACTGGTCTATACACACATTTACAGGTTTCACTTAGCTCCTACCTGCTCTCGCCTCAACTCTCATCTATTCTGTACCACATACAAATGAATTAGTATAAATGTAGTTTTAATTCAATACGTGAATTCAATAAACAACAAACCTGCTGCATTTACTGACAGGAATATAATAAGATCTTACAGTTCTGTTGCGTTTATTAACTAAAAAACATAATTCCCATTTTTCAGAGTTAGTCCCATCAAAGTAAATGAACTCCTTAGATGCAAAGGTAAGCAGAGCCTTTAACCACAAATCAACTCACTACCGTTTAATTGACATCAGCTGCACTAAAGTAATGTTATAGTGTCGCCTTGTTACATATTCAGTGCATTGCAAGATCTCCAGCAGCACAGATTATTTTTGGCACTTGTTAAAAAAACTTTAGCATGAGTGTAATAATGTAGAAGCATTGTGTTCACCTTGTATAGAATAGCAAAGTAAATGCTGCCCTGGTTAAATGGCAGTGAATCAACCATGACATCACACAATCTGATTATACAACATGCAGACGCTACGTCTGTGCTGATTAAGAGGTGCTGCAGAAGGCAGGCCCAGTCTTCTGACCAAGTCAGTTAATATTCCTTTTAGTTCTTTGAGACATTCTAAGACTGTTTAAAGTGATTTGTATTACAGAAAAAGAGTGCTGTCCACAAAAGATGCTGTATATGAGTGCAATCCGGAGGTGCTGAGCTAAGGAGGGTGTTCTGAATCAGTTATTCCTCAATTAGTCTGAAATCAATCACAGCGAATACGATAGAAATGTCCTTTACACTCTCCTGTGAACACCATAGTTATGCTGTAAAAACGTCACAAGTGAGAACACAACAGCAACAAACTACACTTTCCCCACCTTTCAACTCAATACATGCATCATGTAGATGTCTAAAGAAATGCACAAGAGTTTCTAATCAGGGAAGCACCCGTAGTTTAATAAGTAACTGTGATTGAAGCGTTCAGTAGTGTTGAATGATTAAAAATTTAAAATCAGTGAGATTCTTATTGTGTCCTTTCAACTCTAGTCCCAGTGAAGTCTGATGATGTATCTTTTAACTAATACATTTAGCCCTTCTGTGTTTCAAGTTATTTTGTGTGGAACAAAATACCCACTTGTGCAGAGCTGACACTTATTGGCTCCCTAAAAACAATCCAGGTGACACTCTCCAACAGGGGCGGGGTGGTCAAAGAGCCATCATAAGTCCAATAATCCAGAGAACCAGGAAGAAGTGTCCTTGCATCAAAGTTGGAGAAGGTTGTCTGTTTTCCCTATATATTTTCACATGGAGCAGATGGAAATGTAAAGCCAGAAAAAGAGGCCAATCAGTGTGGGCACATTTGAACAAAGCAAGTTCAGTGTAACCTTGCGTGGTATTTTGATATGTACCTTTGTCTTAATAGCGTCCAAAGAATCCAGAACTTTCTGAAGCCGGGGGTTGGCTGAACCAATCTGAATGAAAACATCACATTTAACTTTTTTCTTCAAATTCAGCATTATTAATAAGCTTTTCCTGCCATACATATTTTGCACAACACTGCACTTTGGAGACAGGCCGATCTGCAGGGGCGATGGAGCACTGAGTACTTACTTTGAGAAAGATCCCGATCACAGCCAGGCCATCAGGCTTGTCAGCAGCCTCCCCAAAGCTGGGATATTTGGTGTTCCAGTGCACCAGGTGGAGCTAAAGAGAAAAAGCCATACTCTGTTACATGTGGCACCAGGAAGCTTTAAATTTCAAATAACTCTATACATTTTTCAGTTATATTATTTTAACTTATGAAGTTATTGTAGAAGATGGTGGTGGATTATGTGTATATGCATCTTTTTACTAACCTGACAAAAGCCAGCTGTATGTCGCTCCGCCTAGCTCCACTCACATACATCTGGGACACCGCCGGTAGAAAGTGATTTCTCCAACCAAATTTATGGTCTGGCCAATCAGGACGCAGGGCTGGCATTTCATAGATGTGACGTAATGGAGACGTGACCATGACGTGAGACTGTTTTGATAGCAATGGCGGCTCGTCGAGGAAGCAAGCGTTAACATTGATGCTGCTATTTCTTCCGTGTTGTCCAATCTACCTAATATCGTTTCATTAAAAGAACATCAGAGAACGCATCTGAAGGCTTTTGTTGGTGGAAACGATGTTTTCGCCCTTCTCCCGACCGGATTTGGCAAGTTTTGTTTTCCGGGGCGCGTCCGCGTCTGCAGCGGACGTGCAGACGCGGACGCGCCCCGGAGCGGTTAGCGGTTAGCGCTAACGATGTTAGGAGGCCTTTAGTCCTCAACGCGGTCGGGCCGGAATCGACTCCGACCCGCGGCGCTTTGCCGCCTGTCTTCCCCCCTCTTCCTGTCAGCTCACTGTCAATAAAACGCATGCCACTAGAGCCGCAAACACATTATTATTATTTATTTATTTTTTCCTGCGTCGCTATCATCAGCGTCACGGGTTAGCTTCGGTGTGAGTGGTTGAAATAGCACGTCAATAAAGATGACAGACAAGTGGCTTATCCAATCATATGCAAGAATTTTTGATAAGGCCCAGCCTTCTGTAAAGGCAATTTCTATGGCGGTGTCCCAGATGTATGTGAGTGGAGCTAGGCGGAGCGACATACAGCTGGCTTTTGTCAGGTTATCTTTTTACGACCTAAAAGCACCATTTTAGAGGGGGAGCTAAAGATACTTCCACACCTCAGTTCACTATAAATGTGTGTTTCTCAGAGAAATGAAAAATACCGGCTTCGTCTATCAAAAACTGCACCCATGCTACATATGACTTTACAATCATCTAGGAAAGAAATCAGCATAGTTTTTCACTTCATGCTAACTAACGGGACAACGCCTTGCCTTGTGTTTGATATGAAGACCTGAAGGTTTCTGCAAGTCAAAGCATATTTTCAACAATGCTGAAATAACTCAGCAAACTTCTTTGAATTCATTACCTCACACGGGAACTTGATGCCATTCACAGTGTGCTCAGAGCCTCTATCATCACTGGCGCCCCAGTGGAAATGAAACTGCTTCAGTCGGTACGTTCCAGAGATGGGACCTCCAGTCAGGGCTGATAAGTACAAACAAGAGATTCAGGAGGATACTGTCAGAAAAAAGAACAACAAAACCCCATTTTTGTGTCTACATTCATGAGTCAGTAATAAAGCCATTTTAGCAACACTAACAGAAACATGCTAACATGTTTCATCTAGTTTTGACCCTGAGCTACTGTTGATCAGCTGTAACTGTAGGATGAGAAATTAGAGCAGACATGAAGACTGTCATAAGCTTCATCCGACCCAGAATTTCAGTGTCCAGCAGTGTCTCCATCCTGGAGGAGGTCATCAGCTGAGCTATTGCTGTCAAAAGCTTCATGTTGTCTCTCTAGACGATGCTAATCTTGGCCCGGGCTCTGTCTTTGTTTTTCCCCATATGCTATACTATGCGTTCAAGCTTATATGTTTTACTGTGTTTCTTTCCTAGATGAACCCACTAATGCAGGGGTGTCCAAACTCTTTGTTGTATGGGCCAAAATGATTGAGTCAAAAGTACTGGTAGACCAATGAAATATAGGTAGAAAAACACTAAAATCACAGAAAATATCATCTGACTTTTTCAATAAACTTGCAATAACTTAGCATGAAATAATTTAATTGAACAGATAAAATTCAACTTTTAAAAAGAGCTTTGCCTTATTAAAGGGAAGGCTTCCTGATGGCAAATTAATATGGGCTCGATTGAAAAAATTATAAATTAAACAAATGTAGTCTATTCTCAGCAATACAACCAGGATTTGGGTCACTCTTTCTTTGAAACAGCAAAGTTTGATTAAATATTTAAAAGCAGATTTTGGTGCACCGAAGTCTGCTTTTGAGTAAAAGTCAATAACTCAGTTTAGGTTTCCTTTCCCATGGAAAGTTCTCCTGAACCAGTCCTACTGGGCTTTCTGTGTGTCTTCTCTGTCTTCCTGACCCCCAGGCGGTCGCTGCAGATGGCCGCTAACATTCAGCTTGGTTCAGTTTAATTCAAGTTACTGTCATGTTCAGTTTCAAATGTCACTAGGTAAAAAGGTTTTCTGGAACCCCAGCCTTTGGCACAGAGTCATTGACTTTCCACTAATTACTCCTTCAGCGACATTAATAAACTGAACTATATAGAATTGTTTACACCACATTAAATATTATGATGATCATTTCATGTAACGCAATATTTGAGAAAGTGATTTAGTTGAAAAGTTTTCTGCATTTTCAAAAATAATTTTTATAAGACTTTTCTGATAGATTATGCAGCATATGAATATCTGTCTGTGTGGATCAGAGCTAACTGTCACGGTAAAGGGCTGAACACACATGTTGACCTTCAGATAAAGGAACAGGACTGTAAGCAGATAACTGAGTATTTACACCGTCAGACATGCTTATCTGTGTGTACATACAGCATGGGTGGAGGAAACAAACCCGAGCGATAAAGTTCAAAGCTATAATAATATATCATGCAGTTATTTCAAATAATATGTGAGGAAGGGAAAACACTAAAACTCGTGTTTTCCCTTCTTGGCATGTCTGTTATACCAATAATAATAAATACAAAGCTAATGTACAAATGCATCAAAATTGGAACATTTGTGCCATCATAGTGGAAATGTTCTCATTATATTAATACTGCAAAACATTTTGTTTTTCCTGTTGCAGCTAAACCATATTGGCCTGTGAAAGTAAAGTAAATGAATAGTTTAAAAAAATAGAAAAAAAAAACCATGTTCAGAATGAGAAAATTTGGATTTCTGTCTTGCATGAAGAACTGCTTGTTTGTGGTTCTCAAGTCTCAAACTTAGAGGTTAGCATTGCTTACTGGAGCTGTCTGTATCATCCACAAAGTCCACCTGGAAGGAGTGTCCATTGTTGAGAATGCCCTTGGCATTGGAAGGGTCATACTGAAGTTTCAGACGCTTCAGAGACGGATCAAACTGGGCCTCCCTAGTAACAATGTTGATGGGAGACTGTCTGGGCCCATTAGCAACCGGATATTCTTCTACCCACTTGTCTGGTCCTAAAAAGGTAAAAGCGAGGAAGTATTAGGATTTTATATACATATATATTTTTTAAAGGATTCTTTATATAAAAATACTTTCCACTGTATTGATGTTTTTAAACAGTGACCGGTGCAGATTGATATTCTAGATCAGTTTGAAGAAAAGCAGCATTTCTCCCACAGAAATTAAGCCTAAGTACAAGCGGCAAGAAATACTTACAGTTAGCACATGCAGCTGACAGAAGGGTTCCTTTAACAACATTAGTACACATGCAGCATCTCAACTTTTGAAGTACAGATATAATTCTTCATCTTAAAATCAAACTGTATTGGCAATTATTATTATTGGTATTATTTATTTAGCACTACAGACAACCACAAAGAGCATCAACAGGAAAATGACTGAAAAGGCACAGACGGAAGCACAATGTTTATATTTGTACCTGTCCAACATATCAAATTAAACTACCCATCATTGTTCTTACAATATAGGAAAGAAGAAATAGAACATAATAAAAGCAAAAAAATTAAATCAAAAAGCATATCATTACTTAAATATAGAAATTGATAATCAGAATTATAAAAAGAAGAAAAAAGAAACATTTCAGATGCAGTTTAACAATGGAAAGTTATTTATACGGGTAGCCCTTAATTATTGTCAGCCTTATAATTTTTTGAAGACCAATATTGAATAACACATTTGTAGACTTGTGTCATTCCATAAATTAACTCTAACAACAGCAATACACCTCCTTTAGATCTCTTTTCTAACTTGTTGTTTCATAAATTTACAGCCTGTATCAAATCATATTTGGATTCATATCATTTAAAGAGTCTTTGCACACCAACAGGCAATATGTTTCATTTTGCAACAGAACCAAGTGTAAAGTCTAGCATATAACAGAAATTATATGCTAGATCACCATCCTACCCCTCCTGTCTCATCACCCTCATCCTGCTGGAACATCGTCCCTCCAGCTGCCAACTCTCAGCTATGGCTGGACCTGCTGGAGCAGTTCTGACCTCAGGGAGGTCTCTTACATTGAGACGACAGGGTCCTTACCGTTGCTCGGTCCGTATCCCCATCCATGAGACATGGCTGCTCCTGCAGTACGTTGCCCTGGCAACACAGACGAACGATCAGTCGCAGGTGAAGAGTGATGGCTGGCCGTTGAGGCGCCTTATAAGGGACACCGGCGCTGGAACAGGGAGGGCCAGGGGGACATTGGACCCTCCGCTTTACGGCCCTGCCCAAACCGTGATCTGGCACCACCAGACATTCACGCGGGCCGGATCAGATTGTGCCGAGAGGTTGTCTGTGTCTCTCTCTCTCTCTCTCTCTCTCTCTCTCTCTCTCTCTCTCTCTCTCTCTCTCTCTCTCTCTCTCTCTCTCTCTCTCTCTCTCTCTCTCTCACACAAAAACTGCAAATAACAGCGCTCATTATTAGCGCTGAGCTATGCCCAGCGATGGCAGGACGCTGTGTGGAGAAAATACAGGCAGATGAAAACAATAGCAACGAGCTTTTATGTTCGTGTGGACTTCTTTAAAATAATAGAAGGAAAATATAACCTGTGGAAGCAGCCTGGCGAGGTCATTTCATTTTCTGAAGGCAATCTCAGTGAGAAATAGCCGTCACATGATCTCTCCAAAAACCCAGGACGCACAAAACCGTTTTAATGGACAACTTGTGCTATATGTCATTTTCTTTTCTTAAATACATTATTTGTTATAAAATAAATAAATAAATAAAAACGGCTGTTTTGTCAACAGAAGTTCAGCAAAAACTGTTCAATAACATTACAACAAAGGAGAAGAGTAGGTAACGAAAACGTCCTTTTTATGATTATTCTACCGGTTCGTGTATCAGTGACGATGCCCATGTCAAACGTAACAACTTCCGTCGACTAAATGACTTCTCTCATAGACATCATATACGTAGACGCCTCGTTGGGCGCGGGTTCGTACGTCAACGTCACCGCCATATTGTATGTGGCAGAAAGAAGTTAAGTTCTGTTGTAGTGAACGTCGATCAGAGAAGATGCCTCATTCCTGTGCTGCATGGAAATGTACCAACCGTTATATATATCAGGGACGTGCCGAGACCGTTGGAGGGGTAGGTGCTCAAAGTTAAAAGAGGGCACATGGGGCACGGATTTAAAACATGATACAGAAACATACCTTGCTATACAACCGGCTGAAATGTACCAAACCATACTATAAAGAATGTAACATGGAATCAAGGGTGTAGGTTTGATTTGAACTTTAATTTGAACTTTAACCCTAGGGACACTTCATTGGTCTGACATCATTGGTCCTACGCAATATGCATGCTCCTATTTCTTTATGCTTAACTTGAGGGTCAGGACACGTTTCTTCTGTCTAAAGAGAAAAGCAGTATTTCTTGCTACATTTATACAAATTTTATAAGCACGACACACACTAGATGCTTTTTGTTAATCTGGTGGCCTAGTGGTTAGAGCATTGAGCTTGGGTCCCAGAGGTTTTGAGTTCAACTCCCACAGACTACCACTCTGGGTCCCTGAGCAAGACCCTTAACCCCGATTGCTCCCCTGGCGCTGCACAGTGGCAGCCCACTGCTCCCCGAGGGGATGGGTAAAGATGCAGAAGTGAATTTCTCCATTGTGAGATCAATAAAGTTCAATTATTGTTATAAATTATAAAGCATCGCCCGATCTGATTAATGTTGAAATGGGACTTTTTTCCCACTTTGAAAAAGTTTGCATTTGAACTTACCAGCAACAGAGCCAGATGGTAAAAACGTGCCAATTAAACCATATAAATTCAAAATATGTCTGTTTTCTAGATATATCCTGTATTTTCTTTTGAAGATATAGAAATGTGCAGAGATAAACCCCACCCTTATTTTTTTATCTAAGATACTCTGTCTGCATCATAAAACACAGCAAAATTATACATTCAAGGGACTGAAAAGAAATTCCATGTATTTACTCTGCACTGCAAGTAGAAGTGTCACTGACACTGAAAGCATTACAAATATTAAATTCAAACTTCAACAAATGTGCAACTGGGTTGTAGTTGCTCTGTGTAGCCCATTTCATGTAATTTATCTTAACATTCCAAAATTTTTTACATCATATATATGGAAGTTAATTTGTGTCGCTGGGATTTGAATTAAAAATGCCACTGAAATTTAAATGTTGTATGTTTGTACTTACTCTTTCAGTGTTAAAATATATTCAGAAAACATTTTTAACCAAAAAAAAATTCATTGTCATTATATCTATATAGTTGAAATTTCATTTGTTATTTTCACTGCAAGATAAAAATTCACATTACTATTTCAAAGTGATTAAATTTTCAATACCTGTTTTTCAGTTTAACTTTTCAGTTTAAAAAAAAATCTGCATATAAAAAAATTCAGCCTTTCAAAATTCAAACTCAATAATTTCAGCCTCCCGAGATTCAACTTGCTCCATTTCACTGTCTTAAATTCAGCGTCTAAATTCGGTGTAAAAAGGGGTCCGTAGATCCGTAGAAATTGAGGAAGGTATGGATTTTGAAGGGTGGACGCCTGTGGGGAGAGTCAGAGGGAGAGGACGTGGTAGAAATAAAACAGATGAAGGAAAGGGAAGTCAAGGCAGTAAACGAGAACTGGAAGGAAGTAGTTCGGATGAAGAAAGGATAGCTAGGAGGAAACTTGTGAGGGAGGAATTTAAAATAATATTAAAACTTAAAAATGAGCAGGAACAGGATAACATCAGCCCCATTGTGGTGTCAAGAGAATTAAAAAAGAAAATTGGAGATGTCGAAATGGTAAAGATTTTGAGAGATGGAAACCTATTGGTAGTTTGTAAAAACGAAGAACAAATGAATAAGGCTTTAAATGTGGATAATATCTGTAAAAAAATGGTGTTGGAGAAAAAAGTGCTGGGAGAAAATAAAAAGATTAAAGGAATGATTTATGGGATCCCTCTAGATGAAGATCTTGAGAAACTTAAGAGAAGTATTGTGGGTGTAAAAGTGAACAACTTGAAGAGATTGTCCAGAACAATAAATGAAGAAAGAGTAGGAAGTTTATCGATTCTCATTGAATTCGAAGAAAAAGAATTGCCACAAAACATCAAAATAGGTTATCTCAGTTTTCAGGTCAGACCATATATCCCTCCACCAATTCGTTGTTTCAAATGTCAAAGATATGGAGCAGTTTGTATAGCAGCAGTTTGTAAAGGAAAGCAGAGATGTCCAAAATGTGGGGAAGATCACAAATTTGAAGAATGTAAAGAAGTACAAGAAAAATGTTGTAACTGTGGAGGGCAACATAGAGTTACATATGGAGGGTGTGAAGAAAGAAAGAAGGCAAAAGAAATCATACAGATGAAAATGACAAAAACATAAGCTATGCAGAAGCAGTTCAAAATGTGAAGGAACAGAAAACAAGAAAAAGTGAACAAACACCGAGTCAAATTCCACTGCAAGCCAAAGTACAGTCTGAAGAAAATATCACAATACCAGTAGAAAAACTAATATTATTTGTAGCATATGTTATTAATTGCACTGACCAAGCCAAGCATAAAACTGAGAAGATTAAAATAATAGTGAGAGGAGCTGAAAAGTTTTTGGGGTTTAAAGAGGGATCATGGGAGAACATAAACAAAAAGTTGGAGGTAGATGGGAGACCAGGACCATCAGGTGAAAGTAGTTCATGTTAATATTACAGTGGAATGCAAGAAGTTTAATTGCTAACGGACAGGAACTTAAAGGTTATATTGACAGTCTTAAAGATCAACCAGAAATTATTTGTGTTCAGGAAACATGGTTAAAAACAACATTAGATTTTGTGATTAAAGGATATAATTGTCATGGTGCAGCTTTGTATGCTGCACCATGCACATATTCAGGGCACTTTTCACCCTCCATACACCCCAGTCTCCTCTCCACCTCAGCAATCATCAACACCTGCCAGTCACTAATCAAGCCAGGACTCAATCCACCTGTCAGCTTCACTATTTAGTGAAGCTGACAGGTGCCCTTCCCTGTCTCAGTTTGCCCTTCCCTGTCGGCTCGTCTGTTTACCTCTGCTCATGACTGCTCGCCTACCTTTTCCTTGCCAGCCTGAATTTCCTTCGTCTCCGGTCCTGCAAGTATTCACTCTAATGTTCTGCTGTTAATCCAGTCCTGCAAGTATTCACTCTGATGTTCTGCTGTTACTCCGGTCCTTCAAGTATTCACCCTGATGTTCTTCTGTTGCTCGGTACTGCAAGTATTCTCCTCCCGAACTGCCAGTTCCTGCCATCGCCACCCTCCAGCCCGGTACAGACTGTTGGGTTATCCATCCTCCACTATCCACAACCGTCAATAAACTCTCTAAACTAAGCTCTGCTTGTGTGTGGTTGTGTTCGGGTTCACAATAATCATGACAATAATAGTATAAGAAGAGATCGACAGGAGGGAAGTGGAGGAGGATGTGGAATATTTATAAAACAAGGGATACAATATCAGGTATTAGGGAAAGGCAAAGAACTTGAATATATAGTAATTGAGATATGGGAACAAGAAGGTAAATTTAAAATTATAAATTTTTATAATCCATGTAAAACATTATCAATTGAAATAATGGAAGAGTTAACTGAATATTTGGAAGGGAAAGTAATTTGGTGTGGGGATTTTAATGCAAATAGTACATTGTGGGGTAAATATAATGATAAAAATGGACAGGTTATAGAAGAATTAATGGAAAATGAAAAATCTTGTATGTATTAACGATGGGAGGGGAACAAGAATCAATGTAAGAACAGGGATGGAATCAGTATTAGATTTAACAATAGTATCAAATGGTTTAGCTGGTTATTGTAAGTGGTTCATAGATAAGTATGCAACTATAGGTAGTGATCATTATCCCATAACAATTAGAATAGGAATACATTTAAATAAGAATATAAAGGTCAATAAAAAACTTAATTTAAATAAGGCAGACTGGATTAAATTTAGGTACTTGAGTCAAAATAACTTGGAAAAAGTAGATATGAGAATGGATATAAATTATGTAAATCTAAATATTTGTAAGATAATCATGGAAGCAGCAGGTCATTCTATAAAGAAAACAGGGTGTAAAAATAATAAGAAAATGGTACCGTGGTGGACAAATGAATGTAAAGAAGCAATAAAGTTAAGAAATAAAGCATTTAAAGTATTAAAAACCAATCCAATTTATAAGAATTTAACTGATTATAAAAGAAAGCAAGCAATGGTAAGGAGAACTATTAAGAATGCAAAAAGAGAGTATTGGAGAAGTTTTTGTAGCACGATAGGGAGAGACACAAAAATAGAAAAAATATGGAAAACAATTAAAAGAATGAATGGAATAAAGAGAGAGTTTGAATATCCTATATTAAAAATAGATAATATAAATATAATAAAAGATGAAGATAAAGTTGAAATATTGGCAAGAACATTTAGTAAAATTCACAGTTCAAATAATATTACTGAATAGGGAAGAAAAGGAAGAGAAAATACAAAACTTAAATATAAAGATTTGTTAGAGAGTATTGAAGAAACAAATAATTTATTAAATGTTGAGTTTACAAAAGTTGAACTGAATGATGCACTTAGAAAGACAAAAAATACAGCACCAGGTAAAGATGAAATTTTGTATAGAATGATAAGTCAACTTAGTGAAAAATCAAAAGATATAATATTGCAATTATATAATAAAATTTGGGAGGAGGGAAAATTACCAATGAACTGGAAGGAATCAATTATAGTACCAATAGCTAAACCAGGAAAAGATAATTCAAACCCACAAAATTACAGACCAATAGCTTTAACATCAAATCTATGTAAAATAATGGAAAAAATGATCAATAATAGACTAGTATATTATTTAAATAATAAAGGATTTATGTCAAAATATCAAAGTGGTTTTCGAAAAGGGAGAAGTACTAATGATTCAACACTATGTTTAGAACATGAGATTAGAAGAGCACAAGTAAAGAAAATGTAGTGGCAGTGTTTTTTGATATAGAAAAAGCATATGATATGATGTGGGTTGAGGGATTATTAATTAAATTATACATGTTGGGTATTAAAGGGAAAATATTTAAATGGATTAAAGACTTTTTAACAAATAGGAAAATACAAGTGAGAATTGGTGAAGTTATATCAGGAAAATATATAGTAGAAAATGGAACCCCCCAGGGGAGTATTATAAGTCCATTATTGTTCTCAATTATGATAAATGATGTATTTAAAGATATTGGAAAAGGAATGGGGTGTTCACTTTTTGCAGATGATGGAGCTGTTTGGAAAAGAGGGAAAAATGTAGATTTCATTATAAAGAAATTACAAGAGGTTATTATTGAAATAGAGAAATGGGCGTTGCAATGGGGATTTAAGTTTTCAGTTGAAAAAACAAAAGTAATGATATTTAATCAGAAACAAATAAGAAAGGAAATAAAATTAAAATTATATAACCAAGAATTAGAGCAAGTAAAGTGTGTAAAATTTTTAGGATTATGGTTTGATGGAAAACTAAAATGGAATATACATATTCAAAAAGTTATTGATAAATGTAAGAAAATATTAAATATTTTGAAATGCTTGGCTGGTAGTGACTGGGGAGCAGATAGGCAATCACTAAAACAGATTTACACAGGTATGATTAGATCTAACATAGACTTTGGTTGTATAGTTTACGGTTCAGCAGCTAAAACACATCTGGCTAAATGAGACATTATCCAACATCAGGCGTTAAGATTATGTACTGGAGCCTTTAAAACCACACCTACAGCAGCAATAGAAGTAGAAATGGGAGAAATGCCATTAGATTTAAGAAGAACAAAATTAGAAATAAATTATTGGCTGAATTTAAAAGGTAGTAATTTAGATCATCCAACTTGGGAAATTTTAAATCCATGTTGGGAAAAAGAAAAGAAAGAAATGAGGAGTTTTGGATGGACAATTGAAAATAAAATAAAAGAATTTAAAATGAATGATTTAGAAATTACTCAAACAACACCAATATCAATTATACCACCATGGATTTTACCGGAAGCAACAGTAGATATGACAATAATGGAAAAGAAACAAGATAAATCTTACATTGTAGATAGGTATTCAGTACAGTTATATTTAAACAATTGTTATCAATATATTCAAATTTATACAGATGCATCAAAAATAAATGAAGGAATAGGAATAGCATTTGTAGTACCAGAATTCAATATAAAAATAGGAAAACGAATCACAAACGGGTTATCAGTATACACAGGAGAAATGTTGGCAATATTATTAGCTTTACAATGGGTAGAAGACATAAAACCATTAAAAACAGTAATTTGTTCAGATTCAAGCTCTGCGTTATTTAGTTTAAAATATAATAAATCAGATAGTAGGATGGACATTTTATTAGAAATATTTAATACATTATTCAGAATACAAAACATGGGTTTAATAGTTATATTTGTGTGGGTTCCAGCGCATATTGGGGTAGAAGGAAATGAGAGGGCAGATAAATTAGCAAAGAGGGCGATTCAAAATCCTATAAATTTTATCATTAAAACAAGTAAATCTGAGGGAAAGAGTATAATTAAAGAAAAACTTATGGAAAAATGGCAACAAAGGTGGGATGAAGGAAAAACAGGTAGATGGTTTTATAAAATTCAAAAATCAGTTAGAGAAAGAAGAAATGGAAGACGAAGTAGAAAAGAGGAGAGGGTGATAACAAGATTAAGATTTGGGCATACAGGACTTAATTATACACTTTATAAAATTCAAAAGCATAATACCGGCAAATGTGATTATTGTGGAAAATATGAAACAGTAGAACATGTTATACACTCCTGATCAAAATCTTAAGACCAGTCAAAAAGGTTCTAAGTAGAGCTTCACAATGTTAAAAGGACAAATCAGTGCAAGAGACAAGAACATTTGAGCAGGGAATTGTCTGAAAACTGCATTTATACTCAAACATGATTTTTTTCAGCTGATCAAAAGTTTAAGACCATAGCTCAAAAAACCCCGAAAACCCCCCAAAACAGAAATCAAAATGTCAAATAAAAGGACTCAGTAATGAGTAGCTCCACCATTCTTGTTGATGACTTCAAACAATCGTTTAGGCATGCTCGATGCCAGTGTTTCCAGGAGGCTAGTGGGAACGTTGCTCCAAGTGTTGAAGATGGCTTCACGAAGGGCATCCATTGTCTGGAACTGATGTCCATTTTTGTAAACTTCCCTTGCCATCCATCCCCAAATGTTCTCAATTGGGTTTAGATCCGGGGAACATGCAGGATGGTCCAAAAGAGTGATGTTATTCTCTTGTAAGAACTCCTTTGTCAGGCAGGCATTGTGAACTCCAGCATTGTCCTGTTGAAAAACCCAATCATTACCACACAGACGAGGGCCCTCAGTCATGAGGGATGCCCGCTTCAACATCTCCACATAGCCAGCTGCTGTTTGACGCCCCTGCACAACCTGAAGCTCGATTGTTCCATTGAAGGAAAACGCACCCCAAATCATGATGGCGCCCCCACCACTGTGCCGTGTAGAAAACATCTCAGGTGGGATCTCCCTGTCATGCCAGTAACGTTAGAAGCCATCAGGACCATCAAGGTTAAATTTTTTCTCATCAGAGAAGACAACTTTCTTCCACCTTTCAATGTCCCATGTTTGGTGCATCCTTGCAAAGTCCAAACGGGCAATTCTGTGGCGTTGAAGAAGACGTGGCCTTTGAAGACGTTTTTTGTTTCTGAAGCCCTTCTCTCGCAGATGCCGTCTGATGGTTATTGGGCTGCAGTCAGCACCAGTAATGGCCTTAATTTGGGTAGAGGATCGTCCCGTGTCTTGACGGACAGCCAATCGGATCCTGCGGCTCAGAGCTGGTGAAATTTTTTGGGGTCTACCACTTGACTTTTTTGTTCCATAACCCTCAGGATCATTTAAAAAATGCAAAATGACTGTCTTACTGCGTCCAACCTCAGCAGCGATGGCACGTTGTGAGAGGCCTTGCTTATGCAGCTCAACAATCCTACCACGTTCAAAGTCAGTGAGCTTTTTTGCTTTTGCCATCAGGAGGTCTTGACAGTGTAAAGACTTCACAGAAAATGACATGGAATCCAGATGTTTGCACAGCTTTTGGCTTTTAAAGACTATGGTCTTAAACTTTTGATCAGCTGAAAAAATCATGTTTGAGTGTAAATGCAGTTTTCAGACAATTCCCTGCTCAAATGTTCTTGTCTCTTGCACTGATTTGTCCTTTTAACATTGTGAAGCTCTACTTAGAACCTTCTTAAGATCCAATAGTGCAAAATGCAAATTCTTGCAATTTTTTGACTGGTCTTAAGATTTTGATCAGGAGTGTATTAGAATGTAATAAATATGAAAGAGAGAGAAGATATATGAGGAAAGAGTTTAAACGTATTAAGGAAAAGATTAATTTATTAGATATTTTGAGGAAGCATTTGGGGAGTAAACATATACAAATAGTTTTTCAATATTTAAAGAAAACTAAATTATATCGTAGAATTTGATTTATAGAAGGAGTGAATTATATAAATGAGTAGAATATTAAGGTACATATAGATAGATAGATAGATTGATATATTGATATATATAGATATAGATAGATAGATAGATAGATAGATAGATAGATAGATAGATAGATAGATAGATAGATAGATAGATAGATAGATGTGTATATATATATATATATATATATAGATATAGATAGATATATAGATATAGATATAAATAGATAGATAAATAGACCATTAAGAACCACACTCCATACCAGTAAGTGGCGGTAATGCTACCTAAAGTTTGTTGCCAACCGCCATAAAACTCCACAAGAAGAAGAAGAAGAAGAAGGTGTAAAAAGGGAAGGGTTACTTCAGGTCACAGACATTAGCAATGGATTGTGGTGTCCAACACCCAGCCAATCCCGTTACGTTTTCTTAGTCACGTGACGTTGCGCCCGCACGGAAGGAAAACCAGAATCTCGGAGGTGGTCATGTAAGCTAACGCTAACTGAACGGTAGTTTATTGCTTTCATTTTTCTGTAGTATTACTTTTCTTTGCGCATGAAAGTCAATAAATTATCTTACAACTTGATTTAAAACACGGGTTCAGGTAGCTATGAATTAAATAACATGCATTTTTAGCATATTCTAAAACTCAATGATTTTCTTTTAAAGACTCATCCTTTTACATTGGCTATTAATTCTACTGACTTTCCTGTCTTCAGTGCAACATGAATTATTAAAATTTTTCTGTACACATTAGTGTCGGCTATGATCCTTGTTTTTAGTTTGATTACCCGTGCAGTGCACTGGTTTTGCAATAACTTTAACGAGTTTAGAAATAAAATTGCTATTTATTTTAAATAGGTTCTTGGACGAGTCACAAGACAGATAAAGCAGCTTAGACAAGGCTTGAAAGAAACCCCAATATGGACACTGGTGACTCGGCGACCAGACGCTGTACCCCTCCTTTTTCCAAAAGAGGAACCATCCCTGTGTCCAGAGGTAACTTTTAAATTACTAGAATTATGGTTTTGCATCCCTCATCGATTTCATCAAACATATTTTATTTAAGATCTTTTTTTGCAAACCTGCAGAATAGAAATGCTAAACAACATAATTAATGTTTTCCTCCTGAATTCAGGTAGTACTTCAGCATATCACTTGGCAAGAAACAGATGATGGAAGTCCTGAAGATGACGATAACCGCTCAAGTGAAACCAAATGCACATTTCAGGATATCTGAGACAGTTCATCGCAAATTGTGAGTTTACCAGTGTCTGATTGGAGGTTTTCAATTACTTTGCTAGAAAGCATCGCTATGGGAATGATTGTTTCTTACTACTTAGCAGTGGTACGTCACAGTTGAGATTTAATCTTAGCTCCAGAGTAAATCAAACAGTGAAGTTTGCATGTTCCCGTGTGTACTGTGTAGCTCAGCTC
Organism: Fundulus diaphanus; assembly: GCA_037039145.1. Lineage (NCBI taxonomy): Eukaryota > Metazoa > Chordata > Actinopteri > Cyprinodontiformes > Fundulidae > Fundulus > Fundulus diaphanus. The sequence continues at coordinate 54,142,702 of CM073133.1, forward strand.
TATTGCAACATGTCCAAAGCTTTACGTGTGGATTTTAAGAAAATGGAAAACTGTCTAGCAGATTTCCTTTTACCTTAGTCTTACAAACATACTAATTTATCTATATGTTCTGGTTTATGGATAAATTAGATTGTGCTCTTTTATTTTGTTTCCTTTCTAAGCCACACCACTTGAACTGAAAGAGCTCATGAAATTCTGGATGGGAGAATTTAGCAGCACGTCTGTCTGTGGAGATTGTCCAAAGCAAGTACCCCACAGCTGCCACTTGCTATGAAACTGGAAATCCCAAGCCACTACAAGGACTACAAATCTTTTGATGACGATATTTTAGCCTGTATTTCCTCTTGCCAAACTGGCTTTGGTCTGCTGTGATTATTCAATATGCCTTTGGAAACATGATCTGCATTTATGCTGTTTCAGAGTTTTCCATCTATGTGAAGCGGCATTGTTTTAACGAAACCGTTATGTTGTGAACATTTTGAAACAACAATTCAATCTTCTAATTTTCTCAGATAACAAATTCTATACATAGATGTGGAAATCATTAACACAAAACTAGTAACGCAACAATGTTCAGATGAGATATTGCATGTCTCCTCTATGAATCAGTAATGTTTTACTAATTGTACTGATGTTATAGATTCATACTCAGGCAATTTGAAACATCCAGTTGAAGTAGTTTATTGAACATTTTGTTGTGTATGTGTACATGAGTTTCAAAATAAATAAATAATAAAAAATACAAAACTTTTTCTGATTCTAATGTTATGATAAATTCAAAGTCCTAAAATAAATGTACAATTTTACTATCATTCTGCACCCTCAGTCCCCTGGCTTGCAGAAGATCCTTCACCATTCGGTATCCGGAGTGAAGTTGCTGGATTTAATGTTCCTCACACACTGGTCTAACTCATCATCTGACATGGTGGTGTATAATAACCTGACGCCGCCAGATAGATTTGCTCCGCATATCCATCTGGAAACCATCCGTTGAAGTAATTTTGGGAAGGGGCGAAAATACTGGTTAGCTGATTGGCCTATGTTGGTGATAGACGGGCCAAATAAACCAATCAGATCAACAAAGCATATGACGTACTCGTCAACATGGAGCGACGACGAAAACACAACCACAAGCCAGGCTACTCTTGCTGCTGCAGGTAAAGGCTGGTTAGCTCAGCAAAGAAATACTCTGTAATTCCGATAAAACTTGCTCAATAGCCACGCTAACGCTAGTTTCATCGGCTGAAGCTGCCATGTTCTTTAGACTGAACTGTCGCGCTTCTGGTTGCGTCACACCTCAACCCGCCTCAAAGCCAACGCTGATTGGACGTTCGTTTGGTGAACGGCTCCAAATTTTCTTTAACGAAGAGTAGCCAGACTGATCTGCGAGTGAAACCTTGAAAGCTCGCGAGATCAGGATGGTCTCACGAGGCTAGGTGTATAACGCCCTCACCGAAAGACCTGACTCAGCCGGAAATGCCTAAAAGTTTGGCTATGCATGTGACAGGGAGATTGAGTTCTAGACGACAGCAAACGTAGTCTGGGGATATGACCATCCACTGCCGCCCAGCTGTTCCTCGCTAAAAATGCACAACAGATGTTTGTTGTTCTTCACTATATTTTTCTAAGTTAATTAGTCTGTGCAAATGACCCAGGGCATCCGAAATTGCTGAAGGAACAGTTGCTTGATAAGACAAGGCATTTAAAAAAACAAGTTCTAGAGGGCAGATGAAATCTAGGTAGTCCAGATCCAGTGGCGCATGCTCAAGAACGTGCTCCAAATGATCACGGAGTATCAAAAATATGACCTAGCAAAAGTTCCTTGAACAGAGAGAAGAAAAAGAAAAAACAATGTCATAAAATTGTCAGTAAAAATCAAATTAGAATTCTGAAATAGAATGGTCATTATTGTTTAAAATTGTGTAAAATTACAGTAAGATATTTAATCTAAAATAAATAACAGAATGTGGTTACATTCTAATTTCTAATAATTTTCAAAAACAGTAAGCTTTTTAATCAATTGAAAAACCCAAACAAGGTTTTTTATAGTGTTGCTAAGCATCGAACATTTGGTACCCCAAACTAAAAAGAATGTAAATTAAATTACTATTAAAAAACAGAGAAACTGATACGCAAAGCCATGTTTTAAATCAAGTTGTAAGGGTGTGTCTCAATTCAGGGGCTGCATCAGTGCAGACTCGCCGGAATTTGGCAGCGGGTGCAACGGCGGTCTAATGGCGGAGGAAACAACTGCATGGTAGTTTGCTGCATCTTTATCACACCGAAAGAAAATCACAAGTTATGAAAAGAAAAGACGCCATTAATTTCCAGAGTGAAGCTCTGTGCCTTCCTGAGAAGAGACAAGCCTAATTTTTATGGCAGAGAGATATTTGCTCTACAAGTAAATATTTATTTTACTTTCCCTCGAACCCAGGGGCTTTTATCACCGTTCACCATTCAAAACGTGAATCACTACGTTTAATGTCCTCACACCCGTAGCAAAGTGTGCCAATTAAAGTCACTAGGAGAGTTATGGCTGTGTTTCATGATCTTTTGTTTTAAACAAAACAGAACCGTGGCGCTTCGGTGGGCTGCTGCCTTGCGCTTTAATTCAGGTGCGCAAAATTACGTTACTTGTAATTTGGGTGTGCACTTTTAAGAGTCATTTTAAAGAACTCGTAACATCAGGAGGTTGATCTCAGAACGGTCAGTTCCTATGATCACTGTATAGGAGCCCTTTACAGTTTTTATTTATGCATTTCCCCCCTGTTTATCCCTCGCACGCAGCGCACCATCGGGTAAAATCCTCCCACCTCACCGCCCAGAGCGCATTGAGGAGAGCAATAGAGATTTGTCTGGTCGACTGAGATGAGAAACCTGTTGCTGTGAAAGGTGATATAGGTTATAAACTGTTACTGTCTAGAATTGCATTGAGCTGAAAAGAGAGGAGACATCAGCAGCTGGATCGTGCTTAAAGACGCAGCGGGAACCTCCGTGTGCTTCAGTGTTGCTGCTGAGGGGAAAATGTGGGACCGTATAGTACTGGGCTAATCATTGGTCACAGTACCCCAATCTGTACATACTTGCACTTATTTATTTATGCACCCCGGCATCATCTGTGCCATGTGAGCGTGTCTTTTCAAAGGCTGGAAAAGTAGTATCAAAAAAGAGAAATCATTTGAAACCAAAAACTGTGGAGAAATTGTTTCTTAATAAAAATGCATGAAATCATCCAAGTTACACAAGCATTAGCCTATTCACTACCCCCTCCCTAGTTCCATAAGCACTTTCACTGTCCTCTGCCTGATTAAGCCCATGCCATTTTTCTAGAGTCACAGAAAAACATTATTACACACCATGCCATATCACGTCACTACTATTTTGGGAATAATTACACACAGAGAATACATTCAAACAATGTTTTATTATACACATGTGTATACAAAATTTATGTAGACAAATTATTTTGTCCTACACCTTTTGTTAAGTCATTCCCAAGAGTCATAATAGACAAAATTCAATGCATCACACGTGTTAAGATACAGCTGGCTGTGATTATACACCTGGCCAGTAGGTGTTGTCGTGTGCACATGAAGCATCAAGAAATTAACCCTTTCTCGAACCAGTTGGCTCAAGTGGTTCAATGCCTCATGAGGCTTCATCTCACCATCACTACAGACAAGGCAAACTCAGAATATCCCAAGGCAGGTCTAGGTCAGAAAAACAGGTAAGCAATCATACAGGGCAAGAAAATCAGGTTTAGGGATCAGGCTGGCTCAGAGTCAAAAAGGCAATTGGGTCGGTATCAACAGGGCTATCAGAACTACACCGCTGGATAAGACTCACCAAGTGGTTTGAATTGATCTGGCAGATTGCAGGAGGAAGAGGCAGGTATAAATAGGGGAGAGAGCAGGTGAATGGAGTGAAAACTAATTACTGGCATGGGTGGAGCTTATCAGGAACAGGGAAGTGACTGGAAGTAAACCGAAACTGATTGGATGGTGACTGGAGAAGAGGAGTGACAGGGTGTTGACTAGGAGGTGAGCTGGCAGATAGCTGGCAGGTGAACTGAATGACTGATTAAAGGCTGGATACCGAGAAGTGCACTGAACAGGCCAAGTGAACTGATAAAACAAAATCCAAATCCTGACATATATATATATATATATATATATGTATATACACTCACCGGCCACTTTATTAGGTACACCTGTCCAACTGCTTGTTAACACTTAATTTCTAAGCATTTAGGCATGTAGACATGGTCAAGAGAATCTCCTGCAGTTCAAACCGAGCATCAGTATGGGGAAGAAAGGTGATTTGAGTGACTTTGAACGTGGCATGATTGTTGGTGCCAGAAGGGCTGGTCTGAGTATTTCAGAAACTGCTAATCTACTGGGATTTTCACGCACAACCATCTCTAGGGTTTACAGAGAATGGTCCGAAAAAGAAAAAACATCCAGTGAGCGGCAGTTCTGTGGGCGGAAATGCCTTGTTGATGCCAGAGGTCAGAGGAGAATGGCCAGACTGGTTCGAGCTGATAGAAGGGCAACAGTGACTCAAATAACCACCCGTTACAACCAAGGTGGGCAGAAGAGCATCTCTGAACGCACAGTACGTCGAACTTTGAGGCAGATGGGCTACAGCAGCAGAAGACCACATCGGGTGCCACTCCTTTCAGCTAAGAACAGGAAACTGAGGCTACAATTTGCACAAGCTCATCGAAATTGGACAATAGAAGATTGGAAAAACGTTGGCTGGTCTGATGAGTCTCGATTTCTGCTGCGACAGTCGGATGGTAGGGTCAGAATTTGGCGTCTACAACATGAAAGCATGGATCCATCCTGCCTTGTATCAACGGTTAAGGCTGGTGGTGGTGGTGTCATGGTGTGGGGAATATTTTCTTGGCACTCTTTGGGCCCCTTGGTACCAATTGAGCATCGTTGCAACACCACAGCCTACCTGAGTATTGTTGCTGACCAGGTACATCCCTTTATGACCACAATGTACCCAACCCATGATGGCTACTTTCAGCAGGATAATGCGCCATGTCATAAAGCTGGAATCATCTCAGACTGGTTTCTTGAACATGACAATGAGTTCGCTGTACTCAAATGGCCTCCACAGTCACCAGATCTCAATCCAATAGAGCATCTTTGGGATGTGGTGGAACGGGAGATTCGCATCATGGATGTGCAGCCGACAAATCTGCGGCAACTGTGTGATGCTATCATGTCAATATGGACCAAACTCCCTGAGGAATGCTTCCAGCACCTTGTTGAATCTATGCCACGAAGAATTGAGGCAGTTCTGAAGGCAAAAGGGGGTCCAACCCGTTACTAGCATGGGGTACCTAATAAAGTGGCCGGTGAGTGTATATGTATATGTATATATGTGTATATATATATGTATATATATATAGATATATATATGTATATGTCTGTGTGTGTGTGTGTGTGTGTGTGTGTGTGTGTGTGTGTGTGTGTGTGTGTGTATGTGTATGTGTATGTGTTATGAATATAAAAGTCAATTGGTTAAATCTAAACATTGTGGTCTTCATTAATTCATAAAACCGTGTCACATGTGAATCTTTTAAATTTCTGGTATAGTCACAGATTAGGAACAGACGTTTTGGGAAAGTATTAAAGAGAAAATGAAATATGAGAAAAAAAGTCCTAGGACAATAAAGTAATAAAAAAAGACAACAGTGATAATATTATGAGAAAAACGTCATATTATGAGAATTAAGGGGGGACATTTCCAGAATAGTCACAGTTTGCAGAACTATTTCAGTCCTGGAGTAATAGGGCCAGGTTAGATTCTTTTAATTATTTTATTCTTTACGAATATAAAGTCAGGAAAATGAAGCCAAAGGGATACGAAAATAAACTCGTAATATTGCAAAAATAAAAATATTACGAATATAAAGTATGTTCTGAGATTAAACTCCCTCTGATACTGTTTAAGCGACTCAGACTAACTGCAGATTTGCCACATTCAACATTGCGGACGCTCTGACGCATCCGCAGCATAGGCAGAACCCGCCCAACGAGGCATCTACGTATATGATATCTATGACTTCTCTGGTCACCTACGTCCAAACAGCATCTTAATCAGCTCTTCACATCCACAAACACCTGACTAACAGGAGCTGAACAAAGTGCACCACAGCTTCTGCTGTGCCAGAGATGGAAATAAGGTTTATTATGGAAGATTCTGCGGAGATTTGGACTTTGTAATATATCACAACTTCATAAGTCAATTATTATGGAAGAAATACAGTCTCATTGGAATCTGCCTTTTTTAACACAGAATTTAAAACACAGAATTTTTTAACACCGAATTTAAAATATTGAATTTTTTAGACAATGAATTCCTTATACTGAATTTTTATCTGGTAAAAATTCGGCTGCAAAAAATTCAGCTGCACAAAATTTGCCTGCAAAAAAATTCGGCTGCAAACAATTTGGCTACAAAAAATTCAGCTGCAAAAAATTCGACTGCAAATATGTTGACCTTTTGGTGAACTTAAGCCAAAGCAATTTACACTCGATGGAGTCGAGCAGCTTCTAGCCAATGAAATTAGCTCATTTGGTCACGTGACACAACAGCCGGGTAATTTCCGTTTCAACGCTTCCCTAGACCAAATAACATTAGCTTGACTGAAATGATAAACTGTCGTGGCAACATTTCCAAAAATTGCAGAGCAATGGAAGTGGCAGCTCAGTGCGACAACCTCAAACTATTCATGATTGAGAGGATGACATGAAGAAGTGGCCTCATATAACGAACGAGGACATGTTTAACCATTTTGTGTTGTCACTTGGTGCGAATGGCTCTACAATGCGAATGTACTGAGGCAAACCTCCACAGTGGAAAAGTTGGCACGGAGTTAATAAATAGCAACATGGATCAATCGACTCCATCGATTGAAGATTGCTTTGGCCTGAGTTCACAAAAAGGTCAACACATTTGCTGGTGAATTTTTTGCAGGCCAATTTTTTGCAGCTGAATTTTCTGCAGCCAAATTTTTCGCAGCTGAATTTTTTGCAGCCGAATTTTTACCAGATAAAAATTCAGTGTATAAGGAATTCAATGTCTAAAAAAATTCAGTGTTTTAAATTCAGTGTTAAAAAAGACAGATTACAATGGGATTAAATTAATAGGCCACATACTTGCAAATGACATAAATGCTACATTTGCGCATGTATTTTCTTGCTGTGTTGCAAACTTGACGTCTCGGTTGTTTAAAGAACGTGCTCTGAATTGGCACTGCCCATTGTGTTGCTCTGCATCTACAAATCATGCGTGCTGGGGTGACATCCGCAACTCGGTGCTTGTTAACCATTCGATGATTAATAAGAAATCAGTTATTGAAATGAATAAACGCTTGTTAATTTCCTTGTTTTTTCCCCTCAATGTAAATTTTGTTATTAACTACCTTACTTGAATTTGGGGCATCTGTAGGATTATATTTGGAGGCGCCGTACAAACCATCACCGCACCTGACCCGAACCAATACTACCCCAACAACATGATGCGCAAGGCGCACAGGAACAGCAACATCGCATCATAAACCTGCAGGTCAGGTCCTCAACCAAACACGTATGCCACATTAGTACGATGCGCATGGCGCACAGAAACTGCGCATCCATCCACACAATGGCCCAGTGCTCACGTCGTGACACACACTCTCACAAACATAGAGATGTGCCTACATTACCAATTTCTAACAAATTACAATAATAAAAGGAAGAAAAGTCCTAACCCTACACACCAAGGTTAACTCCTAACCCCGATTCGCGTGATCATAAGTCTGTGTAATACTGGTGAGGAGGACTTAGATTCCCAGAAGCAGGTACTGTGGCTGTGACATCCAGGAGAGGAGGTGAAGCGACAACTTTCGCTTCATTTCTACTCTTTCGGGCAAATGTTTCACCCTTCCTGAAAGTCCATATTCTTATTTTCAGCTATGCAGCTATGCATTTTTAGCTTAAATATTCAAGTGACCAACTGATTATTTTTTCAATTAGTTGACTTATCAGGATTTCTTATGATCTCCATCATCACATTGTGAAATTAAAAATGACTCTTCAGTCTAAAGTGTATCTTATGTAAATAAACTGGCAAGAAGATACAGTATTTCATTTATTGAATTTATGCAATTCGTTGACATTAAAAGTGTCATGGTTTTAAGGTGTTTGGCCCACATGCAGACACAGTCGGAGAACAAGGACAGTTAAAGATGTTTTATTTAGGCTCAACACGAATCTAAAGCACACAAGGTGAGCAGCAGGCGAGGTCGGAACGTCAGAGCGAAGGGTACTGCGGGAAGAAAGAGGATATATAATTAAAATAAAATCGAACCAGGGAAATCTACACAGATGCTTCTCTGCTTACCGCTTGGTAGGGAGGACATATCCGCGGAGGATGAGTGGAAGAAGGAGCTCTTTGACTGTATGCTTTCTGATGGAGGGAGATGGCTGAGCGACAGGTGAGCTGGCAGATGGAACGCAGGCGGGGAGCCAGAGCAGCACCACAGCAGAGGCAGACAGGATGAGCAGCTGAAAGAACCAAGGTGAATCCAGGAGGGGGGGTCTCTTGTCCGGCTTGGTAATACCAAGTGGGCTCGAGGGGAACGCCAGAGCAAAATCCGAGCAGCAGGGATTCAGGAACCGGTCTTCAGCGCACGGAGACAACACGGGTGAGTAAATCCAGAGCACGACGAACTGAAGAAGACAGGAGACAGAGTTAGAGCTAGGAATCAGGAATTTCAAAAACTCACAGGAACGGAGATCAGTCGACAGGGCAAAGGCCTAGGCATACCACAACGGGGTAACACTCTTCCAGCTGACTGTGCGCTCCTTTTAAGCTCGAGTAGAGCAGCCTAAACGAGCCGCAGGTGTGGGCCACGCCCACTGGTCAACAACAGCCACCTGTGGAACAGAGTTAGTGGAGCACGGTACACAGAATCCTGACAAAATGTAGTACATTTCACTTATGGCATATTTGTAGGCCGTTTAATTCTTTGTGGTGCAGGAAACATCCATCATTCATCCTTTTGAGGACGGCGCTGCTCATCTGTGCAGGACAATCCAGTCAGACCTTTGGCCACGGCAAACTGCACCTTTTAACAAAGTTAAAGGAACAGTTATTTTTTATTTATATTACAGTCCTTGGTGTAATAATATTTATATAAAATATGGATAGTTTATAGTGACAACCACGCCTGCCGACAGGGGGGGACAAACGGGTCAGTTGTTCCAGGCCCAGGACAGAGGGGGGGCCCGAAACTGACACTCTGACACTCTGACCATTAAGACTTAACCACTTCACGAAAGTCTCCCTGTCTGTGCCGTCACAGCACTTTGCTACCCCCTCCCCTCTCGTACATGGATCAGCGGCACCGGCCAATCAACACGCAGGCTTAGCCTGGCCCACCCACTCAGCGCTCTCTCCACTCAACACACAAACAACCGTGCTGCTGTTGCTCAGACTCGGAGAGAGAGAGACTGCAAGAGCGGTAAAACATGAAGAGGGAAAGTAGCGCCGTTTGGCTATATTTTAATACCGTAAATGAAATCAAGCTGTATGTTTTGTAAAAAAGCCGGTTAAATTCAGTGGAAACACAACAAATTTATCTAAGCACGTGAAATACCATGAACAAGAAAACGTCAAGCGACAGACACGGAGAGAGGAGACGAAACTTCTCTCATTGTCCCGACAGATCCAGACCCAGACTGACGTCACTGACTGAGGCGTTTCAGTCCTCCAGAGAACATCCAGGTAAATAAGAGTGGTCATCTTCAGCAGCAGTTCATGTTAACTTTCAAAGTAGATATTATCTATCATATGTGTCAGGTCTAAGCACCTAAAACATCATACAACAAAGGGAAAAAGAAGGCACAAAGACAGTTAGTTTGGTTTTACTCGCGAGGAGAGTAGCAGAGACCGCACAGTTACAATCTCCAAACTACTCTGCCGGTCTCAGCGTTCTCCTCTCGATTTTATTAAGTTTGGGGCGTTTCCCTAGTTACATGACTGAGGCTGTACTGAAGGATGGGGAAACAAGATAGTTTACAGCCTTAGTTGTCAACAAAGATACACAGCTGAGCAATCACGTTCAGTCAGCACATAACCTTGTAGCTGAGTCTTCTTGTTTCAGGAAGCAAAGAAACAGAGTGTCTTCTGTTTCTTTGCACAGACATGATTAAGCTATCATGTGAGTAATATGATTATATAAGAAGCTTACATTACTACATCATAACAAGATAAATGAAGTATAAACATTAATCCCAACATATGTTACTGGAGCCCACACAGAAAATATAATTAAGACCTTGAATCCCAAGTGGGGGGGGGGGGGGCACCACAATTCGAACTACCTGCTTTCGGTCCCGGCCCCCCATCCCGTACCCGGACCAGACGCCCCCCGGCCCAGGCCAGGGGGCCAACATGACCCGTACGGGCCACCCAACCAGAAGCCCCCTCCCCCCTAAATATCTAATAAGCCCACTCCCTCCCCCTCCTTACCCTAGCCACCCCTCCCCCCACCCCTTTTTGGGGAGAGCAGAGGCGTCAGCCCCAGTCCCGGCAAGCCACCTGGGCCCCACAACAACCCTCCGCCAAGGCCTCGGACCCGGTGGCCCGCTCTTCCTCCAGGCCCCCAGACTGCGGCAATCGGAGAACGGGGGTGTGGAAAAGACCCCGGTCCTCCCTACACATTAGGTTGTCTAATTGTTGCTTCTAGAGGTTTGATAAAAATGGCAAAAAGTGAGGGGGAAGGCGGGCATCCTTGCCTAGTGCCCCTCTGGAGACAAAAGCTGGAAGATGTTTGATTATTTGTCCTGACACAGGCTGTTGGAAAGCTGTATAAAATTTTGAACAAATTTATAAAAAAATTGCTAAAACCAATTTTATGTAGAGTAGCGAATAAAAAATTCCAGTTTACTCTATCAAATGCTTTTTCTGCATCTAAAGACAATATATTGGTTTTAATATTTTTACTGTAGGAATAATCTATTAAATTAAGTAATCTGCATGTGTTTGTGGATGACTGCCTTCCTCTGATGAAACCAGTTTGATCAGGGTGGATTATGAGAGGAGTGACTTTATTTAATTATTTTGCAAAAGCTTTACAAATTATTTTAATCCATCCATTTTCTGACCCGCTTAATCCCTCATGGGGTCGCGGGGGTTTCTGGTGCCTATCTCCAGGCGTTCACCGAGCGAGAGGCGGGGTACACCCTGGACAGGTTGCCAGTCTGTCGCAGGGCAACACAGAGACAAACAGGACAAACAACCATTCACACACACACTCACACCTAAGGACAATTTAGAGAAGCCAATTAACCTAACAGTCATGCGTTTGGACTGTAGGAGGAAGCCGGAGTACCCGGAGAGAACCCACGCATGCACAGGGAGAACATGCAAACTCCATGCAGAAAGGCCAAGGGTTGGATTTGAACCCAGAACCTTCTTGCTGCAAGGCAACAGTGCTAATTAAAATATTAACGTGGATATTTTAATATCCACGTTAATATTTAAATTGTTTCCTGCAACATTCTGTGGAACGTTGGTGCCAGAATATTCCAGAACTCTTTATAAAACTCAGTAGGGAATCCATCTGGACCTGGAGCCTTTTTATTGGGCATGCCTTTTTGAGCTTCAACTGTTGTGAGCGGTGACTCCAGTGTCATTCTTTGGCAATCTGATAATTTAGGAAGTGTAATTTTATCCAGAAATTGCTTGATGTCATTATCTGAGATGTGTATAAAGATTTGTAGAAATCTCAGAAGGTGTTGTTTATACATTCCGGATCACGTAATGCATTACCAGTTGAGTCTGTAACTGCAAATATAGTCATTTTTTCTTTATTTATTTTTCGCTGATTAGCTAAGAAGCTTCCTGACTTATTGCCACGGTCAAAATTTTCTATTCGAAGTTTTTGTATTAGAAATTTATTTTGCTTTTCAATATATTGGTTTAATTTTAATTTTAGTTTACCCAACTTTTCCTCTTCTTGGGAGGTTTCTAGTAGCTTAAGTTTTTCTTCTAATTCCTGAATCTTTTATTTTCTATCTTCTTTTTATGAGATGAGAATGAAATTATTTTACCTCTCATCACTGCTTTCCCTGCTTCCCATAGTATATAGATGCTGATGTGCCTGGTAGATCATTGTATTCCAAGTATGAAGCCCACTCTTCTTTGAAAAATGTTATAAATTCTTCATCTTTAAGCAGCGATGTATTAAATCTCCAGCTCTTGTTTTGTGGGGTAATTTTTTTATTTATTAGGGTTAAAGTAACAGGAGCATGATCACTGACAGCAATAGGATGAATTACAGCCTCTGAAATGTCCGACAGCAGTGAGCTGCTGATTAAGAAATAGTCCAAACAAGAGTAAGAATGATGGACATTTGAAAAAAAAGTATATACCTTGCTGTTAGGATGAAGAGATCGCCATGCATCGCAAAGACCAAAATCACTCATGCATTGTTTGATCCAAAATAACGTGCTTGTGATTGTCTGGTCAACAGGAAAGAAGCAGACGAATAATATAAAGAAAGACAGAGAATTAAGAGAGTGCAAAGAGTGAGAAAAGGTGAAAGAGGAAGAACCACATCCCATGCCTCGTGACTAACCACCATACCGTGCCAACGTGCTCTTGAGCTGTGCATATATTTCATTTATCACCGTGTTCCGATCTATGCACTTTTATCAAGTGTGACATGCTTTAAATCCACCTGTTGTGCATCTAATAAAGCTAAGGAGTGATCTTCTGATCCCTGAAAAACTGACCATTAATATAAAGTTTGTCAACTGCTACGGTAGCTCTGATGCCTTCCGTAATGTATTTCTTCCTGATTGGGAATAACACTCACCCTATGATCTAGGATTTCCTTAGGAAACTGGTCATTGATGCTGAAATCCGTTCCTCTGAGCTCTCTGCCCTGACTTCTGACCTGCTCTTTTTGTTTATAATGCATAAATTTAGCTACAATCGGTCTGGGACGGGTTTTATTGGGCTTCTTACCTCAGAGCCGGTGAACCCGATGAAAGGTGATGTTTTTTACCTAATCCGTCGAATTTTCAGCTTCTGCTGGAGGAACTCACGGATTGTCACCTCGGGATCCTCCTCCTGCTGCTCCGGGATGCCTGCAAAGACGAGGTTATCTCTCATACTTCGCGACTGAATGTCCAGAATGGATTCCTTCATCTTCTTATTTTCGCCGGACAGCTGCATCATCCCCTCGGTGAGCTCCGTGACTTTCCCCCTCAGCACTTCGTTCTCGCCGGTGATAGAAGCTAGCTGGGCTTGGCTGAATTCCACCGACTCTCTCAGGGCTTGAAACTCCTTATGTAGGACTACCAAGGCGAGGCGGGAGTCCAGGCTGGTAAGCTTCTTGTCGATGGATTCCAGGACGTCGCTGTAGCTCCTGTCGGGAGACAAAGTAGAAGATGATGCGCACTCTTTCATTGTCATCGAAAGAGTGCGCTTTGTTCTTGAAGCGCAAGTGGACTGCTGAATCTTGCCCCGAGCTGCCAGCCCTCCGGTGCTGTGCCATGCGTTTATGTAGCTGTTGTTTAGTTTCTCCAATGTAGGAGTCTGAGAAGTCCTTGCTGCATTGGTCCACATACACAAGACCGCTCAGCTGAGGTTTGGGTGTTCTGTCTTTGAGATTAACCAGTTTTTGTCTGAGAGTGTTATTAGGTTTGAAATTTACTGGTATGTTGCATTTGGAGAAAATTTTCCTCCTGACACATATGGAATGACAATGTTTTTGCATCTTTCTATTCGCTCCTCTGTGTTTGAGGAGCTTCCGGTAAACCTCAGTTTTGAGCCTTAAACCTCAATGTGTACTGCACAGTACAGAAAAGGCAACTTGTTGTTATTGGCATTCTCTCTGGTAAACCTTATGTTGCTGTCCACTGAGTTGATGTGGTTGGTGAATGCCTCAACTTCTTTGGTTTGGATTTTGACCCAAGTGCCATCCACATATCTAAAGTTGGTGGTGTTCCCTTATAAGCACCGAATGTCCTGCTCTCCACCTCCTCCATGTAAAATTGGCCAGAATGGGTGACACTGGGGTGCTTATGGCACACCCATGTGTCTGTCGGTAAAAGTTGTCTCTGTACTTGAAATATGTGGTTAAGAGATAGAGGTCCAACAAGTTACAAATCTGGTTTGGTGTTAAATTGGTTCTGTCTTTTAGTGATGCATCGTGTTCCAGCTGAAATCTGACAGTGTTCACTACCCCTGATGTCGGAATGCAAGTGAAAGGAGAGGTGACGTCAAAGGAGACAGCATTATTTTCTCATGGTAATCAGTTGTGTTAAGTACCACTGAGCATCTGCATGAGCATTTGTGTGCTAGCAAAATTGTGATCTTACAGTCTTTGCTGCCTCTGCCATTGTAGTGGATTAATATCTCACAATGCATGTATTTTTGTCACAACAGTTGTAGGGTGTGCTTACATATCTCACAATGAATGTATTCTTGTCACAACGGTTAAAAAGTGTGCTCTAACATGTATCTAAGGAAAATGTGTGTGTGTGTGTCAGTCCAGAGGTCAAGAGTGGAAAATACAGGATGCACCATAGATACATCTGAACAAAAGATCAAATTATACGGTAATGTAAACAAAATGTGTATGGTGATGGTCCGGAAAGGGAGATGACGTGTAGCCGTTTAGAATGGCCAAATGATGTTAACGTAATGAGGTGTAGCCATGTAGAAGGATGTAATGATGTGTAGCCATCTTGTAAAATGATGTTAACATAATGGGGTGGGGCCATCTGGAATGATGTAGTGATGTGTGACCATGTTTGGAATAAACAGTGATGTAACCATGTTTTTAAAAAATATGCACCCTAGGGAAGTTTCCACCGGTATGTAATAAAATGACAGAGATATCAGTGGAAAAGTAACTGAAAATACGTAATAAATAGGAGGGGCTCGGGGAGGAGCCCCAAGACCCAGGGGAATGAATATAAGCGGACCACTTTCTTTGTTTTGTCAGATGTTGACCGGTTAACATCTCATGTGTGGTTGACTTGTATTACTGCAATAAACCATACTGGACTGAGACCCAGCTGCCTCTGCTTACTTTTGGACCACTGTTGGACATTTTTCAACTGCCTTATCAAGAACTTAGAATTTTTGTAAGACTTAGCACAAATTACTACGTCGTCCGGAAGACATCCACGACACCATGTTGTCATTTCTAATGACTGATTCAGTGGCAGCGATAAGTTCTGTTTTCGTAAGTTGTTTAGGGGTTATAGCAAAGTTGAGATTTTTGGATAAAACATTCATCTCTGTCTGTGTGAGCTCTATGTTTCATAGATTCTTCACCCATTGGTTCTGGGTGATGTTGCCTGCCTTCTCGCCATGTTCTTCCTTTTTTACTTCAGCAGTAGCAGAGGTGGCACTCGTTTTCGCTAGGAGCAACTGGAATTTTCTCTGTTGCCTTTCTTTGCTCGTAGAGTGTTGTAAGAGCTGAGCCTTCTCTGTGAAACGGAGTGTGTGTGTTGTGTGTGTGTTCTTTATTAGCCAACTACCTCAGTAAAAATGGTTGAAAGAAAAAGAAAAATGACAAAGCCAGGTTGATCCAAACTTTCAACTTTGAAGAGCTTATGAAATGTTTCATGTTAGTGTTATTAGGCAAATCAATAGAGAAGAGAGCTGGATGAAGAGAGGGAGGGACTTTCCGACAGGTTCATAGAGTTAGGGGTGAGTGTAAATTTGATGAGATTGAATTTATTCATGTTAGGGGTAAAAAAGTTCTTCATTTAGACATGTAAATAGGAAGGCCTGATGACAGCCATTTGAATGAGGAAAACTACACCCATATTTGATGTAAACTGCCGCTACTAGTTATTATTGGTCCTGCAGATTGAACACATTGAAACCTTTGCATATGGAATATGACACGGATAATGAACACTAATGTAATAATTAATATGTCATTTGATTATTAAATACATTTCATTTGGCCATGCCAGTTTAACCAAATTAGTACTGAATGAGTTATTCAGTATACTGTATGCAGTATTAATAAGGTTCCAACTGTACAGCAGTAGCTTATATTTCACCCTATCTTTGTTGTCCCTCTTGAGAAATCTCTGTTGTTGCTCCAACAAGTAGCAGCAGACGTTTGTCAGAAAAACCCTTGACTCATTACGTGACTAAAAGCACCATCAACTGTTTGAATTGCAGAATGGCACACTGTGATGCCGGTGTCTGATTGGCTCCAACATTATCAGCTGATCCTGACTGCAGCGCTGCTGATTACCTTACTTAATGTCAGGTGTACCAGCCCTGATTTTTCACTGTTGCACTGCCCGGTGTTCTGCGTCCAGACTTCCAGCGAGGTAAAGGGAATCTTTCTTTAGTCTTTGTTGTATTCCTAAAAGTGCATGCCTCTATGTTGGTGTCAGAACCCTATTAATCTTATGACATGCTTACACAAAACCTCTGCTTTCTGTTAATCTTAAAGATTAATTTATTTCCACCTAAAATATTTGTTCACATTCATCTTGGCAATAGATGAAATGTTCCACACCTGATTGTTTCCATCCTAAAAACCTGCTTGACTAGTGGCTAAGACTGGATAGCTGGGAAGCACAAGTTGTTGAAATGTGAATCCTTTAACGATATTGCAGTGATGTTGCTGCCATTACTTGGTTTGGTGAACTTTTTTATGTTGAGAAATGATTTCACTTTAAAGAGTTAAACTTCCTGATGAGGCCAGTTCAATGAAGGGGCAATTGAGGTGCAAAAAAAAAAAAAAAAAAAATGAAACCAAATTATGTACAGAAAAGTCTAAGGAAACTTAGGAATGGCTATATATATATATATATATATATATATATATATAGTCTTAATGGTCAGCTATAAACTGAACCCAGCAGACAGTTTGGTTGCTTCTAATTAGTTTTTCCCCAGAAGTATTCTTTGCTCTGAAACTTCATTGGATATGTAGTGAAGCTCTTCAAAGTGGATTCTGGTTTTCGTTGGCTAGAACAGTGTTGCACAACTAATTCTACTTTCCCATTCCTGTAGTGTAATTATGGCAGCATTTAACAGGCCACTTCCAGCCCATTCAGAACGTGATGGAAGGAACCCAAACCTTCATTCTAACGGTGGCATGGCATCCTCTGTGCAGCAGGATCCAAGTCCCCATGGTGGTGCTCAGGACCCAGGATTTCGTTCACTTTCCCAGCATCCCATCTTTGCCCGGCCTATCGTCTACTTTCATCCACCCCCACCTCCCCCTTTACTTCATTACCAGTGGCCCACACCCTTCTCCTATAACCCCTTTGCAGGCTTCCCAAGCATGGGTGAGTGGTGAATTCCTATTTTAATAGCAGTATGTGGTTTAGACGTTAGATTGAATTTATGCATAGAAAACTTCAGAAAGCTATTGTCATGGTGATGGCACTATAGTCCTCTGGGCTTTGCCTTTTTAATAGCAGAGTTAGAATCTTACTGGGAATTTTTTAGTAGGAGTTTAAATTCAACAAACAAATTTATGCTGTGTCAAGAATGTTTTTATTATGGGTGTGTTCTGACCAAGGCTAAATCTTTTTTAAATAGTCCCAGCTTGGAGAAGGCTGTTCATGCTTTTACTAGTTCTAGACTCAACTACTGCAATCTCTTTACTCTTAAACGGCTTCAACTTGTCCAGAATGCAGCTGCATGTCGTTTAACACATCACCCTGTTGTATGTGCTCTAAACTGGTTTCCTCTCAATTCTAGAACTGATTTTGACCTTTTTTAAAAGCTGATATATCTGAATGGCTCATTTATCTGAACTATTATATTTTTATGAACATGGGGGATCTCTGAGCTCATCAAATAAACATTTATTAGATGTTCCAAGGTCTGGACTTAATCGGGGTGACCGGGTATCGTTGGTGACAGCACCGTTTGGAACGCTTTTCCTTCAGACTTTCACTCTCCCCCAGAAGCAGGCATCTTTAAATCCAAGCGCAAGACTTCTTTTTTTCAGACAGGCTTTTAATACCAAGTAGCATGGTGGCATTTTATAGGATTTTTATTTTCCTGTTGTCTGCTTTTATGGCAAGTCTTGCGCTTGGATTTTTATGTTTTTGTGTTAAGTGCTTTGATGACCTTAGTTGGTTGTTTTAAAGTACTATATAAATCAATCATACAGTGTAGCTTTTACCACTCAAAGAACAAAACAAAAGTTCATGGTACAGATTAGAGGTTTTTGGAACTACAGCCATAGTCTACATTAAACCCCTAAAGTCATGATGGGCGACTGTGGCTTGATGGGTTGAGTAGTCGTCTGGCAATCAGAAGGTTGTGGGTTCGATTCCAGCTCCCCCTTGCCACATGTCGATGTGCCCCTGGGCAAGGCACTTAACCCCAAGTTGCCTACCGAGCTGCGTCTCGGTGTATAAATGTGTGTGCGTTAGTGAGAGCGACTGGGTGAATGTGACTATAGTGTACAGTGCTTTGGGTGGTCAGCATGACTGGAAAAGCGCTATATAAGTTAGTCCATTTACCACGATATAAAGTGCAACTTTTTACATTTATTGCAGAGCGGTTTTATTGGCACATCTGTTTTTGTCTCTTAGGCTATGGTACGATTGTACCTCCTCCACCGTTCCCCCCTGCCCCTTATATGGACGTGCCAGGATATTTTCTACCTCACCCTGCTGTTCCACCAGTTGACTACAGGCGCTTGCACCACCCTCAGGCCCACACTCAAGGTGCATCCAATCAAAACTCTTACCAGATGTGCAGAATCCCCCCAAATCATTGTATCCCTGTAAAAGAAACTGTGAATTCTGAAGTTCAAACTGAGTCAGCACCAAGGAGCATACATGGGTATGATGTGGGCTCAGAGTCTGGGAGAGGAACATTTTCAAGCCCTCCATGCTCCCCAGCCTTAAGTTCCCCAAAACAAACCTTAACTGAGTTGATAAACTGTAAGTTGCCCTGCAGAGAAGACAAAGACTTGAACATCAATGAGCCGTGCACAAATGCCACAGTCAAAACCAGCTCTCATAAACATCCTATAGGATCAAATGCTGTTGATTCTTGTGGAAGCACTAGGGAAGACGCAGTCATGAAGAAAGCCTTACCTGACCAGGAGCCTGTCCCTGACTCTCTTTTTAAAGATGGCACAGACAAATTGTGCTTGAGTTCTCCAGATGGCGTAGCTCCTGTGTCTAGCTCTTCTCAAAACAATGACGTGGTCCTTAAAGAAAGACGTGTCTCTGCTCCTGGTGTTCTGATGAACTGGGGGGTTGGAGCACCACAAACTTTACTGCTGGAAACAGATGTGGAGTTGTCCCGGTACGGTGATCAGCTGTCTCATAAGCATGAGGTTCAGCATAAAAAGCCTTTATCTCATAGTTCCACTGAGACAAACACTGGTTCTGTTGTAGGAGTCAGCACTGCTATTACTGAGGGTATGGAAAGTCTGAAAGGAAGTGAAGTTCTATTCAGGATCCTTCGACTCCCTTATCCTATGATTGACACCCTCCTGGAGTGTAGTACACATGAGGAACCAGCAGAGGCAAGTTTTTCGGAAAGGCACTCATTAAGTTTCAGAGATAAAGTGCAATATTGGCAAAATTCTTCCCACAACACCGTTGAGTGGCAAGAAAACCACATTGGGAGATATCTGCATGAGATCTCAGATGTTGCACCTCATAATATGTCTGATAGTAGCTGTCAGGCAAATGGAAATTTTAATGAGTCAATTTGGTCTGTGGAATCTCTGGCCCCCTTTATCCCGTCCAGAAAGTGGCTGTTAGAAAATGGCCTGTTGGAACCTAAAGTCAATGAAGTGATGGAGGAATCTAAACATGTTGAAGACTCAAACAAAAATGACACGATGGTTGATCAAAAAAGGAAGAGTTGTGGCTTGTTGTCCTGTGTCTCCAGTGTGCAAATGTCAGAAAGTTGTCTCTGTTCCAGTATCCAACAAGAAGAGCAGAGTCCTGTGAAGGAGACAGAAATTGAAAAGGTAGACTCTGACCCTGTGGAGGCAGAACAAAGTCAAAGCATGCTTCCCTCAGAAGAGACTGTCTTGTCATCTTGTGCCTTGCCAGATAAAGCCATATCTACTCCTTCTGAAAGGGATGAGAATGAAAACGGGTGTTCTGAACATGATTCTAGTCACTGTCCGAACCAGAAATCCTTCTGTTTAAATGAGCTGCAGCAGACAAGTCTTTCCTCTTCTGAAGAAGAAATGTCCCTCAGCTCTGCAGCAGAGGAAATTCCCTCATCAGCCGTCCAACTGAATGGGGTGGACACCGAGGATGATGGTGCTCCAGCTAAGACTGAAGTGTCCCCATCAAAGGGAACTTTAGTGGATTTTGGTGTCCAATGTAATGCATTCCATGAGCGAAGGTGTTTATGTGGGGGGCTCAATAAGAACACTGAAACACATAGAAGACTTCATTTTAAATCCTCAGGTACCAACTTTTTTTGCTTAGCAATAAAGTTTTACTTTGACTATTCAGTAAAATACTTACTAGAACTCAAATGTTTTCTCACAGATATGAAGAAGAAAATTGATGGCAGAAATGGACATATGCAGAAAAGGAAGAACAGTCAGTGGAGAAGCACAGGTCAAGGTAATACAATCACATCAAACCATTACCAGCTATAGTATGTTCCCTTCAGTCTTACATCGATCTGGAAACTACCCAAGAAGCAACTCTGTCAGAATTCTTAAATATTGTAACTCCAACTATAGAAAGTTTTTTTTTTTTTTTTTTTTTTCCCAGTCATATATGACTTTTGGAAGATGAGATGGGCAGAAGAAGACACTGTTAGTCCATGTTCAGTCAGTGATAGACAGCAATGTTGGTGCTGTCACATGGAGAGGAGCTTCAGGGTTGTCCTTTGTCCTTCTATTTATGAAGATTCATCTCCAGGATCCCCAGAGCACTCCCCAGAACACAACCAGCTTTCTTTAACAGCTAGTGTAGAGCCACACGTCCAGACGAAGCCAGTTTCCAACTCGTGTTTTAGGTTTCCAACTTGTAAGATTTATTTCTTTGAAAAATATGCAAGATAAAACGGTGCAAACTATCAAATAATTCTTATAAACTAACTGTATTCACTTGTCTACATGTTCTTAATTCTTAAGACCTAAACTGCGGTCAGAAAAGGTGAAGCTCCGTCCTATCAACAAAAAAACCTCCTCCCTTTGCTTCCTGAACGTGACTGACGTGTCACCCCTTGAACGCAGAAAATAATACAACTAATCGCCATTGCCACCTAGAGGCAACTGGTGGTAATACATATTTCTGACACAATTAATCTTGTCAATTCTGGCACTTACAGCTAGTTTTGCTTTTTTAAAGTATTTGAGTCTGTGTTAAACCACCAACAAATACTACTAAACAACTAAGCTTGACTTCTTTTGCTTGTTGAAGCTGATGATCAAGTTAGTGAATTCAATCCCTTTGGGCAGATTTACAGTTTTGCTTATTCTGATATTCTTTTGTACTGTTCTTTGTCCCTGCAGAATGGCAGTTTAACCAACAGGAAGCTCATAGTGGATACTGTAGAGGAGGGAAATTAAAAGGTGAGAACCTTGCTTGCTTTTCTCTGGATTGCTGGACCTAGGAGGGAGGGCTTGTTTAATATTTTGCTTTCTGCAGGTGGGAGAAACCCCCAATATTAATGACCAGCCGCAAGAGAACAGTGGGTTTTGAAAACAGCCTGTTTAAACTTGAAATGGCTTTTTATCTGTTTTGAATGCGTGTTTTGTATACATTAAGTAAATAAAGTTTAAAATTAAACCGCCTTGTTTAAAATACTTTTATTTTTTTAAATACTGCAATTGTATTATGCCTTTGACCAGTGCAAAGATGTCATGGTTACATTTCTGGTATTGACGTATACGTGTGGAACTGAGTTACTTAGAATATGTCTTAGTTGCAG
Organism: Fundulus diaphanus; assembly: GCA_037039145.1. NCBI lineage: Eukaryota > Metazoa > Chordata > Actinopteri > Cyprinodontiformes > Fundulidae > Fundulus > Fundulus diaphanus. Next base: position 54,164,641 of record CM073133.1, read on the forward strand.
GGACAGATAATTGCATTAATTTAAGAAACAACCAGTAATGAGTACATTTCCAATGTACAGATAGGGGGATCAAAGTCAACCACTTAGACTTTAAATTGTCTGGTAAAAATTCAATGAATAGGTGAGTAAAATGAGTAGCTAGTGGGTAATGGAAATAAAATGTCTGCTAGTATTTGCTTCTGGTCTGGAAATACAGTTTGACAGATTTAGTTTTTTGCTTTACTTTTTTTGTCGTACATCTTAATTTTTATATCAACTACAAGTCTTAAGTTGCATCTACTGGAGTATCTCTAGCTCAGATCTTCTGCTGGCAAACATCCACTTCCTTACTCCTTTAACTCTTTGCTTAAGATAGCATACTTTTTCATTCATATCCCAAACTTCCACTTGGGCAAGAAAAAAAAAAAAGTTTCCAGTCCTCCACTTTTCATAGTAGTAGAACTAATCAAGCTCATCTAGGTTGTTGAAACTCAACTCCGAGGCGATAATATCATCTGACCTGGCTGGTTTAGAGTAGTAATGTGTATACGTCACCTGCCTGGAAGCTGGGGGTTTGCTTGAAATTAGGGTCAGAAGGAAGGGGTCAGCTTCAAGTATTACTGTATGACTGAGTTTGCTAAAATACTGAGAAATGGGTTGCTGATGGTTTTTGTAAGGATTCGGACTAACAAGGGAAATCAACCCACATGAACAAAAAGTAAGGCAGAAACTAAATGTTTTTGCTTAATGACCGAAAAGTTGAATATAACATGAAAGGACACATCTGGTAACACTTCCTCAGTATCCCCTCAATGTTTGAAGTACAACCTCAGCTGGTTGTCAAGAATGGAACTTAGATTATTTGTTCCTCTACTGTCTCAACTAGAGGAGGGCTTTGTTGAATTTGATTGATGGTTGCAAAGTAAAATGTAAATGGACTGAACTTGTATAGCACTCTTCCAGTCATACCACTCTAAGCACTTCACACTACAGCCACATTCACCCAATTACACTCGCTAAGATGCACACATTCATATATCAACATGCAGATCGGTAGGTAACTTTAGATCAAGTGCCTTGTCCAGGGGCACATAGACATGTGACGGAGGAAGCTGGAATGGAACCCACAATTTTTCCAATTGCAAGACAACTACTCAACCCATTGAGCCATAGTGGCTCTATGCATGAAAACAGCCAGTAATGTTTTTGTTTTGTTTTCTTATGTGAAAGTGGCTATTTCCTGAAAAGTGAGCAACCACTTATGCTTCCTGTCTGCTCTGTTTTTTTTTTTTTCTTTTTACCCCACAGCAGCTGTTGAAGTTGTGAAAAAATACAATAAACTAATACTTATGAAAACAAAATCAAATGTCTTGTTTTTAAATTTTCACTTTTCTGTAACAAAAGAGAACATCAACAAGATGCTAATATATTTTAGTCATTTTAGATCTATTTTGGCTATTTTTTATTTTCCATTCTTTCTTTGTGGCAATACCTGCTTTGCTATACCCGATCTTCTCAAAATTTGGTTCCTGCACTTTATTCTTCACAACGCAACTGCTTATTGCAATTTTAAACATTTTTAGCAGTAAAGATTGCAAATATGACGTGTCCTGCCATTTTTGATGTCGCAGTTGTCAAGGCCTCCTCTGTCCATCAGATGGCAATGTCCATGAAAGCAGAGGCGGGGCATTAGTTAATTGGAGCCACTTGGGCAGGGCCGGCCCGAGGCAAAAGCGAACTAGGTGGCCGCTTGGGGCCCCCAGACCATCAGGGGGCCCCCCATTGAATTTCTTTTTTTCGGCTAGCAATAGACCCCTTGCATCTGACGTCACAGTCACGTGATCGGGGTGCGCGCCTCCATCTTGGTGGGCACGCTAGCCTGACAGCCCGTCTACTACATGACAAAACGGGTGATTTAGAGCGTACTTTTAGTTAGTTTATTTTTGGAATCTAAACAATGCCTACGACTTGTTGTGCTCCCGGTTGCACAGAGAGGCATTCCAAATCGTTGGATGTACGTTTCTGTCGTTTACCAAAGGATGAGGAAAGAAGAAATGGATATTTTCAATGAAAAGAGCGCAGGCAGACACTCCGGGGAGCCATCATACTACGAGAGAATTTGCAGTCTACACTTCATCTCCGGTAAATACAACTTAATTCTGCTCTATTCATTGTTCTACTTAAATAGCGGCGGAGGGGAGGTGGCGATCGCTAGACGGGCCGGAGAAGCAGCCCGTGTAGCGATCGCTACAGCAGCCGCCGCTGTCTGAAGCAGCAGAAAGCGGCGGCTTCTCCGGCCGGTGTAGCGATCGCTACACTGGCCGGAGAAGCCGCTGTTGCTGCTGTAGCCGCCGCTGTCTGGAGCAGCAGGAAGCGGGTGCTGCTCCAGACAGCGGCGGCTCTCCGGCCAGTGTAACGATCGCCACCTCCCCTCCGCCCGTTCACGGGCGCTAGTACTTCTGTGTTTACGCTGCAATATCGCCGACACCCCCACCCATTTTAACAAGACAAAAACACCAAAATAATCCGTAGTGAATAATGTTTTTTTTAACCTACCGGGCGGGTCTTCCTCTCTGCTTTGTGCTGTTGCACAAACATGTCTGAACATCCATCCATCCATTTTCTGACCCGCTTAATCCCTCATCCTTGTCCGTACTGGCCTGCGTGTTTATAAAGCAGCTGTCTCGCGGTACGAAACCCTTGGCAGCATTTCACAGACTCGCTCCGTCCCTTCAGGCTTTTGCTGTGTGGATCTGGCAATCTGATACCATCAACCATCAACTTAGTCTTAAAACGATCTTGTGATACGTTATCTAAAGGAGAAAAATACCCGGAGAACTCGTCATTTCGTCAAATGGCGTGCCAACCAATATGGCCGCCACGCAAGGGGTTCTGGGTAACGGAGTCACGTGGTTGCAAGGGGTCTATTAACTACCTTAATAAAGTATAACAAATCAATGCACCCTGCCTCACAGACTGGTACAAGTCTGTTGCACAACCATACTAGTGTATTATTTCAACATTTCTCTGTGGCAGAGAATAGTTAACTGCTACACAGTAAAGACTCAGTCATGGTTTCCACAAACTGTAAAAGACTGCCTGATTTTAGTGATGTAATAGGTGTAAAATATTGAATAGAATGTCCACCAACGGCATCTTCGGTCACTTGGCAACTGTTTGTAAAATACGTGGAGCATTTTAACTACTAAGTTAACATTAGCACTTCATATAAGTATAAAAGTGAAGCGGCAAAGTGAAAAGGAAAAAAGAGAGCAAGGAAAAGCCAAGTTACAAAAACTGTCCAGGAGATGAAGTTGACTTAATTGTTGGCAGCGATAGACCCTTTTCACATGACACTCAACTTCCGTTTTGAAGCGGAGCAGGGTATCGCTACATCCGGCTACATGCTTTTATATAGAAAATTTGGGAGGTCAAGACGTGTTTGACTGAAAATCAGCACAATTTCATAAGGTAAGACTGAGAGCACAATATTAAACGTGTCGTATTGACTTTCTTTATTTTCCTTAGTATTGGTAGCAATCATTGCTGTTATAGAGATGCTTTGATCGGGACAGTAACATGAAGATCAAAGCTAACATGCAGCAGCTTGTTAGCTTACTGTACCTATCATTCATCTGATGTAGATCTTATAAAATTATTACTGTAGCTCGTTTGTTATTATACAAATAAATCTTGTTTTTCACTGAGTGAAAAGAAACTCAAGAAATTCAAAAGATCTTATTCCATTTGAATCTTTTTGTTCATTCCTAAAAAAATAAAGACCGTGGGTCTATTGGAAAGTACTTCTGTTTCTGAATTGTGAATGTTCTGTGTATTATGAATTTTCTTCATAATATTTGCACTTTTTTCTTAGTCTTTGTGCAAAATACTGTGCATTTTAAGGAGAGGCCTGAAATTGTTTTGTTTATTATACTGTATTAGTAATGACATGTGCTGCTGACCTCTTAGTCAGATCAACCTTTGAAAAAGAGATCTTAATCTCAATGGGAGTTTATCTGGTTAAATAAAAGGTTTAAAAAAAGTATTATAATCTAATTTTTCTCCCCTTCTCCCCCTTGTGTCCATCTCTCAGCAGCATCATATCCACCAAGCATGGCACAATCAAGAGAAACTGCTACTGCAGTGTCCCACAGTGTTCGAACAACAAAAAAACTTTCCATATCTCAGTTTTCACGACTTCCCGGCTGATGCTGAGATTCGTGCCCGTTGGGTGATGGTAATAAGAAGAGACGAGGGGCCAAATTTAAAAATCCTTCGAGGCAGCACTTACATCTGCAGTCAGCACTTCTCTTCAGAGGAGTGTTTCTGCAAGTGGTCGAAAGAAGTTAAAGAAGGGAGCAGTACCATCTAAATTCCCGTGGAATGATTGGGGCAAAGGTAAGAGTACAATATTTAAATTGGTAATAAATTACTAGATAACTTTTACTCAGAACTGAGAACTTACCTTAAGGGGTTCATGCTAACTCTTTCTTTTAAAATAGCGGTTGCTGTTTTAAGTATGGCAATCACATTGCTTGTTTGAAATGACATCAAAACAATAACATTTTTTATTGTAGGAAGAGGTGAGCAATCTGCAAGGTGAGCAAGAAAACGCCTTGCAGCTGACAATGAGATGCGTGTTCCAGGGAGCAGCACAGAGGACTGGTCCCACCTGGAGGCAGTGCAAAATGATCATGACTGCAGCTGCCATCCCAGAAATCCCAGCTTCTACAGCTACTCCAGCCAGGGGATGAAGTAATGGCTGACAAGGGTTTCCTGATTGAGAAAATGCTGTCAGAGGTGGGGGTAAAACTCATCATCCCACCATTAAAGAAATCAACCCAGCTCAGCAAAGTTAAAACACTGCCTTCCCCGTGTCAGCTTTGTTTTTTTCTGCGTTTTCCAGCCAGTGCCTTTCTTCCTCTTTGAATCCGAGGCTGGGCTGACAGCGAGGTTATTGGCGCATTATCGCCACCTACTGTTCTGATTCAAACCCCTACACCGCAGCAACAGACCTTGACAAAATAAAAGCATGTGAGCAACATGCGTTAATGCGCGATAAAGTAAACATCGCAGATAATAGTCTAATGAACTGACGCGAAATTAGTCTAATAGTCTAATGAACTGACGCGAAATTAACGCGTTAACTTGCCCAGCCCATATATATATATATATATATATATATATATATATGTATATGTATGTATATATGTATGTATATATATATATGTATATATATATGTATATATATATGTATATATATATGTATATATATATGTATATATGTATGTATATATGTATGTATATATATGTATATATATATGTATATATGTATTATATGTATGTATATATGTATGTATATGTATGTATATATGTATGTATGTATGTATATATGTATGTATATATGTATGTATATATGTATGTATATATGTATGTATATATATGTATATATGTATATATATGTATGTATATATGTATGTATATATGTATGTATATATGTATATGTATATATGTATATGTATATATGTATATGTATATATATGTATGTATATATATATATATGTATGTATATATGTATATATATATGTATGTATATATGTATGTATATATGTATGA